>CM059015.1:7074326-8375826 GCA_030272315.1 Paspalum vaginatum
GAGCGGGGCGGGAGTGGCCCGCGCCCTTCGGCTGGAGCTGCGCAGCGCCACGCCGGGGGTCCTCACGATCTCCTTCACCAGATCCCGCTTCATCTCCTCCTCGCCCTCCTCAACCTCCATCCGGATGGCCTCGGGCGATTTCACCGACACGCGGCGGCCGCGGGGGAGCGGGCTACCGTGCTGCTGGTCCTCCCCGGCCATCTCCGCCACCTTCGCGACCGACTTCATCGCCGACCTCCCCGGCGTGGGGAGGCAGAGCGTCGTGCCGATCTCGTCGATCCCGTCGACCTAGTCCACAACCAAAACCCCCCCGAATAAGCCTCACGAACGCACGAGGATCCCCGCAACCAATGCCATCGACAAAACAATCGCGGGCGGAATTGTGAACGCAATCGAGGAGTCGGGATCGAATCAACGAACACGGATGCGGAATCGAGAACTCACCGATGCTAGGCCCTGGAGCGCGTCGGCCATCGCGGAGTTGGTCATGTTGGCGCGGACGCCGTTGCGTTTGCACAGCGCCTGGAGCTCGCGCCGCGAGAGCGCGTGGAAGTCCATGGCCGCCGCCGCCGCCTCCATCGCCATCTCCTCCCCTCTCGCCTCTTACCTTACCTTCGGATGCGGTGCGGTGGAATTGTGGCTGCTGGCGAATCAAGAGCTGGGATGAGGGGGGCGGCGGCGAGGTTATTATATATAGGAATGGAGCCGATCCGACCGTTGTGAGCTCGTGACGGGACTCGTCTAGGGTTTTCCCCCCTCTCGTTTGAATGTTTGAAGTTTGAACGCTGCTCGGGTCCAGCTGGGGGGTACTCTGCCTCGTGGCGGCTTCACGGCGCAGCGTATCCTGCTGCAAGGCGCAAGCTGTTCGATTAACCCAGCCATGACCACGATGGCGTCTCGTGGAGCACGCGGTGTCGCTGATAGTGGGCCCGGAGGTGATTAACAGGCACAGCTCCTCTTCCGTTGATTAGTGGGCATCGCTGCATGTGGGGCCTGGGGACGATTAACGAGTAGACGCGGCTCTTCTTCGCAAATTAGAAGGCGTTAATTGAGGAGGCCAAGGGACGGGGTGTTTTGACGCTTTCCTCCGGAGTATCGTTTCAATATTTGTTGCTTGGTTTGGAAAATGATCAATTATCACGTTTCGGTGTGAACAGGTGGTGATCAGCTTCCCTGGCATATTTTTGCGTTGCTCCATCGAATCGACGGAGATAGGTGTGAAGAAGAAATCAGCCGGAAAAATATAGCATATCTTTTGTTTCTGTATTCAATTCGCAAATGTAGGTCGTCAAATCACCGTACCCATACAATTAACCAAGATCGTAGGGTTATTTGATTTTGTTCACAATCCTCTACAAAGAACTTCATGCATTTCTCGGCAATGCTTTTGCTTGCCAACAGCCAACGAGATGTACATTTTCCTCAGGCTATGAGAAATCTACTTTGGACACGATAGACAATACACACCGTAAAAAAAAAAAAAAGGCTGTAGTGCGCTTCGTATCTTCACACCGTTATGTACAATGCATTGCACAGACCAAGAGACTGTGGATCCCTGACTATATATCACAGCTTTGCTTACAGAAATTTACATTACCATTGTAACTATGGACAAGAAGCACAGTCGGACAGAGAGAGCACTTTGCGGTTGCTTATGTACACAGTGAACTCTTGCACGATGCAATACTTACTGCACCTAATCCTCCTTTCTTCGATTCATTTCGACAAATGGACTGTACAATTGAGGTTTTGCTTTCTAAGTCTACAATCCTCCAGTCTGTTGCATTGCCAAGATGTGGCAAGAACTGAAGAACCAATCTGATCTGAATATCTGATCAATAACCCTGAGAAAGGTGTACTGGAAACTGGTGCTTGCATCTATACCCTCACTTCTACTATGTCTCCATCCTTGAGCTCTGTTTGGGGCAGCACTAGTTGGCCATTAACCCAAAGCAGCTTCCCTTCAACGCCCATTCTTCTAGCAGCGTCAGCGGCTGTGCTGCCGGTGCTCATCCTCATAATCTTGCCATTGGGCCAAAATATTATGGCCACCTCACGCAGGATTGGTTTTGTGCAGGTGCTTACACCAAGACTTTTCTCTGCCAAAGACGCGCCACGCCGAACTTGCTCCTCCCATTGAAGCATGGCCCTGAGCAAATACACCTACGGAGCAATGAGGATTCATGTTATTCACCTCCTAGCAGTTCCACAAGAAAGGGAGACACGGAAGTGGATGTAGACACCGAACTGTGCAAGAACAGCTACACAATGATTGTACATGAGCTTTCCTTTCTCAAATTGAGAAGGAAGTAGATGGCCATTATGCTAACCTTATTGTTGATGGGGTCACTTAATGGAGTAGAAATCGGAGGATCAGATGATGATTTATCAGTGTAACTCGATTCAGATGGTAGACTGGAAGTCTCTTTGCCCTCGAATATGGCAGATACAACCATCCAATACTCTTCCTCTTCCTCTTCCGTCAAGTCAATTATTTGAATAAATGTAGGCAAAAGTCTCCCGAATTGGTCTTGCTGCAAAAGACATCACAGATGCACAGGATATAATCAAACTCATGACATAAAACGGCATATGATGTTCTTAGGACAAAAACAGCAACTACTATGGCTGCTACAATTTTAAGTTTGTGCAATAATTTTCATATGCGCATGCAAGATGAGTCTGGTATTCTCAGATGGTCTAAATCTAAAACAGAACAGAAGACTGAAAAGAAAAAAAAAACAAAGTGATAAAGAGCTAATAATGTTTCAGCTGTAAAGACCTTATGAAAAGACCGAGAAAAAGAAAAACAAAGTGATAAGGAATTACTAATAATGTGCCAGCTGTACAGACCTTGTGAAATATCCCGTCCTGGCATAGCGTGTACCTCTCAAGATTTGTTGACCAGTCACCATGTCCAGGTGCACACCACCACTTTTCAGAAACCTAAAATAAGTGTTGGAATTACTGTTTAGACAAAAACAAGTGATTTATAACAATAAACATGAAAAACATTACCTTCTTATGAAGCCTAGCATATGCTTCCCAACGCTTCAACTGAAAAGATGACCTTAGCTCAGCTACAGCTTCAGAAGCTTCAAGACTAAAACTTACAGCAACAATCAATTCTCTTCCACCTTTATCTATACTGCAAATTGATATAAACAGATATTAGCTGCGATATTGATCTTCCAGAATAAATAATGGTTTCTGTTTCTGAATGAAGCTATACCTGACTATGACAGCTGCTAGTAAGTGACTACCTTCAATTCTTAGCACCGGATGCCCCACTTTCATAGAACTGTATTTTGATGGAATATCATCTTGTATGGAGCTTTCGTCTTCTGAAGAACCAGATGCATATGATGTACTTTGACTTAGTCTCTTACTCATGCCACTTCTGTATTCAACTTTGCTCTCCTTATACAGCCAATGAGCAGCAAGTCCATGTTCTGCATACTCATGCATTCGCTGTGAAAAGTGACCTCCATCAGAATCAACATGAACTATCAGAATCTATTCAAATAGTAAGAGACAAAATTATTTACCTGGGTTCTAATTTGGACTTCCAGTGGTGAGCTATCAGATGCCTGAACTGCTGTGTGAAGTGACTATAAAGGGAAAAACATCAGCAAATTATCAGACTGGAATCAGCAATCTAATTTTTTAGATAAAGAACAGTCTACTAACTAAGAAACAATCAATTCTTGCTAGTTCATGATAGAACTGGTATCATAGTAGGCTAGGCCACCACAACAGTGTAATTACAAAACTCAGAATGCATTTGTGTGTGTGTGGGGGGGGGGGGGGTCCATTGAGGCTAGCATGTAAAACAGGGCTACTGGTTGCAGAGTATACTGCCTAACAATGCATGTTATGCTTGAATATTCTTACTTGGTAACCACTACCCTTAGGATTGATAATGTAGTCATCAAACTCCCCATCAATTGGAGTCCATAGCCTGCAGATGGAGCAGACAATTTACAAACCTTGGAAGTGAATAAGTTAAAAAGTTTTAAACTGAAATAAGTGTCGTCTAGTGAATTGTGGACTCAGGACTCAGTTCATCAAAAAATAAACACAGATCTCATGGTAACCGTAAAGACCATTCACCATAGAAGCATAGCAAGACCTAGTTCATAGGTAAAAGGTAATACAGAATTGAGTTCACCTATTTACAATGTCTTACAAATAAAGGGTTCTTTTTTGTCGAGCAGCACATTAGTATGTCTAGTAGTCTCATTGACATGACTAATCCAAGCAACAGATGCTTATGTTACCTTACCTGTGTACTATATCAAGGATGCTGTAACAACTCCGAACAGCAGGTCCATGCAATGCGCCATTTTTGTCCCCGACAATCACCCTCAGCGCACGAGCATCATACACTTGCCTAATTCCTTTATCTTTCTTTTTCATCTGTGGAGACAGAATTTGTTAAACTAGCAAAATAATTTTGACAAAATAATTTTTTTAGACTCAAAACGCCAAGTTCTCAAGTTTTAAGGTCATGATGGATGAGAAATGTATTTACAAACATCACATATATTTTCAGTATATAGTAGCGAAACTACCTTGCAGTAGATACTGTACAAGCTCTTCAGTCTACTCGACAAAGTCACTTCCATCCCAGGTATATACCTGAACAAGAAATTACATCGTTCAAAAAATAAAATTACCACAATATATGTAGGCTTCACAAGTAAACAACGAGGGACAGATTTAAGCGTTCTGGAAATTACAAAGAAATGAGCTTACGATGTTGATATGAGTAATTCTCGCTCAAGTTCTTCCTCACAAGATGCTAAAGAAGCTAATGCAACTGCAGCATCGTCAACAATCTTAGGATTCGGTATAGATTCTTCAGAATTACTATTGAGATTGCTAAGGAAGTATGAACGCCTCTTCCGATCCAAAAAGATGTCAAATGGCAATACAGCTTGTAATAGGTCCTGCATGTAGAAAAGCAAAATTCATATAGTAAGATATTCGATATCACACATGGCCAACCTACCCAGCAACTATCGTCAGAAAGGATGCACTTCTTTTTATTCAAATCTATGTTCATACGAGATAATGGCTGTCATACAGAAAATACTTAAAAAAAACAAATATCACATAAGGAATTACAAATGAGAATACTGGAAAAAATGTCAATGTTGATTAAATGATAGCAAAAGAGTGTCCAGGCATCAACGAAGACCCAAATATTTACAATTTTACTATAACTCACCTTCATATTTGTTTTTTCTTGGTTGCATGAATTAAATAAATCGTGGATGGACGTCATATGGCCATCTTTCATTGAGGCAAGCAATTCGCTTCTGATTGATGATCTTCTCATACTTTTAGATTTTCCGGTACGGTTCCAAATTAAAGTAAGTTCAGATCGCATTTTCTTGAAGATTTGAGGCTGCACAGATTAAGAGGTATTTAATAGCAAAATTATACAAGTAGACGCAGCAAAAAAAATATTACAAAAGCAAGTTGATTTAAAATAAAGGGTAAAATGGTAATTCGTCACAGCTGCAAAATTGAGATCCAAGAATGGAGGTAAAAAGGATAGAAGACCGTCATAGGTTACCTTACATGAATTTACCCACTGAATGAAAAGACAATATTAAAAAAAATATCTTGGGCAAGAAAATTATTTCTTGATAATTTTCAAAGCAAGCATCTAGATGCCGGTTGAACTACTTGAAGTTATATGGCATAAAGTAAACGTTTTACACCCAATTAAAATGTTAAATATAATAAAAACCTGCAGGACGGCAAAGCATAAATCTTCCAACTCGGCTTTCAAAGCCCAGACTCCCAATCGAGAAGCGAGTGAGCACCAGACAGCCAATGTCTCTTGAGCAACAGCTTCGGCTTTAGGTATAGGAAGAGCATAACTGTAGTAAAACTTTCAGTAAGGTTCAGAATTTATGGAATCCAGCAGCTATTTGAAAGCATAGTGAAGTCAAGAGTAGGAACATCTCAATAAAAAAATGGAGCATGTTTGGGTGCGGGTAAAGTACAGCATCTAACAGGATAAGCATTGAAATGATTTGGACAGCCTTATGATGCCAATACAATGAAATGGTTCAAAGTGAGATGCTATGGATTTGAGAAGGCGAACACAGTGATTATTGCAATGTATATGAAGCACAATAAGGTAGTCCGTAAACCTTATGCATAGGGTGGAGCCAATAAAAATGTCTCATGGATTATAGATTAAGGAATTTCCTGCCTCCATTCCTTTGCATCAAGTAGAAGAAGATAAAATGAAAACGTTCAGGTGAGCTATTTTAGCACCCCATACAGAGATAAGCAGCGGCAGATAATTAAAAAATCAGGAACCCAATTATCTAGCTTATCCTTCCTTCTTTTCTACTTGAAACCTAAATTGTTTATCCAATATAGATCCCTAGCAATTTTTGTGTTCATTCTCCGTGGGCAATCCAGAACATTGGGTTTAGGCTTGCCATTTTCTGTTGAAAATATTAGAAGCTGACAGAACATAGCATGCCAATGGAAAACAATGGACAAAGATAACAGCAATAAGAACTAAATCCCTAAAACACTTTAGATCACAAAGGTAATTCTACATGTAGAAACAAATAGCAAGAAGGACATGCTAAATAGTGATGAAAGGCCTAGAGTGCCATACATTGTTCGCATATTGTGCAAGCGATCTGCCAGCTTGATGAGCACCACACGAGGATCATCAACCATCCCCAATAACATCACGCGCAGATTATTTGCCTGACTGACAACAAAAGGATAATCAAACCCGGGTTTTCAGAAAGGAGTATTATATATTTCTCTGGCATCTGACAACAGATTTGTTAAAGGCATGCTGATATATTATTTGCACGCATGTATAAACACACAAAATCATGCAAAAAGACTGAAGATAACAATCTACATAAGAAGAGGACTGAAATTGTTCAATATAATCTCATCACCATGCACAATATAATCTCATCACCATGCACTTAAGGCTAGTGGAAGGGAAGGGAACATACTTCTTCTGAAGTAAGAGTGCTCCCACCAGTATTTTTCTGTCGATGCCTCCGCAGTAGCTGCAACACACAGAAAATAGTGATTAAAAATAGCAAGGATATTCCACATTCCTGAGGAAAACGAAGCGTCCCCTCCAATATCAAAAAAGGAAACTTGGATTTATTCTTAAGTAGGGCATGTTTTTTAGTTTGTAGGTTGAGTTTTCCTGAAAAGCACATTTTAAAAGCTATTGGAAAGTGAAATTTGGATTGAACGGAGTATGGTGGTTTGGCAGATTGGGTGCCATTGAATCGTTGATTGGATGCCTGGGCAATCAAGATGGGGGTATACATGTAACACATACAAGAATTGATTGATTCAGGTTCCATATATTGATGGCTAAGATGACATCTTTTTTTTTTTTTTTTTTTGAAAACGGAAACGTTCAAGATGACATCTAATGATCTAAAAAAGAACAGAGGGAATACTTCTAGCATAAAGATTTCTGCAATGCAATAATTAAGTTTGTGTACAGATCAATTTTTAGAATAGATAAATTAAACAACAATGAATAAAAAGGAATTGCCATGTATAAGGTGCATAATGCATAGTTTGGAGTGTCCCAACTATAGTGGATAAAAAATGACAGAAATGGTCATGCTTCAACCATAATGTATTACATACCAAAACTATATGACTGGGTACTCGAGTCAGCTATGATTTATCATCAATGTCAGCAGGATCTTCTTTCTATGCTTAAATGTCACGTTCCACTAACATATACATCACCTGATTTATGTAGCTTAATTTTGATACACCAGATACCAAGCTAGCAACATCATCCCCAAACTGCTCTTCTATGCTCCTCAAGCTCTCCGATGTATCATCAACAACATCATGAAGAATGCCAGCCACAACTGTATTAACAGCCTATAAGGGAAGAAAGAAAACACTCATCAAAGCAGAAAAGCAACAAAATGAAGTCTATACTCACGAAAAGCAAAAGGAGAGGGAAGCCATACTCTTTCTCCAGTTGATGGAACCAAAGCGGCTAAAATTTTGCCAGTATGTATGCAGTGTGTAACATATGGATCTCCTGTTCTCCTAAATTGCCCAAGGTGGGCTGTACTAGCAAATACTATTGCTTTCTGCACCTTTGGATCCTCAAATATCTGGTATCCTGTCACCTCTACTCCTTCAAACATAAGGGTATCTGCGAAAGGCACAGAATACAAATATGAGAGTCATCAGAATGAATACAAACATACAAACACTGAATGAGTGGAGATCCTTTAGTCATCAACAATTCAATGAAATGGGAATGTTTCTCCAAATAAAAAGAAGAAAAAGAAAACCGCAAAGTACAAACCAAAGTAGATGACTGCTTTACTATGCTATTCCCTCCGTCACAAATTGTAAGGTGCTTTGAATTTCGAATAGATCTATGCATTATTCCATGTATGTGTTTTGTATACGTGTCTAGATTCATCAACATCCATATATGGTCAGAGGAGAGAAGGCTAAAAGCCTAATACCCCTTATAATTCACTAATTTGGGAGAGAGGGAGTATTAAACTACAAAGGACAAATTACGTCCAGCGAGATAGCATGTCGGCGTCTGTCATTCTGGTAAAATAGGACAACAGTTGAAATCAGCTAAGACCTAAGAGGCAATGACAGCATATGAGTCAACACTCAACACGGGTCCTGAAGTATAGAGCTATGCTCGCTCAAATAGAACTGTTCGCAAATGTCACTGTATCGCTTATGGCTGAACGTGACTCCTTACTGTGGCAACTAAACTGTCATGTTTCAAAAAAATTACTCTAGGACTTAGTGAAATGTTCTTACTGTAGTCCACAATTGCTTGGCCAATACGGCTAATTCGCTAGAAATCTAAAAGATTTCCCAGACAGAGCGTTGTTACCGGGCAACTGCTCGATGCGAGGCCACAGGAAGTCGACCTTGGTCGATAGGCACGCCCCCGAGGCGATCGCCACGGCCGTGACCGCGACCTGCGCGAGCGTCGACGCCACGGCGCCGTGCGCCGCCCCGCTCCCCCCCGCGCCGGCGGCGGCAGCTGCCGCGATCACCTCTCGGGCCCCCACAAGCGCGGCCGAGGCCACCGCGAGCCGCGGCGCCACGTGGTCCAGCAGCACGCACCCCATCGTCAACCGCGCCCGCGTTGTCGCGCCCCCGCGCGCCGCGGCCGCCGCCGGGAGCAGCATGAGGCGGCGGCCGAGCATCCCAGAGTCGGAGGTTGACGCGCACGCCGGCGATGGCGTCATGCGAGCGAGCCAGCCGAGTGGGCGGTTTCACTTCTATCTCATCCTCGCGGCGAGGGGGTCACTCACAATCACAAGGCACGGCGCGCGAGTGGCGACGAGTGGAGGGGGCCGGGTGAGGACGGGAGGTGAGGCCGCGAGGGCCGAGGTGCGGTCGGTTGTGTGGTTGCGGCTGGGAATTGGGTCACGGGGGAGCACGGCGAATGGCGTTTGATTGCTCTTGCTGCTTGGCTCGCCTCACGGTCACGGTTCTTCCTCTATTTGTTGTCTTGCTTTCTTGATGTCCTCCTTCCTCACGCATTTCCAAGATATTTTTAGTCTTTTATTTTTATTGGCTAGGCATGATTGAAGATTCTCTCTTAAAAAAAAAGAAACGGTACAACTACAGCCTACGTTGCCTGTTCTCGACCTGGATTATTCATACAAACAGTAAGCACTGCATCAAATAAAATACCCATACGCATCACATGTTTTCCAGAAGAAAACAACAGTAGGTGGAGCCGTGGAGCAATAAAAACATCTAGCAATCATCTCAGGATGCCCAGGTCTCCTCCGTCTAATTAACTCCATCATGAATTCATGATGAATAACTGTCAGAAACAATGGGACCAACTAGTTCAGATAAATTTTGGGACCTTAGATTTACAGAGAAGTTTACAATAATAGCATGAAGATGTTGACTCCTGAATTCTCATTTGTGAATAAATGCCTCCGCCAGGTTAGCTTTGTATAAACTCGCAACAAAATTTACAAGACCTATATCGCAGGTTAGATAATCGAAAAGAAATCCACAGGGGTGAATACAAATCCATGACAAAAAACGCATCAGTGAGGTTTGACGCAGTCAGGCCCATGCTTTGCATCTTCAGTAGAATCAACGCCGTCGAACCTGAACAATGCACCATGAATTTGAAAGGAAAATCTCATCAAGAGGTTAATATAACCAAGGGTAATCTTTTGATCTATTATTATTACTATCGGCTGAAGGATCTTACAGGCAGGCTTGCTGCTTAGAATAAAGACGTCCCTCCAGATGGTAAGCGACCTGAAGATTGCAACTCCTTCAGTGTACTTGCCAGCCAGTCCAAGCCCTCATAAAGGCCATCACCTTTGAGTGCACAAGAGCCTTGGATGTGCCACATGCGATTCTTCAAGTCGTACAAGCCAAGGCCCTCGCACACCTCCATTGGTGTCATTGCCCCTTTCTGAAAAACAATAAAAATTACATCAGGGAGGAGAAGCCAATATAGGTGTACTTAGTGCAGAGGGAGCTTTATGTGGTAGATGCACAAGAACCATATCTGGTTGACATAGACATATTGTTTGCAAGTTGTCCTTAAAAATAAGCCAACAAATGAATCACAGCCTGCAGCCTGAAATGATATGTTTCATGGCAGATTACATTTTTCGCATGCATAACTCACCTCGAATGGAGGATATCAGAGAAGTGCACTCACATCTACACATAAACTAAACTAAATACTAGGCGTTAAATTAATACAACATACTATAGTTAAGGTCTAACCGAACCATTCTTTAAGAGAACAGAGTTTGATAGTAGAACACAGTGCAATGCAGTGTGATGCATATTTATCTGCATAGAAAGTATTCTTTATTAAACTGAAGTAAAGGTGCCTCTTGGTATACAGACATTCAAAAGGTTTGGTCATGGTTTATTTTTCAGAATAGTCGTGTTAAAAGAAAGGGCTGCAGGGTTGTTGCCTCACCATATCTTGTTTATTGGCAAATACCAATATGACACTGTTAAACATCAAAGGGTCGTTAATTATTGCCTGCAACAGACGTGTTCAATATTAGCTTAGTTGAAGAAAGCAATTCAGCGATGAATAGCACTCAATCGGACAATTAATAGACCTGAAACTCAGCTTTGGCTTTCCCAATTCTCTCCCGATCCAATGAATCAACCACATAGATCTGCAACTCAGAACATGCAAAAAGAATCAAAATTATTATAATGTATAATCGATCATAATCATAAACCCAACAGCACTGTAGAATTTAGAAATGGTATATCAGGGAAGAAAAGCAGCAATGGATGTGGAATAAAGATTCACTGAAGGGAAACAATAACTACCCTGAAGGTTAAGGCAACGAGATTGACATTACAATTACTTTCAGGAGTAATGGAATATTCCCACAAACTCACCAAGTCAAGCATAAATAACCCAACTCATTAAGCAGAGTAATTACAGAGCAGAGAGTGCAGGGCCAATATCATTTTACAAAGGTCCTAAAATGAAACATACCAAGCCATCAGTATTGTTGAAGTAGTGCCTCCACAAGGGCCTCAATTTCTCTTGGCCACCAACATCCCAAACAGTAAACACCACATTCTTGTACTGAACTTTCTCGACATTGAAACCTAGTAGTAACATCAGAGAAATAACGTCACAGATGAATTTGCAGGCAAAGTGAAACATTTTTTCTTTCTGATTATCCTCGTAAAAAAATATGAAGAACATGTATTAGCTGAAAGGGTATAGTGTACCGATTTACCAGGCTAATTGGTTGGTCACTAAGAGGCTGCTTAAAGTAAAAAGTGTTTAGTTGGAGGAATTATACTAATTAATCTAAGGGTGCTCAGCTAATCATTTGGGCAAATCTGTAGTAGCAAAATCGCAACCACCATCTAGCACGAGCATCAATTTCTTCCACCTAATAGCCACAGCCCCACAGCAGAAACTTCCTTTGCCTCGGCAACGCATCATTAATCATCATTGGTATCATTAATCAAACTAAAAAGAGATCAAAGAATTCCTGAAACAGATAACCTACCAATCGTAGGGACAGTCGATAAAACCTCCCCGATATGAAGCTTGTACAGGATGGTGGTTTTGCCCGCCGCATCCAGCCCAAGCATCACAACCTAAGAAGCAAGCGCAAAAGCACAATTAAAAAAATTCATACAGGCAGTTGGTTGAACGTATATACAACCAAATAGAGGGGTAGGGGGGGGGGATCGCAGCGGAAAGATCATCGTACCCTCATCTCGCTGGTGCCGAAGAAGGCATCGAACAGCTTACGGAACGCCTGCCCCATCCGCGCACCGAGATCAACTCCTCAACGCGCGAGCACCCAACTTCCGATCGGATTCTGGGGCTTCGTCTTCTCCAAGTCGCCGGAGCTGATGAAAACAGCCGAGCAGAGGTGGAGTTTTTCCGTGTTTGGATTTCGGAGTAGTCTCCGCTCTCGCCCGCAGAACTAGGCGTGCACACCAAAGCGCTTGGTGAACCAGAGAAGTTTCGCGACAATATGCCATTGGGAACGCATCCGAGCCGTCTGCAGCCACGCGAACGGTTGGGATAGAGAGGTGGCATCGCGTAGCGAGTACGCGCGCGCCTGCCTGCGACTCCGTCCCGTCAATCGATGCGTACGGCGGTCGGGCGGCGGCGGCGCACACTGTTTCTTTTTTTCGATTAGTTTCATTTCCTTGTACCGGACCGAAAAAATCCGTGCTATAGAAAGATGGAGGCCCAGTTGTGGATCCATGGACTCGTTGTTGGTACCACGGCCCAACTTTGGGTTTTAAGGGTATCTGCACCGCTAGACTATAAAACCGGATGCAGTTGAGCTTTGGGGTAGAATGAGCTACTGCATTTACAGAGTCCCCTCTCATCTACTCCGTTTCTCTCTCCCCCGCGTCGTACCCAGGTGGCGCGCATGTAGGGCATGTTTGGATCGCTACCCACACCTGCCAAGCCAAATATTGGCCTTTGACCATGGAAACTAGCGTTGTTTGGTTACTGACCCAAATTTGGCCGGGCAATGTCCAACTGCGCTGATTTTTGTTGCCCGCGGCTACCAAATCGGGGCGGCCAAATCCTGCGCCCCAATATGGCTGGGCACAGCGCTTTGGCACTGTAGGTTTGGGCGGCATCCAAACGTGCCCGTAGCCCCAGGTGGTCACGCAGGAGCGGTACGGGTGATTAGGGTGGGGGTAGGGAAGGGAGAGGGAGAAAAACTGTATAATATATGGTAGTTAGTATAGGGTAAAGGTACAGAGTAAATATGGATGTGGAAAATTGTGTATTGTATTTTAAATTCTTGTTGAAGGACGAAATATTCTTTTTAGAATAAAGATTTGGAGCAGTATGAGTGTGGATAGCCTAATGGTCTCTGGAAATCGGTTGGAACTTCTCAAGGAATCTTCCGGCTATTCTTACTGATCCATCCATTCCACCGACTATATTTCAAAAACTACTCTATGTTTATCATGCGCATACAGCCCAAAACAGTGCTTTGGACAAGAGTCGCTAGTTTGGCAACCTCATTTTTTCTAGAGAATTGAAGGCAAACTGAAATAATTTCCTCTCCATTCAGAAATGAGATTGCCAAACTAGGCTCTTAAGGGTGTCCCCAACAATCGAGCAAACGTAGATGTGAGAAGGAAAAGCCTGTTCGTTTTGCTTTTTCGGCTGTGACTGCCGCCGCCGCCGCACCATTCTTATTAGCTTTTACTGTAGCAAGTTGAATTCCGTCACAGCTAACCACAGCCAGTCGTAGCCCGCTGACCGAACATGCCCAAAAAAGCACCCAATATCACATGCAGAGAGTTGTTTGTTGAGAACCGTGCGAGACTGGCTACTGTTTCTTCGCTAGAGAGCTGCTTTTTGAGCTCCTCCCTCTTCCACATTTGCAAAAATGTTGATGCCAACTAGCTAATAGCAACATCGTAAAGATGGCCCAACCTAGCCATAGCTAGGGTTAAGGGGGTTGACAGTGCCAGAGCTTATATGTGTCCTCTAGACATAGAAAAGATCGAAGGCGTCAAGTTGGCTATGTGTGGGATGGAAGCACAACAGAGTTGTTGACAAAAGCCACTAAGGGGGGGGGGGAGGGAGAGGGAGAGTGGTGCAACAGGGCGGAGACAGATAAATGGGAGGTGATGAGTCTCGGGATAACAATAGATGTCAATGATGATGAGTATATAGAACTCTGCAACTTTTTTTCTAACTTTTCAGATATTTGGTGCTAGGGATCCTTAGTCATAAAAAAGACACTTGATCCACATGGGTAAACTATAATTTCGTGTAGAAAAGGATCCACAATATTTCATCAATTACCAAGTAAAGGACAAAATAGTTCACGCCTTTTATGGAAACTGTTTACTGTTGTGCACCTTCCATTCTCAAAAAACGAGGAAAACTGCATTTTCTTCATAATGGTACACATTTTATGTGCATTTTCCGATGAATTGATGTACTAGCTGCTGGGCCACTACTTGCTAATTACCCTTCAGGCCTTCACAAACCACAAGTTGGTAATTATGAAACAATGCAGTATAATCTTCAAAGACGAGAAGGGTTTGTAAAATCACATCATGAGATGATATCAGCGTCTTGATTCTTGAGCTTGTAGTTCCTGGCGAACACGAGGTACATGCCGAGGTTGAGCGTGCACATGGCGGCCATGGACCAAAAGAAGTAGTCAAGGTGGCCCTGGTTGAGGTTGTCGGGGATCCACCCGGGACTGTCCGCCGTGGCCGTGAATGCCGCCACGATTCCATAGATGAAAGAGCTCAGGTAGCTGCCCAGCGCGATGGTGAGCAGCGCGAGAGACGTGCACGTGCTCTTCATGGTGTCCGGCGCCTCGGAGTAGAAGAACTCCAGCTGCGCGATGTAGCAGAACACCTCGGCGCCGGCCAGGAAGAAGTACTGAGGGATCTGCCACGCGATGGTGATCTCCTCCCCGCGCGCCGCGCTGTCGAGCCGCTTTATCTCCACGAGCGCCGCGACCGCCATCGCCACAGCCATGAGGAGCCGACCGGCGCCCATGCGCTGCAGCTGCGATGGTTCGCCGGCGTTGCCGAAAGAGAAACCCATCCCCTTCAGCGCCGGCACGATCACCTTGCTGTAGAGCAGCACCCATGTGAGGACGCAGAGCACCTCGAACGAGCCCATCGACGCCGCTGGCACCTGCACCGACAGGACGGTCACGTTCATGGCGCTGCCCTGCTGGATGAAGGTGGTGTTCATCTGTGTGTACGCCGAGGACACGATGACGCTGGTCGCCCAGATGGGAAGCAGCCGCAGCAGGATCTTGAGCTCCTCCATCCGCGTCACGCTGCAGAGCTTCCACGACGAGCCCGCCTCCTCCTCCTCCGATATCTCCTTCAAGCCCGACTCCGAGACCGTGGCGGCCTTGACAAGAAACGAGAAGTCGTCACGTCAGTGTGCTGTGCGCGCGATAATGGGCTGCGGCGGGTTCGCGCCTTGGTGATGCTGACCTCGGCGTCGGCGGGCATGCGGCGCTTGTACATGGGCGTGGCGAGCACGAAGGCGCCGAAGGCGAGCGCGATGCAGGCGGTGGCGATGCCAAAGCCGAGACCCCAGCTGACGTTCATCTGGATCCACACGATGAACAGACCGGAGACGATCGGGCCGAAGTCGACGCAGAGGTAGAACCAGCTGAAGAAGGACGTCCTGCTCTCGCGGTCCGCCTCATCGTCATCATCGAACTGCTCCGCGCCGAACGGCAACAGCGAGGACCGCAAGCCGCCGCTCCCTATCGCGACGAGGTACAGCCCCACGAACGCCACGGTCTGCGCGCCGAACACCGAGGAGCCGCCGACGGCCGCGGCCGTCGTCGGCAGGAAGGCGGAGAAGGTCACCAGCATCATCCCCTGCAGATGGCCGGCGCGCGCAGACAGAATCAGTTTAGCATGAGGACATGACCGATCAATGTTCTTGTATTGTGTGGAATGCAACAGCTGAACAGCATATGGGTAGGCTCGCGTACAAGAAGGTAGATGGCGAGGGAGACGAGGATGGTGTTGTAGTTGCCCCAGAAGGCATCGGCGATGATGGCGCCGAAGATTGGCGTCAGGTAGCTGGTGCCGAACCACATCGTGACGTTGGAGGCGCTGGCCAGGTTGCTGCCATGGAGGACGGTCTCCAAGTACATCACCAGGTTCGTCGAGATGCCATTGAACGCTGTGCTCTCCAAGCACTCGAACCCTGCACACAGCAGCGGCACCACCATCCAGCGATCAGTACAGCCCCAAGCCCCCAAACATATAATGTTCTACAGTTCTTGATTTTTTTGGGTAAATGATCACAGCAAAACTAGCATCTTGTGCTTGTATTTCTTTCTAAAAACATGCGTTTGGACATAGGAGCAGTTCTGTTTCTCTAGTTTGGCAATCATATTTTCTGAAAAGATTTTTATTTTATTTTTTTAAAAATGAACTGTTTTTTCTTAAGAAAATGAGAATTCTTTAGAAAAATGATGTTCCCAAACTAGCTTTAAAAGGAAAAAAAAATGGAACATGGAGCTCTTCTCACCTAGAACTACTGCAGCCGCCTTGCTGCCGGTGCCTTTTTTATCATTCAGGAGCGGCGCTTGAAGGCTATCGTCCTGAGTCTCTGGTTCGTGACTCTGCAATGGCGAACATTTTACAATTTGCTGCTGAGAAGATATGCTGCGAAATTTTCTCTCTGAAAGTCCGAATGTTGTAAGGTCATGGATAAATCCAATGGTATGATGCAGATGTCATCTGCATCCACATTGGTGATCCAGGATTTCAACCATGACGGTAGTACGGTACAAACTTAAATGGCTCAATAAATAGGCAAGATATTAATAAAAAAACAAAGAGGCTAGATTGTTGTTCCTCTCTATTTTTGAGGTTCTAAAATAGTACAGTAGTAGTAGTAGTACTACCACTGAGAGTTGTTTACCAATGAGAGTACTTCTGCCAGTATTTGGCTGGTTTAACAAGATCAGTACTCAACTTTCACAAAATTAGAAGTAAATGGATCAACTGAAGACGACCAGAGCTTGAATTATTTTTACCTTTTCCGTGTCTTCTTGGCTCCTCACTCCAATTGATGTCTGCCGATCCGGTGTGCAGGGTGTCCGGGGCGTCCAGTGGCGTGGAGTGCCTAGGGAGGGTGTCCGGGGCGTCCAGCGCGGAGTGCCCAGGGAGGGTGTCCGGGGCGTCCGGCGGGGAGTGCCCAGGGAGGGCGAGCGTCTGAGCCCTGACGGAAGGGCGAGCAGCTGGAAGCAGCAGAACATACATCGTCAGTCGTCAGTCATCGAGCGGCGGCCGGCGGCCGGCGGCCGGCCACCAAGTCAAGCGGCCGGCGGCCGGCCACCAAGTCAAGCGGCGACCGTTGTGGCGCCAGCGTTTCGAACAACAGATGTATGTTGTTGGGCTTGTGGCCTAAAACAGGAGTGCGGCGTAGATTAAATCTGGAAAATGTATTTTTGGATCTCTTAAGCTTGTGAAATATGCCATTTTTAAGTCTTATCTAATTTACAAGCCATTTAATTATTTTGACTAGATCTTCTTATTAAAAAATTACAAAATATGAAAAAAATTTCAACAAAGTCAGACGACGAGTTATAAATTGGGACGGATACACAACAAGTATACCATTCATTTATTAAGATTATACCCCTTCTCATTTTGATCCGTGACTCTCTGCGTGTTCGGTAATGGACTTGGTCTATGTTGACAGCGTGCGCCGTGCTCCTAGAGCTACCAACTCCCGAGTCCACATCCCAAGTTCCAACTACCCATGTCCCTTGAGAACCATTGCAGGAGCCAGGATTACTCAGCGCGTCACAGCCTATCGTCCTGGATGGAACAAGGAGAAATGGGAACTAATTCCTCTTTCCCGGATGAGATCGAAGCCTTACTGGCTGCTACTACACAACTCGACTACTCCTAATTATATAAAAAAAAAAACTCGACTACTCCTGCATGAGAGCGAACGAAGAGCTGTGCACCGTTACCTTGGGCCGGAGCGGCGAGCGCAAGCCACTCCCCATGGCGTCCCCTGCATCCATGCCGATGATGCGACGCCGATCGGTCGGGAGCCAAGCTGTGGCGGGCGACCGCGGCTGTCTGGAACGGGTATGAGAGCTGCCGCCGAGAGAGCAGTGCTTCTTCTCGATCGCTTTGGCGCTTTGCTCTCTGTTGGATCCGGCTCCGGGCCTCCGGACTCCGGCCGCTGGCTGTTCCGGACGACTGCCGGCGATGTGCTGGTGCCGAGCTGCGAGACCGAGACGGCAGGCTTGCTGCCCTGCTTTATATAGGAAGCGTGCAATCCGCGATTCGCGAAGACGACTCCGTCCCGGCCGCGCGCGATAGGTTGCTGAGCCGTCGGCTCGGGTAAAATACTCGCGCGCGCTGGAACGCTTCAAAATAGCACGGGTTTTCACAGAAAAGGCAAGTAGGCAACACTGATGCTGACCTACGCCGAGCCGGCGCGGTGGCTGCCTGCTGCCCTCCTTGCAGTGGCAGCGCCGCAGCCTGCAGCCAAGGGGGGCTGGTGAGGTTCTTCTGGTCAACTGCCCAGGTCGGCACATGCTTAGCCAGCGAAGCTCAGCTAGTTGCCTAGTTCTGTATCGGGTTCGCCACGAGCCGCCGCGACGCCGAGTGTGGCCGTGTGGGTGGCTACTTCAGTAGCATGTCAGATGTGTTTATGTAGGAGTATTTTGTTTAGTGAGAATTGGAAAAAAAATCATTTTATATGCCACTTTTTTTACGGAACAGGAGAGAGGTTCCCTACTGATTAAATATATTAATGACCAACGGAAGTCTCAAGAAACAAAGAAAGAAACAAAGAAAATCAAAGAGAAAACTATGATTACCTTGGTCCACTAAAAATGCAATTATCTAAGTCGATCGATCTTAAAAAGACATCTTCTAAGATGGAAACAACATTTGAACCGTTCTTTTTAATTTTGTATTCGTTTATACTCCAGACACGTGGTGTTTTACTAACTACTACTGAACCTATAGCTGTCCAAGTCCTTCGGTAGGTGCCAAAATGATTGATATGACACCGGCAAGGCTCTGTTTGATATATCCCCGATCTTTTCTTTTTGTTAGCCATGGCCCGTGAATGATGACCGAGGGGTGTGGCCGATGTGTTACCGGTGTTGTTCTAGTGGGGTCATCCGCTATCGACTCTGGTGGCGCTCTCGGCGCGGTCGTCGTGCTTGGTCAGCATGAGGTTGCCAATCAAGTCATCCCGATTCACTGGGTTAGCTTTTAAAATGAACTTTCAAGTTCGTAAAAAAATGAACTTTCAACCCTATGCTGATTTATTGCCCCCAGTTACCAAGCCACTAGCCACCCTACTCTTCTATCCTTGACAAGAACAATCATCCGACATGAACCGGCCCTCACACCTTATCAATGTGGACCACCAGGCACGAAGTCAATATACACTATGCATCTACAAGTGCCAGATCACGAACCTCGGGAGTTGACGCCGTTACGCCAAGGCAACACCCTAACACCTAAGACCATCCCCAACGGTAGTTGCCCGAAGGACTGGCTATACACTGTTTGACACTGTAGCGCTGCTAGTAAACAGAGAGAGAGGTAATTGGAATAGTAGATGAATAGTGAATAGGACAATGGTTGGGGATAACCTAAGGCGTAGATTGGGTACTATTGGATTGAAATAGTTTGGGGTTGCGGGGTTAGAGTATGTTTAAATCTACATTAAATTAAAATCCTTCTCAATCCACTTTAATTCCTTCTCGATCTAAGAGTAGCCAAACTAGGTCCTGAGGTTTAGTTTCGGAAATCACGGACTCAAAAGGATTGGAGATTGAGGGAAATTTGGAACCAGTGTGGATTCAAACTCACTCCAATCCTTTCAAACTACTCAATTCAAGAGTACCTAAACTAGACCTAGGGCTTCGGTTCGATGAGAATCGAAAGGGATAGAGAGAAATTAAATCGCTTCCTATTCAAATTTAGCTACCATAGGATTTGAATCCGCTCCGATAGTTATGCAAGCTATTGGTGCCACAGGGAGACCTGTACACCCAAGGCATCTCCTCGTCATAAAGAAATATCTGCGACAGTACATCAATCTGCCTTCGCAAAGAGGGCCCACAAGATCTCCAGTTTAAGTGGTCTTGGCCTCGGGGCTATATGAGGCCAGCCCTCGGGGTTGGCAGATAGCTCATAGGCCCGGGCACTAAACCCTAGGTCCCGTCGGGGCTAGACACGTAAGCCCCGGAGGAGTTCTCTTCCAAGCGAAGGAACCCACTACCTGCGGCATTGAATGCGGCAGGTGGGTGGGTCGAAAAAGAACCCCCGCACGACGCGCGAGACGTGCGGGTCCCATCACCGACCGACAGGGTGGACAAGACAAGACGAGGCCGCCCTCTCTCTCCGCGGACAGCATAATGCCCCCTACAATCGCGTATCCACAGACCGGCTACGAGCCCGCCAGGTGTCCCGTATGCTGGCGCAGTGATGTAACCGTGCGTGGTGTGCACACGTCGTGAGCAGCCGTTGGCTCCCCTCAACGGGTTAAGAATGCTGTGCGGGTAGGCGGCAAGCATGGCAGGCCATGACTACTAGTACCAAGACCATACCGTAGTAGGTAGTTTATTAAAACCATCACTGTAACAGATAGGTGCAACCAACTCTGTACTAGGGCTCTCTCTTGGTCTATAAAAGGGAGGAGCAGTGCTCCTGAGCAAAGGATCAAATTCAAGTAGAATCCCCAGACTCAACGCCTTGCTGAGCTCCAAGGTCCTCGGCAGCTCGGCTTGTAATCCGCCTTCCAACTCTAAGGAGACATTCCCACAGAGGACATAGGGTGTTATACCATACTGATAGCTCGAACCTCTCTAAACTTTTTCTAGTCTCGCGTGCTCCATCGTGCCCAGCGGAAAAGTGTCCCACGCCTCTACTGCAACTTTCTACCCGCGAGGTGCTTATACGGTACCTGTGTGTCGATTTCCGTCGACAGCAACTGAACAAGGCCTGTGATCTTTGTGATTGAATCGCGACAACGATGATAGGTGCCCTTTGTTGAAAGCGTTGCATTCTGGAGGGATCTATTTTGCGGTAAAGTATTTGTAACTGATGATGGTTGAAGCTGAATAATTTGTTGTTCTATTGCTCATCACGGCACGGTATACCTCATGGATTTTTTTTTATTTTTACAAGCAGTGTGTATTTTAGCTATGAAGAGGCTAGGGGTGGCTTTATTGTGCTCCTATTCCTGATGATGTAATTGTCTAGTAAAGCTCTCTTTGTTAAAAAAAAGTGATGACCGGTGAATCATCATGGCTCGTACAATTCATGTTGTGCCTGTAGGTTCTTTCCTTCTATCGAAAGATAACTCTCTAAATAATAATGATGCTGAAATAGGCCCAAACGTACAGCCCAGCACGTGGGCCGTCAATGTCACAAGCCTCTTCTGAAAGCGCAAAGTCCAGCCCATGTATACTAACTCGGTAACTCCCTCGATCCTAATTTAGTTTGAGGGCATATACAAACACCCTGGGCTACACATGTCCAATTGGCCGTGCCGGGCCAGCCTCAGGCACGGCACGACACGGTGAGGTCGTTGCGTGGTGCCGTGCCTGGCACGCGGGCTGCCAGCGCCGTCCTAGGCACGGCACGGCACAATTGCCCTTACACAGGCCAAGTCCGGAGGCACGACGAGCCCGGCGGTGGCGTTGCAACGCCGTCGACTCAAGTACGCTGCTACCACTGACTGGAGCGAGTCATCGTCGCCATCGTCGACTCCTGCAACCATTGTTGTCTCCGATTCGAGCACGTCATCGCCATCGTCGTTGACTCCAGCGCGGACTCGAGTGCCCGCCACCATCGCGGAGAAGAACAAGCCGCACCCGTTCGCGCACGGGATGGCGTCCGCGCCACCATCGCCAGATGCCTCCTTCTGTGTCCTGCTTCTTCGTCCGCCATGGATGCTTGGACGGATCTTGGCGGTCTCGCCGCCTAGACTGCAAGGGTGAGGGTCGAAGGGGAGACGACGCGAGGGTGAGAAGAGACAGGGAGGCAAGCCGGCGAGCGGCACGGGGAGACGTCTCGGCGGCAGTGAGAGGCAGGCGCGAGGAGACGGGAAGGAGACAAGGGTGAAGCGGCACACGTTATATATACTCCAAGGGAGTTAGCAGGGCCGATGCCAGACCGACCTGTTTACTGGGCCATGCTCGTGCTTGCATTGCAGGCCTCACCCGCGGCCCAAGCATGGCACAAGCACCGTGCCGGGCCACGTGATGCCCGGAGGGCCGGCCCATTTTGGACATGTATACCTTAGGAGTCACGCAACGCTTTCTGTTCTCTTTTTTGTTGGTTTGGTTTTATGCTGTGTGTGTGCTGCATTGTATTGTGCCGTTGTTTTATCCCTAATCTCTTTTTCTTAATAAAAATGTCTAATAAAATAATTCCTTACGTGACACCGAATAGCTGATCAATAAACACAACAGCGACATCCAATTGAAAACGCAAAAACAGTGTTGCTGAACCGAAGTTCAAGGAGAAAAAGGCGCACTGACAGTTGCTGCCACAGGAATCTGTGCAGTTTCTTTTTAAAAAAAAAAGGAAAAGAGGAAAAATCATGTATCTTCTTCCTACTGTACCGCTGTACGTTTCTACGGATGCACTAGCCGTTGAGCCAGTGCATGCGCGCTAATCACCAATTGGCAATTGTGCAAAAACTGCAATGGAATCCCCAAGACGGAAGCGGGCAGAGCAGCTTGTAATCACGTCATGAGAGCACCGTCTTGAGCTTGTAGTTCTTGGCGAAGGCGCTGTACACGACAAAGTTGAGCGTGCACATGGCGGCCATGGCCCAGAAGAAGTAGTCGAGGTGGCCCTGGTCGAGGTTGTCGGCGAATCCACCCGGGACTGTCCGCCGTGGCCGTGAATGCCGCCACGATGGCGTAGATGAAGGAGCTCAGGTAGCTCCCCTAGCGCGATGGTCAGCAAGCGCCAGCGACGTGCACGTGCTCTTCATGGTGTCCGGCGCCTCAGCGAAAAAGAACTCCAGCTGCGCGATGTAACAGAACACCTCCGCGCCGGCCAGGAGGAAGTACTGCGGGAGCTGCCAGGCGATGGTGATCTCCTCACCGCGCGCCGCGCCGTCGAGCCTCTTCATCTCCAGGAGCGCCGAGACGGACATCGCGAGCGCCATGAGTAGCCTCCCGGCGCCCATGCGTTGCAGCTGGGACGGCTCACCGTCGCCGCCGGAGGAGAAACCCCTCAGCGCCGGCACGATCACCTTGCTGTTGAGCAGCACCCATATGAGGACGAAGACCACCTCGAAGGAGCCCATCGACGCCGCCTCCACCGGCACAGACAGGATGGACATTTTCATGGCGCTGCCCTGCTGGATGAAGGTGGTGTTCATCTGCGTGAACGCCGAGGACACGATGACGCTGGTCACCCATATAGGCAGCAGGCGCAGCAGGATCTTGAGCTCCTCCACCTGCGTCACGGTGCAGAGCTTCCACGACGAGACGGTCTCCTCCGACATCTCCTCCATGTCCGACTCGGAGATGATGGCCGCCTTGTCAAGGAAGGCGAAGTCGCTGGTGTGCGCGATCTTGGGCTGGGGGTCCACCTTGTCGCTGACCTCGTAGAGCATGTCGGCGTGGGCGGGCACCTTGAGAGTGATCTTCCTGAAGGCGGCGACGACGACCTGGCTCAGGCGCTTGAGCGGCGTGCCGGTGGGCATGCGGCGCTTGTACATGGGTGTGGCGAGCACGAAGGCGCCGAAGGCGAGCGCGATGCAGGCGGTGGCGATGCCGAAGCCGAGGCCCCAGCTGACGTTGTCCTGGATCCACACGATGGCCAGGCCGGAGACGACGATGCCGAAGTCGACGCAGAGGTAGAACCAGCTGAAGAAGGACGCCTTGCTCTCCCGGTCCGTGGCGTTGTCATCGTCGAACTGCTCCGCGCCGAACGGCAGCAGCGAGGACCGCACGCCGCCGCTTCCGATCGCCACGAGGTACAGCCCGATGAACGCGACGGTGTTCGCGCCGAACACCGACGTGCCGCCGAGCACCGCAGCCGTGGGCAGGAACGCCGAGAAGGTCACAAACATCATCCCCTGCATGGTGTCAGATGTCACGCCACGCCACGCGCGCGGCAGACAGAATCTGTTAGCATCGTGCCGTTTTCTGATGAACGCGAATGGCGTGGATCACGATCGACGAGCTGCGTACAAGGAGGTAGACGGCGAGGGAGATGAGGATGGTGTTGTAGTTGCCCAGGAAGGTGTCGGCGATGACGGCGCCGAAGATCGGTGTCAGGTAGCTGGTGCCGTACCACGTCGCGAAGTTGGAGGCGCTGGCCAGGTTGCTGCCGTGGAGGACGGTCTGCAGGTACACCACCAGGTTCGTCGAGATGCCATTGAACGCGGTGCTCTCCAGGCACTCGAACCCTGCACGCCGCAGAGACGATTAGATTAATTAACCTCCAGTGATCAGTAGTGGCCCAACTAGCATAATCTTTTAGTTTTTTTATTTCCGTTTTCAATCTCTAATGAGTTAATGATCTTAGTAACACTAGCACTTCGTGTTTGTACACGTTCTAATTCAGGAGAGCGATAATTAAGCGTGGAGGTGTGCTCACCAAGAACAACCGCTGGTGCCTTGCTGCCGGCTCGCTTTTTATCCTTCAACAGTGGCACTTGCAGGCTATCGTCCTGAATCTTTGGCCCATGGCTCTGCAGCGGAGACAAAAATTAGAATCTGCGTATTTTACTCTCTAAAGAGTCGTAGATAGCACAAGGCACGAGTATGATGCGGATGTAGGAGTAATTTGCATCAGTGCTTCTGCTTTCTACCGAGGAAAGAAAGGCAACGACTAGGATTAATTAAGCGACAGGCAGAGGCATGCGTGTGTTTTACTAGTCTTAGTCTAAGCCGATTCTTGGAACCTTCTCTGTGATATAATAAGCTCGTGTGTAAAAACTTTTGAAGTGCGTGGGAAGCATCGATCATTTTAATCGGTTTATATTCCTTTTCACTCTTCTTTATTTCAGACCCGGCCTGTGTTGCTAGCCACCAACTCCATCCTCTATCCTCATCCCATTTCCCCAACTGCTCACCAATTCCTTGAGAAGAGAAATGTTGCATTCGACGTCAGCATCAGCGCAACGTAACGACGTGTTCCTCTACTGAGCAATGACAAAAATAAAGAAGGTAAAGACAAAAACATACTACTAGCACTGACTCTATCAGAAATGTCCCTTGTGTTCAGTGATGTGCAGAGGCTGAAGTGCCGTTCTGGTGACGGATATATATCTCGATAAGGAAGCCGAACCGCTGATCACTACCCAAGAAAACAGAAGATCATCGATGCCGAAACGGACGATCGTTTTCTAAAAAGAACCTCGCCGACGGCAAGCTAATCGCGAGCGCGCCGCGGGAGCGAGCCGTTACCTCGGGCAGGAGCGGCGGCGCGCCGAGGCCCCTCTCCATGGCGTCCATGCCGATCGCTGGAGTCGTGGATGCGATGCGACTGCGGCCGACGACTAGGAGGCGCGAGCTGGTTCTCGAGAGCGAGAGCTGTGCAGTGCTTCTTTCTCCTCGCGTTGGCGCTTTGCTCCCGCCGCCGCTGCTCTGGGTCCTCTGATGAAGTCTGTCTGGTGCGCTGGTGTGCCTGGTGCCGATCGGCGAGGCGGCCAGCTGGTTATATAGGGAGCGCGCGTGGGGCACGCACGCACCAAGGTGGCGGACGGAGATGTCGATAGGTTGGTGAGCTCAGAGGCCCGAGCCGGGGCGGATCTGTTACGCGTCGCCGTCGCGGAGCGCGACAAAACAATAGTCGCGCGCCTGAGCGCTTCAAAACCGCGCGGGGTGCCGGGGGTTTCCATTTCACCCGGGGCAAGGCAACACGGGACGGGACGGACGACGCCAGGACCGGACGGATACGCATGTCACGAGCCCTGTCAGTCGCCTCCCCTGCACTGCACCGCAGCTGACGTCGACCCGGGAAGAAATGTCGCGGCCTCGACTCGAGGAGCCAGAATTTTCTCCACGGTAGGTGGCCCGTGGCTGGAGGTGTTGGCCGGCTTGCCATGCACAGCAGGTGAGGTTTGTTTTGTTGTGTGCTCGTGCGTCCAGTCTCCGGTCAGCGGCCGGCTGCCGCGACGGCAAGAACCAGAGTGGACGCCATGTAGGATATGGTTCTGCGCATTTTTGTTGGATCAGTGCAGGCACGTGATCTTTTACTCGTGAGGATTGTGCTGAACTCGTGGCTAGCCCACCCCAGTAGTACACGTACTCCTTCCTATAGGTGCCAAAGGCAGCTCGCTAGCGGATACGGCTAAAATGCCTTCGTGCTAGTACTGTCGTAGCGGACACGGAAGTGGACATATTAACCGTCTATAATACGAAATGAGACTGCAGCGCTACCGTAAAAAAGAGATGGTTAGAATAATGATAAACAATGGGTTTTAAGCAATCAAGTTAGAAATGATCTCAAACTTTTCGACGGATATGCTCGACAGGTCGTGATATGTGATCCGTTTGGTTTGTTTCGTTTCTTCAGGCGAGTTTCGGGATGGCGCACAGTTTGCCCACGCTGCCTATGCCCGTCTCTGGACTCTGGACTCTGGACCGGAGTAACACTTCAGCAGGTTTCGATATAGTCCAAGCCTCCAGGCAAAAGGACGGAGGAGAATCAGAACCCGCCAGTTCTTCGTCCAAAAGACGTTGCCTTTACTCTCGGACTCTCACACTGGCCTCTTGAAGAAAGCCAAAAAGAACAGAGGCGAGAACTGAAAGTCATTCAGCCACTGCTTCTTCAGTCCTGCTGCACTTGAGGTCCGTTCTTTTTTGAGGGAAAGTTCTATCTTGTTTTCAAGGATCAGGGTACTAAGGTTATTTCTATCCAATCATCTTGCGATCTTCATTAAGCAGGAATCATCTCGCACTATAATTCTGAAATGCATTGGACGTGGTGGCATGCCCTAGTAGCCTCTATTCTCATACGAAGGAATTATGGGTCAAGATTTGTTCCATGGACAAAATCTTAAGGTAGGTGAGAATAATCATGCGTTGGAATTCATGCGGTAAGAAAGAGATGAAAGGGCAAGGATAAGCCAGGTGGCCACAAGGCGCATGCGAGTATGCAACACTGCATTTTGCTGATAGAGACAAAGGCCGGTAGTAGGTTTCTTGCGCACTTTGTAATGTTCTGGAGAACCAAGTCCATGAAGATAAACCACCAGGTCAATGCATAACCTAACTGCATGTCACTCATTGCCTTTCTTTGTCATATATTGACCGCATCCAAATCGCTCTCTATTTAATTTTATCTTATATAAGCAGTGCCTTGTAGCTTAGAGCATACGTAGTTGCGTGCTAAACTTAACGCAATCCCTGTCTACCAATGCATCGGAAAGAATGATACGGAGTATCACCGAAGGATATCGTTTCTTTCACGCTCAAGTCATGAAATCTTCTTTTGGCAAGTGATCGATGCACATGATTTTACAACGCGTCTCATATTGTTTTCAAGATTAAACACCCTTTTAGAAAAAAACAATTTGATCCCTTTCTATCCATGTCAATTGCGCTGACGATCGTGGAAGTAGGTATGGAGTAAAAAAAAGTTCCGTTCAGTTCATTTTCGTCATGATCTAGTGACCTCTTATGTTGACAGATTGGAAAAAAGGAACACGGTGGAAATATTGGAAAAGTTTGCAAAAGTTTGTTCATACATGTGAACTTTACCTTCCAGTTCTTGAGTTCAGAATCTTCTGTGTGGAAACAAGGAACATGTGCCACGAGATCCACAATGAACGCGACTGTGTCGAATGGTGAAAACTGCCTGCTGATGTCAACGCGGGGCCACCGGCCAGCTTCTTCTCTTCTAATAAACCGCATGCGCAATTAGGAGAACCTTCGCGTTTGATCATGGGACTATTCTTATTTTGGAAGATTTCAAAATTTGACACACATTTTGCACGCCTCTCTGCATTTGACACTCAGTTCACATGCCTTTCGATATTTGACACCGAATTTGCGAACTTCTTCGTTTTGGACGACTCTCACTATTTTTTCCATACTTACCACATTTTACCCCTCCTCACACCGGATCCTGCCGCCTCCCACCGGCCCCGCCGGCGCACGGTCTCCCTCACACCCCGGCCAGCTCGCTGCCTCCCTCCGGCCACCCCCGGCATGCGGCCTCCCTTCGGCACCGGCGCGCGCCGTCCTCCGCGCTCTCCTCCCCGCCACCACCGCCGTCATCCGCACCTCTCCCTCTTCTACGCTCCCTTGTGCCCATCCCCGCTGCCACGCGGGCCGCCGGTGGCTCCAGTGTCGCACGAGCACCGAGGACTCCTCCTCCGTGCGGCAGGTGCGCAAGCGGCTTCGGATCCGGCCGCATCGCCACAGCAGTGCGCACACGGCTAGCTCCTCCTCCTCCATGTTGCCGGCCCTCCTCCGCGTCGTGGGCTCCTCCTCATCCTTCATGCGTTGCCGGCTCGACAGCAGCCAGCAAGCAGAGGACGGAGATGAGCAGAGGCACAAGTGGCGGCGTCGACACAGGGCGAGGGGAGCGGTGACGCCTGCGAGCGGCCAACATGCAGCGGGTGGTGGCCAGCAACAGGGGTAAATGTGGGAAAGGAAGAGAGAAAACAGGGAGAGCCCTAGAAACGAAGAAGTTCGCAATTTCAGTGTCAGAAATTGAAAGGCATGCGAACCAAGTTTCAAACACAGTGAGGCTTGCGAATTGAGTGTCAAACATCGAAATCTCTCCTTATTTTGTGGTTGTTGTGAAAGTTCAGCTCCAAAATATAAATATACGAAACTGATATAAACAAGTTCCTTAAAAAAACTAATATAAACAATTAATCGGAAACATCTTACTTGTTGGAAACCTTCTTTGAGTTTGAAGATTGCATTGCTTGCAGCAACTAAAGTTTGCAACCTGTTGCATACCCATTTTTTTTTCACTAAATAATAATAATATATTTCTCGGAATATAGAATACAGATCATGCAAGATGACTTAAGCTTGTCTAGCCTGGACCAATGGGTTGGTACAACTAAGACCTGAATGTCACTCACGCCCTCTTACCAGAACCCAACTGTACCTAATTAAATGCTCGTTAAACAGCATGCAGGGGAGATTTTGACCAAGATTTCATGCTTGAAAAGGTTGGTGGATAAGTTGGTGAATAATATACAGGTCACAAATAGGCCTTACCAGAAACAGGAGAGAAACCATAGAGAAAATGCATCTCTGACCGTTGCCTGGTTTATTGTGAACGGTTGCAGGGAATGACATTATCCCGGTACGTCTGACTCAGTACCAACAACTTTTGCTGATAGATTTACGTTTTGGTAGCACAAACACCTACTGCATGTGCTTTTAAAATTTATTGTGAACACGTGGAACGTAGAACATCCACACCACACCTACAACATACAAGCAACAAAACAAATTGAACAAAACCCCAAAAGTTGAATTCAATTCGAGGTCAACGAGATCACCCAAACTTTGCATGCTTAATAGTTTTAGCTTGTGCACAGGATTGGGGGGAAATATGATCTCCCATACTCTTCATGCTTACAGCAAAACAGTACATATGCAACAGAATTCATCAGGCACATGTCTGCACGGATCGAGCAATAGTAGTACAGTAGTAGTAATAGCGCCTATCGTCCAAGTTTGGTGCAATCAACCACCATCTTCCTCCAGCCATAGTAAAAGCAGAAACCTTTGTAACAATTTGTGAGCTCAGTAGATTCTCCAAAAAGAATTATAGGACGATCAGAGTCAGGGGACTGCTAGCAAAAGAGGTCACCAAATTCACACATTTAACCAGCTCTAGTCCACTCCAATAGTCCAATACATCACACATATGCCTTCGTTCCTACTCCTGTTTAGCTCCCCCGTCCCAAATTATAAGAATATGTTTATTCCACCTTCGGTTGTTTCATTAGCTCCCGGCAATGGATTGTTTTGAGCTTTTAAAACACACAGTTGTTGCTAAAAGAAAATCCAGTTGTTTTATACACAGCGGACACACCAAAATTCGTTGGACGTAAAAATTTAAATACGACAAATGAACAGGACCAAAGATGCACTTGGTTTGCGAGCATGCATTCAGATTGCGGGACTCCATGCTGTAGCCAACTCAACTCAACACAACACAACACAGGTTTCACGCCTAAATACTACCTCCAATCTTTTATATTTGACATTTCAGATCGACCAACAACTGATCACTGGCAAAACTTCATGTCTGAAACATCAAACATAACCAACCGGAGGTAGTATATTTACAACGTCTTGGAGAACAAAAAAACACATTATCACTGTTAAAAAATCCATGACCTTTTTACTACATTTTCTATTTGTAATTTATAAATTATGTGTGAAGATAAAAAATACTATTAAAGTGATAACTAGAGTGGTAATACATCATACTTATTATTTGTAACTGTTTGATGATAAAAAAAAATCATATCGCTATATTATGCATGATTTTTTTTTTGAAGCAGTGCACCATCAATATGGGTTGAGCCTATGACTTGTGGGCCTCGTGGAGTCTAATGATAAACAAATCTCTAATTTATTTAGAGAGAGTGTATATCGTTTGGCCCACTTTGAGTGGTTAAGTCCAAAGCTTGCAGAATATTTATTGGCAGGAAAAGGAAAATATACGGAGCGATAAACTTCGTGAGATTTTACGGAGTATTTTAAAAGTATTTGGTCGCCGATAGCAAAGTCCATACAAATCAGCCTAAGGCATTAATTAATCCTGGAGGCTTAACATATCACCCATGAGCGGTGGAGTCATGATTGCTTTGGCCAACACTCGTACGCCAAACGTCATTAAAGACCAGCAAGGCTTGATCAGAGAGAGATTTGTTGGAGATAAACGGAAAAGCCGAGCGTGGCCTAATCTCCTTTGGATAGAGTTGGAACCAATTGGGATCGGAATGTATCAGCTTGCCGAGCAAGTTCAGGGAGTTCGTTCGACGCCAACGGACCCCTCCCTCTGCCTATATAAACGAAGGCCAGCATACCTTGCGAGAGGCTTTTGGCGGGGATCTCCAGGCCGCCAGGTTCTCAGACGCCGCACGCGCAGCCGTTCTTGCCCTCACGTACAGCACCGATCGAGGCCTCCATGGCCCGGCCATGCATGCATGTACGCCGCCGCCGGTGACGATGTTGCAACACCCAGCTGGGTAAGTCCCTGCACATCTACATCCTCGAGGACGCATCTGGAGAAGAACATGCGCCCACGCTGCTGCATGCTCTCGATCATACACGCTGCCGTCTGCTGCATCTTCGTCGTCACCGGCCAAGAACGCACCGATACGCCGGAGTTGCGTGCTACGTACTGTCTGCATCATCATCAAGCCGCCGGAGACGCCGTCGACAGGCCGCCGCAGACGCCATCGACGTTTGCCGTTGCTGACGCGCTACCGGAGACGCCGTTTGCCGTTCGTGTTCACCTCGCCGTACCATTTGACTTCCACCTCGACATGTCTGCCGTCACGTTCGCTGGTGAATTATCAATCTATATTGAATCTCTTATCCGCTTAAGATTAGAAATATAGATATATATCTTGCTGCTTTTGAGCTTAGTATGAGCGCATGCTGTTTTAATCTGACGTGATGTCTCTATGAGATTAGAATGGACTGATCTGTTTGCTTCCAATCTATTGTGACGATGCTAGATTAGATATAATCTATTGGGTTAAGATTGGAGAAAATAAATATTGATCGATTTGCACATGATGCTGTCTTACTGTGATGAGATTAAAACATATCCATGTCTTGTTAATCGGCCGGAGATTAGAATTAATTAATTATATGTTTGCACGATCTGATGAGGTTAGGCTTAAATAATAATAAATATCCATGGCTGTTTTTTATGTACGCGGAGAACACTAGAACAGATGTGCTTACGGGCCTTTAATCTGCTGTATGAACACACTGAATAGATATGCTTGGTCTCACGTGATTAGATTAAGTGAACTAATTGATTTTACTACTACCTATTAACCTATCATGCGCTAGGAGTTTATGGGTTTAGAAATTCATTCATGTGCTCCACGATAAGTGCAAATTAAAATAAACATAGTAATATTCTTGCCATGTTGAGATCATGAAGTCTATGTTTTTGTTAATCTGTCATATATTACTCTACATGTGTTCTATTGTCTGGTTCACGTCCCTGAGATACGGCGAGGCTCGAACATGTTGTCGGGCTCCCGTCATCGCACTCCAGCAAGATACGAGAGAGTTCGGATTGTTGCCAAGCTTGTGTCATCGTGATCACACCAACAAGATATGAGAGAATTCGGAATTTTTGCCGAGTTTCCCGTTGATCAGCATGTTTTGTGCTGGCTAAGTGAATCAATCTCCTTATTTCGCTACATTGCAAAGCGCCGAGCGCTCTACGGTAGACATGGACGGTTGCATGTATCCGTAGCTTGAGAAAATCAACTGCAAGTCTCCCAGAAGGCAATTTGCCCAGGAGAATTGCTTGATGCGGCAGACAAGAAGCTAGACACACTTGTTACGTTGAAGCTTAACTCAAGATTAATGTTGAAGCTTACTCAAGATTACTCTTGAAACTTACTCAAGATCATATTACTGAAGCACCGATTTGTACTAAAGCTCCGATTTGTATTAAAGCTCTGAATTTGCACGAAAGCTCTGAATTTGTACTGAAGCTCCGATTTGCATTGAAGCTGCTCGTATTGAAGCTCTGAATTTGTATTGAAGCCCCGAAACATAGAATTTCCACCGAAGCTTAATGACAACGTTCTGAACTTTTACCAAGTGTTTGCTGCATGAAGCCGTATTTTGAATATGTACAAGATCGTTCCGAATTGTACCAAGTGCCAACCACAAGGTTTATTTTGAGAGAGCTTGCAATAACTATCAAGTCTCGTTACAAATTTGTATGGCCGTTTTAATTATGTTCACCTGCCGGCGGGCTGAAAGCAAGAAATTGTGTATACGTCACATGGTTCAGCACATGTGCAAGTTGATGTGAAGAGCCGTGCCCGATTCAAACATAGACGATGATATTTTATGGCAAGCTTTCTTGTAATCTATCACAAAAATATATACCAGCCTTCAGTGCTTAATGATTTACATTTTTGAAGTCACAGCTACAAAGCAATAAAAGCTGCAAAGAGCTAATTAAAACATCCGCTACTGTACTACATCAGCATGAGTATTGTGCTGATATTCGTAAAGGCAAAAAGCAATTGTTTGCTCTTTTTATTGACTAAGTCTTTGGTTATTCTGCAAGCCGAAAGACCGTCAGAAAATCGTTCATCTTGCAAGCATCTGTTCATGTGTTTTCGCTAGTGCCGATGAGGCTAGACGGATTTCAGGCTAAGTGCCGACTGAGGCCTAGGTCACTATTCCACCGACACGTCCCAAATAACGGGATCGGATACATCGTTGCTGGGCACTGATAAGGCAAAGGCAACACTTACATCCGTGTTTGATGAAACCGGACAAGCATGACTGGGCACCGACGAAAGCGAAAGTCACTCCCTTTATCAACAATTTATTCCGTTTACTACGACGTAGCGATGGACAATTTTGACCGAGTTTCGGCGATATCAAGCCACTCATGTCATACGAGTTCCACCTCAATATTTTCTACGCCATACATCGCATATGGACGATGAGCAGATGATTTATTTGACGATGATCATTAAAAGCGCAGCTTAATCGGAGGTTTTCCGCGGACTCGCTCTGCGGATGTAATTAACCAGGTCGTGCCCAATTTGTAGGCCCCGGGAATCAGCGAACTACGCAATATCTCTATATAGTCAGACCTCTCCTTAAGCATGACGCTGAAGACAAACGAAGACTTAGTCTCGATGATCATGTATTTTGTAAATTCAAGAAAGAATTAATGAAATATATGGTTCTCGGATATGTGTGCCCTGTGTGCGTATATTTATTATGTTTCCGTCTTCGATGTATGTTTTCACCGAAACAGTAACAAAACTGTAGTTATAGTGGTAACACACCGTAGTAATTATTGTGACAACACATCGTAATCATAGTGATAAATATATTACTGTTGTTAAAAAAATTTCATATTGATACATAATGTTATTACTATATTTTATAGGCTTATTGATAATTTTATAGATTATTTATGAAACTTTTAAAATAGTTAGCTATTGAAGTGATAACTAGAGAGGCAATACAATGTATTTATGGTGTCCAATAAAACTATAATGGTAGTAGCAACACACTAAAATTACATCACTAACTAGCACATTGTAATTACAGCACTAGCACACTGTAATTATAGTGCTAACATGCTGTAATTACAGTGCTAATGCACAATCACACACTAATTATAGCGATAAGCATACCAATATTTTAAAAAAAATCTATACCATCTGCATTCTATTATAAAAACGTTTTGAGTCCAATCCTAGCATGGATTCCGTTCATGACTTAAGACCCAAATATTAATACTAACAAGATCAAGAAAGCTGTTACTCTATATATTGGCATTCCATCAAACAAATTAAACCCCAAAAAACAGGCCACGCTAGAAGAGAGATATTCAAAACTAAAAATGGGATCATGTATTCACCATAGAAGGTATAGAAAGGTTATACTCATACTAAGATACTAGAGACCGATACTTCATGTTAAATTGGTGCTCATCAAACACTTAGAGCTAAAAAAGGACAAAAAGAATGATACAAATTCATTAATTAACCTAGGTTTTATATTCTTCCCCAACAGAGTGTAAGTGACATTGATATTTGCACAGCGTCAAATAAAACCAGAGCAAATGGAATATCAATGGAACCCTTAGGCACTAGCTAGCGAAGAATGGAAAATAATCGTTTCACCATTCCCTTCTCTAGTCAGTGTTAGGAACCTTGGAAATGGAATGGATATGGATATAACAGGTGATTCTTAAAACTCAAACAGTGTACCAGCTGACAGCTATACTCCACATGTCAGCACTCAACACACAAATATAAAAACCTTTACGCATCAGGTCGGACAACATTCAAATCAAAGCATCAAAATATAGACACTCCAAATATCACGTGTCTAGCTTTTCTCAAATAGAATTTACGTGAAAAGCTCGGCCGTGGGTGTAAAAAAAATTCAAACAACATCTTTAACAAAAAGTAGCCTCATATGTTAAAAGACACACATTGAAAACGAAAACAGATAAAGAGAGTGCCATCGGATCCATTGGCCCAGGCACATGCCATAAAACAATGAACACTCCCAAATTCGTGTGTTCTCAAAACAAACAAGTGTCCTTTAGCTTTTCTCAATTATTAGGCTTCTATTAGATTCATCTATTACTCCATACCTATATGTTCAATATGTCTAGTTTCATCGACATCTATATGAATTTGGGTGGATAACAAAGGGGTTATAATCCCTTACAATTTGGGACGAAGGAAGTATTTGTAAAGTTTCTTCCTCAAGGATGCAGGCTAACACTTGTAGGACGCTCGACATGCAGATACGTACAGTGGAATGTCAGACACCAAAATTAATTTGATGCATTATGTGTAGTGTTGAATCGTGATACAAATTTTTACGAAGGTAGCCAAGTTGACCCTTTAGGCCAGATCAGGGACACTTGGGGGGCCTCCCGCCCCCAACATATATACAGATTAGGGTTTGGAGGAAACGTACGATGTTTTTGTAAAAACTCCACAAAATAGTGAAAGTTTGGCTGGCATATATACGTGGTTTTTTCCTTGATTGAAGGATTTTCCACGTTAAATCCACTAATCTATGTTTGGTTTGATATTCTTCATTCTATTTTGCTTGTTGATCTCTAACATATAGAGATCACATATCTAAGCCCCCTTGTTATTCTCTCTTTAGTTGACACACCAACATAATTTCTGTAGCTAGCATATTATCCAACTGAATTATCTCTTCTGTGTGATTTGTTGTCAAATACTTCGATGGTGAGATGCGAAAACGATGTACAAGCTAGAAAAAAGACAACCTTTTGAATTTTAGAAGCACAAATGCAAAAGGGCTGCTCACACGTGGGACTTCTGGACTTGGGAAGTCTTAAAAGGTGGCAAATACGGTGAAGATATCCAATCCTTTCCATCGGTAGCCTGAAATTGAATTACAACCTCAACGGTTATATATGGTAAAGAGTTCTACGTTACCATGACAAGTGTGAGAAGGAAGACGGTTGCCATTCTAACTTTCCCCAGCATGAGTCTACTAAAACTGCACCTAACATAAGCATAAGAAAAATTATCCCAAGTCAAGTATTGATAGCTGCCGCGGTTCAAGCATATAGTTTCCATGTAGAGTGGATATATAGATAATCGAGTTGGTCTATATCTCAAAGAAAGCAGATGGTCACAATATTCAACTCTTGAACGTCACAATCAGTTTTAAAGCACGAGCACAATGAACATAAATTATGGAGAAGACTTAGACACAAGACTTTTCGAAGACACTAACCATTGTACCAGGGTGAAATATAAAATATAAAACTAGCACAAGTATACTTTATCAGTTTCTAAATGACTTCATGCCTACACATCGATCGATGAAAGATTGCATACCTTGAAAGAAGAACAGATGCATACAAAATAACACGGAAGGCAATAGATGACACCTCAGAGAAGATTAGCAGTTCACCACCAAGAATAGATCTGGCACTCTGCAGCTATGGTGACTGGTGAGTGGTGACAGAGATAACGGACAACTTCAACATCACAACAACACTAATGGTGATCAATGGCAGCCTGGCAGGGTAGCAATTCTACACTACACCATTGTTCCAGGAATAAAGGGAATCATCAGCGGTTTTGCAGTCGTCCGCTCCTCGGCCGCGGACTGGGGTGGCAACAAGACGCGACGACCCCTGTGTAGACGACGGTGGGTCCAGGTGATGGTTGTGGTTTTAATGGGGCACGAGTCATGAGAGGGTGGTGTGGTGAGCGTAGAGGTCTGGAGGATCGGAGGAGGAGCGGCGTCAAGCGTGCGTTGGGCAATTTCGGTTGTTTGAGAGACATCGAAGCGGCGGGCATAACTAAACTAAATAACTGGCTTTGTTTTACTCTCTTAACTTATGCAAGCGAAATGGTTGCTTGCTGGTCACTTGGTGAGGTGGTAGGAATGCAAACGGGCTTATTTGTGCATAAAGTCTTTTTTTTCCATGGAACAACATATTACATAGAATCAACCCAGACTCCAGAGTGAATCTCCTGATTTGATTCTTCGAAATGAACTAAGGGTTGAAACAAGGAAAAAAAGGAGCTTATGCCAATTTATTTACTCACAGCACAATATCATTTTTCTATAGTGGTTACCATACAGGCTCAATTATAAAATCACTTCTCCGTCAGAGAATTAGAATACAAAGACCTTTACTGAACATGATCTAATTCATCATCATGGAGCCTACGTTAGACTTTACTCATTTTTGCTAGGGCGGCTTAATTGTTCTGATGTAAAACAGAAATGGGGCTATTAACTGATACTAATTTAATTAGTAATATATAATAATAATTTTAGGCTGCTGAGCTCTCTGCGCGGCATCTGTTCTTCAGATGAGAGACTACAAAACCGCACACACGTGGTCAAGGACTCAAGGTACTTGACTAATCTTAGTATTTTACAAAACATATCTTCTTCGTCAGTTTTGTCACCATGCTTGACCCTATACAAACATCCATAGAAACAACAATCCCATGTGTGCATCAAAACGCAAAGAGCACGTGCTACTGAAGAGGTTCCGTGCGTGAGACCAAATTGTTTGGTTTACTTGCTTAACATACGATTACTGGTCTTTGTTCCTTTAAAGAATACAAATGTCCTCCCATAATTTAGCTGATATGCAGCTAGGTTGTTGAGAAGATTGACGCGGTGATCGTCCAACGCAAACGAGGACACACCTTCGATTGGCACCACATGCGTTTTCACCTCCATTTCTTTGCTGCAGCCGTCTGCCCGTCTGCCTAGCTAAGCTTCGCACAAGTGCACAACCTGTCCATCTGGTCGTTGAGAGCTCAGACCCTGCTGGTGTGCTCGCCAGTTGTTGAGGAGGATCGACGCAAGCAGTGAAGCCAAACGCATTGGACAGACGACTTTCTGGATCATGTACTTATGTATTTGTCCATTTCCATCTCCATTTCTCTGCCACCAATGCATGCAGTCGTTATATATGCGCATTACCTTTTTTGAGTGAACAGGAGGGGCAAAACAGCCCCTACTGAAATTTTATTAAAGAAGAGCACAAAGAGCAACAATTACACAGCCTGACAGCCATGTTTATATATGCGCATTACTTGCGGCGTGAATTCTGCATGAACAACAACTGTTATGGATTCCTGGGAACTGGGAAGGTCACGTACGGTAGCAACTCTTCTGGGGGGCGTACGCGTGTATGCGAACAGGTTGGTGCAGCGAACATCCGAACCGGATTCTTACATAGATGGTCTGACGACAGGTAGCCACGATGAACCACAGCTGGGATTTTTTTTCCGTAAAAGAAAACGAAACCTGGTCTGTGTTTGACCTTCAACAAACAACGACCTACTAGATTACTTGGTTTCGATCGAAATGTCATGTTGAAAAAGGTTGGCGATGACGAGTAGCAAAACCAACAACCAAAACCGTATAAACAACCGCATGGAGAGATGGACCAGATCAGCAGGATGCGTGCTGTGCATTTTAATTTATTTGGGCTGGTATATACTTGGGGTCGATCTAGTACGTGGAACGGCACAAGAACATGCGATTCAGCATTTTACTTACGTGAACCTATATAGGCACGTCTGAAATTTTCAGAGTGTGATTATTTGTAGAATTTACGTACTGTGTGCAGGCGAGTGTACATCGCGTACCCTGGAACTGAGATGCGCGTGCACGATCGGAGTCTGATAGCAAAAATGCGCATACCTTCGATTTCGATGGCATCTTCCGTGCTGAGGTGACTACTGCATGTACTTACTACAGGAGGAGTATCTGAGAACTGATGTTTAACCTGCTTCCAGTAGATGATGCATTGCACGGCGCACCACATCCAAATTTCTTCGGCAACACCAACGAATCAGGCTCCCGTGAGCTTCGGCGGAATCGTGGACGACCTGGTTCAGAATTTCTCCATGCCATGCCATGCCGAGTCTACTGGGCCTTCCTTTCTGTCTGAATTATACTTGGGCTTCCATTATCGCCTGATATGGGCCTTCTTCCGTAGGCTACGGCCTCAAGGTTCAAGCCATCATACTACTGTGGTACCAGTAGGAAACGAACGGAGAATTCTCCTAGAGCCCGGGCTGGGCAAAAATTAGCCGAACCGCATTAACTACACCGAACGGAACCGAAATAACCAAAAACTTTGGTTAAATCGGTGTTCGGTTATTGACGCGGTTAAATTTTTTGTGTTGTTCGGTTATCGGTGAACGGTTCGGTTTTGATCAGCAGTTAACCGAACTCCCTGAAATAACCAAATTCCCCTCGTACTCCCTGCATTCAGCAAGCCAATGCAGCCCACAGAGGACCCACGACTACTGCAGTAGTGCTAACCCTAGTATATATATACAGTCAGCCAGGACTCCTAGGAGCTAGCGCCCACTTGCCCAGCTGCCGTAGCCGCACCACCCCTGTCCCCATCCCCATTCGGCTCCAAGCCAGTCTCCGGCTCGCCGCCAAATCTGCAGGAAGACGAAGCTCCTGGTCATCCGCACGGGCGCACTGTCGGCGACGGGCGACCACATTCCCACAGTCCCACCCCTGCACGGCGCAGCACCGGCACGACGGAAGAGGCTGAGCACTCGTCTAATGTAAGTCCACTATTTCACACTTTCTTTTCGTTACAGTGTGATTTCACCATGATTTCTCCTCACGTGGTTCCATTTTCTTTAGTCCATTTGCTTTGCTGGTCTTGTAGATGGGGGATTGGGAGACTGATGTCGATGAAGGCATCAATGCATCATCACTATGAAGCTAATGCTGGAGACCAAGATGAGGTAGTAGAGGTGCAGAGGGAGAACAAGGATACGGAGAATGAAAAGGAGAGAAAGAACGCAGGAAGAGGAAGGCTGTCACTGATGTATTCTTCATTCGATATTTTGTTTGCAGTAGTCGGTGCATGTATGCTGCTATAGTGTATATATATTGCGGTTAATTGAAAACCGAACCGCATTAACTGCAACCGAAATACTTCGGTTAACACTTTTGCAACTGTCATTTCAGTTAAAGATTCATCTTAACCGAAATATTTAAAAACCGATTTAACCGAACCGTTTTAGCCATCCTAACCAAATTCGCAGGTGTACCTAGAGCGGCAATTCGCCGATTCCTCGGTGACCTCGCGGGTGGCCTTCCCGAATCCCGACACCGCAGCAGTGCCGCGCACTATTCAATCGTCCTGTTTTGAGCTATAGGGAGGATTTGCCAAGTCGACCTCGAGACACCATTCAATAGCTGCCGCCACCAATGACTCTCAATGAGGGCGCTGCTCCTCGAGAACCCAACTGCCATCAACAGTGGCCCGATATATGACTTCTGCCTCGTCGGCGCGCGTCAGCACCCACACCGGCTTTGCGTCGGCGGCCGTCGCGCTCATTTACACACTAATCCAAGTATCCAACGTAACGCCACCTGGATGCTGAGCCCCATCGAGGTTCGAGGGACGCCCCCTGAACGTGATCTGTGCCAGCGGCGGCGGCCGGCACGAGTGCACGGCGCATCGACGCATTCCACGCATGAGGCTAGCTCGATCCATCCGGTCCATTCGACTTCGACGGCCGGCATGTATAGTTGTATACATTAGTAACATTACTACATCACGCCGTGACGCCAACGGCATCGGAATCGCGCGTGCCGTCGTCGTCTTCGTCTTCGTCTTCGTCTCGACGGTTGATCGGCCGGCCAGCGCGGCACCCGTGTTCGCATGGCCCTATGGCCCTGGAGCATCTCGATCTAGCGGCAGAGGGAAAGGAGGGATCCCGTTTTCCGCAGGGCCGCCGGTCGTCGTTCCGGCGCGGCGCCGGCCAAGACAGCGTCAGCGAGCGACGAGAGTACGCGCTGCGCTGCGCACCTGAAGTGCGAAGGCGCCGAGACGACCGCCTGCGCGTGCGAATATGGTCGACCCGAGTCAACATGTAGAACCAATGCTACTGAACCTCGAGAAAAAAAGGAAGGAATTCGAGGGCTGCAAGCCTGCAATGCACTTGAAGCCAACGATCAAGTAATAACGGAACCTCATCACCTATCAGCTAGCAGTAGTTATGTGGTAGTGTGCTATACTGATGCTGTTACCTAATCATGCATCCAATCAGTTAGTTACACAGAAACACAAGAACACCGTCGCATGAATCAATTATATGTGGCCGCCGCGTGGGGAATACAAAAAGTGAGATTCTATCTAAACTGTCCATCAGCTGCATGATGAGTAGTTACGAACATAATGTATCTTTGAACAGTTCAAACTGCTAGCTGATGATACGTTGTACACTGGTCTCTCTCTGGCATGCGATCTTGAGGATTCTACGCTGCTCAACTAGCAATCATCGCGCTGGTGCTTAGCCAATGATGCATATAGTATTTGCGAGCGGGCATATATAATGCTCGACCACGACGTACCATCTCTCGTCCAAACAAGCATGGCCCTAATCCTATCCTATGAGAGCGCACCACTGAACCAAAATGAAATTGATTGAAGAAGAAGAGGAAAATTAAACAGAGAGAGAAGAAGGAGATGGGGCGTGCAGGCCGAATGAAAAAGATTCTAGAAAAAGCATGCATGACTGGTCTTTCTTGTCCACCGGCTTTTCTTTGACTTGACTGCATGCAATGCAGGGCGTAAAGGCGAAAACGACCTATCAGTGCTGTTACGAACGGCCACGATTTGATGCTGCCCCGCCATGCATGCTGCTGGCCGCTGCCGGCCAGATGGACGAGTGTGCGATACAGTTGAAGACTTCAGCTGGTGGTTACGCGGTACTGCTGTGTTATCCCCGGCAGCACGTTCAATCTCTTTTTTCAAATTCAAACTCCATCAACGGCGTCAGAATAATGCAAAAAGTATCATAATTCTCAAATTGAGACAATCGCTGGAGTAAACCTAACCGGTAGGCGGTGCACGAAAAATAAATCATGCGCATGCATATGTAAAGTTTGAGCTTTGATGAAAACTTATACAAAGAAAAATTAGCGCTTGTATTAATACTACATCTGTTCACAAATGTATGACGCGGTTGACTTTCGCCACAATTTTAAACGTTCGTCTCATTCCAAAAATCTGTTCAAACATGTGAAAAATACGAATTATGCTCAAACCACATTTAGTGATAAATCAACTAACAACAAAATAAGTGATATCTTATTCAATTTTTTAATAAGACAAACGATCAAAGCCTTTGAAAAAAAAAAAGAACTGCGTCATACATTTGTCAACGGGGAATATTTAAACATATTACCTTTCACTTCTCAAACTCTTATCCCTAGTCTATTGTAGAGTACTGCGGAAAAAAATGATCCTTGGTCCGGACCAGTATGATGATTTAACAAGTCAATATGCTGAGAATGGAACATCACGTATAACTCAAATGGGCAGCTGGTTAGCTATATATGCAACATTTTCAGAGGAGAACAAGGAGCAGTGGAGCAGACATGTCGAATCCTCCTACATATATACATCAGCACGCGCACTCCAAGAACGGGGCGAGATCGAAGCTGCCAAGTTGGGATGCTGTTCTTGCATGCTGAGAGCTAGCTTCTCCAGTTCTCCTGGACATGCCAAGTCCGGAGACACGCGCTTCTTTACTTGGGCAAATTATAAAGGTTCGTGCACGATGAGTCTAGTCAACTATTACGAGCGATCGGCATGCGAGGGGTCCAAGCAAGATGAGATTGTGTGTGCATGTGCTTGGGCTTTGTACGCAGGCAGGCACCGGGAACACAGGCATCAATGGCGACCAAGGTTGGCGGGGCTCGTATTCAAAACGGGTTGTCCCCATACAGTGGCGCAGCGGCACTATGGGCGGACAGGAAAAGGTTTTTACTCATGCCGGCCAGGAAAGGCATGCTACACGTATGTTCATAGTCGTCATAGCTACGTACGACTGTACGAGAGACTATGAGTGGCACAGTGCGTGTATCTTGTGCATGTGCACACTGTGATCCAGATTGGCCAACACCTGTCTCGAACAGGAATGCTACGTACGTACGCATGAATTGATGTTCTCTGTGTATACTTGCAATGGCATGCAGTAGTGTGTTTGTAGGTGGATGGGTCGTCGTGGGTGGGTATGGTGTGGCCACGACCTCACGAGAGGAGAAGCATGCAGAGATGCTCTGAGGAACAGGTGCAGTAAATGTATTTTTTTTCTTACAGCAGGAGACAAAAGTATGTACCATGCATGGTCCATGGCAGATCCAACATATGCCCTTCTCGTGCAGCAAGCCAAGGGAGCCGGTACTTGTTCGAGCTCCCACTTCTCTTCATATTCTCCCACACAGCCAGACGTACACTGTTCTGCAGCGAGAGGGAGAGAGAGAGGGGGAGAGAGAGAGATCAGCATGCATCCACTCATCCAGCAGCACTTGGTGTCACATCTAGTGCACCTCAGATGCAAGCGAAGCCTTCATCACTCCACAGCTTTCTGTCACGTCTTGAAAGACCTGTCTTTATATGCTCTTTTTTATTCTTATTACGTACAGTGCGTACATCCTCTCCTCCGAGCACATAGAATATAATGTTCTGTTAGATAACAGTGAAGAAACTAATGAGTGAGAGTACAATTCGTCCATATTTTACCCACCAACCTCCTAAAGATCGAGCCGACAAAATGTTTACAGCTAGTAGCTAGATCATCTCGATCAAAACCGCAACCATCTGAAACACATCAATAATCAGAATAAATGAAATGGAGAAGAAACCACTAAGAAAGGGTTGTGTGTGAGAGAGAGAGAAAATAAAACGCCATCATCTTCTTTCCCCCTAGCTCTTGCCATCTTAATTAAATTCTTAATCCAATGGTTATTGTCCTAGAGATCGAATGTAGTACGTGGTATGTGTGCTGCATGTGCATATATATATGCTAATAATATGCTTTGCGTTTTTCCAAGCTACTGTAATCAACAATGTCAGAAACCACAATCGCCTTGCTCGAATGAGCTCCCAGCAGAAGTAGCAACAGCACTAGTGGCGCCCCAATCCAGCATGTTGAATAATGGATCGGCGCCCAAGCTCTTGGGTGTGGCCTGCTTCTCGTTGCCAGCTGGGTCGTCGCCACCAGGGAAGATGAGGCTCATGGGATCCGACTCCAACTCGGCGAGATCAGCGAAGAAGTCGTCGACTTGGTGCCCACCGCCGACCTCCGGTATCATCGGCCGGTAGCTCTGGCTGAACATCTGCTGCATGAGGTCGCCGTGGTCCAGCGCGACAGAAGTCTCATGGTCCACGCCGCCCCTCTCCATTTCTGACGACCCCACCATTGCCTCCTCCTTCACAGCCATCGTCGGAGGAGGAGTGCTGTTACTGGTGCTTGTGGTCGCTGTGGTGGTGGTGCTTGTCGCTGCCGTCGCGGTGGTGGCGGCGCTGGCGACTGCTGAAGCGGCTTGATTCGGTTCCGCTTTAACGATTGGCTTCTGCAGGCTGTGCGAGGAACTGTTCTTGCCGTTCTTGGCGTGGTGAGCCCGTGTTGAGCCGGCGAGCGCGTTCCGCTGCGTCGGCCATGGGTGGTTGTGCTCCGAGTTGTAGGTGATGACGAGCAGGCTTGGGTCGGTCCGGCTGCGCTCGACCTGCTTCCGCGCCGGGCATCCTTTCGAGCTGCTGCATCTGTAGTACCCTCTGAACAATGCATAGTTTGTTCACTTCAGAACTCAACCAGTAAATAATGCGTACTATGCTGGAAAGAAGTGCATATTTGCATGCAGTAATTGTTAATAATCAGCAGAGCTTATAAATAGAAGTACTTGTCTTAAACATATGTGACAACAAATTAAAGATCTATTTCTGTACACGGAAAAAATATCCCGTAATTTTTTTGGTCAGATTATATTGTTTTAAACTTATGGGGGGTGTAGCTGTAGAATCATAAAATTTTAAAATATAACTAGCTAGAACAACCTCAAAAACGTCCTTTTGGAATTATACTATTGCTATATTTAACTTAGGTACACCATGTTTCTGACTTTGGCAAATATATATATAGTGGCAGAATGAAAATGGTAATATATATAATTATATATGTATGCATGCATTTAAAAATTCCTAAGCAAGAAAGTAGTAGTTGAGAATCTTTGAAGAAATGGGATACAATATGTTGATAAAATTGTAATCAGTTTGTTGGTGAGCTATGCCTGACAATGAAAGATATTGTAGATATATATGTGTGCGTGTCATCACAGAATAAGAAATGGTTAGTGTAAATGACAATATAGTCTTGAGTTCAGCTGCTACATATATACTTTTACAACGACAAAGTTTGCACACAAAATGTGATACATGCGCATTACGCAAATCATGAAACTCCATTCGTTTAACTTTTCGTCTTATTCATGTGAGTTCACACATCTTATATGCATATATTTATCTCTGTTTTTAAACTCTAATGTTTTTTTGTGTGGCAACGTATACCGCAAGAAAGATACCTACTGAATCATCACAATATTTTTTTGAACTGTGCAGCTGTGGGCCGGGCGTTGAAAATTCCATGATGTGGTTCAAAAAGGAGGACAAGGTAGCAAATACAACTCAGAGTTCTTGAACTTCACAATCATTATTTAGAAATTCCATGATAGAGTCCAATTAATTGTTGCGCTTGCCAATTGCTAGTATTTATATAGTATCAGCTGCTAGCTGCTACCTTATCATGTGCTAGCTTCTACAACTAACCAAATAGGAGTAGTAGAATAGTTCTAGGAAAAACTGGGAATCCGTTTGTCCTTCTCCTCTTGATTAATTGAGGAGATGGTCTGGATCAATGGGCTGGGAGCCTGGGAGTACTTTGAGCAATGCATGTTCTTATTGTTATTATTGCTATTATGATTACCAAGACTACCATATATAATTGTGCACACATATCCAAATGCAAACATGAACCAGAAGAGAGGTCAATCACACACCTTGGGTAGGGTGATCCTTTGATAGGCTTCTGTCCATACTTCCTCCAAGCCCAGAGATCAGAAGGAACAACCTCCCCAGTGGTCCTCCCTCCTGCTGATGCTGCAGGTGCCGGGATGCAGACCACCTTCCTTGCCTGGTTTTTCCTGCATATCAAACAACAAACAACAAGCATCGAGTGTCAGCGATCATCAGATGCTTATAATCTCTGTTTGATTTTTGAACAGGAACATATTGTTCTATATGCTGTGCGTATGATGTTTTCAAAGAACGCATCTTGCGGAAAATGAAAAAACTAGGGTTTGCAAGACATCAAGTGGAGCTCAAGAAATAAGCCTAGTTGTTCTGTTGTGCACAATACGGACTTATACTAGTTAAAAATCCTAGCTAGTGTATTTAATTTGTTTTTCAACCGAGTGGATAGATGCTGCTCCCTAGTTGTTGTTTTTTCTTTACTCGGAAGATTTTCAGTTTCACCAACGTACGTAGCTACTAGTGGCTACTTACCGGTTTTAATATATTTAGATTGTAGTAGAACATTTGATCTTGCCGTTTTTGTTAGAACCAGGAATGGGCTGTTGATTTTTTTACTCTTTTATCCTAACATTCTTGGGAGATGCAGAATGAGGAAAAGACCAGGTAGGGAGCAGGCAAAGTAACCAGCGCCACTTTTCCTGAATTAGAAATCTCGAACTGCGACGAGACGCTATAGGGCAAAGAAAATTCCATGCAAAATTCACCCGTGCCGCGGAATGAAATTAGGAAAAAAAAAAAAAGAAAAGGTGCTTTGTTGCTTGATGCAGCACGACGCAATGATCAAGAATTTCTTTAGATCTGGCTGCGATCGCGGTGGTGCGGCCTAACCTGCGCTTAACCCCGCCGCCGTGCGGCACCGGTATCTGCATCCCGGCGACGGCGTCGAACGCGCAGGGCGGCGGCCCAACCGCCAGCCCCCCGGGCATCATCGCCGGCAAGCCGAGCTTCACGCTGTCTCCTCCGCCACCCGCCATCATCACCGGGTACGGCCGTATCTCCCTCGGCGACGGCGCCGGCGCCATCTGGACCCCCGCCACTCCGCCGCCGCCTCTATCCACCAGCACGCCCCCGCCCCCTCTGCCGCCACCGACGACAGTAGAAGGCGCCTCGAAGTCGAAGAAGTCGGCCCGGAAGTCGCCGGCGAAGGGGTCCTGGAGGCCCCCCGCGAACGCGTCCGCGAAGGCGTCGCCGCTCGGCCCTGCGCAGTCCGAGGACGACGACGGCTGGGGCACTGGCGGGAAGAGGCCGGGCCCTGCTGGGTCGGCCTGGAGCTGATGGTGCCACCCCGCGGCGGAGGAGAGCTCCCCGACACCCAGCTGCATGGCGCCGCCCGCTCGGACGACGTCCGTGAGGTCCCCGGCCGCCTGGTGGTGGTGGTGGTGTTGGCGGTCGCCCTCCATCCTTTGCATCGAGAAGTAATCACACATGGCTACTAGCTTATCTAGCTCTAACCACACTCTAGCTAGGGTTAGAGCTGAAGAAGGGAGTAGTCGAGGCCTGCAACTCCTGCTGCGAGGCAAGGGTTTCTTGAAGCTGGGTAGCTAGCGCTCCCTCGATCCGGGCTTGTTTGTTTCTGCGCGAGAGGGAGGGAGGTCGAGGTCGAGGGGAAGCGGAGCGGATGATATGAGCAGCAGCGGTGGGCTTGCTGTACAATCAAACTGTCTTTTCTTTACAGGGACATGCGAGAGAGAGAGAGAGTGTGTGGGGGGTGGTGGGGCCGGCCGGCAGGCAGACAGGGAGGGACAGTACGTCGCGGGCTGGCTCGGAGCGGACAAAACAAAACCGAAGCAGGGAAGGAGGAGAGGGCAGCCAAGGGAAGTGGCACTGGCAGTGCTCGTTTCCTGATGGAAAAAGTAGGAGGTGTATGGTGCCTGCGTGCATGGTCGCTGACTTCTTTTCCCCGGACTGCCAGTGCTATCGATCCATGCGCAGGCGCAGCGGCACGGGGTCGGAGGCGCGCGCGCGGTAAAAGAAGAAATGAAGAAAGCGAGCGTTGGCGCCGCGCGCGCGGTAAAAATCTTGGAGAGGAGAGTGGAGGGAGGATCGCGATCGATCACCAGCGTAGGCCGGATCAGGAGCTCATGGACGCTTGTCCTTGTCGTGCCGCCCTGCCGCGACAGCAAGTCCAAGAGCGCAAGCCATATGGTATGGCGACGGGTTACATGTACGTGTTCACACACAAGCTGGCTAGCTGGCGGGCTGCTACGTACTACCAGTAGCGTGTGGTTGTCGGTACTAGGATTTTTTTTTTTTTAACCGCGGTTGAAATGATGCGTGGTGGCACTGAATCCGTGAGGATTTTTCGTCGAGGAAATAATGTTATTTGAGCTCGATCATATCTTCGATCAAATTAAAGCCATTAAGCCACAACCGCATTCCGTTCGACGCTCCTACCCGTATGCACGAGAGAATGCGGAGTTGCGGACGCCGCCGTGCTTGAAGGCGTACGTCTGTGGCGCGTATGATAAGCTTAATTTTTTTGTGATCGGATGATAAGCTTAATTAGCGCACCGATTAAATAATTAATTAAGCGCGATGTTATCTCTTCCCCGGCCCGGTATTAAATGCGGAGCCCTGCTCTGCTGGCTGTAACGTGCCCGCCTTCGTCTTCCTCACGTCAGACCTGCAACCCTCGGGCCTCGCCTCGAATGCGACGCGTCTGTAAAAGAACAGCTTGATCAAACAGCCCTTCAGATGCTCTGGCTATGCAGAGCCAATGGTCCAGATCTCTCATGGCATGCGATCTTGCGTTATATATCATGCTATTTCAACGGTGCAAGCACACATACATGAACTACACGGTCTTGGTTAGCTTGGTCAGGTCCAGCCGTCCAGGACTCTGTAGCCAACGTACGCAAGTGACCGGGCAATAATGGTTCTTCGTTTTATCTCCAGCCAAATAAAACATTTCTTGCTACGTACAATGCCACCTGGACTTCGATACTCCCTCGATTTTGTGCACGGCGTCGAGAATACTACCTCAGTCCATTTGGAAAATATAACTTACAAAGTCAAACTTATTTATTTTTAGTTGGTAATATATAGTAAGAATGTATTGTCTTAAATGAAAAATAATTGCATGTTATAAAACTAGTTTCATAATGAATCTGGTAACATCGATTTTATATGTCAATCTGTATGGAAAATTAGATATTTAAGGTAAAAGTTAAACTAGTTTGACTTAAAATAATCGAGGGATTTTATGGTGGTTGTAAAATTACAACTCAGTGTGTACTGCGTAATCTATAAACCAATTTTTTAAATGGCATTGTGAGTAATTTATATGCAACTTAGGGAATCATTTAAAAATTTCTTTCACAGTATCACAGTGGGTAATTTATTCACAAAATTAGGGATATTTTAAATCTTTTTTCATAGTGGCACGGCTGCAGGACAATTTATTATTTGACACACCTTATGCTGCATGCGTCGGTCGGCATGGTAATTAAAAAATCAACCCTTATCTTAATTAATCGCTTCTGTCTCTTCATAACTTAATGGACGAATATCGGGATATACCGATATACGTGTGTCTTGTCTCTGGCCGGTAAATAAACCACAAGTATTATTCTTGCACGAAGGGAAATTTACTCATTTCAGCAGCGGTTTGACTGCTCCAGCACCAAGCCCGCGCGCCCGCCATGTAGGTACGTGTGTACTGTATAATCGAATTCCCGGAGACTTAGTCAAGGCCAGCAAGATTCTCGCGTCATTTAACCGCACGCGCGTCGCGTACGTGCGTATCTTTTGGTGTTCGTGCGTGGCAATGCTTCTGAAAATTGTTTACACAGGCACACAGCTGACAGCCTAACTACATGCATAGGAGTATTTAACATTTCAGAATATCTTAATTCTCGTATTCCTCTCCTCTCTCCAGGAAATTAAAGATTCTGATTTCTGATGAATACATGGCCACACGGCGGGGCGGTCTCACAAATCAATTCATCATATATTACCACGACGTACACACTTGACTTGCTGTAGCAGTCGGTCATGAAATGTGCGAGCTGTCTCTCTTTGCTGCTGCAGCCTGCAGGACGGATCCGGCGATCAAATAAACGAGCTTGCTGCATGCGTACATGTGTTCGATCGAGCTGTCACAGACAAGAGTAAACATCTCTAAATTACATGAAGTACGGTAATTAATGCGGATCGGAGCAGTAATAAGTAACTAGAGCGATGTGTCTGCTGCTCTCGATCTGCTGGGCCTGTGCGTGGCTAATTTGATGCATGTTATGCTGCATAAAATAATCGATCGATCGAGACAGGACAAACTCATTAAGGATGGCCACATGACGACGCGGCAGCAAGATGAATTTTAAGCCTTTTCGTGCTCGAGGATCGACCGTTAAAGAACCACGCCACTTGAATGCATGCATGGTTAGTTGCAGCGAAGTGATTCCATGCATCGCACCACACACGGTTGTGCATGGTTTCTGAATAGTTTTGTCCACCCGGCATGCCACGCCATCCAATGCCAACAACGCCCACAGCGTGCACGTTCAGGCATGTGCTTCGAAATCTAGCATCATGTTGTACACTAGCTTATTGCTTGATTAATTAGTTGATTAGGAGCCAATAAGCCCTAGCCTTTTTGCTCTCTCCCGCGCTAGCAAGCTCATCTCAGCCATCACTGATTCACTGGGATTCTCTCTGACTGACTGACTGACTCTCTCTGATCGTGAAACAGGAATGCACGCATTTGAATGACATGTGGGGGCCTGCTAGCAAAGAGGGAATAATAAGAAGCATCGTCCTACCATGTGCCACCTAGATAGCTAGGCATAGCATGCATATACTATGCTGCAGCGTGCAGAGCGATCGATGCTGATTAGTTAAGAGTACTTGCAAATACTATATTGTTTCTAGCTGACACTGACTGTTTAGTTTAAATTAAGCTAGCACCGTGTCGACCTGTTCCTTGCATGTGCATTAGTACTTGTTCCTCTGCAGGCATCCCGGCATAGAAACAGTACAGTGAGCTTTACGGTTCACTGATTGCTCACTTCTGAAGATTGATTATTATACACACACAGCATTTGTTTTAGTACATAGCACAGAGCGATCTCAGTCGATCATATCCATGTGTAATTGATTTATGTACGTGGTGACTTAAGCGATGCCGTCATGGTTATCTACGGAATGCGTCATCAGACCTTGCAAATGTCATACCATGCATGTGCGAGATTATTGGCGATCGAATTAAGCAAAAGAGAAAAAAAGGCTTCTTCAGTCTTGTTCACACGCATGCATTCTCACGTTGTTACTTTATTTCCTTGGAGAAGGATGGAACCAATAAATATCTAGCAAAGCAAAAACAGTGTGCAAGAACAACGATTGCGTTCTTTGCACTGAATTCTACATATCAACCCCGTGAACAATGTTAAACGTATGTATTGCAAGTTGGTATATAAACTTGGGGCGCATATATAGTTAATCAAAATTAGTTATCTTCGCTTTACTCTAACAAAATACTTATAATAAATACATTGTTATCTTTATTTGATTGTACATCCGGTCACTCTATATACTTTTCTTTCACCATCTACAGTTTTAACCCTTTTGCATTGTACCACCATGTGTATTTGATATGTGATTATCTAAAACATTAGCTTGAGCTATGTGGTTAATATGGAAATTGATATGATTATCACTTCGTGCATTCTTATATATAAACACACGGTTTGCAATGGCATACATATCATGCATTTATACCTTGAGTCAGTTTTCAGTTATTTTTTCTATATTGGAAACGTAGAAAACTGGTGATTTAAAAACATATTAGAATTCTTCTTATAACGGTGAGTGGTGATTTAGACACATATTTAGGCTTTGCTTTTAATAATAGCAGAGGTAGGTACAATTTCAGGGGTTCATTCTGTATTATTTTCTTATTAGGCATAAGTGGGTTACTTAGATGAGGATTAAGGCGCGATGTAGGTTATTTTTCACAAGACTGATATGAATAATTTAGATATAAATTTATAACACTATTTTATGGTATTTTCATAAATTGTGGGAGGTGGTTAAATTTTTGAGAAAACAAATCCAGGGAGTACTATCGTCAATGATGATTATATTAGAGCATGTTGGATTGATTATGGGATTTCTTTAAATTTTTTTAGAATTTTTATCCATCTTTTTTTTCTAACGGTTTCGTGATAATTAACATGGTGGAGTCTCTATAGTAATAGCAATATGTTATTTGAAAAAAAAAATGATGTGCAAAAGGCTATTTTTGTTTGTACGTACATGCTTATCCCCACATAAACCATATCAAAAATATCTGTGGATCAGTCCAAATATGCTTACATCACAATATTAGTTATTTCCACAAAGATATATATAGTTGGTGTTTTTTTTCACTCCAATCAATGGTTATCTGCATTGAGTACATATAAAGACGCCCCCTTGCATGCCGATACGTACATGACCGCTTAGCTGGTCATGCATGTTGTAAGTAAAATTGAAATGGACAAAAAAAAAAAAACAAGTTTTCTATAAATTGCTCCGGCTTATAACTATGAATATATATAAGTCAAATTTATAACTTATATTTCTCGAACTTAAGATAATATGAGCTACAAATTGGTTAGTAAAGATATTTGTGATAACTCGAACTTATCTAACTTTGGCAATAAGTTTATAGAAAACACACTAACATCTACAGCATCAAATTGGTTTAGCTAAATCTGTTGTAAAAATATGTCTTGGTTGTGCATTTGTTTGGTATTGTAGATACGACTGATATGTTGTTTAGAAAAATCGAATTAAATTTAAAAAGAAAATTGGCTGTAGACAAACAAGTTAACCGAGAAACGGATGGAGGAGTAAGGTCTCGCGAAGAGACAAGTTCCCTGCGCCGGCGAGCCGAGGGGAGCCACCTGAACCTGATCCACAGGGGCGCCGGGGGCAAGCAAGCCGCCGAAACAAGAAGAGACAAGTTCGTTGCGCCGGCGAGCCGAGGGGAGCCACCTGAACCTGATCCACAGGGGCGCCGGGGGCAAGGTAGACGCCGCGACCGGACGTGTGGCTCTCCCGGCGCCGCCTCGATTTCCATCCAAATCGTCCCCCATTCAATTCCCCCTGACGGCTTACACCACCACTACACCTTCTCTCGTCGACTCTCTAAACGTACCCTCCCCGGCACATCCACGAGCCATCAGTTCCATGGCCAGCTGCTCCGTCTCCCTCGGCTGCTCGCCTCGGTACGCGCCCCCTTTATCCTCATTTTCGTTCGTTTGATGTGGTTTTGCTGAGTTGGATGCGGTTCTGGGTGCGGAATGGGAATTGCCTGTTCGATGCCGAGTTACGGTATGGGGAACCAGAAGTACGAGCTTGGATTGGCCGTTGCGTCGTCTGCACCAGCTGCTACTGTTACTCCGGTTCTGAGGTACAGTACGTATATCTTGTTCAGGGCAGCGTGGATTAATTGACCAGTTTTGAGGGCCATGTTTTTTACTTTGTCAACAGAAATGTCGCCTCGGAATTTAGCGTGTTATCAGTCACTATATATTCAGCTAGTCTGAAGCAGAGTCGTAGCTATAACATCTGCATCATCTTATAGTTGAGAGGATCGGTCCTGTACCTTCAGAAGTTCTCAAGTTGCAGTTCGACCATTAGGTACTTGTACTTCTGGATGGTCTCACCTCCTCGCTAGGTTCTCCGGACCACATGCATTAGTGAATCCTGTTTGTTAATTTATAAAACTATGATATGTAGTGAGCTAAAGGTATTTTTCGGTTCCTTTGTGGTGAATGGACGAATTAGACTTGCCCATTGGAACCGGGTCTGCTGTAGTGTTTTTTTTTTTTTTGACATAAAAATACATGACATGTAGTGACGCCTGCTGATTTTTTTGCAAGTTGCCCTGCTAATCAAAAGTTACCGCTCTGCCATTATAAGTTAGTCCAGCAAGACAAACACACCAATGGAGTAGATTTTGTCTACTCTAGTACTCCGTATTATACTAAACTGAATATTTTTTATCGAAAAAAAAACTAAACTGAATATTTAGGTTATCTCTTGCTATTAGGTAGGGACTAGTGAGTATAAAATAAAATAAACTAGTGACACTAATGAGTGGGGTACATCACCTATCCTGTCCATACGTGCATGTCAATGTGCCCCGTTCACACTTAAACTAATTAAATCTGCAAGGGTTGCCATGTTGCTTCAATTACGTGGATTGATCTCTTCACTTCATAAACTTGTTTAATTTGTGGGTGAAACCCGAAGACTCTAGCATTATCGATCTGTCCCTGTCCGTCGGCCAGTGGCATGCATTTCGATCTGTCCCTGATTAAGACACGCTTGGGGAGGCGTGTGAGGGCATGTGAAGCGCGCACTTGATTTTAATTAGGTTGCCGGGTGTGAACTGTACTAGCTTGGAAGAAGACAGCGGAGATCACCTTTGCTTCCACTGACAGGCATCTTCTTCCCCCCTCGATTTCAGCTTCTTGAAGTGAGCTCCCGATCGTTAAAAATCGTTGACTTGGCGGGCCGGGAGCAGGAGTCAAAATCTCCAACCCCGACTGGTGCTGGGTCATCGGGGCTCGGCTTCCGCGTTCAGCAAGAAAATTTAGAAGGCCCACGGATATATAACGATCACAGCCGTCACGGCCCACAATGCAATTTCCCCGGAGCCTAGTACACGCGGTGGAAGCCACATGTGAACTAGGCTCAGATCGGCCCATCATGGCCCAAAGGCACAGTGCCTCGGGACCCAGGAGCTCCTCGTGCAAGTTGTATTAGAAAGCGAATTATGTTAAAATATTTGTGAACAAAATTATAAAAAATAAAAAGTATTTATATAGTAATTATTAAATAGACGAATACTAGTCAAACATTATAAAAAAAACGACCTCTATTTTGGGACTGAAAGAGTACGTCTTTTAGGCAACCTCGATCGGTCTCGTCGCCGAAGTAAATTGTGTCGTGTCCGAACAGGTCGTTATGGTCAAATATGGATCATGGAATTTTCAAACAGCTGGCATCCGACTCACTCATTACATCTCTGTTTTTTTTTTCTTTCGTTTCCTTGAATCCTTCCTTTGCTTCTTTGTTTTTTTATTTTGCTTCTTGTTTTCCATTGCTCCCGAGTTATAAGAGAACATTTTTATTATAACCTCTTAATTTTTATCATTATATTTATTTGATATTTGGTTTAAATATTTAGCTCGTTGTGCTGAAATATTTTTCTTATGAAACTATATATTTTACATTGTTAAGTATGAGCATATTCTTTTCAACCTAAAATAATTTCTCAAATTTAGAACAACTTTCTAAACTCAGCCTTTTGTGGTCCTGTTTCAAAGATCTTGTCATAGTCAGGTATTCCCTCCGTCCACGAATGATCTTCATATTTGTAGAGGGCACCAAGAACAAAGTGAAATGAGCACCTATTTATATTTTCATTAAACATGTATTGTAGAAAAGATTATTAAATGCATAGAGTTGCATGCAACCAATGGCATCTACAGTACATGGACACAGTGGCTAAATACGAGGTGCATTAATAAGCTCTTCTTCAAATACGTAGATCATTTCTGAACATTTTTTCTTCCCTAAATATGTAGATCATTTGTGGACGGAGGGAGTATGATCTTATTTTAAAAATCTTATCGTAGTGGATGCAACGATAAAATCATGTGTTTATTTGAATGTTCTCTTTGAAAACTATTGATTTTTTTAAGTTCTAAACATTTGGTATATGTGTAGTGTTAAAGAATGTATAATAGAGGTTATCACGGGGATTGTTTAGCTAAAAAAAGGGTTTATTTTCAACATATCAGTGGTGCGGAATATGCAAAAGATGGACATGTTGTTTAAGTTACTTTTAGTGTTTTATGAGTGCTAATAAGATAGTTGAATCAATTTAAACACATATTTTGTGTTGTATGGTTAACCTTTTCTGCTAGTGTTTAATAATGTGACAATATATTATTTCCGTCTTATCCTAGAAAAAAGCATCTTACATTGCCCTTAAAACAACTTTGGATAAATCATTCTCTCCGATCCCCGAGAAACCGTCTTTTTCTTCTAGGGCATGCGCGTCGTGGCATCGTGCACCACCCACCACCCACAAGCCACAAGGCCACAACATGACAACAACCGCCCACCTCGCGCAGGTACCACCGTACCGTACAACGGCCTGCTACCCCCAACAAACCTGCTGAAACGCCGTCGTGCCCGTGATGTCGGGGTTCCGCCACCGCGACTGGAGCGGCGGCCTGCCCGACCTGCCGCTCTCGGAGGTGCTGCGCCGCCTCCTCCCCTGCCTCCGATCCATCTACGCCTTCGCGGCCACCTGCCAGCCCTGGCGCCGCCTGCTCCGCGCCTCCGCCGCCGGCCTCCTCCGCCCCGGCCTGCCCCCGCTGCTCCTCAACCCCAGATCCAACCAGGTCATCCCCTTCTCCCAGCTCGTCCTCGCGCAGCCGCTCACGTACCGCGCGGACCTCCCCGCGGAGGCCACGACCGTTCTGTCTGCCTCTCGCGGCCGCCACCTCCTCCTCTGCCGGGGATCCAAAAGCGAAGCTCGTATCATCATCATCGACGCTCTCACCGGCACCGAACGCCGCGAGCTCACGCTCCCGTTCCCTCACTTCGCATACCATTACGCCGCCCTCACGCCGTCCCACCTCCTCGTCTTCTACTCCAAGCACGCCTTCTACTCCCTCCCCCTCCCCTTCCCCGACCCAAACCCCAACCCCAGCTCTTCCGATCCCGTCTGGACCAAGCACAGCCTCCCCCGTTCCGCCTCCTTCGTCACGGGCGTTATCGAATTCCGCGGCCGCGTTCTCGGATTGACTGCGCGCGCGCAGCTGCTGGAGTTCCACCTCCGCGCCAGCCCCCCAAACCAGATCGTCCAAATGCTGCCAGCCGCCGGCCTCCCGGACGCCACCACTTTTGATCAGTGGTGCTTTGGGCCCCGTCTGGCTGCCGCCTGGCCCCGGCTTCTGCTGGTGCTCTCTATGCTGCATCCAAAATCAGGCCCCATCATGCCGCACGCGAGGAAGGTGCACAAGGTGTCCGTGTACGAGCTTGACATGGTGCGGATGAGGTGGGAGGAAGTGGAGAACATTGGAGCGTACAGCTTGTTTGTGGACCATGTAGGAAAGAACGCTGCTGCGTGTTTGGACGTTGGAAGCTGTGGCGTCAAGGAGAACCAAGTTTATGTTGCAACTCCTGGGTGTCGCTGGAGATCATTCCCTCCAGGATATGAGGTGACTCACGGCGATGTTTTTGATGGAAAACAATATACTATGACTGAAATAAATCGCAGGACATGGCCAAAGCAGATATGGGCTTATCCACAGCTCTTTTTTTGACTATATGTTTGTGGCTAGAATAATAAATGTTTTTTTAAATGTAGAACTACCGTATCTGTATTAGCTGAGTATTGATTGCTGAAGATGTTGCTTCTTGTTTAATACGAGATGCTGATATAAAGAGTGCTTTTTAGCTATTCGCTTATATGATCTCTAACACATGTTAACTTAAAACACTGATGATAGAAAGATTGTTATGTAATACAGTATTGGTTGAAACAATAAAATAGGATGAGATAGGCCAATAATTTATTTGAATGCGTATGCGTCATTAATTCTCTGATGCTCTTTTGCAATGCTATATGTCATTCACCTTTAGTTTGTTCTTAAATCCCTTTTTATGGTTTTCGTCAGTTGTTTATCTGAAACATGTTGTCTCTCTATATGACCTCTCCCTGGAGGATAACTCCATCAGTTTTAGCCATGTTTGTTTTACCACTAATGATATGTGGTTATTTCATCATCGCAATTCTGATTCACCAAATATGTTAGCTTAGCCAGATTGCTCTATGTGATTCAGCAAAATAGATGTTCCATCTCAACCCTTCTTGACTGTTCTTGCGTGAAATTTGGCTCCTGGTCTGAGAACAACCAAAAATGGAAGTGTTGAAACAAACACCTGCACGTGATAGTGGCAGGCAGCTGTATTTCTTTCTGCATTAAAGCATGGAAGATATACATTTAAAAATATGGAGAAGAGATGTAAGAGCGCCCCCACGGCGAGGGATTTCTAGAAATTCCATTGCATGTTTTGCGGACCCTGCAATGACATTTCTACCTCCTCCTTAGATGTTGTGATATATCCGAACTAATTACAAGAAAAGCGAGGATTCTCGTTCTCATTGAGTTTGAAGGGTGTAGGCAATCTGAATGCGCAGTTCATTAAACTTTTGCTGCTTCAGCTGGAGCGCCAGCCCTCTCAGCAACTATCTGTTCATAGAGATCTCTAATCTTCAGTCCAATCATGGTCTGGAAGAGACCTGTTCCGTTGTTGCTTCCTGGGAAATCTGCATGCTTTAGCATTTGCTGTGTCACCTCTCCGTAGAACTTGGTTGAGAGGTTGCTTAGATGGCTCTCCACATAGATAAGCTCATCTAATCTGTCAAATTGCCCATCCATCTCCAACACTGATACCTGAAAAAAAAAATCAACCAAATGCTAGCTCTGTAAATCTTTGGGTCAGGTAGAGACTGATCAACAGATATAGTTGGTCATCCAAGCAAATTCTTCACCATTAGTTTACAAGTTGTTTTGGGTTTTTCTGGTTAATCTGGACTATGTACCAGCTAGGTAAGGTTGCAATGGAAGGGTCAAAGTAACAGAAGTAACTTTTGCGTGAGAGATTGAAGAAGACAGATAAGCAGAGAGATGAATTACCTCGTTGCCAAAGTAAGTATCTGGGCCATAGGCAAATTTGATGCCAGGGTAAGAGCATGTGAGCTTTCTTCCACAAGGCACCCATGTGATGCTTGATCCTTCATCAAAGAGGTAAACTGGGTCGAAGTGTTTCACGCCTTCTTTCATGATCAATTTAACACGCAGCACCTTTCCCTCATTGTCATCGGGAATCAACTGAGTTGGCAGAACTTCAATCACAGCATCAGCATATTGCTTCTGTGGATCTGTGACCAAGTGGCCATCTTTAGCAGTGTATTCCTTCGTTGAGTTTACAATTCATTAATTGATGTGGCATCTTGTAAATTTTTTTCTATTTAAAAACAGCTTGTGTTGATTGTAACATATAGTTGGCAGAATGCTGTACCAATATAGGCATCAAAATCTGGTTTCCTGGCTTCGATACTAGCCTTGATACTTTCAAGGCTGTGCCCGCGCTCTGCCATGTCCCTCTGCCAGGGTACCGGTGATATTTTAGAGGCCGGGTAGAAAATAGCAGAAAAACGGTCCCCTTTGATGACTTGCGAGGAACAAGAAAAATATAATAATTTATGTTCAGCTGACCTGAATTTTCCATGCAAACTTAACCTCATCGCTGATGTCCAAGTAGATACTGAAATCTAGGAGGTCCCTCACGCGCTCATCAAACCTGGTTTGAATTTGAACAAATAAGCGGTAATTAGATACTCCTTGGAAAGAGAAAATACTACTTCTTGCTGTCATGGCTTGTAAAATAATCTTGCTATACTTCAAATTGTTCTTTTAACTCCTTATTAAGGCGCCAACCACCGGGTAACTAAAGTTTGTATTGGCGAAAATCTTACTGCAAACCATTTAGCACCAGATAATAACTAAAACAAAAAGGAACATCAGACGACACCATACACTACGATAGAATGAACAAGGTGGCAGCACTGCGCGAGTGGAGCATGGGCACAGAATGTGAGCTTACATTGGGTGCAAACCTTCGATGACAAAGATCTTTGGGGGCGTGATGAGCTCCGGTGGGTCGAGGAGGCCAGTGACATGGTTGTAGATTGGCTTCTCGACCGCCTGGCCTTCCTTGATCGCCTTCACCTGCTCATACATGAGGTCAAAGTTGTTCGCCCTTGGGTCGAGCGCGGTCACGCCCTTCTCCTTCCTCCCGTTCCTGTCCAGGGAATGGTAGTCGTCGAGGCAGATCACCGTGGTGGTGTCACTGATGAGCGTGTTGGAGTCCGGGTTGCCGCCCTTGGGTGGCTCGGCAGCGCCGCCGAACACGCTGGTGAGCCGGCGCATGAAGGTGCTCTTCCCGCACCCCGAGTCTGCCGCCAGGCCGATCACCACCGGCTTGTCGACGGAGCACGAGACATGGAAGGTTCTTGCGCCTCCATGCCTTCTGCCGCCGCCGCTCCTCCTGCTGCTGCTGGTGAAGAAGATGACTTGCTTCTGCCTGAAGCCTGATGAGTGGGAGACTGTGGTTGTGCACGGGGAGTACAGGGAGGTGGTGGTGTGCGCGCTGCAGATCGCCATTTTGCGTACCGGACGGCTAAGCTTGTCTTCTTCTTCCCTCTCCAAGCCTCGTGGTTGGGACTTGAAGAGAAGAAGAGAGAAAGAGATAGAATGGAATGGTGCAGTGGATGTGGAGCTAGTAGAAGAACATAAGGACGAAAATTGGATGGCGATGATGTGGTGTCCCTATTTTCCAATTTGTTTTTTTTCTGATAATATCAAGGGCAGCTAATACTGAAGCTGAAAAATGAGTCCTTCCTTTCACTCGTAACCAGTGTATTTTGTCAGTATACACACTTTGTTTTTTTTTCCTGATAATATCGAGGGCAGTTTATACTGAAGCTGAAAATGAGTCCTTCCTTTCATTCTTAACCAGTGTATTTTGTCAGTATACGTGTATTTCGATGGCTTCATGGCTACTCGATCTTCTTCCCGGTGATGCTTTTAAACCTGCCATATATACACGGGGTTAAAGGGCTATACGCGGAAATTGTTTTGCTTATTGCTCGTCTGCTAGGTGGTAAACGCAACGTATTTGAGATTTCTGTGCTTGTCTCTGTCTGCATTTAATTGCTACCTACGTATTTTGTATTTTGCTTATCGCTATCTACCTTAGTACAAAGACGCAGTCTGCGTATTCGACAAAAAAAAAAAAGTGCCCTGGGGTGCTTCTTTTGTTTTTGTCGTTACCCATTAGCTGAAGCCTGACTTAGTGACTTGTGATGGCCAGGGACGCCCGGGAGAAAGCTTGGTTGTGGTTTCATGAGTTTAGATATGGTTGTGCCACGTGGCGGCGCAGGGATGGCTGGCTGCAGATGAGGGAATGATGGGTGGCTGCAGATGAGACCTGGGAGGACTTTGTGAGGATGATGTTGCTGATGATCCCCCCGTACCATATGTACGTTCTTTTTGGCACCACCATATGTACGTTCTTGGTCTCAGAACGCAGTGCACGGTGCACCTACAGCCCACGAGATAGCCTGATGGATGGCTCTGTAGGCGCCCCTGCGCCAGGTAAGCATCCACTCCACTCAAAAGGCCGGGACTAGCCACTCAGCGTCCACATCACCTCCTCAGTCCTCATGTCCTAGACCTGTGAGAGGATTTCCTTTTTTTTCTTGTTTTTTCCCGAATCGCGAATATTCCACTCAAACGATTCATGTGTTTTTCCATGCCCCAGATAATGTCATTGATGACTCATGGGCCGAAACATCCTCCAAAGACAAGTTACATAATCGTGTCTCGACTGCGGACAGGAATGCTGACGGTGTTGGCACAGTTGCACCGGCATAAACTGTGAGCGTCAGAATATTGCCACGAGTCTCTCTCGGCTCCTCACCGTCGGAAACTTTGAGGAACACGAGACTATGCATCTCTGCAGAAGCTGAATCTCCAAGAAAGACCGGGAGATTCGTTCAACGTCACAAAACACACAAATGAGATCCCAGAGAAGGCCAGGATGGTTGCTGTCTTGGGTTCCAACAACCGTGGCTCTTGTAGTCTTGTTGTAAGGCGCCAAGCGACCAATCAAACGTCGCAGCCATGCTAGCAAACAGAAGTGCACACAAAGTGCAATATGTATACGGGTAAAGAATTGAGGCTTCAAACAACAGATCAGTCCAGAAAATACACTACAATACAAGGGCATATCCTCCGCCATACAAACTTTAAAGGAGAAAAAGGTATACATTGTCATTACATACGACGATGACTGACATGTACTTATGTGTATGCACAAAACTGCGACGCAATCAGATTGTACTGGTAACAAATATGCATTGTCATAACATATGAACTCTTGCAAGATCTTCCATAGCCTACTTGTGCCCTCTGAAATACATGTATACTTTCTGCACGCACCAAACAAAACAATATCAAAATGGTGTCGGCGTCATACAAACCAAAGTTCTTCACACACATGTTAACAATTTTTTTTAAAAAGGGCAAGTTACACAACATTATTACAATGACTCACTTCTGACGTGGCGTGTTCGCTCAACCTTCATTTATTCTTATGATGATAATATATGTGTGACCAATTGTGTGCACTTGCACAGACATTTGTTAAACAAATACTATGCAGACAAATTAACATAGAAACTGCAGCAACAGAACTACAAGAACTAAGCATAGGGCTTGCACAAAAGCAAAGCCAACACTAGGGATTTATGCAACACCCAAAAGTTGCAATAAAAGTTCCTCACTGTATTAGGAACCTAATTTTCAAATTTATTTTTCAAGGAGAACTTTATTGTTGAGAACTATGCGTAGAGTTAGATAGCTAGAAGCCTGGAGATAGAGATAATAAAAAGGACGCTCACAGAAGTTTATCAGCAGACATTTGAAAGGAATTAAGTATTAAAAATTCAAACATTCCCAGTTGTTCCATGCGCAACTATATTACTCCCAGATGCATAAATAACAAAGCCCATATAACCCATGTAACCCCACATGCACAAAGAGATAGCACAAAGGAAAGAATGGCAAACATGCAAAGTGGAGAACACACTGACCTGAAGAACCCATATACTCACAAGTGTCTCCAAGCAAAACAAGGCAAATCCCACGAAGTAAAAGATCTGAAAGGAAAGAAAATTAATTTACAAATCAGATACTCATATTTTGACCTTATAAAGTTGTAATGAAACCTTTGCAGACTTACAGCATAAAAGAACATGATGAAAATAAGCTCAGTTGTTCTTTTTATAGCTACAAGCTGAAAAACATAAAAAGAACATCTCTAGATATACTCACCCCAACTATTGCATGCTCAGAGAAAGTGTCAATTGCAGCCAGTATACCCCTGATGACAAACAAAGCATATTTATCTTAGAACAAGATATACAAACTAAACAACTTGTGAATCTTCCAGAAATATAGTGAGATAGATAACCCATCTGAATAGCTTTAAGAAAGTTAGCTAGAGATTAAGCACGTAATAGACCAGGGTAGATTAGAGCAAAATCAAGTTCAAAACTTAACAAGCACAGACTAATATTAGAAAGGTCGTGACGTGACAAGGCCTTTCATAAGCATAGAGGTCTAGGTGCTGCTAATGGCATTATGTAAGAGTGGGGATAAAAGCTGGTGGTGATTACAGAAAGGGTCAAAGCCTCAAAGGTATGGTTGATGAAAATTCTTTACTCCAATACATATGCAATGTGTAAGAAAGCTTACGTTAATGATTTCCCGCGGAATACAACTGGAGGAGCAATGGCTGCAAATATGCAAAAGGCAATATGGAGCTGTGCACAACAAAAGATACATAGAGTAATTAAACCAGATTCATAGAACAATTAGCATTTCAATGTCAGAAATGCAGAAATCGTGACTTGATAGTAAAATTACCAGGTAACAAAGGAAAAACCATCCAAAGCTGAAAGCACTGTCAGTTCTGTCAAACAAGTTGGCAGAAAATTAATACGAAACCACTGTTAGAGCTTGAAAACATAAAACATGTCTGCCAAGTGACCATGCCATTGAAAGCTAAACACATCTCGCAAAAATTGTATCCTATGTCACTTCAGTTCAGTCAGATCAGAATATCAATAATGCTCTATACTTCTGTTGCATATCGACAGTGTTATTTGGAGATGCAACGCAAGTGGGTACCTATTGGTGTTTTGTGGGTCAACTCATTAATTTCGGTGGGATGCCATTCTAGTTCATTTCTCCACCTCAATTAATTAAAAGAAATGCCATCCTAGTTAATTTTATCAAAATTTTGGGTCGACCCACGGTGACCCAATGACTAAAAATAGTTTCAGCTTGCATCCCTAAGTGTTATGCATGCTCATCTGACACAAAGTGAGATCCATAAAATTAGCAGTATGCACTAGCGCGAACTAATCAGTATCTATGGCAGGAAGCATTAACCAATAGCGCATACCTCATTGCACGGTATAGAGGCCTATACCACATCAAGTAGGACAAAGGGATGCCAAGCATACCATAGATGGTAGCCAGGAAAAATAGTTTGGAATCTGCAAGCGCAAAATATCTAAGATTTAACTGTGCAATAAACATGAACACATGCCTGTACTTATACTGCAGGTCAAGTACAATCAGTGTAGTAAATGCGGAGCTGCATACGGGGACAGCATATGGGAAGCGCCCAAACTAGCTACAAAGAAATGCTGAGCTTACCTCCCTCTCTGATCCAACAGACTATCACAGCAATAAAATTCCAGAAGAGACAAAGCACAATACCTGCACATCATTGCAGTGGGGAAAAAATCTTCGTAAGACGGCAAATACATCCGTACACACAATCAAACTCCTAAAACACTAGTTATAGAAAACCAACAACTCAGGGATGCATGTATACCAAGCCAGCTCGCAAACGCGAGATACTGCAACTTCTGAGCGTTGGCTGGTATCTCATTGGCAATATCATGGTGGATGATTGGGAAGAACGGCGGCCAGTTCTTGTCCTCCATGGGCACCCCAGCTACAACACCAAGTTACAATAAGCCAGGACCACGACACTCGATTCATTGCACCATGATTACATAACGAATGGCAACAATTTAGTTAAGTTGAGGCTATGTAGAATGCAGACGCGTACCACCCCTGCGAGATTCCTCCCTCCTCCTGATATCCTTAACCCCCAAAAAGTCCACCAAAGAATAGAAATTCCAGTCAACATCCAGGTCCTGCAATAATTAACAGTGCGAATCCAAGGGAACAGCTAAGCATGCATACCGCCTCTCTCCTCCTGAGATCTGACTCCCATTGCGACAGCTCCTTCGCCTTGCCCTTCGAATCCTTCATCCCCAAACAAAATAGAGCCACATTACCCACACACGCTCACTCGATCACTAAGCAAAACTAAGCAAGCAACGGGGTAAACTAAATCGAAGGGGCAGCAACCTCTCTTAGGCTCTTACGTTAATGGTGTCCATGGGGATGTCGACGGTCGCGTCGCTCCTGCCGCCGCCGAACCCGACGGGCTCCGCCGACCGGAACCCGAACTGCGACCTGCCGCCTCCGCCACGCGCTCCTCCGCCGCCTCCTCCATTCTGCACAGCACCTCATTAGCACGCTCCAGAAAACTAACGCCGGAGCGAAGCGAGGAGGTCTTTCTCGTCCGAGATCTGCCAGGCCCCTCCAGCCAAATCCATGCAGAATGGGTGGAAGGAGGGAGAGAGAGCAGAGCAGAGGGCGGTCAGGGGTTACCGAGAAGGGATTGTCGTCGGCGCCCTCGTCGAAGGGGTTGGGATCGTGGTGCATGCTCGCTGCCGGGGACGGGCGGCGAACGGCGGGCGGAGCGGGCCAACAGGTGGCCTTGATCAGTGGGTGTGGGTCGAGGTCGTCGGTGCGGGGAAGACTGGAGAGGGAAGCGGTGGGAGGGGTGGGCGTGTCGGGCGTGGTGAAGTGGACTTTTCACTGCTCAAGCCGCTTCCGGTTCCTTATAAAAAAACGGCAGCGTCCGATCTGGGCGCGACGTTGCGTGCAACTAGGGCTGGAAACGAGCCCGGCTCGGCTCGGCTCGGTAAGTAAACGAGCCGAGCTCGGCTCGGTATTTTTGCGAGCCAAATAATGAGGCTCGGCTCAGCGAGGCGGAGGCTCACGAGGCGACTCGAGCCGTGGTAAAAAATACGAACTAGGTTCAAAATAAATTAATTTACATATTTTTTGAATGATAACAATAATTATATGGCAAATATTTTTTATGTATATACAAATTGCTATGTTATGTACATAAATATTAATTTATACCATTAATAGTGAAGAATTAATTCATCAATCATAATGAAATTATTCTTAAGGTGTTTCGCGAGCCTGAATGAGCCGGCTCGACTCGGCTCGCTATTTTTGCGAGGCTAGAAAATCAGGCTCGGCCCGGCTCGTTGGAGGCTCGCGAGCCGCTCCGAGCCGAGCCGAGCAGTTCCGAGTCCGAGCTAAGCCACGAGCATCGAGCTATTTTTCCAGCTCTACGTGCAACAATTAAAATGGTTATTTTTAACATCGAAATACAGTATATGCGATGTTAAAAATTAACTTTTAAAACATCAATATTTAAATTAAAAATTTTTCTGTCACAACATGTGTCTTGATTAGCGAATGTTGTACATAACATGCTTCTGGACCTACAACATTGAAAATATATATCCTTAATACCGAGAAATAGTACACACAATAATAAAATTCAACTTTTCCAACATCAATAACTTAAACTAAAAAATCGTTCACATTCATCCGATTAAGAGAAAAATCCCCACCGCAGCAACATTGAAAATGCATATTCTCAACACTGAAAAATAGTGCACACAGCACTAGAATTTTAAGTTGTGCAACATCAATAACTTAAACTAAAAATTCATTGTGTTCATAAAAAATTCCCACAACAAAATGGTTGCAACATTGTAAATTGATATTCTCAACAATAAAAAAATAATATACGCAACGCTAAATTTTAACTTTGGCTTCCCTCTCTCCGTCTGTTCGCCAACTTCGCGCTGGCAGGTGGGACGTGGACGCCGTACCGTTTCTTTGCCTGATTTGAAACCAGAATTTGAAAGACACGTTCTCAAAATGCAACGAAGTTTCATAGTACTGACACTGCACGTGGAATAGAGTCTGAATTTGAAAATTAAGATAAGTATGCTGCTAAAAATTGGTCTATTTGGATAGGCTAGAAATGCGATAATACCCCATTTATTTGAAATATTTTACCAATTACTGGATCCAGTTGTCTTCCGTCGTAGGTCCGGGTTTGCCATCTTGCGTCATTTCGCTTTCATGAGGCCACGACGTCTTTCTCTTTATTTATTTATTTAATTTAATTGTGTACACGTAGGATAACGTAGATGCTCCAGTTTATCAGTCAGTTACGCCTCTTTTGAAAGTGGAGGAAAAAACGAAGGAGTTTTTCTACGAGAGCTTTGAACATAGGATTGAATCATACTCCCTCTGTCCACAAAAAATAAAATCCTGAGACCATCGTAATTTTGGTCAAATTTTATATCAAAATATACTAAAAATTATGCTACCAAATTATTATCATTAGACTCTTGTTGAAATATATTTTCATACTATACATAATTAATATCATAAATGTTGCCACATTTCAAAATAAATTTGGTCAAACTTATGATAATACCAAATTTGTTGAAACTCGTATGAAATTGTATCCTCCATAACAATTTTGGAGGAAAATAAACGTGAGGTCTAACTTTATTTTTTTACTTTGTGTCTTGCATTTACGTGTTTTTTCTATGCACGATCGAAACACATATTTTGCGACTCTACTGTGTTACGAATTTATAAATTCTTATAGGGTTTCAATACATGGACATTTTAATTTTGTGTTTTTTCTATTCCTATTTTTTGAGAACGCAGAGTTTGAAAAGAGCACTTACTTTAATCTATACAATCAATGCTCCCCGCTAACAAGAAAGCCGACAACGTCTTTTTCTTTCTTTACTTATTTTAATTTAATTGTGTCCACGTGTAGGATAATAATAAATATAATGGCGCTGTAGACGCCCCGGTTTATCTGTCAATTACTTTAATCTTCACAATCAGTGCTCCCCGCAAACAAAAAAGGCGGCCAGCTTCGTTCAGTTCCGACCGACCTCCGAGAAAAGCTTCGAGCCAGAGCGGGGGACGGGCAGAAGATGGTCGGAATCTTCTCCAGGTTCTCCGCCGGCGCCCACCGCCGCTCTAAGAGCGTTGCCGTGAGCTCTCCTCTGTTCCCTCTCCTCTTTCTCCTTTCCCTATAACGCCCACTTGTACTTCCATGTCGTTTCTGCTGTAGTTTACTTCCCCCAGTCCGAGAAGCGATCTGCTTCTATATAACCGTATCAGGTCAACCCTAGGTTAGCGTTAGCTACATGAAGCTGTCCAAGGCTCAGATTCGACCTGGTTCGGTTTGATTTCGTATTAGTTCATGGGTGGATTCTGCTGTCTTCAGCACTCGGTAGCTCACCTTTCCGTTTTCCTCTTCCGATTTTCAAATCGGGATGCTTTTAGCTTGTTTTTTGGTTTTGTGTTTAGGTGATCTTAGTTCGGAAGGATCGACTGGTATTAATTGACCTTGCTTCCTAAAAATCGGCGCTTGTTCCGTCTCCAAATGTGTTCACTAGAAACTTATACTTAAGCCGTCAAGTTGTTAATTCCTTTGTTTTGATTTGGTAAAGCCAGGAATTGGTGATTCCTTTCTTGTTTTGCTTACATTTTTTCTGATTGCTGGAGACTTTCGTTTTGATGGTGCAGGAGGTTGTGGAGACGTTAGCCCCCAACATGAGTACTGGAGAGTCTGACCCGGCAGCTGTTCCCGTAGAGAGCCCTCATGGTATTGAGGTTGGCGTTGAGTTCAAGCCAGTGGAGCACCCTGTGGAGCCTGTCAATCTTGATCAGCCAGTGAAATGCCCGCTTCCTGAGCCATCTATACTGCATGTAAGCCATCCTCTTGGTGCTTATAGCCCAAACTGCACAGCAGAATCACATTTCTGACAAAGGTGTATCTGTGAACTTCCTCATGTGTTGCAGAGTTTAGTTTCGAAATCGTGTTAACAAACTCTCTGTGGTGCTGGTGCAGAGTGTAGTGTTAAACCATAAGGAAACTTTTTTGTGTGTGTTGCAGCATTTATTGTTACACTAACAGCAAGGTGTCTGTTACCTGACCTTTGTCATTAATAATCTTCTCTTATATGTTCAAATGTCAGCCGTTCCGTCATAGCTAAACACCATAGAATGTAGTGTTGAACCATATTGGCAAACTTTTTAGCGTTGCAGAATTTAGTGATACATTAACAGAAAGTTTTCTAGTCTACATGTTTGAATTTCAGCCTTTCTCTTGTAGCAAAACGTCATACAATGTAAACATACTGATACTGTTGCTGTTGGTCTTACTTGTTGATGGTTGCTAGGATAGGATGGGCGGATGTGGAATGAGAACGTGTCTTCAGTGTTAAATACAAACCATATTAGCCAAGTTTCTTGTATTGCAGACTTTAGTGGTAAAGTAAGCTCTTCTGTAGAATTTATGTGTTACGCTAACAACAAACATGGCAGATCTTATCTTACATCTCTCATTTGCAATCTGCTTTTGTATATTCCAATTTCAAAATTTCTGTTGCGACCAAAATTTGTCAAGTCCTGAGGAAGCAGGATGACCTTGTTTTTACAAACCAGATATCCCAGATTTGTCGGGTCTGAGAGGGAGGGAAGATTGTTTTTTACGATTTCGCTTGTAATTCGACTTGTACACGGGGCAAGAACTCCATACCCTATAAATATGATAGGGGCAGATTGAGGGGATCCGATTGATCAAAACACAAGTATATTTATATTTTATATCTTCGAACCATAATTCCTCTCTCCAAACCTTAGTTGTTGTTGTTCTTGCCATGATGGGGTCCCTTCTGGCCTTCTGGGAGAGCATTCGTAGGTTGCTCATGGCGAGTCTGTGAAAACCAGGTGGTTCGATTTTTGCTAAGAGCACTGTGAGGTGGCTCATGCACGTTTGAGGGTTTGTTGTTTGGCCAATCTCTGCACCAATAATTTCTTCTGTAGCAAAACTTAGAGTCATTTAGACTTAATATTCCCTTATTGGCTTTATTGATGGATGGTCTGATGGGTGCTAGGATGGGAGGATATGGAAGGAGAAGATGTCTTCAGTCAGCACGAGGGTGAGGACGGACTTGCCAGTGGTGCAGGAAGGGTCGCAGCTTGAGTCTGACAGCAGCAGTACAAGGTCGCGGTCTGCAGTACCAAGGCGTGCCATATTGCCGTCCATAAGTGCCCCCGAGCACAACATCCTAGCTCTGCTTGACGAGTGTGATGTCCCTGGAAACCACGGTTCTGCTGAATGAGTTTGAGTTGGGCGTTGCCAGCACATTGTAAGTTTCATCTTGACTGTGTTTTGCCTCTGCTATCTCTTCCACTTGTCAGTCACCACGCCAAGAGCTGAGATGGATACAGCAATGAGCAATGTTATGTCCGAAAAAGAAGGAACTACACAACATATATTTTGTGTGAATTGTATCTATACAAATACAATACAAGAGCATTTTGGGGGAAGATATCTCTCTGTTGTTGAAGGCACTTGTTACTTGTTTGGTAATTTTGCGTTGTTGAGTGTCATCCTACTTATGCAGTGGCTGTAAATGAGATAAACCACAACCATTGCTAAGTGGTAATCGACAGAGTTTTTCCAGTATAATAAAACTGGTAATTGGTCGCTATTCGCAAGTCACGGCGGGCGTCGTCCTGCTAGCACGTGGCGATAGGTTGGAGCCTGCGCGGCCTAGTATGTTTTGTACCGCTTAAACGCCAGTAAACAGAATAGGATTGAATAACACAGTTATGTCCGTGCATTGTGATTGCAGAAAGGTTGATTTATATTGGGTGAGATTAGCAAGGTAGATGCGACAATGTTTGCATGTTTACTGATAATATAAAAGGATGTTTGGATGCACTCAACTAAAGATTAGCTATAACGGCAGCTGCGAGCATCCCGACGTCCGATCCGGACGGCTGGCCATCGGACGGTGTCTGTAGCATCGAAAAATATGTACCTGCAACATTAAAAAATAGTACATACAACTATTGAAAATCAACTTCTGCAACATTAAATATTTGGGGAAAAAAATCATCGTGTACATCCGATTCAAGGAGAAGAAATCCCACCACAATATTTTTTTGTTTCACACAACATAAAAAAACAAGGACGAGATTCGCACAACACTATAAATGCATATCTTCAACATCAGAAAATGGTGTACATAACATTGATTCATGTTTCACACAACATAAAAAACAAAGATAAGATCCGCACAACACTGAAAATGCATATCTTCAACATCAAAAAATGGTGTATACAACACTCGAGTAATCGAGTTCAACTATCGTAATATCCATAAATTGAATAAAAAAATCCATCACGCTCATCTAAATTTAAAAGAAACTACTACAACATTAAAAATGGATATCTTCAACACCAAAAAAATACAAATTTCAAATAATAACCATGCAACATCAAAAGTCACCAAACGAAACATCTATAGTGACATCATGCAACATCCGAAAATAACTATTACAACATTTTCAAGGTTAGACACGACGGATGGATAAGGTTGAGAATAAAACATATTTTTTATAACCACATGATTATAGTAAAAAAATATTTTTAATATATCAGCGGAAAAATTAGTGGGAAGATATTTCTTTTTTCTCGTCGGCCAACAATGTCCGATCCGTTCGGACGTCCGTCCCATAGCATTGCCTGTAGCTATAGAGTGTCCAAACACCCCTAACTATTTGGTAGATTGTATCTTATCCTAAAAATTAGCTACAAGCTACTAGTTAAGAATTTGTTGGGTGTATCCAAACACCCCTAAAACTGCCCAGCAATGCTTAATTATTTTTGGAAATTAATAAATTGAATATTTGAATACTACAGCATAGTCAGTATTTAATTGCTCAGAATAGATCATATACAAATCTGCTAAGCGCGTGAGTTTAAAGAACTTGATACCTTGATAATGGAAGAACAGGTTTGGTGATCTGCATCTTTTTTACCTACCAAGCCAGCGTTTCATCTCACGCACAGGTCCATTCTGTACACCAGCGCTTCTGCCTTTCTGGATATGGATTATGCTTGGTTGAATGTCAAATTTTTGGCATAACAAAATATTGATAATTTTGACCGTGTTTGAATCTAAATAAATTTTTAATCAAACAATAAAATTTTCATTTTGATGGAATGTTTGAGCCCCAAATAACTCATCTGAATGAAAAACTTGTCATTTGATCAAATTTTAAAATTTTGACATGTCTAAGGTTTGGCTTCAAACATGCCCATGGATCGACGGCACGGCTGCACGGGACGTCGTAGTGCAACGAATACGGCCGAAGCAACTGGTCATCATTTATTCATGGGCGGAACTGTATGATACAGTTACCAAAACTGCCAAACAACGGCTAGCTATTACAACTATCGATTACTAGTCAAAAGTATAAATCAGACCACCAGGGACACATAAGACGACTGATGACCTGACCAAACAGCATCGTGCATCAAAATGGCCAGCTTGTTGGTGTGACCTGTCGCTAAGTTACCGTCACCACATGTCCATCTCCTCATATCAAGTTACCATCGGCTACCATCAAAGACCCCCTAGTGGGTGACGGTGTGAGGAGCAGTGTAACAAAAGAATAATCTCGGGCAAAAATCAATGTGTATGCCACGGCAAGGGCTGAATGCAAAAAACGGTCATCCTACTCATTCTGCTTCAGATCCTCACCGGCTAATCTTCTCCGCTGCTGGTGCTCAGCGACCTTGTAGTCCACGACCTCGCGGAACAGGCCTGGGGTGAGCTCGCAGTCCTTGCTTCCATACACTGCTGCCTGGACACCTGCCATCATCTTCGCGATCTCTCTTCCAGAGAAGCCCTGGGTCTTGGCGGCTGCCTCCCGTATCAGGTCGTCTGTGATGCCTTTCACCTCGATCTTCTGCGGCTGACGGCGGAAAAGCGAAAGCCAGCTCTTCTGGTGCTTTTCACTGGCTTTGATGATGTACCTGTCCAGGTATAGCTTCAGGAGCTTGAATCGCTCATCTTCCCCAGGCAGGGGGAATTCAAGGACCTCATCAATACGGTCAGCAACAGCGGAGTCAAGATCACCGGGCCTGTTTGTGGCAAGTGCAAGGACAATGTCCTTGGACTGGTCACCTGTGCGGAAGAGGAGCGCGTTCAGGGCACTCCTTTGAGCTTCACTCATATAAGTTTTATTCCGTCTGCAAGGTACAAAAAATCAACCATGAATTCCTAGGCTAAGGGCAAGAAATATGGACTACAATATTGAATCTTAGCATGCTAACCAGTACAGCTCAATGTTTTGGTATATGCAAAGAGATAGGATATTTAAACAGTAAAGAAGAACCATTGGTGCAATACACTTCTATTGCAAAATGCCAATAGGTGGTTATTAGTTATAGCCAATAGACGATCAGTTGTAGGGCCACACACTTCTATTGCAAAAGCTTTTGTGATAGATGAATGACTAAGTAGCAGCATAAATGTCATCAATGGTAGATCTGAACTATTTCAGCACTATTGAATTTTTTTTTATTGTATCAGCTACTCCCTCCGTCCCAGAACTCTAGTCGTTCTGGAGACCCGAGGCCAATTTAGCACTGGTGTAAAAGGACCTGCATGCCCTTCTTTACTGCTCTCTTTTGGCGTTGGACAACACGGTGCCACAGCAGGTATACAGAGCATAATGAGGCAACAGTGTGGACGCAAGCCAAAAGGTGCTTGGCAATGGTGACTCCTGCCCATGCTCTACGATGTGTCGCTACTGCCACCAGTACGGTACCTGGCGCAAAGGACAGAGAAACAGTGGTTTTGGTCTTCTCACACGTACAGCGATGGGCAGACGACTAGAGTTCTGGGACAATTTCTCAACGCGCAGACGACTAGAGTTCTGGGACGGAGGGAGTATGCTATAAGGTTAGCATTCTAGAACAGAATTCCAGGTTTTCATATTATGATATGATACTGCAAATTCAAATGGTGCCATGGAGGTTCAAACAAGAAAAATATCTATCTGACAATTTGGTTTTCACTTACTCGCACAAGAAAGCATCAGCTTCATCTATGAAGAGGAGCAAACCCCTATTAGATTTCTTCGCCCAGTCAAACAACTGATGAATCTTGGTGACTGCTTGTGATCCCAATGGAGCAACATCTCCACCAGTCATTAGTGCATAATCTAATCCCTGGAAGTGGTGACAACATTAGAAGGACAGCAAAATTTCCAACGTTTTTATTAGTGCTGACATGTGTATGGTATATGAAACATACAGATTTGCGAGCTAGCTCTCGTGCTGCCATGGTTTTCCCTGTGCCGGGAGGCCCATAGAAAAGCATATTCCTGAAAGGAGCTTGATGAAGTTTTGTATTGGATGTGGCATTAGCAAGCTGCATCACTCTCTTCTGCAGAGAAGGATTTAGAATAACATCACCAAACCCGTTCCCATTCTTCCCCAGGTTGCTTCCATTCTTCAATTTGCTAGTCAGGGTACTTGTAGCTCGTGAGAAGGAACTGGACCAGGGATACTTCCCTCGTGATGACTCCCTTATCAGTGATGGCTGACCTAGAATACGATCAATATACCCCCAGACTACTCTTGCACCCTCCCTGAGGAAAAATATATGAATATGTATGAGCATCAAAATCAGCACAAAAAATCAACAAAAGGAATGTGCAAATTCACCAATAAACAACAGGAAGGTAAATAATGGAATCATCCAAAGCAAACAAAGGAACAAATTAGTGGAAATATAGAAACAAGTTATATCGCATGAGATGTATACCACCATAATTGGTGGATATCATTGAGTTCAAAATTTCAAAGGCGTATGTACTGTAGCAGTTTAGCTCAACACAACAATGACTCTGAAGCTCACATGCGGAAAGTCAGATACATGCGCAGCATTCACTAAGAAACAGTGGATTTATGAAGAGCAAGCCACAAAACTACAATACCAAATATGAACTTCACCTTGTTGTGTATATCCCCGCAGCAAGTGCCGTTACACCTCCCACAGCTACGACTAGCTTATTTTGATCAGTCAATATTGTTCGCAAACCACCTGGAGGTTAAAAAAATAAGAACATAAGATATCACACAACAAAGGTGTGATAATTTTGCTATATCACCACTGATGTTTCATAATATAAGCATATAATGATATAAACACCCCTGATATCACGAGGTTGGTACAACACAAATAGTTTGAGTAAGGTAACATTACTGTGGAACCCATAGTACTATTTCCCTAGGTGATAAATAATCCAAGTATCAGTTTTAAATGAAAAGCAATAACTCTGAGAAGATTTATTACATGGCCCATGTTTTGTGACACACCCATAAATATGAGAACCACCGAGTGCAGAAATGTCCAACAAAGAAGTATTCACTTGGTAAGGCATACCTCCTATATGCTCAAAGGTTGTATTTATCACTTCGATCCACTTCTCCTTGTCAGCATTTATCTGCTCCAAGAGCAATCGCTTCTTCACTTCTTCAGTTAGTTTTGTTTCTATAGCTCTCCCTTCTGCCTCTGCCAAGATTTTCTTTGTTTGGGTCACCCGATCTAGCTCTGCCTTTTGCTTCTCTGTCAGTCTCCGTTGTTCCTGGATTTGCTCCTCAGTCGCACGCCTGATCTGCTCTAGCCTAATCGCAGATTCCTCTTGCATCTTCACGAGCTCCTGGTTCCTCACCCTCTGCGCCTCATGCTCCGCCTGCAGTCGCTTCCTTTTTAGCTCATCCTCATACTGAGACATCTGCGACTTTATTTTAGCTAGCTGTTGCTCGAGTTTTTTCCTTTCTTCATAATCTACCCGTTTTTTCTCCTGCAAAAGGGCACATGTTACAGAATAAATTGAGCATAAATTTGTGACAAAAGCACAGCCATAGTCCATTCTTAACATCACCCTCTTTATGAGAAACAACAATTGACACAAATATAATAGACATTTCTCCTATAGAAAAAAACAAGTGTCTTCCATGCTTGCTGAAAAACTATTTAATTTTCATCAAATGACTTTACAAATACATAAATCAGGTCAGGCATATGAAAATAATAATTATCAAGATTCCTGAAAAATCTACATTGAGGAGACTATCAACATGCAAAATAACATTTATTTGCAACTGGAGAAAGCATGCAACTGACAGCATCAATTGATCAACCTATGCATCACAGATCCATACGATTCATTAAATGGTACATTTGGATCTCCGAGCAAAACTGGCCTTGCCTTGCTCAGAGAGAATGTACAGAGTCACTCATTTGGTTGAAAAACAAGCTGCGTTGGAGCCTGTGTTGGCAAGAAACATCCTTGCTTGCCCTGGAGAGCCATTTTGGCTTGCTCGGTGTGGCAAGGCAAGGCTTAATCTTGCTTGCAAGCTATGTAAAGCTTGCTTTACAGCCAAACACGCCCTAAATATGCATGACATAATCTGAAACATTTAATGTGTAATAATGCAGACATAAACTCAGTTCAAATTAATTACTAGAATATTCCCGGACTTGTAAAATTTCGCCAAAAAGAAAGAGGAAATGGATGAATATATCAACCAACATGTTGTGAGTTGATTACCAACATGTGTACTGCAAACAGCCAATAACGTAACAGCAAGAATTTCAACAATACAGAATTACTTGAAGCAGTTTGTTAACGGCATGACAAACAAAAACAGTGTGTCAACAGGAATGCAAACAATATGGCTACCGGAGCATGACCCAAGGTATATCCATGGTAACTGCAAGCTTTTGACGCTCAATGTGGAGATTCCATGATGGTATATAATTGTCCCTTTATAGTTTTATAAACCACGAAATTATTTTTCACACACAGTTTAATCAAACAGATTTTGAGCGCACTGATTCTCCAAACTAGCTTACCCCCAACGAGCATTCGGACTAAAAGTCTTTGCTGCTGTTAAGTTAGTTGGATGAAGTGCTAATTCGTCGAAAGCATCATGACAAACAATTTTAAAGGCTAACAATGATGGGATAAGAGATGTCTCACAAGGTCAATCTCAGCCAATGCCTTCTGATACTCCGCTTTCTTCGCCGCCAATTCCTGATGGCGTGTCTCCTCCTGCTTCTTCATAAGCTCGAACAGCTGCACAACCAAGGGTGGACACAGCCCCCCGTTAAAAACCCGCCGTAGAACAAAGTAAGAAAAAGAAACACCGAGAAATCCCTCAAAAAGAATCCCACCTGTTTGGGGTTCGGCGACTGTTGGAGCTTACCCAGCGCCTCCACACCGCGCTCCAGCGGCGCGGGATCGAACCCCGGGGCACTCGTGCGCGGATGCTGAGTCGAAACCTTCGGCGTCTCCTCTGGGACTTCCTCGCGCCTCCCAGCCATCGGCGGCGGGGACTGCTGAGGCGGCGGCGCGGTGGGGGAGGCGGAGGGGGAGGGGGAGGAGAAGCCGGGGAAGCGGAAGGCAGGAGCTCCACCTTCGGCGTGGGCCCGCTGGGAGCAGAGCGCGACGGCGGCCCCCGCGGACACGGCCGCGGCGGCGGCCCTCCCGGCGGCGGAGGCCATGGTCGTGAGTAGTGGGTTTGGGGGAGTAGGGTTTAAGGCTGGCTGGCCGTCCGTCTCGATCAAAACCGCGGTGGGAGATGCGAGTATTTCTGGGTTCGGGCTGTCGGGGGTGGGCGGTTCGGCTGCTCAGCTTGCGGCCCAAGATGGCCGGCTCGTCACGGCTTTTCTTTCTTGGGAGTTGGGACACACAGCAAGCAGAAGCAGGGGGGCGCTCTGGAGTCTAGAGATCGCTTCTGATATTTCTCATTGTTGGTGGTTTATTCCTCACGATATGATTCATCGTTAATCGCCATTTTTTATTTTCTCATGTAGAATCTAGAGTTCGCTTCGGGTATATTCTGAGAACAATTTAGTAGAGGAGTGTACACCTGTTTGGAATCTCACATTGCGCTGGTATCGGTGGAGGTTATCGTTTTGGACGTCGATACGGTTTTCAAAACATAAGTTTGGCCAATGTATTTATTAAAATATAAATAAATATTTTGAAATATTAATACTTTTATGAAAGTATTTGTTAACATGTGCTTTTTAAAGATTCAAGATTAAATAATATAAAAGTTATATATAGTTAAAGTTTTAAAAATTTGACTTATACCTTTTCTAAAATGACAAGTAATTCGGACATGAAAGGAGTACGAGCTTCTTTTGGATTGTTGCCGGCACTGGAAAGCTCAACGAACAATAGATAGATGGAGTGGTAACGAATTCGTTTAGACTATCTGCACTCACGCCCCCCTAAACTGGATGCATCCGCTTTACTGTCACTCGAGGCCTGCAGCGGAGGATTGCAAACCCCACTGCACTGTTGCCGAGGCGGCCTCCTACCCCAAACATGGAGTAGGTGGCGTCAAGCGCCATCCCGTCTCTCTCCTCCAGCGTGGCCACGGACAATGGCTCCCGCGCGCGTTGTGGAGGTAGTGAAGGCGACGAGACGATGCTGCAAGACTGAAGGAGGACACGGTGGGGTGGATCTGGGCCGGGGGCCATGGTCGGCCGATGGTAGCCCCGATGCACCATCACCATCGGCACAAGCGGTAGCGGCGGCCAGTGTCCCATCGGGCACCCCTGCGGTCGGAGGTGATGAAGAGGCGGCACCGGATCTGACCGCACTCGCCGCAGGGGAGTTGGGGCGCGGCGGCGAGACCCCAGGGTAGATGGGGGCTGGGACGGACGCTCGGGACTCCGGGAGGCGGCGAACGGCTTGGAGACGGCGTGACGGAGCTCCATGGCGGCGGATCTGGCCGAAGATTGGGCGGAGGAATCGGCGGCCGTGGTCGGCCGCGACGAGGTGGCGCCGGTCGGAGGAGGACGAGGCGCGGGTTGGTGCCGGGGAGGAGGCGCAGAGAGCGGCGGAGGAGGAGGCCGCCGGAAGAGATGAGGCGGCGTGGGAGAGGAGAGGAGAGCTGGCGGCGCGGGTCACAAGGAGAAGGAGCCCCGAGCGCGGAGGAGGAGGTGGCCGGGGCGGAGGGAGAGGACGCGAAGGAGGGCGGCGGCTCGGTGCGGTGGTGGTGGCCGGCAGCCCAGTGCGTAGGGAGAGGGCGGCCGAGGCGGAGGGAGAGGGCAACTGGCGTGGAGGAAGAGGGCACAGAGGGGGCTAGGAGCGGCGACGCGGAGGAGGGCCGGGTGTGGGGGGTTGGTGGAAGATGAGAGGGAGGGTGGGGGAGCAATAAAAATAATAAAAAATGTGGTAGTTGGTATAGAGTTGAGATATAGAGTCAATCTGAGCACAGAGAATTGTGAGATAGGGTAGAGAATATTGTTGAATAAGACGAAGTATTCTTTTTAGAGTTGAGATACAGAGTTAGACGAGTGCGGATAACCTTGCGGCGACATGGGAGCCGTATCAGAATCTAGGAAGTAGGACCGGATACGCATGAACAGTTTGAGAAGGCAAGCCAAACATCATTGTCTCATGTTTCCTTTGGAATAGAGGGAAAACAAAAAAAAATTATAGTATTCAATTTCCATGAAAAATTTTTCTATGAGATTCTTTGGAACAGAGGATTGAGTCATACCAATTTCTTTGAAATTCCTACGAAATGGCAACCTCCATAGTAATTTTGGAGGAAAATAAAGCATGAGGTCCAATCTCATATTTTCTTTTCTTCGTGTCTTGCATTCTTGTGTTTTTTCCGTGCATGATCCAAACACATGTTTCGCGATTTTTCTGTGTTATAAATTTCTATAGGATTTCAGTTGCGCGAGCATTCTAATCTTGTGTTTTTACTATTTCTACGTTTTGCGAATCATGTGTTCTAAAAGAGCCCTTAATCAAATTGAGATTCCATCACGTTATGGTTCACACTTCATAGTTAATCGTCAGTATCTATTTTTCTCACAGGTATAGGATGGATCAAGCTTCGATCGAGCCATGAAGGCTAAACTTTAACTAACTCTTGAACTAACCATTAATTCATTAGTCTAAAAAAGTGAGCTAAAGTGGGCTAATCTCAATTTCTAGTGCAATCAATGGATTAACTAACTATTAGTCCATACTATTCAAACATCCCATGGCTAATGGTTAGTAAACTAAACTTTAACCCGCTAAACTTTAGATATGGCTAAAAACTTTAGGTCTAACGTATTCAAACATGCCCCTAAGCATGCTTCAAAAGAAAACTGTGATGCCCCCGGCATCTCAAAAGCCTTGACACGCAATTAGATGAGTGTTAATTAAGGATTTGGACTTAATCATGCTTAGAAAAGAACAACAACTAGGCCAGAAAACCACTAAGTCAAAAAAATTTTCAAATTGGATATGCCAAACTCCCCGCAGTTTGGTTGAGTAGTTGAACACTTACACATTTTCGTGCAAGACATCCAATACGAAAGTTTTAGTTCAAGATGTTGCCTTCAAATATGCTATTTTGACCATTTCCAAAATCAGGTATCAAGGGGCCCAAAAGTTCAACCAAGCCCAGTTAACCTACACTCAGGAAATTTTGCTAAGTTTAGGGTTGACACTCTTTCCCAAATTTCATTCTGAAATTACTTTCGATTTGACTATACAACTTCAAAATCTTCCTTTGTATGAAATGAAATTAAACATATTACCTTTCAAATGCACTAAACCTTGTTCTAATTGGACTAATTCAAAAGTTGGGAAAAAGAAATACTCCACATAAATTGAAACTGCGGTTTCATCAAACCCTTGAATACAATTATTCTCATAGTTTAAAATGTAATGAGATCTAGCTCAAACTTTCCATACCAAACTTGAAGACAATTTGATGAGTAACAATTTTGGTATTTTGTATGTTGACATGCATAAAGGTTTGCCTGGTGTTTTAGCTCATTTTCTATCTTCTAGTGAAATCTGTCAAACTAGGTCTGAGTGGAAAATTCAAATTTTGAGCAACCAAAAGACATGATCATACAAAACCTTGTATATGAAAGTTGTAGGTAATGAAATTATGACCAACATTGGTATATAAATCTTTATGTGAAAGTGCACCTAAAATGGACTTATGGAATTTTCAAATTGGAAGGTGTTGTTGGTCAAACTGGAGTCAGCAGGTTAAAATCAAATTTAATCATATTTAAACTTGGAATCTAGGTATTAGTCCTTTTGAAAAAGTTGTATATCTCAAAAGCTACAACATTTCATTCAATTGGTTCCTTTTCAAATTCGGACTCTAGGATACTCAAAAACTCAAGTTTCAAACAGGTCTTCCTGCAGTCAACAGGGGTTTTTCTCTTTTTCGAATTTTGTTTTCTCCATGAGTCGCTGACAGCCGGCCCCACCTGGCGGGCATTGGATCCGAGCGGGAACGGCGTCTGCTGTGGGCCCCACTTAGTCTACCCCTTCGTACACCCGGTTCACCGGTCTACCGTGCCCCGGCCCCACCTGTCAGTGACCTCCGGTCCATGGACCACGTCCACCGCGACTGCATCTGCTTTCTCCCTCCTCTCTCCCGCACCCACGCGGCGGAAGCCGCCTGCCATGGCCTCCACGCGGCCGCCGGCCACCGGCGTCGCTGCCCGACCTGCTCCGCGCCCCGGCCTACCTTCGAGGGGAGAGAGCCAGCAGCTCCTCGCCATTCCCCCTCGCGTCACCCACTCCACTCTCCCTGCCGGGCCTTCTTCCGGTGCCTCCCTGCTTGTCGCACCCGGGGGCTCCGCCATGGACGAGCTCGAGCTCGCTCAACCCCCACTCCCCACCTTCTTCCTACAAGCAAGGCGCGCGTGAGCTCCTCCGCTACCCGCTCCATCTCTCCCGGGAGTCCTAGTCCGCCGAGACCACCTCCAATCGCCCTCTCCACGAGCGCCTCCACCATGACCACCATGAACGCCCTGCTCAAGTTCCACGCCACTGTGGGGGACCCCCTCCGGTCACCTCCCCACACCCAGGCCTGCAGCGTCGGGCTCACCATCTCCTCGCGGAGCTTGTGCGCTTGCCCGCTCCGCCGTTCCCCGCCTCCCTCGCCCGGACGCCACCGCACGCCGCCTCCGCACCTCGCTGCCGCTGTTCACGCGCGGTTCACGGTGCGTTTCCTCACTCGCTCCGACTTTCCTGCGTGACGAGATCTTGGGGGAAAGAATCTCCACGGCCGGGAACGCCTTCACGGAGTCACTCCGGCCGCCGCGCCGCCCCCTACGCGCGGGGCCACGCCGTCGTTCTCCTCCCTGCGCGCGGCCTCCCTCCCTGGCACGAGGTAGAAGAAAGCCAGGGAGGAAGACGGCCATTTTTGCGATTTGGCCCCTGCATATTGCCTTTTCATGTTTCTGTTCAAGCGCTGTGCATAGTGAGTCTTAGAAAACTTGAGGTCTAGCCCTTGAAAGTAAGGAAAAATCACAGTGTAGGCCCCTGGCTGTGTAGATCTAGTGCTTAAATGCATTTTCTTTCTATATAAACTTTGAAAGTCCCTAGTAAATCGAAAAAAAATGCTAAAAATGCAAAATCACTTGCTTTGTGCTCCCCTTCAGCAGATCTACAGAATGGATTTGATAGGGATGGGTGAAATGACCATCTTGCCCTCGGATTTGTGCATGCATGTTAAAACTAAATAAATGGCAAAACTAGGCTAAATGGACTCCAAAAATTATGAAACTTGGATAGCAGTTTTACCATTATGTGTAGGCTGTGTGTGATTTTTGTTTAGCCTGTTTTGCCCTCATGCATGCATTTTGGGCATTTTTCAAAAGTGAAAATACTTGCTACATAAAAAAATACTCAAAATATTTCACTGAAATTTGCAGATGATCTATGATGCATATTTAGACCATTTTTTAAAGTTTCAAATTCTGCATGTAAGTTTTGGTGGCTGTTTTGAAAAAGATAAATAATTGCATGTTAAAATGAATAATAGGAAAAAGTGACTTTATTGTGCGAAATAAATTCTGAGAAAAATCATGGTGGTTAATAGTTAAGTTTGGGTTCCAGAAAGTATTGCTATGAAATTAATTGCTATTGTTTTGAGCTACATGAGAATTAGGTTAAAATAAATATATTGGAAAATAGATGTTGCATGTTCCAACTTATTAACATGTTGGGCATTGTTTTTCATATTTCCCTAGCATCATGAGCATTGTTGCACCCATTTTGCACTTAATCATGCATATAGGATTGCTAACTACGGTAACCTCTCGAGCAGGAGTTTGGCTTCTCCCTCAAGATGAAGACGGTGTGTCGCTGATTAAATCTGTCCGTGATTCAAGGGGTTGCCTGGGGCAAAGCCACACAACCCGGCAAACTAACATTAGTTTAGTTTGTTGATTCGGTTGAAAATAAGCAAAGGTAGGCAGGACCATAAATTTCCTAGCTAATGTTATCTTGATTGATGATTACGCATCCGCATTAGGAGTTGATTGAAAACCCTTGCATTAGACTCCCTGGCCGCCCTGGTCCTAGCACATATATCTAGAGTTCGTAGGACGAGTTGCTTAGAATTGCTAGGTGCGAGTAGACACGAGTGAAAAGAGTCACTCGTCGCGTAGGTGATTTCAAAGGTTACAAAACTTTTACTATTGGGAAAGTAATACTATGCTCATGATTTAAATGTAGACCGGAAGGAGAATAATCTTATTTTGTGGTGTGCGTTGTTGTATCATTTGGCTCCACCTGAGTCGATTAATGCCCGTCCGCTGTTCGCCTATTGGTCGGCATAACATTGCTAGATTGCTTAACCGGGAAATGGGACCGGTGAAGTCTTACCTGGGTTTGTCCGGAGTTTTCGAGGCTCCGCCCATCCACTTGCTGGAGGCCGATGGGCCCAGGGCCGCTTGTAATCGAGGGAGGGCTGACCCAGGGCACTGTGGTATCGCTCCTAAGGGGGCACAACCCGGGGGTTAGGTGGGGGCGCTTTGAATCTTGGGACAAGACAGGTGGAGATTGGGACTATATATGGGAACGCGATGGCTAGGAAGCATATACCCCTGGCATGATATTTATTCCTGGGAATTAAAATCAATTCGAATCGCTGATGCCCACCAGGTGTGGGAATGCCAATACTTTTGACGTTCAACGTAGTAACTACTTGAATATATTATATCCGTTACTCATGATTTCAAATACCACATGTTTGTATTGTATTGCTTACATTTCTGCAAGTTATTATTATGGAGTTATATGCAAAAGATGAATCTTGATACTCTATGTTGATATACCACTGTTTAAAATCAATGGCTAAGGATCCACATGCTAGTAAGCAAGCTTTGCGTCAGCCGTAAGCCAATCCATTAAGTCCTACTGAGGAATTAGTACTCAGGGTTTGCCCCCACTTTTTGAGAACAGGTACCCGGCGACATCTGGACAGTGCTCGGAGGAGGGTAGTACCGGTGGGCTCGGTGCTGCTCGCCTCGATCATCGTTGCATGAAGACTACTAAAGTATTTTGTTTTCGCGGTGAGATGTTTTCGAATTCGCTTCCGCTATGTGATTCAAACTTGCCTTTTGTATGACATTATGTTGAAAACTATATCTTTATTTCGAACTGGTTTGTAAAATAAGTTTATATATGCTATAGTCAACTGCCTGAGATGATGTAACTGTTGTGGCTCCATCGTGGGCTGGATGTGTATGATGTCGGTTCCTCTGTGAAAAGGTAATATCGGGAGCCGAATGACTCTCGATGGACGACCGGGTTTAGTTCGGTCTAATTGCACTGCAAGCCAGAGGCGGCAGGTGTACTTAGTCCGGATTAAATCGGCGGTTCCGCCACAAAAACGATGTATTTTTAGGAGACAAGCATAATCTGGGCCTCCGGCCCAAAGAGATTTTGCAAAGGGTTATGTAAAAAAAGGAGCAGGGATCACAAACACACAACCAGTCGCGGCGAGCTTCAAGCACAAGTCCAAGGACTCGATACATTCTCCTTCCCCTCCTCTCCCATGCTACAGTTGAGAGGAGATGAAAAGGAGATCCCCGGTGCTCCCTGCCGGCGAGAGCGTCGATCCTCGTTGCCTCCGGTGGCCGTCGTGGCCTCGGAGGTGGAGGGGATCGTCATCTCTCCGCCGTGCGGTGTAGATTAGGTCCTAGTAGTGCTAGGTTATGGTGTCCAGGCGACGACTGACGAGTCGGCGGCGACGTCATCGTCGAGGAATAAGACCCCCCCGATCCCGTCCTCGTCTCGACGGCGCGTACTCCGGCGCCAGCGAGGGGTACGTGGGGGAGGTGGTCGCGGCTTCTGGAGGCTTCGCCCAGGCGTTGTTCCTTCCGGATCTCGATGACTCATGTGTAGGAGTTTCGGCGGCGGCGCTCCATCCAATTTCGGTGTGGAGCTCGTCTTGCTGCTCGCCGGCAACGAGGGCGGGTCCATAGCCAGTGGAACTCGAGGTGTGTCCCCGGCCGATATGCTTCATCCGTCCTTCTCTGTTGCGGCTCGTTTCAAAGCTATCAAGCGATGGGGTTCCTTCTGGCTACAGTGTTCCGGTCGTCTTGCTCTAGTGTTGACCGAGGCCACGGCGGAGGAAGGCGATGGCAGCGGCGACGAACGGTGGCCACTCCAAGTACAAAAGATTCTAAGGACGTCGTTGTAATTTTTTGTTTGTCTAGGGTCTTTTTTGCAAATTTGCGTGGACAGCTGTCCCTTCTGTATGGTTCTACTAGGTGCCTGTATGTTGCAGTCTTGTACACGTTTCCTTGGTTTAATACAGGTTATGCTTTTTTTAAAAAAAAATCCAAGGACTCGATCTATCTCTTTCCTTTCTCTTCTTCCTCCTCCTAGCACCAATTTCTTGCACCCAGAAACTTCCAGAACATTCTAGCAGCTTGTAATCACTATTGAGTGCTTGATTTACTTAGAGAGACTGAGGTCCGTGATAGACTAGTTAATCCTGTGACAATAGGAGGATAAGGCGACCGAAGTATTAACCGAACAAAGCAACAAGTAGTTGAAAACGTTACAGGTGAAGGTGACACTAGACCATCTTCCGCAGTTTGTCTTCACTCTCCACCTTTGCCTGTCTCAAACTCCATTCTAGTTTACAGGTAGTAGCTACAGTATCGTTTTGTATTATAGACAGTTCCTTTTACACGGTCTGCTATAGACAGCCTTGCCAAATTGTCCGATGCTGGTCAAATACATGCCCCGAAGTTTGGTCGGAGTAATTTTCTAGCCTTTTTTTAAAAAAAAAAAACAAGTTTCCTGTGAGAAACCGATGGTAAGGCAAACAAAAGATTTGCCAAGGCTACAGCACAAGCAGCCAAGCCCAAACGAGGCAGCCCATTCAGCTCCAAATTCATGCATGATGTCTTAGTAAACGTTTCCAATCAAAAAGCAAAAACTGAGAACCGAATGCTCATTTCAAAAAAAAAAAAAAACAAAGACAAAAACAGAGCCGAACATCATTTCGATGAACTGCTTGCCGGAAGCCTAGCGATGCTGTCTCCCTTGCTTCAATCATAGGGCACTACTGCCACTTGTCGCTGAGACGCTGACTTCGTGAGCTCACGAACTGCATCATCGCGGCGACTAGGCCACAGTAAAGTGCCCTGTTATTATCCACAGGCCTTGAACATGCCAACAACCGCGTGGGGGCGGCGGCCATGCTTAAGAAGCCGGAAAACTGCAACTTCCTGCGAAACTTTCCACTGTTTGGCACCATGTGTTACAGTCCTCCCCTTTAGCATTGATAACGGCGGAAAGCTTTTTTTCCCCCTTCATCCATCCAGCCTGAGAAATGAGAACCATAATCCATAACATTATAACAAGGAGTAATGGAAATTACTGACAAACTGGAAACTTCAAAAAGTGGGAAGGATCTGGACAACGGATGAGCATAGGGTTTTCAGGAAAGAATGCTTCAAACCAGAATATGACAATTGAACCTGGATCCTCTGCTGGATGGTGGACCAATTCAAGGCTGCAAATCTGCAGACACAAAGCAGCATACGTCATTCAGTGAAAAAGACAAGTGAAGGCCAAGAAAACAATAAAAATTTTTGTTCTGAGATAGGCTGCTAGATCAATTAACATTGTATTGTGTTCATACTCATACCACATCGTTACTGCTATATAACCGCAAGAGGATCAAAGGTAGCACTGCTTGGAAACACACAGCTACAGACCTCTTTATCGTCTTTCACAAACCACAATCTACTCAACCAATCGACAGTGTTTGCTATAAACAATTCACAGCATGTCAGGGGAGTGGTCAGTTGGGCTTTTCGACTGCTTTGGAGATGTTGGCACCTGTATGCAGCCTAGCTTCTCTGTTCTTCTCACTCCTCTTGCGAACAAGATTCATTTCTTTCCCAATATTGCAGGTTGCTTGACTTGCTGGTGCCCCTGTGTCACATTTGGTCGCATTGCTGAGATTGTGGACAAAGTCTCCACATGTAGGTGCTCTACTCTCATCTTCATTTGGCGAATGCATAAAAGCCATCAATCTCCTTGGTTGACTCTCCTACTGCTTGTTTGCAGCATGCTTCATGAACGGGGCACTATATTATTTGCTATTGACAGTAGGTGGCCAGTGGTTATATAGCTGTAGCAAGCGCTCCTCAATGCGCACACAATACAACTTACAAGAATCCCCATGCTTAGACTGCTGCGTCCATTTCTGGTGTGACCCTTGCGCGCTTTGTCAGGAGTACAAAGAGCTGGAGAAACGCGGCTTCAACATGACCAAAGGTATCTCTCCTAATGAAGTAAAACATATTAAAAAGAAATGTTCGCAAATACACACCCTGGAATGGTTGAATCATGGTATTTATCATTCCTATTGCAGGATGAGAAGGTAGCAACAAGATGGTGGGGTGTGTACAAGGGATGAGGCCACCACGAAAGCAATCAATGTGCTTTTAGGATAGTATATGATTGTATGATGACTGGAAATTCCTTTTTCATATGTTTTGTGTTTTATTTGTGTGTCCCTTACCTTTCAAAATCTTCCAGTTATAAGGGAAAAAATGTCATGTTTACGGTCTTAGCTTCGTTTGGTATAACCATACAATGTTATCGGGTTTCCTTCTAGTTGCATTGTGTTTGTTTTATTTTCCCAAAAATTTTGTAGTATTTCGACATGGTAACATGTGCAAGCAAACTAAGGCTGTCATCAACGGCATACATACCTGAATCCAGTAACAGTACAACAATAGCGTACTATCCTCTAACATAGCATGGCAACGATATTACTCAATCCACAATGCCATGACTCATTAACTCACTATGCACTAGGCCATCAACTAATCGTAGCATAAAAATACTCTATGCAATGATCTAATTATAACATAAATGGTTGACTAACAGAATATGTTAAAAGTGATTGGCTAAAAAGGGAAGATCAAGAAAAGCTCCATTATCTAGGAAGCTTATAACACATGACTAAATGTCCAAAATGCACGAAAGAGATTATTCAATATTCATAACTATAGGAGCTTATATAAAAGTAATTTACAAAACAAGTGTGACTTTGTAAAGTTCCAATTTCCATCATAAATAGAAGCTCCTAACTCAGAATTAAATGATAAAAGCCATACAAGAGATTGTTCAAGTGTAAAAGTATCATCATAAGAAATCTAAAACCAACACATGACACACAGAAGATGAATTGCAACATACATGATCATCGAGGTTCAGTGTCTTTGGAAGAAGATATTTGGCGTGCAGAGTATATGGCAGAAAAGGTAGACTCATTGGTTTGCTGAAACATCAAACAATCCTGCAGTGCTCATTGGCACTTCTTCAATAACATCTCAGTAGCAACATTTGCAGTTCAAGAATACCATTCTGTACCAAGTGGCACCACCAGTCTTCAATTGACCATTATAACTCACTTGTGAACACCATCAGTCAATCAGCCATTACATGCAACGATATGTTCTGCTGTCTCTGTTACTAATTATAGTACTGCATCAAGAAAGTAATTGCCTTGATCCAAAAAGGTTAAATTGTTGCAATCTGTGAGACTGATCAAACTAGCAGGTGCCTGTGGAAATCATTTTGCAGATCTTAAGTCACACATTGTGTAAAACAGTAACAAATAGTACTCTCTGCAACCAGAAAACAATACAGCAGTTTAATAATCCCATTTTCATCTGCAGCTGATTTGCCAACCTTATTGCATCCACGAGCAAATGCTTTCATAAATTGCAAAATGGAAAAAATGCTCAAAGCAAGATCAGCAAAGCCATACACTGATGGTCTTGAAATGAGATCTTCACCTTCCTCTGAATATCAACAGAGCAAATTTTAGGGTGATCATCAATTTCCATCATCGAACAACACCTTGTAAAACCGCCTCCTCTCCTCCCTCTTCTCCACACTATCTAACCGCGCTGCTTCCTCATCTTCCACCCACTCTTCCTCTTTCTTCACATTAACCTCCCCTCTGCTCCTCTTCTTCTCCAAATTTGCTGATCGCCGCCGCTGGTTATACTCGTGCAGCCCCTCCTGCATGATCTCCCCAAGCCGATCCTTGGCCACCACCACTGGATCCTTCTCCCTCAGCTCTGACCCATCATACCCCTCGCGCAGAACCACCGTGTGTATCTTGTATCTATTCGACACATAGAAGAGGCAAGGGTGCCGGAGCAGCATCCTCACCGTGTCCTCCGGTAGTGCAAACTCCCTCCTGAAATGCTCCAGCTTCAGAATTGACATCTTTCTCCACAGCGTGAGTGAGAGCAGCTCGTGCACCACGGCCACCGCTCGCTTCTCGGCCTCCGCGTTCGTGCCCGTCAAACCACGCTCCTCCGAGTAAGGAGAGATGTAAGGCGTGGAGGCGTTGAACTCCTCCATCTTAGCGTGCGACCTGGCCCAGGAGGCTGGCAGCGAGCAGGTGAACCGCGGGGAGGCGCCGCTTGCGGCCGCGGCGGCCTCGACGGCTGATACGGCGAGCGAGGGCGCCCACCGTAAAAGCTCTAGCTCGGCGGCGTTGCGGCGGTGCGGGTAGGGGTTGGAGAGGTGGAAGAGGTCGGTGTTGGCGGGGAGGAGGCGGAGGAGGTAGTCGTCGGGGAGGCCGAGCGGTCCCCGCAGCGCGGCGAGCTTGGAGATCTGGAGGCGACGGCCGCGGGCAAGCATGAGCACGCGCGCGAGGCGGTCTGCCATGGCCGGCTCGGAGGCCGCGACGGCGGCCTCCTCCGCATCGACGAGCGCCGCCATCCGCTTGGTGAAGCCGAAGTGGAGCTACCTGCTCGCCGTCCCCGGCGTCCGCGGAGAAGACCTCGAAGCAGGAGGGGTACTTGCGGAGCCAGTTGGCGGCGCGCCCCATGAGGTCGAGCGTCTTGAAGCGCGACTGGAGGAACCGCACAGGCGCCGTACGGGACGGGAAGCGGAGGAGGAGGCGCTTGATCTGGTTGTTCACGACCCAGCGGCGGTTGCGACGGAGCGCCACCTCCAGGGCGGGGTCCTTCGGGGACGACCACCGTGCCATGCTGGCCGGCAAGGCACGGCGGCGGACGGCGGACGCGATCGGGATGGGTCTGGGACCTGGGACCAACGATGCAAAGTGGGATGATAGAATGGGCTGCTAACCTGCCGGCAAGCCAGCCCACATCGTCGAAGCGGGCCATGCATCCGCACAGCCCACATCGAGTGGATCTGCGGAGTGGATGGAGCACTAGAGGCAAAAGTGCAAATCTAAAAAAAAAAAGGCAAACGTGCAAAACAGCATGCCGCAATGGATACCGAATACCCGACGATGGGTAAAGATTTTATACCTAACGGGTTGACGGGTATGGATATGTACTGCTCATGTCCAGTAACCGAGGATAATTTCTATTCACATAGTTCATTGGATCTCTACTTAATTAACACGAATACATGTACATCAATCTAAAACAATTAGTGAACTTAGTTGTTGTTTATTTATTATCATTATTATGTTTCTTTTGTTCACTTATATTTTAATGTTTTGTAATTTTGATCGTGTGATACACTCATTGATTTAGTATTTTTTAAACATGTTAATGGTAGGTGTAGGGCATGGTTACTCGTTGGGTGTTTTTTAACCACCGGGTAAGGGTATGGAAACAATTTTATACCTGTGTACGGGTATAGGTATTTCAGGGGTATACAAATACATTTGACTCGCACAAATATGAAATAGAACTACCCGACGGCTATGTACCCTTTGCCACCCTACTGCAGACCTGAGGGAGTCTCCAACAACAATAGACAATTGCTACCTGTTTGGTGCCACCTCATATTACAGAGCTATATACTGGATCTTTTTAGCATACTAGTAGCCATGCACGTGCGTCCCACACGTGTTTATGACCTTTTTATTAGGATATCAAATACTATTTCCTTCATTCTTGATTATACGGGGTTTTGCAGTTTTGATAAATTCATGAGGTATTCCATGCATTCTTTCTATACTATATGCTTACTTTCGTCGAACATTCATATGGACATAGATAGATAAAATATGCTAAAACCCCATACAATTTGGAACAGAGAACTGAGGGATACATCTTTGTGGAATTTTTAACTTTGTGAATGTCACCTTGTTTTTTTTAAACAAAGAAAAAGTTTACCATATGAACTTAAATACGTGGATTTACATATAAAAGAATAATTGGGCCATATATAAAATTTTCTTAAAAATAAATGAGGTAATTCTTAAACTTAAACATATTCTAAAAATTTAAACTGAAAACTTGTTTTGAGAGGTGCGTAAAATGTTTCATAAAAATTAAAATCTCATAAAACTACGTGCTCAAACATTAATGTTTTAATAAGACAAATGAATATAGTTATCAAAAAAAGTCATCTTCGTCATACATTTATGAATGAGAGAAGTAGCTAACTTAATAAATAAATTCTAATGAAATAAAATAGATTGTATTTTTACACATGTAAATATTTTTTTAAATAAGATGAATGATTAAAGTTGTCAAAAAATCTGGTGATTCATACATTTTTAGTGCAGGGAGTATCTTACTTAATAAATAAACCAAAAAATTCATGAATCATTAGAACGACAATAAATTAAATTTAAACATTGCATCAAATATTAATAGAAAAATCAATCTCATAAATTAATGGTTCAAGACATACTTAAATTATTTTTTGAGGACATGCGTAATTAACTCCAACTCCATGAATGAAGGGGGGAGTATGAGGAAGGCCGATTTTCTTTCTATATGAAGATGAAAAAAAGAATTTATGACTTTTGTTGAGTATGACTGAATGAGGAAGAGCTCCTTATGTGGTATCACTTTACCACCATCTGAAATGCGCGAAACTCCGATTGGTGGAAGCCAGTCCATGAAGATTCTCCCTTCTCTTACGTGAAATTCCCCTCTTTCGGTAAGCATCCAGTATCTCCGCAAATGAACATTTCTCTAAGCTTATCCTGTAGCTTATACGTCGTTTGAAAGCTGCTCCAAGGATCCAACGAATAGCTAAGGTTTGTTGACGATCCCTGGCTACAATCCCAGGAACATCATAAATAGTACCTGCGACTCCTACTTTGACCACTTCGCATATTGGCTTTATATTATCTACGGCGTCAACCATAAGTTTGATTACATCGCGTTCAGTTCGAGCTAGGCGGTGAAAAGTTTTATAAACAATAGCACGAACTCTCGTTCTTTTACCATCGATCATGCGAAAGTTTACCAATTTCTTGATCAATTCTTTTTGCTCACCATCAAAGTCCCCCATATAGCTGAGAATTTCCGAGCAATTGGAAGCCGCTTTCGATGACGAGGCCGATAAATTGATATTACGCGATCGTTACTGTCCATCTTTTGAAGCTCCGCTCCCGAAAAGAGAAAGGAGACTGAGATAGGGGTTGTCCTTGGTTTTTCCAAGGAAAGCCTTCTTTTGAGAACGTAAACATGAACGGAAGTCGCGTAGGACACCCACACTCGATGAAATGGATCGAGAAGAACAAACCGAACCTGACCACTAGCAAATAAACGTATTCCTGAGCTTAATGCACGAAAACAATGAGAGATTAGCTCTAGGAGTACTCAAGAAGGTGATAGCGGCCTGCTATCAAAATTGCGAAAACAACACTCGCCCCATAGTTAAATGAAGGAAACCTGTGCGTAGTGGGTGAACCAACCCACTATTGTTATAAAGCCAAACCCATCTTACTGAAAGGCGATGGCACATAAAAAAATCATAGAGTTGGAGATACGGTTCCTCGTCGATGGAATTTTCGCCAAAGACTGGAAAAATAAATTAGAAATTGAGACGGGCGTAGGGCCAGTCTCCTATAAATCTTTGTGCATGGAGATCCAGATTGGAAAAGATACTTATAAATACGAGAGGCAGGGATCCCATGAGAGGCAAGCCACAATAAGGAGTGTCGTACTCATCTTTAATGCTCTCGGCCATACTCCGCTGTAGCTGTTGAGCAACACAAAAATGGGTAGAAATTTCCACACGAGAGGGTCTGCATTTATACTCTTTTCTACTGTCTCCAAAAGCAGATTTACATTTACTTGAGAGAGCACCTCCTGAATATCAAATACCGCTACTGAATGGACATTCTCCCAGGAATTTTTGTCTTTCCGTACCCTGGTGTAGCCAGACATAAAAGTTTTTCCATCAAAAAACACCTTCGGATGGATAAACTGCCCGGCATTCTTAAGTAAAACGGAGGATAGTGCATCAATCACGAGGCGATCCTCTATTGATAGGGGAACAAGATAATGTTCCTGCCAGGTCGGATCTCCTGGGAGCATGGGAAAACGGAGAATGTCGTCGTCAGAAAAAAAACCTGTGCAATCTCGGCGAAACGGAAATGTTAAATTAACCAAGTTTTCCATTTCTTGCATCGCATAAGCACCCTTTTTAATACGACGTTCTAATTCCGTGCGTTGGATGCATAATTCGAGAATAGCGAAAATCGTACTGGTCTTTTAAACATTGAAGAAATTCTATCAAGGAAATGGTTATTTTTATGTTATTGTATAAAGACAGCATTACAAAGGTGCTGGTTAGTTAGAGTAATTCAAATTATGTGAGGCTTAGAAAGAAGTCCTTCGCCACCTATTCCTTAATTACGTAGTGGGAAGATTTCTCTATGTCAATTCAAAACAAAACAAACGGACGACGGAATCTAAAGTCTATGTCGGTACCCAGCTAACCGGGTACTCGCTTACACTATACGAAGATCACTAAGGGAGGTAACTACTGCAGTACAAGGAGGGCCCAAGGCCGCGTACAGATGGGCCCGGCCTACTCCTTGTAAAAGCTGGGCCACGCACCCGGCCCACAGGGAGGCCCCGGACCTCCTTCGAGGACCGAGCCTCCCCCGGCCACGCGAGGAGAGGTCCGGACCTCTCGGTCCGGAGCCCGTACCTTCGGTGGCCCGGGGCCGCCTCGTGCCCACAGAGCACGGGGAGGTCCGGAGCCGGCGCCCTCGGTGGTCCGGGGCCGCCACGTGCCCTCAGAGCACGTGGAGGTCCGGAGCCAACGCCCTCGGAGGTCCGGGGGCGCCACGTGCCCGCAGAGCACGTGGAGGTCCGGAGCCAGCACCCTCGGTGGTCCGGGGCCGCCACGTGCCCACAGGGCACGGGAAGGTCTCGCGTTGCCACGTGCCCACAGGGCGCGTGGCGGGGCCTTCAGGCGGGCGCCTCGCCCACCTGCCGCATTTATTGCGGGCAGGTGGGCGTGCCCGATGCCGCTGACACCGCCGCTGTCAGGCTGGCACGCCCCGATGGTGCTGACACCACGAGTGTCAGACAGGCGTGCCCCCGTTGCCCGCCGTCGCCGCCGTTGTCAGACAGCCGTGCCCCCGTCGCCCGCCGACGCCGCCGCTGTCAGACGGGCGTGCCCCCATCGCCGCTGGCACCGCCGCTGGCAGGCGGCGGCGGCGAAGCAAAGGGGCGCGCCTTACCAAGGCGCGGCGGCAATAACAGGGCACTACAGTTGATTTCCCCAGCTACACTGGGGTCTATATTGAGTAAACAAGTACGCTGTACACATCATGAGCCGCGCCACGCGCGGCGGCCGCGCTCAGCCTAAGTACTAGGTAGCGGCGCCACAACGCTACTACGAGCGCCCCGTCCTGTCACGCGTGCGCATCGCCTGCCCCTCGGCCTCTGAAGCCCCTCAGCGGGTTTAGCAGCCGATGGGACAGGGCGGCGTAAGAAAGGACGATATGGCGGATCTCCAGGCCACACCAGGACACGACCGTGGTACAGGCGCAAAGCATGGGAGCGTTGGACATCAGGCACAGGATAGAACTGTAGCATAGAGGAAATGGGCCGGGACCACTTGTCGGGGCCCGGCCACCATGTACATGCCCCCCTTGGGCTATAAAAGGGGAGGCATACGCAACACAGGAGGCTCAGAGACCCGAGACACGCTCCACGGTCTCCTCAGACCAAGCACAAGCACACAATCTTCACTGTCTTCGCCAACAGACAGGAATACAAGAACACACCCACAGTGGACGTAGGGTATTACGCTCTGGCGGCCCGAACCACTCTAAATCCTCTCGCCACCATCGTGCCACCACCAACTTAGCTAACAACGATCGCTCCCCCTAACTACTCTTAGTACTTAGGATCTCGGCCGGGTGCATTCCGCCACCCGACCAGGAGCACGCCCGCTCCGACATTTGGCGCGCCAGGTAGGAGGGCAGCATCAGTTAGCATCATCCCTCACCGCATGATGGTGCGCATCCGCGATTTCCATGAGGGTGCAGCCGCATCAGAGGAGGTGGCCTCGACTGGGTCGCAGGCCTCCCCCCACCATTCTGAGGGCGCGGCGCGGACGCCGCGGCTCCCTCGGCGCCCCGCGGGGGGCGCCGCTGCTGCAAACACTGCAGTAACAAGCGCTGTAGCGGCAAACGCCGCCACGGCGAACCCCGCTGCTGCCAGCGGCCCGCTCGCCGCAGCCAGGGAGCTGTTTCGTAACCCCCTGGGGCCGACAGCCTCACCTAGCGCCCTGGCGCAGTGGCGAAGCGATGTAGATCGCCTGATCCACCTAGCTGAGGTCACCCCTGGCCCAGCTAGGACTGGGTCGCGACTCCCTCCCAGCAGCGGGGGGAGGTCGAACCGCCGCAGGCAGCACGATGCGGCAACATCCGCGCGCTCCCCCTCAGTAAGGAGCGCGCAGACGGAGGACCTGCGAGCTGAGCTCAATCGCCGGTGAGCAGGCACCCCCACCACCGTGGAACAACCATGGGTGCAGCCAAATGCCGCCAAGGGCAAGAACCTTGACGCGGCGTTCGCCGCTGCAGCACCTAAGCCCCCGGCTTACGCGCCACCCCCGGTAGGCGTGCAAACGCCACCAGGGGTCGTATCGGCTGGAGTTGGCTGCGCCGCACTCGCGGACAGTCTCCGCTCCGCGCGCTGGCCGCAGAAGTTCCGGCCGCACCTGCCGGAAAAGTACGACGGGAATACCAACCCGTCGGAATTCCTGCAGGTGTACGTCACCGCTATCACAGCGGCCGGCGGAGACGACGCCGTTATGGCGTCATACTTCCATGTCGCCTTGTCTGGGCCGGCCCAGACTTGGCTCATGAACCTCTCCCTCAGGTCAATCCGGTCCTGGGAGGAGCTCTGCACTCTGTTCCAAGCGAACTTCGCGAGTGCATGCCAGCAGTACGGCGTGGAGGCCCACCTCCATGCAGTACGTCAGGAGCCTGGCGAATCCCTCCGAGCGTTCATCGCTCGTTTCGCCAAGGTGTGGGGAACAATCCCTCGCATCTCCGACGCGTCCATCATCACAGCCTTCCGGCAAGGCGTCCGTGATGAGAAGATGCTGGAGAAACTGGCGACCCGCCAAGTACAGGACGTCACCACCCTGTACGCGCTGGCGGACAAGTGCGCTAGGGCTGCAGAAGGGCGTGCGTGGCACTACCCACAACAGGACAGGACTGCCCAGCCAGGCGCCTCTGCCGGTGCCGCCCGAGAGAGCGGCAAGAAAAAGAAGAAGGGCCGACGCCCTGAGAGGTTCCTGGAAGGGGCCCCTGTCGCTGCGGCAGCAACTGGAGGCCGCGACACCGGCGGCAAGCGCCCAAGGCAACAGGCGCAGAACAGTAGCGGCTCATGTCCTGTTCATCCCAACAGCGGTCACAGCGCCGCCGACTGCCGCGAGATACAAAAGCTCGTGCAGCGGCGTCTCAGTGAGTGCCGAGAGCGTCCGGCCAAGGATGACTCGCCCCCACGCCAGCGCCCTGGCAAGGGGAAGGCTACCAGCGACGGTGGGCCCGCCGCTGGGGGCAAGGAGATGGGCTACCAGCCCCCGGAGCGAGAGCTCAAGAGCGTCTACGCTCTAGGCCACTCCAGCTCCGAATCCAGCGACAACGAACGTCGCAAGAGGCTGTACGTCATGTACGGCAGAAGCTGGGCGGTCTCTTCCCGGCGGGACGTGAAGGCCCTGCGCCGAGAAGTCCTCTCGGTCAGGCCGAGCGTCCCTGGGGTGGCTCCACACCACAAGTGGAGAGACACCACCATCTCCTTCGGGCCGGCCGACTGCCCAGAAAACATGGCTGGGGCTGGCGTACTGCCGATCATCACATCACCAGTGGTCGCCAACATACGGCTCCACCACGTGTTGATCGACGGCGGAGCCGCCCTCAACATCATCAGCCACGCAGCCTTCAAACAGCTGCAGATTCCGGAGTCACGCCTGGCTCCGACGCGCCCATTCTCCGGCGTGGGTCCAGTGCCGATCTACCCGAAAGGGAAGATCGACCTGCCGGTCACCTTCGGGACCCCGGAGAAGTTCCGCACAGAGAACGTCCAGTTCGACGTCGCGGAAGTCAACCTGTCGTTCAACGCCATCATTGGCAGACCGGCACTGTACCGGTTCATGGCCGTTGCTCATTACGGGTACTTGGTCGTGAAGATGCCGTCCCCGGCGGGAGTTCTCATCGTCCCGGGAGACCGTCACGCAGCCGTCGCCGCAGTAGAGAAGCTCCATGCTCTCGCTACTGACGCAGCGAACCCGGCGGGGGACAACCCCTCGACCTCTCGGGCCAAGGTTCCTGTTAAGGAACCAAAGGTGCCCAAGGTACGCCCTTCCGACCCCGAGGACGTGCCGGTCAAGACCGTCCAGATCGGGGCGGAGCCCTCCCAGACCACCCGCATCGCAGGGAATCTGGGAGAGAAATAGGGAGACGCGCTTGTTGCTTTCCTCCGGGCAAATGTCGATGTGTTCGCCTGGGAACCGTCGCAGATGCCTGGGATCCCTAGGGAAGTGATTGAGCACCGTCTGAAGATCAGCCCGGACGCCAAGCCGGTGCGGCAAAAGCCACGGAGGCAGTCCGTGGAGCGCCAGGACTTCATCCGTCAGGAGGTCCGGAAGCTCCTGGACGCGGGCTTCATCGAGGAGGTCCATCACCCCGAGTGGCTGGCCAACCCGGTGGTCGTCCCCAAGGCGAACGGGAAGCTTCGGATGTGTATCGACTACACCAGCCTCAACAAAGTATGTCCTCCAGACCCTTATCCCCTCCCACGCATAGACCAGATAGTGGATTCCACCTCCGGGTGTGAACTTTTGTCTTTTCTGGATGCGTACTCTGGGTTTCATCAGATCCAGATGGATGAGGAGGATAAAAGACATACAGCCTTCGTAACAGTAGATGGGTTGTATTGTTACGTTGTAATGCCATACGGTCTGAGGAATGCCTTACCTACGTTTCTGCGTGCCATGAATTTCACATTCCATGACCTGATCAGAAACATAGTAGAGGTCTATGTCGATGACATTGTCGTCAAGACCAGGGTAGGGTCGACCTTGATGGAAGACCTGGCCCTTGTTTTCGACAGGTTGCGCACAACGCGCACGAAGCTGAACCTCGAGAAATGCGTCTTTGGCGTCTCGGCTGGTAAACTGTTAGGGTTCCTAGTGTCACATCGCGGCATTGAGGCAAACCCAACCAAGATCAGGGCGATCGAGGCTATGCGGCCGCCGGCCTGCATTAAGGACCTCCAGAAACTCACTGGGTCCTTGGCAGCCCTCAGCCGGTTTATCTCAAAGCTAGCTGAGAGAGCCCTGCCCTTCTTCAAGCTTTTGAGGAAGTCCGGACCATTCATATGGACCGAAGAGGCTGAGCAAGCCTTCCAGGAGTTGAAGCAGCATCTCGCTACTCTGCCCATTTTAGTGGCGCCAGAGTCTGGTGAGACCCTGTTTCTCTACCTCGCGGCGACATCCGAGGTAGTAAGCATGGTCTTGGTCGCCGAGCGACCAGCCCATCCCCACGAAGGAGACACCGGGGTCCCCCAAGTGGAAGGTGGTGGTCCGCCCACCACGGGAGCTGCAGCCGGCCCCGATATCGGAGGTCCGGTTGGCACGTTGCCCTGCCAAGGCGATAAGCCACCAGAAGCTGGAGGCCAAGCCGCCCAGGGGGCCAGCCTGGCAGGGGGAGATGGTCTCGGACCTGCCACTGGGGTCCGGACCACCCAGAAGCCAGTCTATTACGTCAGTGAAGTCCTCCACGGGGCGAAGGCCAGGTATCTGGAAGCTCACAAGTTCGCCTACGCATTACTTATTGCTTCCAGAAAGTTGCGCCACTATTTCCAGGCGCATAAGGTTGTCGTGGTGACCTCTTACCCATTAAGAGCAATCCTGCGCAATTCTAACGCTACTGGGAATATCACCAAATGGGCTGCGGAGCTGGCAGAGTTCCAACTCGACTTCCAGCCCCGAAGTGCTGCCAAGAGCCAAGTCTTGGCCGACTTCATCGCAGAGTGGACTCCCACCGCCTCAGAATCTGGAGGTCCGCAAGCCGAGGCGGAACCTTCCCAGCCGGACAGGACCGTCCGGGTTTTCACCGAGCCGCACTGGACTCTCTTCTTCGACGGGTCCGCCCGCGAAAAAGGGTCCGGAGCAGGGGTGGCCCTCGTGGACCCAAACGGGGATCAAGTAAAGTACATAGTATGCTTCGAATTCAAAGCCACTAACAACATGGCGGAATACGAAGGCTTGATCTTTGGGCTCATGATCGCTCAGTCACTGGGAATCAAGCAGCTTCTGGTTAAGGGGGATTCCCAGTTGGTGATCAGACAGGTCCGGGGGGAGTGCTGCTGCAATAACCCCCAGCTCGCAGCATACCTCATGCGAGTGAGGGAGCTCGAGAAGGACTTCGAGGTCCTGGAACTGCACCACGTTCCCAGGAACCTCAACTCAGTGGCAGATGACCTCTCCGCGAGGGCATCGACTCGGGGCCCAGTACCCGAGGGCGTCTTCGAAAGACAGCTGCTGAGACCAACCACCCAGCCAGCCGAACTGGGCGAAGGGGGCAGAACTAGCACCTCGAAGCTAGCAGTCCCGGTGGTCCTCCATCTCTGGAGCCCACCAAGGATCGTGTGGACTGATGACCCTGGCATGTCATCAGGGACACATCCAATGGCTCAGGGCAGTCCCGATGCACGGATCTCAGAGATCCGGGACTACCTGAAGGACAAAATCCTTCCCGAAGAACGTGCGTCTGCTGAGCGCATAGTGCGGTTGGCTAAACGCTACACGCTAGTAGAAGGGGATCTCTACAGGCGTGGCGCCAATGGCATCCTCATGCGATGCATAACCCGGGAGGAGGGCCGCGATTTACTCACGGAGATCCATGGAGGCGAGTGCGGGAATCATTCAGGGTCCCGTATGCTGGTCGGTAAAGCCTTTCGGCATGGCTTTTACTGGCCGACAACGCTCCAGGATGCAGCTGAGCTAGTAAGGTCCTGCAAGGCGTGTCAGTTCCACGCAAAGCAGATACACACACCGGCTCAGTCTCTGCAGATGATTCCACCCTCTTGGCCCTTCGCGGTATGGGGGGTGGACATCCTGGGACCTTTCCCTAGAGCTGTCGGTGGGTACCGATACCTCTACGTCGCCATTGACAAATTCACAAAATGGCCTGAGGTAACCCCAGTAGTAAGCATCACCCAAGGAACTGCAACAGCTTTCCTTAAGTCCATTGTGTGCCGGTTCGGCGTCCCTAGCCGTATTATAACGGACAACGGGACCCAGTTCACGAGCCGGGTCTTCCAGGACTACTGCGACGGCGTTGGCATCCAGTTATACTTCGCCTCTGTAGCACATCCTAGGAGCAATGGACAGGTCGAGAGAGCTAACGCAGAAATCCTCAAGGGGCTCAGAACCCGCACCTTCAACTGCTTGGAAAAGCACGGTGCGAAATGGGTTGATGAGCTCCCCTGCGTGCTATGGGGGAACCGGACCACACCCAGCCGAGCAACCGGGGAAACCCCATTCTTCCTGGTATACGGGGCCGAGGCATGCCTCCCGCCAGAAATACTCTTGGGCTCCCCACGGGTCCAAGCTTTTGATGAATCTTTGCAGGAACAAGCTAGGTGCGACGACGTCGACCTCGTCGAGGAGCAAAGATGGCAGGCTGCAATCCGGAACGCACGGTACAACCAATCGCTCAAACGCTATCATGAGCGAACCGTGCGGGGCAGGGTGCTCCAACCTGGAGACCTGGTCCTGAGGTGCATCTTGAGCCGAGAAGGGCGCAACAAGCTCTCCCCCAGCTGGGAAGGCCCCTTCAAGGTGACAGAAGTTAGTCGCCCCGGTTGCGTTCGCCTCGCCACGGAAGAAGGAGTTCCGCTGCCGAACCCTTGGAACATAGAACACCTCCGTAAGTTTTATCCGTAGGCAAGAAATTCAGGGCAACCCCTTTTCTTTTTGTAAGCTAAATAGGACCACCATGTGGACCAGAGCGGTGAAGGTCCGCCCTTGTAATCCCGACCTCTGGCTGACATCACATGACACCCTGTACCGCTTGATTAAAGAAAGAGTTTAGCCCTGAAATTCTTGTCTCCGCTGTTACCCTACTGCTTACTCAGCTGCCATCTGTTTCAATTTTTCCTAACCCCTGCGTGGAATCCTACTCTTGCCTAAAAGATCTCCTGGAACCAGCAGGACTTAGCAGCTTGAGTGTGAAACGGTTAGCACAGAGGCTGGGAAGGAGGTCCGGAATACTGGGTGCCAGGTCCAGAGAAAAGGGGCTCGCCTTGGTAGCATGGAGCTGTCAGCTGCTTAGCTTGGTCTCATACCCTAAGCACTGAACACTCCCTACCACGCCGTGAGTTCCCCCAGTATCAGGAACAGTGCGTTTAGTGCTCCGGACCACCCCCTAAGCTAATGGCGCACCCCCTAACCTCAGCAGCAAGGTCCGGCTGCGGCTCCAAGGACTTCGAGGCAGCGCGGTTACCTTTTGTTTCGCTAGGAGAGGTCCGAACGACTGCAGGACCGGACCAGAGCTAAGGTGTTTTGGACTAAGGATAGTCCAGGGCTGTGTCGCAGTTTTGCCTGGTTCCGTACCCTTAACTCACACACCCTGCTATCCCATGAACAAACATCCTGGCCCCTGGCCCGGACAGCAAACGCTCCGGACCTCGAATAGCGGAAAAGGTCAACTCAGAGTGGGTCCCGTAGGTGCGACACTGACGTTTGCCGTGAGTTGCATGCAGGTCTGGCCTCTGACTTGGTGGTAGCCAGCCTCAAAACTTAGAGCCTACCTACCAGGGGGCCAGGGGGTCAGGTAACAACACACCAGCATGCAGCAGGGAGCAAATGGAGATAAGTCGCAACTACCATTCTTATATTACTTGGCATACTAATGTTTTACATACATAAAAAAAAACAAAACAAAACAGCAAAAGCTGTTGCCCTACGGCGCTGGGGAGGCTCCTGTCCCCGGTACATCTGGGTCCTCGTCTGCAGGGGTCCGCTGGAACCGGGCGGCAACGACCTCCACCGCCTCCTGCACGCTGTCTCGGGCGGCGGCCTCCGCTTCCTCCACCGGACCTGCGATAACCGGGTCCAAGGAAATGGCGGGGTCGTGGCTCCGGAAGCAGACCAGGAGGTGTTCCACCACAAGGCGGCACAGCTCGCGGCCCTCGGCTTCAAGGCGCTCCCCGAGCGTGGAGTCCAGGCGCCGAAGTCGCTCCACCGCCGAGTCAAGGACAGGGAAGGCGTCCGCAATAGTGGACGGCGGCTCTATCACCCGGATCGGACTCAGTCCGAGCGGTACCAGAGCCGAACTCGCCTCCCCGGCCCAGTCGGCGATGCGTTGAAGGCCGGCGCGCATCTGTTCCCGGTCCTCCGCCGCCGCCTGTTGGGCAGCACCCTGCTTCAGCTGCTCCAGGGCGGCCCGCTCAGCCAGCGGCTGCTTCTCCTGGCTTGCATCTGTTCCCGACGCGGGCCAGCCCCCACGTTCCCCGAAGGGTTCCCACGATCGCGCGCTCCCAGATCGTGGGGGCCCACGGGGCCACCCCACGGGGCCGGGTGGACTAGGCCCCCTCCAGAGACAGGCGAGTCAAGGCCTCGACCAAAAAATCAAGTGGTGGGCCCTGCCCAACTATGAGCTTAACGGCTAAACGCCGGTAGCCACCCACGGCTCCCGGCGGCTTGTGTAGTAAGCGATGGTGGGCTCACCTCAGGTTCGAAAAACTCACCAAAGGCGAGCCCAGGGGCCACTGTCGGTACCCAGCTAACCGGGTACCCGCTTACACTAGACGAAGATCACTAAGGGAGGTAACTACTGCAGTACAAGGAGGGCCCAAGGCCGCGTACAGATGGGCCCGGCCTACTCCTTGTAAAAGCTGGGCCACGCACCCGGCCCACAGGGGAGGCCCCGGACCTCCTTCGAGGACCGAGCCACCCCCGGCCACGCGAGGAGAGGTCCGGACCTCTCGGTCCGGAGCCCGTACCTTCGGTGGCCCGGGGCCGCCTCGTGCCCACAGAGCACGGGGAGGTCCGGAGCCGGCGCCCTCGGTGGTCCGGGGCCGCCACGTGCCCTCAGAGCACGTGGAGGTCCGGAGCCAGCGCCCTCGGAGGTCCGGGGGCGCCACGTGCCCGCAGAGCACGTGGAGGTCCGGAGCCAGCACCCTCGGTGGTCCGGGGCCGCCACGTGCCCACAGGGCACGGGAAGGTCTCGCGTTGCCACGTGCCCACAGGGCGCGTGGCGGGGCCTTCAGGCGGGCGCCTCGCCCACCTGCCGCATTTATTGCGGGCAGGTGGGCGTGCCCGATGCCGCTGACACCGCCGCTGTCAGGCTGGCACGCCCCGATGGTGCTGACACCACGAGTGTCAGACAGGCGTGCCCCCGTTGCCCGCCGTCGCCGCCGTTGTCAGACAGCCGTGCCCCCGTCGCCCGCCGACGCCGCCGCTGTCAGACGGGCGTGCCCCCATCGCCGCTGGCACCGCCGCTGGCAGGCGGCGGCGGCGAAGCAAAGGGGCGCGCCTTACCAAGGCGCGGCGGCAATAACAGGGCACTACAGTTGATTTCCCCAGCTACACTGGGGTCTATATTGAGTAAACAAGTACGCTGTACACATCATGAGCCGCGCCACGCGCGGCGGCCGCGCTCAGCCTAAGTACTAGGTAGCGGCGCCACAACGCTACTACGAGCGCCCCGTCCTGTCACGCGTGCGCATCGCCTGCCCCTCGGCCTCTGAAGCCCCTCAGCGGGTTTAGCAGCCGATGGGACAGGGCGGCGTAAGAAAGGACGATATGGCGGATCTCCAGGCCACACCAGGACACGACCGTGGTACAGGCGCAAAGCATGGGAGCGTTGGACATCAGGCACAGGATAGAACTGTAGCATAGAGGAAATGGGCCGGGACCACTTGTCGGGGCCCGGCCACCATGTACATGCCCCCCTTGGGCTATAAAAGGGGAGGCATACGCAACACAGGAGGCTCAGAGACCCGAGACACGCTCCACGGTCTCCTCAGACCAAGCACAAGCACACAATCTTCACTGTCTTCGCCAACAGACAGGAATACAAGAACACACCCACAGTGGACGTAGGGTATTACGCTCTGGCGGCCCGAACCACTCTAAATCCTCTCGCCACCATCGTGCCACCACCAACTTAGCTAACAACGATCGCTCCCCCTAACTACTCTTAGTACTTAGGATCTCGGCCGGGTGCATTCCGCCACCCGACCAGGAGCACGCCCGCTCCGACAGTCTACTAGAGAGAAGATTGGTTCGAACGTCAACTACTGATTGCTCTATCCAACCAGCACATACCGTTTGCTATGATATTGTTTTGCGGATTTGCTCATATTGTTTTATTGCCCGGGCATTGCTGCGGAAGAGTGAAATGAAAAACTCTTCTTGAAGAAGAGGACTCTTCTGCTTGATCTTTTGATACGGTGAGGGAACAGGTTTTATGCGTTCTTTGAGCAAATGGGGAAACAAACTGCTGATACAGAAATCTTTAACTGAACTGCCGAAGGCACAAGAGAGACTATAGCCAGGAAGGATAAGCAAAGGAATCCAGATTCAATCGATTGTTTGAAGCCAAGGTCTCGAGCTAGTCCATCTTTCTATACGAATTTCTTTAAAGAATACTTCTCTTATGATCTACTACGAGAGTGTCAAGCGGAGGTGGAGAGCATTCACACAATAAAACAGAAATTGCTGCGTTAAGCAAGTCACTTCTTCGGCTGGGCATCAACAGACAATCAAGCAATATCGGATTCAGGACTCCATTTGCAAGCTGCTTTGATAATTTCATTACCTTCACGAGCAAGATCGCGCCCTTCGTTACGAGCTTGTACACAGGCTTCTAAAGCCACACGATTAGCTGCTGCACCAGGTGCATTTCCCCAAGGATGTCCTAAAGTTCCTCCACCAAATTGTAATACGGAATCGTCTCCAAAGATTTCGGTCAGAGCTGGCATATGCCAAACATGAATACCCCCTGAAGCCACCGGTATAACACCTGGCATGGATACCCAGTCCTGAGTGAAAAAGACACCGCGAGAACGATCTTTTTCAATAAAATCATCACGCAATAAATCAACAAAACCTAAAGTCATTTCGCGTTCCCCTTCTAACTTACCTACTACTGTACCGGAGTGGACATGATCTCCCCCCGACATACGCAATGCTTTAGCTAATACACGGAAATTTATACCATGATTTTTCTGTCTATCAATAACTGCATGCATTGCTCGGTGAATGTGAAGAAGTAGGCCGTTGTCGCGGCAATAATGAGACAAACTAGTATTCGCGGTGAATCCTCCAGTTAAGTAGTCATGCATTACAATAGGAACCCCTAATTCCCTTGCAAATACGGCTCTCTTAATCATTTCTTCGCATGTACCCGCAGTCGCATTCAAGTAATGCCCCTTGATTTCACCAGTTTCTTTATAAATTGCTTCGGCACAAAAGACAAAACGGTCTCTCCAGCGCATAAATGGTTGTGAGTTTACGTTTTCATCATCTTTGGTAAAATCAAGTCCACCACGTAGACACTCATAACACGCTCTACCGTAATTTTTTGCGGATAATCCCAATTTTGGTTTAATAGTACATCCCAATAAAGGACGACCATACTTGTTCAACTTATCCCTTTCAACTTGGATACCGTGAGGCGGACCTTGGAAAGTTTTTGAATAAGTAGGGGGAATTCGTAGATCCTCCAAACGTAGAGCGCGTAAGGCTTTGAAACCAAATACGTTACCCACGATGGAAGTAAACATATTAGTAACAGAACCCTCTTCAAATAGGTCTAATGGATAAGCTACATAACAGATATATTGATCTGCCTCCCCAGGAACGGGTTCGATGTGATAGCATCGTCCTTTGTAACGATCAAGACTGGTAAGTCCATCAGTCCAAACAGTTGTCCATGTACCAGTAGAAGATTCCGCAGCTACTGCAGCCCCTGCTTCTTCAGGTGGAACCCCGGGCTGAGGAGTTACTCGGAATGCTGCCAAGATATCAGTATCCTTGGTTTCGTAGTACTCCGGGGTGTAGTAAGTCAATTTATAATCCTTAACACCAGCTTTAAATCATTAATATAGCTCATGGAGGCCTATTTAAGAAGCCAACTCGGCCCAGCTCGGCCTGCACAAAACTGGTCGTCGGATGAGATCGGACGGCCAAGGTTCACGTCGTCTCCATATAAAGGCCTCAACTCACTCTCTCGCCGGCTCGCCGCCCGCCAGATCCCCCCTCACTTGCTCCCTCAACAGCAGGCCGTCAAGATGGGTGGACGGCGGAGAGTTGTGGCCGGCTCGGTTGGGAACGCACAGCGCTGCAAGTTTCCTCTCTTCTGCTCGTGATCTGCTCTGAGCTGCAGTAACCACCACTCTCTGACCAGCATGTCTGCTTTGCCTTTCTTCTCAAGATCCCGAAGTTGCTTTCCTCTCCCTTCCTCCATCCTCCGATTGTACATACTCTTTTCTCTGCTCGGCTGCCTACTGATTTTTGTTTGCACATCTTAGTTTTCTCAGCAGCCCCCGCCTGATTTCCATCTCATTATCAATGATGTGTGCTTCCCATGCCGTGCTACGAAGGGCACGTTGGCCGCCAAATTATGAACATGTATATTTAGGCTTCAAGAGACGATGTGGTATTTGTACAATAATGATATTTGTATATTTGCTATGTATTTCTCGTGATGATTGGGCTGCCATGTTTGATTTCATCGTTGTGTCGTTGGGCCAAGCCTGTAAAAAGTCGTCCCGTTGGTCGGATACATGCCGTACCTGAGATTTGATTCGGCTGCGGGTGGGTAGGGTAGTATCTTGCGTGAAAAAATTAATATGCAATAGACTTTTTTTTTCTGAGATTTATATTGCAGGAACTCGAAGTTCTGGCGCGTTCTGGCATGTAAACTTGTGGGCGTGGCGCCGGTTTGGTGGGCCACCTGAATGAACCATTAGATGTCTAATTCGAATTGAATCTAAGGGTGGGTATAAAAGTGGATAAGAAACTATGTGGTAAAATTTATTTATTTTTAACTCGTTTTTTTATAGTTTAGATATATTTTCTGTATCTTTCATACTGCAAGGCCCACCCTCATCAATATATTAAACCAACTAGGCTTCAAGCTATTGGGTGCTGACAATACGGCTAGGAACTCGTCACTAGTGGCTTACTTTTTCCCCCGTCTCTCTTCAGCTAAGAACTCATTGCCACCTAAAATCTCTTGCTAGCGATGCCCTGACACCGCCTTTCGACTCTTCATGAGCGCGTCTATCGACGCCCCCGGTGGCCCGGTCAGCCCGTTGCTCAGTCGTCACCCTTCCTGAGCCAACACTATCGACTCACCTGGCCGTGACAAACAATGAATAAATTCACAACCAATAGTGTGCAGTTTCTACTTTTGATTTTGCATTTTAGCTCTTCTATCTCTGTTGAAAGGTTGTTCTGAACAAAAACTGAGTTTTATCATTGATGATGTGAAGTCTTTTGGTTTGGCGCTATGAACAGCACCGCTTCATGTCTGCAGCTGGTGGTGGCTTCTGAAAGAAACTGTATGTCTGTCTTACAGATAAAGATCCTACGCTTCCTAGTAGCCTAGGTACCGTTGATGGCTTGATGTTGCCCAGCCCAACAGAAGCAAGCTCATCCGATCAGGCCAGTTGCAAAACTGATCTGGCGACGCAACGTGTGCCACATGGGAACACACGTTTTCTTTCGTAAAAGGGTTAAAAATAAAAAACGTGCGAAAGTGAAGACCAAAGCCGGATGAAGTATGTTTCTACCATATTGGTTCCAAATGTCCAGAGACTAACACTGGCAGGTGGGCCTATACTGTCATCCTCCGGCCTCGACTGCTTGCCTGCTTGGTGGTTCGGTCTTGGCTGGTTGCCCGTTGCCCCCTTCGACATGGACCTTATCCTCAGCCTAATCAGTTCGTCACGGCGTCGTCTCTGCCCAGCTGCCATTTGCCCGCTCCAGCTCCTGGATGACATTCAACAGCTAAAGAAAATCCCAGCGCTGCTCCCCAGCCACAAATCTCTAGCACGTGGGGCCCCACTAGCGCAGTGTCCATCCCGGCCGCACACAGTGAGACGAACAAGGCGACCACGGTGGAGAAAGAGAGACATGGGATTTTTACTCGTCGCTGTAACCAATTCTTGTGAACACAATAGCTCCATGTGTCCACCGGCCGCGCCTCGGCGATGGTAGTTTCGTCACACTGCCTCTGGCTCTGTTGTACCGCAGGCCGATGGTGCTAGCATGGTGGGAGGCTTAGTTCTGTCCCAGGCGCAGTCGCACCAGGTCGCCACGCCAAGAACCGCCGCGCCGCCGCCGCCACAGGCGTTGGAGAAGAGACCGAGGGACCAGGCGCAGCCATGTGGCACGGCGGCGGCGGCGGCGGCAGCCGTCTCGTTGCGGAGCGTGGACGAGGCAAGGACAGAGCACGCGCGGCACATCAAGCTGGGCCTCGATCGCTCCCCGCCGCACGCGCGGCCACTGCTCGCGGCGTGCGCGCTCTCGGGGTGGCCGGGCGGCATGGAGCTCGCCGCGTCCATCTTCGATTCGCTTGACGACCCGGAGGCCTTCGATTACAACACCCTCATGCGCGGCCACGTCAGCGGTGGCCGCGGCGACCGTGAGCCGGCGGCCGCGCTGCGCCTGTACGTTGACATGCTGGAGGCGGACGTCGAGCCCGACAACTTCACGTTCCCGTTCGTGCTCAAGGCGTGCGCGCAGCTCGCGGCCTTGCAGGAAGGGAGGCAGGTGACAACTTCATGGATCTCCCACAGTCTACTCAACCAGCCATCAGTTGACGGCTGGGACGTGACATTCTTTGTTTCCGCCATCAGTTGCAGGCGCACGTCGTGAAGCTCGGGTTCCAGCACGACGAGCACGTGCAGAACAGCCTCATCAGCTTCTACGGCAAGTGCGGCGAGCCGGCGATGGCTCGACTGGCGTTCGACCGGATGGAGGCCGAGATACGAACGACGACTTCCTGGAGCGCGCTCCTCGCGGCGTACACGAAGGCTGGGCTGTGGGGCGAGTGCCTCCAGTCGTTCGGCGCCATGTTGCGGGAGGGGTGGAGGCCCGACGAGAGCTCCATGGTCAGCGCTCTCTCGGCGTGTGCGCACCTGGGCGCCTACGACGTTGGGCGGAGCGTCCACTGCGCGCTGCTGAGGAACACCGCGAGGCTCAACACCATCATGCAGACGTCCCTGGTGGACATGTACGCCAAGTGCGGCTGCATCGAGAAGGCGGCGGCGGTGTTCCATGCGATGGACGACAGGAACGCGTGGACGTACAGCGCCATGGTGTCCGGCCTGGCGCTGCACGGGGACGGCCGGAACGCGCTGGAGGTGTTCGACGCGATGATCAGGGAAGGCCACGCGCCCGACGCGGCCGTGTACGTCGGCGTCCTGAACGCCTGCGGCCGCGCAGGGCTACTGGAGGACGGCCTGCGGTGCTTCGACGGGATGCGGCTGGAGCACAAGGTCGCCCCCAACGCGCAGCACTACGGCTGCATGGTGGACCTGATGGCCCGCGCCGGGAGGCTGGACGACGCGCGCGCGCTCATCGGGAGCATGCCCACAGGCCCGACGGACACGACCTGGCGGAGCCTGCTGAATGAGTGCCGGATCCACGGCGACCTGGACCTCGCCGAGCGCGCCCTGCAGGAGCTGAGGCGCCTGGGCGCCGCCAACGCCGGCGACTACGTCATCGTCGCGGACATGCACGGCAGGACAAAGAACTTTGACGCCGCCGCCGCGCTCCGGACAGAGGCGGTGGACGGCGGCCTCGCGCAGTCCCCCGGGTTCAGCGCCGTGGAGGTGCACGGCGAGGTGCACCGGTTCGTGTCGCAGGACATGTCGCACCCGCGGACGCGCGACATCTACGAGATGCTCCACCAGATGGAGTGGCAGCTGCGGTTCGACGGCTACAGACCCGACACATCGGAGGTGGCGCTGGACGTGGGCGAGGAGGAGAAGCAGCGCGTGCTCGCCGCGCACAGCCAGAAGCTCGCCATGGCGTTCGGCTTGCTCAGCACGCCGGAGGGGACCCCCGTGAGGGTCGTCACCAACCTCCGGATGAGCAAGGAGTGCCACGCGTACAGCGCGCTCATCTCGGAGATCTTCGGGAGGGATATCTTCGTCAGGGACCGGAACCGGTTCCACCGGTTCAGGCGCGGCGCCTGCACCTGCGGAGGCTACTGGTAGCGCGCGGTTTCAGACGGTGTGAACTGTGATCGTCTGATCGATGGTGTAAATATCAACAGCAATTTCTTTCTTTGTTCCTGCGATTCGTGTATGATTAATTTGCTGTGAATGGAATACATGGAGCCAATTGTAATTTCACCTCTCATTTTGCAACTTTATGTTTCTACTCTCACATTTTGCCCATACCCACGTTCACACCATCTCGAAAATCCACTCAACACGGGGGCGGAGGCCAAACTTAAGCGGTATTGACAGCAGGGGTATCCATTTCAGATGGTTTGGTAGTCTGGACATTAGAGTTAAAATCAGACAAACTCGATAGTTGAAGGATCAAGTAGAATTGACTCTAAAATATTTGCAAACTCCATCAGGTGTTTCTCGAAGTTTAGTTATGTTTAAATATATTCTTTTGAAACGTGTCAAAGTAGTGTTCAAATTATTCTTGTAAAACAAGGATAAAATAGAAAAAAGGTTATAGAAAAAGACTTAGACGCATCGCGGCTCTCAATTGACATCGGATCAAGTCGTATCGTGGCTTTCAATTGACATTGGATCTCGCACTCCTAGAGATGCAGGCTTAGTCGTAGACATTGTAGCAATTCATTTTTCCGCATAACTCGTGAAAAGACTTACCGCAATATCTGTGGAAGGTTCCGCTCTCATCCCGGGCTATGCTTGGCGGGAACGAACGCTGCATCACTGCCTCGTACGAAGCACCGCTGCATGCATCGCATCCAGCCATTCACCGTGCCCCCGCTGCCATTAGTTTCTCTCCAACTCAGCCTACTGCCTGGAGCCGTCACACACCACTAGTCAGTCGTGTACTCGATACTCGTGTTCGTGCCCAATCCACATGGCTGCAGCCAAATCCTTATTTGGCGGCGGGTGGGGCGGGGGAGGCAGCGGTGGCGATTAGGGATCGGGGTTGGAGCCCGCTGGCGAGGTTCTTGTCTCCTCCACCACCAGCGATAAAGGGGAGGGCCGGGGCCCGGGGGTGGTAGCTGGCCCGCGGGGAGGTGGTGGATGGTGGGCGGCGGAGAGACCGACGGCGAGGGCGCCGCTGGTCGGGTGGGGGAAGACAGCGATCAGGGAGAGCCAGCGGCGGGGTGAGGCAGCCCTAGGTTAGTGGTGGGCGGCGGCAAGTCAGCAACTGCGAGCAGTGGATGGAGCGGCGAGGCGCCGACCGCTGGCAGCCGGCCGGCAGTCGAGGCGGTGGCACGAGGCGGCGGGGCAAGAGGAGGAAGAAGCGTGAAGGAGGAGGACGAAACACGCATCAAGTGGCTGCAGAGCTGCTTTGTGGACTTCTTGTACTTGCCCTGGCTCAGTGTTGTATCTTGCACGCACGGGCGCTCAAGCAAGTGTTGTCCTCCCGGAGCTGACGGCGATGACCGGACGTTCGCCGCCAATTGACAACACGAGAACGCACACAACACACGCGAGTCATTTTTCCAGCCACGATATGCTGTGACTTTTTTTTTTTTTTTTTGCTTTTCGATGATGCACATAAGGGAAAATATGCACGGCTACATGGGCTCGTGGCCCTGGTCCCTCGCCGCGACCTCGGCGCTGCACAACGCCGTTCTTCTGTGGCGCCCGGCCCGCGACGTGCGTGTTCTTCTGTGGCGCCCGGCCTGCGACGCGACGTGCCCAAGCCCAACGCACGGACCGTGGCGAGGTAGGTAGCGAAACAGAAAGACTTGGTCACGCCGTGGACTCAAGCATGTGACATGTATGCTACTGTACTTAAAAAGGCAGATGCGACCAGGTTAGGTTTAACAGGTCCATGATTGGTCTCAGCTCCAGCACGGGATCGACCAGTAGCTGTACCGTGCTCTATGGCACGCAGGACAGGGAGGCGGCTGTGCCGCCTGTGCGCTTGCCTGACGAGGTGAGCGGTGACATTCCCATGCGGCCGCAGATGCAAAATTCTTGCCACGGCCAAAATGGCAGTGCGAGAGGGTAAGGTAGGTGCGAGTGAAACGCAGCCAAGACGGACGTGGACAGACAGGAAACCCTGTGACAAGGGCGCAAGTGGCAGATGGAGCGTTGTTAAGATGACCACAGCTTGGCACAGAGTCAGCAAGAAATGTATACTAGATCTAAAAAGACTAGCAAGAAATCGCATCCGGGACTAGAAATATGCGTATTTTCTGACAGGCATGGTGGCTGTCTGCCGGGCGTGTACGCACCCCTTCCACATGGTGACATGCGTCTTCTCCCGCACCTACCCCCTCCCGGAGCATTGCGCGCGCTCTCCCTCGCCTACCGACCTCCGCTCCATGCTGGTTCCGCAGCTCTATTAATTTCCTCCGCCTGCTTCTCTTCTTAACAGTCCTCACGGCACTAGCAAAGCCCGTGCAGCGACTGATACCAGGCACCCAAGGGTTCCACACAAGGTCTCTGTTTCTTGAAAAAAGCAGAGGGGATGATCACGGTGGCAGCACCGGAGGCGCAGCCGCAGGTGGCGGCGGCGGCGGCGGTTGTGGCGCCGGCGCCGGGGGTGACTGTGTTCCGGTCGAAGCTGCCGGACATCGACATCCCCAGCCACCTTCCCCTGCACGACTACTGCTTCGCGAGGGCCGCCGAGCTGGCGGACGCGCCGTGCCTCATCGCGGCCGCCACGGGGAGGACCTACACGTACGCGGAGACGCGCCTGCTGTGCCGCAAGGCCGCCGCGTCGCTGCACGGGCTCGGCGTCGCCCAGGGCGACCGCGTCATGGTCCTGCTCCAGAACTCGGTGGAGTTCGTGCTCACCTTCTTCGGCGCGTCGTTCCTCGGCGCCGTCACCACCGCCGCCAACCCGTTCTGCACGCCGCAGGAGATCCACAAGCAGTTCAAGGCCTCCGGCGCCAAGGTCGTCGTCACCCAGTCCGCCTACGTCGACAAGCTCCGGCACGAGGCCTTCCCGAGGATCGGCGAGGGCCTCACCGTGGCCACCGTCGACGACGCGGGCGACGCCCCGGAAGAAGGCTGCCTGGCGTTCTGGGACCTGGTGGCGTCCGCCGACGAGTCCACCCTCCCCGCGGTGTCCATCTCCCCGGACGACCCCGTGGCGCTGCCCTTCTCGTCGGGCACCACGGGGCTGCCCAAGGGCGTGGTGCTGACGCACGGCGGGCAGGTGTCGGGCGTTGCGCAGCAGGTGGACGGCGCGAACCCGAACCTGTACATGGGGGCGGGCGACGTCGCGCTCTGCGTGCTCCCGCTGTTCCACATCTTCTCGCTCAACTCGGTGCTGCTGTGCGCGCTGCGGGCCGGCGCGGCGGTGATGCTGATGCCCAAGTTCGAGATGGGCGCGATGCTGGAGGGCATCCAGCGGTGGCGCGTGACGGTGGCCGCCGTCGTGCCGCCGCTGGTGCTCGCGCTGGCCAAGAACCCCGCGCTGGAGAAGTACGACCTCAGCTCCATCAGGATCGTGCTCTCCGGGGCCGCGCCGCTCGGCAAGGAGCTCATCGACGCCCTCCGCGACCGCCTGCCGCAGGCCGTCTTCGGGCAGGTCAGCGAGCGTCAACTCCGCAGCTTCAATTAATCACTATTCACTTTATGCATGCGCTCAAACTACAGACAACACTTTAGAATCGGAGTCTACTAGATAATAATATCGCGACATCTCAATTAGCAGCGCAGTGTTTAAGTTTAGTGTACTACGAGTAGCTATCGTCCTGGTAAACCGTAAGAACACCTGTTAAGGCTACGTGAAAGGTGAAACACTGGTGTTCGTTGGATGCACCGCACGCTCCCTGGACCCGTCCGTGAAGCCCTTGGTTACCAACTCGCCAGGAGGCAGGAGCTCGTCAGCATGTGGGGCTGCAGGGTGCCAAGCCAACGCCTGGAAGTGTACAAGCCGCAATGATGGACGGTCGCTGGTGGCAACATGTAGATCGGGTCCCCGGGAAGGAAAACCTCGCCACCCATACCTGCCTGATCTACGTACAGCATCTCACTCAACATCTGATCTGAGCCGCCCGTTCCACCTACCCCTGCCCACCCGGGGCTCGTGCGGCACGCGGCCCCACCCCGCGGCAAGCCAGCGGACGGACGAACGCTGCGAAAACCGCTCGTGATTTTTGGAGGGACGAAAGGGACGTGACGCTGACCGGCGCTGTGGATCGGTGCGTACAGGGGTACGGGATGACGGAGGCCGGGCCGGTGCTGTCCATGTGCCCGGAGTTCGCCAAGGAGCCGTCGCCCGCCAAGCCGGGGTCGTGCGGCACGGTGGTGCGCAACGCGGAGCTCAAGGTGGTGGACCCGGACACGGGGCTCGCCCTCGGTCGCAACCTCCCCGGCGAGATCTGCATCCGGGGGCCGCAGATCATGAAAGGTAGGTGGCTGAGCGCGGTGTACACACACAGGCGGTCGTGTCGTGTGAGCGGCCGGGCCGGGGTGACTGATGCACTACACGGGTGGTGTGTGGCGGCGCAGGGTACCTGAACGACCCGGAGGCCACCGCGAGGACGGTCGACGTCGACGGCTGGCTCCACACCGGCGACATCGGCTACGTCGACGACGACGAGGAGGTCTTCATCGTCGACCGCGTCAAGGAGCTCATCAAGTTCAAGGGCTTCCAGGTAACGAACAGACAGTCAAACAGCACGCTGCCTGGGGCTGGCTGGCTCGATCGCCTTCTCTGACAACTGAAGCTGTGACACCCGCGCAGGTGCCGCCGGCCGAGCTCGAGGCCCTGCTCCTCGCCCACCCTTCCATCGCCGACGCAGCCGTCGTCCCGTAAGAGACCACCCTCTCAACCTGTTGCTTTATTTGGAATGATCAACAACAAACACCGGAAGAACTGCTCCTTCTGATCTGATGAGTGTATCGTGTATGTATGCGCATGCATGGCAGGCAAAAGGATGAAGCCGCCGGCGAGGTCCCTGTCGCCTTCGTGGTCCGCGCCGCCGACTCCGACATCGCCGAGGAGGCCATCAAGGAGTTCATCTCCAAGCAGGTACTCGGTCTCGCGCGGCACATCGCGGTATGGCTAGCGCTCGGCTGCCTCTGATCGCATTTTGGGCACGCTCATTTCAGGTGGTGTTCTACAAGAGGCTGCACAAGGTTTACTTCACCCACTCCATCCCCAAGTCGGCGTCGGGGAAGATACTGAGGAGAGAGCTGCGGGCCAAGCTCGCCTCTGCCGCCGCGACCGCCTGAGCAGCTAGAGGCTCAGAGACTTGCTGTGATACCTGTAATTCATTTGGTACTGTCATTGCTGGTACCATTCAGTGAAACATGAGATGCCGAGAGTGTAAGATGTATTCATATGCTTTGTAGCTTTGTATGCGAATGCTCCTGCAGTTGAGAAGCACCATTTATTTAGTCATGTGATATAATGATATCAATAAGATCTGCTGATTTCGAACTCGTGACGTTTCGCACCCCACCACTTATTTTATTTAGCATGGTAGCCGATCTGCTCCGATTGGGCAAAGCAGAAGAGATGAGCTCGAAAGGATTGCTGTAGGGAGGCCCAAGGATTCAGTCACATTGTCCACATATTTTCCCATCGGCATAATCCACCATGCGATACATTCATGCGACTCATCACTCATCCACGAAACCTTGAGAAAAAAAGTACAGCAACTTTAAAACTGAACAAACCGTAAGAAGGGGCAGGTATCACCGTATGCGAATAAACAATCGATCCAAACCCTACGGAATCTGCAATCTTCTACTGGTTCAGTACAGCACCAGAAAATAGGACGTTCTGGCTTCTATTATGGAAAGGTACTTAAAAGCTGATAAGGTCATCTTTCTTTGGATCCGGCTTTTTCGGCTCTTCCTGGGAACTGCTACCTCCCTTCTTGCCAAATATCATCTCATCAAGATCATCAAGGATGTCATCATCTCCACCTGACCGTGTCCTAGCGGCAGCTGGTTTTCTGACAAGGGCGTCTTCATTGCTGGCAGCGGTAGAATCTTCATGTTCTGTCGCAATCGGTATGACCACTGGTCTCTGTTCTGCATGCTCCGAGGCCCTGGGCTGCTTCATCTCCTCGTACTTGGATAGCACTTTCTGAATCTCATCGTTCACACTCAAGGCCTCAAAGAGCACAGCTTCATTGTCTCCAACCGTCTCAATAATTCTCTGGATAGTGTGCTGAGATTGGTAGCATTGTTGTACAAGAGTGGCTGTCAAGTCATCCTGTAGTGGTAAAAAAATTAGTAAATAAACAATCTTTGCAAGGTGTGATTTGTGCTTGCTCAACAAAAAAGTATTTATTAAAGTTTTCATTGGTCTCACATGCCGGTTCAGAAAATCATATGAATGAATATTGCAAAAATCAATACCCAAGAAGCAATTACCCAAATTGCAGTTGTTATAATGCAGTGAATGTGATTGTTAACAGGAAAAACAGTAAGCACACTGTGCTCAATGAAGCAACATGGAGTACTTTTTCAATAACCATGATTCCTAAATAACTGTATAGAGCATGCATTACATCGAGTAAAAAACCAACAGTTTCACATCATGTAATAAAGTACTGTATCACTTTATCACCATAATTCAGGCACAACAAGCAAAACACATCCACCACCCTAAGTATTTTTAATCAGCAACATGACACAAGAAGGAATACCCAAATTCCAATACAGTTTTTACTGCAAAAACCCATCAGGAAAAAGAATCTCGTGTGAGAATAGCTATTCCAATCACGGCGGTAGAAAAACAAGATGAAAGTTAAGTGAAATTGGGAATTGGTACACGGCTACAAAAGATGTAGTTACCTGCAAAGCATCCTGCTCCGGCGAAGAGGAAAGAACAGTTGAAAGAAGTTCTATGCTGTTACGAGCAACGTCAAATGCTTCTTTTGTTTCTTCAGCAGTATACGTATGAACATGGACGTCTTCAAATGCCTGCTGAGGCAAGCTTGCATCCACATCAGCTTCAGCAACTGATCGTGGAGGAGTAAATATGGGGGCCAAGCTCTCGTTATCACGTCCAGGAAACCGCACTCCTCTTGATTTCAAGCTCTACACAAGGAAATGATCATGTCATATTATAGTAGTAATTGATAAGGACCCTGGTTAAACAGTATGTGAGAGGAGAAAACATATTCATCTTCTGCAGTACTCTCCCCATTATGTTTTTTATTCTTGACAAAGAATGTGTGAAACCAAAATTTTAAAACTCTAGGAGAACGATAGTATAAGATTTGGTACCTCAAGTACTACCACTAATCAGAAGTAATGTGCAAAGACATGAGCTATATATTATGTTGATATCTAAAATAATTAAGAATAGAGAATAAAGGGCATCGAGACAAACTGTAAATTATTATAAACAATAAACCCAAAACTATATGAACAATCTAGGTGCTACCTAAGACACCCATTATACGCGATTGGTTATCTCGGCTGGTTGTACAAGCACAAAACTATAGCCATAAAAAATGTCCATAAACATAGTATGAAAACATGAAATCTAACTGAAGCATAAGAAGCTCAGTGATTGCATACTTGCATCAGGCGACTTTATGCACTGAAGCTACCTTACTTTAGCACGTGGCTCCTGCAGTGTTTTTTTCTCTATACTTTATCATGGAGCAGCACATATTATTTGTACTTTTTTTTTTTGGCATGAATTAGCAGAAGAAAACTGCAGTATTGTAGAGTCAATTGGAACAAGATACAATGCTGCAGAGTTGGTACGGTTAAAGATGGTAGACAAAATTAAGGCTTGCTTTGCATACCTTGTAGGTTTCCTCATAGACTGGCAGATAGCGGAGTTCATCACCAGACTCCCCCCATGCTTCAATCAGCATAAGGGCTTTGTTCCTGTTATTCACCACAGTCTGAGGGTCATCAATCAACCTGACCATCTCATCAAGAACCCGCTCGGCCGCAACCTCTGAGAAGGCCTTCTCGCAGTTCTTCACAATAGTCTCAAGCAGGACCAAGGAGAGGTACTGGATCCTCGCGTCCTTCAGCATGACCCGCTTCTTGATCCCACGGATAAGCTCCACACTGTTCACCCTCTCTGTGTTGACCATGTCGCAAATCTCCAAGTTTGCGTTCCAGTCAGGCCCATCCAGATTCTCCGAGGTGGCGTCCTCAACAATCTTGTCGGCCGGAGTCTGCCCCTGGAACAGCTCCTTCATCTTGAAGCTCATGGAGCTCATTCCGGCCGTCATCTTCTTGCTGACCTCCGTCCCGGTGATCTTGAGGCGCTCGCCGAAGGCGCTAACCTTGTCCATCAGGTTGTCACTCATTTTCGCTGCAGAAAACCCAAATTAGCGCCCCACACGAAAAGGATATGCCACGGTTAGATAGCGCACATACGCGGTGATTACTCAAAACTCTCAGGGCGAATTTCACGCGGCCGCTGGAAACACACAAATTCTAGAAACTAAATCGCACTTTGGGTAGACTAAACGTTGCGGGCTACGGAAGAACCTACTTGGACCCTGCATATGTTTGTTTTCGACTAGCAAAATCCGCAAAGTACCACGAACTCCTAGAAGATTCCGACCAAGAAGGCTAGGGTTCACTCACCACCACCAACAAACTAATAGAAGAGTTCGATCCAAGCCGATCTCCGCACCACAGCAGTCCAGCACCAGTAGATGGCTGCGGAAAGGAGGACGCCGACGCCTCCCGGCGAGCGAAGACCGCGGTGGAAGGAGCCCTGCCGTGCAGCGGCGGCGGAAGAGAGGGCAGGAGATGAAACGGATCGTGAGAGGAAAATCGGGGGACGCGACAGGAGAGAAGATCCGAACACTGGGCACGGAATTTTGGGGGGAAGCAGGTGAAGCGGATTAGGAGCAGGGGGTGGGGGGCGTACCTCTGCGACGCAACTGAAGAACGGAATAATCGAATAATCCAACAGGGAGCAGGCTTCTCTGACCCCGTTGATCTGTCTTTCCGCGTCGTTGCTTCGTGGTGAGTTCTCCTGCGGTGCGGTGGCTTGTAGTTGCGGTCTCTTTTTGTGCCACTCCGGTTATTGCTTCCAGACCAACCATAAACTCCGTCGTCCTTTTTCAGTCTAGTTACGTTTGCGTCCGGCAGTTTCTATGTGATTTTTGGTGTATTTTTTATAAACGGCCGGTGAAATTGCAGTTATACTTGAACAGTGTTTTTTTTTCCTAAAAAAATGAACAGTCGGGCACGAAGTCAACAGTCACGCACACACGATGGACTGGTAGAGTTTCAAACAGAATGCTTCGCCAAATAGGCAAATACTGTTCCCTTCCAGGCCTCTACATCATTTACCGCAGGCTGTGACAGTTTGGAGAAGACGCACAGGTAGGGTCAACGCCTCAGTGCGTACACAGACGTTGAGCATTATTCGCTCGGCCTTCCGGGACCGACGGGTCACACATGCCACAACTTTTGAAAGGTGCCGTGTACCGACCACCACCGCCAAACATCACGACGCGCGGGGCAGGCAGGCCGGTCGGCAGGCAATATCATACAGCTCCGGCTTAGAAAAATTCACACATGTCGCCACGGCAAACCACAAAGCACCAAAACTTCCCGGTGGCAATGCTTAGTCCTGCAATCAACAACTGGGGTACATTTCTCACAATTCATCCGTGAAGGGGGCAGGTGTACCAGCTAAGGCTTCAACTGGCTTCTTGCTGACATCTACCACAAGATGGCCATAGCCTAGTAGCCTGCTACATTATTGTCTGGAATTTTTCGTAGATTGCAGACTGAGGTACCTGTACATAGAATGACATTTCAGTTTCATGATAGAATATAGCGTAGAATGGTAAAAACCAGTGAATAGATGGCATTACAGATGACATGTCAGATACTAAATGCAGTTGATAGAATTGCTGATGTGATACAGTTTTTTTTTTCTAAATCTGTGTACGCCACAAGTTTGGCTTCATGGTTTTGGAGCTCTTACATGCCGAAATAATTTCTATATCTCCCCTCTACACTAGATTGATATTTTGTTTGTCGCTTAGTCACCAATTGTAGCCCTTCAATCTGAATCCAACGGTTCAGATCAGTCCATAGTCGCTCCATCTCTTCTTCCCTACGCAAGACGCATCTGCTCGCCTGACTTTGACGCAGGACGCCCTCACCCCTGCCACGAGCGCCTCCAGCTCGGCTCCGGCAGCCTCCGCCACCTCTGCTGCCGCCCACTGCCCAATGCCCATCCGCCACCTCCACGGTGGGCAGCACCCCTGCTGCCTCACCGTCTCATACGCCGGCTGGTGACCTCCCCTGGCCATCCATCTAAGCCTGGAGGTAATCTCCAACCCCAAACCCCCTAACCCTAATTCGAATTTGACGTGCAAAATTTGGTGGCTGATGCAAATACAAGATTTCAGTCACCTGAGGAGTAAAACTCATAAATCTGAGTAGTCCCTTAATCTTTTTTCAATTATTAAGTGCAAGTAAGTGCTCTCTTTTATGAAATAAGGGGAGGAGCTCTGCCTCATACATCAATGTGGGGAGCCGTGAATGCAAATACCAACCCAAAATGTGGGGACTACTACAAGCATTAGAAGTGTGAATGATTGTTATAAAAGAAATAGAAAATTAATGCAGAAACCCAGAAGAATAACACACCACTGTGATCCGAGCACGGTCAACGCAAGAAGCTCAAAGGATAGGGATTACCTGCCAGTGTAGAACCCAGCCGCATACCATGCATTTAAGAGAGCAGCAAGATCACTATCTGCTCCAGCTGTGTCAAGATTCAGGTTCATACCCATAGTTTTGCTTTCCTCCTTTCCAGTTTCAGACTCCTTTCCTATTAATAATCATAAAAGGAGACTGCTGAGACAAAAGATATATCATATATGTTCATTACCCGATTAGTATTGCAGGCAAATGTTGAGTTTTCGGGTCAATTCACTCGCATGTAAATGTGCAGTACATGCATACAACTAGTTATTCTTGCAGACAAATTTCAGGCATCTAGAAAAGCAGTGGATGTAATGCCACAACTTCAAACAAGAAGTAACCTACCTTGAGAGCCAGACTGTCCAGATATTGTGCTTCTCATAAAATTCAAGGCGCCTTCAGCGGTCATCATTGCAGCCTTAGCAACTTGATCATCATTGGTAGATACCTTTGTTGGGAGCTGCATGAAGTTCGAAACACTAGGGCAAGCGGTGCTTGCACCAGGGCATTGATCACCTGAAAAAATGAATGACATCATGTAGTCTATTCACAGGCAATGGAATAGGCACGATGCATGAACGAAGCACAGAACCAAACCAGGCACCTACAAGTCAATGATACGCTGCAGCCACCACTAGGCGGCATACAAGCAGAACCTCCGCCTTGTTGGCCAGCTGAACAGCAGGAGACAGATACCAGGGGTACGTTCCAATAGCAGCATGATGACTGAGTGGTGGAAGACTGAGGATCTGGTGCTGTGGCATTATAGGCAGGAATTTGCTGCTGTTGGGTGGAAGAAGCATATCCTGGTGCTTGATAATTCCAGTAGTTTGTTTGTTGGAGTTGCTGAAGAACATTCCGGCTCTTCTCCTCAAGCTCGTAATACTGTCTGAGCAATTCATAGTAGTCCCATTGTTGCTGGCTTGAGCTTACATTTCCATCGACAACAGGAGCATCTGAGGAACTTTTTTTAGACTTTGAAATGTGTGTCTCTTTCCCTGGATCGGTTTCCTGAAGAGGAGCTTGCTCGGGTGCCTGTGTTTCCTCAGAGGACTGCTGTGGTGTCTCCACTGGACCACAGGGTGTGTTATCACAGTTGGCATCTTTGTCTCTGTGCAGTTGAAATGCAGAAATCAAACTAAACTTGATCAATTCTCACAATAACGTAGTGCCAAGACGATAGCACTAGAACGTAAAATTAGGTACATAAATGACAAATGCGCCAGCAGCAAGGGTTAAAAGGAAGGTCTTATTGAAGATCAGAGTTAATACTTTCAGGCTGCTGCGCACTCCATATGTATCAAATAAATTGGGAAAAAAAATCAGCTCCTCGAGACTCTGTACTGCCGCAAAATCGTTAGGGATTGGGTAGACAGTCAGTAGACAAAAGAGTAGATGGCCAAAAAGAATAATTTCTAACGGCTGTGTTTTGACAAAATGCATAACTAATCGATGACTGCAAATAATTGATATCCCCAAGCTTTAGTTATCTCCATTTAAAAAAGTGAGCTACAGAACAGAACAGAACAGTCCAAACATGGGAACAGCGAACAGTTATTTTTTCATTGGGCCACCCTTTTGCTAATGATCCCAGCAATCGTGTGTTTCTAAGCCATACCATCAGTAAGCACTTCACAATTCATGTAACAATACATTTGCTTCGGATAGCATAGGCACAAAATGACAACCAGGTCACTGAGTGAAGCTAAAAGCATCAGTCTACTTACTCATCCGCCGCTTCTGCAGCAATGGGCTCCTCTTCTTCTGCTGTCCCAGCAGTGGCAGCGGCACGTTCTGGCTTCTCATCCTCACATGGCGTTGCTCGGTTGCTTTTGCCATGCATTTCCTGCCAGTCATCAAACATTATGCAATCACAAAGCCAAAAAAAAAAAAAGCAACCCTAAACCCTGAAACCCCTAAACCCTAGCCGCCGCAGCTTTGCGGCGAGAGGCAGCGATCCGAGAGCGGGCAGCCGTAGAGGCCAGCGACGAGGTCGCGTACCTTGAAGGTGGCGACGGCGCGGTCGAAGGCGTCCACCAGCGCGGAGTCGTCCCACAGCTCACCGCCCCTGCCCATCTCCGAATCGCGCCGGCCGACCTCTCGGCGCTGCTCCTTCCTTTCCGGCGATAAAGGAAGGGAAGGGAAATGCCGAATGCGCATTCGCGAAGGCGTGAAATCCGCACCCGTGCAAGCCAGCCCAGTCCAAGGCCCGTGAGTGTGTCCGACAGAGCCCATCGGACGTCGAGTCCCATCCTGGGCCGGCACGGGAGGCCCTCTTCCACTTTGGCGGGCTACGCAGGTCGGCCTGGCCGCCGGCGCGAGGACGGCCCATTAAAACATTGACAGACGCTGTGGGCCTGTGGGTCCAGAACGAAGCAACGAGCAGAGCGTCACGTCACGGTGGTGAAGGCCACGTCACGTAGATGGCCTTGGTCGTCCCTCTCGTCTCGCCAAACATCTCGTGCATGCGAGCACGCACTGGCGTGCCTCCGTACAGCGTCCGGAATGGGCGCCGATCAGTTTCCAAACAAAGAGGATGGCGCGCGGTTTAGCACCGGTAGCCAGCAGGTGCTCGGTCTAACGTACGTCACGCTCGTTTTTCTTTTTTGGGTCGAGTCGAAGCACGGTGCGAGTTCGACGTTACGCTGACGATTTCATACCATCAGCGGGTTCTTCTCGCCGTCGGAGCGCGTTGAAACCAATGGGGAAAAGGGCATTCCCTATTTCTACTCGTGGTGCGCAAGAGCGAGAGGGTTGTGTGTGGCAGGTTTGGGGAGCGAGCAGAAAAGGAGGACAGGGGTTGGGGCCTTGAATGCCGGGCGGGCGGGCGGACGGACGCCAGACGCAGCCACGCAGGTCTGGTCGCCGTCAGCGCTACTCGGGAGGGGAGGGGAGGGAGGGACGGATGGGTCGTATCCTCCGCATTGGGCGCCAACGCTGCACGCCCTGCATGGGCAGCAGCTGCGTTCAATTGCTGCGATCGAGGCCAGCGCCAGCGCCAGGGCCGGCACTCTGCCCGCGTCGCGTTCGCTTGACGTGATGAGACCTCCCTTTCTCACTGCTGCGGCCTAGCAGCGGCAGGGCAGGCTAGCAGCAATTGTTGCTTCTCCTCGGGGCGCCCCCCAATCATAGCGTAATGGAGTGCCTCATCATTCATTTGCCCCGCGCTACTCCTCCTCCTCGGCCTGCGTGCAGAGCCGCCCCCCGCCCCCCCGTCCACGGGTTCAGAATCCGCCTCCAGTTTGGTTTGGTCGCCGCCCAGGAAAGAAGGAACCACGCGCTAGGTGGCCGTCGCGTAGCTAGGCAGTAGTATAGCCGCCACCTAACTTTGCACGTACCACCAAAATTAGTCGGAGGAGTAACCCGTAATCGAATCGCGCCACGACACAGTGCGTGATGGTACTACGTACATGGCATTGAAATTTGAAACGCATGGCTGCTGTGCTGGCCGGCTGTGGCTGCGTCCGACGGCCCGCCAGCATGCAGCCTGTTGGCTCCACGGTCCACGCTCGTCCATTTCCATCAGCGACGTGCCGCTTTTCGGTGCCTGCACCCTCATCTGCGTGCTTCAAAGTCAGTGCGAATTCGAACGCACACGCATGGCATGGCAGGCGGAGGGCCAGGGGGAGAGAGCGCGCGCGCCCGTCCAGTCCCGTCCCGTGCCGTCCCTCCCAGTCAGACATGTACACGTATGGCGGTGCGAAGGCGAAGCCCCCCAGTGCATGGCGACTTGGCGAGCGAGCGAGGCCCTGCTGCTGCTGCTGCACAGGGCCGTCGCCGTAGCGCAAGCTAGTAGTAGGGCAAGCTAGTAGCAGCGCTGCTGCTGCGACCAAGCGCGCTCGCGTTCGTTCGTCGTCCGCGCAGACTGCACGGGTGCGCGGGCGGGGGCACGCATGCATGGATCCCGCGGAAATCACGCGCCGCTGGATTCTTCCCCCCGCCGGCCGGCCCTGATGGTTTTCGATCCGTGCGCGCATCGGCGCATGGGCACGGCGATACTGGCGATGGCGATGGCATTCGCATTGGCATGGCAGGCGCGACGCGGTCAATCACGCAACCTCGCTCTGCGCCTGCTGCTGACTGCATGCGTTGCGTTGCTTGTGCCGCTTGGTTTCAGTACGGCCTGCCGCCCGGCCATGCATGGCTTCCTTGCTCTCTTGCTCTTGGTGCAGTGACACTCGCTGCCAGCAGGCAACCACAGCAAAGTTTAATATAACACACTCCGTCCGTCGTAGAGGAATGCAAGTGCAGGAGGCCAGGCGCCTGTTCAGTGTTCTCGCTTAACATAACACTTTCACTAGCTCCGATGTCCGATCCGGTGCGTGGTGGTGGTAGCAGTAGTTTCGAAATGGTAAAAAAAAAAAAAAACAGGCTCGGGTATCTACGTACCCATGGCAGCATATGGACTGCAGGCCCGAGCCGTGGGCAAACAAAAGTAGGCAGCTAGAGAGGTAATGTAGCCTAGGTAGGTAGGACGTAGCTAGGGTAAACGGTGGTGGTTGAATCAAAGGAGAGGCTTTCCAAGAGAGGTCAATTCAATTCAGGGCGCGGTGTCCATCCACATATCACAGGCCGGCCGGCCGGCCGGCCGCGTCCATCCGATCCATCAGGCGTCATCAAGCTGCGTACGTACGTGTTCTTTCGTCGACGACGTAGTACGTCGCAGTGCGTACGCAATGCGACCTCCTCCGATCCTGAAAAGATTTGACTTCAATTCAATTCCTTGCATGGTTCCTCCACGCACGCACGCACGCCTTTCCCGGCCGGGCCGGCCGATCGATCCCCTCTCTCCTCTCCTCGGGCTTCTTTATTGATTGACGCTGACAATTGCATGCACCACGCGCATCCACTCCATGCATAGGGGGTGTTCGATCTGTTCCCCAAATGGCCAAATCGACAGGCACCGTGCTGCCCGTCCTCTCTGCAGCTGTTACCACTGCACGCACGCATGCTCATGTGTTCACCTGCATGCATGCGGCATGCCGTGTGTACGTACACTGTTTTCTTATTTCCCTGATTTATTAGATCCACGTCGTACGTACGAGACATCGATCTGATGTTGCTCTGTTGTTTAATAACTCTGTGTCGACCTCAGCTTCAATACTGTGCAGTTAAAGTTAGTTTTCTTCTTCTGGTATCCAGTATGTGTTACGGCAGGAACCGCAGGATCCAATTGACCCTTCATGAGGCAAAAACATCTGAGAAATCAAAACATGGTTCTTCGAGTAAAAGGACGAAGCTACATAGTGACACAAAAATGCTAAACATCAACTTATTGATTTGGGGCTTCTCGACACTCGAAATTTCTGTCCAATCTAAAGATCCCATTGGTCTTTATTCCCCAACTTCAACGAGGTTAGGGTTTGGAGTTAGGAGGCGGGCTTTTAGGGTTTGGGGTTACATGGATCTCCGTATTTCAAAGGGTTTCCGGGGAGGTTGTTGGCCCAGCGGTGGTGGCGGACGACAGGCGAGATGGAGGATAGCATTAGGCGGTCGAGGAGACAAGGGTGTCGATCTCCACCTTGAGTAGTGTTAGACAGTGGTGGAGAGGCGGCGGAGCTAGCAGAGCTGGAGAAGGTTGTGGTGGCAAAGAGACAGGCGTAGGGAAAGAGAAAGTGGAGATAGGGGGATCGGATATGATCCAAACCATCGGATCATGACTGTACAATAAAAAAAATCGGGTGCTAAGATAGACTCAAACGACTGATATTCCAATTCCACTAGATAGGCTCGATGTATGCTACTCCGGAACTTCGATATTTGTATGAAACCACAACACAATTATTTGCTAGCAAAGCTTGTACTCGGCTTGTACTTTATAATTGGTCGCATGTTAGTTTTCTATCCCTCGAATGGGGTACCAGAAATCCGACCAGGTTCTACGCATCATACACCCAAATCCAGGGCAAGAATCTATTCTATGGCCTCGAGCCCTCGATCGAGAGCTAGCATATATAGCCGGAAGCATGCAAGAACACTCCATGGTCCGTCCATGGTCCATACATTCGTACTATGCAGGCATATATGGTGATGACACACACATATGCGCTGCCCCTCTTTACACACTTTGCATTGCGTGGCATATAAGCATATAGTATAACAAAAGATGGAGTAGTATGAAACAACCTTTTGTTAACCTTGCATGGCCAGCCAGCCAACCGGCCGGCCCCTACAACTAGGCTAGCTAGGCACCGACCTCATGCATGTCATGTGTACACCACATTCATAAGCAAGAATTGAGCATATGCATATGCCCGGCCGGACGGCCCTTTGCTTGAGCAGCAGCAGGCAGCCAAGCAGCAAGCAAGCAAGCTACCCTCTTGCCCTTGCCTGCCGCCTTTGATAAAGCCTATCGCGGGCTATCTATCTGGTACCACGCACATCACCACAACAGCAAGCACACACGCACGCACCAATGTCTCCTCCCCGTCTCCTTTTTTTGTGCTACCTTTGCTCCTGGATCGACGGTTGTCTTATCTCTTATTCTTTACTCCTAGCCTCTCTTTTCCCTTTCTTCAAGCTTTGTTCCTTCTTCGATCAATTCCCTCCCTTAGCTACCATGCATGCATATACATGGGGGCACACAAGCATGCATAATGGCCACCTCCTTCTCCTCTTAGAAGCAAATCAATCTATATATGCATGCAGCTCCTAGTAGCTAGCTAACTTGTCTTCGTTGTCCTCCTCTTCTTATCCCTGGCCGGTCGATCGGATCGGTCGGCTCTACCGATATGTAGTCGAACTCGTGCCGGGTGCTATATCCTGCCTAGGGTGAAGTCTAGGTTCGGTTTCTTGCTCCTGCCAAGCATCCCGGCTACTTGGAACGGCAACGAGTTCAGGTCGGATACATCGTCGACGAAGCGGCTTTGTGACGACTGAACGTCCTGCAAATGTTGAGCGGAAAACAAATCAAGATGGAGGTCAAAAGACTGGGAATTAATGGTTGTGATAAATGCACTAACTGATACTAGGTGGCTGCAAAATGCTGCCGACAATATGCATTGATCAGGGCTCAGGGAGCACTGAACTGTCGAAAGGGGCATGAATTGAAACGAATGATCGCTGTTGCACTAACTAGCACACGGCAGCATCATCATTGGCCGCCCGGCCCGCGAGGTATTGGGGATAATGATGAACTTGGTTTGGGAGGGGGGAAAAAGCTATTAGTATGTAGTCATCTGAATGCGTACCTCGAAGGATTTGATGTCGCCGGGAGTGGCATCTATTGATTTGTCATGGAACCAGGCCCCCCTGCTGCTGGAGCAAATTAAAGAAGAAAGGAGAGGAATTCAATCATCGAAAAAGATTATCATGGGCTGATCGAGAGAATCAAATGCCTCCATATCTTTTCATCTCTAGTGGGAGTCCATTGAGAGAAAAAGAAGCCTAGGCAGGCAGGGAACAAAGCATGCATGCAACAACACCTACTTTCACTGTTAAGATGCTGTAAATGACAAGCGAACTTTATCAGATCATCAGGGACTAATTGGGGGTGAAAAGCTGTGCGTATATATTCTAGCTCATGCTACTCCATGTGATACGGCACTCTGATCAATTCGCTGGTGCTAGGCTGCTAGCTAGGAAGGTTCATGTATGTACGAGACATAGATGGATCGACACTATACTATTCATCATTACCATTGTACGATGTAGTGCACAGACGTGCTTTCAACCGTACATGCATATTTGTCACAGAGATCGAATGCATGATCACTGAAAAAAAAAAACGTATATGTATCATGTTGTTTCTCATGTAGTTTCTCAAGATTCGGTCTGCCACTGTGTTTCGGTAGTGGTGAAAAGATGTGTGCACTTTGCCTATAGCTGCCTAGCTTATCGACAAATAAATCTAAGAGCTTAATTAATATATTCGAGAGATCATTGCACCATGATGGGGAGCAGATGGAACAAAGGTACGAGCCCCTGGTGCTTTTTGTGAGCACTTGGAGGTGGTCGTTATAGTAAACAAGGAAATAGAGACAAAGGAATACTCCATTGTTTTTCCTAAAGTGGCTAGAAGATGACTAGTTTGAACCTAAAGAAGATGACCACTAGTTTGGATCAGAAAAGATGTCGGGAACTGTGCGTTAGCTGACTGTAGGACATTGTTTTGTCTATATTTATATAGGAGTACTACGTGTCTGTATAGTACGTACTCTACTGTACGGTAATTGTATACAGCCGATTTTTTAAGAGCATATACGTACTGCATAAGTGCATAGTGAGAGACATGCCTGCATGGGAGTAGAAGTAGTCTATACATGTTAAGGAGGATCGACATTGGGTATTTGGGGGGGGGGGGGTACTTTTGTCTGTGCTTTTAACACTACACGGCTTTTTGGCCTGGCCTCTCTCGGGACCTATATACAGATATACAGTCGAGTAGACAAACAGTTTCACAAGAATGCATGTAAGCTAGCGGCTGGCTTTCCTTTGTTGCTACCTCAACCATGAAATGGCAGCAATTGTGTCCTGGAGAGTCTAGTGCATGTATTTCATAATATCATACGGTGGAAACTCCCACTCATATATGAACTTTAATTTCTAGAAAGCTACTAACAAGTAATTTGGATGGAGTACATTAATGTGGCAATAATACTAATTAGTTACCACATCCTTTATCGAATATTTGTCGCCTGCTAGAGTTCATTTTTGAACTAAAATTAGACAAATAAAAAAGAATGGAGGGAGTAATTGTGAGGCTTACGGATATACCACCTCAGATTGTCAGTCTAAATTTAATTAATCTCTTTGATCTCGCATGATACACACGCATATACGGATGAGGAGTAACAAGCAAGGAAGGTGAGGAATGAATGGCGTCATATGCCTGCAGTATACCTCTTCATAAAAAGAAATTTACAATATACTATACCTTATCGAGGAGTTGCTCCATAGAGCACACATGCTGGAGCCATGCTCGATGCCATCCGGATTAGATTGCTGAGCAGACGACTCAGACCCGCTGGTGGTGTTGGTGACGTCAAACAGATTGTCGTCGGGGATATCGATTATCGTTTTAGCAGCCGCTTGCCCTAGCAACAAAATATTCTACTAGCAGTCAGGTCATCAGATGATTAAATAATATTTTCCCCACGCTGCTGGCTACTACTGCATGCCTGCATATATACTGACTAGCACCTAGAAGGGTGTAGCTAGCAGTATATATTGATCATCGTACATGCACATACCATAGGATGAAGCAGAAGCTGGCTTGTGGTCAGTAGTCTTGATGGTCCGGTACATCTGCAACCAAGAATGAAAGCCATGGATGTGATGATCAAGAGTCAGAGAGAGAGAGAGAGAGAGAGGAAAATTAAAACATAGAAAAACACAGTCGTCATCGATCTACTACTAGCAGCAGGCATTTACAGGAATATCGAGGAGCACATTAAAGTCAAAGGGTGGGTACTGGTCTCCCTCCGATGCAAGGAGAGAAGGAGCTAGGGCCAATGAATGAAAAAATAAGGCTGCACAGCAAGGGGGCATTGATGGCTCGATCAGCTACTGTGCATCAGCACGCAGCAGCGTCGTCCACAGCGGCAGCGGCAGCGGCAGCTCCAAGGGCAAGATTCATTATTGCGGAATGATGCTGGGTTGTACTTGCCACCCCTTCTTGGGCAGTATGCATATCAATGCTGCTGCCGATGCTGCCGCTCGCCCCGGCCTCGGCTATAGCTGCTGCGATGCTGCATTGCTGCTGGAGCCCCCGCCCCCGGCCTGCTGCTGCATGTGCTGCGCGTGTGCGCCGGCCGGCCGTGGCGGATCCATCGACCGATCCGATCGCCGATCTGGCTGGCTGGCCGGCCGCCGCGACGCCATGCCGCATCGCCATTGCGCGCATTGCATGCTTTGTGTGCTCCTCCCCGAACCGCTGCGCGCTGCTGATCTCGCCCTCGCCTCTCGCTCGGCTCGGGGTTTTATTGAAAAAGCTGCGCCCGGTGTTCGGGAAAAGCCACAGCTACAGTGGTGGTGCCAAACCCCTCGGTTGCTAGCTTTCTCTCTCGTGGAGGAAGAAGGGGCCAAGGGGGTGGCGTCGTGGTGATACTGATACGGGAGAGAAATTTACTGCCCTCGTCAGGTGAAGTGAAAAATGACGAAGTCTGTTCTATCCCATGCACGACCTACATATAGCGGCCGGCCAGTATGCGTACTAGCAGCACATGGCTATATATGAACTGTAGAAATGTGGAGGAAAAACATGAGCGTAGTAGTATTAGCTATATCATGGGAATAAAAACGAATATATATGGCTTTCTTAGAAAAGATCACTCCTATATGCATACTACATTTTTCTCTTCTTCCATATTGAGGTCCAGTTTCATTCTACTCCTTATATAGGTTACTAGAACATTAGAATCAGCATATATATATATATGATCTGGTGTACGTCAGCGCGAGAGGACTAGGGGAGAACATTCCTATGAAGAAGAAGCCGGAGAATTAATGAGCGCAAATATGTTCGTTCATACTATATAGCTAGGGGAGATGGGAGTATGTTAGCTAATGACACAAGTAATAATAGTATGTTAGCTCCGTACGTGTTGAAATTAGGCAATTTGCCCAGGAATGGATCGACACGATAGACATAATGATAACGAAGAAAATTAATTTACTACAAGTCGATCAATTTGCGATCCTTCTCACCTGCAAGTGCGACTTGACATGGGCCAAGGTGAGATCCTTCACGTCCATTAGCTCAAGAACTGACTTGGGCGTAGCTCCTGCACACGCACAACACAGGCAGCAAATTAAACGCAGCATCAGCAGTAGTAGGCAATCATTCAGGGTAGCTAGGCGACGTGATGCGCGCGTATAGTAGGCCTGGCCAGGCCAGGGCCAGCCAAGGAATTGGAGCAAGAGCAAGCAAAGATGGATGGATCGCCGCGCGTACTCTCGTGGCCCCCGAGCAGCTCGACGGCGTGGACGAAGCGCGCGTGCAGGGACGTGGTCCACCGCATCCTGGGCGCCCGCGCGCCGCGCTTGGCCGGCGCGCCCGCGAGCCGGAGCGCGGCCTGCTTGGGGGACCTCGGCCCGCCGGCGTGGCCCATGCCGATCGCGTCGTAGCAATGCGGGTGGTGGTGGTGGTGGCCCGGGAGGAAGGGGAGCGGCTGCGTGGTGTTGTACACGGGGATGCCCCGGATGGGCCGCATGGAGGCCAGGTCCCGGAGGCCGCCGCCGCCCTCCGGGAGGATGGGCTGGGTGTGGTGCAAGAACGGGAGGCCGAGGTGGGAGGAGGTCGGCGCCTGATGGTGGTGGTGGTGCGCGCCGGTGGCCGACGCGTGGAATCCCACGGCTGTCGTCGGCGCCGAGGAGGCGAAGGGGAGGGATGGAGCCGTGGCGGCCGCTGTGGTAGCCGCCGCCGCCGTAGCTGCAGGCGAGCTGCTGTTGTCTAGAGCTCTCTTCCAAAACCCTAGCTCCATTGGCTTGGTGGCTGGGGGAGGGCTGATCTGCAGCTGCAAGTCCGGGTGCGCCGGGAACAGCTCCATTTCGTTCCTCGCTCTCCCGAAGCGCACGTCGTCGGTAGAGGGATCGTAGGAGAGAGCACGGCTTTGCCTAGTTTTGGTTGGGGTGTGGAACCCGAAGAGGAGGACGCCGGAATTCTCGCCTGGGAGGGAAGAGAGACGAGAGCTAGTAGTATGTAGTGTAGTCCAGCAGCTACAGAGAGTGTGCGCGCGCGCGAGAGAGAGCAGGAGTTGGGAAGGGGGGGGGGGCGGAGGAAGAAGGGGGGCGGCCGGGCCGGGGGCAGGTGCGCGAGGCGGAACGGAGAGAGAAGGGGGGGTTGGAGACTTGGAGTGGAAAGGACAGGAGTGTGTGTTTGTATTTGTATGTGTAGCGTGTCGTGTGGAAAAGAGAGAGGGCCGGGGAGGTGGCCTAGGAAGGAAGAAGATTATAGATTGGTCTTTTCTCCCACACCATGCATCTCCTTTTGCTTTGCTTTCCACTTTCCTTTTTCCTCCGTCCTCACCGTCTCCGTCCGGCCTCTCTTCTTTCTTTTTCCCCTCTCCACGCAGGCGCTTTTGGGGGGTGTTCTCCGGGGCAGATTGCTGTGGGAGAATGACTCTTTCGACAGGGATAGATGTGTAGGTGCTGCGCTGCGCGGGAGAGAATGAAGGAGAAGGGGATGTAATAGGTGAGGTAACATTCCCTTTTCAGGCTATGTGCTTGTTCCCTCTGTTAATGAGCATCGGCGCACTTTGAGTGCTAGCAGGTGTGTACTTATTCTTGTGGGAGCATCTATCACCGGCCGGGTGCTAATCTGTGGTCGATACCGAAAGAAGCCGGATTACTCCCTGGTGGTATGTCATAGCGTGATCCACAACTCTATCTGGATTTCGAATACATGTCTAGCCATCCAGCATTTCCCAACTCTTTCCCATATAATTTTAAAAGTCAGAAACACGCACCGATCTTGAGCATTTTCATTTGCAAGAGAACTATGTTGTTATGAGTTATGATGCCTCTGGTTTGGCTGGAAGCTATGCCTGGGCAAATATGGAAGTCCCATGCAACAAAATTTGGACTTTTCTATGCTTTGACGGCCGTGAAGGTGGTGAAAGACAGCCTTTTTGCGCTCCAATTGGGTCAAAGGCACATCTGTGGAAAACACAGTGTCAAAAAATTAGCCCCCGCAGCAATACTTCGTCTACTAATCTCAACACCAATATGCATGATCATAGAGCAAAAACCTACATCCTAGGGGTATAATTATGGACGCTCCTCTCCATATAAAGAGTGATTATATGCTAGCACCCGAGCAATACCACTGGCCAAACCAACCACCTATATTGTCATTGTTACAATAGCATCCCTTCTCTCATATATATTACAAAGAGGGACTATAAGAGTTAGACACGAACTCTACCTTTTTTGCTAATACAACTCTAATTAAGTGCCATCGTAACCAAATGTGTACAAATATTCAACACATATTCTAACACATTGCAATGTTGGCATGTTGATCTATGCTAGAGTAAAGAAAAAAAGGCATTAAGTCAAAAAGACTCACCTACAACGACATTGTCCTGGGAAACTTGAAGAGGATGCCATCAAGTGAAAGTGGGCAAACAATGGCAATTACACATTGAAAAGCACCAGCTTATACCAATTTAGGGGGGGGGGGGGGCGCTTCTAGAAGCTCAACTTGTCCTTGATATGGAAAGCCAAAACGCTGAACCGAAATGTGTAGGCTCTTTGCCTGGACCCTAATGCGGAGGAAGATCCTCACGGCAAACTTTTTGGTGAACAAAAGTCGCCTCATGATCGTCAATATGTTGGCTATATATGCAACGTCATGCCGGAAATACTCTTACACCTTTATTTTGCAAATACCGCACTTACACAGAGCAAATATGGAGTGCTTTGACACACTAGTTAACGATGATAAGCAACCTAGGCTCTTTGGACTAAAATGGGCCCAAATTTAAGTGGTGTAGAAATGTATAAGGATGATAGTTAAAGATCAGACTTTGATAGCGTCATGGTGAACTTCTAGTGTGGCTTTCATGACCAAAGAATCCTTCAGCAGCATCGCATTGCTCTTAGCGGCCGCCTAACAACAATGAACGTTACTTCGAAGTTGTTCTCATTATTAGTTTGTTGGTTGGTGAACTTTTCTTTGGAGTTAGTTGCATCCTAGGCTTGCAACAGATTTTTTTTTCTATCTCATTCATGTTGTATGATCTTTTATAGACTATATAGCAAATTTTAAGTGAGACATTTTTTAAATCAGAAGAGTAGATTATCATGGTCTTGTGTTTTGAACGCTAGGGGCCAATTTGAATATCGTATATTTTATAGAAGCTAGTTTAGAAATATGTGCATATGGTGGATTATAGAATCCAACTACCTAGATTTTTATAATCACGCTATCTCTCTCCACATCCTACTATTTTGATTTTTTAGACAATTACTATTTTGATACGATAGACACAAACAAACCTCAACCATCTTAGTTCTAGTTTGGCAACTTTTGGATTGAAAAGTGGTTGAAATGAACGAGGAGGGGTTGAGGGGAATTTTAAAAAAACGCACCCCAAGCCCTCCTGTCCAATGGTTATCAAACTATCTTACTATTACTAATTAAATGCTCCCTTTGGAGCTTACACGTTAATCCTCACGAAACGCACCAGAAAAAAAAATCCTAGAAATTTTCATAAAAATCAGAAACATCCAACCATCAATTCGCAAATTGGAATATTAATAGCCATTAGATCTATTTTCTAAGTAATTATCCACCTCTGCCATTATGAAAGGTTTTGAGTTCAACTCTCAACTGAAAGCAAATTTCTTCTTCTTTTTTCGCAGATTTTCTAATTTTCAATTTATTTTCTCCGTTATGAAAGGTTTTGAGTTCAATTCTCAATGAAAGTAAATTTCTTTTTTTTTTGGAAGATTTTTTCATTTTAAAATTTATTCCCAGTTTTTTGTCAAATTTTTTCCCATTTACCAATTTAACCTACTAAATGATCCCATAATTTTTTTCATAAGGATGCTAGAAACCTTTATATGAACATATATTTTGTGTCTAATTTTGCTACTACTAATTGGAGACTCCTTATTAATCCTCACATGATGCGCTAAATAAAAGATAAAATCAAAAAAATTCTCACAATAATTAGAAACATTCTATCATCGATTGCAGATTGAAATCTTAATAGCCATTAGATATGTTTTCTATGTAATTAACATCCCGTCATCCATCATGTAGCTCTAATAATAGATCTATTTTCTAAGAAAAAAATAAATCCTAAAAATTTTCACAAAAATAAAAAACATCCCGTCATCCATCACGTGGCTCTAAAAGCAGTCATTATATCTATTATAGTTTCTATTAAATTACCTGTCATGACATTATGAATTTTGAAATAGAATAATCTCCTTAATTTGTATAAAAATTACCCACCATGCTATTATGAAATATGAATTAAATAACCACTTAAATTTTCCATAAAATTATCCACCATGCCATTATGAAAAATTAAAATGACTCCCTAAATTTGCATATAAATTACTCAACATGCCATTATAAAAGATGAATTAAAATAAACCATAAATCTATATATAAATTGCCCAATATACCATCATAAAATATAAATTAAAATAATTTCTAAATTTGCAAATACATTACCCACAATGACATTACAAAAGATGGATTAAAACAATCAAGCTCTAATATTATTACGGATTAAATCTATATATCTAAAACTCTAACATGTGCGAGAGCACAGGTCGATAGACTAGTGCCTTATAATTCAGGAAATCTTCAATCCAGATTCTTATATAATCCATAACTACTATACAGATTCTTATAATCTGTCTCAGATCCAAACATGACCTAATTATCTGACCCCACTCAACAGCTCCGGTCTCTTTCTTTGACCTGTGTACTCCAATTAATGCGTTTGACATATTTATTCCTTCCCAATCCGTAGTATCCTGCGCACTTCATTATCCTTGTTCTCGGCCGTTTCATGGTTGCGATCGTTTCAACTCCCAACGTTTCTCACATCCATTTCAGCAGGAGGTGTAATTGCTGGCAACGGCATGCACGTATTGCCCGTGCCTTCCTCATAGTGCCAAACAATTCAAAATACAGCAGTTAACGTAGCAACACCTATACGTATATACGGAGTACTAGTATATCCTCGTCCGGGTACTAGTATATATGGGTCTGATTGGCAGTGGACCAAATCTAGCCAGGCTAGCTCCATCTGGTCAGCCCAATCCTAGCCTGGCTAAAATGGGAACTAAGGGTCTGTTTGGTTGATTCACTTGAGTAGCCAGGCCACGTCTAGGTCAGTGTTTGGTTGTCATGTCCGTACTTTGGCCTCACCACCTTCCTCCGGTGAGCCCCTGCCTCCAGCGCAGCGATGCCTCCCCCACCATGAGCACGCCCCTTTCTCCGGCGAGCCCCCTTCGTTGCCTTGTTCTTGCGCCGGACAGGAGAGGGGGCCGCCACTGCCTTCAAGGTCAGCAGGTGCCCCCACACCTTCCAAGCCGCCGCGCCAGCCTCCGCCTGCGCGGCGCGCCGCACCGACCTCTCCAAGCAGCCGCCGCCGCACCTTCCAAGCCAGCGTGCCGGCCATGGATGCGGCGCGGGGGTCCTCATCCTCTTCTCTCCGCGCGGGGTCCGGATCTAGGGCTGATGCCGTGCTTGGTGGCGGTGTCGCCAGCCGGATTTGGCGCGGGCGACGACGGCAACGTGCGCGGCAGCGCTTCTCCAAGACATGGCCTCTTCCTCTAGCGCTCAGGCCGCCGCTGGCGCTTGGGCCACGGAGCCACTGTGGGCGACGCACCTGACGGGAGGGGAAGGAGAAGGGCGGTCGCCGGTCGAGATAGGGAGCCGCGACGGACGAGGAGTGGGAGCTGCGGTGGACGAGGAAGGAAGCCAGACAGGACGCACGAGAGGTCGGGAGAGGGAGGGCCACGGGAGAATCACCGATTTGGTGATCTCCCCGGAGCCACCCTCCTGAGCCTGAGATGGCCGCGCGAGACCTGGCTAGGAGCCGCGTCGGGGGACCAAACATGGGCCTACCCTTACCATGGCCGGGCTCCGGCACTAGCGCAGCTGCCAAACACTCCTACTAGGCTATATGTGCATTATTCAACGTTCAGGGAGCCTTGGCATGCATGGAATCTTCGTGGCCACATGGCAGGTGCTGCAGGCACATCAAATGCGCGTGTCAGGAATGGGCATGTGCGCGTTCGACCGATTGACATCGATCGATCCCAGAGACACCGATTAAATACGCGGCTGCAGCGCGGGAAAAGCACCTTACTGTCGGTCAAGTCGTGCTCCTGGATGGCTAAGTACATGCACGCACGCACGCGTGCATCTGCAAGTCTGCATGCGAGCAATGCGAGGCTGGTAAATTTATACCGGCCGGTAAACTAATAAGAGAATCTGCCGTACACTAATAAGAGAATCGCGATCCTGCTTCGATTTACCGCCCGGCCGGCTTCAGTTTTCCGGCAGTACATGAAAGGAGATCCAAGGAGAGAGATCTCCGTTATTCAAAAAAGAAAAGAAAAGAAAAGAAAGGAAAGGAGAGAGATCTCCGAAGTGCGTGTACCAAGTGTCGAATTGAACATTCCTGCAGGACATACGTGACGTGAGGCGACGGGTCGCGCACAGTAACGTGACGGGTGCATTTGGGACAACACTAAACGAGCAGGGTTGTACCCCGCGGGTAGGGATCAGGGCTATATCACCGGAGAGAAATAAAGCACGAATGCGACGGCGCACAAGACTCACTGTGCAGCAACACAGGCTAGATATGTAGTGACAGTACAAGTAGATATGACGAGAGATCTGTAGATGTAGATCGTAAAACGCACTGCACACGTGATAAAATCTTAGACATACTTAAATCCAGGATGTTTGCTGCTCATACTAGCACCGTACCCACTTTGTCATACGGAGAACGAACAAGCATGCGTGCACGGATGCGGGGCGACGCAGGATAGGGCGCGGCACAGTTGGTGCTGTTCTCGATCGATCAGAAATGGTCTTACAGCAACATCTCCAGCTCCAAACCGACGTGCCCAACTGTTACCGGACACTGAAGCTTAAAGCGAAAGCGATTCCCCCAACCGCCTTTCGGTGTGACGTGTGCAAAGTCTACGGCAGGGAGACATGCACGCATTGCTTAGGAAAGCCATAGCAGTGGTAACATAAGAACAATCCCCGGTATCACGCCATGTGCACGGATGGGGACAGCAGCCAGCCCCTTGGCCGGAGCTGGTAGTAGTAGTAAATGTGATGTGGAGTCACGCACATAACGCCCAAGGAGCGGGTCGCCTGCGCCGCTGGTAAATAATGCCTCCGTCACCCTGTGGTGCGTGCAATGCCTAGTGGCCGGTTGGACGGTCGTCGGCCCTACCCCATCATGCATACGGCCACATCCCCGCCGGGAACCCCACCGTCCGTGTCCCGGTCCAGCTACCGACAGTCAAAACCGCTACCTTGCCCACAATTTGACCGCGATGGAGTAGGGGAGTATTATTACTCATGTATTAGGATACCATTCAACCTTCGTTAATATTCTTGAGCTGGTACAGTTGTATCTTCGTGTAGACTGTAGTAAACACTCACACCTAGGGCATCTACAAGTACTTGATAACCAGTACACCAGATTCCATGCACGGACAAGATGAATACTTAATCCGTGACGTTGACATGGAGAAATGACTACTCAGTCGAAGGACCAAAAAAAAATAAACGATGCGAGCTGGATGGTATATTACTACATCATTAGGCAATTCATGAACTGACAATAGAAGCCACTACAGAACAAATCTGATTTGATCTAGTAAGTAGGAATAAGATATGGCGATGCCGACAGGGGGGGGGGGGGGCATGATTGTATAATGATTACTAGTATTAGAAAGCCCGATCTGCTTAGTCCAATAGCTGTTTTGTTTAGGGGGATTTGTATGACTAAGCACTGCATGTAGTTAGACCGAGCATGACAAGAAGCATCTGTTTTCATTTTCAAGTATAGACGAGCTAGTAGGGGTGGTACAGCACGGCTGCACTGTGTAAATTAGATAGGCTGAGCCACGTGGTTTGAGTAAACAAACTTAGACTCACTTGAATTTGCAAGCTCCAGACTACAGATTTTACTTCTTTGGTCGTTAGAGAACTTTCAGACCTGCACGACTCAGATGGCATACCTTAATAAAAGTTTTGTACTCATACAGTCCGCATGGACCGGATACTATTACTATGCATGAACTACCAAGGTGTATGTATACTAGGATTTGGTCCATGGTACTGAGCAGTGAGAAGGTAGGTCAAGATACGGAGGCCTTGAACTCTGTAGCCTTTAATGGTTTGTCTCCTTCCAGAGTGTGGTCACATCTGGTTGAGGATTTTGATATCTATTCATGGCCAGGCAGAGGCAGAGGCCATGCGACAATTTACTCAACAAGGTACACGCATCAGTGTACACTGCTTGCGTGCATAGCATGGTCATGGACCTATGCTGAGGCAGTGAGGCCACGAGCCCACAGCGGCGCAGAAAATATTGGAATGAAGCGTCATCTGGCTAACAACTGTGCCACCAAGCAGAGGTGCGTGCAAAGGGAAATGGGAAGCCTACAGGCCCCACTCTATTAAACCATACCAGTATGCGAGCCAGTTCCTTGCAGCTTTCGAATACCACATGTAACCTAGAAGCAAGCATAAGACCATGGGAGCAATGCCTAGCTTGAGTCATTAGCATGTTGAACCATAAGCGCATGGCGAAAGTGGCGGGTGGTACTTCGTCCTAAAATTCTTGGGACATTTATTCCTATGACCACGGTGGCAACTGTGCGGAAAAGATAGAGATCCCTTTTCTTCCTTTTTCAACCATATTAATTGGGGTACAGGGTGTATTCAGAAGTGTCTGATGTGCGGATGATAATGCAATGGATACATTCTATGGCAAAGATTTGTTTCTTCAATTAGCCTAGACATTGAAACCATGGTCGTTTCCTAAATAGGAAATGGAACAATTTTATATGTCTTTGTGCAAGGTTCATATTCATAAATAAGAGATGACATGAAATCAAAGGCATCATATAGGCGCACTTACAGATTATATGAAGCATATCTTTACCTTAATGCCACGCCCTTGCGGATTTGGAAATCGACTGTCTTTTACCAACAGGATGAAGCTGACATGATGCCCGAACAGAAAACAGGATGGCCACAAAATAGTCTTCTTGGAGTCTTGACAAAGCTTCAGTCAGCACTCAGCAGTTAATCATCATCGACATCGGAGAGTGGCAGCAAAGAGAACCCGTCTTCTTTTTACTTGTCTTTAAAGACATGCGATGATTTGATGACATGTGTTTTTTTTTTTTTGAGAACATGCACAAAGGAATGAAAAGTGAATAGGTAAAGTGAGAAAAGATATCAAATCTTTCCATATGAACCCCAATCATGAGCTTTTCGTGAAGGACCAGCCTCTTTACTGAAGAAAAGCCACGATAGTCGCGCAAAAAATCATACCAAACTGTCAAGTTAATGGCTTCTATAGTTCTATATGCCCTCCTCATGGCATTTTTCAGTTTCTCAACAGGTGGAGCAGAATGATGGTCATATATAGGTAAGTGGAAGTAAGAAACAACCCAGCACTGAGCTATTGTGCTTGACCCACCATGAGTAATTTATTACGTTATGCAAAGCTATCGATATGAGGTATAATGCCTAAAGACGAGAAACAGCAAGTGATTTCTACCTAGACTACCTGAAGTCTTGCCGGGAACTAGAATGGACGAATTCATTCTACAAATAGAAGCCACTTACGGACCAACAAGTCAAAGTACCTAATTAGCCAACCAATCAGATATATAATGAAACTAAAATAAACGGGTAAGCAAATACTCCATCCTGAACGTAAAAGAAAAAGTAGATCTTATATGACAGATTTCAGCAGATCAGGATCTAACAACAAGGAGTTGCCATTGAATTGCTCCTTTATTCCTTCTGTTCTATCCACTTTCCAAAGAACATGATTGATTCGAGAAATTTGTATGTGTTTCAACATTATCATAAAGCATCTACTTTGTTGCATATGCAACATGACAGTCAGTGGTAGTGAATTCCTGTCAGCACCAATCGATTTATTAACATATCAAAATTATCAACACATCTGGGGACAGAGGTACCAGTATCGACAATGACACAAGAATAAGAAAATGCAGTGATTCCATATTATAAAAAAGAGCAACGATCAATAGAATGTAGACTGAGTCGTTAAAAATGTACAATATCCATTTTGTATATGGGTCTATTAAAGCATTCTAGGTACAGGTGTATCTGTGGTGGAAAAAGAATGAAATAAATTGCTAAAAGCAGTAGACTAACCTCTTCACAGTGGAAAAGCTACAAGAAGGAATAAGTGAAGATGTACAGCTAAGGAACATCAGAAAAAAATTTCCTGCCTACAGTTTTCAGGTCCCATGCCACATATGTGACTTCAAAATAGGATCATGAATCCAGCCATAGCAGTGCCTCTATTGGAGGCCTGCAGAAAGAATCGCTTCTGGACCATCCAATGAAAAGGGAGATATCTTCCAGAAGTTACGGTTGATATATGATGTTAACTTACGTGGCGTTAGCAGTTAGCACCAATAGCAGCATACTTCATCGAGTGTGCTGACTAGCCAAGTCACTGTCCTCCTGAAATCTATAAGATATTTCCACTTCAGAAATTTTGCTTGGGAAGGATGGGCCACGAATTTTCAGGCGTTTTGGCCCAAGATCTACAGATGGAGATAGGTAACTGCAACCATTGGATTTCTGGGCGAAAGCAACATCCTCTTCCACAATGCTTACATCTAGCTGATTTGTCATCTTTAATTTGGTATTGATGAAGTTATCTCTATTTCCAGGAATGGAGTCAACACAGGGCAATTCAGCATGAGGACTGTCACTTCTTGTACAGGATACTTCTGTTGCCTTCTTATCTTGTCTGACATCTGAACGGGCTTTCTTTAACCGTCTTAAAACCTAGCAACAGGTACAAGGAAGGAATTAGTAAGAGAGCAGGCAGCATGAGCGAAGGTAAATACTGAAAGTTCTGAAAAGGGGGTTGCACATTTACCTAATCACTGAATGAAAGCATCATATTCACTAACTTGGCTTAGTTGTTATTTATGAGCACTTCATTGTTATAATGTCTCTCCATGTTTATGTAACTTACGTAAGTGGAATGAAGGTCCTTTATCCAATCTTTTAGGTTTAGGCACCATTTTGAAAATAATTTCCAAAATGAAGCTTAGCAATCAGGAGAGTTTTACATGCAGGACCATAGTTTTGACAGCCTATTCACAACTTCATAATTCATAAAGAGAACTTTGCAGGCGTGAAATAGATTAAAGAACTGGTATAAAACAATGAATCTTTTTATGTTAAAAGACAAGATCATCTACAACTTAGGAAATGAGGTTCCGAAAATACTAGCACAACTTATGGCCTGTTTGCTTTAGCTTTGAATTGCGAATTCTAGCTCTAAAAGGTGCAGCTAAAACAAACGGAGCATTTCAAATGCAGATTTTTAGAATCCAACCCCTCTTTACAACACAATCCAAAAAATGCACCCCACCAGCTTGCAGCTTTTAACAACCTCCGATCTACAGCTAGCTTTTAAGAATCCAAAGCTAAATCAAACAGGCTGGAAGATATCAATAGAAAACTGTTCCAGGGCCATTGTTAAGTCCAATACAATGTCTTGTATCAACATAAGTCAATTGAATAAAGAATAATAATCCTCCTTTTAGGTACTGCTCGTCACTAATGCTGCTGTGGTATTGTGGACGAGGGCCCTTCACAGCAGGTTTAGCTAAGTTGAGCTCACTAGAGAGCCCAAATGAGTGTGCAAAACACTGCACGTGCACTGTAGAGTGTAGACAGAGAGGAGTTTGAAATAGATGTGGTAGCATAGGCGGGCTGGTGAGCTCATGTGCAGCAACACATTGGCATGCTGCACCACAATCATTCAGGTGCAGGAGCTCCACACTAGTGGATTAGCACAAGAGTCAAGGAAGAATAAGAAATTGAAATCCAAGAAACTAAGATGTTGAAGCATCAGAAAAATAATGAGTCGAGTTAGACAACTCCTGCAGCTCATAGGTGAACAACTTGTCAGGAAGGGGTGCAAAGTTGTGGGCTTGGGCACACACAGGAGGTGCAAGCTTACAGACTTGGGTTCACACGAGGTGCAGCAACCAAGGTTAACAATTCCGGTTTTTACTAATTTCCCGCGGAAAGAGAATTTAAATTCAAATCCAGATTTTTCTGAATTTTTCGGATTTTCCGGTCAGAATTCCGGTGGAAAATGGAATTTTTCGACTAGAAAAAGCTCCAAACATATGAAAAAATAAATAATTTGATAGAATATTATTTGTATCTTTTGTATATTGCAATGTACAAAGCATATTAAATATATTACACACAAATTATTCATAACAAATGCATATTGTCACATGAAATCACATATAAAATGCATGAAAACTAAATTTATCACAATAACATAAGCATATAGTTACAATCCATACACCATAATATAAGTTTATATTATATAAATTGGATAGTCCATATAAAAGCCCAAGTTCAATCTAATAGTACTTGATAAGTAATGAAGATAGGATGAAAGCGGAAGGAGAAAGAAATGAGACATCTCATTTCATTCAAAAGGTATATTGTTTCAACCCCTTGATAGTACGGACACTAAAAAGCTATAAACCATAGCTCATTAGATTACAAATAACCTTGTCTTTCAACCAAAAATGCAATTTTAACCTAACAAATGATCTTAGATTTGTGTGTGTTCTAGTCCTATTTGCTCAGAAAAACACCTAAGTTACATAAATTGCATATGAAAATGCATGAAAACTAAATTTATCACAATAACACAATTATATAGATTAACCAAATCATCATTTTAACCAAGCAAATCAATTTAGATTTGAATGAGTCCAGGGTCAAGGTAGTACTGATGTGCAGGCACCCAAGTCCAATGCTAGCGCCCAGCAAGATGCAGTCTAGTACTCTAGTTGTGTCAGTTCAGTTACAACGAACATAATCCTTGGGTTGAGTTGTTAGGTTGAAGGCTGAGTTATATTAGTTGAGTGAGTCCTGTAGAGAATTAGGGAAACACCTCACACCCTTGATGGGGGAGGGGGTTCCATATATATATAGGCTTGCTATAAAAAAAGGTACAAGTCAAGATATACACTTTCCTAAAGCCTATACATATTCCCTAATACCCGTCCGTAGTTGCAGCGGGAGGATCACGAACTCAAAGACCGGACCTAAACTCAATAAACAACTGTATAAGTAAGCCTTTGGTCATGATATCTGCAAACTGGTGAGAGGAGGGTACATGCAGTGTACCCGAATGTGTCCCAATGCCACCTTTCTGCGGACAAAGTGAATGTCGAATCTCTATGTGTTTCGTGCAACGGTGATGAACGAGATTGCCAGTCATGTAGACGGCACTTACATTATCACAATAGACAATGGTCGTTGAAGCAAGGGACATGGAGTTCCTGAAGAAACTAACGAAGCCAACAACACTCAGCAACAGCGCGGTACTCAGCCTCTGTGCTAGAGCGGAAGAGTAGGAGACCGTAGTCGTAGCCGAAATTAGAGAGTCGGGAGTCAAGACAGCTCGCCCAGTTTGCATCAGAGTATGCAGTCAAGGTCTGCGGGGAGGACTTGCCGAGGTGGAGGCCTGTAGAGAGCGTGCCCTTCACACATAACAATGCGCTTGATCGGGGCAAGGTGAGGCTCGCGCAGATCATGCATGAAGAGGCAGACTCCGATACTCCGATGGTTCGGTGACGGGAGAGCCATCAGCGGCATACAACTTCGCTTGAGGGTCAACAGGTGTCGCGGTAGAGGCATACTATCTCTGTCAGAGAAACAGGTCGTCAAGAGGATCGCGTGATGGAGATCCAAGGAAGTGATGTAGGGTGCCGAGGTCGTCATCGTGAATTCCGAGTGCAGGAGAGTTGTGACGCGCTGGAGAAGAGTTGGTAACAAGGCGGTGAGGATGATGTCATCGACGTACAACAGCAGGTATGCGGTGGCGGCACCCTCGTACACAAAGAGAGAGGTGTCTGAAGCCGACGCGAGAAAGCCAATGCTACGGATGTACGAGGCGAAGCGCTAGTACCACGCACAAGGGGCCAACTTCAAGCCATGGAGAGACTTCAGGGCCTCTTGGTGTCCACCTAGGTGGACGCAGCTCCCGTCCACCGCCCTCCCTTTCTTCCTCCTTCTCCTGCCACTAGCCGCCGCCACCGCTCTTCGTCCTCCCACCGCCACCTGCCCCCGCCTGACGCATCGTCACCCTCGCCGCGGCCTCCCCGTCGGCTGATCGCCGCCTTCCTTCCGCGCCGACGCCGACCGCCAGGAGCTCCCCTGCCTAACCCTGGCCCAACCGCCGTCCTAACCTGCCAGGCTGGCGGCGCCCTCACCGCCAGCCACAGTCGCCTGGCTGGTCGCCACTACCGCCGGGGCGGCCTGCCTCCCTCGGCCATCCCTCTAAGGCTGGGGAGAGGATGGGGATGGAGACCTCGCTGGTGACGGCCAACCCTGACCCCGAACCCCAACCTCGAACCCAAAGCCGGCGGCGGAGGAGCAGGCACGGAGGCGGAGCTCGAGGAAGAAAGCGAGGCGGAGGCAGCTAGGTGGAGGAAGTGGGCCAATTTGGGCTAATTTGGACCGAATTGAGGTAAGAAAATGTGAAGGGAGGGGATGGGTGGACAGGTTGCTCCGGTCACCTAGGTGGACCGGAAGATTTTTGAGACTTCTGCAGCAGACAGACGTGGTTAGGAGCAGCAGGGTTGACGAAACCAGGTGGTTGCTGGTAGTAAAAGGTATCCTCCATATGGCCGTGAAGAAACGCGTTCTTTACGTCCAATTGGTGGATCGGCAATGCTGAGGACAATGTGGATCGTGGCCGGCTTGACCACTGGGCTGAAGGATTCATCATAGTCGACGCCATGTTGTTGCGAGAAGCCTCGGACCATCCAACGGTACTTGTGGCGAGCAAGTGTACCATAGTTCGATGGCACGGGAGAGACGACATTGTGCGTGGCGGACAGGTTCATGCGGATGACATGCAGCTTAAGGAAGCCTGTTTGTGACCGAGTCACGCATCGTAGAATCGCCGAAGGAGGGGCGCCCTGCATGGACCGTCGAGGAGGTGTAGGAGGCTGTAGCCCGTGGACGTAGGCCTGCTGTGGCTAGCGCCCATAGACGATGCTAAAACGTCTAAGGGGAGCCCGCTGTGGCCGACGCACGTACACCTGACCGAAGCGGCTAGCAAAGGCAGCGTCGGCGGCAACGGCAAGTACTGACGGAGCAGAACCAGCAGCTGCAAGCGCCCCCGCTCGAAGTGATGCAATAGCAGGCGGGGTGCCTAGAGGAATGGGAGGTACGGCCCCAGCAGCAGCAGCAGCATGTGTTGCTGGAGCAGCTCCAGCAGAAGCAATCGCCCCCACCTGGAGTGGCAGGCAGGGGCGCCGGAGTGGAGGACCGGGCCACGGAGCAGGATAGTTGGGTCATCCAACGTAGGGGGGGCTGTAGCTGCTCAACACCCGGTGGTGGAGCGACCGAAGGAACCTCCTGCACGAGAAAATCAAAAGCCGAAGCGGGAGGTGATGTGTTGGTGTGTCTGAAGGGGAAGGAGGACTCATCGAACACAACGTGGTGAGAGATTATGATCCATCAAGAAGAGGGATCGAGACACATGTACTCTTGTGAGAAGAGGGATACCCGAGAAAGACGCAAGCTGTCGAGTTGAGGTGCTAGCTTGTGAGGTGTCGTGGAGGTGAGGTTTGGATAGCATAGGCAGCCAAACACGCGGAGATTGCTATAGTCAGGGGGGCGACCATGGAGGCACTCATAGGGAGTGGCGGTGCCTATGGCGGAGCAGGGACACCTATTGAGGAGGTAGGTGGCGGTGGCGAGCGCTTTAGCCCAGTAAGAGGGTGGCATATGAGCGTGGATTAGGAGAGTACGACATATGCTGTTAACGGTGCGAAGGTTGAGTTCGGCTTTGCCACTCTGTTGGGAGGTGTAAAGGCATGAAAGGCGCAACTAAATAGCTGAGCCGAGAGAGGTTTCGAAGGGGCAAGTTGACAAATTCCATACCGTTGTCGGCCTGAATGGCTTTAAGTGGCCGGTAGAATTGCGTAGCGGCATAGGCAATGAAGTTAGTCTAAGTGGTGACGGACCTCAGATTTGTGAGAAGCGGGAAAGTCCAGCAGTAGTGAGAAAAATCATTGACGATGACACGATAATAACGATAGCCCAAAATACTAGCAACAGGTGAGGTCTAGACATCACAATGAATTAACTCGAAAGCGGCTGAAGTATGAGAGGATGAGCTATTAAAGGGTAGCCGTACATGTTTGCCCAACTGACAAGCGTGACAAAGTGTGGAAGCTAAGCTACTTTATTACAGCAAATTGAGAAATTATTTCTAAGAGTGTTGATGACAGAGGCTCTAGGATGACCTAGGCGGTGGTGCCATAGCGTAGAAGTGACGGCGAGGTTGTTGTGAGGGGTGTCCGCAAAAGCTGGAATTGCGTAAAGGTCACCTAGACTATTGCAGCGAAGAATCACGTGCCTTAAGATCCTTAAACAGAAAAACCAAAGGCATCAAACTCTATAGAACAGGAGTTGCCAAGAGTAAATTGACGCACGGAAAGGAGGTTATGCACGATGGATGGGACAATTAAGACGTTCAGGGAAAAATTGGACTATGTAGTGGGAAGAACGAAACTTCCTTGACAAGAGACAGGGAGTGTGATCATTGCCAACAGTGATGAATGAGTGGGAAGGGGGAGGCGAGAGAGAAGTGTACCATCCGAGGACGACATATGACTAGTGGCGCCAAAGTCCATGATCCAGGGAGCAGGGTCTGGAAGGACAGCTGGTTGAGGGCAGCTATCAGACCAACCTGATCACAGGTCTGGGCCGGGGGACAGACATGCAGCGGTGCTACGGGGGCAGTCCTAGCAGATCGGGAGAGAGGTTGCGCCAGCCACCAGCGCCACCCATTAGTCCACCAGAACCGGTGCCATACTACAGCAGCGATGGGTTGAAGCACACCCAAGGCCCCATAGGCCGGGGCTGGCTCTGCCACCGCTTCTGCCCTTGCCCCAATGTTTGCCGCCGTTGTTGTTGTTGTTGGGGTGCTTGGCATCGGGAGTGCACCCACCAGCGCCAGTTGTAGAGCCCTGGACAAGGACGGAGGTGGTGGAGCGGCACCCGCCTGGGAGTGTGAACGCGGAAGAAGCAGAGGTGGCGGCGACCTTGGCCTCGTTGAACAAGCGGAGTTCCTTCAGCAGAAGCATGTCGTGGGCCTTGGCAAAGTCGGTGAGGACAGCGGCGTTGGCGATGTCGTCGGCGGTGTTGGAGAAGCGAGGGTTGACGCCGCGGAGAAGATTGAGGATGAGTTAGGAGTCCATCACAGCATGGACGACGTCACGGAGGGCATCGGCAGAGCAATGGATGAGTCGCCCTGCTGCATGGAGTGGAACTCGTGGCTGAGGGATATACATTTTCCTAAAGCAAAGTATAGGCTTGCTGTACACTCGTGGCTGAGGGATATATAGCCCATATAAGCTTGCTGTACAAGAAAAGTACAAATCAAGATATACACTTTCCTAAAGCCTATACATATTCCCTAATAAGTCCATCACATAAAGGGTAAAAAATTGGACAGAAATAGGAAGGGACATTTTATTATGGAAATCAAGCAAACGAAATATTATGCATTTTACCCCTAATATTATCTCAGCCCAACTTTTGTTTTAACCTTCCATTCTAATTTCCCCAACTCCTTCAAACCATGTCGTCTTGCCTCCCTCGGTACGATAGTTAACATCACATAATAAATCTAGTTATTTGTCAAAGTATAAAAAGTTTTGGATACAGGCTGCAGTGTCATTCGCTCTTAAATGGAGAAGGTAGCAATTAAAGCAAGCAAAATCACAAAAACAATGGTACCTGATTCTCGATTAAATTTGCTGTTACATCTTCTGAGCACCTTTTATCCAGAACTATGCCAGACCGTCTCTTAATTCTAAATACCTCACAGTCAGAATCATCAGTATCTTGTGCAGCCAATTCGTTAGACGAGAATGCTTGATCAGGAGTAGACAAAGGATAAACATTAATTGTTCCATTCTCCGGACATGTGCTAGAGAAGGTTCTTTGGTTAGAACTAGTACACTCCTGTATAAATAAAGTGTTATAAAATTTTAACTTACCCCAATACTACACATAAAAGCACATATAGAGACAGAGATAGGGATCATACATCACTTTGTGTAGAATAGTCTTGGGGTCCATGTGCAAAAGTTACTGTTGATACTGTAGGATATGGCTTGTTCAAATCATATCCAAGAGCATCCATCTCTGAAAACGTATGAAGTTCAGGGGATGCGTCTATTTGGACCTTGCAATATGGGAAATATTTAGCATTGTGGTCGATGCAATTGAACAAGCAAAGATGTGAGCTAGAGCCATCACTATGAGACATATGTTTTCCTACTTCATCCAGAAGTCCAATTTCTTCCTCAAATTCCTTTGATAGTGCCTCCAATTCGAAGATGTCTTTCCTCACAAATACAACACGATCACAGCTGCAAGGGCACTTCCTAATCTCTTCCTCTTCAAAACAAGGTAAACAAGTAAACAAGATGATTTCAAATGAAGTAAATATCTGAAGTGCGAAAAGGGCCTTACCATGACAAAGGCAAATTGCATCAGCCCTGCAGTTACACATGATATGAGCTACATAGCAGTCGCGTTTGCATATCCCACAGAGAACTGTAGCATTAATGTCTGCTTTATAGTGTGTACGAGCACCCATTTTCAAAAGCAACCAACGACCACGGTGTTGGAACCGCATCAGCTGCACAAAAGGGGCCTTCATACAGCTCTGTGCATGTGTATCACCAGTTAATGATATATCTTCTTGATCAGACATGGGAAACCCATTAGCAACAAATGTTGTTTCTTTACAAAGAAGCTCCTCATAAGGTAGTACCGGTATCCTCTTCAGAAGTGCATAATGTTGACTAGCAATTGCTCCCAGAGGAAACCATTCACCAGTAGCAAAATTTACTGCCTCGCCACAATTGAAACCTGAGATTTATTCAACAGTTCTCAATGTTCATAAATCATAAAACAAAATAGAAGATTCAAGATGCAAAATAGTTTTAGAACGTAAGTGACTGCAGGTAATTGCATAAGAGATCTTGCCATGGCTGAAACCAGAATGATACGCTCGAGGAAATGTTACAACAAACTCTCCAGGTTTCTGTACTGCTCTATAGACTGGAACATGATGATGCAACAAAATATTTGGAGGGAATATTGTAGTCTTCCCCAAAAGAACATCAAATGCTGCACTTTCCCCTTCACCTGATAAAATTTCGTGATCATATACATGCTCACGTACCACTTTCTCAAAATCAGAAGCAGCACTTCCTGGAATACTATACCATGTTTTTGAGGCCCCACAGTGGTGATAGTTAATGCTGGCAAAATGATAGCTCACATGAGAATACACAGAAGTATCATGGTAAGAATAAGCAGTAGAAAGTGCATACATGAGCAAAACTATAGTTCATGCACCTGTACAAGTAATGATCTTCCACATGCCAAGCAAACATACTAAAGAGCATCCCAATGTACAGCATTGGATCTGTTATTCCCTGAAAAAAATAGGAAATGTAAATAACCAAAAATACAGGATGGAAACTCATCAGTGTGGTCTACTCACTGGAACTGCAGCTCTGAGAAGACGCAGTGTAGAGTTTGGCAACCGTGAGAATCCCTGGATTAAAGCACGAACAAAATACTTCAGACACCAACAATCATTGCAAGAAATGATCAATAAGGTCACCAAACGAAAAAAAAAATCAGGATTAGAAAGCTTTGCAAACAAACAACTGAAGGAATGCGGATTTTTTGAATAGAAGCATGTGGCTGTTGTTTACCATTTACTCCCAACAGATAAGGCAGAATGCCCAACTGTGTAAAGAGTTTAGACTGGCTCCTACTACATGCGTTCCAAAATGTAGTTTGTCCTAAGCCACTCTACATTTTGGAATTACATTAGTGCATTTATTTGGTGCCGTGGATGTTAATGTATTTAAAAATTTTCATGGCGGATTTAATGAAACTAATTTGATGGTGTACTGTTGTAAATATTAGTGCATTTTCTATAAACTAGGTCAAGGTTAGAGAAGTTTAACTTAGGATAAACTAAGGGGTTGATTGGTTTGTGCACCTGACCTAGCCAGGCCTGTGCGATGCAAATGCCATTTGATTGGATGGCTGGACTAGGTGTTGGACTTGCCGACATATGCAAAATGCTCAACATAGAGGAGAAGAAGAGTACGACCACGAGATGATGTGTGTACAAATAGAGCAGGATCATGAGCACTGGCAGAAAAACTAGCAGGCGTGACCACAAAAGCAAAGCGCTGAAACCTGTTATGAATAGCACTTGTATTCATGGTGAGGCCCTAAGGCCGATATATATACACCAGTACATGAAGGGATACATACTAACCCTTTACAATACATAAGAAATACAGAAATATATAGATATATCTAACAAAGCCAAGCCCGAGGAGCCTGTTTAAGACCGTAGAGAGAGCGACGAAGACGACAAACCATACCCTCAGGAACAGAATACTCAGGCGGTGGCTGCATATAAACTTCCTCACGCAACTCACCATTAAGAAAGGCATTCTTGACATCAAGCTGAGAGATAGACCACTCACGAACAAAGGCCACAGCAAGAAGAGCGCGAACAGTGGTCATATGAGCAACAGGAGCAAAGGTCTCATCATAATCACGACCAGTTCCTGCTGAAAACCACGGGCAACAAGACGAGCCTTATAGCGCTCAAGAGATGCATCAGAGTGAGTCTTAACCTTATAGACCCACTTACAGGTGATAGGACGAACATGAGAGGGAGTCGGAACAAGAGCCCACGTGTCCTTACGCTCAAGAGCAGCAATCTCCTCAGCCATCGCAAGCTGCTATTATGGATGAAGAATAGCATCACGATAGGAAAGTGGCTCAGAAAGGACAGTACCGGCAAAATCTTGCCAAGTAACGGGTCCAAAGCCATACCGATCAATAGGCTGACGAGACCGATGACCACGACGAATAAGCTGCTCAAGGGAAGAAACAACAGGAGATGGCTCATCGAGAGAAGGCGCAAAAGAGCCTGAAGATGGCTCATCAGAAGAAGGATCAGAAGGAGTTGAAGCACTACGGTGTGTGTAGACCTGGGTCACAGGAGGCTTTCTAGTATAGTTAGGAATCAAAGAAGAAGACCCCGAAGGAGACTCTATAGGTGATACCACAGGAGGTGAAGGCAGAGCTCCTGAAGGAGGCACAATAGGAGAGGGTACCAAGCGAGAAGATATTTGTGGAAGAGCAGGAACAAACAAAAATGAGAGAGGATCAACTAAAGATGCAAAAGAAGCATCAGAGGAAGGATGAGGATAGAAAGAACGAGACTCATCAAAGACAACATCCTGAGAAATCCTCATCCGTCGACCAACCGGATCCCAACAACGATATCCCTTATGCTCAGCAATATATCTAAAAAAAACACCCCACAGACTGCGCAGTCAACTTCGTGCGCTCACGAGGTGCGAGAAGCACATAGCAAACACAACAAAAAAGACGAAGGTCGTCATAATCCGGCGTCTTGCCACAGAGACGCTCAAAAGGAATACCGCCATGAAGGGCTGAAGAAGGTTAAATGTTTGTCAAATATGTGGCAGTGGAGACAGCTTCAGCCCGAAAATGAGGTGGGACAGAAGAAGCAAGCATAAGAGCACGAGCGGTCTCAAGAAGATGGCGATGCTTGCGTTCAGCAACACCATTCTGAGCATGAGCACCAGGACAAGAAAACTGAGCAAGAGTACCTTGCGCAGAAATAACCGGACGAAGAGCACCAGAAAGGTATTCACCTGCAGAGTCGGCACGAAAACCACGAATAGAAGTGTCGAAATGAATGCGAACTATAGCAGAGAAATTCTTATAGATGGCTAAAGCCTCATTACGATTTTTCATAAAGTAAATCCATATGTGGCGAGAAAAATCATCTATAAAAATTATATAATATCGATGACCCCTTTTTGAAACAAAAGGAGCAAGACCCCATATATCTGAGTGTACAAGATCAAAAGGACGCTCAGACACCGACTCACTAGAATGATAGGGAAGCTGAATCTGCTTACCCAGACGACAACCTCGACACTGAGCTAATGACTCACGACCTGAAACTGAACCTAAGAGACCACGACGAATCAAAGTAGACAAACGGGAGCCACACAAATGACCCAGCCGATGATGCCGATGATCAAAAGACGAAGTGGACGCAGCCAAAGAGGAGCTGTCAGAACTTGCAAACGCAGCGGAAGGAAGACACACAAGTACTCGGTGACAATGGAGGACGCAGCGAATCAATTTGACGCCAGATAGCAGCCAACTAGGTGTAGAGCTCATCAACACTAAGGTCACCATGACGTAGCAACTGCTCCTGACGAATAGCAGCAAAATAAGCAGAGTGTCCACTAGGCTCATTGCGATCACGAAGAGAAAACCACATCTGATGAGACCGATCAAAGTCATCAATCTCTGCAGCGGTAAGAATAGACCCAGCACGAGCATCCTCATCCAACCAACACTTGTAAACACTGAACTGAGACTCATAGGATTTCATAAGATCATTAAACTCTGCAAGCAGCTTATCCTTAGCTTCATCAGTTGCCTTCTCTGGAATCGTGGGGCGCACCGAAGCCGTAGGACAAGGCGGACATGGAAGCTCGCCAGTAAGAAACTCCCAGAGGCAGACCACGCATGTGCCAGCGCATGCGAGGAACCCAGGCATGGTAGTTGGTCCCATCAAAAAGCAGTGGACACCGAAAAACAGGACACCACCATTGGAGGAAGGCGGCGACATTGCAGATGAATAGGAATTGCGACGACAAGAGCGCAACAGGAAAAGCAGTGCAAGCGCAGGATTGTCTTTCTCTTTTTTTTTCTTTTTTTTACCTATCTAAAACGGCAGAAGCTCTGCCCATGACCACCACGCAGAGTCCGCAGACTGAGGCGGGCGGGCAGGAGGCCGGTAGGGGCACCGGCGGACAGCGGGCGGGAGACCGCCGGCAAGATGACGGCCGGCCGGCGGAAGGGGCGGCGCGCAGGCACGGAAGAGCCGGCGCGCGGACGGCCGGTGGCGGCAGGCGCGGAGGAGCCGGCGTGGGGACGACCGGCTACGGCGAGCGCGGAGGAGCCGACGCGCGGACGGCCGGCGGCGGCACACGCGGAGGAGCTTGCGCGCCGACGGTCGGCGGTGGCGGGCGCGGAGAAGCCGACACGCGGACGGCCGGTGGAAGCGGGCGCAGAGGAGCCGGCCCGCAACGCGGATCGAAGCGCGACGATGTGGATTGGCGTGGTTGAGCCGGCGAAAGACGAGCCGGTGCGAGTTTCCAAGCCGGAGGGAAGAATCCGGCGGTGAGAGAACGATCAACAGTGCAGAAACGAAGCACTGTAGATCGATCCGGGAGAAAATAAAACGGAAGTGCAAGTGCAACACCAGGATCGTTATTTAGAGGAGAGAAAACCTAACCCTAATTTTGGCTTTGTATACCATGTTATGAATAGCACTTGTATTCATTATGAGGCCCTTAGGGCAATATATATATACACCAATACATGAAGGGATATATACACATAACCCCCTCCAATACATAGAAAATACAGAGATATATACAGATATATCTAACACTTTCTTGTATAGCACTCTAGGTCAACCTCGGTTGTATATATATATGTACATGTATGGATCCTAATCGATCTATTATTCCATGTCATATTCTCTTTCATGGCATCGCGAGGGTCGATCCTCATCCTTTAGCTTCCGTTCAAACCCTAGCCGCTCAAACCTTTAGATTAGAATGGTCAGGGTAAGGTGTTGGGAGTTGGTTCCGCTGAGATTTCTTCGAAGTTTACCCTAAGAGAAGTTGCTTTGGTGCGGACTCTGGGGTACAATTTGCTTTCAGTTTCGCAACTTCTCAAGAAAGGGTTTGAAGTGGCTTTAAGATGGGTGACTCTTGTGTTCTTGATGGTTTGTTCGCTTTCGTCCTTTGGGCAGGTTTTTCGGGTCGACTTCTAATCTATATATGGCCCTTCTCGTTGTTTGGTTACAGACATATGGAAGTCGCATAGGAGACTTGGTCACTTGAGCTTCAATCAGATTGAGTTCAATGGGATTAATCTAAGGATTGCCCAAATCGAAAGCTAAGAAGGATCTAGCGTGACACTCATGCCGTCATGGCAAGATGGTTGCCCCTTCTTATGCACCTGTCAATCAGGTGATGACCACTTATCCTAATGAGCTGCTTCATATGGACACTATGGGTCCTGCTCGGGTACAATCGGCCAATGTGAAGTGGTATGTGTTTGTTATGGTGGACGACTTTTCTCAGTTCTCGTGGGTGTTTTCTTTGAGTTTAAGGATGAGGCTTTCGGTTTTGCTCGAGATCGATTCTTAAAGAAGAAGGTCCGGGGCGGCATGGGACATGGAGGTCCTTTGGTCAGGCCTGGCCCTGCTGCTCCTGTCGCTCCCTGGCCTTTTCTGGAACCCTTGGACAAGCTCCATCCAGATGTGGCCAGGGCCTACTCCACCTCTGGCGCCCATCCCAGCTCCTCGACAACTGCCGCAGTAGGCGGCTCTCCACGTGGCCGTCCCCCAGCTCCAATCACAGCCCTCCTTGCTGGTGGTCACGGCCCATGGCCTACAGCTGTTCTAGGCACCCCTACCCCCTCCTGGGATCAACACGCTCTGGCACAGTCCTTCAACACCATGATGTTATCCCAACCACCACCCCAACAGGAGTGGTACTTCGACCCCGACGCCACCTCACACATGGCCTCTGATTCCGGTACACTTTCCCATCCAACAGCCCTACTGTCCTCTTTTCCTTCCTCTATTATTTTCGGTAATGGTTCCTCCCTTCCGATCACGTTTACTTGATGTTCTTGTTTCTCCACACCTCATCAAGAACCTCGTGTATGTTCGCCGCCTTACTACCGACAATAATTATTCCATCGAATTTGACCGCTTCACTTGTTCTACGAAGGATATGCAGTCCAGGAACGTGATCGCCAGATGCAATAGCTCCAGACCGCCCTACCCCTTCTGCGCTTTGGCCACCGCCTCATCGCCTTCTGCCGTCCTCTACGACGCTTCCCTCTGGCACCGCCTGCTTGATCATCCTAGGCATGAATCCCTGTCTAGATTAGAGCTTAAGCCGGTCATTCCTCATTGTAATAAAACTACTTCGGTTTGCCATGCGTGTCAGCTTGGTCGTCATGTTTGTCTCCCTTTTCATGCTTCGTTGTTAGGGCCCAATACAATTTTGAACTTATAGCCTTATACATTGTGATCTTTGGACGTCTCCTGTTCTTAGCGTCTCTAGTTACAAATTTTAGCCATTGTAAAATTAAACAATTCATAAATGCCTATAAAATTGAGACACAACACAAAAGAAGTACCTTCAAGTTCCATTTGCTTCTCCCAAGTTGGTCATTAGAAGAAGAAGAAAATGCACTACCATCGATATCACATGCATATTCAACAGACTCCATCTTGCCAAAAGCTATTTCATGCCAAAACTCCTCTTCCATATACCTTGATGGAAGACAAGCAGCACTTGAGTATCTTCGGACAAATTCTTTATTCGCCATCTTCTCAAACTCCCGAAATGTATACTTTCTGATAATTCATACTGACACATGTTATGCAATACGGACAATAAAAATCGTGTATCATGTAATGCTATATCAATTATACAAACCTTCCACTCATGAAGAAGGCAAACTTGTCATCCTTGGACCATTCAGCAAGACGTAGAGGCTGAACTCTGGTTGTAAACTTAATCCCACCTAATTCCTTCATTAGTACAGTACCAGCAGGTACCGAAGCAGAGACAGGTGAAATGATCTTGCATATACCTGTGATATTGCACATGGTCACAGCAATCTAACATGACAAAAACCTACTTAGACCTAGTTTGGCAACTCTTGGATTTGAGGGGATTGGATGAATTGGGGTGGGTTTAAATCCGCAATAGATCAAAATCTCGCTCAATCCCTCCCAAGCCACTTCAACCCCCTTCAATCCAATAGTTGCCAAACTAGGCCTCCAACACCCAACCAGAGTTGTGAAAAATTCCAAGTCTGGGCTGAGACTTTTTTTTTCCCAGCAGGCACATAAACTCAGATACCATTATTTTAAAGCACACTGGTGCGGAATATGAAAAATGCTACAGCAACCGAATAAGCTATATGATTTAGTTCGGAGTGCACTAATTTCATCAGCAAAATTTTTGGGGCACGTCTCAGAACGCCTCTAGCAAAAAATTGATTTTGAGATGTCAAAACTTGTGAGGTAGCATCACTTATGAATATAAACCTAAAAATATCTTAGTAGGTCCCTAGACTTGAACAATTTGCCACTTGTGACAATTTAGTAGTTTAGGGACGCAAGTTTAGCAACTTCTGCTGCTAATTCCTTCCTTCCTTGTTCATGCAACTACATCTGTCAACATTTTAGTTCTCTGTCTATCATCATTACCATACCTTGACCTTGTTGCCTAAAACATAATCCACAAAACACACAAAGAAGCAACTTTTACCATATTTGGCAGCCACAGGAGCAATTTTGCTGAGATAAACAATTGGGTCCTCAAACTCCTGGGTTGATGGAGAAAATACAGGACAATCTGGAATCTCATCAATCCAATCTAAGCTAGATAGATCAAACTTCTTTACTTTGTGCTTTAAGAAAGGGTCTCTCGTGGACCCTCCCTCTCTCAGTGATGCATCACAACTCCTGCGCAGCCTTGCCCCACATGACACAGATTTCAGAGTAACTCCATCCTTCCCTGCCATTATCCTGGAGGCATCGGTCACTTGATCTAAACACCCTGAGCACAATGACTGAAGGCACTCATCCAGCTCAATAGAACGGGACTGCTTGATCTGAGTACACAAGAAGCAGCAAGTACTAATCCTGTTAGAGCACCATATAAATTTCACAACTAAATTATAGCTAGAAATGACATGTTGTAATGGAAGGTGCTCAACTAAAGTGAAGTGGACGTAACCTAAAAAGCATGTCCTCAGATCATGTAAACAGAATATTACAACCCAAAAGGAGGAATCTAATCTAATCGTGCAAATTAAATAAGTAATTCATGAACACATGTCAATCTTGTGTTACTTCTCCACAGCAGTCTATATGTCTACAGGTCAGGGCTGAATTCTACAAAAGCTGAGCGACTGAGCAGTCACTAAATTTGTTCACACCATAAAAGCACTGTAGCCATGCAGCTGGCAATACCAGGAATACTAGTAGTAGGATGCTAAGTAGTCAAACTCTCCTGTTGATCCAGGGAATCCAACAGCTCTGTGCCATCTCAATCGCAAAACATAGGGAAAGGTTCCTGTCAAATCCATCCACACAGTTCGAAATTTCTTCTCAAATCACTTCCACCTCAGTTTACGTACATAAAAAGGTTCATATTAAGCACCTAGAATTATAGCCCACAATTTTACATCATAATATGGAACTTATTATGAACGTAGTATAGCAGAAACACGGGCAAAAATAGCAACTGATGTGGTCAAATCCTTTCCAGAAATTGGTCAAATATATATAGAACAGTATGAATTTACAAACACCTCAAAACTAACCATGGAATTAAATGTTTACCATACTAGGCTCCGTCCTACAGGCCCTGTTTGGATCGTAGGAAAAGCATAGGAAAAATGAAGGTTTTGATTCCAGAGGAAAGGAATGCAGAGAACACGTTTGGAACAAAGGATTCAAAGGAAAGCTTTCCAAAGGCTATTGGGGCTGTACTTTTGGAGGAAATAAAACATGAGCTCCGAGCTATGGGAAAATTTCCCGCGGCTCTCGCTCGTGCGCTAATTGAGATTAGGTGGTTGGAAGAGTACTTTGTTTGAGCAAGAAGAGGACTGCGCGAATGGACGGCGGCGCCTGCAGCTGCCAGCGTGGGGGGCTTGGGGCAGACTGAGGGCGCGCAGATGCTGGCGTGGGGGGCGGATTGGGGCCGCGCGGACGCCGGCGTGGAGGCAGATAGCCGGCCGTGCGTACGCCGGTGTGGGAGCGGACGGCCGGACGGGCGGCGTACGCGTGCTAGCATGAGCCCAGTGGCTAGCAGCGGACGGAACTGGTCACCAGAACCAGAACAGCGGAAAGATCTACTAATCACATATACGATTGGAGACAGAGGTGGGATGAAGTGGCAAAACTGTAGGACTCCTATACATTATACATTAGTGTATATTTGCTACGTTACGAATTCCTACTATCCGAGCGGTTCAAAGTTTCTATTCCTATATTTTGGATTCTCGTAGTTTCTTAGTTTCTACTCCAACATATTTCTATGGTTTCTTTCGTCATTTCATTTTGGATTTCTGAGTTGCAAACAGACCACAAAGAGAGGCTTCGCTATCTGAAGCAAATTCGTCGCCTAGAAAGAAACAGGGGCACGAATAGTAAAACAATTACATGACACCACGCGCTGAGATGCTACAGAGCATGTTGAATCAGGCGCGCGCGGTAACTCACGAAATTAGCGCTCAGCCGCTCAGGTATGCGAGCACTGCAGGCCAGAGTACTAAAGAGTCCGGCAAACCATAATTTGCATGAAAACACAAAATTTAAGGAAGGGTTAAAACGGATTCTAGTGATGAACCGTAAATGGCAGAGCTATAGTGATTCCTGGGTATCCCTAGCGACTTGCTTCTTTACATCCACTACATAGATAGACTTAGCATCAGCAGCTATACCATGAGTATGAGCAGATCGTCGATAATCCTTGGCATCAAAGGTAGCACCTCACAAAGTGGCCAACAAGTCTACCGGACCATAGACGAGTAGGTTAGGATCAAGATCTCGGGCTTCCATTAGACTAGGAGCTACTTCGATCTTCATACCGCGCGCATGTAGAGGAGTTTTGGCATCGAGATGCTTCTTATCTTAAGAGTACTTCGCTATTGCCGCTCTATGAAAGCAGGTATTGGATCTCTATTCCGAACGAGGAAAGAAGACTGAACTGGGGTAGTTTATTCTGATCCAACAACTGGCTATTAACATTGGTTGATGCTTCATTCATACAAATCTCCTTACGGAGGATAGTCAAGAGAGTGAGTGGTTTCCCCTTAAGATAGAATAGCAGGCCACATGGTATAATCCCTTATAGGACAAGGGATTAGAAGGTTGACAAATGAAGCCAAACGTAGTGATACTCTAGCACGGAGAACCAAGAAGGGTGCTTCTGCTACAACCAAAAATTTAAGCCAAGAATACAACAGATCCACCAACTTTTGTATCCTGTAACCGCTTTGCAGTCACCTTCGTTAGAATCCAGGGTCAGATGAGAGAAGCGAGATGTGAGGAGGTCTGCATTGCTCACCGATGTCCTTGGCTCCTCGTCGAGTCGGCACCAGGGGGCCGACCGACGGCCGCGAAGTCACGTAGATGAAAGGTGAGCCGGGAAGGGGGCGCAGGGAGGCGGACGGCCGGGTCCGTGGGGTGGGGCGGCCGGAGTGGGAGGGGCGACGCAGGGAGGCGGGGCGGCCGAGGCCGAGGGCGGAGGCGGTAGGAAGTCTTTCGTGTTTTTCTCTATTAATACACTTGATGATGAGCTTTTCAAAAAATCAATACACTTATATTTCCTTCCACGTGGTCTCGGCTATCTCGGACGGCGATGTTCATCTCCATTTCTCAATTCAAACTCTCCTATGTGTATCATAACAGTGTCTACCTCTCGCTTCTCTCGCCGCATCCATATCCCTCAGCCACGAGACCGTAAGAGTTGCCCCATGCCCTCACGGGGAGCCGCACGCTGCACTTGTCTGACAATAGTGATGAAGAGGTGCAAGAGGGACTCATAGTTGAGAACTAGCGGCATGGCACGACACATAGCATCCACCTTGGCAGGCCATCGCTTAACTCCGGCTCCACCTCCGAGCAGGATGCCGACGTGCGAAGGAACGCCTTCCTCCAGCGGCTCCAACTCCAACCGGAGTGGCTCCGCTGCGGCGGCTGCCACCAGATCCGCCAGCCTATTGCCATCCTGTTCATCTTCGTCGACGCATAGAAGGGGACTTAACCCGTTCACAGCCTCGCCCCACGTCGCCACCGCCACTATGGCCTCTTGCGGCTCCAACTCCATCGGGAGCGGCTCTGCGGCAGATTTGGGGGCAAGCGGGCGGAGGCGCAGCTTGGGCAGAGAGAGGGGAGTGGCGAGCGCCATGCCGAAAGGGGAGGGGTGAGCGGTGGCGGGCAGCACACCGGACGGAGAGGGGAAGCTGTGCGCCGAGCGGGGAAGGGGAAGGGAGTGGCGATGAGAGAAGTTGGTAATTGGCTTGTGGATGCGGTGAGGAGAAAGAACACGTGAACTTGCGGTGAGCTAGAGGCCGTCTCCTGTTTTACGTGTCCACATCCGGGTTCTGCTGGAACAAGCTACAGTGGCATGGGGACACCTTTTTCCACATCGGGGATGCTTGGGGACCTGCTGGAAATAGCATAAGGCACATTCGATGCCAAATGCATAAGAAGCAACTTATAAGAGCTTCTCACAAATGAACTGCATAGCAACATTTTTTGTAGCAGATGGAGATTAGCTTCTTCGAGCCTTTTTTTCCCACCGCACTCCTCTCCGGCGTGCGACTCCCCATCCAGCCCGCCACCACTCCTTCTATGGCGTGTCGTCTGTCATTGCTCTCTCTCCCTTTTCGGCTCGACACTCGCTGATGCTCTCCCCTCCGCCGTGACGCGTGTCACCGTGGCCTTCCGCGCTTTCTCCTTTGGCGCGCCACCTTGCCGCCGCCGTTCTCCTCTCCCTATCCGACGCAATGCTCGCCGATGCTCTCCCCAGCCGATGCACCACCCACCGTAGCTCCGGCCATAGCTCACCAAAGGAAGGAGCATGTGTGCCAAACACTAATGTTTTTTTTCATAACTTTTTTGATAAGTGCCAAAAAGTTTTGGCTGACCAAAAGCTGGATTCTGAAAAATCTTAAGTTGTGTCAAAAGTGTGCTTGTACCATGGGTACCTCCAACGGCTAAAGAACATTTGGGCTGAATAGAAGGGTCCACACCCAGATTAACCGTGACAGATGAGCCCGACGAGGGCCCAACGATGGACAGCCTCCAGTCGGGTCATGACTAAGATGTGCCTTGTTGGTCATGTGGTCTGAATAAGGAAGAGCGCGACAGCAGCATGCATGCGCCTAGCGAGGGTTCGCCCTCTCCCGAGGAGCGCAAGAGGAGTGAAGTCAACTTCCCATCATGTAATCATACCATAGAATGACTTCACAGAAAGGTCTTATCCCTTTCATGAATCCCGAAGAGTAGCACGACAATGCCGAAAGTACATGACCAGTCGAGCACCCATTCGGTTGAAGGTGCGTGTAGATGAGAGGACCCAGTGCCCCACCATCTTAGCAAATAGGGTGAAGTCAACCTCCCCGCTTGCTCATCCATAATCATATCACAGATAATTCCATAGGAAGGTCTAATCCCGTTAGGCTTCCAAAGAGCAGCTTGGCAACGTCGAAAGCTTGGAACCGGTCGGACACCTCACCGGTCGAAGGCTGCCTGCAGATGGGAGGCCCGCATCTCAGCCAAAAGGGGTGAAGTCAATTTCACTGCACGCTCGTCCATAATCATACACCAGATGATTTTGCACGAAGTTATAATCCCTCCGGGCCTCAGGTAGCCTGGCCATGCCAAAGGCTAGGACACATCATGCATCCGACCGGACGGAGGTTGTCAGTGGACATGGGTCCCGCCGCCTCGACTAATGGGATGAAGCCAGTTGTCCGCAAGCTGCCATGGCGCTATCATAACCAGACTGAAGTTCCACGAGACATGTGGTTGCAGGTTACGTATTGGTGCACGAGTAGTTGGACCGACCGAATATCCTTGCGGTGATCGTTGCCAGAGGCCAATTGTCAGAGGTTTGCAGCTAGTAGAAAAGAGTGGTTTACGGTCCTTCAGGTTTGCAACTAGTAGAAAAGAGTGGTTTAGGGTCCTTCTGTGCTAGACTTTCAGTACTTATATTCGAGTACTTTTCTGAGCAACCGTTTTTAGGCCTCGAACCTTCCAGCTGGAGCTTTCTAGAACATTAGGTGCAAGTGCAGATTAGCACGGAAAGCCGTGTTAACGTCATGTTCAGTAGACAGGATTAAGAATGACATCGTTTGTTAATCACATCCTGGGCCGGGAGTCAACTTTCAGACTCGTAAACGAAGAAGCGAAGCATATCATATCACCTTCCGACACCACGTTGCCCATCTTATTACCCACATGTTACGTGCACTCTCTGCCCAGCACTCGTATTAGTACTTGATTATTTAAAAAAAGGGTTGCTTCAATTCGTTCTTGTTTGTGTGCGTGCGCGAGCACCGATACGCCTTTTTACACACAGCTGTGTGGGAACAATTCGGCGGAGCAGCATCACGGCCGCCCTGGCCGAAAACCGGCTTGTCGGCAGCCGCGCGTCGCTTGCCATCACGTTTTTGGAACTCGTGATTCCTGCGAGACCCGGTCTGGGTCGCTGAAGGCCGCTCGTTGGATCGGCCAAATTTTCCCGTATAAAAGCACTGCTGCTTGGTATCTTCAGGGCGTAGGACTAGTAGACAATTGGAGAAAATCTCACACGAGAGACTAGCGAGTGCCAGTGGCAAAAAGAAACTGATTTTGCTATTCTTGTGCCATCAAATTCTACAGGACAGCGGCCTTGATTAGAGGAGAAAGTACTGCACTGCTGGGCAGCTAGGCTTTTTGTTGCTTGGAAGAGTTGGAGCAGGGAGCCAGGGGTTGTCCCTGTAAAATAATAAGGAAAGATTCCATGCTTTGGGCGAGGGGAGATGACGCGGGGCTGCAAATAATTGAAGTGGGGGAGCAAAGTGGCACACCCCCCTGCCCCCGCTTGCGCTTGATGTGTTGTTTTTTCCTTTCACTCTACTTTCGGCCAGGCCTCGTGGTCAAGTTGGCCAACTCAGCTCAGGGAGGGAGAGAAAAAAAAACATGCCCCAAAAGGCAGGTTTCGATGTTAATGCGTACGTTGACATCGCGTTCATCTGGCCACATAAACGCACATGGTTTAAACCCTGCTCCTTTCTGTCGCTTCTAGGATCACCTCACCTCACATCCACATGCAGGAAAAGCTGCAGATAGATAGGAAGAGACTGGGTCAGGTACGTGTGCCGATGATTTCCGGGAGAGCCTGCCGGAGAGAGCGACAGCTAGAATAAAAAGGGGCTGAAAAATCCAGGCTCCGTTCGCTGCAGCAAACAGCTGTTCCGGGCTGGATGATTGTGAGAAAAAAATATTATTTTATGATCGAAAGAAAACTGAAAGTAGCTCAAACGAACGGAACGGCACCTTCAGGATACGAAGCAACAGTGCTTTTCGCTGGTTGCCGAACACGCCTCGCCCGTCTCTCTAAGTCTCTATACATGGAGCTGGTGACCAGAACAGCTGAAAGCCTGAAGCAGACTTGTTCAGAGCAGTTGCGTTTGCGTCCTAACCTGCCGTCTGGGCGTCTGGCCAAAGAGAGAGAAAAATGTTTCGATCATTGGTAGTAGCTGATATCCTGCTGGTTCTGGGGGCCTAGCTGGTCGCTCGCATGGCCATATCGTCCTTTCCAAAAACCAAAGTCCCAAGGCGCATGCACCTGCAGCACTAGTGTACTACTGTTCCTGATCGCTCCGGGCGCCACAGACCCTCTGCGCGCCTCGTTAGTTGAGATATTGTTCGGTCTTATTTCCAAAGTGCCGTCGCTCTCCGCGCCCTCCGCCCGACAGCGACGCCGGCTGGCCGGGCCTGTGGCCCTCTCCTTTGTTCCTCCGCTCGCGCTGCGCGTCGCGAACGTGCAGCGAACCAGGATGCCGTAATTAGCAAAGCGCTATCAGGCGACGACGGCGAAAGGGCCCTCGTGCGTAGCGGCGGAGTACGACGAGTTGGGCGCCCGCGCCACCCGATCACCGCCGCACACCGCGGTTAGCTCCATCAGCCTTGACCGACCAACTGGCCCCGCGGCCACCGGCAAAGATACAGGTCCCAATCGTTTTGGCTCGCTATCTTAACACAGAAAGTTCATAGAATTAATAGAATAATAACATTACAGGTTAATTAGGTATCCGATTGTATCCTCAGTCAATATCCAGTTGTTTCTTTAGTCATGCAATTCTAGAATTATTTCAGACGAAATTAGTATGAGAAATGACTTGAGTCTCTACTTAACCAGATGATACCAAAGTGTTGCTGCTGTTAGAATTTTATAATGTTAAATAGAATTCACAGGTTGAAGAATAGTAAATAAAATATTAACATCATGAAAGCAAATATTCCTCATGCGTTGCTACGGAAATTTGAACGACATCCGCACTATAACATAGAAAGTCATTGCACGTATGAAGCCACAAAATATCCATGGAATATTTAAATAGAGGTCTTAGTTGCAATGACGTGTCTTCACACATGTTGAGAAAAATAGACAGTGGGTTCTCCTATTTAGATATAAAAAATTATACTATTTAAAACTCATGCACATATGCCTAGAAAAGAAAAGGAAAAGAAAATACAAGCAACCATATAGTAGCATGCATCTTGTAAAAAGAAATTAAGAAACACACACGCATCTAGGGATGGCAGTTGGAGCCACGCCATTAATTCAGCTTGTGAATGCCAAATGCCCTCTCCCAAATCTTAGAGGATTGGGTGCAATTGTTGGTGTACACCCACTTAGTCCGTACTCCACTGTCATTGTTTTGAATGCATGTCTTTATGATTGCTTGGGTTAACAGATTTTAGACAGCGGAATTATAGTCTTTTGTACGTGGAACGGTCTCAAAAGGTCACGGACGTGAGACGTCCATGTCGTGGTTGGGTGGTTCGAGATTTGATCGGTGATTTAATTTCCAAGCCCGACGCTGAGTGAGCCCGGCTGACAGCTGACTACGCCCGAGAATGGTCGCCTACAGCAGCTCGTCGTTCAACAGTAAGAAACTCTGCGATCTCCGCTCTCCAATCAGCTATCTTTTATCTCTAAATAAATGCACTCCTGAAGCCAATGGCATGCGGCGTCATCATCCATAAAACTATCTATTCATAACTACTAACGATTTTTTATGGTTATTACATGTATGCAATACTATTATATAGCACAGTATATGGTAGCAAGTCAAATTCTCGCGTAAACACATGGAAAATTCATCTGTTATAGGACAAACTTCACTCGACGGCAAATCTTACCCACCGTGACGAGGAGCGCCAGACATCCGGTCGCCGTTCGCGTCCATGTCCGACCTGCTGCTCGGATCAACGATCCCTTCCTCTCAGCGTGTTCCTATCCATGCACATTAGCACCTCGGCGTGTGGTAGCTTGGAAATGCCACGGCGAGTGACGAGCTAGCTTCCCGCGGGTCATCGTCGCGCTAGAAAATCCAAGCAGGAACGACGAAATAATCCGCACGGCGGCACGGGAGCGGACCGACCTCGCACGCTACAGAGAAGTTTGTGGCCCGGCCGCCCGGGGTGGGGACTGGGGAGATCGTAAGCTAGTGAGGAGGATAAGGAGCTGGTCTTCTCGCCTAACACGCTCATATTCCTCTCCACGGACCGCGGGATGTAGATACAAAAACAACGCCATGTACCGGACCCGAAAAGTATGCAATGATTCGTCGGAGAAACAAGATAGGAAAACTGATTAATTTTCCTATCCATCTTCTGAGCCGAGGCCCGCGAAGGATGGCTCGCGTTTTCCACTCGAGATCGCCGTGCAAAAAGAAAAAAAGAAGAAGGGAAACCTGCGTTGGCTGGCCGGCCTCGCCTGTCGCTGCCGTTGCCGTGCTGTCGCCGACGTCGACGTCGTCGGCGTACTTTTGGGCTGAAACTAGATCGGCTACGCCGGCGCACGGGGGCACGGGCGCACGGCCTGACGAACTCGGACGCTAGCGTTGGACTGTTGGAGATCTTGGCACAGAGCAAAAAGGCAACGCGGATGCTGTGTGCAGCAGGAAAGGGAAAGGTGACGCCGCGGAGCTGCGGAGGTCGAGTGCGCATGGCGACCGGAGAATCTCAGGACGATTCGTTTGCAAAAGCGAAGAACGAAGATGAAGGGACCCCGCCGGCCGCCGCGGCCGGGGCGTGTTCGTACCTGCTCCGCCGGCGCGTTGGTTACTTGTACAACTGCCCTGAGGGATCCGTGGGCTATGGAGGCCGAGGTTGCAGTGGAATGATGGATCGGGCCCGCTAAAGGTTTTGTATTGTGTCAGGCCTTGTTCAAACTTGAATTGGCCCGTATTGCCATCGTCGAAACGAGCCTTCTTCTCCATTTTTTTCTCAAAATTTCTATTTATCTACAGGATGATTTTCAGTTGTGTTTTCACTCACTTTTGTGTAGCTGTGATTGCTTCAAGATTTGTGCGCATCATTGGGCCTTTTCTATCCAGCGCATTTTCAGTTTTCCTCTTTTCTTTTCTTTTCTTTTCATTTTATTTTCATTGTCCGCCGCCCCTTCCCCTCTCGCACCCCTCCCCGTCTCCGTCCGCCGAGGACCATCCACGGCCAACCCCTCCTTGTCGCCGGCCGCTCGTCGCGGAGGCGTTGGAGGAGGGCTCTGAGCCGGGCATGGCGCCGTTGCCGCGCGCCCGCCTCCTCCCGTGGTGGCGTGGCCACGCGCACCTGTCCCAGGAGGTGGCAGTGCGAGCTCCGGCGTGGGGCGAGGAGGGCCGGCAGCGGCCGGAGACGGAGACTACGCGAGTGTGAGACGAATCGGCGGCTGGCAGGAGCTTGAGACGGCAGTGAGCTTCGACGCGGGCGCGAGGATGTGCCGGGATGGCGGCGCGGCTGGCGGGAGCAGGAGAGGGCAAAGGAAGAAGGAAGGGGGTGGAGGGAGCAGCAGCCGCCGCCGCTCCTGCACGGCCGCACCGGGGGAAGTGGCGTCGGCAGGGGCGAGGCGGCGCCGCCTGCACCGCCGCCTACGCCGTACCAGCGAACGGGGAAGCGTGCAAGGGCAGCGGCGTCAAGCTGGGCAGGGCGGCGCCTGGGAACGGAGCGGAAGCTGGCCTCGCCTTTGCCGGGGATGGAGCGGGGGCAGCGCCGGCGGCCGGCTGCGAAAGTGTCTGAGCAGGGGCTGAGGGTGAAAAGTGACGTGGCGAGATTTGATTGGTCTAAATAAGTGAATGATTTTCATCAACATAATCTTTCGGAAGATGAGCGGTCACTCCCTTTTTTCTTGCCTGATAATAAATAGGAGTACTAAATAATCTAATACACATATACGCGATCACAGCATACATGAAGCTACACGTGCAAGGAGATAAACTCCTAACAGCTTTTGTTACACCGTGAAAGTGAACTGCTTTTAACTCCCATACACCAGCTCATACACGTCTCAACAGAAAGAGATCTCTTATATATGCCACATGCTTATTCATAAGTTCCAACTCACCCAGGCTTAGTTTGAGTAACCTCGGATTGTGACGGATTGAGGTGGATTGAGAGAAATTGGACTGTGTTTAAATGCACAATAGAACAAAATTCTCCTCAATTCCTCCCAATTCACTCCAATCTCCCTCAATCCGAGGTTACCCAAACTGGCCTCCAGGTTGTTGGAGGAGGGCATCTGCAGACAGCTTATGAAAACAACTTATCAGTAGTGCGTACTCACATGACTAATCAAATACAATCTAGTTTTGTCAAAATATGTTAAGTTTGATCGAATTTCTTTAAAAGTATCAAAGTTTTGTGACATTGCATTCTTTCTGGGACAGAGAGGTAACTAAATTTAGGTGGATGCATGAGGCCATAATCATTGTAAATCAATAAGCGAAATGTGGAAAAAGGCATTTATACAAAGGGAGTAAGCAAAAGACCTAGAATCGACCATTTCTAAGCAATCACCATTCGAACAATAAGTGAAGATTTCACCAACTGTGAGCTCGCTCCTCCATTAATCCTTTGTTGTGGGGCTCTACATTATTGAATTCAACGTTAAAATAGTGCGCTAATGTCTGAGAGAGCAATTATCCGAATAGATTAAAACCTTGGAGAGGTGTGCACGTGTACCCGCATGGTTCATGAAACCATTAGCCATAGATCACACTAGAAGTACATGTATCAGCCTATAAACATAGCCGTCGCAAACACACGCCTGGCGACTTTCCAAAGTAGAAAGATATTCATCCACAAACAACTCTTACCTACACCCCTTCCTAACCCGTTGAGAATCTGTCAAGTGATCATGGTGGGCGTCTTATCGATGCAATAATGTCACGATCCTTAACCAACGCGAGCAAACCTACGCCATTTAGGTTCCAGCCCCATCATGGCAGCATTATCCACTTGAGTTTTGAATCAATATATTCACTAGTTGCTCATCTTCTATCCATGACTGTAGCCAGTAGTAGTGGCGACTTTGCATGACTAAGCAAATCGAGAAATCTAATAAGCACGCATACTTTTCCTAGTGAAGATGACTAAAGGCACGAGAGAAAATAGATAGTATGATCAGGGGCAGATCTACAGCCAGGGCTCAAGCCCCAGGTACCGTGGCGCAAACAATGGAGCCCGTACTATTAAAATTTCTAGACATGTATAATAAAGAAGAAAAAATAGAGATAGAATAAGAGAGGCTAAAGCAGTCAGTCCCAACTATATATCTGTTGATCCTAAATCCGCCACTGATAATGATGTAAGTGGGCTATACTTATTTGATATGAATTAACTGGCGCTAATCCCATAGACAAGCAATATATACATCATAATAGAAGTTTTGGATCCAAAATAAGATTTAATATATAGAAATGTTTGCGTTTAACATGCTACCCTGCTCATAAGGCCATCTTCAATGGACCGTCCAAAAAATCTTGCCTATAGTATAAAACGACACTGTAGCGTTACTGTATACAAAATAAAAAATACGTGGGAATAGCGATAGTCAATCTGGATAGACGCTCCGTTGAAGATGGTCTAAGCGTCTCCGTCTTGTGTATCCAAAATAAGATTCAAGTTAGTGGGCGGATAGAAAGCAAAGCCGATGAAAAAAAAGAACCGTAGGAGATGGGCAGCACGAGATGCTTCTCACAATCTCACGGCAGGAATGGGGTTCCTACATCAGATCACGGAGGAAGGCTTGTATATCATGAGCCCAACAACTAATCAATTGTTAGTTTCTAAGTCCTGATTACATCTAAGGGTGGGGATCTGACGTGGGTAAAACGATCTAAGTAAAAAGTGTTTTCTCCTTAACTCTGCTCTTTTACAGCCTAGACTAGAATAGAGTAAGAGTATGAAAACTGAAAATACATTGCCGTGCCAGCCAGACATTACATTAACGCGTAAAGCTGGAGCGGACGGAGCAAAGGGTGCGTCGCCAATCATTCACGAGAACCCGATAAAAGAGGAAATTATAGCCTAAGGCGAAACATCGAGCCAGCCATCCGAGCCGAATGGCCGGCACAAAAAGGAAGCGAGAGATGCAGAGACGAGCAGAAAAGACACAGGAGCAGGTTACTTCTCTGGCGATCCTGCTGGTGGGTACTGCTGGTAGACCATTCAAGCAATCACGCTAAAGTCATATGGCAGGACAACGCTCCAACCAAGCCTACGCTAGGATCGATCCAGTGGAGTCTCGACAACACAAGTCCTATACTGCGAGGCACATCTGCTAGTACGTACTCGGTTTCTGCATGCGTGACTGAACGAATGATTTAACATAACGTACGCGTACACTGATCAGGTCACAAAACACCAACGGCTCCAGTTGTTGCTGTCCGTTGCTGGATCGCCCGCAACACAAATCCCGTGATTAATCGTTCATATATATACCAATCAAGAAATCTTGTGGGCGGCGAATCCTAGCTCATAATGTCAATAATTCGATCACATATATATACCCCCACTGTCACCAAGGAATCAAAGAATCACAATGCATTAATCGCTACTGGTCCCTACACCTAGCTTTACAACCTGCATATGCATGATCGGACCCTCCAAAAAATCGAATTACAATACCAGATCAATTGACCACCTCCACGGCTCCACCTCCCACAGACCATCGAGTGATAACTGATAACCATCATCATGCCATTGGTTACGCGTCTTTTGATCTCAGCTGCTCGCCACGTCCGATCGTGCCCTGGCTCCGGCGCCGGCCTTGCGCCCCCGGCGGCGGCCGCGGCCGCGGGTCCTCATGACGACGGTCCTGGACTCGCCCCAGGCCCAGAAGGCCTCCCTCTCCTCGTCCGAGTTGTCGCACTCGGGGAACGCGGCCGCGTACCGCACGGCGTCGTAGCACACGGTGTAGGTCATGTGGCGCGCCCTGAACGCGCGCATGGCCGCGCGCTTCTGCGGCGTCATGACGGCGTAGTCGGCCGTCATGAGCCCCAGGAGCTCCTGGTCGCCGCGGCGCGGGACGCGGAGCACCGGGTCGGCGCGGGAGCCCACGACGGCCAGGTCCGTGAACTCGGACGCGAACGGCGCGTACTTGTAGTTCACCTTGTACTTGCCCCCTTCCGTGGCCCACGTCGAGCCGTCCCAGATGGTGGCATACACCGCCATGGGCTTCGCCGGGAAGTCGCCGCCCATGTCCGGGTGCCGGATCACCTCCCGGATCGGCGTGTCGTCGATGTAGAAGCTGCATATATGAGCAACGAGCCACCCCCCACCGATCAGTTTTCTGTTCTGCGCGTAGTGTATACTGTACTAGGGAGTAGGGAATAGTGAGACGGTGCTGCGTGTACGCACATGATGTGGGTGGGAGCCCAGAGCACGGAGTAGCAGGTGGGCCTCCAGGGTGGGGTCGAAGGGGAGGAGGTAGCGCTCCTCGCGCCCGTGGCTGGTGCTGCCGTTGCCGTAGACGTTGGTCTGCACGCGCCACTGCCCGCCCCACCGGCTGCCCAGGAACTCGAAGTCCAGCTCGTCGTGCGTCTTCTCGTACACGTCCCCGTTGGACAGCTGCAGCATCAGAACAGTCTCACAACATTGAACACCGATGCTTACATGATCAAAGACACGACCACGTGTTACTTGGAATCTCTGAAAGTTGCAAGCTTGAACAACAGAGCAGTGAATATTCCATCTACCGCCACAAGAGCAATTTTCACTGCAATGCAACCACTGACTGGCCTGTAGAGGCCAAACACGCAGTACTACCAATTCAGTACTAGCATTTACTGTTTATTTGGTGCGCCTAAATAATCAATCAAGGCGTGAATGACTGAAGAGGGAGCATTTATTCCCGGGGCCAGGCGGCGCAGCCTTTCTGGGCTGCAAAGTCCAAGCAGCCCATGTGGGCTCGCACTGTAGCGTGCTCTGCGCCGCAGGACATGGGCGCACCCGCAGAGGTTGCTGTGCCTCTTTCTCGCCGGCGGTTGCTGATGAATCCGTGTTGACACGCCCATGTGACCAAGCACGAACCAACGGTCCGAAAGAGCGGCGGCAGGGATACGCTTCTATGGTAAAAAAAAAGGGCCTCCCTTTGGGAAGGAATGTTCCGAGACGAAATGTTAACGCCGCGGCAATCGGCGTCGATTCGGGGGCACTTACGTAGAAGGCGACGACGACGCCGGCCGTGTAGTCCTTGGGAAGCTTGATGGACGCGCTGAAGAAGCCGTGGAGGTAGTAGTCCGAGGAGATGAACCCGGAACCTGCGAAGAACAGGCGGCGGCGGCTTATCTCAGAGACCGTATGAACGGCAACAGCAGAGGATCAAAGACCCATGTCGCCACCCCATCCAATCCACACATGGTGCTCCGAAGAAGGCGTGGGAACTGGAAAAAAAAGATTAGATTTTTACGAGAAGACGACGCGCCGCGTACCGGATCGCCGGTCGAGCAGGAGGCGGACGCTCCTGTCGCCGTCGGAGCGGACGAGGTTGCCGTCGCCGAACAGCGGCGAGAACCGCTCCCCGAAGGCGACGGCCGGCACGTCGAAGGCAGAGGTGGTGGCCGATAAGCACACCCACGTCGCGGCGGCGAGCAAGCCCGTCAGCAGCAAGAGCGTCGCCTTCGTCGCCATCGCTGGCCGTATGAATCGCCGAGCGTCCGAGCTCCTCCGCAGGCGCGGCTCGCTGCTCTCAACCTCTGGCTGGCCTCGGTTTTTCCTCCTCCCCGTCCCCTTTTTCCTCGCTTGTGCACCGGCGGCTTTTGATCGAGAGCCAAACCGCGACGCGCTGCCTGGCCTTGATACTCTTGTGGCTTGTTTTATACGCGGTCTCGCTATATTGGCCGGGACCTGGAGGCGGAGGAAGGGGGATGGATATGCGACTGCGGCGCGGGGACGTGGAGCCGCCTTTTCCCGTGGCCGCGCAGGCGCCGCGCACGCTGAGGTGGACTCGGTTAAGTGCCGCGCGGGCCCCACGTGGCCCCAGAAAGCAGCCTCCACTACGGTGGACGTGCAAGTGCAAGGCAAACGAAACGGGAGCGATGGCAGCCAGAACGGAGCAGCCAGCCAGCCAAGGGGTGACGAACGGGAGTACTCCTCTGCTGCACCCGTTTGACACGGAAAAAGGAGCGGGAACGTGGTGGGTAACGGGCGATTACGACGAGGGCAACAGCTAAGCTTTGCTGGTGACGGGGGGCGACGAAGGCATGGCCCGGAGGCGGCGCCGTTGCCTTGTCCTGTTTATCGGCATCAAGAGACAGCAGCGCGGAAATGCAGTGCATCCTCTAAACTCTCTGTTTTCGCAGCGGAAATGGCTGGATTTGGAATTAATGTCGCGAGACTTTTGGGTGGCGTGGCGTGCTGGGGTTTTGGGCGTGCATGGGCTGGTGGGATGGACCGCGGGGACACGCAACGCAGCGGAGGCTCGGCTGGGGTGGTTTTGCGCGTCATTACCAGCGTGCGAGTTATTAATGGGGAGGGTGACGTGAGGCCCGCCGAGCGGTGCGATTGGAAGCTGGAGCCTGGAGCCGGAGGCACTGCAGCTGCTCCGTCCGTGTCCTGGCCATGGCCACCGGTCCAATCCGGTGGCTGGCTAGGCCATGCAGCGGATAGGCGCGGGCACACCAGCCACCGTGCCTGCCGCTTTCACCTGCCTGGCTGCCTCCGCCAGTGTGGCGCGTACTCCTAGATGCATGTCCATGTCCAACGAGGCACCAGCTGTGCAATCGAACGCAACGCCTCCCCTCCTTTCTGACGGTTTGTCCGCTTGCCCTCCTCTCCACGGCGATGGTGCCGATGCCTTTGCCGGCATGGCATCCAAGGCGGTGGCTCTGGCAGTATGGCTCTCCAGTGCTGTTCTGTAGCACAGTAGTAAAATCGACGTGACCAGACTAATACAAGTAGTCAAGTACATAAACATGGACTTACTGTACAGCATCTGCCCGCCAACAAAAGTCACGCGCCCACATCAATCAATGTGTCTTGAAACGACTAAACGAAATACTGGCATTAGAGTACTCTCGCAGCGTCTCCAACACAACAGGGTTAGATTAGAGTATTGCGGTGACAGCAGCTAGCGCCGCCAGGGACCGAAAGCGGCAAGGCGTTGCGCATATACAAAGAACGGCCGCAAAGCAGCACATGACATGACCAATGACTGACTAATGGCCCAAGACGACGACAGGCCACGCTCCGCTTTTTCACGTGCGCCGCTTCCCCAAGACACAACAACGCACGCACACATGCCCGTGCCTGCGCGCCGCGTCAAAAACCCAAACCCCCCCGTGGATTCGAAACAGCTACGGGCCGCCGCCCCGCCGACCGGGTTCTCTCCTCCTCTCCCACACCCGCCGCGCCGGCCACCCACCACGGCCGCCAGCCACATGTTCCCTTGGCCCTTTCGCGCCTAACCCTCCGGAGTAGAGTAGCTAGTGGCGGCGTGCGGATGCAGTCTCATGCAGAGGCCGATGCCGCACTGTTCGCCCTGTGACTGTGAGGCCGTTTCGTCCGCGTGCCGTGGCGCGACCGGGCGTACGCCGACCCTGTTGCGTGGTCAATGGGATCGAGACCCGCGCCCGCGCGCGTGCCGTACCATCTGAGGTTTCACGGGCGCGCGTCGGGATCTAGAAGACCGGTGTAGCTGCATAGGTGGGTTATATTTCGGCCAGGGCGCCTGTTTTTGCCCTGCATTCTTGCCCGGGACCGGCAGTCTGAAAACACGGGCATCGTGGCACGCGTACGCGTGATCCGCTTCGTCAGTCTGCATCGCCGGAATTCGGGGACATAGAAACCGCACGTTGATCGCTGGGCTAGCGGTACGAATTCAGGCTTCGTAGTTCGTACTCGTAGGAAGATTTTCTCCTTTCAGTTCAGTTTCTGCTGCGGACTCCTAACATCGAACCAACGCCATCGGTCCATCACGGCATCAGCCACTGTTCAGCCGCCTCTATATGCTCCGGCCGTCGCGGTCTGCGCAGCAAAGGATAAAGCGGATAAGCTTCTCCGGGCATGAGATGAACGGACTGGGGTCGGCCGGCACACAGAACAAAGATCGATCGCAATCTCATGTGGAGGCAACCCCATCGCGCCCACCCAGGCAAAAGCGGCCTCCCTTGATCTTGATCTTGATCCTGATCCACATCCAACATGCCGCGCGCGCTGCCTGCTTTCCAAAGCAGCCTAATCCTCCGGTTAAGGTCTCCGAAAGCTGTCATGTGGCGAAACAACCCCTCCGGCCACATTGCTGACTGGTAGTGACGACAACTGCCTACCGATTGCTCCCCTGCTCGTTCCGTCCTCACGACAGGTAGTAGGCAGCGGTAACGCATATCTAAAAGCAAGCAGGGCATATGCGATGTGGTGGCAGGACTTTACCACGTCACCTGTGAAATACAATGGCGAGCATCAGAAGCTTCCCCTGCATCTCGCTACAGATTATACCTGCTGCATCATTGGAATGTGTCTTTTAGCGCTTGCTTAATCTCGACCGTGCTGGCAGAAAGCGCTGGTGTATCGGGGGGATGTGGGCTGGTTTCCACTTGCCCAGAGCTGTGCCACGTGCGATGGTGCTTTGGACAGCCTGTGTCATTACGTGGAAGTGGAATACACGTAACTGGCCTTTTTATCACTCCTTGTTCGATCCTCATCGACGACGGTGTCCGCTAAGAAAGTATAATAAATCTGACTAAGCCAGGTTTGGAATAGTGCACGTCACCAAAATTTTAGGTGGCAAGGGTAAACACAAGAGAGAAGGAATTGGGTGGAGCCTAATCCCAACGCACGCTACGAGAAGAAAAAATCTGCTTGCAGCTTGCTGCAGAGTTAACACTGGCTTTTTTTTTTCTCCAACCAATCAAAATGATTCATCTCTCTGAATATTAAATATTTTCGGCTTTAGTTTAATCAATCTAAAATTATCTAAAAGTAAGATTATTATATGTATCGGTTTGATCGTTGGCTCTTCGTGATGTGCCAAGAGATAGAGCCTTCGGCATGGTTAATAATGTAGCTCATTGTAGGCTGTATGCACATGCTAAGTCACAGCCAACAAAAAATTCCATTCATACAATAGCTAGCCATTGAGACACTCTATATTATTAATGTACGGCCTACCATATCCTCACACAAAGGTTTTTTGTTTACGTGTTTCAGCCGGCTACAAACTAATAACCCACTCCGCTTCTCTTAGCTTTTTTTGCTTTCACCTCGTTACAAATTTTACGTGGCACTTCTTTACGGTCGGTTTACATCACCTCGTAAATCGTAATACTTATAGTAATACTGTAGTAATATAGTCGACGCGAGATGACAGGAAATTGCAGGCGCACTAGCAGAGCACGCACACGCGGGCTGGGCCCGCTATTCATGCTCAATCAAAGCGAACACAAAGCGATCGTATGTCTGGGCTGGGCTTCGGAACTCACCACATGGGCCTCGGCATCAGAACGACGGCCCGGCTGGGATGGAAGAAACCGGAGCCTCCTCGTGAGTTCCGGAAGCACCGCGAGAGACGACCACCCGACGCGGAGGAAGGATACTCGTGGTCCAAGTCCAACCCGGCGGGCGGGCCGGGCTAGCCTTAACGACCAAGCCACGCCAACGCCAAGTCCGCTTCTGGCTCCAGCATAAATACGGTTCTGCCCACCCGGCGAGGCTTCAGATCGATCAGTCCCAGACACCCGAGCCGAGTTCTCCCCCAAGTGTCCTCGTCGTCTCCCGCTTCGCCGTGTCGCGGTTTCCTCAGACGCATCAGCTGATCAGCTCGTCGCTCAGCGATCTTCCGCCCCCGCAAGGTATCGACTCTGTTCCCTGCTCCGATCCATCCGATTGAGTTGTTACTCCGTGTTATATGTTAGATGCGGTTGGCCCCGATCTGAATCCTAGGGTTTCGTGCGATTTGGTTGGCCACGGTTTCTGGTTTGCTCGTTCGTCGCGTCTTCTATATTTACTGGACTAATCTAGGGATTTATGCGGGCATGGGCCTTGCGGTTTAATCGTGCGATCTGACGTGGTTGCATCGTCGAGTGGATAGATTTTGTTTAGGCTGTGATTTTAGAATCTAGATTAGGTTCATTGCATTGGGCTCCGATCGGCTAGAGCTGTACAAGATTCCTACACGTTCTGACAAGGAATTCGTATCTTGCTCTTGGCCTGTGCCTCTAGCCGATCATTGGTCTTGGGCAAAGTGTAGGCATGATCTTATTGCATGCACGTATTGGGACAGGTTGATGGTTTGGTGGTGTTCGTTCTATATGGCTTGCTTTAATTTATCTGAATAACATGAATTCGAGACTACTTGTTTAATCGTGGTGCAGTTATAAAGATTAGAAACATTGATTTGATAGCTAACTGTCTCCATTTACTTATACATAAGCTTTTGTTTGTGAATGGAATCATTATTTGCAATGAAGCTAGTTAAGGGATACAATTCATTACGTTTTTATATTGTAAGTTTGTAACTATAACAGAAGTCTATTACCAATTAATGCTCCAGAGTGTTACTGATCCATGGATTTTACTTAAAGGTATCTAGGCCTTTTTGTTGCGATTCTACCCTTCCATAGGATCTGCTATTTGTTTTCTTGCGATCAGTCGCAATCCGGAACAGTATTTGACCAATGCAGTATGTTAACACCACAACTGTAGTAATGTTGGTATTATTAGTCAGCCACACCAATTTAGAATGTTATTGAAACCAATGTTGCACTGACGGTCCAATGTGTTACTGGTGAGCTTACATCTGTGTTCTCTGATATTATATTTGTTTGACTACGTAAATTAAATTCCTTATTATACCTCTACTTAAAACACGTGTTTGCAAGCATTCTGACATATTCTATTTGTCCGAAACAGATGCAGATCTTTGTTAAGACCCTGACTGGCAAGACCATCACTCTTGAGGTTGAGAGTTCAGACACCATCGACAATGTTAAGGCCAAGATCCAGGACAAGGAGGGCATCCCCCCGGACCAGCAGAGGCTTATCTTTGCTGGCAAGCAGCTGGAGGATGGTCGCACCCTTGCTGACTATAACATTCAGAAGGAGTCTACCCTCCATCTTGTCTTGCGCCTGAGGGGTGGAATGCAGATCTTTGTCAAGACCCTTACAGGCAAGACGATCACACTGGAGGTCGAGAGCTCTGACACCATTGACAATGTCAAGGCCAAGATCCAGGACAAGGAGGGCATTCCTCCCGACCAGCAGAGGCTCATCTTTGCTGGGAAGCAGCTAGAGGACGGTCGCACCCTTGCTGACTACAATATTCAGAAGGAGTCTACCCTCCACCTTGTCTTGCGCCTGAGGGGTGGCATGCAGATCTTTGTCAAGACTCTTACAGGCAAGACGATCACACTGGAAGTTGAGAGCTCTGACACCATCGACAATGTCAAGGCCAAGATTCAAGATAAGGAGGGCATCCCCCCGGACCAGCAGAGGCTCATCTTTGCCGGCAAGCAACTTGAGGATGGACGCACCCTGGCTGATTACAATATCCAGAAGGAGTCTACCCTGCATCTGGTTTTACGCCTCCGAGGAGGGATGCAGATCTTTGTCAAGACATTGACTGGCAAGACCATCACACTTGAGGTGGAGAGCTCCGACACAATTGACAATGTCAAGGCTAAGATCCAGGACAAGGAGGGGATCCCACCTGACCAGCAACGTCTCATCTTTGCTGGGAAGCAGCTTGAGGATGGACGCACATTGGCTGACTACAACATCCAGAAGGAATCCACTCTTCATCTTGTCCTGCGTCTCAGGGGAGGGATGCAAATATTTGTCAAGACGCTGACCGGCAAGACCATCACCCTGGAGGTGGAGAGCTCTGACACCATTGATAATGTGAAGGCCAAGATCCAAGACAAGGAGGGGATTCCTCCGGATCAGCAGAGGCTTATCTTTGCTGGGAAGCAGCTAGAGGACGGGCGTACCTTGGCAGATTATAACATCCAGAAGGAATCCACTCTTCATCTAGTCCTGCGCCTCCGCGGTGGTGGTGTTAACTGAGGAATGGAGCAGGAACGTGCCCAGCTGAATGTCAATTTGTATGGTTGGCACTTCTGTGGTGTGATGACAATGCCGGTTCCTTTGGAACCTATCTATCCAATACTCCTAGCAGTATTCTCTGTTTCGTCTAGTGAACTCGTCTGTACAACTTATCATTTGGTGCTCAATATTCCTGTGCTATTTTCATCAGACATAATATGCTTTTATTTTCTGTGTATATCTATATCTTTTTGAGCTCTGCTTCGTTGATTTTGGTAGCGCCATTTTTTTACCCTGACGAGGAGTTTATGTATTTTTGCTGGTGTATGCATTTGACGTTTGCGTGTCTGCTCTTTCCGTTTGCTGACTTACTGACGGGACTGCTATGAACTTAGGTGCTGAAAATTTATACTGATTCCTAAAATTCTTCCGTGTTTGCTATGCTTCGGTTCATGCGCACTGATGCACTGGATCCTGACATCTTCACGGTTTTGTGCTGTGCATGGTTTCCCTTCCCCTGAGCGCAGGTGATTGGTGATCGATTTAATGGCATAGATAATCTTTATGAACTTAGGTGTTGAAAATATATACTGATTCCTAAAATTCTTCCGTGTTTGCTATGCTTCGGTTCATGCACACTGATTCACTGGATCCTGACATCTTCACGATTTTGTGCTGCGCATGGTTTCCCTTCCCCTGAACGCAGGTGATTGGTGATCGATTTATTCAGATATTCTAGATGTGCGACCTGAGGCTGCGTGCGCTACCAGCCGGTCCTGCCCTGTCCCTCTTGCAACTTGTGGACAGCCGCCAGTTTGATGCAGAGGGAAGCTGAGCCTGTGTGTACGTACAGACGTAGAGTGTAGCCAAGTCTCGGCTCCGGTACTCGCTCGCAACGCGTGTGCAGCGCTATCAAAGCATAACCGGCGGCCAACCTACATGTCAGGCCCAGCCACACAAGGTCGATAATGTCGGTCTCAATGGACAGCTTGCTTTGCACTAGTACAGGAGGAGTATTTCTTAAAACAGGTGCCTGTCTTCCTGTCTCTCCTTGTTGCCGCCACCTCCAACAAGAGGCCTGTCCTCCAGAGAACGGCCAAATCCAGCTTCGCGCCATCGTAGCCTCAGCCGTGTGTGTCTGCGCCCTCCAGAGCCCAGCAGGTGCAGGTCCAGCTGCCAACGCTGAATTCCAAACTGGAACGGTCCAACTCGGCAAGCTCTTGCCGTCGTGACTCGTGAGCATGTGAAAGCGCCCGCCCGGTGAGGGGCGCGGGTCCGGTTCCATTTCATTTTCGCTGGGAAGAGTGCATTCGTGGCTGCGCCAGCGCCCGTTGAACAGATGTGGCACGAGGTAGGAGAATGGGCCACTACCTGCCGCGCGCGTCTGCTTAATTTGCCTTGCCAAAGCCGGCAGAGGCGCGGAGATATTTGCGTCTTGATCTCGAGCGCCTGCACCCTGTTGAGACCGATCGATCCAGCACTACTGGCGAATGAACCGGTGGTTCTTTGCCGATCTTCTGTCGAGTCCTAGTCAGGTGTCGATTAACCGGGGGGTGTCAGTCACAAACCGCCACATCACTCTGTACGTCAGTGTAGACGTGAGATTGGAATCTTCCCGCGTCACGCCCAGCTGCGGAGATCGTCACAGTCAGTGGAGTAGAAACAAACAAATATCGCCATCGCGGGCTCCGTCATATGCTTGGATGCGTGCTAGGTCGTCGGAACCAACATTCGTGGGTCGAAGAACTGGCGGCGTCTCCTCTGCTAGGTCGACCCACGCGGCGATTTGGCCCCATCCTGAATACGGCGATCGAGACCTTGGTTCGTGGTACTGCTTATTCTGACGGTGTTGCAGATTTGCAGGGAACCTTGCAGACAATGTTGTTTATGCAGAAGCTGACGAGTACAGCCCTCGTCCAGAGCAATACTCCGGTCTCGATCCTAGCTCAGGAATCACATGCCATACGGTCAGAGGGTGAGAAGGTGAGAACCAATGGAACCAAGCACTACACATGTGCTCCGCACAGCACTAGAACAGGGGTAATTAGTAGTAGTGTAGTACAGACAAACCGGATATCGACGAATCATCAGCCGCGCGCCTTGCATATCTCGAGAAGTACGTCCCCCGGTCCCCATCGGCCGGGGTCTGGATCCAGGCTTGCAGCGCCGTGCCGCTTTGGCGCTGCGAGCCTTGGGACTTGTAACTTGCAAGCAAGCAAAACGGGCCAAGAATTCCAGATTGCTGCTCGCACCGTTCCACCTTTTTTCTTTTCCTCACTGCACCGATCGAGCGTCGGCTCGAGCAGGTCGCCCGGGAAGGATCCGTTCGAAGCGTCGGCCGTCAGGAGAAGCTGGCGTTGACTGACCGAGCTCCAGCGTGGCGAGCAACTGGCCAACTGCCCACCACCCTACAAGGCAAGAGGGGCCGTATACGTTGACGCCTGTAACCTTTTTTTTAGACTGTCACCGGGAGGGGAGAGGATCCCCACCTGAATTTTCATTGCATTTTATGGTCCCAAATGGTCCACATCAAGGAGAGTTACAAAAGTAACTAGTTACATTTGAAGAGAGGAGGGAGAACTAATTTGCTAAAACCAATTTTGAGCACCAAACATCAACCACCCATCGATCTTTAGCCCGCAGCCTATGCCGCCAGAGGTCAGCCTCCGCTCGAACAACCCCCAAGAATTCTCTCATGCTCGTGACAGCATCATCGAAGACCAGCCGGTTTCTCCTTTTCCACAAGGCCCAGCAACAAAGCAAGACAAACGTGTTGAATTGCAGCGCAGGTATGCCCGGCGGCCGTTGCAACCTGTGTAGTAGCGCATGGCGATCGTGATCAGGTGTTCCAATTTGCAGCAGCGTCCACAACTGTCTGGCAAAGTCGCAGCCAAACAGGATGTGCGGCGCCGATTCAACCTCACGGAGGCAGACTGCGCAGGTGTCGTCGTCGACCACACCTTTAGTGGACCAAGTTTGCGCGACATTGGATACGCCCTCGCCGCGCCAACCAGCCAAAGAACTGTACCCTGGGTGGCGCATGACTCTTCCAGATGAATGTCGACTCCTCACCCATCGACTGCCCTCCATCGCGCAGCACTTGGTACACTGCACTCGTCAGAAGCTTAGAGTTTTCCACAGCTGCGAAGCATTCACGAAGTGTCCTGGCTCGCCTGTGAGGTGTGTCGATCGAACAATGGCTTCGACCTCCTGCAGTTCCCGCATTGCCTGATCTGTGAGCCGAGGCACGAGCATGGAGGCCAGCCCCCTGTCCACCACTTCCTGCACACTGACTTCTTGTTCCCTCACATGGCTTAGCAGCGCAGGGAAACGTGTAGCAAGATCATCACTACCTTGCCAGGCATCGAACCAGAAAGCAGTTGCTCGACCGTCTCCCACCACAGAGGTTGTGATAGCTCTGTAAGTGGGCAGCAAAGATCGCAGCACATCCCAATGATCACCTTTCAGTGCACCTTTCAGAGTAGCAAGGTTGATTTGCCCCCGTACCCATACTGCCCAAGAGGAGCTAGTGGCCGTGTGTAAACGATGCAGCAATTTCAGGAGTAGGCAGATGTTTTGAGTCTCCAGGTTCTTGACCCCAAGACCCCCATCTTCTTTGCTCAGTTGCACGTCATCCCATGCCAAAAGGCTCTTTGCTCCAGTGGTCTGTCCAGCCCCCGACCACAAGAATCCCCGACTGCGTTTGTCAACGGACTTGATGGTTCCGGGAGCAAGGAGCAGCGCACTCATATGGTAGATGAGTTGGCTGTCCAGCACCGCATTGACCAGCACGAGGCGCCCCATGGAGTTGAGAAGCGTGGCTTGCCACCCCGCTAGGTACTTGTCTGCTTTGGCAATCAAGGGATTGAAGGCATCCAGCTTCAGTTTGGAGTTGGACAGAGGTAATCCCAGGTAGGTCTGTGGGAAGCCCTCTCGTTTGCATCTGAGGATGTCAACACAGTGCTGCACCTCATTTTCCTCCATATGCAGTGGCGCAAGGACGCTCTTAGAGTAGTTGATAGCAAGCCCGGTTGCGGCACTGAACTGATCAAGCAGGGAGTTCAGGCGTTCAATTGCAGCAGCATTGCCTTGCATGACAATGAGAGTGTCGTCTGCGTATTGGAGCACGGCGCCTGGCCCCGATGTCTGCACCGGGTGTTTGATCACATCATCCCCCTTGATTAGTTGCTGTAACACGTCGGCCACCGGGATAAAAAGGTAAGGGGAGATGGGATCTCCTTGCCTCAGTCCTCGCTTGCAGTCGAACCACGGCCCAGGGCAGCCATTCATTAACACCGCGGTCTTGGATGAAGCTAACAGGTGCTTGATCCACCCAATCCAGCGCGAGCTAAATCCTCTGGCTGATAGGATGTCAAAGAGCGCAGGCCACTGAACTGTGTCGAATGCCTTCGCAAAGTCCAATTTTAAGATCGGTGAGGGTATCTTCCTTTTGTTGCAGCATTGCACAAGTTCCATAGCATACACAAAGTTCTCTGATATGGACCGACCTTTGAGGAAACCTGTCTGATCGAGGTCAATTAGGCCACTGATCACCGCCTGGAGCCTTGTTGTGAGGACCTTTGAGATGATCTTGATACTACAATTCTGCAGAGAGATAGGGCGAAAATCTGACACAAGCTTGGCACCCGTTTTTTTGGGAAGCAGCACCATGAAGGAGCGGTTGATTCTTTCCAAACCAAGACTGCCCGAGTGAAACGCCGACATCAGTTGCATGATTTGTGGCTTCACCTCTGCCCAGGCAACTCCATAGAAGCTTGGTCCAAACACGTCAGGACCCGGAGCACTGATCTTGTTCATGCCTTTCACTGCGATGGTCACCTCCCTTTCCTCAAAGCCTGCATCCAAATCAGGCGAGACAGCTTGGGAAGGATAAAGATGATGCAGGGAGAACGACCAATGAGGGTGACTGACTGATCCCATAAGCTCCTTGTAAAAATTAGTGACAGCCGCAGTTTTCCCATCATGAGTAATATATTCCTGGTCTCCCACCTGAATGAGGCTGATACTGTTCCCACGGTGCCGGCGTGTCGCGCGGGCATGGTGATAGACTGTGTTTGCATCTGCCTCCTGGACGGCCATGTGCTTGCTCCTTTGCTTCCAATAAGCCGCACGCTCCTTTAGGACCTGGCGCAGCTGCTCGACGCACATCAGGCGGACCTCTATCTCTGCAACGGAAAGAGGACGTTGCTCTTCTAGGGAGTCAAAGAGCAAGATGATGAATTTGCAGTTAGGTATAATGTGTGGTGGTGCTCGGCAGCGTCTAGCCCAAAGCTTAGCCGCTGCGCGCACAGCCTTTAACTTGTTAGCAAGAGAACCAGCAGCATCCTCGATAGGGGGGCAGCCATGCCAAGCCGGGAGAACAGCAGGGAGAAAGGAAGAATTTTTAAGCCAGGCATTCTCGAAGCGAAATAGCTGGGATTTGGGAACAGACGAGGCGAAGGTGACGACGATGGGTTTGTGGTCGGAGGTGGCGCGTGTGGTGGATGTGAGGTAGGAGGAGGGAAAGGCTAGCGCGTGCGCATTGTTTGTGAAGGCTCGATCAAGGCGCGCCAAGGTTGGATTTGAGCGCATGTTGGACCATGTGAACTGGCAGTCAAGCAGAGGTAGTTCGTGAACCCCAATCTGGTCAAGCGTGTCGTTGAAGAGCGCGCAGAGGTTAGCATTGACACGTCCATTGTTCTTGTCAGAAGCATTCCTAACAAGGTTGAAATCACCGATGATCAGCCAAGGCCCGTCCACCAGACTGCTAACCTCCACCAGCTCGTGCAGGAAGCTAGCAGAGAGGCGGTGGTCCGATGGCGCGTAGACGTTTGTAATGGTTAGTTTTGCAGGAGAGGCGGTGGAGGTGAAGGAGGTTGTGAGCGAGTAGGTTCTGCTCAGGCTAGAAGAGAGAGTGAAATGGGAGCTGTTCCACGCAGTAACAATGCCCCCACGGGAGCCCGAGGCGCCCAGGCTAAGAAAGTCAGGCAGAGAGCGGGGGAGGAACCCCAAGGCTTTGGAGCCGCTCAGGTCATGGAGTTTAGATTCTTGGAGACAAGCAAAGGAGGGGGAGGAAGAACACAGAGCATCACGAACAATAGTGCATTTATCCGGATCGCCTAGACCACGAACATTCCAAGACAACACCGACCAGAGTTTGCATCTATCCACGGCTAAACAACCGGGGCACCAGACACAAGACACAACCACGAGCAGATACACACCACGGCCAGCTACAACCTGCCACAACGTCACAAAACCACAGAACAGCGGTGGCAGCGGTGCTTAACACAAACACAAACCCAGGACTCGGCCACGAGCACGACCACAGTAAGCGGCAATTTGAGGGGGGCCTGCCGCCGCCCCACGAGCCAGGTGATGTCTTCATTCAGTTGGTGGCGCCGCCACACCCACAGACTTGGCAGCCTTGCAACCAAGACCAGCCACCCTGACAAGCTTGCGTAGCACAGGGGCAGAGACCGGCGCCTTTGAGGAATTGAGTAATCCTAGCTTCTTGACGTGATCCTTCACAGCACCTGAGCAGGGCAGTAGCGCATCAAGGAGAGCCCTACGGCTGGAGGCTTTGTCCGAAGCATGGACAAACTCAGCCGGAGCCTTGGCGGCGAGACGGATGCTGCGACGAGATGGCGCGGCAGCAAGGGGGCGGCGGTGGCGGGCTGAACCTGTCCTCGCTCGCCGGCACATGGGGACGGAGAGAGCCCAGCCGCCGACGCGCTGTGCACACGCGCGGGCGCTTCGGAGTTCGGACCGTTACGTCGTCGTCGGAGGCGACTGTGCGATGCGACCTGGACGGCGACGTCGGCCAATGCCCGCGGGGCGCACGGTCGTCCCGTCCGCGTCCGGCACGCCGGCGTCGTTTACGTTAGGCACAGACCACTGTGCGGTGTGCGTACGCCCGCCCGCACGGTGCGCCTAGTGTCGCGGAGGCTGAGCCGGACCTGCATTTCTCGTCTAGAACAAACTGGCCCACTCGTCCGTTCGCAGGAGCTCGTCACTGTGCTTCCACATGGAGAGCAACTGAGCAAGCTAAAGGTAGGCACGGCTGCTGCCACGGCGGCAATCCTGGGATCTGGATTCACACAGTATCAGATTCCAGATTCCATCGGTTCAGTTTCTCCTTGATCCCGTCATAAATGGCAGCCACACATGAGCACCGGCCACGTGAGCCTCCCCCAGCCCCAGTCGATTAGTAAAACCCAACGCACGATCTCCGTGCTCAACGCATCAATGTGCTAGACTATATATACACTGCACGTCGCTCCCACGCGCGCACGCCTCCTCACACCAAAGGCCAAGCAAAAGCAAAACAAAGCAGAGCACGCGCAGCGGCGGCTGGTACTGGCACACAGCGCGCCGGCATTATTCAACTCGCCCACGCGCGATGGGTGAGATCGGCACGGACGACCGCGCGCGCGGCCTGCCCGGCGGCCCCGGCGCCGGCAAGGAGGAGGAGGAGGGCCTCGGCGGCGCCGGCAAGGGGGAGGAGGAGGAGGAGGAGGAGGCGTCGCCGATCGAGCAGGTGCGGCTGACGGTGCCGTCGACGGACGACCCGTCGCTGCCGGTGTGGACGTTCCGGATGTGGAGCATCGGGCTGCTGTCGTGCGCGCTCTTGAGCTTCCTCAACCAGTTCTTCATCTACCGCACGGAGCCGCTGGTGGTGACGCAGATCACGGTGCTGGTGGCGTCGCTGCCCGTCGGCCACTTCATGGCCCGCACGCTGCCGCGCACCAGGTTCCGGGCGCCCCGCTGGATGCTGGGCCTGGGCGGAGGGGAGTGGAGCCTCAACCCGGGGCCCTTCAACATGAAGGAGCACGTGCTCATCTCCATCTTCGCCAACGCCGGCTTCGCCTTCGGCGCCGGCAACGCCTACGCCGTCGGCATCGTCGACATCATCCGCGCCTTCTACCACCGCCACATCTCCTTCTTCACCGCCTGGCTGCTCGTCATCACCACGCAGGTACGTGAATACATGTATCCGCTAGCTGATCGATATTGACAACTTGTTCTTGGAATCTAGTAATCAATTCCTCGCTCTTGCTTCAATAATGGATCAAAGGTGCTCGGGTACGGGTGGGCGGGGCTGATGCGAAAGTACGTGGTGGAACCGGCGCACATGTGGTGGCCGAGCACGCTCGTCCAGGTCTCCCTCTTCCGGTGAGCACACACAAGTTTTACATACTCCCCTGCACTACTTCTACTTCAGTAAAACCAAGCTGCTCGTGTCGTGTGCTGCCATTTCAGCATTTCTTGAGTCTGTTCTCTGTTGTTTTGCCTCCGGATTTTCCTCCCCAACCTTTCTTGTTGTTCTTCAGTTTGGTTGGATTTTGGTTACCGATTGGCGACTGTGCGTGGCTGGGTTTTCGAAGGCCGGCGAGGCCAACGCGTTCTTTGGCTTCTTTAAATTTTACACGCTGCTCTTCGCCTTTGGTTGGTCGCTTGGCTTCTCCTACAGCTGCACGCATGGCTGCTCGTGCGTGTCTTTTGCTAGCTATTTGCCGATGAAGACGTAAAGCTAGCAGACTGTGGGGGGAGCGCATGGTGGTGGTAAGCTGACAAAACTTTGCGATAGAACCGAAAACCACGCGTCGTTTCAGCGATATTATTTAATAATCCTTTGCGCGAGGCTAGGCATCTGCAATTGAATATGCAGAGTTGTCTACAGAACGGAGAATCTAATCTGACTGGACGATTACATTAGCCAGCCAAAAAGCAAAGTTGAATAAACAAACCTTTGAAGACGATTAGACGAAGGATCCATGATGCATGGATACGTAGCTAGCTAGGCACGCAGTGCCATTTCAGTTGGGTGATCTCTTTCTCGTGAGTCGTGACGATGGTCCTAACTCCTAAGTTCCCCTGGCTCAACAACTGATGCAAACTAGAATAGATATATATGCCTGCCACATGATATCCAGTGAACATGCATGGGAGCTGAGCCACTGTATCCAGTGATGGATGGATGATGGGCCGGCCACTGAAACATGACTGATTGAGTACCAATTATCACATTGTTGTGTACTCAGAGAGAAATTTTCGCGTTAGAACATCGCGTTCCCACGCACCAAGGGCAAGTTGGTTGGCCCTAAACAAATACAGACAAGTTTTGGTTTCAGACAAAAAAAGACCAACTCCGGTAGCAGGCGTTATCCAGGCCGACTGAGGGATACGTATGGGGTAGAAGGAAGCTAGTGGAAAGATTTTGCTCTCGCCGACGTACTCGTCCCAAGATCTTTTGACGAACGCAAAAGCGAGAGGGGATCAACTTTCGTTTGCTATGCCTCTGGAACGGTGTCCTGCCAAGTCTAACTTTAGGCTTTAGCTGCAAAGTAAAAAGAGAGAGAGCAGAGCTTCCTACTTTTCCTGTGCACGTACACCATCTTTAGCTGCAAAGTAAAGAGAGAGCCTCCTCTCCTCTCGGAATGGAGTACAGTAAACTAAAACACAAGCAGATTAGCGCCGATTTTCTTCTCAACCTCCACCTGTAACTGACCTAACCTTGACGCACGCGATTCAGTTTTCGTCGCTGGATATCTGAATCTTTTTCAGCCTGTGCCATTGCAGTAGCCCATGATTGCGGAGGTGTCACTCGGACGGCCCCCCGCCCCGGGTAGCATCATTAGTTAGTCCCATTGCGGGTATTGTTTTCTCTGCATCCCTGAGCCTGTTCTTACAAAATTAGCAATCGTTTTCCCGGGAAGCCCATCTGCCGGTGGCCAGCGAAAGCAGCGTTTCTCGCTGCGTCCGCCACCTAGGACTAGTTTAGTGATATACGCGTCCATTACGTGGCCTCGGTCAGTGGGCAGATACGAGTATACAGTAACGGCAACTTGTGATCGAGCCCGCCAACTTAATCTCACACGATCTTGATCACTAGACTCTAGATGCATGCGTGGCAACAAGTTGGCAGCCGGAATGTGTGGTTTTCCTTCCTCGGATTCCACGGAGTCCAATTCCACCGTCCACGATAGCGGGATGGACAGGGACAGACAGCGATGCCCGCAGCCGCACCCGCACGGGCGTTTTCCTTGCGGTTCTTGGCAAAGTTGCTTGGGTTCCAGCACGAATACGATACGACCCCGCTCCTGCTCCTTTCCACCGGGCCAGTACACCGCGCAGCGTCTGCCCGTCCCAAGAGAATTCTGCGAGGGCCGGCCGAGAATTCTGACCGAGAGGAGGGCAGGGCCGTCGTAGTGGAAGAGCAGGGGAGACCATGCGAGTAGACATCGTGACATCGTGTGTGGTCGGGACTCCAGAATCCAGATCAGGTCCAAGCGGCCCTGAAAAGGCGCAGCGATCCTTGCACAAGCGCCTTTCGTTCCTGCCCACTTGCCATTGTGGTGTGACCGGCTCCAACTTGGATATTTGCTGACGCTTCTCTGAATGAGACGATGCAGTCTGCGTGCGTCCATATTGACAGCATTGGCAACTGTTGTGGCAACAGGGCAGATTCTTAATATGTGTTGCTCTGCCATTTCGCTGGGAGGTTGGGTAATATTGTTGCGGGAATTTGAACTCTCCCGTACATTAACCTCGTGCTTTTGCGTGAGCCAGTGTCGCTGACAGATATGCATACTAAAAATTGATACGGAAATTTAAGATTCACGGACATAGCGCCGCTATAACGTTTTTACATACTTGATGCTAACACTATTGCGGTACAAAATAGCACGCTATTGCGCGCTGATAGCGTTTTTGAAAACCCGACGCTAAATTTAATAGCGCGCTATTTTGCACATTGCTCGCAGATAATATGTTTATATTCTAACAGAATGCATATATACATGCTTTTTTATCTTTATGTGTCTATTGGCCGAAGTTAATTTTTATGTTTCATAATGGTGTGAATAATTTATCTGCAAAATTAGAAGGTTAGTTTAATTCATCTTTCATGGATCTTTCATAATGGTATGCTCAATAATTTACATGGTTAATTTAACTCATTTTTTGCAATGTCATGATGAGATTTACAGATTATTTTAATTCATCTTACGTAATGGCATGGTGGTAGTTTATATATAAACTTATGGGTTATTTTAGTTCATATTTCATAATACATGGTGGTTAATTTTTGTTAGAAAATAGGTATAATTGATACAATGACTATTATTATGAGATGCCACGTGAAGGATGGCTACATGTTTTTTGAGAGAATTTATAAATTTTTTCCTAGCATGCTCCATATTATTGTTTTATTTGAAGCTTTCGATTGATAACAATAGGGTTTTTAATATTTTATAAGATTTACCTATTTTTTCCTAACGCCTCTTATAACTTATAAGTAGTGTTTTCTTTGAAGCATTCAATTAGCACTACTAAGATAAGATGTGCTTACTGACCAGAGATGGTCGTAATCATAGTTTTGTAGGTTAGTCCGAGCGGACCATTCCATCAATGGTTAGTCATGAATCTTATTTTGCTTGCATATGCAATGCAACCCTGTTAATCAGTTGAAATCTCGATTGGTTCTGAATGGCTGGAACTTGTCACTGTAAATCGGTTGGTTGCACATAATAATTGGTCTGTCTACGACACTCTGATTCAAGAACAGGGTATAGTTACATTACAGACTGGATAGATTCATTTTAACCACAGAGGTAGCATCGCCGCTACTAATTAGCGGCAGTACTGATCATGTCGTCAATGTCGTTGATCCAGGGCACTGCACGAGACGGACGAATCCGCCAAGGCCTCACGCAAGATCTCCCGCTCCAAGTTCTTCCTGGTGGCGCTCGCGTGCAGCTTCGCCTGGTACGCGGTGCCGGGGTACCTGTTCCCGACGCTGACGTCCATCTCATGGCTGTGCTGGGTCTTCTCCAAGTCGGTGACGGCGCAGCAGCTGGGGTCGGGCATGAAGGGCCTTGGCCTCGGCGCCTTCACCCTCGACTGGTCCACCGTCTCCTCCTACCTCTTGAGCCCCCTCGTCTCGCCATTTTTCGCCACCGTCAACATCTTCTTCGGTTACGTGTTCGTCGTCTACCTGATCATGCCTGTAGCGTACTGGGGCTTCAACCTGTACAACGCCAAGACATTCCCCATCTTCTCCTCGGACCTGTTCATGTCAAATGGCACCCTGTACGACATCCAGTCAATTGTGAACAGTGAGTTTGAGCTTGACAGGGCAGCGTATGATAGGAGTGGCAAAGTCAACCTCAGCGTATTCTTTTCACTGACTTATGGGCTCAACTTCGCCGCCATTGCTGCCACCATCACGCATGTCGCGCTCTTCTACGGAAAGTGCGTCATCTCAACTTCAATTTTGACTTGTTCAACGAACGTCATAAAAAAAATCAGAGGCAGTAGTACTCTACGAGAAAACAAACGCATGTGACTTCTGAACTGAAATGGAAGATCATTCGTGCAGGGAAATCTACTACCGTTACAAAGCATCGAAGAGGGAGAAGCCTGACATCCACACGAAGCTGATGAAGATGTACACGGACATCCCCGCGTGGTGGTTCTACTCGCTGATGGCGCTGTCACTTACAGTGTCCCTCCTCCTCTGCACTGTACTCAAGAGTGAGGTCCAGCTCCCGTGGTGGGGCCTAATCTTTGCCTGTGGCTTGGCATTCATCTTTACACTTCCCATCAGCATTATCTCTGCGACAACCAACCAGGCAAGTAACTTATTAGCATGTTTGATTCCTTTACAAGATAAAAAGGAAGAAGCTGGATGCATTGCAGTGATTTTGATTTTTGTTTTTAAAAAAACTGACAAATCCTCAAAACCGCATTGTGCAGACGCCTGGTCTGAATGTGATCACTGAGTATGCCATGGGTCTGATCATGCCGGGCTATCCTATCGCCAATGTCTGCTTCAAGACTTATGGCTACATGAGCATGTCACAGGCGATCGCCTTCCTCTCGGACTTCAAGCTTGGCCACTATATGAAGATCCCTCCCAAGTCCATGTTCCTTGTTCAGGTAATAAATAAAATTCCCCAATGCACTCTTATTGCAAGTGACATGGGAGTATATTATATAAGAAAAAAAAACAGAAGGTACTAACCTTCAGGTACTGTGTTTACTTAGTTTGTTGGTACCATTGTTGCTGGCACGGTCAACATTGGGACGGCTTGGTGGCTGCTCGGCTCCATCAAGGACATCTGCTCGGATTCACTCCCACCAAATAGCCCGTGGACATGCCCTAGTGACCGTGTGTTCTTCGATGCATCAGTCATCTGGGGCCTTGTTGGTCCATGGCGCATCTTTGGGCCAGAAGGGAACTACGGTGCCCTCAACTGGTTCTTCCTCATCGGCGCAGCAGGCCCCGTTATCGTGTACGCTCTCCACAGGATGTTCCCCCGCCAGACGTGGATACCGTTGATCAACCTTCCGGTTCTCCTTGGCGCAACAGCCTACATGCCCCCGGCAACGGCTGTGAACTACAACTCATGGATCGTCATTGGCACCATCTTCAATTACTTTGTGTTCCGGTACCGGAAGAGGTGGTGGACAAGGTACAACTACGTTCTCTCCGCTGCGCTCGACGCCGGAGTTGCGTTCATGGGGGTGGTGCTTTACTTCTCGCTGATCATGGAGAGCAAGAGCATCGACTGGTGGGGCACCGCAGGAGAGCACTGCCCTCTGGCCTCATGCCCTACCGCTAAAGGGGTGGACTTGGGCGCTGATAGCGTCTGCCCAGTGTTCTAAGCTTGGAATTTGGTGTCTCAAGGTAGAGCTTCCAGTTATGTTGATGCCACAGATTAGTGGTATATATATGAAGTGCAATGCAACTTCTCCTGTGTGTAAAGGTCATAGTCTCGTACACTCAATAGTCGATTTCATAGAAGGAAAAGTCCAAACGAGTGCTCTAAAAAACAATGGTGTAAATTGTAATAGGGTGATCATTTGGCCAATGCAAAGGCATGCTCGTACCTGAAATGCTACACCTTTACACCAATTCAGGCCATTCATCTGCACAAAGGTCCATAAATTTGACATGAAGAACCATTACAAAACAAATACATCTCAATGGGTCATCGAACATACAGTAAGCATTATGATCAGTTTGCTTAGCAACTATGAAGTGCAGTTAAGTCCAACAAAAAAGAGGAAGTGGTTATAGCTGCTCCATGACAAAATGAGCAATGAAATAATGGGATCGGTGATAGTCTTTTGTCTTTGCTATAGACACAGGCACATCCTTTTTGCCAATATCTGATTTGCATCAGACAGATAGGTCATATCTGAAATTTAATACTCATGGAGCATGGAAAGATTTACAACAAGAATGTTCCTCGGTATCCTTTACCAAAAATTGCAAGAACGAAGATTAAGATGTCACAGACTAAATTTTGACCAATGAAAGTCATTCACACATAAAACAATTGTTATCTACAAGCATAGCCATCTCATAAATGTTACTGAAATCCAAAAACAGATGTACTGTTATATAAATAAGTTTTGTGCACGACTATTTCTGTGTCGCCTAAGTTTGAATGTAACAGGGAATACTGAGGAAATGAAACTGAGCTTTATTTCAGAACTTATACATATCGAACCAGCAGACTTAATGCTTCTTACCTTAATGCAGCCCTCATCAACAGTAGTTTCAGTAAGACAGGAGGTGTTTCATGCCATTGCTAAGGCCAAATTTGATTTTTCATGTGGACATGAAAACCAAAATTTTGCAGCCCTGCATTTTAATTTAACTCAATAATCTGATCAACACGTACATTCTTGTTCAGCTACTCTAATAGTCTAATCAATCAATCAATCAATCAATCTCTCCAATCAGTGGTGAAGCTGGCGCGACTGTGTTGTGTGTGCACTTTCTCGTGGTTGCATGTGCACTCTCAATTTAATATCAACCTTCGTCCCCTGCCTTCAATGGTTTCATTTTCATTAGCAGCATAGAGAACAACTAATAAGCTTTTCCCTTATGATATTCCTGAACGCTACCGTGTACTCAATCCAGCAGAACACATCTAAAACCATGCATCCCAATCTCAAATTTAAGAAGACCAGCAGCAGCTTTCAATGACTCAAATGACAACTCATTCATACTGAAAAGCTCCTTTCTTTGTATTAGCAAGTTACAGTACATCTGTTCTCCAGTCTGCACAGAGAAATTCAGACATTAAGAGAAGCGACTTACAAAAACAGACGACACCAATTTAGCCATTCATATCCTTATCGGGACTTAGCAGAACCATACAATCTGGCTAGGAAGGAAGCTGAGATATGATATACCAATGAGGATTGGGAAGCTAGGCTGCGAGACACTTCATTGCTCTCTACGGGACGCGGCCACGGTTGAGGAGTCCGATCGTGTGGCGTGCAGCCTCGACGAGGTCCCTGATGTTGTGCAGCGACCTCTCCTCGGCGCCGAAGAGGAAGATGGCCCTGCACTCCGCCTTCTTCGCCATCCGCGCCGCGTACCCCAGCGGCAGCTCCGGCGAGTTCAGCGCCCGCAGGATCTGCCGGTACATGGACAGCACCACTGGCCGGTTCCGTGCCAGATCCTCCGCCGTTGCCCAGATCAACCCGCTGCCACCACCGCCCTTCACCATCCTCCCACTCACCGTGTAGGCTGTATCACCGCCGACTGGAATGGCAGGGTTTGGGAGAAATGATTTTTGATGGAATTTCACTATTGCAGTAAGGTATTGAGCTATATTGTTGTATTGAACATTTATTACTTCGGCATATCAGATATGGTATATGAGTATGATAGAGATAGAGTGGTGAAATTGGAGAAAAGGAGAGGAGCTCACCAGTTCAGATCGGATGGGCAGAGGGCGGCTGGGCGGGAGCCAGGCGCCTCAAGGAGGGAGTCAACGAATCGATGCTCCGCGGAGGCGAATACGGCGAGTCGGCGCTCGGCGACCTAGGGTGTCGTGGGGGCGGCGAATCCGTACGTGGTGGGGCGGCTTGCAGCGGCGAACGGCCTGCCGCGGCTGGCGGCGACGGCGGCCGAGCGGAGCGAGACTGCGCGAGCAGCACACGAGGCAGGGCCGAACGCGAGGCGCAGGTCAGGGATGGCCGAGGCCCGAGAGCGTTTGGGCCATCTCATGCGGACGACCAAAAAATGGTTTGGGCCAAATCCAAGGTAGTCCTGGCACTGCACTGGGCCTGAGAAAATGGGCTGACGGCCAAGGCCCAAGGCTACCTCCTGGCCTTGACAGCTTGGTCGTCCCACACGTAGCCACATCATCACCTTCCAGGTTTAGGCACCACCGTCCACCGGCTCCTGCAGCCTTCCTCGCTCCTACGAAACCGGCGGCAAAATGCGCGCGGGGCGGTTCCATTTCTGCAGCGCCATTTCGATCCCGTTCCCAGACAGAGCGCGAGACCGTTGAGATCGCATCGCTTCCGTGGAGGTGACTAGGTGAAGGTGAGGACGCAGATGTTGAAATTCGTGCTCTTTGCGATTCAGCGTGTTTCTTGTCTCTAGCTATTTCGTGATTATGTTAGGTTATTTCAGAGGCGATTTTGGGGATCTTGGCCTGGATTAGCTTGGTTGAAGATTTATAAATTTTTCCTGATAGATGGTTATCTAGGTGCCACTGTCGTACTTGTCTGAATCTTGTTGATCTGGTCTCTTGTTTCTCAGGACTGTTCATTTGTAGATTCAGACATTTCAGATTTCTTACGAAATGAGTTACTGCGTTCTCTTCGACTTAAATAATGTGCTATGAATTCAAGTGATTCTGTTCAGGCGCTCATCATTTCATTATCACTTTATTTAGTGTAGACTGTAAAGCTGATGATTCCAATTTCTCAAAAGAAACATTTGCAGTTGATGTTCTTCTCAATTTTGCATCCTTCGAGGCTTAGCAACTTCATATTCCGATAGAAGTTCTTTGTGTGGACAAGGAATGAATTCATGCGTTCTACATTCCTCCCAGTTACTAGGCAATATCTATGGCAATTAATACTAGTTTACAATCCAACAACTTCTGATTATCCGTTTTTGTTTCAGTTTTTTTAAAGCAAGCATGACTGGCACAATAAAGGTCCACAATGTCTCATTTAAAGCAACAGAGCAAGACATTAGCGAGTTCTTTTCGTTTTCCGGTGACATAGTACATGTGGAACTGCAAAGGTTAGTGCCATATGATAATCCATGATATCATTTGTACAAAACATGCATAATTTGACCAAGAATGCTTTGCAGTTGTGATGAGCGGTCACAATATGCCTACATCACGTTCAGAGATAACCAAGGAGCAGAGAGGGCTATGCTTCTTACGGTATAGTTTCTTCCATTTGTTAATGTGGTCTTTCTGTGAATTATTGATGCTGATCATAAAACATTTTACCTTTGTTGAAGGAAAACAATGTACTAATGCTTCTCTTTTTCTATCTGAGTCTTGAACTTAATATGGAAATGTAGCCCCTGCATTTATTAGTCTTCCATCTTCCTTTGATTTTTCCTTTTGTCTTTTACCTAACATAATGCCTTCTCTTTTATTTATGGTAATCTGTGCAAATATGTGCTTTAATGCAGGGTGCGACTATAGCAGATATGGCTGTTATCATCACGCCAGCTACTGATTACAAGCTGCCGGCATCTGTTTTAGCTGACTTAGAGGTAGAATCTCTCCCATCGGCAAATTGCTTTCAGCAATCTCAAACTCCTAATACTGTTTTTGCATTCTCAGTCCAAGAATGTTGGTGGAATGGAATCTGCCCTTAGGAAGGCTGAGGATATTGTTGGTTCTATGCTAGCTAAAGGATTTGTTCTTGGCATGGATGCTGTTGAAAAAGCAAAGACTTTTGATGAAAAGCATCAGCTCACATCAACTGCAACCGCCAAAGTCGCTTCCCTGGACAGAACGATGGGCCTAAGCCAGAAGTTCAGCACTGGCACCTTAGTTGTAAATGAGAAAATGAAGGAAATGGATGAGAAATACCAGGTTGCAGAGAAGACCAAGTCCGCATTAGCTGCTGCTGAACAGACTGTCTCTACTGCCAGTTCTGCCATCATGAGCAACAGATATGTCCTTACAGGGGCGGCATGGGTAACTGATGCCTACAACAAGGTTGCAACCACTGCAACCGATGTTGGCGCGAAGGCAAAGGAGAGGATGATGGCGGAGGGAGAGCATATGGATCGTGAACTCACAGAAACTCATTTGCCCGAAAGCTCTGAAGTGGCTGAGCAAGAGTGCAAGCGTCAGGAAGGCAATTCTGCAAACAACTTGGTTCTAGAAAGTCCTGAAATGTCTCAGCAGGCGGGAGGGCATCAAGAAGATGAACACCAAATGACTAGCATGCCGCGTAACTCTGAAATGGTTAAAGAGGAGAGGAAAAATCAGGAGGGTGAAAATGCAGCTGACCATCTGCAAGGAAACGCTGAGATACTAGCTGAGGAGGAGCCTAACCGCCATGATACTGAATTATCCAAGGCCAATAATCCAGACAGCCTTCTAATGTCTGAGCAAAAGGAGCAGGAGCACAAGCAACCGGATAGTGAATTTGCAAAGGCCCATGTCCCTGGGAGCCCTGTCACTATTCCAGTCACCATGGCCAGTGTTGATGGGAATTCTAGCAACAGCCCGAGGAAGCCTGATTCTGCCCAGGGATTTCTATAATTCGTTATTGTAAATATAGATCGTGATGGCATGAATAGTTTATTCAGCTCTTGTTTTTTTTAAAAAAAATTGCCATCCTTCATTGTTGTTTACGTTAGTCGCGTTCGGCTCTAGTTAGCTATTGATTTTGTCATCCTTCAATGTTGTTTCAGGCAGCATAGAGGCTATAAGATTGTAATAGTAAGACCATCCCCAATCATTGTCTATAAATCTTGACTATCAACTATTTCTCCACTATTCCAACTATCTTTTTTTCTATTTACAATAGTGCTACAGTGTCGATTTGTACTGTAAGCAGACTTTTATCCATCCCCATTGGGGATAGCCTAACAATACTTTAACTGTTCTCCGGATACGATTTCCATGAAGCTGCAACTTGAGTTGTCTTGTGCGCTTCCGTTTATTTGGATGAACTGTTTGAGTATCTGAACTGGAAGCATTCACCTGTTTGCTTCAAGCCTTCAACCTTTGTTTCGAGTCTATCCTTTTTTTTTCTCTTATTTGTATATATGTGTTTTTGCGCCCTTGCTACAAAGGCATTTTTGTGTTCAAATCAACCTGACATGTGGATAAGGTCAAGTTTGTTGAGCCATCACACCCCATCACTCCAAGCAGGACCATTGCACGTCCATAACTATCAGACAGAACGGTTATGCCCTGCATGAGGGCATGTGTTCCACAAATATCAGCCTTGTCATATCTTCATGTCGTGCTATGTGAAGTGTTTTATCCATTTCTCCGTAATCTGTCTGAGAATCAACTCAACTCAAAAGATGAGGAAAATGCAGACAGCGTTACCAAAGCAACCTCTTTTGTTTTTGTATGGGGAGTATGATGTCCCACTCCCATACAGTGCTTCGTTACTGGTGGACAGGTACAACGTGCTGCTCCAGATTTGAGCCGAGCGCAAAAATACATTTGCAATATCTGATTTTTCAAAATTAATAGGGAAAACGTCCCGCATATGGGCATCTGATAATTGTTGCTGGGAAGAAGAAGAATCTACAGGCTACAGCATCCTCAACCTCCGGTTCCCAGATCTCACTCCGCCGGCGTCCCCTCCCGCGAAGCTCGACATATCTTGGAGAGTACAAAAACGAAACAGCAAACAGTGTCCACACGCTCACATTCGCATCAGATGAAAAGAAGAATCACACACGGAGAGAGGGCAGAACGTACCGGACGGGGTCGGGTCGTGGGAGCAGAGGAAGAGCAGGAGGAAGCAGAGGAAGGTGAGGAGCGGGATGAGGTGGATGGTCCTCTCCCTCGCCAGCCGCGCCCTGTCGGCCTTGGAGTGCGCGGCCGACTCGTCCTCCGTCACCGCCATCGCCTGAGCCGCGTCACCGCCGATGCCGAAGACGTTGTCTTGCTGCTGGTGCTGGTGCTGGTGCTGGTGCTGCTTGGGGCTCGATGCGAGGCTGCTGAGCGGCCGGTGCATTTTTGGAGGCGCGCGGTAGTGCGAGGTGGCCCGACGCTTTCGCCGGTGCGGTTGGGGCAGGCGCGCTTAAATGCGGCGGGGCGGAAACCGGAAACAGCGGGTGTTTGGTTTGGTTTGAACTGCAAGCAAAGGGACGCGCAAAATATCCTGCAGATTGCAGTGCGGGTGGAGCTGCTGATGCTGAAAAGTGCAGGTGGATAAACATGCATGCTCTAGCTGAATCACTCCTAATTATAAAAAAGCTGGACTGCTGGTGGAGTGGAGACGTGGGTACCGGTAGCAGCCAGTGTCGGCGCACCAACATGCGGCGCCGCGGCGGTGCGCACGGGCCTCTCGGCCGCTCGGCTCGGGTAGCGAGCCCAGCAGGGCCCGGAAGCACAGCACCGGGCAAGCACTAGGCCCATTTCCTAATAGGTGGGCCTGCTTGTGCGCACGCGAGGCGTCTCTTTCACCCAACGGACGGGCCCTGCTGGACTCGGAATCGGGCCGCGGACTCCCCGTCGTTTCAGTTGCTCGGAAGGGCGAAAGGCGACGACGGCACTGCGTCGTCAATCTCGTCATCAGTGCTGTAAGCCTCAAAAACCTGTAACCTGTAAGCCTCAAAACTCACATCAGTGCTGACTGGTGAGTCCCTCCTGCAGTTGATACTAGTAGTCGATACTCTTAATACACAATCAAAGGTGCCATCCTTTCATTCCCTGTCAAAGAAAAAAAAAAGCTCCTGAAACAACAAGGACAAAGCTGCCTTTGGATCCCCGTGATGGCCACGGCCTCGCACGTGTGAGGTGTGTGACGACAACCGCACCGCGCACTGTCCTCGCATTGGCGTCCCGTCCTGTCCGTGCCCCCCGCCGAGGCCCCGTTTCGTCAGTCCCTACGCTCGGCTGACAGCAGCGAACTAAACTCCAAACGGAACTCCAGCAGGGCCACACCCGCAAACTGACAAAGCCCTACTAAATTCCTCAACAAGGACGGGTGCTATGCTAACTCCCACCGGTGCCTTGGACTTAACCGAGTCCAGACCGATGTAGAGTTGTAGACCACCTTTGCCTAATTTCGACGATACTAACTGATAGGTGGTTGTGGTCGAAGTAAAAGGTGCAGGTGCAAGGGCCTGATGTTCAAAGTCGCGACGCAAGCTAGATGTATATATACTATGTATCTAGCGTTAGGCAGCGGTTTTCTCATATTGGTTCTGCAAAATTAAATGCTGCACTGTTACGGCATTATAGACAGAGAGAGAGGTAGTTGGAACAGTGATGGAGGATGAAAGGATGAGGGAAGCACCGGAGACAGCCGTATTGTCTGAGCCGGCCTTTAATTTCCTTTGAAACAAGCAGGACGAGGCAGTTGATGACTTGGGGCCTGCGGGGAACACTCAGTAGCATGCCAGCACTCGTACCCGTCGTCTACCGTGCTCGTATGTTTGCGGATTCAGAGATGGACATGGCGCTCATTTGCAGTGTGACCTATTGAGTTCCAAAGCGAACATTCATTTTAACATGCTTTCTTCCTCAAATTTGTTCCTATTGACTGCATTCACAATAGTTTCACCGGATTTTGAAAACTGTTGGAGGAGGAGATATTCTTTTCATCATAATATAGTCCAAGGAAGATTCTAAAACCAAACTATTGTGAGTTTTTCAAGGCGTCATTGGAGATGCTATAAGATATCATAAAGACAAACACACGATCCACCGCTCGCAAGAGGAGCATAGACACCAGGTTATGGTTTGTAGAGTTTGCTCCCCAAAAAAGGGTGAATACAACCAACTATTACTAAGGATGAACCTCCCCTAGACCTAGAATCCCTAGCGAAAAGCGTCTTGACGTTGTGTGAGTGGCATCGAGGATAAGGACCATTATGTGCCACCAACCCCAACGCGGAGCTATAGTTGGTGGGCACTAGAAGGAGATGGCACCAAGTTAGCGAGATTATTAGGAGATGGTGGAAAGAAGGTGGCAATGGTGGTAGTTGACCGCTAGTGTACCAAGGGGAGGTGGTAGTAGGGCAAGGCAACCACGGGTCCACGGCACTGAGGATTGTAGTTGCAGGAGCAGAGGCGGGGGTGGCAAAAGAGAGGGAAATCGGATGCAGCTATTATTGGGGTTAGAGGAGGGGGGGGTTTCATGCAATAACTTTCCCTATAAGAACAAGGTATGTAGATGCCATACAATTCTATAGAGATGCTGGGGATATGAGAGGACCTGTATAATAATAAGGCCCTAGTTTTTTTTTTTTTTTGTGATGATACAATTCCTCTTTGTTTGCCTTGCACAATTTTACCTTAATTATCAGCATCATAATTAAAAAATTATGCTCTTTCTAGAAAAAAAACTCAAGACAAAGCTTTAGCGTCTTGCAAAATCATAACCAGATTGACCGGGCCAATATTTCAATGTCAAGTAGACTTTTGGTATTTTTTCGATTGCAAAAAGAAAAGGTTTGGATCCGAATCTTTTCTCATGTTTGATTGTTTCCATTTAAAGGTATCTTCCACAGCGAATACTCATAGCTGTGTAGACTGTAGTACGCATCACGCATTGCTATTATAAAAACAATTACCTATATGACATAAGAGCTCGATCATGTGAAATAATCAAGTTTTCACGTAGGCCTGAAACCTACATCGTTATTGTAAACCAGCAATTTTGACGCTTCCCTGATCGCTATATCGATCAAGACAGGCTATACCGCTATAGGCCTGTGTTAATACTCGTATCAACGGTCAATGTTGATAGCTTGGACTCCATTCAGGTTTTCTAGATAATAAGTCAGCATCCACTGCCCAAAACCTTGCATGATGGTTGACACTCGCTTAGGTTTATACTCTCCCTATTTTAATTTGTAGGTTGTTTGACTTTTTGACACTAAATTTGATCACTCGTCTTATTTAGAAATATAAATAAATGAGTCTATTTTAAAGTATACAATACCACAGACTAAATCATAGTGAAAATAAATAATTATTATAAATTTAATAAGACAACTGGTCAAGATAATATAAAAAAGTTAAGGTAAGGGCCTAAATTTAAATTTGGGATAGTGGGAGTGCTTTTTATTTTATAAGCTAAATGATGCGGTGTGTCCTGCTATCCGTTGCAACCTCTGTAAGCATCTGCGATCTACCCATTTTATCAAGGGAGGATAAACAACGATGAGATGGTTATCAATTAAAATTCTAACGTACTTGTCCGTATATGTTGAAGCAAGGAACTGACGATGTACCAGTAACTGTATCTGAGTAGGTGACGTTGAGATTACTTGCATTACTATATTGTTTTATACTTCATAGGTGGGCGTCTTTTTCTTTGTTTCTAATTTACGACATTGTCCAAACGTAGCCGCGCAGATGTTCACATGGGTTTTGACTCGTACGGAAACGCCCAGAATGTTCTGTCTGCAGAAAAAGTGTCTCGTTATCAGTAGTGTATCAGACGACCTATCAAAAGTCAAAACAAATGTACGGAGTAGTTGAGGAACGAGGAAGAAAGGACGCCAGTTTGAGCACGAAATTATCTAAAACAACTCATTTTGTGTAATTTTTTTCTTTCAATAGAGTAAAGAAGCTAACATTGGCACCGAATTCAATGTTCAAACATCTCGTTTTCAGTGATAAGTCAGCCGGACGGCCAAATATTCAGAAATCTAGCGGAAGTAGGGTATCGTATATCTATCCTTGAAGACTATAGCGAAGAGACTCTGGTGTAGGCAAAGGAAACAGATAAAAAAGAGAAACAGATCGCTGAGTAAGACATGCAGCCATACACACGCACGCAAATGAATTTCTCTAAATATATACTAAAAAAATCCAACAGCAGTTTCAGAAAAGACAAACGTGCCTGATTCAATTCAAGATGCTCCAACGATTTTTGTAATCTGGAAAGATATGTTCACATGGCCTTCTTTCAGTTCAGCTTCTTCAATTGACGGCAGGCAAACATGGCTGCAGAAAAACAAGAGAGATGATATCCAATAGCAATGTCTTGTTGTGTTTGATGCATGGCCACAACTTGTCACTTGGCAAGTTAGACGTGCCACAGTTTCTTATACATGTATTTGGTTGATAGGATAATCACGATGTGCTAAAGTTTCTTAGCTCGATGTGCCTCCACACAACTTTGCCACAACTGTTGATCCAGATCTACATACTAGCCCCACTCGGCTGCCATACTTTGTCTAGACCTTTAGTTACGATAAAATTAAACACCAACTAAATAGCCTCAAATTTTAAATCAAGAGTAACCAACACGTGACATTGGTCCGTGTGCGTCCTGACGCTCAGCCGGTGCGATTCTTTTTGCTTCGCCGCTTACCACCTTTCAGTTCAAACCTCACAGACGCCGTGGCACGAGGTGCTCATCGATCGAGTTTAAGCCTTTGTTTGATTAGTCTAGGATCAGAGGAGATTGAGAGGGACGGGCCGGGAAAGCAACGCCAACGCGATTCCAAACAGAGCCAATGCCGCCTCTAGAATCTCGAGATGCACTGCACCTAGATCCCTTGGTTTTAATTTACCACGTCGTCGCAGCAGTTGGGCTATCCCTGCTCAAGACTTAGGCTCTCTCGAGTAGGGTGCTCTGAAGGGATGACTCAAAATACTGTTTGGTACTGTTTGACATAAATGCTGCACCGTAGATAGAGAGAAAAATAGTTAGAACAGTGTTTTGAAGAAATGGACGAGAAGGAGCAAAGAGCCTTACATCCCCTGAATTTCTGACTGTTCTCTGCAGCCTTTTGCATCCAGATACACCACACACATAATCCGGTCAGGCAGGCTCCAGACCTCGATGACTTGAGAAGCTCAGCTAACAGGTCTGTCCGCAAAATGCGCGTAGCTGTAGCAGTAGCAGCCTAGATCATATGGAGGACGACACACGACGAAGAACACGTACGGAGCCGGCCGTGCCGTGAGAGGCCCCTTGCCTGAATGCGCCAATGGAGCCCTTTCGGAGCGCGATGGAGCAGCAACCAAGGGGCTTCAGACAAGAAAGTGCACTGGACTTACGGAGCACTTTGCGCTGTCTGCTCACGATCGCATGCTCACAATAATCACTGCTCGCCTCTGCAATATCTGCATGCGTGCGAATCAAGCGAAACGGATCGGAAACAGAACATTGCATTGGCGTAGAAGGTGCCCGTGTGCTCGCGGCGTCGCACGCCGCCGCATGCATCTTGGCCTGGACGCCGCCAGCTTGGATGCGGCCTTGGAGGACAGGACAGGCCCTGGAAGGCTGCTGTGGAAGAATGCTGCCGTATTGCAGACGACCGTTTGACCCGAGCTAATGCAGGTTCTGAACAGACGAATCGTGGCCCTGGAGTGGTGGAACCTGCACGTCCCAACAATGCGTTGCGTGTGCCTGGTCAGTCTTCGTCGATCACCCACTCGATCCGATTCATTGGTGATTGCGACTGAACAATCTCTGCGTGCACTACTGTTCTGTCGACTTGCGTGATTGATGCGCATATATACCGGCCTCGTACCTCCACATGTCACATGAGTTATAAGCAGCACATGACCGTGTGCAGTGCGTGTGGTTTGTCTTGTTGGCGAAAAACATGAACTGGTGGACCTAATCGAGTCTTTCTCGGATCTTTATTTCAGCGGTCATTCCCAACATCCCGAGGCTTTCTTTCAAAACGCAGTGTGTATAGGTTCTAGAGTAGTACTACTACACTACTAGACTTTTACGTTGAACGGCAAAAGGAGCATCTTTGCGCAGCCGCAGTGGCGCAGTGCAATGTACAAGGACATCGAAGATGCAAAATGTCTCGCAACCTCCATTCACACGCATTTTCTTGTCGCGATGTGGAGGGCGATCCCACTTTCCATGTACGGCTTGCCTATTTGGTCCTTAGGTTGTGCCCAACGGAACGAGTAAAAGTAACGGTTATAGTATAAATCGACATTGTAACGTTATTATAGATAGAGAAAAAAAGTAGTTGGAATAGTGATAGACAATTTCTTTTAGTCAATCTGCTGAGATGGTCTTATGCTACTACACTGACCAGAAACTCTAAAAATAGCATACAAACGAAACTTATCATCTCCAATTTGTCAATACACTACTTATAAGCATATACTTTCTTATTTTTTATCCTGTTATGCATTATAGAATTAAGTTACAACTTATTCTTCACTTTTCTATATTTACCATAGTTTTTCCTATTTGCACTGCACCTCAGCTCCATGTGTATTTGATGTGTGTTTTAGTTGGAGGCTTAGCTTGAGCTATGCCTAAAATGAAAATCAATACGACCATGGCTTCCTGAAAACTGATCCGAGTGGTGACATATATTATGTTTGTATACCTTAATTGGGTTGTTTTTGTCTACATTAACAATGATAGAAATGATATGAAATTTCATCTAAATCTATGTCTTAATTACCAACATATACTAATACTACTATAAAATTAAATGAGAACAGACCGCCATCAGGTTCCCTTGCGTGTGTATGCATGCATGTCTTTTCCTTTACCTCCCAATGCAAGACTGAGCTACATACACCAACCGTGTCCTGTCCATGACGCCAGTTTCGTAGCTAGAATTAGCTAGTTCATTGATCGCAACCAGGCCTGGTCTCTGTTCAGGCGTACAATGAGGTTAGCTAGAACGTCACTGGGTCATGGGGTACATAAGGCTGTCTCTGATGCGAACTCGTGAAGGGGTCATTCAAAATTATGTAGCGACATTGTTTGACACTGTTTTGTACTATTATTTGCTGTAGCTGATGTGACATATTGAGTGAGATGAGATTTGAGGAATTAGAATAAAGAACGTTGTTGGAGATACTCTAAGGTAGGAGGACGTGAACCAAAGCTTACCCAGGATACTTCAGTTAAAGCTAAGCCAGCGTCTCTTCAGCTTTGCAAGCTTATGAGCGTGCAGTGACCTAGCCATGGCGTGTGCCTACTATTTGGACACATGACGATTGACGAATAATCCGTACATGTGCCGAATCTATTGGAAACACACGTCAATGATTAGGTGCAAGAAGGTAAAACAATAGGTACTAGTCGAGTGCAGTGGCGAAGCTAGAGACGACATGAGGGGGGTGCAAATGGTCAGTGGGTGTATAGATGTTTGATGTGGGGATGCTTATATGGTGAAAAATTGAGTTTTAGCACTAATTTGACAAATTTTGGGGGTGCATGTGCACCCACCGTGGCACATGCAGCTCCGCCCCTGGTCGAGTGTTGGTCGCCCTAACTCGAAGACTTGAGAGCTTGTGCCTCAATCGATCAGAAGGATAGCGTGGCTTCGAGAGGGACGGGCCGGTGGTTGAAACCATGCATACCATAATACTGCTGAATCAGTACCCACCAGGACTCATCGTCAGTAGTATGCAGCAAAGTCCACAGGTCATCATAGGTGCGAAAGGATATGTATTTCTCCCGACGACGGCCATGCCATGCATTGAGAAACATGCATGTCACCATCCTATGAATCACGCAATTGGCTGTAAATGGGACTTTCGCCTGACGACCGCTAGCTATACCGTCACTGCGGGAAACAAGATTGTTTTCGTCGGACCAAAACCGAGCTGTTTTTGTCGGAACTTTGTTGGAACTTGGAAGTAGGCAATTTCGCAATGAACTGTTCAGAAAACCACTGATATTTAGATAGTCGTCTAATTAAAGGAAGAAAAAAACAGCAGTACTTAGATTTATTTTCAAGCAAAGGGCGACTAGCTTCATCCGTAAGCAATGTTCAAGAGAAACAATTATCAAGAAATTTCCTTTTTTTAATATTCCAAGAAAGCAGATTTAGGTTCACGTGATTAATAAAATTGCTTCGCAAGTAAACTAAAGCGTTCACATTCCAAAAGGGAAGCGGCGGCTGCCCTGGCACTCTGGCAGACAGCGTCCCGGGCCTGGATGTGGTTTCTACGTGACAAGTGTCGGCAAGCAGAAGTTTGATCGTACGTTTTTATGGCAAGATGATTCTGCCATAAGATGTTTAAAGACTCCCTCCGTCCCAATTTATAATTCGTTTGATTTTTTTAACATCAAGTTTAACCGGCTCATCTTATTCAAAAAATTTGTGAAAATATGAAAAAAAAATCAAGTTATAGTTGGAATATATTATATGCTAAACTAAATAACAATAAAAATAATAAATAATTATGGAAAATTTTCAATAAAATGAGAAGTCAAATTTAATGTCTAAAAAGTCAAACGAACTGTAAATCGGAATGGAGGAGTAGACAACAAGCTATGCCAAGGATTGTTGATGAAACAAGTCATCGCAAGTTAGAGGGAAGGACGTAGAAGAAGTTTGAAGCTTCTTGTTCATTATGTTTTCCTCAATTTGCGGTTTGGAGCCTAAGCACTCTTTGCTATTTTTTGGGTAAATATATTCACTTGCGGATTTAGTAGGCTGAATCTTTCTACTCCCTACGGTTTTAAAATAAACTAAAATACGAAGTATATCTAAAACCGGAGGGCCTGCGAAAATTATGTGGCACCTCGGCATAGCTTTAGGAACTCTTCCAAACAGTATAGCTTCATCCGAACTCTCACCGTCTCACGTCTGCAGTGAAAATGGGATAAGTTTTTTTTAGCATCGTTCGAAACATCTTTTTCACACAATTTCATTGCTTTTAAAAAAACCGACCCAATGAAACATTTTCGCCGGATATGGACCCCAATATAATAGCCCAGGTACTGGCTAGTCATGGAAAGTCAGAGTGTGCAACAGCTAGCCTCTGCTTACTGTGGCATAGTTCTCTAGTGACTAGCGCCCATACTACAGTTGGAAACACTCGTCTGCCGCAAGGTCTTTGCGTGGTTGGTCCGGCCTCATGAATGGATTGTGGTCTCGTGGATAACGGACTGGCCTGCAGGATGTGGGATGGATAGATCAACAAACTAACCTACTCTTTTTGCCATAGCGCCTCAAAGACAACTGTGTGTATATTCTGTTAGATATGTATCGAATATTTGTACAAATCCGGTTACGGTAGGATTTTAAGTTGTATTAACGGTATAGGGTAAGTCCTAATCAAACTCTGTAACTCGAACCTTCTCATAAATACGAAGGGATGACTGCTGTTGTAATTAGGACGACTAGATTGGCTTGGGGGTGCGGCGTTGCCGTGGTGTACCCGGATGCTGACATAGCTATCTGATAATTGGGATGAGCGTCCATAGTTATGTCCCGAGAATGTAGGATTCGACCGAACCTCGTTAACAAATATCGTGCTTCTAAAATTGTCTATGATTGTACGTAAATATCTCGATCGATCCATAGAAGCTTCGGCATGCTTGTTTTCTAACACTTTTTTCTATTGTTGACAGTAGTACTCGCTCCACACATATCTAGGACGACAACTATGCCTGGCTGATGGCTCTCTACTAACTTGCCACCAGACGTACGTGTCAAAGTGCTGAAATGTGCTCACCACAGCCCTGGGAAATCCTCCAAAGAGGCGTCCGCCAGTCATAATCCCAGTCCCAGCAATGTGGAAGATCTGGAAGAAGTTTAACGCCTGTGTTTTTCAAAGACGCCATTCTTTCACTGTCACTCTAGTGGAAGATCAAGGAGGAGGCTGATATATTGTGTCCCAAACATGTGGTTTTACGGTGCAGATCCTCTTTTTCCCTTGCTATTTGCCACTGCATCGTTTTTTTTTTTTTGTTTGGATTTGGCTTAGATCTAACTTTACCTTCACGCAAAGAAAAAAAAAACTGTTCGGAAGGATATTCAGAAGAAAACAGAGATAGCCACAGGCCGCGCGAGATCACGAGGTGATATTTCAGGCAAATATTGCCCAGACAAGGATCAGATGAAGCCAGACCTGATCTTCAGCCATGACAACAACACGGTGGCGGTTTATGCAACCTCTTACAGGCCTCACTATTCCATGAACCGACCTTTGTTCTCTTATAACCCAACTAAGTGGATCATATATAGGCCCAGATTCATTTTTACTTGATTGATGTGTTCACTACCAATCAGATAATAACAAAACACGAGTTCATTTGCAGCAATGAAAAAGCTCCTGGATTATTCCAAACTACTAGTAGTACATGATATGATAGAATTCCAAAGGATATACTTGAATACACACTGCAATCCAGGGCAAAAAAAAAAAAAAAGGCAAGCTTTTAAATTTTCTCCAACCACTCCAAAAAGCCCCCACATCGATTTCTTTTAAACGCATTAGAAGCTTAAGATCACCCCTAGCTCCTACACGTGTAAGATTACCGGGCCTACTAACTCCAAAAACGAGGGCAGCAGCAACAGTGCGTAGGCCAAGAATGAACCAGAGCCACGAACGGCAGTTCACTCTCGCAATGGCAAAGCGCCCGGTCCACAGCAGCAGCAGGGCGTTGCTTTCCTGGGACAGGGGTTTGGTAAGCTCTCAAGAGGGTCGGTCTGGCCATGTCACCTGTCAAGTGTCAATGTGTCATCCGTAGTCTCACTCCTCAGCGCCTGCTGCCTGCTGCACATATATACCGCCCTGCTGCGCTTCCCCGACCCGTGCTCAAGTGCTCTGCATCGTCCAACCAACCAGAACCCATGGGGAGAGGCCGAGCGCCGTGCTGCGCCAGGGTGGGGCTCAACAGGGGCTCCTGGACGCCGCAGGAGGACATGCGCCTCATTGCCTACATCCAGAAGCACGGCCACTTCCAACTGGCGCGCGCTGCCCAAGCAAGCAGGTAGATGGATCCTCTGGCGCGCGGCTAGCTGGGCATGGCAAAAATGTGCATGGCGATTGCTGATTCAAGTCCTCGACCTTTTCTTCTGTTCGTAGGTTTGCTGCGGTGTGGGAAGAGCTGCCGGCTGAGGTGGATCAACTACCTGCGGCCGGACCTGAAGCGCGGCAACTTCACCGCCGACGAGGAGGAGACCATCATCAGGCTGCACGGCTTGCTCGGCAACAAGTATGCGTTTTCGTTAAGCCGCCGATCGTTGCATATGATAAAAAACAGATGCTTTGCCTGAACAGATTTTGATCTACTTACTGGTCGATCAGGTGGTCCAAGATCGCGGCCTGCCTGCCGGGGAGGACAGACAACGAGATCAAGAACGTGTGGAACACGCACCTGAAGAAGAGGGTGGCGCCGCGGGACCAGAAAAGGGCCGGCGCAGGGACGCCGGCCACTGATTCGGCGTCCTCGGCGCCCGCGTCCTCCTCGACGACGACGACGACCAACAACAGCTCCGGGAGCAGCGACTCCGGCGACCAGTGCGGCACGAGCAAGGCGCCCGACGCGATCGACATGTCTCCCCTCCAGCCAGAGGACATCGACGTCTCGGACATGCTGGTGGACGCGCCCGCGGCGGCGGCGGCGTCGCAGCCAATGGCTGTCGTCGTCGTCGTGCTCCTCGTGCTCCCTGACGACGTGCGTCGGCGGCGGCGCGGAGGACCTGATCGAGCTGCCGGTGATCGACATCGGGCCGGAGATCTGGAGCATCATCGACGGCGAGGGCGCCGGCGCGCCGCCGGGCGATGCAACAGCGCCGTGTACGGGCGCCACCGAAGCAGCCGCAGGGGAGGCGGCCAACGATTGGTGGTTGGAAAATTTGGAGAAGGAGCTGGGTCCTGTGGGACCCCACGGAGGATACCCAGGCCCACCCTGACTTACTGGACCACATTGACGCCTTGGATGGGGACCCAGTGTCCACCTACTTCCAGACCGGGCCCACCGATGCTGGACCTGAGCTCCTGGAGATCGAAGAACCATCGGCCGTTCTGCTATGAGCAACAGGAAGGATGGATCCCTTTCGAAGGCCCAGATTGAAGAACAATCAGATCGAACGGACAGGGTCGATCGTTATATTTACCGTCAGCAGCAACGCTACAGGAGGATAGAGCAACGAACATCCTGGAGATGTTTGACGCAAAGCCAAGCCCGCTTGTTTGATGCGGTGGCAAATATCCCTAGGTCATTTAGCATACAAAAAAGGGCAAATCTGTCTTAAAAAATAGCCAGGTAGTGAAAACATAATCTTTTAACAGGTTTTTTGACGCAGATGTAGGTAGCTAGGGTTTGATTGGTAGAGGATGAAACAAACTAAAGCGCTACAGGAGTGCTGCGCACAGTGCGCCGTTGTGCTGCCTGGGTTTGTGCAGTGTGCATATATACACATCATGCCGTCATGGTGATGTAAGCTCTTGATCATCCGAGAGTCCTACCACTACCGACCATATATGATGCCCTTTATGAATCATTACCGGGCTCTGATCATGCTTTGGAACACTTTTGCTTTTGATAAATGCGATGTGACCTTTTTCTCCTCTCTTCGATCTCATTTGCCATGGTTGTTTCTTTTATTTCATTTTCGTTGATATCTTTTTCTTCTTCCTCTTTTGCAGTGTTACGCCTAGCTAGGACAGTAAAAGAGCCCACATGTTACTCGATGATTGTGAAGTGCCGAAGTAGTAGGTTACCTAACCAGAGAACTGGACGCGCACGGGTTCGTTTCTGACGAGCTTTCAGACGCGCTGACATGGTTTCTTCAGGTTTCAGGCATTTGATGGGCTTGATTTGGTAGGGCTTTTCTGGGGGCAACAGTGCTATGTCTGGGAGGTATGGAAGCCCACAGGAATAGGAATATTATGGGCCTTGTTTGTGATACGTGCTGGGCCCCTCTGTAAACTATACTAAACGATTGACGGTATCCTCTAACGAATAAGAGTGACAGAGTAGGGAGCCGTATAAATTATGGGCCTTGTTTGCAATACGTATTTGCTTTTCTTTCTTAGCTCGACAGAGACGCAAGGTCAAGACCAGGGTTTACCGGATATAACATTGAGATATCAGTATTCGATTAGGCGTGTCAACAGTCTTAATAAGCAGAATACAAGTCCGCGGATAAGAACTAAGAAGACATGGATTCAATCACGTAAACATGGATGCGCAACGAATCAAAATCTGCATATGCTTATGGTGCCGTTGGATAGTACGAGTATATATACTACGGAGTACTAATACTTGCATACGTTGTGGTCTACTAGCTAGTGGCTTATCAAACAACGATATGTGCATCCTTTGATTGAACACGTAAGTAAAACGAAAACGAGGAAAACTGAAGAGGTCAGGCATAAGCTCGCTGCCGAGGTTTAAACGCACACCTCGGCAGTCGGCACCGTACCCCATCCATCGACCGTGTCAAAATGTCACGAGTTCACGCGTTGGTTTGATAACTTTTGGCAAGTAGCCTCGAGTCGTCCACGTACGCGCGTCTTTTGTGCAAATGGTTGCTCCAAAGTTTGAGCAAACGTAAGTAGACGGTGACATGTCATGATTATCATCGTGTACATATTGCGTATGCTGTCTTCCCCCTTCTCTCTTTACCAGTTCGTCGATCGTATCATGTTATCCAGCGAGAGCGAGAGCTAGCCGGACTGGCAAAGCGGCGAATGCACGGATCCATCCTTTTCTGCTCCGACGTACTACGTTTAATGTCTCTACATATATAGATCAATATTAATTAACGTGCGCGCAGGCAGCAAAACCGCAAACTGATGATTGATAGTTTGATACTAGTATAAATTTGATCCGTGATCGACCTGCGTTCGATCAAGAACCGTCCATTGCTCCTCTGCGGAACAACGGGAAAATGTTCGTGTGGACTGTAGACTGTTGCAAATGCAAGGTCGATCGAGACGAGGTCTATGCATGCGCAGTATGAGCACGCGCTTGCTCGTACGTTCCGGGTCGATAATGGAGGCCGACTAGCTAACCACTGCTTGGATCGGGTCTCTTCTTGACTCGGCGCGATGCAATAATCGTAGTAAAATATATGTAACTTGCTCACTGACGAAACTAACACCAGCTATTCGTCTCGATGTTTAGCTAGAGACGCGTGCATGTATAAATAGAAGCGCACTGGTCATCAGCTCATCACCACTCCTAGCTCGCCCTCGCTCCAGCTGTTTCAGGCTTTCAGCTCAAATCAGAACTCAGGTAGCTGATCAGCTCACGATCGAGCTTGCATTCTCGCACTGATCGAGCTTGCTTGCCGTCGGGCTCAGTCGAGTGGCCGGTAGCAACCGCGAGCATGACGCAGCACTGGCTAGCAGTGTTTGCATCGGCCTTGCTGCTGCTGGCGGCCTCCTCAGCGTCAGTGGCGCGCGCGTCCCCGCCCCTGCAGCTGGGGTTCTACAAGCACTCGTGCCCGCAGGCCGAGGACATCGTGCGCAAGCGCCGTCCGCCGCGCCGTCGAGGCAGACCCCGGCCTCGCCGCGGGGCTCATCAGGATGCACTTCCACGACTGCTTCGTCAGGGGGTGCGACGCGTCCATCCTGCTCGCGTCGACGCCCGGGCACGACGCCGAGCGGGACTCGCCAGCCAACAACCCGAGCCTGCGCGGCTTCGAGGTCATCGAGGAGGCCAAGGCCATCGTCGAGGCGCACTGCCCGCGCACCGTGTCCTGCGCCGACATCGTCGCCTTCGCCGCGCGCGACGGCGCGTACCTCGCGGGCGGCGTCGACTACCGCGTCCCCTCCGGCCGCCGCGACGGCCGCGTGTCCAACGTGGGCGAGGTGCTCCAGGACGGCAACGTGCCGTTCCCGAACGACACCGTCGGGGAGCTCGTCGACAACTTCGCGCGCAAGGGGCTCTCGGCCGACGACATGGTCACGCTCTCCGGCGCGCACACCATCGGCCGGACACACTGCTCGTCGCTCACCGACCGGCTGTACAACTTCCAGGGCGAGCCGGGGCGGACGGACCCGGCACTCGACCCGGCGTACGCCGCAGACCTGAAGCGGCGGTGCCCGCAGTGGACGAACGCGGAGGACCGCACGACGGTGCCGCTCGACCCGGTGACGCCGAACGGCCTTGACAACCAGTACTTCAGGAACGTGCTCGCGCACAAGGTGCCCTTCGCCTCCGACCAGACGCTGCTCGACAGTCCCTGGACCGCGGGGCTCGTCGCGTTCCACGCCGCCGTCGGGCAGGCGTGGGAGGCCAAGTTCGCCGCGGCCATGGTCAAGATGGGCGCCATCGAGGTGCTCACTGGCCATGACGGCGAAATCAGGGAGAAGTGCTCCGTGGTCAACCGCTACTAGTTGACTCTCCTAATGGGTCAGAACATAACTTTACGTTCAGTTCAGGCCTCTCGACCCCCTCTCTCTCTCTCACACACACACGCACACACAGACAGTTCGAGATTTGGTGGAAGGCCGACAATGATGCGAGGCCCATTACGAGTTGGTCAAGATTCATTGTTTTTAAGGCCCATGAAATGCAGGCCTAAATATGTTTATTCTCCATTTCTCATGAATATTAGGCGCATATATCCAACTGGAACGTGTGTTGTCGTCCTCCCTCTGATTTTTTTCTTACTTTCCGGAACATTTTTTCTTCATAAAAAAAGTGTTTGCCTTTGCCCCTTTTCTGTTTGATGAATGATGAAGTTCAATTCTACTTTCGCGTACTGCATGGTGCTTGCATTCACATTGCACAGTGCAATCCATCGTGTAATATTTCTAAACGGATCTTTCAATGACACCTGAAAGGCTGAAACAGCCATTGAAGCTGAACATTGACAAGACACACGAGTTGGCAAAGCCAGACCATTATTCTCTCAAGCAGCTAGCACTCATGACTCGCCTAAATCTGCTTACACAAATTACAAAAACCACTGGGTCTTCACTAAAATCACTAGCCACCACGAATCATGAAGCCGATCCCTCCGCTTTATTATTGAAGCTGGTCCGTTTTGTCTCACAAAGCAGCTGCAACCTGCAGATTGCGGCTGATAACCAGCTCTCCCGTGGGTGGCAGCCACCTCTTAATTATGTTTCCCAATCCTGATGTTCCAGTTGGATTTGCACCTTCCATTCTTCCTTAAACGTGACGAACAACATCGTCAGGACTTTCCCAATCCTTATCGCCGCGGTCGCTGAGTTTTTTCTGTTAGGTGAATTATTTCCGTTCGACTGTACATTCGTCATAGAAGTTTGGGGAGCCACTCATCAGTGGTGGTGGTGGCGCCGCATGGCGGCCTCCTCGGCTGTCGGCTCCCTGCGACGAAGGGGTGGCCAAGAAGCTCGTCCACGGTGGCCCTCCTCCGCCAGTCTTTCTCCAGGCACCGCCGCAAGAAGTCCCTGAACTCCGGCGACGCTGCCACGGGCACCTCCGGTCCGCTCCCGAAGCACACGGCCACCACCAGCGCCGCCCAGTCCGGCCTCTCCCCGGCCGCCACCAGCGGGAACCTGCCCACGTGGCATTCCAAGAGGACCACTCCAAGGGCCCACACATCACTGGAGAAGTCGGCAACGACCGACGGCGCGGCCGCGCCGAAACCTTCGGGGTCGAGCCTCTCCGGGCTCATGTACGCGCACGTCCCTTCGGCGCCGGCGGCGCGGCCGGCGTGGCGGCTGGTGCCGAAGTCGGCGATCTTGACCTCGCCGTGGCGGCCCACGAGGAGGTTCGACGGCTTGACGTCGCCATGCACGATGCCGAGGCGGTGCAGGTGGCGTAGGCCGCAGAGCACGCACCTAGCCACGCCCGCGATGGAGTGCTCCGGGAGGCGGCCGCGCCGCCGGAGCACGTCGCTGAGTGAGCCGCCAGGAACGTACTCGAGGACGAGGCACAGGAACTGGTTGTTCCTGGGGAAGACGCCGTGGAGGCGGACGACGTGCGGGTGGTCGGGAGCCGCCGCGGCCACGCGAAGGTGCGCCTCGGCCTCCCGGAGCGCGGCGCCGCCGCCGTCGCGCACGCGCAGCGCCTTGACCGCGAACTCCGCGCCAGTGCGGCGGTGCCGCGCCCTGTAGACGGTGCCGTCTGCGCCGTGGCCGAGGACCGCCACCCACTCGAACTCAGAGAGGCTGTCGATGACGGCGTCGGGCGCGCCGGGCGGCGAAGACGGCAGGGCGCCGAACGGGTGCTCCTGGTACATGGACAGCGGTGGCAACGCCGGCGGCGGAACGGACAGCCTGAGCTGCATGCGATGTCGCAGCTTCGCCATTGGCATTGCCAATGGCACGTCGCAATGGATTGGAGGACAGAGAGTCGGAGACTCAGAGAGAGGGAGGGAGATGACAAGTAGCTGCTGGTTTGCGTTTACCCGGAGTCCTGCCTGAGGCTGAGGGAGGGGAGTGATAATATTAGGCTTGCGGTGTAACGGACTACCTACCACTCGCCCGTAATGCAGGGAAGCCTCTCTCCTCTGAGGCTCTGAGGCGTAACAGAAATTGCTAGGATTACGGGAAGGGAGGGAGGGGGTGTCAGGCTGTTAGCTCCACGGCAGCTCAGAATAGACTTCCACTGTGGATTTACTGAAAAAGAATTATAAAAAATGCTTAAACTCAGTGAGTCACAAGTATGAAATGAAAACTAGACAAAAAAATCACACAAGATGCTACGCGTACGTTCCAATCAAACTTCATTTTGCAAGCTTCCGGATTGTTTGTTCTCTCTCTAAAAAATGTTATGTACTGTAGTACTAAACCATGCAGTGTATCTGTGTATGTGTATCTACAGATCACATAATCAGCCATTCTCTAGTTAAAAAAGAGGAATCGGTCACAGTGTATCTACAATCCATTCGCCAAAAAAAAAACAGTGTATCTACAATTTCTATTTTTAATATACTTTTTCAGTTTTTTATTTGTCCCGTTAAGTGCCGTAGAAAAAGGAACGGCAGTGTATCACAAGGCAGAAATGCAGTCGTCATTCTGTGGCTGAGAGGCTCCTCATGCGTCATCCCATGCCTATCCCAATCCCAAAACACCCGAGTGCCAGTGCGTCTGCTACGATGCTGAAAACTCTGCCTGCGCGGTTGCTCGCCTCGCCGGAGCCTGGTGTGTGGCGCCGGCGACCGCGCCGGCGGTCGCTGCAGCCCGTTTCGGCGGCGCTCATGACCAACCCGGCTTACTTCGAGGTGGGCAGATTCTTAGGTGGCTATGGCTTCATGAACGTCACAAGGTCATCTTTTTTCCTGAATCTTGCTTGATTCCGTTACAAATTGGTTTTACTCGAGAACTCAGAACTGCTTGCGAAAAATCTGGAATAATCGTGGAGCGCCTTGTGTGTGAGATTGGTTCGGACGTTTGAAGTATTTCTAGCATTAGTTGCATAGGCTGCGCGATTAGTTTGAAATCCCCTCGAGATGAGCAGTGTGGGGGCAAACCTGGGTCTCTGAGTGACGATTAATGACTCTCCTAGCTTCACCTGCCTTTTCTTATCTTTTGAAACGAGTCCGCATACTTGTTTTTCCTCCTTTCCGTTACATGACGACCACTTCAGACAAATGCTTGAAAGATGATTGTTGATTAATATGGTGTTTGGTTTAAGGAGGCCCATGCATTTTAGTGGAAGTGGAATTACTCCATTCCTCATTTGGTACTAATTATAGCTGGTGAGAATGATGTGGCGATGAATCATTCCATTCTCTTCCACTCTACGAACCAAGCGAAAAAAATTAAGGAGAAGACGATGGATTATCCATTTTGTCGAACCAATATAGTATCCACATAAGCGCCGGTCAGAGCTAGAGTATATGTGACGGTGCTTTGTACCATCGGTTATTTACTCCCTCCGGTCATCTTGCTGTTACTAATTAGAGGCCACATTAATTCTCACGAAACGTAACAGAAAAAAGATAAATCCTTAGAAATTCTCACAAAAATCAGAAACATCCAACCATCAATTCGCAAATTAGGAATATTAATAGCCATTAAATCTATTTTCTAAGCAATTACCCACCTATGCCATTATAAAAGGTTTTGAGTTCAACTCTCAACGAAAACAAATTTCTTCTTTCTTCTTCTTCTGCGGATTTTCTAATTTTCAATTTATTTTCTAAGTAATTACCCACCTCTGCCGTTACGAAAGGTTTTGAGTTCAACTCTCAACGAAAGCAAATTTCTTCTTTTTTTGGCAGATTTTTTCCATTTTAAAATTTATTCCGAGTTTTTTGTCAATTTTTTTCCCATTTACCAATTTACACTACTAAATGATCTCATAATTTTTTTCATAAAGATGCTAGAAACCTTTATACGAACAGATATTTTGTGTCTAATTTTGCTATTACTAATTGGAGATTTCTTATTAATCTTCATATGATGCGCTAAATAAAAGATAAAATCAATGAAATTCTCACAATAATTAGAAATATTCTATCATCGATTGCAGATTGAAATCTTAATAGCCATTAGATGTGTTTTCTATGTAATTAACATCCCGTCATCCATCATGTAGCTCTAATAATAAATCTGTTTTCTAGGAAAAAGATAAATCTTAAAAATTCTCACAAAAATAAAAAACATCCTGTCATCCATCATGTGGCTCTAAAAGTAGTCATTATATCTATTATAGTTTCTATTAAATTACCCGTCATGACATTATGAAAGTTGAAATAGAATAATCTCCTTAATTTGTATAAAAATTGCCCATCATACTGTTATGAAATATGAATTAAATAACCACTTAAATTTTTCATAAAATTACCCACCATGCCATTATGAAAAATTAAAATGACTCCATAAATTTGCATATATATTACTCAACATGCCATTATAAAAGATGAATTAAAATAAATCATAAATCTATATATAAATTACCCAATATGCCATCATAAAATATATATTAAAATAATTTCTAAATTTGCAAATGCATTACCCACAATGACATTACAAAAGATGGATTAAAACAATCAGCTCTAATATTATTACAGATTAAAGCTATATCCCTAAAACTTTAACCTGTGCGAGAGCACGGATCGATGGACTAGTTAATATATAATAACCTCGCTGATCTGCTCCCTGGTTGGAAGGCCGCCATGTTGAGCCTGGTAGGACGTTCCATTCTGGTCAAGGCCATCCTGAATGCGGTGCCGATCCACTTGCTCATTGCACTGGGCGAGCCGAAGTGGCTGATCCGTGCCATCGACAAGAGGAGACGTGCCTTCCTGTGGAGAGGGCGCTGCGACGTCCAGTGTGGTCACTGTCTCGTGGCCTGGACCAAGGCTTGCATGCTAATTGAGTTCGGAGGCCTGGGTATTCATAACTTGGAGATGCTTGGCTGGGCCCTACGTATGTGATGGCTCTGGCTTCGCAAAACCGAGCCGGATCGCCCCTGGGCGATGTTTGAGCTCCATCTGCAACCCCACGTGAAGGCCATGTTTGCTATCTCGGTGATTTCGGTTGTTGGTGATGGCACTTCTACTCTCTTCTGGTCTGGCCGCTGGATTCAGGGCAGATCGGTCCAGGACCTTGCCCCCGCTTTGCTACCCTTTGTCTCCAAGCGGGCGGTGGCTTGCAGGACGGTTGTTGCGGCACTACAGGATAACCAGTGGATACGAGACATTAGGGGTGGGCTGTCCGTCACGGCGATTGCAGACTTCCTTCAGCTTTGGGACGTGATCGTGGATCTCCCTGCTCTTGAAGATCGCTGCGATCAACATGTTTGGACCCCTTGCATGTTAGGGATTTACTCGGCGTCTTCAACGTACAGGAGGATCTTCGTGGGTTGCATACCTTTTGAGCCTGCTAAGCGCCTGTGGAAATCTTGGGCACCCCTCCGCTGCAAGCTCTGGTTAGCGACTCACAACTGCTGCTTGACGGCAGACAGGCTTGCCCGCAGAGGCCTTGCGCATCACCCTCGTTGCTTGCTGTGCGACCAAGTGGAGGAAGATGTCCAGCATATCCTCACCTCCTGTGTTTTCGCTAGACAGGTGTGGGCTCAGGTCCTCTCTAGGGGGGGGGGGGGGGTTCTGGACCGTGCTCCCTCCCAGAATGACGAAGTCTTCCAGGATTGGTGGCGTGGAACGTCTCGCCGGGTTCCTAAGGAAGTTCGCAAAGGTTTCCACTCCCTGATGATCTTGGTGGCTTGGACCATTTGGAAGCACCGGAATCGGTGCGTCTTTGATGGTCTGCAGCCCTCGGTGCCTTTGGTACTCCAAGAGGTGTCAGCCCAGGGTTGACTTTGGATCCTTGCTGGAGCTAAGGCCCTTGGCAGATTGGTCGAGGCTAGGGCATAGGTTGTTTAGTCTGGTTGGCTGCTTTTCCATTTGCTTAGGCGCGTATGCTCAAATTGACTAGCGCCCTAGCCAAGGTTAAGGCTTGTACTCGGACCGGTTCTTTCTTTCTTTAATATAATGACACGCAGCTATCTTGCGGGTTCGAGAAAAAAAATTAATATATATGGCATTTCAAAGTGTAATTTTGAATTAAAAAACATCATATATTAATGATCGATCGGAGGGAGTACTATTTTTCACATAGGTTGGACTCTAGTAGTGTTAAATAAAGAGAGGAAAAACGTAATTCAGTACAGCATGATGTAGTGATGCTGCATATAATGCTCCAGCTGTGTACAATCTCTCACTACATTTAAATCAGATAGCTGTTAAAACTTAAAAGAGAGATCAGATGTTTTGTGGCCTTGATTCATCATATTATTCCAGATTGTAATCATGCTATAGTATATGAAACTTCTCCCATACTCATTAAAAATTTGCTTTAAGATTCAGAGACCTTCTCTTTTATAGGAGCGACACTGATTACTCATGCAACCCCAATTTTCGTTGAATAATCGCCTTTCCTGACTTTCTGCTACATGAATCAGTTACTCATCTCAATTTGGAGGGCCATCTAATGCTGCTGGTATTCAAGACCTTGATCTTGGATATTCAGGCGAAGATATCGATCGATTGAGGGTCCAAGACATTGGAGAAGGAGAAGTAACGATCAGGTTATTTCCTTCTAACTGATGTGCTTTTTTTTTCTTGGGGAGTAACATATCTGCTGACTTCAAGATTCATTCATTTGTCATGGCCTGTTTTCTAGACTTTATGAGGGAAGAGTTGTTCAAGGCCCACTGAGGGGCATGCAGGCTGTATTTAAGGTATGCTTAGAATTGTCAGTTTGCTAAGTTTATTTTGCCGAAATTCTGTAGTAATCAGCCGGAAATCGGCAAAATGCATGCCTTGAGAATTGGTTTAACAGTCCTTGAAAAGATTAGTTGTAGTAGGTCATTTTTTCCAGCCTTCTGATTTTTTGCCACAGATACATGAATTTATTGACTATCTTATATGTTCTAAGACATAGGATTTGAAACAAAGGTATACCCTGGAGCCCGTGCTGGTTCTTCTGAAGCTGATTTGATGGCACTGAATGAGCTAAGGACTCATGCTTTTCTTCAGGTTAGATCAATTATAAACTGCTAACAGAAACCGCAAGCATGAATGATTATTTTAGATATGGTATTTGCACAAACACAAAAAAAATCCCCTTGGCTTCTTTTTGCAGGGTGATGCTAGTGACATCTGTGAGAACATTCAGTTTCTTTTAGGGGCATTTGAGACAGCAACCGGAGAACAGGTTTACCACATAACTTAGTATGATCCAGATTGCTCACGTAATGCAGAGACTGACATATCTTTACTACAGTGGCTTGCCTTCCGCGACGATGGGAGATATAGTGCCGCAGACTATGCAAAAGTAACCAGTGAAAGGCAACTGAAGGAGCAATCTGGAAGGGTGCCATTTTGGAACCCATTCGATCGAGCATACAAATTGGAGCTAAGAAGATACTTTGTTCTTAAGCTTCTTAATGGTGCTATGAGTGGCCTTGTGCACATGCACAAACATGATAGACTGCATCAGAGCCTTGGACCTTCTTCTGTTGTTCTTAAGTATGCAGTATATTTTTCTCACCTTTCATTCCACATTGTAGTGCTTACGTATGTTCGAGTAACTACTGATTAATGTTACTTTCTGCCCTATAGCACTGTGATGGAGAGAGAGGGACCCTATTTAGTTCCAAGGCTACGAGATTTGGCTTTTTCTGTAGATATTGGGTACATTTTTTCATCTCCTCCCTGCATTTTCTAATATCAGTGAGAAAACATCTTATAAACACTTTGGAAAATGACAGGTATTCATCTGTGGGTGTTGGAACATTATCGGATGGACTGTGGCGTCGAGCATCTGCTGCAGGAGCATCAACTCCTTTGGAGAAGAGAGCCTTTGGAATAGCTGATGACATGTAAGTATACTTTTTTTTTCTATTTCGGCAAAAATTATAAGTCGATGACTGACATATGTATGCTTGACAAAACAGTTATGGAGCTGGGCTGCTTGTTGCATACATGGCATTTATTCCATTTTGCGAAGCAGGCATTATGGATGGTATTTCGTTGCAGGTGATTGAGAATATACACAGTTTTGTGTTCAGGTTAGATGCAGATTGCTCTCTGTTTTCCACCCAGGACGCTCAACATAATTTTGATTGGTTGTGCAGAGACTTCTGGAGAGCACCTTTCGGCTAGATATTTATGCCGCAAGAGAGTACGAGTCGTCAACACAAAATAAACTTCCCATTGCTTAGTCCTAGTCCTTGTTTTTCATTGGCAATGAAAAAAAGAATCATGTTTGGTGAATAAGCTCATTGTTGATGCTGATTCCTCAACCTGATGAATTAGTCATGATATTCAGACTCAACCCATATGCCTATGAACCTTCCATATGCTTATGAAACTTCTTGATTCCAATAGGTATTGCCTGGCTGATGACCGGTTGTCAGAAGCAGTAAATTTTCTAGATTTAGGGGATGGTGCTGGCTGGGAGCTACTGCAGGTTTTGGCCTCTATCTATCATGCTAATTGCAAGTCAAAACTTATCTATTCATGAAACTCATGCAGTTATGCTGCTCCACTAGTGGCCAACTCCACTAAAAATAATTGGTCTGCTTTGGTCCGGGATCCATATCTTCAGCCAAGATACTGACTCTAATTTATGTTTGGGCAGGCAATGCTTAATCCAGATTACCGCAAGCGACCGGTTGCCGAGGCTGTACTGAACCACAGGTTTATAACTGGAGCTGTGCTACGGAACTACTAACAAGGAATCTCTGTTTAAACTGTTGCATAAATAAACTGTAAAATATGCTTGCTATGGATAAGAGCTGATACAATATTTTTGGATGAGCAATGCATGTTCTCTGTTCCTCCATTTCCGTTGCGTGTACCTATGCGGCTACGCGGGCAACTACTGATGAGAGTGATGACAAGAGCTTCTAATTCTAATGTACTGTATCTGCAACAGCAGCACTGTCCATCGAAGCTGCCAGCTTTCAGCCGCGCTGCTGGCAATCACCCCAGAGCCCGTTGTGCTCGGCGGGCTCCCAGACCCTCTTCCAGCACAGCGCGCAGTAGCGGGAGTTGCACGTCCGGCACACCAGGAGGTTGTTGGCACCCGCCTGTCCATTCCCAAATCAAAGCAGCTGAGATATAGCTTACAGTAATAAACACACAGTACACCTAATTCCTAAAGCAAAGCAATGGCATAATGGAGACGTCGCTGCTCACCTTGGCTTGCTTGGCGCCGCAGGCCGGGCACTTGTACCTGAGCGCCCGTACCCACCCGGGCTCCTGGATGTTGTCGTCCACGTCCAGCTCCAGGTGTTGGTTCCCGTTCCTCCGCCTTACGCGCTCGAACAGCCCGCACTCCCCGTTGCTGCGTCAGAGAACTCCACAAGATGACGGGAATCGACAGATCGTGATTGATTAATTAATACGGAGTACTCCGTACTACTAAGCGCTAGTGTGGCATTTGGTGTTAGTTACTCACGCGAAGTGAAGGTAGCCGGTGATGGCCCGGCCGCAGCGGTAGCAGAAGAACTGGCCACAGCTGTAGCACACCATCTTGTTGCAGCCCTGCGTCTTGGCGATGGCCATCCGGCACGACGGGCACTGCATCGTGCTGCGGAGCACCTCCCGCAGGCTCAGCAGCTCCTCCAGTTTCCGCCGCTCCGACAGCTGCTGCTGCTGCGCCTGCGACGACCATTGCTCCCTCGCCGATGGTTTCAGGCGTCTGCTTCTGCCGCCCCCCCCCCCCCCCCCCAAACCGGTCGATTTTGCTCAGCAAATACTAGCCCAGTAATAAATGAAAAATGCTCTCGTCGCCATGCACATGCAGCGCGTACATACCAGCAGGTCTTCGACCTTCTGTTCCGTGGGGATGCAGGGGCCCCCGACGTGGCGCCGGTCCCCGCACTGGGCGCAGAAGGTGAAGAAGCACGCGGCGCACTGCGCGTCGTCGCCGGCCGCCACGCAGGCGGCGTTGCACCGGGGGCAGTAGGCCACGTCGGGCATGGTGTCGAGCGTCCTCCGCAGCGCCAGCAACTCCCACCGCGCGTAGCCTTCCTCGGCGAGGAGGCGCCGCAGCACGGCCGGCGCCAGCGGGGCGCGGTACGACGTGTCCGGGCACGCCAGCATCGCCACGCTCCCGTCCTTCACGTGGATGCTGCAGTAGGACTCCATGCACTTGACGCAGAAGGAGTGGCTGCAGGGGAGCTGGATGAAGTTTCTGACTGCCAAGAAAAGGTGATCAAACTCTGCACGAATTTCACACCAGCAACATGGACCGGGCGAGTATCATAAACGGATTCAAGAGAGACGACAGGGCGGCACCGGTGTTTTCGCTGAGACAGACTCCGCACCCATGGATGCTCTGATCGAACATCTCCTGCGATCTCTCCTCACTGTATCGCTGCATCATAGGGATGGTAGAATCGAGGATGCCGCTTCGTCCAATCGCGCGTTCATCCGAGCCAGCGGAGGAGCCCGCCACGTCTGGATCCAGCACCATCTGGCCATCTGAAGCGATGTACACCACCTCTTGCCCCGGCAGCTCCGCCCAGATCTCGTCAAGAATGGAGCAGAACGCCGAGACCTCCGGCTCGTCCAGCCATGTCGCAGAGACGATGAAGTAGGGGGCACGGGCGCTCGGGTACGATCGCGGCAGCAGGCAGGTCAGCGTTATGGGCGGCAGATGCTGCAGGCTGCAGGCGTAGAGGAGCCCGTCGTTGGCGTCGTCCTCGTCGCCGGTTTCCGCTGTAGTTCCATTGGCGCGGATGTTCATGTACACCTGAATGGCACCTTGAAGTTGATAGTGCAGAACATGCGTATCAATAACTTTTTTTTTTTGCAAAATTTCACTGAATAAAAAAAGACATTTGTACAGACTGCACGTCTGAATCTGAAGGATGGCAGAATACTAGTACTTCTGGGCTTGTTTGGACTGAGGCGTGTCTTGTTTGGACTGAGGCCAACATTAATCAGACTAAATTTTAGCTATATTTAATTATATTTAAATTTGAAAAAATATTTGATCAAATTATAATTATTTTTTGTTTGTAGGCTTTATTTAGGCTCCAAATAATACCAACAAACTAGAAATTTATTATTTGTATTTTTTAAATTTAAATATGGTCAAATATAACTAAAATTTAGTCTAGCCAATGTCAACCTTAATCCAAACAAACCTTCGGAACCCATCGAGTGCGGCCGGTCGGTTCAGTTCTTACCTGGAAAAACCGAAGACCGTCCATATTGTCAAATTTGGCCATGTCATCCCCGTAGATGGCTTGCAACGCCAGCAGCTGGGGATCAATCAGCAGAACATGCCATCAGATGCTTGTGTAAGCATTAACCAACAGTTCAATCATCTGACAGTATGTCAACAGTGAAACACGTAGACGCGTCGGGTTTTTTTTTGTTCTGAACGTATCGGAACTTGCAAAAACTGTAGCTCATGGCCAATCGAAGGTTTTAACGATGAGCATGAACGGAAAGTGATCGCGTCATCAGTTACGTTACCTCGTCTTCCTGTATCTGGTTGTTGCCCTGAAACTGCTCCTCGGAGAGCTCTTCCTCAACACGACCCGCGGCAGTCATAGCCGCCAGCCGCGCCGCGGCCTCTTCCGGTGCCTCCCAGTACCCGGCACCGACCTCCCTTGCCGGCGCCGAGGAGGATGGTTCCAGTGACATCGTAGCTAGCATATTCCGGCGACGAACCGCTAGGCACAACAGATTGTTTGGTGAGTTGCCGACACGTCGCAAGAGTCTCAATTAGCCCTCCATCTCATGTGTGTATGTAAAAAAAAAAAAAGGTAATCGTAGCTTGCAGGGAAACAAGCAGGCAGTCGTCGTGCGTAAACCGGATAGACTCCTGCTGGTAATAAAAAAGGTGTACACATGGTATCGCACACGACTCGTGCCATCGCACGTTATTTGGTAGGAGTAGTACTAGCAGATGATGAACAAATCATATATGCATGCTACGGCAGGAAACTGATCACGTGACACTACGGATACGGAGTTTGCTTTGTGGTTGGTGAGGGCATGAGGCGGTCGACACACAAGCTCCTTAGTCCTGGATAAGAAACTAGTGTGTTTTCAGTTCAGCTGCTGCAGGGTTATTGGTGCTGAACCCTTTCTGTTTGGCTTTTAATTTATTAGGCTTTTAATTTATTTTTGCTGTAGGGGGTAATCCCTCCAGGTTCGTAAAAAAATGTAGTATCTATGCTAATAAAGAGTGAGTTTAACCAAAACTAATTTTTACCTAATAAACCTACACCCACCTTGACCATCCAGATATACCGTGGCCCCACCAATGAGGCAACAGGGCCCACAGATTGTGGCTAAAAACCGAGTTACGAAGCAGAACGTCCATTCTTGCCTTTGTACCGATAAACTGCGAGGCGTCTTGGCGATTTTTTTTTCTCACCACCTTCTACCCGCCCCCATAGTCCCCATAATCAATCCTACATCAGGCAACGAAAATCAACCAAAAACTCAATAATCCTCGTGGCCCAACAACAATCGGCGATCTTGAAAAAAATCTCAAAAGTCCAATCGGCGATCTTGAAAAAAATCTCAAAAGTCCACCTCGGCCCATCAAAATCCACAAGCCCCCACATAAATTAATCCCAAATCGCCGTATCAACCGCGAATAATTATGTACAAATAGTCATTCAACCAAGAACAAACAAACAAGAATCCACATGTGCAAGGCAACAAGAAAAGCTGGATCTCGAACGGGACGGGCGACGGCAAACGCGGCCGCGGCCGGCGGAGGTGGGAGACCGGGGTCCGGGCGCGGCGGGGAGAAGGAGTGGCCCGCCACCCTGAGCCTGGGGGAGGCGCGTCGGGGTCCGGCCGTGAGAGCCGGAGGAGGCGGCGCTCCAGGCATGGTGGGGCGAAGGAGAGTGGCCCTCCGCCATGAGCCCAGGAGGGGGGGAGGCACATCGGGGTAGATCCGGTCGCTCCGAGCCGGAGGAGGCGGCGCTCTAGGCGCGGCGGGGCGAAGGAGTGCTCGCCACCGCAGCTGGCGGAGGCGGCCCCGCCAAGGGAGTGGCCCGCGAGGAAGGAGGCGCAGGGTCGGGAGGTGCGACAGATGGAGGCACGCGGCGACGGGCTAGAGACGATGCCGGGCGGGGCGGACCCCAGCGGCAGGCAGCCGAGGAAGGGGCCGGCGGCCGAGGCGCCCACTCAAGGGAGGAGGTGGATGAGGACGTGAGGGAAAGAGAGGAAAGGGAGAGTGAGAGTGTTAGGGTTTCTGCTCGCTGGTTTTGTGTTGCACCCGGCGAATGAGAGCCGTCCAATCAAATTGGACGGATGAGATGAAAACGAGGAGGTGACTGGGCTTATTTGACGGCCCGAGCGGTAGAAGTGGGCCAGGGGCTTCTAGCTTTTTTGGCCCGTTCCTTTATACGAATGGTGCGAGTTTTTTTCGTTATTAGATTTAGGTGAGTTAATTTTTTTGCAACTTAAAAAATCAACTAAAACAAGTATTATTTTAAAAACAAATTTGTTTAAACTAAAAACCATTAATGCCCTACTATTACCATAAATACATCTATACAAATAACTTACTTCTTATCTCTAAAATACTTCAAAAAACATATTTTTCTCAAACATTAAAGTTTCACAAATAAATATTTAAATTTTTGAATAACTTACATTGATCCTTAAAATGCACGTACGTCACGTGGGACGCACGTGCATTTTTACTAGTATCGAATAATAGTGGCAACGAAACCCTAAATCGCACCGGCTTTTCTAGTAAGGAACTTTCAGGTTTCAGATGAGGATATGCATGATCTACGGTGGTAACTGGAGTGAAAGTAGAGTAGATCAATTCGTTTGACATGCATAATACACACTGAATCTTTCTTATAATAATAATAATAAACTGAATGTTCAATCTGCAGTCGATAAAATTTCCTATGTATTACATGGTGAACCATTTGTTCTTCGCATCGACGATCCTAGCTAAATGCTACGAAACCTTCCAATTGCAAATTTACATTGGCCCCGCCACAGGAAGCGTCTCATTTTGGGCAACAAGTCGTGGAAGTGGCGAAATGTCCTGTACGGAGGAGATTCTACTGTGCAGCAAGATTTGGATCTAAGGATCCGTGTGTTGCTGGCACCCTCTTGGTCCATAGTGGTGTGAGCTCTTCGCGACTCTCTTCCATAATCCCCCCCCCCCCCGCCACACACACACACCGTTCCCCCGTACAATTTAGCAATCATAAATTGCTCTTTGGGTAAATTTGGTCTGCACATATTGCTCTTTGGGTAAACATTTAGGCTGTTCTGCACCAAGATACGTTGTTCCCAGCCTACTGATAATCAAATACTGTATGCTCTGTTAGTCTGTATGTGTTGTTTTCCTAATTCATTGTTACTCTTCACCACTTTTCTAATTGCCGTATGTTCTCCTTGTTCCAGTTTGATGAAGATATTCACTACACTGTCCCCGCTCATATCATCACTGGACCAGAGTTGAAGTGGATATGATGAATGATGACCTTGCGAGGACGTACACTGAGGTAGCCGAGCACCGTCATGCCATTTACCAAGAGAGGTCTGCAAATGTGCTGAAAGATGTTGGCTTTGAAAGGTCGCTGAGTCTTCTGCGCAATGAGATCAATCGTCTGAGGGAGGATGCAAAAATGATTCGTCAGCTTATCCGTGAGTTGGGCGCAGTGCCATTTGAGGAACCATCTGTGTTTTCAGTTCCCATTTGAGCAGTGGTTCTGTTGTACGACCTTACCTGTGGTATGCGAATGAGGAACCAAGTTGCATATGGCGTTAAAAACCTCTGCCTAGCCTTGTGAGCTGGGATCTCTGTGAATCTTTGCTTAGCGTAGCTTATTAGCTTAACAATCTGAGAACTATCTAAACCATATTAATGATACTGCTGTGGTGAAGAGATTCTTACAAGACTCTTTATGATACTACTAGTATTCTGGGTGACCTATTTCTGTTTGGCGGAGGAAATAGATACTGTTTTGTTACTGTGAATGTCTGCGATCTTGCATCCAAAATATGTGAGAATTTTTCTGTCCGTGTTTTACTGTTGGAATTGTGCGCCCCGTTTGGGCTTGTTTTCTGGTACATCTCTGTACCGGACCTATATATGTCTGGGTTGACCAGAATGCTGTGCGTTTGATGAGGGGCATGCCGTCCTCACGACGGAAAGGTTTAATGGACTGCATGCTCACACAGCAAAATGCAAGGCAGGAGTCTCACAGATGACCTTCAAGTAATAACCCTGTTGGCAAAAAGAAAAAAAAACTTGGTTGTTCAATGCTGGTTATTTTCAAGTTCAAGTTTGTGCGCCAAAGATCTTGTATCTCTGTATATACTTTTCCTTTTGCTACACTCTGTATATATTGGTTCAGCATCCATGCTGCCCTTTGCCCCTAATGTATTATTCTTGTCGTAGACTTATGACCGGCTAGACTGATTGCAGGGCACGAGTTTGTTAATCTTCTATTTTTGCTTCCTCCTGCGGCTACTTAATCTGGGATTTTCACCTCCGTTCCATCCCATCTGCCCCGTATTGTTCAGTTGGTAGCACTACTTGGAAAAGAAATTGTGCGTTTTGTCGATCTGGAGTATTGTTCAATCTTGTGACATAACAATTTTGTTCCTTGATAGTTATGTTTTCTAGGTTATCTCGTCATCTGCCGTCATTATTATACTTATTTAGTGTTTTCCTATGAAACGACAATTTATGCATGCCAGAGAAGTTTGGTCTGATGTTGCCTTTTAATCCTACTACTGGCAAGTCTAACACAATTTAATGTCGCCTTTTAATCCTACTACAGGCTAGATCAGAGGGTAACATTCCAGCAGATCATCAGCGACAGTTTCTTGAATATTTGTTTTCTTAAATATTTGGCGTCCGCTAGTTCATTTTTAAATTAAAATGGGATAGATAAGTATCAAATAACGACACCGTCTTTCTCTGAGCATTACGCGATATTCACAGCATGAGGAACATTAAAAATCAAATTATCTGCACTGGAGGTAAAAGGCACACGCATGGCATGGGCGCAACCGCGCAAACGTATACGATACAACCATGGCGATAAAGAATTAACTAAACTGCAAATGGACGACTCGATACGTAGACAAACTAAACTTCAAAAGGACGACAAGATAGATAGCCAAACAATAAGAGTTATGCAATTTGGCCAATGATGTATTCCTCCAGCTGATGCTTTTCATGCATCCCAGCTGTGGTTTCAATCTCAATATAACCATGCTTCTCTACCTCAGCCTTCACCCACTCCTGAATCTTCCTCCTCGTGCGGCAGCTCTGCTGCATAACGTCAACAGCTTGTTTCCTCCTAGCGCGGTAGTTCGCCTTCCACTCCTCGGAGACGGGCAAGTAGTCCATGTTGTCCGGCATGGCAGAGATGTAGTCGGAGACGTCCCATGATAGGATGTAGTTGATCAGATCCTGAGGCACCCTCCACTTATTCTTCCCCGCCACAGAGGCCTCTTCGACAGCGACTCCATCACCCCCACCCTCCGCCGCCGCCTCCAGATTTGACACGTATCTCTTCTTGCCCTTCTCCCCCAGCCGCCGCCGTAGCCGGCGAGCCATCCATGGCGTAGACGGAGGCAACGGGGCATCTCCCGGAATCAGACATGTGCTACTCGATCTAGGGTTTGATCGCCGTAACTCTTTGGATTTGGGAATTTCTATCTAGGCGGCTTGTGCCCTGTACGCACATATATATTGGAGAAGTGGAGACAGCCCGGGCCAGCCCAGCCCATCGTTCCCTCCCTCTCTCGAAGTCGGACCAATGGAGAGTCGGACTCGGGGTCGAGGTCTTGGCCTCTCATACGTCCGTACTAGAGTACGATTTGGGAGTATAATATACATATACAATTTGGCCACATGTCAGACCGATGAATCAGGGTTTGAGTCAGGGTTTGTACGTGTGAATGAGTTTTCTGAGACAAGTCCAGCAAATCATGTATACATCGTCTATAATACGACAATGACACTGGACTACACTGTAAACAGTTTGGAGTTTGAGTATAGACGATGAGATAGACAATCTGCTAGGCTCAATCTAACCCGTTAATAAATATTAGTTGGGTTTATTGTGGCACTTGGATCCTTGCCAAGGGCATAGAACTCGGATCCGCTCCCATAGGATCTCTTTCCCTAGGCAAGAGAAGAATAGTTTGGAAATAATTAGCATGATTTGTTATTTGTCTTAATGATTAGAAAAATGCATGAAATAAAAAGAATGTAGAACATGTCGTGGAACGATGATGGTGTCACACAAAAATGCCCTTCCGTGGAAGACGAGGATTTAGATAAATTTGGAAACAGATCGCCAGAGCATAACAGTCTACATTCTCTGTGTGTGAGTATATGTGGGCTCAACAAGCTTTAGAGAGCTTGCCTCCCCTGAAAGTCGGATCTGTGTTATAATGCATGTCCACTCCCTCTCATAGTACAAGGAGGAATCACGAAATGTGTGCTCACCTAAGGCATTGTAGAGTGAGAAAAATGCCTATTTGTATAGTAATTAGAGTAGGTTTTGACTTATACCTGTATATGATGGGGCATTCCCTTCTGTATATACTCAAGTGCTTCTCTGCAATAGGTTTTGCAGTATTTCTCGTGTCTTGTGGCTTGTCCCGTTGTGTACTGGGCACATTAAATGCACCTAGTTTCACCATTGGGGGTGCCTGACACAGGCTTGAGCGGGAGGGATCCCTCCGCACTAATGTGTATCTTTGTATTGAATGCAGGTCTTTCTTCTTGTGCACGTTGAGCCCATGCTGGGCAGTGGTGTGGCTCAAATGCATGGTTACGCCCCACTAGACCCGTTGCCTCCCGGATTTGGGAGGGTCCCGGCAGCATGTGGGCCTAGCTATAGGTTTGTCGTGGTTCGAGCTTGGCGGGGCCAGACCTGACCTGCCATGCATCGTATACAGAGGCTTGTACTAGGCGGGTTCGGACCCGAGCCCACCATGAGCCTACTGTAGCTGGCACTAGAGACGTGTTTGCCCAGCGGAATGGGATACTTAGTTCTCAGTACGCTGATAGTACTTTTTTGTTTATGGTTAATTAAAGTAGAAAAATAAGAAAATTGTTAGAATAACTTGTTAAACCTAGCACGTAGTTTAGCTTCATGCATTTCCTTTTAGTTTGCATGCACGCAAGTGCTGTAGTTTAGCTCCACGCATTGCCTATGGTCACCGTAGAAGGCATGGCGAGATTAGCTCATGCATGCCTAGGCCCATGGGTACGTGAGCGCGTCGAAGTGGATGTGGGGATGGACAAGATCCAATGCACAACACAGTAACTTTCATGTGCTCTGTGCTGGCAGCTACAACCCCGAGTTGTGCTAGGTAATGGCTCATGTGCTCAAACATGCTTGTATTGTCGGTGCCGCTGAACTTGGAGAACTCTCGTACTATGTACTTTGGTGGTGGTGGCATCTGGTCTAACTCTTATGGATAAGGCTTTGCGCAACTGATCTTTGGAAGCTTAGCCTTCATTCCAAACCGGCTTTCTAGGGCATTAGCGATTTGATCCTCTGATGTAAGCAGATTGGTTGTCCCGTAAAAAGTGCCCTGACTGCTGGGAGTCGGCCCGCCACCATATTGCATCTACCACTATAATAGATTTGAATCAAGCGGCTTTGATCTTCCCTTGCTGAGTGGCTTGGTGCCCGTTGGGTTAGTTGTTCACCTTCCTTCAGTGGCATGTATTGCATCTTGCATACTCAACCTTCTGGTATGAACTTAAGAGGATGGTTGTAGATGGACGGTACATCATGAAGAGCTCTAGGTTGGTAGATGATAAACTCGGCTATCATCCCTTCCGGCGGTTCGAACTACAGTCGACTACAGAAGCCGATCGTGCAATGCCTTTTCACCTTTAAAAGAGCTGAAAGTAGGCCCTGGAATTGTATAATTGCCAGCCAATATGGCCCTGGCAACCTTTGCGATAGTATTCTTTAGGGAGTTGATGAAGATCTCAGACTAACGCACCAAGGCTTGGTGAACCATATAGTAGATCTCTCGACGGATGGCGGTGGTGCATTCCCTTGATGGACCAGGAGACGTCCACGGTATCGAGGAGAGCATCTGTGTACCTGACGGTCTTGATTCCATCGGTGGAGGTCCAAGTGAAGTGGTCCAGGAAGATCCTTAGACAGCTCGCCGAGGATGTGATCGTAGGCCTTCCAATATTCTGGTGTAAGATCTTCAAGGTTGGGAGGTGCCTCCTTTCGACCATTGACTGGGATCGTGGTTGCCCGAAAGCTTTATTTGATCTTTGCCTTAGGGCTTGGCCATCGCTTGATGGAGAAGTTGACAATGCTGTCCCACTGAGTGTGGCAAAGATGTGTCATCATGGGACATCGACAGGCGCTCGTACGGCAGCTAGCACACGATGAGCCCTGCTGCTGCAGTCGTCTCTCCTAGGATATGGCGCAACCGACCCCACAGTTCGGGGGGAGGGGAGGCTCGACTTGTGGTGGATGCAGGCGTGCCACTTGGCTTGCCCTGCCAGCCAGGAAGGGTGCGATCAGCGTTGTGGTCGTCCGAGAATCATCCTGCAAATGCACAACAAAGCTAAACGTTAAATTACAGGCGGATCGCAAGGATCACTTCCGACAGCATGTGCCCCGGCTCATCAGGTTCAATTATCTTCTTGCGGTTTAGTAGATACAAGTGATAATACATAACAAGAAGATGGTAAACCTATCTCTAACTATGATCTAGACTATTGACTACCTTAGATCAGCGAACCTCCAAAAAAGTTCATATAAAATAGAAAACACATCTAGGACATTTAGAAACATGGTGCTAGGTGTAGATCGATCTCTCAAGTTGTCGTATGCATATGTTGCGGTGCATATGGTGGATTGTGGCAACTGAGCAAGCTATGTACACCTAGCCGCATGATATTAATCTATGTCGTGGAGCATGAGCGAAAAAACATATCGATACCACGCGAGATAACTAGCAAATATTGCTATAGAAACACTTTAGTACAAGGTCTACCATACCATGGTAGTCATAAAACCAAACAACCCTAACACATAACACAATCTACAAGAGAGAATATTAGAGTAGCATTGCGCTTACTTAAAAAAAACCCTAAAAATAGGGGTGGCGATGTGCCTAGAGTTGATAGTGAGACGCGTTGCTGGGAACGTATGCCGTCATGTTTATTATGAACAAAGGGTTACATATTTATAGTCCGGAGACTTGAAAGGCACGTCCATCTAGTTAAACCCTAATTTTACTTTCTATACTATGATACATGGCCCAACGGGCCCAAACGATACAATAGAACCGCCTCTGAGTTGGCGGCCCTGGAAGCACATCAGCCGATCCGACGGTGATACCAGATCGGCTAGCATCTGGCAGAAACAGTCCATTCCCTCTATTCCAATTTATATATCGTTTAACTTCTTCGACACCAAGTTTGATCAACTCGTCTTATTCAAAAAATATATAAAACTATAAAATTCAAAATGTAGTTAAAGTATAATATATATGTTAAAATAAATCACAATGAAACTAAATGATAATTATAAGTTTTGTTTGAATAAAACGAGTGAATCAAATTTTTTGTAGAAAAGTCAAATGACCTGTAAATTGGAACGCAGAGAGTATACAATTTGTTCTTCACACGACATGTACGGAGGACTTTCTTGACAATGCCATGCACGGAGCATTACTTTTCACTCCATAAGTTTGTGCATAGAAAAAAGAAAATCAAATAGGAAAAAATAGAAACATAAAGAGACTATAAGAATATGCACGCAAATAAAAATGTTTCATGTAGTATACAAAGTGTCTGGAAATGTTCAAATAAGACTTAAAGTGTGTTGAATAAATGTGTAGTTAATTTGAAGAAAAAGACCTATAAAAGCTTATAAAATGTAAATAGGACAGGTGGGTATAGCAAATTATCCTTATAAACCATTGGTTGGTTGATAAACCATCACTTGCAAAAGATTATGTATTAGTTCGAATATTGCTTACAAATCTGCGGCAAAGCACCTAACAAGACTAAAGTTACCTACCAATCTAGATGTAAAGACCTAAACACAACAGTTGTGTTGGTGGACACATGAACAAACCGTTCATTAACAACATCAGTTGTTACAATATTTAGAGCAAGGGCCCTTTTGTTCAAATTATAAAAATTCCAAGTACATGTTAAATGCTGAGAGCTAATGGGAGTTATTCCTTTTGAAGCTATTGAGTTTGTCATATTATAACTGGTTATGAATGGCCACTAGTAACTGCTATTTGATGGCTAATAAATTACTAGTAACTGTCATTTTAATGGCCGGCCTTATGGCAAAATTTATGGCGTTTCTTAATCTTTTCATCTATATAAGAGAAAGGAACAGTTCTGTAAATCTCTCTCTTCCACTATTGTGTTGCTTTTCTGCATTCCCGACTTTGTTTCTTGCGCACACAGGACACAGAGTAAGCAACCTTCGGAACTATTGTCATAGTAGAGATCCTGCTCGGGATAGGCGGCTGATCAGGTTTTTTGGGACTGCTTGATCGGTTTGTTCGTGGGATCGACATCGGCTCGTTCGTGGGATCGACATCAACTTGTTCGTGGGATTGCACTGCGAATATCTTCCTACATCAATTGCAATTGGCAACTTCGAGCAACTCACGAATATTTTCCTGCATCAACTGTGATCGGCAACTTCGAGCAACTCACGATGACAACTCATGGGAATGGATCAACCGATGTCTTGAGCATAGGTCCTCCACTAGGTACAACCTTAAGGGCTTCTTTGGAACACAAGATTCTTAAAACATAGGAATAGGAAAAAACACATAATTAGAATGATGCCGACGAAAGTGACACTGAGATACCATACAGGTACCTCCAGAGCAGAGAAGAAGTGTAGGGACGTGGGCACTACTGTTGAGAATGATGGAGCTCGGGAGACTCAGGAGATTTAGAGAGGTACGGGCCATCGAAGAGGTGTAACGCCCTACTTCCTCTTTTGACGTATCACTGTGAAATGGAGAGCAAGGTTACAAACCAAGCTGGGCGAGATTTAAGGCTAAGTTCTATCGGTTGTGGATGTTGAGGATGGATCCTGGATCTAGGTGCTACACTCCTCCCTTTTACTGAGGGAGAGGAAGCCATGTATAGAGTTGGCAGCACAGTAACGCTATAGCGACTGCTACATTACGTCCTATTCCGGTATGGTTCTCACGTTGCTCAGTATAGCGTATTTGACTTGTGGTGGATGGCTGTGTACTCGTGCACAAGGTGGAGGAACTGTTTCTTCTTCAGCTTGTCGGGCCGAGCAGGCAGACCGTACGGCCCTCACGCCCTTCTTATTGCATAGTCGCTTCGACCGTAATGAGCACGTCATTGTAGACCTTACTGTGCGCCGTGGCGGAGGAGTTGTGGCGGAACCGCCGATTTAATCTGGACTAAGCACATTTGCCTCCTCTGGCTTGTAATGTGATTAGGCCAAACTAAACCCGGTCGTCCGTCGAGAGTCATTTGACTCCCGATATTACCTTTTCTCAGAGGAACCGACATCATGCACATCTGACCCACGATGGAGCCACAACAGATACATCATCTCAGGCAGTTGAATAGCATAATACTAGATTTTAGTTACAAACCAGTTATTACATAAAATACAAGTCCAACATAAAGTTATAAGGTAGCAAGTTTGAAAGTTTCTCGCAGCGGAAATATAAGTTTAGGGGACACCATGCTATCACCAAAAGATTTGCATTAGAGGTACAACATCGAGCCCACCGATGTTGCCCTCGTGCCACTCATGTCGTTTTATCCTAGATGAGGACATGCTCCGCCTCCAACACAAGTGCAGACCATGAATTCCATTCCTGCGCTCAAAATATGGGGGCAAACCCTAAGTACTAATTACTCAGTAGGTCTTAATGGATTTGGCTTACGGCTGACGCGAAGCGGCTTACTAGCGAGTGGATCCTTAGCCTTTAGTTTTAAACAGTAACATGTGTAACATAAATAGCAAGTTTTCATCATTTGTATAACCTTCAACACAATTGTAACTTGCAGTAAGGTAAACAGTTCAATTCAATCATGTGGTATTCCAAAAACCATGAGTATTAAACACCGAGAGTTTAAATAGTTACTACGTTGCCCGTGTGCATTATCAGCATTCCCACACCTGGTGGGCATCAGCGATTCGAATCGATTTTAATTCCCGGGAATAACTATCATGCCAGGGGTATATGTTTACTAGCCATCGCGTTCCCACGTATAGCCCCAATCTTAACCTGCCTCGTCCCAAGTTCGATTCACTCCCGCCTAGCCCCCGGGTTGTGCCCCCATGACGAGCCTGCCGACATCTCGGTCTCCCCGTCATGAGTACCAAGCTCCCCCGGGCCACCTTCCTCTCAACCAGCGGGTAGGAACGTGTCTCTGTGCTTCGGACGAGCCCAGGAAAGACTTTACCGGTCCCATTTCCCGGATAAGCACTCTAGCAATGTTATGCCGATCAGCAGACGAACAGCGCACGAGCCTTATGCGACTCGGGCGGAGCTAAACGCACACCACATAATAAAATTATTCTCCGCCCGGTCTCCATTTAAATCATAAGCATAGTATTACTTTCTCAATAGTAAAAATTTTGTAACATTTGAAATCACTTACGTCACGAGTGACTCCTTTCACTCGTGTCTACTCGCACCTAGCAGAGCCTAGGCAACTCGTCCTACGAACTCTAAATATAGGTGCTAGGGCCAGGGCGGCCAGGAGATCTAATGCAATTGTTTTCAATCAACCCCTAATGCGGATGCGTAATGAAACAATCAATTATTTTATTAGCTGGGAGAAAATCATGGTCCTGCCTACCTTCCTCGTTAGGGTCAGTAACTTCTTCCGGAGCGTAGTCTGGTTCTGCTGCTGGCCCTCTGGCTCTTGGTGCGGCTCCTCTTCTGGCTCCTCTACTTCGGTTCGGTTCGGCGGTTGTCCTTCGCTCGCGGAATCTATATGCATGACATGGTGCAATTGGAGCATGTATTAGTGCGATGCTTGCTTCATGATGCAAGTGCAATGCAAGAAATCCGGGTTTATGGAATAACATTATGCATTTTTGTGATGAGACTCGTTTAGCGCTAAGAAATCGTACAAGCCATCACCTAAGATAGCTTAGCTTGTCACATAAAATAACGTGGGGGTGTGTGACTGAATAGCATCGATTTATGCGAAAAAACCGGTGTCTACTATTATCTAGAACTCTTTTTCATGATTCACTATATGCTTAACTACTAGGCAAGGGTAAAATAACAAATATACAGCAAGCATTGAAGCTATCAAATTCTTATACTAAGCTTAGCAATGTTGCTGCCCCAAATTCAGAAGTTTTGACTTTTGTTTAACCCACATTTTCTATTTATTGAATTTAAACATGCATGAATTTATCAATTTCAAAACACTAACTATTCTTGACATGCATGTTACCCCATTTTAACAGTGAGCTCTTTATACTACAGGGAGCACAAATAAAATGTGTAAAACCATTTAGAGCATAACTTCTATATAACTATTATTTCCTCATTTATTTCTATGCTAAAATCACATGTAGGGGCAAAACAGTAATTAACCAGTGCACATTTGAGCTACCAAAAATCATAGTGAGCCTACATATCCTAACAACACTGCTGTTCAAATTTGGCAATTTTTGGAGATCATTTAGTCCTTATTTCTTATTTATTAGGGTTTTTCTTGCTTGCATAAAATCAGGGGCAAAACTGTCTTTTCCTACTCAACCATCATATCCATTCTGTAGATCTACTTAATAGGAGTACAATGCAACAAAGTTTGCTATTTTTGGATTTTTATTCACTTTACTATGATTTTTCAAAGTTTCAGCATTTTTAAAAGCATTTTAAATCGAAACTATACAGATCCAGGACCTATACATAGTTATCCGTAGCTTCTGAGGGCCAACATGCAAGATTTACAAGACTCAGTGTACAGGGCTCTGTATGAAAACATAAAACTGCTAAAATAGGAGGGCGATAGCGCAAAACGTGCATCTTCCTCCTCCCGTCATCTTCCTCCTCGCGACAGGAGGAGGAGCTCCGGTGGCGCGCGGCCAATCCGGCCCTACGGGGCACGGGAGCTCGCCGCGAAGTGCCGGGGAGAGAGAGAGGAGTATGGGGAATCTTACCCCCTACTTTAATCGACGGAAGAGGGCGCGAGGAGGTGTGACGACGATGAGCAGAGGGCGACGAGCTCCGGCGGCGCGGTGGACGGCGTCGGGGTGGAACCAGTGGCCTAGGCCGGTGCGGGAGGGTGGAGTCGAGGGCGGCGAAGCTCGGCGTGGTGATGGTTGAGCTCGGGAGAGGGCGGAAGGGGCTGGGGGACGAGCTCGGGTGAGCTCTGTCAATGGCGGACGGCGCGAGGTCGAGCAGGGAGGACGGGGAGGCTGAGCGCGTGAGTGGGCTTCGGGGAAGGAGTTCGGGACCTCGTCCCTGCCTTGAAGGCGCGCCGTGCGCGCTGTCCGCGCGCGGCAGCGGCGCGTGGCCGCGGCGGCCGGGAAGGCCGGCGCGTGGCCACGGCGTCCGGCGACCGGCGCCGCGTGGGCGCGCCCGGGCGGGGAGAGAGGAGAGAGGTGTGCGGGTGGGCTGGGTCTATGGACCGCTGTGGCTGACAGGTGGGGCTAAGACCGGAAATGAAGAGCAGGTGCATGGACCGGGTGTATTGAGCGAGGGAGCTGTGGGTTCATCCGTGTGCTGGCGCGGGCAGGCCTGACAGGCGGGTCCCGCTTGGCATAGAGACAGAGAAGAAAAAGAATTTCGGAAAAAGAAAAACCCCCTTTGACCAGCTAACCAAGTTTCTGAATTTTGCTAATTTGACCAACTTAGGAACCGAATTTGAAAAAGTCCCAATTGAATGAAATGTTGTACCTTTCTAAATCTACAACTTTGTCAAAAGGACCTATACCAGATTCCAAGTATAAAAGTGATTTAAATTGAATTTAACCTGCTGACTTCTGTTTAACCATTTGAAACCCCCAACTTGGAAATTATTAAAGTCTATTTTAAGTGCATTTTCATGAAGAGAGAATTATACCAATGTTGCATAGAATCTCATGAACTACAACTTTGGTATTCAAGTTATGGTAAGATTTGAATTTTTGTTTCACAAAATTTTGAATTTACTAAACAGGACTGAGTTTGGTAAAAAATCACACTTTCACATAAAATGACCCAAAACTAGGTTTCAACATTCATGCATGCCATGACACAAAATACCAAAGTCATTCCCTATGAAATTGTCTACAAGTTTGGTATGTAAAGTTTTATAAAATTCACAACCGTATTAAAGTTATAACAGCAATACAAACACAGCTTTTCTGTAAACTGAGTTTAGTTGCTCAATTGACCTAACCTATGCATGCCCTCAAGATAAAATACCTTTGAAATGATGTCATTATGCTAATGATATTAGTGTAATGCACTTGAGATGCCCGGGGCATCACAGGAGTGGACTGCTTTGTCTTGTCTGGCATGTCAGGTGATGATAGGGCCTGCACGCCCCGCGCACTGCCGTGCACGACGTGTCGAATCCCGATTTTGACCCCCCCTCTTGCCCGCTGCATTCAATGCGGCGGCAGGCAGGTTCCTTCTCCTGGAAGGAGACCTCCCCGGGTTTTACGTGTCCAACCCTATAGGCATCCCGGGGCTCGGAACCCCCGGCGCAGGTGGCGTCTGCCAACTCTAGGCTTGTTTACCCCATGCTAGGTGCTGGCTCGGTCTTCCTTTGTGTGGGCCATGTGGGCCCCTTGCTGAGGTAAGCTGACGACCCACGCGGGCGCTGAGACGAGGAGGCGCTTGGTAAGCAACTCGGGGGTATGGGACCCTGGGGGCGCTAACAAATGCCTGTACCATTGAAATCATACATGAATTTATAATACAGGAAAGTCACAAAACGTGTGTTTGGACCATACATAGAAAAACACAAAAATACAAGACACAGAAGAAAGAAAACATGAGGTTGGACCTTATACTTATTTTTCTCCAAGCTTGCTGCGTAGGATACCATTCCATAAGAATTTTTTGGTTGGATTCAACCCTATGTTTCAAAGGCTCCAATATGAAAACTTTCCTTAGGAATTCAATTCTCTAAAGTTCCTTTATTTTCCTCCATTCCAAAGGAGGGCAAAACATCTGTCTTATGATTAGTATGTTATGCGTTTATGTTTTTGCTATTGTTGCAAGTATTAATTTCTCACATGTGCGTATATATGTCATGGCCAACCTGACATGGATTTTTTGGATTAAATTTAATGTGAAAAGGCGTACATTCCTAACATAAGTACATTTGAGGGTCTTCTTGGCTATGGACATTTACCGTTTGAATCATGTGAAACCAGGTAAATAGCATGTGGGTGTTTTTTTTATGGGTTTAGTGATATGGTACATTTAGGGTCATATCTAAAACGACGAGTATATTTAGACCATATGCACTCCTTCTCTCCAAAATGTTCCGGCACCGTTTGGCGTAAATATTTAGCGGAAAAACCTCTGCAGCCGGTTCCGCCATGGCCTCTGCCACCGTGCCGGAGACAAGCCGTTCCCCCAAATGCAGAGGAAACTCTGGATTCCGCCATCGCCTCTACAGCCGCGGGCCCCATCAACCGCCCTTCCATCGTGTGCTTTGCCGGAAGAGAGAGAAGGCGGGTGGGAGCGCAGGAGCCAGGGCCAGCAACGGCTGGACGAGGATCGCCGAGGCGGCGACAGATCCGGCCCCAGCGGCTACGAATCTGGCCTCGACGCCGCCTTCACCCGGTGCCCACGCTCGTGCCGCCCTCGCGCGGCGGACGCATTGATGGGCGCCCATGTCGCCCTCGCCCGCCGCCCGTGCTGCTGCCGCAGCCTCATGGAAGAGGTGGGGAGGCGCCGGCCGCGGAGAAGGTGGGAAGGAGGGGAGGACAGAGAAGAGGAAGGGCGCCGCCTTCTGGACACGACGCCGCCTACGGAGAAGAAGAGGATGGTCGGGCGACGCCGCCTGCGGACGAGCGCAGCCACTGCCCCCCGCGGAGGACCCAGATCTAGAGGCAGGTGGGAGAAGCAGCGGGCATGGGCGTCGTCCTCTTTGCGGGCCGTCGGGCCGCGGCATTCTCTGAGAGAGAGAGCAAGGGGGAGAAGGACGCGGGCGCTTGTGGTGGAGTGGCCTGCGCGGAGGTGGCCGACGACGGAGCCCGTAGGCCGGAGGCAGATCCAGCGAGGCGGGCGTGGTAGAGGAGGTGGGCGCGGCGTGGACAACAGGAGGGTGGCTGGGAGAGGCTCCGCCCGTAGCGGTGTGGGGAGGAGAGTAGGAGGAGGCGACACTCTGCTGTGGCTTCTGGCGAGCTGGAGGGCGAGGACGGTGGAAGACGGAGGCACTGGAGGCTTCTAGACAGCTCGTGGGGCCTACTCTCCAGAGCTACTTCCGATATGGAAGGTGAATATGATAGTTGGGAGATGAATAATAAAATATTGGGTAGTTGGATGTAGAGAAAATATACCGAGGAATAGGAGTACCGAAGAAGTTGATACGGAGAAAAAACTGACTGGAATAGAATATCTTTTAAAAAAAAAATAGAATAACACAAGTGCAGATAGCCTTAAGAATCCAGGGAGTTTACGTACACTGGTTAATATCAAACGCCCTCCATGTGGATTCGAGTGAGTTATGGTTGAATCATTTTCATCTACCGCTCGAAATCTCGAAACCACGAGAGTCTGCAATACCGAAATTTAAAATGGGCCAAAACTTCATGTGTAAATTGAAGGATGAAGCAAAGCAATCGGGAACGGACCGAGCTGATGCTGACCCAAAGAAAAGGAAAGATCATCTGTTTGGATCACGAATCCTAACGTCGACTAATGACACCCAAATCAGCCGATTAGCCTCCTGACCTGACCTCCTCCTTCCTTCCTGGGTTCTTCCTGTCCACGTCCAGGTCGCCGCAGCTCCTCCATCGGACCATCACCACCTTCTCTGATCCCCTTCCTCCCAACCTCGCTAATCCGGCATTCGCTGCCTGTTTCCCCCTGTTCTCAACACCCCACTAGCCGATCGTTCTCTGGCGCCGTCGCCTTCTTCTCCGCTCCCCCACTTACCCCGCGACGGCGGCGCCACCACCGAGCCAGCTGCGATTCGTCGTGGCGCGCCTGAGCACGCGGACGCTGTTGCACGCCTCGAGGCGGGGAGCCCCCTCTCCAGCACGCGACGCCTCCCGGGCTTCCCGGCGAAGAACCTCAACGGTTGTCGTCGCCGCCGGAGCTGCTCATGTTGGACCCGAGATCCGAAATCTACCCCACCATAGAGTATCGCCCTATCCAGCCCTCCGACCTCGAAGCTCTCGAGAAGATTCATCTTGCTCTCTTTCCCATAAGGTAGCGACTAGAAACGGATGCTGCTTCTGCTAGATTGTTCCTTGCTCTTACTGTTATACGCCGCCTACCTTTACCGAATTATGCTACCTGTTGATGAATTTACCGTTCCTTGATCATTTGTTCCTGTAATTCTTGTTCATTTTCTTCAGATACGAGAGGGAGTTCTTCTTGAACGTTGTCAACGGTCATGGTATTGTTTCCTGGGGCGCTGTGGACACCAGCAGATCAGATGACCGGAGGGATGAGATAATAGGTTTTGTAACCACGAGGATGATTGCAGCAAAAGATAGTGAGGTATTACCATGCAAGAGGTCATGATTATGGTATTTTCTAAATGGTGAGCTTGGTGGAGCTAATTATTTTGATATGCAGATTGAGGACTTGTTTAGGTATAACAGTTCGCGCAAAGATCTGACACTGGTGTATATATTGACGCTGGGTGTGGTGGATAGCTACAGAAACCTTGGCATAGGTTAGTTACGTTGTCTCCTCCTCGTCTTAGATTTGTAGCTTGCCTTGTTAATTTGGTATGGATGATCCTTGAATTCTCACTTGCAGCATCGTCACTGGTTCGAGAAGTAGTTAAATATGCAGCAAGTATATCAAACTGTAGAGGTGTTTATTTACATGTCATTTCATACAACCAGCCTGCTATCAGCTTTTATAAGAAGATGCTATTTAAGCTAGTCAGAAGGCTTCCGATGTTTTACTACATAAGAGGGCAACATTATGACTCATACTTGTTTGTGTACTATGTGAATGGTGGTCGTTCGCCTTGCTCACCACTGTAAGTATTCCCTTTTGCTTTGCCTGAGGTCCACACAGTTTCATATTCAGTACTGTCCAATACTACGTTTCAGTATGTTTTTTTGGGCAATTTGGACCCGTGCCACTCAAAAGTTTTCAAAGTTGGGTTTCATGTTGTAAATCAATGGTATTTCAAACAACATGAATTGGCTTACTGTCTAACCTGATCCTGGCACCTGCAAACCTAAACCTGTTCCACATGGGAGAACCTACAAATGATGCACCATTTCTAATGAATCGCCTTTGTGAGATAAAATGTATGTAGTTTGGATGAATGTTCCATGAATGTATTTTGTATACACGTCTAGATTCATCAACATCCATCCAAACATGGACGGATAGAAAAAAAAAAGACTAAAAGGAACTACAATTTGAGACAGAGGGAGTATATAATTTCTTTTTGTTCCTTATCACATGTTTAGCTTTATCTGCACTTTTTTTCTGAAAGGGATTACTGCAGTGCTGAACTTAGAAGGCTGCAAATCTTCATTGTTTAGGAAAATGAGATTCATCAAACTTGTTACCCAAAGAAAGCTAAATACAATCCGAATAGCTAATGTATAAATCTTGTACCCCTAATGCATCAACCAAGTTCCAAGTGATCTGCTAAGAAAAGAGAAAAACCTTGTTCTTTGCTTGCATTGTTGGCTGCTAGCTCCTTATGCAGCATTTGTTCTGGTTGTATTTTCATTAATGCATTATTGGGTGTTTCTTTATTTGAAAATTGAAAGGGCATGCACTCCTGGTAACCTTCTGTTATTCCATAAAGCATCTTAAGTTAATGACAGGAAACTAAGTTTCAGAAAAATTATTGCATGACATTCAAGATTACAACTTTACTATCTTCAAGATTACAACTTTACTATCGTACTATGTTGATGATACAAAATTGAAGATGCTTCTAGTTCAATCTCAAATTGTAGCATGTAATTTATCTCACTCACTCTATCCCACAATAAGTGCATTTCTAAGTTTTTATCAGATAGATTAATACTCATGAGGAATGACCTAAGTGCCCCTAATTAAAGTTGTTAATCAACCATTACAATTTAATGAACCAAACCTTGGAAAAGAAAAGTCATATAATTAATTGTGCATGCACCTTGGATAAAAAAAAAACAGGCAATTCAATGCGCATGTACCTTGGAAAGGGAAAAACATGTAACTAATCAACCAAATGGGCCCATTTAGGTAGTCTAGAAGCTATAAATGCATTCTTTGTGGGACAAAATTTTAACACTAGAAATGAGCTTATTGTGGGATGGAGGGAATAGGCGATTAGGCTATATATCCAAATCATTGTATTGTATCATGCCACAATATCCAAAGCTGCCATGTCATATGAAACTATATAAGATACTACTATCCCAATGCATAACATCATAAATTGTTTCTTGGTTCTCACAAAACAATTAAATGCTAGATGTATATGAGACTATGAATTGTGGGCCACTCAGATGGTTGAAGTTTCACTGTCTACAATTTCTTGCCAAAGTGGCATCTCCCTCAAGATACAGTTTCCTTCTCTCCCCTCTTAACTCTCTTGCCAGTTGCCGCATCATCGAAAATTGTTGACGCCGCATGTATTAAATGTATATGTTACTATGCACTGAGAATAGCCTTATTGTTTTTTTTAGATTATTTGATATAGGGTTTATGCATGGATAAGGCCCGCAATCTGGACATGTGTTCCTACCTTACAAACATGCTCCATGAAAGAAGAGCATTGCTTTTGCACCACAACCCCTCCTATTTTAATTGCCAACTTTGTTTAGTGGCACCAAATACCAATCAGACTACAACCTAGTACTGTAATAGACATTTCAGGAGTTGTGATCGGAACGACTTAAGCTTCAAATATAGATCCTGTGTTACGATTTTATATTTTTAGGTTCTCATTATTGTGAAACCATCTCTATGTTCCTAGGAAGATTATCGTGGTTGATAATGCTATTAATAACACATGACAATCTTGTGCAGGGAGATTGTAACTTCATTTGTTATTGACTTCAGGGCTTTCGTGAAGATGCTTGTTGCCAAATTCTGGTATAAAGAGGACCATTGGAACCCTGAGATGGGCCAGATGTCAGGAATCGAACACCCTCTTGGCACCACATAGCAATAATAGGATCATCAGCGGTGATAATACCAGATGCCATGTCTAATTTTAGGTTCTGTGGCGTTTTCTCGTGTGTGTGTGTGTGTGCGTGTGTTTCATGGAAAACCGGAATTTCTTGAAACAATCACATGCGATGCTGTTGTACGCTTCTGATACGGGTACATAACTTCTCGATAGTAAACATTCATTGTAAAGAGAGGGGAAATGAGTAATTAGACTGTCAGCTGCTTCTGGTAACGTTGGCAGCGCGTTGCAGTGGTGCATTGCTGTGTTGATTGTACTGGAGCAAACTTTTGGTTTGTATATTATGATACGTATCAGAAGTATCTTCTCTGCTGGGAAAGAAGCACTTGCTCTTTTAGTACTGGTATATACTACACTGTTCAGGAGATATGAAAGCCTTGATGAAAGACCTGGAAAAACTGAAGAGTGAAGAGATATCAATGAACTGGAGGCTTTAAGTAATGCATGGCAGAGCTTCGACTAGAAGCAACCGCACCTCTGTCACCAGATTGACTACACGATCAGTCGATCCGTCGAATCTTCCGCGCGCGCGGCTGCCACAAGTTTTGCATACACGTTAATATATAGTGGTGACTTGAATGGAATGTTTAAGAATGTTAACCGTCGTTCAGAACAAGCAAGGTTACATGGCCTAGAATATAATAGTAGTACTATAGCTATAGCAGCACAACAAGATCGTAGAGAAAATCCGAGTCTAAAACTCTCCAACCACGCAAAGTTGCATATAAAGTTCACGATCCTTCTGAACCGAACCAAAACCATCTCTAGGTTAGCCGGTTAGCCCAACGTGGGCAGCCGAACCCGTTCCGAGTTTGCACGTCTACACGTTCGGCGCAACCGCCCGGTCGGCCGCGGCAGCGTCACACGCGCTCGCCGTGCCGGGTGCCGCCACGGCCCACAGTGCAGAAGAGAAGACCAGCACCCGTCCGCACGTGGCACGGAAACCAAGCGATTCGCGCCGGGGCGGCCGCACCAACAGCCGTCCGTCCGTCAGCGGGGAGGCCCCGGGCCCGCCCCGCCCCCACAGCATCGCCTCCGCGGAAAGGCAGTCCCAGTGGGCTCGCCATAAAGCGCAGGCCGCGGGCCCGTCGGCTCCGCACCGCCCCGGTTCCGCTGCTTGCGCCGTACTTTACCTTCCAGTTCCGGAAGAGTTGGTTCTCGGATCGAGGCGCCGGGAGCCATGCGCACCAAGCACCTCATCCCCCACCACGCCGCCGGGCTCACCTACGCCGCGCGCGACTACTCCACCCGCGAGGACTACGGCGGCGGCGACCCGTTCGAGGGGTTCCCCGACGCGGTGCTGGGGCTGATCGTCTCCAAGCTGCCCTTCCGCTCCGCGGTCGCCGCCTCCGCCATCTCGCGCCGGTGGCGCGGCGCGGTGGCCGCCGCGCCCGCGCTGGACCTCGACTTCGCCGCGGCGTTCCCCGCCGCGCCGCGCCGCAGGGCGGCGTTCGCGGCCGCCGCCGCCGCCGCGCTCGCGCAGTGCCCCGCGGCGCCGCACCCGCTCCGAAGCCTCCGCCTCGCGCTCGAGGGCCTCTTCGACCAGGCGTTCGCCGCCCCCGCCGCGGCCCACCTCGCCGCCTGGCTCGCCGCCGCCGCCGCGCGCGGCGTCGAGCGGTTGGAGCTCCGCCTCCCGCGCTCCCGCCTCGCCGTCCTCCCGCCCTCCCTCCTCGCGTGCACCGCCCTCACCTCCCTGACGCTTCGCCTCGACCACTACGCGCTGCCGCTCCCTTCGCCCACCGCGTTCACCCGCCTGTCCCGCCTCCACCTCGCATCCGTTTCCCTCGCTGGGGACGACGACTTCGTCGGAGACCTCTTCTCGCACTGCGCGGAGCTCCGCTATCTGATCCTCGAGCAATGCCGCATTGGCGCGCTCCGCCTCACCGGTCCGTCGCGGCTTTGCTCGCTGGAGATCGCGGACTGTGCTTGGTTGCAGGAGTCGTCTCTTGCGGTATTTGACATGCCGGAGTTGCGCAAACTTCAGTACTCCGGTGCAATGGCGACCAGGCACACTATTGATGGGGACGTTACTTTGGATGACGTCCTCCTGGCCATCGAGAAACCATTGGAAAAGCACCGGGAGGCTACTCTCAGGGAGCTTCTCACTTTGGTTGGCAATGCACCAAGACTTGTCCTCTCACCTTGGTGCATTGAGGTATACCTTCTATCTCATATTCTCTTTGATATGGTGGTGGAGTGTTTTCGTGATCGATGAATCTGATTTCTGAACTGTCAAATAATTTGAAGCAATTTGCACGTTCTGAGGAGTGGTCGAAGGTGCAGTTAGACAAGGTGAGGCGGTTGGCATGCATAATTGAGAGGAGGGAAGAAGGTGCTTTATCCATTGCACCATTGCTCTCAATTTGCCGAAATGTGGAAGAGCTCTGTGTGTCTGTTGTGGTGAGATGTTTCTTCTTCTTCTTGCATCAGACGATCAGTACTCTATCATCTCTGTCAGATTGTAGCAGAAAACTGATGATGTTCATTGCTTCAGCCATCACAGGGAAAACGGAGGCGGAGTAGTGACGATGGAGAATGTCATGGTGTTCTGGGGGGCAAGAGGGTGATGGTGAAGCATCTCAAGGTCGTTCGGATGCAGTACATTGATGAGAGCAAAAGTGGATTTGAACTGGTAAAGGTACTGCTCAAGAACGCTCCGGCACTGGAGATGATGACAATTGTGCCTTCCATGGACGGACTTGAGCAGGCCAAGTTTAGGCGCAGGGTATTGAAGCTTAGGAAGTCCTCTCAGAATGCCAGCATCCAGTTTTGCACAACTGGATGATGTGATGACTATTTGTAGTCCATTAGCAAAACCCAATGTGGCAGCCCAGGATGCAAGAAACTACTTGGCTACAGAACATAAGGTTTTCCTGTCCTCATCTGGTTACTTTTTAGCCTGTATATAGTTGCTAACTATTGCTGAACCTCTTACATAATTAATGGAGTCGTTGTCGGTGGTAGTATTCCCTTAGTTTGACCATTATCAATTCCCAACTCTTTGATTAAGTATCTTTAGCTTAACAGAAAGTCTATCTCTGTTGGATGTTTATCATTAAGTATTTTGTTGGGCACCTAGCAGCAATCTGCTGCGATAATCAGATAATCATGAAAATAGGGTGACAAATTCCCTTGAAAACAAAACAAAATAAACTTTATGCACACTGGGCTTGTTTTGGGCTATTTGGACGAACCTAACCTGTAGGCTTGTTCTAGACTGAGGCAGCGCTCGCTTCAGCGTCTTGACGCATCTCGGCGCGGCGTGGCTTCGTCCGCGTGAGTGGTGTGCCCGTGCCGAGACGCAGTCTGACGCCACAATCAAGCACAGCCTGATTGATGGAGAAACAACCTCTGTAAGCCTCCTCCAACCATTGTTGTGTGCTACAGTATATAGAAAAGGGTCTAAAGGCTGCTTGGTCCAAACTTCAATTTTGGTATTCTTAATATTTGTGGTAATAGAATTTGGATCATTCAAGGCATGCGCTCTTCAAATTGTTAGTCAAAGATTACAAAGTTTGACCTTTCGAAATACATGTGTCTTTATATTTTCAGATGGAGTATAATCTAAAACCAATTCCACTCGAATTTCAATGGTCTCGATAAACTTCGTGACTGACTGGGTATATTTTTTAGTATCTCCCTTTTCTGAATGAATAGAATTTGAAGTCAGTTTTCATGACAAGACCTTGTGAAGTTGTGAGAATCACCTAGTTTTCATGTCAAGGCCTTGTGAAGTTGTGAGAATCACCTATACCTTTGCTAACTTAACTCTGACTTATCTTGTAAGTACTCTGCAAGAATATGGAGGACCACCCGCCCTGAGCTCCCTGGAGGAGTAGAAGAAGAAAGATGTTAGGTTAGTTGGTTAATGGCTTAATACTCTTGGGGTTTTGGGTTAGGGGTAACTGGTCTTGGGGGAGGGGGCATGACACGGTTGTAGTGTAGCGGCAAGCGGCAAGCAGCAAGCTATTGCCTATTGGGATCGGCCAATCGTATGGTGGAGGAAGGGGAAGGGCCAGTCGGGTGGGGAGGCACCAAGGTGGCAAGGCCTGCGGGCTCCATTGTTTGAGATGATCAGATGAACGGACACTGAGGGCCGAGACACTGCTTGCCTTTGATGAGATGAATGGCGCTTAGGTGGCAGCCCGTCGCGCGGCGGCAGCAGTGCCCTTAAGTTTCCTTTTTGGTTTCGGCTTATCTTGCTTGGACCTTGTTTGGTCTAGTTTTTAGATACAGCATGCTGATTAAGAAACATCTTAGAATTGTTTGGCGATAGCTACGTCGTCGAGCCTTCATCTAACAAAATGTCCTGATGCCCATGAACCATGATCTGGCTATTCGATGCGCATTATATCTGTTAAACAGACATCCTTCTATGTCTGTTGATACACTCTTCCTGCCCATGGTTTGCGTGAGATCTCATCTGGTCTATAATGTGCTTTGAAATCCTCAAACAATTGCAGCTATATCTACACTTCTGATTGTAGGCTCAAGCACTGTGTTCAAGCATTCCTGATGATCCGACTTCTGACGTCGGGTATTTTTGCACCGTGTTCATTGAGCTCTTCTTTGCACCTCTGTGGGCTTGGGATTTCGTAGCAAGGCCCACCAGGAGGACATACTCCCAAGGCCTCAGGTCTCAGCTAGTCAGCAACACAAGTGTTCCCGGCAAACTAGGAGCCAGTTCAGATGGTAAAGAGTGGCCCAGAGCTGGCAGCATCGTTTCTTCCTTGGTGTAGTATTTTCTCTGCTTTTCTGACATGACATTTTTTATCTCCGAAAAGAAACAGAATACCGAACCTGAGTCGTGAGTCCTGGCAAACAGGATATTTGGTTGTGCTGTAGTGTGAGTTCTGAAGTCAGCAGGAAAACAATGTTATCTTCTTAAGAAACGGTTGCCTTGTGCTCGAGTTATGAAACCAGCAGACTCCTTTTCTTCTTTCTTCCTGCGGCTGAAGAAATAGTGCATGTACTGGGATGCCCTGCCAGCCTAAAATGATAAAATACCATTGTTTTGCTAAGGATTATGAGATCACCGTGAAATTGTTTATTGGATGAAACGGGACACGGGAAATTGGCCTACACTCTTTGACCTGCATGCTGCTCTGCCTTGACAATTTGAATATCAGTGCAGGCAAGATTTACCTGTCACACCTGTTCTTGCTGCTCTCTTCGTCCTCCCACCTATGCGCATTTGTTTCCAAAATGTTTATTCGGTCCTCAAATCAATGACCTCAACTACTCGTACCAATAGGCAAAGCAATACTAAATAGCCAGATCAGATAACGTTCATCACTTCATATTGCGCTGTCCGGTATCCTTTTGCCATTTCTGGCTACTAAATAGCCCCCTGTGCCTGTGCCAACTAAACTCACCTGTAATGGAAGCTGCTATGCAGTTTTGCGGTGCCAAACGCGATGTACGTACGACGGACGTCGAATCCCCTGTTGCCCCTGATACCTAGTAGACTGCACTTGAAAGACACGAGTTAGACTGTGACAGAAAGCGACCAAGTTAAAGTTAAATGGGGAAATCTCGCGGATCAGTTTCAGTTCCAGTTTCATTTCCCAGTAATTCCCACAACCACAAACTCATGCGTGGGCGTAAGCGTATCTGCGTGGCGTGCGCGCGGAGAGCGCCGCCTCCGGCACCGCTCGCTGCAGGACGTGTTTGGACTGGAGAGGGACGCAAAGCAGCAAGCGGATCCACGGCTTTCCGCGGCAACCAATCCCAACGGAAACAGGCATACCCCAGAAAAATTTGCCCACCGCCATAAAATCGCGCGCCGTGGCGTCTCCGGGGAAGTTGGGGGCGCGGGTCATCGTCCCCGATTCCGACGCCGTCCCAAGTCGCACCACCACGCCACCTAATCTGGCTATTTGTCCCGTGCGAGTGGTCTCTCATCACCCAAGTGCCCAACTGTATTTTCCTTCCACATTCAATTCCTGTCTCTCTCGCACTGTCGAACTAGCGAGAGTGCGAGACCTTTTTCTGGTGGTGCCCTGGTTGCGAACGCGTACGTACGTAGGCACAGACTACTGGCACTCCTCTGTAGGTTATTGATTGATACTATGTTTACGGTCTGGTACCTCCGTGTCTGCCTTCGTAATAAGCACTCAAGCTAAATAGTATATTGCTTTTGCTTTAATTTTAACCCCGTAATCTGATCTGAAGCTGAGGTTTGTAGATCGGACAACTGTACAACTACACCAATCGCCAACGGGGGAGCCCGAGCACTTGCACAGCTACACACGCACTCACGCAGTAGTGTACTGTGAACCTTTATTGCAGCATGGCTGTACATTTGCATCTAGATTATTCAAGGAGACCTAAGAAAATTGAAAAAAAAAACATTTCTGAACAAATTCAAATACAACAAAGTAGGAGTGAGGAATATGGACAACTCTCAGGTGTCAACCATTTCTGACCAAACCAAAATTCAAATACAACAAAGACTGTCCTCACACAAAAAATACAACAAATACTGCATCACATATATCAACAAAAATGTGTTTCTAAGCAAAGCCCACAACAATTAGTGAGATCGGTCGTCTATTATATTCTTCCCTTGTGTTCTTTAAGATGAAAAAAAAGAAGGGTGTAAAACCTGACAAAGCATGAGTTTAGTCGCCCCTGGCCCTCCACCATGGATTGCAATTTCGTCTAGGATTTGATGAAATTCGAGTGAAATTTCGTTGTCTGAAAGCCAGTGAACACCGAAAAAATCATTCTAAAAATAAACTTTGTTTACTTACATTGCAAAAACTATGTGGCGCTATTTGATAGATGACATGATATTTTTGAAGTATTAGAAACCTCATTTTAACTCAAAATTTTCATGGTTTTGTTTAGCTTTTGCTATTTTCCACTCAAACACCATGGTTTGTGATATTACATCCAAACAATTGGTATATCTAAACAATTGGTTTTTGACATAAACGTACGACACACTAATGCGGTTGAATTTTTTTCAACAATTTCGATTTTTCGCCCTATTCAAAACATTTCCTCAAACATGTCTACAAACACGACTCATATTCAAACTACTTGAAACTACTTTGGTGGTATAATAAATCAAAATACAATGAATGACAAGTTGCGATTTTTCTAAATGAAACGACTGGTCAAAGTTGTATGAAAAAATCACCATACATTTGCGAGCAGAGTGAGCTAATATAAATATATGATACTTAGAGATAATGGCAAAACTGCAGATGCTAAAACTATTGTTTTGGAAATACATGCTTCCTTAACAGGTCGTAGAATAAAAACTTACTCGGAGCAGGTCTCAAAAACGAGGTATACAAGTCAACGCTTTTCTGTCCCCTCCGGCGTTTTAATAAAAATTCAGACAAATCCACTTCAGGCCCTGTTTGTTACAGCTTATCTAAAATAAGTCAGAACTAGCAGTCAAACTATAGCGTTTTTTCCAATTTTTACTGACCGCGTTTCTTTCCACATCACCTATTTATACTGAAAAGGTAGAAACGAGATCAAACCCACTTATTTTGACCGTCGTTTTTTTCTTATTTGTACAGCTATAAAATAAATGCGTTCAGAAAAAACTGTACTAAATGCAGCCTCAGGCGGCAGCAGGCCACTAAACCATAGCCGGCTGACCCTAGCCGAGTCAAATCTACTGGCACCTTCGACTTCGACGGTTGCTCTGCTCTACGGCCCGTGCCCGCGCGACTCAAATGCTGGTGGAGCTGCACACATCAAACCAAACCGAGCCCCTTTTAAAGCCCCACCAGCAGGGCACAGACAGCGTCATCACTCCCAGAGTCGAGGGGCAGAGGGAGGGGGCCTAGCTCGCGCCGCGATCTCCGGCCTGTCGAGCTGAGCAGGGCGGCGCTGCCCTGCCAGGGACGCGAGCATGAGCTCGTCGGCGAATGGCGGCGCCCAGGAGAGCGGCGGGAAGAAGAAGAAGGCGGCGGAGGAGGTGGCGAAGGTGCCGTTCCTGAAGCTGTTCTCGTTCGCGGACACCTGGGACTGCGTGCTGATGGCGGTGGGGTCCCTGGGCGCATGCGCGCACGGCGCCTCCGTCCCGGTCTTCTTCATCTTCTTCGGCAAGCTCATCAACATCATCGGCCTCGCCTACCTCTTCCCCACCACCGTCTCCGGCCGCGTCGCCAAGGTAAATCTGGACTCGGGCATCCAGGTCCAGGCGGCGCCAACGCAGCGCGCGCGCGCGCGCGTCTCCGGCCGTTTTGGAGGGAGATCTCAGCTCACCTGCTTGGGTTGGGTGCTTGGCTTGGCATGCGCTAGCTCGCGAGTCGCGACAGCGCCATGAGCTGATCTGTTTCGTTTTGTTTTGTTCCGCGCTCACAGTACTCGCTGGACTTCGTGTACCTCGGCATCGTCATCCTCTTCTCGTCGTGGACCGGTGCGTGCAACGCAACAAGACGCATCTGCTGCTAGTATTTCGCCATGCAATGTGATGTGGCCTGCCTGCCAGCGAGCAAGCAGCGCGCGCGGGCGCGCAGATTTAGATGACATGCGTGTGCGCCGTCGTGTTGCAGAGGTGGCGTGCTGGATGCACACGGGCGAGCGGCAGGCGGCGAAGATGCGGCTGGCGTACCTGCGCGCGTTGCTGGACCAGGACATCGCCGTCTTCGACACGGAGGCGTCCACCGGCGAGGTCATCAACGCCATCACCAGCGACATCCTCGTCGTCCAGGACGCCATCTCCGAGAAGGTATGATTGTTACCTACGCGCACGCACGTGCACGTGGACCTTATCACCTGCGCGCTTTGCCATTCTCGCCTGTGGCGCGCCCGGCCGCCGACCGGCGACGGCGAGGCGGAAGGGGAAAAGGACGAGAGGAATTAACGGCGGGGCAGCAGGCTGATCTGATCGGGCCGGGCCGGGCCGGGGGCCGGCTCGCTCGGCGCGCAGTTACTACGTACTAGGGGTTGGTGGGGGGGGCATTGAAGGCGTGTGCGGCCGGGTGCAGTGCGGCAGGACGCCGGCCACACGATTCACACTCCGCAAAGTACCCCGCCGACTACGTACTAGCTACCAGTGCATGCTGCTTCTCTCTGTTTGAATTCATTTCTCTTTTCTCCGACTTTACTGGCAGTCCAAAATCTTAAATCCCGAGTGGATCTGGCCCATATGTCCAGTAGATCGGAGTGTAGGTTTGGTAAGAGCTAGTGTGCAGCGTGGTGTTCCTTTTTTTGGTAAAAAAAACAAGGCGTTATGATTCCAAAAGTTATTCATGGTTAAATCCCCATCGGTTTGAACAAATAATCTAGAAATACCATCAAATAGCACGTTTAGAAATTCTACCTGGTGTTTTAAAATAACCTGAATGTATATTCCGGACAAATCTACCTCTACCAATGCTATTTCCATGTGACAACTGAACTCACAAAGAAATCAACAATCAATCCATATTTGTGACACACATCACACTCTTCCTGCCTTCCATGGCCAGAGGAAGTGTTTTTTTTTCCCTTTTAGGCAGCACAATTGAGCTGAGCATTCAAGGCCACACCTCAAGATTGGCATAAAGCACAATCAATAGCCCTCTTGATGCACCGTCTGTTTAGATGGATCGTGCGTACCTTGCCTCTTGTTGCACACTACTGTTCCTATACCATACTGTGCCTAGACTGACGTCACTAAAGTGTGCATTGTATACTCACCGTAGACAAACCAGAGTTTGAAATATGAACGGCTGTACGGTTCATGCGGTATAATCATGGTTTTTGTGCGTTCCAACAGTCCGCCATAACATGGGTTACCTATCGTTCACAAGATTCTTGCTTGGTCCACCAAATTAAACTGAGTTTACTCTTTGGTCGGCGCTGATTGTCACAACATATATAGATTCGTTGTGGAAAATGCAGCAATTCCCCTTGGCGGGCCTCTATTTTACCTTTACCGCCAGCGAACATGCAGTTGTGCACTAGCTCATACTTAACTCAATTCCGGCCCGCATAAGTTCTCGGCAAGTCCAACAGTTTAAAAGAACGCAGCCGCCTGATTCACGGCCGTGCCAAATGCCAGCGGTGGCCTTTACGTATGGCGCACCTAGACCTAGTTCATGTGCACGCAACACACAAAGCTAATGGATGGTGACAAATACTGACATGGTGTCTCCGTGGCTCGCTGCTGCAGGTCGGCAACTTCATGCACTACATCAGCCGGTTCGCGGCTGGCTTTGCCATCGGTTTCTCGCAGGTGTGGCAGATCAGCCTCGTCACCCTCGCCATCGTTCCGCTCATCGCCGTCGCCGGTGGCACGTACGCCTACGTCACCATCGGCCTCATGGCCCGCGTGCGCAAGTCCTACGTGAAGGCCGGCGAGATCGCCGAGGAGGTCGACCGGCTAAGATTCTCTCTTCATTCTCCATACTGCGTCGCTTGTACGTACTTGGTCACGACGCGCGTACTGACGCTGCTGTAGATTCGTTCGCGCAGGTGATCGGCAACGTGCGGACGGTGCAGGCGTTCGTCGGCGAGGAGAAGGCTGTGAGGTCGTACCGGGAGGCGCTGCTGACGACGTACAAGTACGGCAAGAGGGGCGGCCTCGCCAAGGGCCTCGGCCTCGGCTCCATGCACTCGGTGCTCTTCCTCTCCTGGGCGCTGCTCATCTGGTTCACCAGCGTCGTCGTCCACAAGCAGATCTCCAATGGCGGCGAGTCCTTCACCACCATGCTCAATGTTGTCATCGCTGGCCTGTGAGTACAGAAATGCTGCTAAGTCCATGCCCGCCATACCGGCTGACGTCCGCAACCAATCAGTACAGTGATTCGAATGCCATTGCCATCTGACGGATGACAGGTCGCTCGGCCAGGCGGCGCCCAACATATCGACGTTCCTGCGAGCGAGGACGGCCGCGTACCCCATCTTCCAGATGATCGAGAGGAGCACCGTGAACAAGGCGAGCTCCAAGGCCGGCCGCACGCTGCCGTCGGTCGACGGGCACATCCAGTTCTGCAGCGTGCACTTCAGCTACCCGTCACGGCCGGACGTGGCCATCCTCGACAGGTTCAGCCTGGACTTCCCGGCTGGCAAAATCGTCGCTCTTGTCGGCGGGAGTGGGTCCGGCAAGAGCACCGTGGTCTCTCTCATCGAGCGCTTCTACGAGCCACTGTCCGGCTCGATCCTTCTCGATGGGCACGACATCAAGGAGCTCGACGTCAAGTGGCTGCGCCGGCAGATCGGGCTGGTGAACCAGGAGCCAGCGCTGTTCGCGACCAGCATCCGGGAGAACATTCTCTATGGCAAGGGAGACGCCACCATGGAGGAGATCGACCACGCGGCGAAGCTGTCAGAGGCCATAACATTCATCAATCACCTCCCCCACCGGTACGAGACGCAGGTCGGCGAGCGCGGGATACAGCTCTCCGGCGGCCAGAAGCAGCGCATCGCCATCTCGAGGGCCATCCTGAAGAACCCGTCGATACTGCTCCTTGACGAGGCGACGAGCGCGCTGGACGCCGAGTCCGAGAAGAGCGTGCAGGAGGCGCTGGACCGCGTCATGGTCGGACGCACCACCGTGGTGATCGCGCACCGCCTGTCCACCATACGGCACGCCGACATGATCGCCGTCGTGGATAGCGGCAGGATCGTCGAGACAGGCACGCACGAGCAGCTCATGGCGAACCCGTGCAGTGCGTACTCCTCGCTGATCCAGCTGCAGGAAGCTGCTCAGTTTCAGCAGAAGCCGTCTTTCTCTGACAGCGCGAGCATCACCAGGCCACTAAGGTACGAACTGTATTTCACTACTCGACTAGTAAAACGAACGATTTTCAAAGATGTCAAATGTATCATCAATGTCTTATTAGTTATGCATGATTTATGAGTTCAAGTCTCTTGCTTTGTAGTTTCAAGTATTCGAGGGAGTTGTCCGGGAGGACAAGCATGGGTGGCAGCTTCCGCTCCGACAAGGACTCAATCAGCCGGTACGGCGCCGGTGAGGCACACGACGAAGCACGCACGGCAAAGCCCGTATCCATGAAGAAGCTCTACTCCATGGTGCGCCCAGACTGGTTCTTCGGCGTGTCGGGCACCATCAGCGCCTTCGTGGCGGGCTCCCAGATGCCGCTCTTTGCGCTCGGCGTCACGCAGGCGCTGGTGTCCTACTACATGGGGTGGGAGACCACCAAGCGGGAGGTGCGCAAGATTTCCGTGCTCTTTTGCAGCGGCGCCGTGCTGACGGTTGTGTTCCACGTAATCGAGCACCTCAGCTTCGGCATCATGGGCGAGCGGCTCACGCTGCGGGTCCGGGAGAAGATGTTCTCGGCGATACTGCGAAACGAGATCGGGTGGTTCGACAACACCAACAACACGAGCGCTATGCTGTCGTCGCGGCTGGAGGCGGACGCCACGCTCGTGCGCACCATCGTCGTGGACCGCTCCACCATCCTGTTCCAGAACGTCGGTATGATCGTGACGTCGCTCATCATCGCCTTCATACTCAACTGGAGGATCACGCTGGTCGTCCTCGCCACCTATCCCCTCATGGTCAGCGGCCACATCAGCGAGGTGCACACCTGAGCACAGAGTCCCTGCTTCACTGTCGTATCGTATCAGTTGCTCGATTAACTAGAGTAATTTCGTGTGATCTATGAAACAGAAAATGTTCATGAAAGGATACGGCGGCAACCTCGGCAAGTCCTACCTGAAGGCCAACATGCTCGCCGCGGAGGCTGTGAGCAACATCCGGACGGTGGCCGCATTCTGCTCGGAGGACAAGGTGATAAAGCTCTATGCCGACGAGCTGAAGGAGCCATCGAAGAGGTCCTTCCGGCGAGGCCAGGGCGCCGGCCTCTTCTATGGAGTCTCTCAGTTCTTCCTCTTCTCCTCTTACGCACTGGCATTATGGTAAACCGTTACATCAAATGTTAATTACTGGAGCACACTGAATTCAGTCTTTGTACTCGAGAAGTGAAATGTTACGAAATTTCAGGTACGGTTCAGTGCTGATGAGCAAGGAATTGGCCACCTTCAAGTCTGTGATGAAGTCCTTCATGGTGCTCATAGTGACGGCGCTGGCCATGGGAGAGACACTGGCAATGGCGCCCGACATCATCAAAGGGAACCAGATGGCGTCCTCGGTGTTCGAGATCCTGGACCGTAAGACCGAGATCCGGATCGACACAGGTGAGGACTGTCAAGAGGGTCGAGGGGCTGATCGAGCTGCGCGGCGTCGAGTTCCGGTACCCGTCGAGGCCCGACGTGACCGTGTTCAAGGGCCTTGACCTCCTGATGAAGGCTGGCAAGAGCATGGCGCTCGTCGGCATGAGCGGCTCGGGGAAGAGCAGCGTGCTGTCGCTCATCCTTCGGTTCTACGACCCGATCGCCGGAAGAGTCTTGATCGACGGTATCGTCTTGTTCATGCATCATAGAAAATAGCAATAGCTCCAGTTTTTCCATAAGAATTATTCTGCTAATCCTATTTACATTATTGATGCCATTTTCAGGGAAGGACATCAAGAAGCTTAAGCTGAAGTCGCTGAGGAAACACATCGGCCTGGTCCAGCAAGAGCCTGCGCTGTTCGCGACGACGATCTACGACAACATCCAGTACGGCAAGGACGGGGCGACGGAGGCCGAGGTCATCGAGGCGGCGAAGCTGGCGAACGCGCACTCCTTCATCAGCTCGCTGCCGGAGGGGTACCAGACCAAGGTCGGGGAGCGCGGCGTGCAGCTGTCGGGCGGGCAGAAGCAGCGCATCGCGATCGCGCGCGCCATCGTGAAGGACCCGGCCATCCTGCTCCTGGACGAGGCGACCAGCGCGCTGGACGTGGAGTCGGAGCGCGTCGTGCAGCAGGCGCTGGACCGGGTGATGAAGAACCGGACCACCGTGATGGTGGCGCACCGGCTGTCCACCATCAAGAACGCCGACGTCATCTCGGTGCTGCAGGACGGCAAGATCATCGAGCAAGGGGCGCATCAGCACCTGATCGAGAACAAGAACGGCGCCTACCACAAGCTCGTCAGCTTGCAGCAGCAGCAGCAACAGCAGACGCAGAAGCAGCAGAGCTCATGATAATTTTTAATAAAATCCTGTGCTTCTGTCTCTTCATGTCGCGGTGACTTTCTTGCGCTGGTAAATCTTTTCAATGAAAACGAGTGTTCAGAACTACTCTTCTACAGGATAAAGTACTATTGGTTTGTTATTCCTTTGTACTATAAATTACAACTGAATTTCAGGACGAATACATCTGTATCTCTGACACCATGATAGAAGGCTGTAAATACTAGTTTTATTCTGCTTCATGGATGCTCTTTTTTTTGGGATAAAATAACATTTATAGCCATCAAATTTTAGCATAAAATGCATAGGAGAGATAGACTTTGTCTTTTCAAAACAATATCATTCTTTTTACCCAAACTGACTAGCAACCCTAAGAGAACTAGTAGCTTTAATATTTGGTTATATCAAAATCCACTAGCTAGTGCCAAACAATGTGGAAGTGGAACGCCATGAGGTCTATCTAAGCCTAAGTATGGTGAGACCTAGTCAGCATGGTGTCTGAAAACATGGCAGCATGTTGTGTCACGCCATGTTTAGACCGTCTCCAGCGGATTGCACTATTCTAATTACATCTCTCTCTGTCTACAGTGTACAGTGTTGTTTGGTACTATAGACTGACCATATGGGCAACCCGCTAGGAGACATCTTATAAGATGTAGTATAGCACCGTGACCATTATGAACACTCCCCTTTCCTTCACCGTCACATCCTTCTCTCCATCGCAGCTATGGATTCATGTTGCCTCGAATCTAAAGCCAACACATATACCTCGTGAATTTGCACAATATCATCTTGATGTGCTCCCAGTTGAGGTCACTGGTGCCTTCACCCATATAGCTCTTCATAGTGCCTCAACAAACATAGCTAAATGATTAAGGGGGTGTTTGAATACACATGACTAAGCTTTAGCTCCCATTAGCGCACTTTAGCTCATTTCGATGAGTTAATGGTCAAATGAATAAAATGAGTCTATCGGGTAAACTTTATCCCCCTATTAGTCTTATCTTGTTTGGCTACAAATGGACTGAGGGATCCTTTAAACACGGTATTTCTATAACACAAGAATATGAAAAGCACATGAATATAGTTGCATGTCCGTTGCAATCCTACATGATTTGAAAACACATGAAAGTTTCTAGTAGAGCGTTTGGATGCAACATAGAAAAAAACACAAGAGATAGAAGAGAGACCCAAATAAAAAATTCCAAGAGGTTGGAGCTCATTTTAGATTCCTCCAAAATTTCTATGGATTGAGCCATTCCATAGGAATTTCATATAATCATTTGTTCCAAAGGACTACATAAAAAATTTTCGTGCAAGATTCGAATTCTACAAAAATTCTCTATTTTTCCTTTGTTCCAAAGAAACTCTAAACCTTATCTGCTAAACTTTTGCCCTGGTATTCAAACACCCATGAGCCTTACCGTGCTATCCCTGGACTGAATGTGTGGATAATGTATTGGACGCAGCAAGATGTTATGCCAGGCCCATCGAATTGACGGGCCGGTCCATCTACATACAGCGGGGTGAGGTACTAAAAGGAGAAAAAAAAAAGAAACCAAGACGCATCATAGAAAATAGCGAAAACACACGTTGAAAAAAAGACAAAAAAACCCCAACAGTTCAACCTCCCAAATCCTGCCAGAACACGGAGGAACTTTGCCCAAAAATCGCAAAACAGGAGGAGGGAGTATTCCAATACCTCTACGTTTCCTAAAAAAGCAACCAGACAGGGAAGAGGAGAAGCGTAACCGAAGTCCAATAGAAATAGACGGCGCTCTCCCTCCTCTCTCCCCTTTCCTCCCTCCTCTCCACTCCAGCTCTCCTCCCCCCCGCACGCGTTCGCGACCTCGCCCAAACGGCTAAACCGCGGAAGAGTTTGCAGGTGGAGCCGGGGAGGAGGAAGAGCACGAGATGGCGAGGGAGGACAGGTTCCCGGTGTGGGAGGCGGCGCTGCTCGCCGGCGTGGCCGCGGTGTTCGCCGCGGGGCTGGCCGGCGTCTACGTCTCCATGCCCAAAGCCGACTACAGCTTCCTCAAGCTGCCCCGGAATCTCCAGGAGCTGCAAGTACTCACGTAATCCAATCCTCTCCGTTTCCACTCCTCTAATTTCATGCTCCAAATCAATCTTATCTGTAGGGAAAAAACACTTTCTCCTTGTTTTGTAGTTTGGAGGTTAACAGGGGCTAAATCGCACTTTTCTCGTTCTAATATCTAATTAATGCCGTGATTATATAAGTTCAGTGTTATTATTCAGTAGACATCCTATTTGCCTTTGCTTTTTCATGCCATTATTGTTCTCAATATATGTTCATCTGTTGGATTTCATTGTTAGATTTGGGTCAAAACTATCTAGTTTTGCTTCAGATTGTAAAACTGGCTCCTTGCTATGTTCTGCGGCTGATTATGTGTGTTTCTGTGGGCGTGGAGACGGTATTTCCTTGATGGGAAGTTTAAATAGGATTTCAGTGCTTTTGTTGAACGAGTTCCCTTTCTGTCGCCGCAAAATAATCCTTGTTTGCAAGTGGGCGATGAATCAACAGTCTGCAAATATTGATTTAAATTTAGCTAACTACTTGGAACTTGCAAAAGTATTTTAGATGCAATTTCATGATACAATCGCTATAGACATAGTTAATTAATTTTTTTTATTTAGCAATACAGTGCAAACGGAACATGATATTGCAACAAGATTATCCAAATCCAAGGATGTTAGGTTCGTGCACTTTTCTGCCTATGGTCCCCTAATGAATTCATTGAAAGTAGTAATTAACCCCGTAGTTTTCGGAGTCGGTGGGGTGTATAATCCTTTCATTTCGATATTAGCTTTCTGACCAGCTGTAACTGTCGTACGTCTTGGACCTGGTAGCTCAGAGCGTGTTTCGTGAGATGTGCCTTTTGTCCAGTTTTTATACTGTTGGATAACAAGGCACGTTGTATATTGTGTACACACGTGAGTGTCATCATTTGTAAGTTTCAGGTATTTGTAAGTTCAGCAGTAAATGTATAGTACGGCTTTGTTTACCTTGTTTGTAAGTTCTGTTGTGAACTACAGTACAACTTTGTCTCGGCAAAGTTGTCATCTGTAACTCAGTCGCAAAAAAACAGAAAACGAAACAAAACTGTAACTCAGTACTTGTCACTAGGTTTGACTCCGCAGTGTTGCCATTTACCAATATCTTTTTGTGGCATGGATGTTTCAATTCCAATGTTTCTTACTGTACCTTGCAGTGACCATCTGGAGGGCTACACCAGTGACTACACCATCCAGGTGTTGGTGGGCTACTGCGCTGTGTACATCTTCATGCAAACCTTCATGATCCCAGGGACCATTTTCATGTCCCTGCTTGCTGGGGCCCTCTTTGGGCAGCTCGGCGGTCTGGCCCTGGTGATCGTTGCTGCCACTGCCGGCGCTTCATCCTGCTACTTCCTGTCCATGCTGGTGGGGAAACCACTGGTTTTCTCATTGTGGCCAGACAAGCTCATGTTCTTCCAAAAGCAGGTAACGGCAGGACCTACATTGTAGGATAATGCCTAAACGTAGAATGATACACGGGCGTTGTAACTTCTTTGATCTGTTGCTCTTATCGAAATCTGTATTCGCTTCATATTTATATGATTAAGCCATTGCCGAATTTGCAATGTAAATGCACACAACTAAAGAGAGTAAACGAAGTTTGCTATTTGTTTTCAGGTTGCAAAAAGAAGAGAGAAGCTGCTGAACTACATGCTTTTCCTGAGAGTCACCCCAACACTGCCCAATACTTTCATCAATTTTTCTTCACCTATAGTGGGCGTGCCCTACCATATCTTCTTCTTGGCAACGGCCATCGGCCTCATCCCAGCTGCCTATGTGACCGTCAGGGTACATGCCCTGCCTCTACTGTACTTGCTCCCTCCGGTACATTCTTCATGCGTGGTAATCAGTTGCCCTAACTCTCTTACTTCTCTGAATTTCAGGCCGGAATTGCTTTGAGCGACCTGAGATCGTTAAACGACCTGTATGATCCACAGTCGATAGCGGTTCTGTTCCTGATCGGGCTTCTTTCGGTGACGCCAACATTGCTGGGCAAGAATGAGACGCAAGGCAAAGCATCAAGCGTGGCGCCTAGCAACACCAGCTGATCACTTACACGCCAACCCAGTTCTCATCCCCTGTACATACTACTACTACAATCCAGGGTTTGGTGGTGGCTCCAAGACTCTGAATCAAATGGGACCTGTCGCCGGCCACGAACATGGCGAGGGTCCCAGTCTGTCTCCACTAGTGGGAAACTTTGCGCTGATTTCATGGAAGGGATAATATCTCATGATCGCCTCATCGTGAATCTTGCGGGGAAAACGGGGTAGGAACAAACTGCTTTCGGTTGTCGTGTTTAGCATTGGCTTAGATTGGAGGTTCATTGATTGTATCTTGCACACGTTGTTAACCAGATTCGATCAATATATACAGCCGATTCAGCGATTCATGAACATCCGCTGCGTCGTCGCGTAGTGCCTGCGAAATCTTTTTCTTCAGTTCGGTGCACCTGGGGCGCCGTGCGCGTGCGTGGCCTGTGGAGATTTTGCGTGTGTCGGGCGCGCGGCACGGAATATGAAATGCCCTGTCACACTCGACCTTGCTTGAATTTCATTTGCGATACGCGTGATCATTCAATAGCTATTCGACTTTGGGAGAGGCATTATCTCTATGCTGGACGATGGTTCTTTGGTTGGTAACGCATACGGAGGAGGATGTGTGTGTGCCTCGCCTTGCCTCTTGAGCCGTGCAATGGCGTGGACGATGGCTGCCCCGCCCAATTGCCCATTGGTTCGGTGGACCACATGCTTAGCAACGGTTGGTGGCGCTGCGACCTTGCGAGTGCGGCTGACGAGGCGTCCGTGCTCCAATTCTAGCGGGATAGTTGGTTGGGTGGCTGGGAGCCACAGTCCCCGTCCCACCATAGGTGGATCCATGGTCCACGATTTACACGTTGGCGTGTGTGTCGGCTGTCGTGGTCGGGCCTCCTCGCGAAAGGCATCGGCCACCCAAACCGAATCCCCTCGCTGGGCCCACGAAAGCCCAGCATAAGTCTTGGGCCCTTGAAAAGGCGCCAGCCGAACGCGCAACGGGCCAGGCCCGTTACCGCACCAGAAACCACCCGACAACCTGCCTCCGGCCTCCCCTTCCCGTCCGCGGCGGAAGCGGGAAGCCCAAGGGAATCACCGATCCCGACGCCGCGGCGCCGAGAGGTTTCTGCGCAAAACTGCCGCGAGACGAGACCGGTGCCGTGCGGGGATTCCGCCGGAACGTGCAGCTGCCGTCCGTCCGGTGCACGCGCACGGCGCACCTCCTGCACGAGCACGGCCGCGCCGCCTGCACGTCGGTGCGCGAGCTGTCTCCAGGCCAGGCGGCCACCTGCCGCTTCCTTGCGGGGAAGGCGATTCCTGTCCCAGGTTAGTTTACAGCGTCAGCATGTGAGAGTGAGCACTGAGTATTGAACGGCCGCTTGGCCTGCCCTATCCTTTACTCTCTCACACGTGCATACGCGATCATCCTCGGCTTCACGGCTTTGTCGTCCATCGTTGCCAGTACCTGTCTCTGTCCAGTGATGGTTCGCTGTCGGAGGTGTAATGTTTCCCGTACCTTGCTATCTGGGCGCATTCAGCTGGAAAGAAGAACGTCAGATCTGCAGTTTGTTGGGCAATGCCGTGCTGTGTTTCCTCCCAAAGAATGGCCACATGAATGAATGAATTATCCTTTGTTTTCTTTCCAGGGAGAGAGACTGATATAGTGTTCTTCGTCGCAATGGGGACGCTGGTCAGAGTGTTTTATCAAGAGGCTTGGCCCGGCAGAGGATGCAAAGCCTGAGACATGCCACGCGTGAGCTTTGCAGTTTCTTGACTCGGTGCAGAGCTGTCAGAGACCCACATGTTTCAACTGAAAATAAACCCCACCAGCACATGTTCTTCCACCGTCTCGGCCGTGCTGCTGCTCGTCCCCTGCATGTGTCTCCTAGGCACGGCTGCTGCGAAGAACGCCCACTGCTGGGGTGCCGGGCACCGGCTTGACTTCAGGCAACCAAACGCCTTATGAATTCCATTGCCGTGTGCATACAAACATGTGAGGCACATGGGTACCATTTATGCATATGCAGTAATGCCGCGGACTGCAGGTTGTACTGGCCTTCCATTCAGGAGGTCGGAGAGATACGCCAGCATAATAAATACTCAAGTACATTGGCATCAACTGTTCACAGACCATCGCAATGGAAATCAAACATCAGGAATAACAGGCCATTGCAGCTCTACTTTGGTTCTGCTCAGATGTTTTACACTCACAAATGCTGTGAAGTATATATAGGAGAACTTATGAAATAAAACCTCACATCCCTTTACATTAACCATTACCCCCAGCAGGCGAAGAAATACATGGACCAGAGTATGAATGCTCCTCAAACGTGCACAATATATAATAAGAAAATAGACAGAAAAAAGGGAAGCAAATACATCGCCCCTCTGTCTCTTCTGAAACTTCTTACACTATTTGTCTTTACTTCGAATTCTGCGGGACGGAATTGAAGGTGAAACTAGTAGAAATAGTCATCCATGGCATACAGCAATATTTTTTTCTTTGAGATGGTTCGGTTTGTTCTAATGCTGGCTTTTCTTCTTCAGCAAACCACCGAATTTCTTCATCAAAGGCTTCTTCGGTTGTTGCTGCTTGATTGCCAGCTTCGTGTTGTTGTTCATCCTGTTGTCTGTGGACAACCTGTGGCAGTCAGAGGCGGCGTCTCCCTTGTTGGACTCCTGATCAAGTTCTGATTCGCTCTCTTTCTCCTTCTCTGCAGATAAGTCGTAGTCGGTGACCTTGCTGTTCTCCCACATCTTTGCAACTACAACTACAGGATCATCTTCCTTAGTATTTCCCTTGCCATTCTCATCTTTCGGACCTGTGCCATTTAGCACTCTATCCTTTGCATTGCCAAGCATGGAAGATAGCTCCTTGAGTTTCTCTGAAGCGGTCGATTCTTTGACCTGCAGCTCATCATTCTCCTGTTTTACGCCCTGCAGTTCATTCTCTTTGTCTAATAGCTTTTCTTTCCAGCCCAATGCTTCAGCTTTTGCCTCATCCTTGGCTCTGTTTGCTTCCTCCACTTGAGCTTCCAGCTCCTTCAGCCTCTCTTCGAGTTCAACATTTCTATTTTCCCAGTCTCTTGCCGTCTCTGCTGCCTTATCCATCTCAACTCTCATTGCACTAATTTCTTCTTTGGATTTTTTTATGGAGCTCACCAAGCTAACCTCTTTGGATTGCCACTCCTCAGATTTATTATTTGCCTCTGCTTCCATTCGCTCTACCGTCTTCTTCAAGCAGACTCTCTCATAGTTTGCTTCATCAAGCATCACCTCGTAGTTCTCCTGGGTGTTCTTGAGATTCATGTTGAGCTCCTCTATCTGTGCCTTGGCGTGCTCAATCTCTTCTTGTTTGTTGAGGTACCTCTCTCGTGCCTCTCTTGCTTCCCCGGACATCTCATGCAATGCTGAGGCTAGATCTTCCATAGCCTTCTTAACTTTCTCATACTCATCTTTGCTGGCTTCTAGTTCCTTAGCCAGCTTCTCCTTCTCTTCACATATTGACTCGATTTGTGAACTTGCACTGTTCTCATTGTTAATAGCATTCATCTTCTCCTCTTCCAGTGCTTGGAGCTTCGACTGAAGCTCGTTGATCTCCTCCCTCAATTCGTATGCTTCTTTCTCTGCAGCATCAAGGAGCTCATTGGACTCATTAATTTCTTCATTCTGCCTAGCTACCTCATCTTCCAAGGCTTGCAACTTCTTCTGAAGGTCAGAAAGTTCAGATTCTTTCTCATCCAATTCTTTCATCACTGTATTCAAGGAATCAACCTTCATCATGTAAGACTGGTTGGCTGCCTCCAATTTAATCTCCAGTATTTCAGCCTTTTGTTTCCATTCATCAGCCAGCTCCTCTGCCTCTGCTCTGTCCTTTGTAGCATTGGCGACGTCGATTCTAAGCCCCTCAATCACATCCCCAAGTTCAGCTACCTTCTCTTCAGTAGCCTTTGCTTTCTGGAGCTCGATCTTCAGTGCTGAAACCTCTGCCTCGAGCCTCATGATTTGCTCGGAGCCTTCTTTCTCTTTGCTCTCCAGCTCAGTGTCAAGCAATTCTTTCAGACGGGTGACCTCTGCATTGAGGAGCTCTACCTTGTGAGCATTCACTTCACTGAGCCGAGTAGCATCATCCACCTGGTTGAGCGCCAGGTTCTTGGCGTCGATCGCATCTGCCAGCTCATACCTCGCCTTCTCGAGCTGCTCCACCGTCGACCGCAGCGCGGCAGCGTCTGACTCCTGCTGGCTCTGCATGCTCTCCAGCTTCCTCTGCAGCTCCTCCTCCTTCCTCTGCATCGACTCGATGCTGGTCTGCTCCAGCTCGACCGCGCGGAACATCTCGGTCTCCGAGGCCTCCTCCGCCTTCTTCCGCGCTGCGAGCGCGACCAGCAGGTTGGCATTGGCCTCGTCCGCCAGCCTCTTGGCATCCTCCAGCTCCTCAAGAACCTTGATCTTCTCCTTCTCCTTCTCCGCCAGCTGCTCCTTGGCCCTCTTCAGCTCCTCCTGAACAGCCGCGAGCTGCGCCTGAAGCTCGTGAGACTGCTTCACGGCGCTGGCTTGCTTCTGCAGCGATTCCAATTTCCAACGGAATCAGTCGTGACGCCTCAAACGGCACCAACGATCACGCGACACCCAAGAATCAAAGAGACTCGTACCTCTGCAGGCGGCGTGCTGAGGCGGGCGAACACCTTGGGCGTGCGGCGGTCTCCCGACGGCGGCTTGTCCGCCGACACAGGGGACCTGTCTGCGGCACGCGGCGCCTGCGGCGGGGTGCCATTGGCCGGCTTGGCGGGGCCCGGCTTGCTCGCCCTGCCGCCCTTGGTCGTCGGCGGCGTGGTCTTACCGCTCTTGGTCTCTGCCGCCGCAGATCTGCGTTCCAAGAACCAATTTTTGTTGCTCAGATGAAGAACAGAAACACGAAGCCTACCGGGATCTGCAGCCGAAACAAAGAATTATCGCGCGGAGCCAGAGAGACGGATGCTTACTTGGGTCTGGCTCCCAGCATTGCTTCGGCTCCCGTGGGCGCCCTCTAGTCGCTCCGAACCAGGACGGCGGGTGACCTCGGCGCAGGATTGGAAGGGAAGAAGAAGAAGAAGCAGTCGGTGTGTCGGTGTTGGTCGCTGTGAGCAACAGCGGAGCACAGGGCAGGCCCTGGTGCGTGGTAGCTAGAGGGGAGAGGAGGAATAGAATCTGATCACCAGCAGTCCAGCACTGGCGTCATGAACAGCTAAGCTCAGTGTATACGGGTGATTCGTGCACGGATCTCACATTATTAGCCCGGAGGGAGGAGGATAGAGTGAGACGGTGATTGGGAGGTGAAGTGTAAAGGCCAGAGAAAGGCAAGGCTTGGAGCCCGCTTAAGCCCTAGATTAATGCTGGTGTTAGTGCTTTATCGGAGAGAGAGAGAGAGAGAATAAGATCACGTTGTGTGGCATGGTTTTACAGAGACAGAGAGCACGCTTTGCTTGAGCTCGCAGCTGTTGCCCCCCTCTACTCTAACCACCGCTGGCAACAGCAAGCAGAGACAGACAGAGAGAGTGACCGCGGAAAAAGACACCACCTGCTTGCTTCTTTTCCACTCTACCTTTCTTCATCCCCTTCCTCGCTTTTACAGAGTTGTACGCCGCTGTCTCTTGTGAACAGCGGCTAAAAAGAGCCAGGTGATCTCACAAGACCCCTTTTCCCCCACTTCCCAGCGTCTCTTATTACAATCTTTATTTATTATATTAATTAATTTTGGTCCAGCTCCAGCTGCACGGAGGAGAAATTCAGAGCCATTTCCCTGTCTGGATCATGCATTCAGCATTCCTGTAAACGAGGCCTTCAACAGGAGAAGCTTCCACGACAGATCAGAGAAGGATTTGATTGGAGTACGCCCAATTAAACCCCCGAACATGGCCACATTAAGCACTGTCGTTTTCCTCTGTGCAACGTGCTCCGGCCATAACATGCGCCGGCTGACCGTCTACCTCTGTCTCCCGTTTAACCAGCTGTGCACACCAGACGAGCCGGCATTCCCGGCTAGATCCGATTACATTACTAGAACTAATGGATTTGGAATCCTGCAAGTGCATTGACTAGCTGCAACATGCCCGAGAGGAACAGGAGCCAGGGCAAAGAATAGAACAACGTGCACGGTGAAAGCGCGGGCCGTATCGTATCGCGGTCGCGGTGAAAGCTCGAGGACGAGGAGAGTACGGTACCTGTGCCGCACGCAGCCGGTCCGATGCTGTCCTTGAATACCACCCAAGTGGTCATGGACTCACGGTCAAAGGAGCAGTATGACATGCGAGTCAACGTACTGGTGCCGTCCTGGAACGCCGTTATTTGCTCTAGGAGACACTGGGAGGGCTGTGTGCGCCGACAGGGAAATAGTAGTAGTACTACTACCGTTGTAGAATGTGGCCAGCGTGCACGCACTGCGGCACTAGGACAGCATCCGGAGAAAAATAATGCCCCTACGAAAGAGCATACCGCTGCTCCATTATGGTTTTTTTAAAGGACGGTACTCAATTGTCTAATGAGTAGTAGAAGGAAACAAAAGGCTCATTTATGTTTTTCAATGCCTGAGTGGTACAGTGGTGAGCTGACAGGTATCCGTGTTTCCTTTACTGTATACATTAGTGTATCAACCCGTGCTCTCGTACGGATTAGAGTTTTAGGGATATAAATTTAATCCGTAATAATACTACTAGCTAATTGCTTTTAATTCATCTTTTAGTAATACCATTGTGGGATAATGTATATGCAAATTTAGAAATTATTTTAATTTATATTTTATGATGATATATTTGGTAATTTATATACAGATTTAGTGCTTATTTTAATTTATCTTTTATAATGGCATGCTGAGTAATTTATATGCAAATTTAAAGGGTTATTTTAATTCATATTTCACTAATGACATGGTGGGTAATTTTATGCAAATTTAAGGGATTATTATAATTTGTATTTCATAACTGGCATGGTGAGTAATTTTATGCAAATTTAATGGGTTATTTAATTCATATTTCGTAATGGCATGATGGCCAATTTTTATACAATTTAGGAGATTATTTTATTTCATCTTTCATAATGTTCATGTTGCTAATTTTTTAGAAACTATAATAGATAGTAATGACTACTATTATTAGAGCTACATGATGGATAACGGGATGCTAATTACATAGAAAACAGATCTAATGGTTATTAAGATTTCAATCTACAGTTGATAATAGGATGTTTCTGATTATTGTGAGAATTTCTATGATTTTATTTTATATTTTGCGCATCTTGTGAGGATTAATAAGGAGGCTTCAAAAGGAGTCTCCAATTAGTAATAGCAAGATTAGCCACTATAATATATGTTTTAGAAAGGTTTCTAGTATCTTTATGAAAAAAAACTTACAGAATCATTTGATAGTGTAAATTTTTAAATGAGAAAAAAGTTTGACAAAAAAAATTGAGAGTAAATATGAAAATAGGAAAAAAACTACCAAAAATGAAGAAATTCGCTTTCGTTAAAATTTGAACTCAAAACCTTTCATAATGACAGAGATGGGTAATTACTTAGAAAACATATTAAAATATAGGAAAATCTACCAAAAAAATTATTTTCGTTGAGAGTTGAACTCAAAACTTTTCATAATGGCAGAGATGAGTAATTACTTAGAAAACAGATCCAGTGACTGTTAATAATATTCCAATATGCCAATTGATGGTCGGATGTTTCTGATTTTTGTGGGAATTTTTGGGATTTATCTTTTTTTCTGGTGCAAGATTAATGTGGAGGTTAAAAAAACCTTTAATTAGTAACAGTAAGATAAGATACGGGTTCAGATTTCAAAACAAGGATTAATGAATTATCCCTTGCTTTGTACTGTATGTGTGTTTTTAAAAAGAAAAGGGATGATCGACTCCGTGTTGATTGATTGACTTGACTGGACGAGGTTCAGGACTCATCTATCTCCTGAAACGATAAGGAGAATGATTAGATTGGCCTCTCCGTTGCATTCCTCGAATGAGCAAAATTCCATGGGTGGGGAGGAAATCATAGAGAACACCGGAAAATGCCCCGGCATTGTTATCGCTAAAAGGAAGGCTTTTCTGATGATGACAATACATAAGTTAGGTACCTGTGATCTTTGAAGTAATCGGAAGCGCCTCTTTTCGGAATAAAAAGGGTATATTCTGTCACAAACAATATTTTTTTTGTTCAAATTGAATTTTTAGCTAATTTTTACTCAGTTTCTTCCCCACCTAAACTATTTAGTTTGGCGCAAGTCTACATTCAGTTGTTTATGTACAAATTTCATGGGATCAGGATGGTACCATACTCTAGTTCAAGGGTGGATAATAACCTTTAGTGACTAAGGAGCTTCTCATACTGCCATAACTCACGGGAAAAACACATAAAAAATTATTTAAAGAGAGATTTTACAGCTCTTGAGTTACGATGTCATTTATCAATCACAATAAAATTGATGCGAGTTAAGTGGATAAATTACAATTGCTTGGAACAGTAAATATTTCCTTAGACAATATAGCCCCCCAAGACAAAAGAGGGCTAACTGCCCTTCCACTATCCTAGATGGTCGCATTTTATCCGTGTGCCGGCGGCAAAGCTAGAAGGTGAGATGTCAGTGTACGCGCAAATTCCTCTCACCGACGCGGGGGAAACAGAAAAGGATGGCATGGCAGCACACTACGAAAGGCGGCGAGAAGAAGACGCCTCCTTTCAGTCTGTGCCTCCAAAAGAAAAAAAAACGGTATCGTACAGAACGTTGCCATCAGCTCTGCTCAGTAAGCACACATCCGCACAACTACAAAACCTCTTCATCAGCAAACCAAAAAACAACGGAGAAACCAAAGTTGCGGGACAAGAAAACACGCACGCTAATACAAACATGTACTCTACGCACTAATCAATTAATCATCGCTCCAATTTTAAGAAGGCCTGGTGATTACAGCGGCGGGTCCTACTGCACATACAATACTCCTTTTCCGGGAGCAACATGACCCGCGCCATGGACGGCCAATCTACCTCTCCATCGTTGTTTGGTCCTGGCAAAGGGAAAAAGAAAAAAAAAACAGATCTTTCGTATCCGCGACCCAAACAGCCCCGGTAGGGCCTCCCTCTCTCCCCGTATGGACTGGATCTTGGTTGGCACGAAAAGGCCACGGCCAGAGCCCAGAGGCCATCCATGACGAAATTATTTCCTGCTGCTACAGCCAGGGCACGATTGATGCCACTGATCGATCAAACAACGACGCCGTCTCCTGCCACTGGGAGTGCGGTGCCCACGTCCACGGGTGATCATGCTACGCTCCCACGGAGAATCCAATCAGAACACTGAAGCCTGCGACTGCAGTTGTGCCGTGGTATGGGTCGCACGCAGCCTCGCGTGGTCGGAGTCATCGGCGTCGCTTGATTTCAGAGTCTCATCGGCCATCACCGTGTGCTCACGAATCACGATGTGACGCGTAGTCCGGCACCCGCGGGAGTCCGGCGTCCGATGGATCGTTAAGCAGTCTACCGTCGGTTTTGTTGTGTTGTGCTCGGAGCTGCCTCTCAGCGGTGATGCTGATACTGACGCAGCAAACTGTAGGACCACCGGTGAGCGGGGAGGACAGGACAAATGGAGAAGATTTGAGCATAAAAAAAAAGTTGGGGTGAGAGAGGCTCGAACTCTCGACCTCAGGATAACTCAAATTAGCTATGAGACCTACGCGCTAGCCAACTGCGCCACCACCCCTTTGTTGAGGGACAGAACCTCTTATTAGCTTAAAACTTTTCAGTAAGAACAGTGCATGGGATGGCAGGCAGTTACCAGAGCTTGCACATACAAAATCTTCGTATGTATGCTATCAGTCTATCCCGACTTCATGTAGTTGACCATATCAACAACGCTTGGACTTATTTACGAAGGCCACAGACGCTTGTTGTAGCTGGCGCACAGCCATGAGAGCCAGCCGGTATACAAGAGTGTCTCAGTATTCGGCTACAAACACTTGAGCAAGTAGTCGCGTATGGTATCCTCCGACCTCCGGTGCACGCGCCACTAATCCCTCTTGGGCCATCTTCTGGCTCAGGCGTTCCTGTCCTGGCGGTTGAGCAGCTCCATGAACTTGCCTTAGCAGTTAATTCCTATTTTTTGATGCGTAATACAGTAGGTGTTTCTTCCTATTTGATGTGGTAGCTGTAGAACAGAGTATAGTACCGTTCAAAAGGCAAGAATCAGAGCGATCGGAGTTGTTTAGTTTACCAAATCAGAGAGCTAGCCAGACCGGACCTAGCCAGAAGAGGCCTTACATTAAAATTTTCCTCTGCTCACAGTCAATCGCATGCTGTCAGAACTGGAATATTGCCTGGTGCAAGTGAGGTGGTCAATAGTAGTATAAAAAAACAATATAAAACTGTCTTAGACCGCAAAACTTCTCTGGCATGCATACATTACCATTTCACATAGTACAGTATCAAGCAGAAACCCACAAAGGGAAAACACTGGATCAGAACACTAGGTGACAAGAGAACCCCATTGTTGAGTACCAAAATTGTCGTTTGTTATATGTTACAGGATACTCAAGATAAAAGTCCGCTCAATTTCTTTTCCATGTTTATGGTCTTATGCTGGATAAGCCGTGTACCATCCCAGTAGTGCTATTTAGGATTCTAGTAGTACCCAACAGAATGGGCAGTTGGTACAGGCGCAAATTCCATATAGCATAGGAATGCGATGACACATCAGGAGGAAGCAAAAAAAGATGATATATTAACTCTTAAGCACTCGTGTACCCTGCAGTCAATCTAGCCGGTCATAAAGTCTGTCAGCCCAATCGGATTATGGACGGCATTGATTATAAGCCAAGACAAAGATATACAGAGAAAGGGTATCAAAAGGAAAAAGGAAGTATATACATCATTACAAGATTCTACCGCACAAACTTCAAAATACCTAGCATTGAGCAACCACCTTTCTTTTCTTTTTGTCCACAGGGTCACTTGAAGGGCATCTGCGAGACTCAGAATTTTGCTGTGTGAGCATGCAGTCCATTAAACCTTTTCTTCGTGAGGATGTCATGCCCCTCATCAAACGCAGAGCATTCTGATCAACGCAAGAGCCCTTCACAGCTTTAGATGCAGATGCAGCCTTAGCTTTCTTCACCTTCGGTTGAAATTTCAGGTTTGCAAACAAAGGAGTGTTCTCTTCATCATCTGCAAATAGGACAAGCAAAAACATGAGCCTCTATAAGGTGAATGAGCAAGTTTTATAATCCATATGGCAATAAGCAGAGTTCAAAAACAATTAGATAGTATACAAGACAATTAGCACATCACTACAAATTTTATTCTAGAATTCGAAGGGTGAAGTGATTAGGATCTAATTATATGAAATTATTCCATTAATCAACTAATCATGACGTAATAATTATGCCAACTGGACAATAAATTGAGATGGAGATTTATCAAGGAAAATCAGATAGATTCATCACAAAAATAAAACAGAACTTAAATAACAACTGTATTTGAAAATGCATCATTACCAAAATTCTCAAACTCAAACACAGCAAGCTCATTATCAGAGATCGGTCGCTTGGAGCACAGAGGAGTAGATGGCATAGCCAGATTGGTAGTTTCTACACTACGTGAACAGTTAATAGCATCATCTTGGAGATATGGTCTGGATGGACTGATTTCATCTCTTGTATTGTTGCTGGAAACACAGTGTGAACTTCTCTTAGATGGCTCCTCAGGAACAAATGAAGGTTTGTATTGACTGGTTTCATCCTTCTCTAACTCCAACTGGCTGGCTTCAGTTTTCCCTAACTTATCACCAGAACTAGTGCTACCTCCTCTAGAAGAGGTTGAACAGTTTGCATCTATATTTTCCAAAACTGACACAGGAGATGCACCACGGGTATCCTCAGCATGTAGGGTATCTTTGCCCTCTAGCAAATTCAAGAACCATGGAAATTTGCCCTGCCTAACATAGAACAGTATATATGCTTCCTGGTTTAATGCTCTTGTATCAGTAATAGAATCAACCTGCCAAAAATAACTTGCCTATTACAATGGAGAAAAGGCTCATGTCATCAAAGAAGCAGTAATTGACTTGTGACACATACAAGGGAGTCATTCATCAAGTACCAAGTGCTTGGTGAAGAACGGATGGTGCATACATAATGGCCATAGTTAGGTAATCCAGAATGCTCAACAACACCATAAAGATCATATTTCAGTTCCCCCTGCACGTGAAGGTATAATGAAACACTAAAAATTACTCAAGTGGCAAACCTATTGATGCTGTTTGAATAGACTCCAATTCCTTGTTCTATACATTTTTAGAGCAGGTTCCATATTCCAAATATTAATAGAAAGAAGAACTTACCACAGTGTCTGGGCTGCTGTGGAACATCTTCAAATCAATCTCCGGAGGATATGCCACATGTTTGTCAATCTTCTCAATGGAATTGTCAAGGGTGGTAAAACGCTTGAGATGGAATGCTATAGCATCCGGTGCTCTATGAAGTGTAAGCTGCTTGTTCTTAAAAACTTTAGCCTTGCAATGTTCACAGTTGAGCTTGTCTTCAGAGTCCCCAATCTGCTCTACCTTGGTAAAAGATTCCAAAGCATCTACAAGGTGATCAGCCTTATCGATCTCCAAACTTAGATCCAGGAAGGGCTCAAATGTCTCCGAGCTGTGACCACATTCACAGCAAGACAACTATATACAAAGAGTAGCATTAGTTGCTATGCAAGTGCCAAAAGAACAGACAGGTGACGAAGAACTAAATTACCTGGCTTCTCAGTTGGCCTCCAAAAATTTCTTTTACCATACTTTCTTCGTCAAAGGATGAGCCATTGCCCTTTGACATAGGATCAAGGGTACACTTATGCAAGTTATCAAGCAAGCAACGTAAAAATTCATGTGCATCCTCTTGCTGTCCTGGTCTAAAATCTGAAGACAGCTCTGGTAAATTTTTTGTTAAGGAAGCTTATCACATAACTCCACACAAAATGACAATAGCAAGCTGGCAATTCAAGATCCACAAGCTCATTTACACTATTTAAGAGAGGAGTAAGATGAGCTGAATGATGAAAGGAAGCACAAGAATGTCAACTAATGAAAACATATATGCAAACAGAAACTGTAATGGGGGGAAATAAAACAGACTAGGCAAAAGTTCAAGAGGAATGGATACTTCTCAAACTATCTTTGAACTTCACTGGCCTTATAACAGATCCAGACATTCGAATTGATTCATCAACATGTTCTTTAAGGGCGCAGAAAGAACAGAACCCGTCCTTATTATCTGCAGTTTACCAACAATCCAAATCAAGTAAACTAAAATGGAATTAAAGGGCTGAAGATCGTTTTCAAACATAAGAAATAGTTGTATGAAATTATCCATACATGGGCATGGACTGGAGTGATTGGTTGAACGAAGCTTGATCAAAAGCGGTACAGTATGAGTGATGCACTGAAGCGTTGCATTCAGGAAGCATGTGTTCCCCATATTGCTAAGACCAGCTCCCTGCACATGGGAAAATATTGCAACATAATGAAATAACAATAAGCTTGGATGCCTATGGCGTATAAAAATTAGTGCAGAAGATATTACATACCACAGATTGGGGCTGCCTTCTATAGGAAAAGGACAAAGGATGCTTAGCTTCAGCATCACAAGTTTCACCAAGCTATTGAACAAAGCACATCAATACAGATAATTTGATGGAAGGAGCAGATAGAAAAAATCTCACATAAACTGGACTAATCTCAGATATAATGTGATTAAGGAAATAAAAGGCTTACACTGGAGTTGTATGGCTGATTGTTACGGGGTGACCATTGCTGATTATCTTTGACATCCCACAACTCCACTTCATCCTGCAGTGCCACCCAAAAATAATAAACTTTACAGGCCTAAGCTAAGCAACTTATGCACGTGTAATTTTGTATGCACGCATACAGTGGCACATAAACATGGAAAAGGCATGGATTTATTTATGTATGAAATAAGTGCAGTTCCCCAAGAATAGTTGGATAAACATATACATCAGGGTAACCAAATTTGGTAGCTTGCCCACAGAGGGGCCAAGTTAACAGTACATATCAGGAGGGGACTTACAATTGAATTGTGCTGCTCTGTGCTAAGGGGTTCTGCTTGCTCATTTCTTTCTTCATGTGGCACATCAATTTCATCCTAGAATAAAGGACAAGTTAAAACACCAAAAGAATTAGGGATCTTCCAGGTACAGGACTCATCTAATAATGTTAGTTATATACAACAACAAAGCCTTTTGCCATAAACAAGTTGTGGTGATCTCATTGTTCGCCTAAGTGGTTGTTTAGTACATTTAAAATCTACATGGTGACCAGCCAAGAATGTCTAATTGGTCATTTCTCTCGTTTAATGGACAATTTAGTCCGAAATACCAAGCAATAGGTGGCCAACTATTTAGCATTTAGGTGAACACTTGGTGATCTAGAGATGAAATTCAACAAAAGCTACCAACAAAGAGGGTAAAAAGAAAAGAAAAAAGGTATAGATAGAAGTAATGATTGTAAAGGAAACCGATGCCCTAGGTCAAGGTTCAGGCACATCAGCAGATGGATTGTTATAGCAATGCCGTATATATAATTATAACTGCAGATCAGCCTCCTGAAATATGAATTGCCCCATCATTTAAGTTTCACGTTGATGCAAAAATAAACAAAGTTCTACATCACTACCCCACTGTTTGCCTCTTGAAGAAAACGAAATTTATCATCACTACCCCATTGTCAGCCTCTTGAAGAAAACAAAATTTATCTCAAGAGGCAAGCATAGTTTTGCTTCTTACCATGCATTGCAAGTCCAAAAGGCCTAGTGTCAGTCAGGATTGTGCACAAGTTTTATTTTTTATAAAATATAAGAGAACAGAAGACCCCAAACAAATTCACCAGAGCCATCAGGTTCTTAAATAAGGCTGGGGGGAAAGGACATGACTCAGGTTGAGGTTGTTTGCTTACAGGAGAAGTAGATGCGATCAAAATGGGTTCATCCTCCAATAAGTTCAAGCCACTCTACATTAGGGAATAGGCATCTCGAAATGATTACGAGCTATAAATACCAAAATATCACATAAACCTCGAGATAAAAGCTCACATGGTTGTCATTTTCATCGGCATCAGGAACACAAACCCCTTCCCACGAATTTGAGAAGCTCTGTAAGCAAAAGCAGGGAACACATAAAGAGAAGTTATGAGCTTAAGCAAAATAGGACACTGACACTGCAGATCTTAGAGAGGAGCATGAGTTTGGAGCTTACAACAGAACGAAGTGGCTGGCACATGGAGAAAAAAGGTTGGTGCGGCACAGTATTATCGCCCCCATTATCAACATGCACGCCCTAAAAGAAGCAGTAATACTCATATTTGCATCACGATACAAAAAAAAATACAGAGTAATACTTTCTATGACAGCCTATTGCCAGTTAAACACGAAAAAGTGCAAAACAGAAAGTTCAGCACAAACAGAGATCGGACATTGGAACTGTCAAAATTCAAATCTCGTTCGAACATGGGTTGAGTGGCTGACCGTTGCATTAACAATAACTAAAAACGATTTTGGGCAATGAAAACGATCACCAAATCACAGCCCATTCCTGTATTAGAGGTGGTAGCAGCAATCACTACCGTAGCCAGTTCCAACGGGAGCGCCGGTCCACCACCCCCCCCCTGGGCTCGGGATAAGCAGGCGCACGAACTCCTCGGGGGGGGGGGGGGGGGGTCCGAATTAACGAGATTCGAGCTAAACCCAACGGCCACCGCAATAGCCCAGATGAAAAACGGACGAAAACGCCAAACCCCTGACGCAATCACCGCAGAGCAAGCCAACTGCCCCCCCCCCCCCCCCGCTAAAATCACACACCCGGAGTTGGTAAAACCCTGGGACTCCCAAGTCTCCAACCCCAAGCGTACCTCGCAAGCTGCTGCCTCCGGCGGTATCTAGAAACTCCTACTGGCCCCGAACCAACCCAAGTAGTAAAAGGCGGCGAATCTCACCGGAGTGGAGTCGAGCGGGCTCTGCCCCCCGGCGCCGTCCTGCTCGTGCTCCGCCATGGGGATGAAGAGGGAGGCCGGCGCCGATTAGGGTTTCGCGGCCACGGGGTAGGTGGCCGGCCGGTCGGTGCAGGGCGGGAGACCTGAGATTCGTGGGGAGAGGAAGGTTGGTTTGGTTGGGGTTGGGGGGATTGGCGAGATACTGATCAAGGCGGCAGAGAAGGAAAGTGGAAGAGGCGATTTGTTGGGTTGCGCGGAGACGGGGCGAGGGAAAAAAATTTGGGACGGCGCAAAATTTTGGGGTTTGAAACGGGGGCGGGCGCGGCGCGTTTCAGTTAACTGATGATGACGCTGCCGCAGTGCCGCGGCGAGGGGGCGATAGGAAAACGGAGGAAGGCGGCTACGGGAACGGGGAAGGCAGTGGATGTGGATTTCGCGTTTCCCGCTCGCGGCGCGTGGGGCGCAGGGGCGGTGTGGCTATGGTGGCCGTGGTGCGCGGCTGGGCGGGCGGGATTTTTTTCGCCGCGTCGAGCCGACTCGTGGGTCAAAGTCAGACCTACTCCCCCAGCGGTGTGTGGACCCGCCAACCGTTTTGATGTTTTTTCGATTTTTCTTGTGATGATCCTCGCTGGGGCGGATCTGGGCCTAGAGACACTACGGCCGTTGTGGCCCAGCAAGCAATTTAGTAGAGTGGCCCAGCAGGCAAGCGCCACAGCCCAGCTCTCCGTCGCCCATCGGCCTGCCGAGACCGCCGTCCGCCTCTCGTTCTGATCCGGTCTCGCCCCGAGTTGTTCTCTAGCAGCGTACCCTCGACTCCACGGGCCACGAGCTGTGACCGCGGGGCACGCCCACGCGCGCGGGCTGCGGTGGCGCGGGCGGCACCGGCGACTCAGCGAGCACGCAAGCAGCAGGTTAGCTTCGGCCGATCCAGATCGAGCGGCTCTACCACTGCCAGCGTCCAGCGCGTTCGTGTCACCGGCTGGGCATTCCGTCCCTTTCCCCAATCCCCAATTCCCCAGCCCCTGCTACCGTCCCGCCGGCGGCTGGGCCAACCCGACGCCCGAAGCCTACGCTGCCTCCGTCTGGCCGGCCTCGCCTCCCCGCAGACCGCGGTTTATCCTCACCGTGCTGCCCTGCGATGCGGGGATCTGACCCCTTGTCAATTTTGAAACAGGCGGCGCCCGACGCTGATGGGTCCCGACGCCCTGGCTACCATCAGCTACGCCGTTCCGGTACTCGTCTCTTTGCTCACCGTCCGCTTCTTCTTCGTGCTGTGGCGCAGCAGCCAACCAGCGTCGAAGCCGCGCGCTGCCAGATTGCGGTGTCTCATCGTCCTCGGCTCCGGTGAGTATGTTGACCGTCAAATACCTTATGTCCAATTGTTAGATGCTGTTATCTGGTACATAAAACAGCACTGAAATGAGTAAGTGCTCGCATGAGTTCCAAGGGACTACAATACAATGCTGAATAACTGTTGGTAGCTGCAAGTTCATCTGTGAATTGCTTCTCTTTTGAAATGCATTATAGTAGCTTCCAGTAAACCATGAAATTATGACCGCAGCATTTTTGCTTTCTGAAGCCCATCATCACAGTCACAGAGATATGTGAAATCTGTTCTGACAAAAGGAATTATTATTACAAAAATGGTGTGCGTGTGTGTGGTAGGTAACTCAAGTACAAGTGTACAGCCAAATTTGTTACGTTGTGTGAGTTTCAGAACATGATTTATGCACACTTGGTGTATGATTAAACTCAGTTTCTATATCCGTTGCCATATGCAGAGTTCATAAGACAGATTGAACTAAAGATGTTTCTCAACTAAGATAACTTATGTATGATGTTTATACAGAACTCTAGGAATCATCATGCTTCTTGTGCAGTTCTGATTATCCTGAAGTGAGTTATGAGTCACCCTGTTTACACTCTGCTAGAGGCCTGGAGCTGCACATTTTTCAGCCTCAGCTTCTATTCTAAGCAGGGCATTTTTAATAGTTTATTTATAGCCACTTTGGTTGACTTTAGTTTTTTCTGTTAATTTACAAACGAATCTTAGTTGCCAAATTGCTAATGCCACGATGCCATGTCCCAATGGCAGATTCATTCTTGTCCTATTTAGCATGCATTTCCAATTAAAGCTTATTTGCATCTCTTATTAACAAGTACATACATGTTTTTTTCCCTTGGCTCAATTTTTTTTTCATTTGGAAATTGTGTTCTGTTTTAACTCATTGGATCACTATCATATAGCACATCACTGGCATTATTACTATTTTATCGGACTCCTGTGCGCACTCTAGGAAGAACATCTGGTAGCATCTTTGAGTAGTCAAATGTCTAACGCAAGATATGTAGCATGATGAAACTTGTATCATTATGTGATTTGATTCTTAGGAGGACATACAGCAGAAATGATGAACATTGTAGCAACGCTTCAGAAGGATAGATTCACACCAAGGTACTATGTGGCTGCACTAACTGACAATATGAGTCTTCAGAAGGCACAGGTCTATGAACAGTCACTTATTCAGGTGGAGCACAACTACCATGTTATGTTCCTTATCCCAAAAAAACTATCATGTTGCACTGAACCAAGTATATGATGGAGCTATCTGGAATATGATTATATTTGATGCCATTTCAGAGTGATGGAAAGAAGACCGTTGAGAATGCTCATTTCATGCAGATATATCGTAGTCGTGAAGTAGGACAATCTTATATTACGTCCATCGCGACAACATTGCTAGCAATATTGCATGCGATGTGGCTAGTAATAAGAATCAGACCCCAAGTGGTGTGTACCTAGACACCAAGTTTTCCAGCTATTTTCAGCTTGAGCTCAAAATACTAAAGTTTTGTAATACTCGTTCAGATATTTTGCAATGGTCCAGGGACATGCTTTCCGCTATGCATCTCAGCTTTCCTTCTGAAGGTTTAGCCTTTACACCCTAGCTTCTGTACTCGCTTACTTGATGCAGTATAAGATTTCTGCCGTTGATCTTGGAGGATAATATTGCCATTGATCTTATAACAATTGCTAATTTCTTTGTCCCAAATTTCAAGCCAATGCCATGCCTTCTCCTATATCTAAGTACATTTGATTGCTGCCTTTCTGTAGGTGCTTGGGTTGGGATGGTCCTCCGTATTCTACATTGAAAGCATAGCAAGAGTGAAGAAGCTTTCCTTGAGCGGGTTACTGTTGTACAAGCTACGGATAGCTGACCAGTTCTTCGTGCAGTGGCCCCAGCTTCAACAAAAGTATCCTCGAGCATACTATGCCGGGCGTTTAATGTGAAGACTCATCCATATCTGACATTGGAATAGCATATTTTCCACCTCAAATTCTGAACACCCTGACAATCTCTGTACGCTTTGACAAACACAATTGTGGTTGCCTTAAAAAGAAAGGCTTTACAGACGCCCGTATTCGTAAGTAGGCTCATAGAAGTTACCGCAGTGTGTAAAACTCATTTTGTATGTTCAAAGGGAATGATTGTTTGTTATTGTGTCTTGCCCCCGTTTGATGATTCTAGTCTACAACATGGAATCCAGCATTCTTTGATATGTTCCTTCGCTGACCGATATATTCTCCCCAACAATTTATTCCTAGTTTTTGTACACTGGGCATTCTGTGTATTTTTCTTGAGAAAGAAAATGATCTTATTTTTTCACAATATACAGAGGTACGTGCATCATCTCTGGACACCGGAGGAGCCAAAACATATCTCCCGGGTGCCATGTTTTTTCCACTTTTGGCAAGAACGTGAGCCTCATGGTTAGAGCCCCAACACTTTTAGCAAGAACATGGCTAAAGTTGGTCAGACAAGAGTTTGGTTAAATTTGACTAAATTTAAATCTAAATAAATATTTTACCAAACAATAATTTTTTTTGTTTGTAGACCATATTTGATCACCAAATAAACCCTACGAATAAATTTTTTTTGTTTGATCAGATATTTTTTAAAATTCAAACGTGGTCAAACTTAACCAAAGTTTGACCTGACTAACCATGGCCTCAATCCAAACAGATATTAAATCTGCCAAACGGACCATAGAATTATTGCACATTTGCCCTGAACCGGCCTAGTAAACAAAGCCCTGTGATCACAGTCACAGCTCAGGCTGACAAACTAAACGGCGGAATCTACGCTACAGGCGCCATTTTGTTTGGCTGGATTTTTGAACCAGGATACTACACAATACCCTGGGTAAATTCACTCCAAGCTGAATCGTGAGATATTGGTACAAAATCCAAAAACATTATTAAAGACCGTTTGGGTGTGTTAGGCGAGTTTTTAGAGGGATTCTCAAAATTTATGAGAACCAAACGCGGCCATCTTACTATTACTGATTAAAGGCTCTTTTTGGAACCTCCACATTAATCCTCACAAAACGCACAAAAAAAAAAGATAGATTTTAGAAAATTCACAAAAATCAGAAACATCCAACCATCAATTGGCAGATCGGAATATTAATAGCCATTAGATCTGTTTTCTAAATAATTACCTACATCTGCCATTATGAAAGTTTTGAGTTCAACTCTCAACGAAAACAAATTTCTTCTTTTTTGGCTGATTTTCCCATATTTTAATATGTTTATTACTAATTAGAGGCTCCGGAGCCTCCACATTAATCCTCACGAAACGCACCAGAAAAAAAGATAAATCTTAGAAATTCCCACAAAAATCAGAAACATCCAACCATCAATTGGCAGATTGGAATATTAATAGCCATTAGATCTGTTTTCTAAATAATTACCCACATTTGCCATTATAAAAGGTTTGTTCAACTCTCAACGAAAGCAAATTTCTTCTTTTTTGGCTGATTTTCCCATATTTTAATATATTTCTAAGTAATTACCCACATCTGACATTATGAAAGGTTTTGAGTTCAACTCTCAACGAAAGTAAATTTTTTCTTTTTTGGCAGAATTTTTGCTATTTTCAAATTTACTCTCATTTTTTTTGTCAAACTTTTTCCCATTTACAAATTTACACTGCTAAATGATCCCGTAACTTTTTTTCATAAAGATGCTAGAAACCTTTCTAAAAACAGATATTTTGTGCCTAATCTTGCTATTTAAAAGATGAAATAAAATAATCTTCTAAATTTATATAAAAATTGACCATTATGCTATTATGAAATATGAATTAAATAACCCTGAAATTTGCATAAAATTACCCACCATGCCATTATGAGATACAAAATTTAAATAACCCCTTAAATTTGCATAAAATTACTCACCATGCCATTATGAAATACAAATTAAAATAACCCCTTAATTTTGCATATAAATTACTCAACATGCAATTATAAAAGATGAATTAAAACATGCACTAAATCTACATATAAATTATCCAATATGCCATCATAAAATATAACAACACTTTCATTTTTAGTGTCTCATCTTCTCTGGAGAATTAAAATAATTTCTAAATTTCTGTATACATTACCTAGAATGACATTACAAAAGATGAATTAAAACAATTAGCTGTAATATTATTATGGATTAAATTTATATCTTTAAAACTCTAACCCGTGTGAAAGCATGGGTTAATAGATTAGTATTATAAAACTATGAATAAAATGAAATTTAGGGAGTGACAGTCCCGTGCTCTGAACTCAACAGGACTCACGGTTGGAGCCCTCCGCCCTTCCGGGACACCAATGGACAGGTGTCCAGGCCCGATCCACGTCATCACGTATGCCTGGCATCCCTATCCATCACGCAAAATAAAATAAACAGAGGGAAACCAAAAAAAGTGAGAGAAGTTGTCAAGAGCTCTGATCCCACCAAACTCATCGATCCATCGACCACCGTTCCTCCCAAATCGGCGGTGACGGCCGGTGAATCCCAACGCGCGAGCCACGAAGGGAACCCGGAGGCGCGAAGCGGGCCCGAGGTGATGAATTTTTACGGTTTATGGACGGAGCAAGCAAGGAGCCTCTCCACAAGGTAACCACTACAATCGATTCCTCTCCAACTCCAATCTCCGGTTGTTTCCATAGATCGGGTGTTCTAGGCCTTTTAAGCTTCGATTCGTGGACCTCCATCTCCAGTTTGACCGTGCGGGCGGCACCGGTTTTGGAAATTTTTGGGCCGAGAGCTCCTCTGAGGTGTGGAGGGGAAGTGGCTAATCATGGTGTACTTTGACCTGAAAGGCGGATAGAGACTGCGCCATTTTTGGTTGGTTTATTTTCGAGCTCCTTTTAACGTGCCTGTGATTGTCACAAGCTCTACTGCAGTATCGCCTGCGGTCTCTCTAGTGGAGGGCAGAGGGCACTTTGGTTGCTTCCGGAGTGGTCAAAATTAGGCTCGCTCAATCGTGAACAATGGGTTGTTTAGCCTGCTTCGTAGGGCATTCCAGTTTTTGCATTCAAGTACATGTGCGATGGCTTTTATCTCAACTTTCTTCTCAATATTTGTAAATTGCGATTAAATTTAGCGCGGATCAGAGATGCAGCTGCCAAAGTGATGCCTATTGCCAGGCAATTTGCTCATGACTATAAAACTAGACGACTGGGTATTCTTGAGAACTCTGTTAGCTTGCCGATTCGGCTTTGATGTCCACTAGAATTTATCTTCGCAAAAGGAAGCTTTATTGAAATGAAGTGAATTAAATGATGAACTGAATATTTTCTCTATTTTTGAACTATGCATGGTTCTTAATTGTTGGAAGCTTGACCTGCCATTCTGGTTTCGTTTCGTTCCCTTGCCCACCCTTTCCTATCCTTGCTAGCGGGCAACAAAATCCTTAGTGGAGGAGAGACAATTTGGCTCTGACAAAGCAAGAGAAACTTTAGCCTCGTATGGAACCAAATATGTTCTCTTCGGGAATGCTCACTTGTTCAAACAAGACTTTCATTGCACCCCTGGCCATTAATCTTTCCGGACCATTTTCCAGGCTTTGAAACCACATGATTTATTGCTATGGGTCTATGGCTGCATTTGGTTCTGCTTATTGCATCTGTGTCGAAGGGAACACAGGATAATCCCTTCCCACCCCAAACGCCGCATGGAAGATGTGCGTCTGCTCAACGTGTGACCTGACGGAATGCAAGATTTCAATGTAAAAGTTGGAAACGTGAGACACCAGAAAAGATAAAATGAATCTAAAGAGAAAAAGGCCCATTCCTTGCGGCGCTTTCAGTGTAAGCGCTGCCTGCAGGCCGCTGTCCCAAACTGGGCCTATTGCAGGATCTCTGTTGACATTGTTTGTCTGGATAGCTTGATGTGGTAGAAAAACTGAGCTCATGGTTTTTCTAATTAGGTTCTTAACTAAAACGTAGCCTATGTTAGAAGCTGATTGGTGGTGTTTGTTTCACCTAAATCTATTCGGCTACCATATGGCTTGCTGCCTCAAGCCACACCCAAAGTTGTGGCTTACAGAAAGTGTTGGCACTTCAACTGAATTGTGTTTCTAATTTTTAGCAGTTGCTATCTACCATGTGACTTAAGTGTTTCAATGGTTTGCTGTTGGTCACTATGTTGTGGAAGCCGTGAAAGTATATCTCTCTTTCTCATGTAAAACGCTCAAGACCTATCCCATATAAACCTAAGCTTGTTACCTTTGATAATTGATATATGTATATAGACACGTCTTATGTAGAGTCTCACGATCACTCTTTTTCAGGATACAACACTCTAGCTGGTCTGTTTTGTTTTGTGTTTATTATCTCTTTATTCATATGTCAGAACATGTTTTACTCATCCCATTATCTGCAATTCTCCTGAACTGCGGTCTAAGTGCCGTCCATATTTTAAACAATGTTATTGCAATATGTCATATTTGGTTCTCATAGTCACAATGATGTTGTTCAAAAATATGTCAGGACTGTACAAGAACCAAATATTCATTCCGTCTTATCGACTATATTTGTTTCATGAACTATACTGTTATGTCAGGACTACTACAAAGTTCTGGAGGTTGACTATGACGCATCCGATTACACCATCAAATTGAATTATAGAAGATTAGCTTTGGTAAGATGTTATCCTGCCTTTCTTCAGCTAATAACCTAATATTATGTATTAGCATGCAAAGATTGTTTGGAGATCAACTCATGGTAACTCACACTTCCTCTGCAGATGTGGCATCCAGACAAACATAAGGGCGAAAATGATGTCACAGCTAAATTTCAGGAGATTAATGAAGCATACAAGGGTATCCTTCTAGTCTGTATTACTTAGACACGTATTTTCTTTTTTCCCTACCCCACAGAAAAGGGAATGGATGATCTCACAGCTAAGCACTTCTTTTTTGCTCTCTTCCTGTTTCAGTTTTAAGTGACCCAATTAAACGACTAGAATATGACCTTTCTGGCTGTTACGAGATCAATAAATACACTTTGCGTGTAAGTTTTTTCTTATTTCTTAGCCAGAGTGCCAGACAGCAGCCAGTTCACAAGATCCCTAAATCCCTCCGTCTTATAGTCTGCCCTCTATTGTATTTCAGGAGTACCTTACAAGATTTAAGGGTATGATACTTACCTGCAATGGCCTTGGCATAGATCATCCTTCAAAATGGTAAATACAATCCACTTAACCAAGACACGTGATTTGTTTTGAAAAAAGTGGTATGTTTTCTGCTTTTGAATTATTGTTGGCAGGACACACATTCTCAGGGGTTCTCTATGGGACTGTATGATGATGTTATGTATTTATCGTTTCCAGGGCCCGACATTTGAGTGAGCTAAAGCCTCATTGATCAGCAGGTGAGATGGCACCATAGCTGATGCTGCTCATATTTACTGTTCTCTGTAAGGCGCAATGTGTTGTATCACATACAATAGCACTTTGCCAGTTTGCCACTTTCTGCCACGAGACATGTATACTATTTCCGACTTTACGTACGCAGTTATCTGTGGCCAACTGCTTGAAAGAAGCTGAATATAAGGGACCATTTTGACCTCACGAAATTCATCTTGCTGTTTATAATTGTTATTTTAATTTTCACCTGTAACAAAATCTTGGATTCTCTTGTTCAAAGAGATCACAAGAGCTAACTGTATGCTTGTTTGCTGCATTGAATTTTGTAGCGAATTAAAAAAACGACCTATTTTTAACCCGAATGGAAGCGGAAATTGTAAATCAGCTTGCTTCACTGAAACCTCCTGAAACGAAATGGCTACAAAACAGTAGTACATCATTACTGTATATCACTGCATCTATTTCAGATTGGCGCCTCCTTTATGTTATTCTATGATTTATAAAATCTGGATTCGTTCTGAATCTATGCACTCTATCCTCCCAGGGCAGTGTCGATGACCTCTAAACTGTGCCGTAGCTTGCTATGTAGCTTTTGTCTGAATAATCGCGCACAGGCGTGGTATTCAAACCGCAATGAATCGTGAATAGAGTCATTGTTGTAGGGTAGGGTATAAGACCGAACATAGCAAATCGAGTAAATAGTTTTGAATTTGTATTTTGCACGTGGTGTTAGGCTTACAACGTGATACAGAACATGAAGGAGTCGATCTAATGGCAATTGCTGTGCATTATTGGTCAGACGTGGCCTATTTTTTTTTCTGGCCAAACGGAAACAGGAACTGAAAAATCGGTGTGCGTCATTGAAAAGTCTGAGCTGAAACCTCCTGGTTCCTGAGATTGGCCCTGTCGTTTTCCAAGTGATAATGGAGCAAGATGCACGATCCATTCCCTATTTATTTTTTATTCCTTTCATGCTAAGATCACAGAATGTATACTGCGAAACACTATTTATTTACGTAATGTAAACAACTAAACATGTTAGAATTTAAATTATAGGCAGTAAGATATGCAGGCCGGTGACTTTAGCCGTGTGTGGTGTAGGCTTCAAAGCTGATTTTATCTTTTTGATATTTCACCATAAGCTCAATGTATTCTCATGGTATTTTCCCCAGGGAATAAGATGGAAGACCTCAATGTGTGTTGACCTGTAAAAAGCGAGGCGAGTGGACGCTGGATTGCTCAGCTTTTGTCAGGTGTGATAATCAATTGCATAGCCGGACTGTTCCATGTAGGCTAGGCTGTGGCACGGCACGGATTTGATTCCAGATCTTGGCATGCAACCGTACCGGCTCCCTGGCCCATGGTTTCGTGGAGCCGTGGAGGCGGACGGCCGATCGCGACAGGATCGGACGGGTGCCGTGGGCTCTCGCCGTACGACAGGCTTGATGAGCAAGGCAATATCATGTTGCTGCCAGAATGGGCTGTCCCTCCCTCCCTTTCTCCCTCTGTGCCTGGTGGGTGTAGCAGTAAATTGAATGTTCTCCCGCACGCGCGGGAAAAAAGCTTCGCCAGTGCATTGCACTCTCGCCCATCCAGGAGCAGCCGGGCGGCTGTCAGGCTGTGGTGTCAGCGGTCCCTCGACGGAGTCGACGCGTCTAGCTAGCTCGATGGCAGGAACTCTGCCGTGCGACGGCCGCGCGCTCGCCGCCCGGTGGGTGCTACGGGCTGGGGTTGGCGGAGGGGGGTTTGTGTGTTTATCGGATTTAGAGAAAGGGGTTGGTGGAGGCGATTGGCGGCGGCATGAGCCATCAGAGCCGAGCATGGTGGAGGATGGCCGGTGGGCAGCGGAGGCGAAAGGGACGAAGAACCCGAAGAAAGGGCACGCCGACGAGGTTAGCGATGGACGATGGTAGTAGGCATGCAAGCGGGGCGGGTTGTGGACATCCGCAAACCCGCAAAGCATGCCGCAAAACTATTCTCGCGAGTCTACGGTTGTCTGCAAACTCAACAGGTGCGGACACATTGAGTTTATGGTCTTTGCGCAAAAACCACAAAACCGCGAGACCCGCGTATATAGATAAATTGTCCTAAACTATGGTACAGCATAAAATATATATTGGTCCGCGGATTAGAGCGTAAAATATTTGCATCAAGATAGAGCATCCGTGATGAGAATTAAAATTGTCACTAATGTATCATTGGAGTGAATGGATTAATATAGAATATTAGAGACTCATATTTTTATTCTTGCGGGTCTTGCGGTTCTTTGTGGATTTATAGTATTAGTCCGCGGACGTAGCGGAGCAGACAATAGTGAGCCACGACCAATTTATAGGCCATAATACATTAGCCGCGAACAATGTATTTGCAGAGCGGTTTTGCGAGTCGTGGAAAAAACTCGACCCACTTGCAACCCTAGATGGCAGGAAGCGACTGGGAGCCGCAGAGCCTAGCGGTGGAGGAGGAGGTGGGTGCTGAGGAGGCTACAAAGGTTATGATAATATGGTGTGAAAATGGTGGCGTGCAGTGGTGGAGACAGCAAGCACGAGGAGTCAGTGGAGAAGAGGAGGGCGGCTGCACAGACGGGCGGGGGCGTGCGCTCGGCGAGCCAACCCAATGCGTGTCAGCGTCGTTGCTCGATACAGTACGCATGAATTCTCGGTTTCCCTCCGTGGCGCTGTTGATAGAAGAGTAGACTTCACGCTTCATGTTTGAGCACGAGGTTTCGGTGTGGGGTTCGGACCGATGCGGTTTGGACTGTGGACTGTGGACGTTCGAGCGAGCGAGCTTTGCGGTTAGGCAACGCTTACGTTGGGACGACGAGACGTTATCCTCGCCAGACTGTTGTTCGTCGGTGAAACTAAAGCATCCGTTGTCCGCTCAGATTGACCGGGAGGAAAGCAACCGGACGCAACGCTCCCCGCTCGCCGACGAGAAGGGCGCTGTTTACGGGAGGAAAGGATCACAGCTCGGCGACGCGCCGACCCGGCGGGCACATCCCGATCGATACTCTATTCGTCTCGGCCTCTCTCTCGGCCGCGGGGGCGGAGGCGATGACGAGACGACGACGGCGCGCCTACCGCGCGGCGGCCCCCCACCCGGCCGGACGCCCCCGAGCGGCGGAAGCGGACGTGATCCCCCCTCCACCTGGTCTCGGCTCGGCTTCCAGAGTGTTCCGAGCCTCGCACCCTTGGACGCACCCGACTGGCCGGCCCCGGTGCCTTTCTAGCTTCGCAGCGGATCTGGCACTGGGCCGGGGCGTGCTTGTATGACAAGCTACCGGACGATCATTGATGGACAGGATGAGATCCTGGCGCCGCAGCGCAGCGCAGTGGAGCTCCCGCGTCTCGAGAAAAAGAGAGGGGGAAAGGCGGGAGGGAGCCAGGCAGCGGTGAATCTTGTGAGCGGTGTGACTGCTCGCTGTCGCTGCTGCGAGAGACCTTGCGCCTGCTGTGGAGGCAGACGCAGCGGCGGGAGACAGGGGGGCGAAGCAGGCAGCGGGATACAGGTCTAGAAGCATAGCAGGGGCAGAGGCTACCGCGCACTGCCTCCGCTGCTCCTCCACGCGCCCACGCTGGATTCGCAATGTGGGACCAGCCTGTCGGTGACGGAAGGACGTTTTACTCCTACTCCAATGTGCTACGAGAACCTATACGCTTCGTCGCTTCGAGTTCAACAGGTCAGTGAATTAACCAATGATGCTTTCCCCCCTTTGAAGCTAATGCCAGTACTCCCTCTAACGGGATTTTTCAAAATGGTCACCAACACACTGTAGCGTTATTTTTTAACATCGGTTTGCACTGATAGCAGTACACGAAGCACAGACAGAGTGGAGTGAGATTTAAATGAGTGAATGAGGAAGTGTCATTGATGATAGCCTTAGGCTGTGTGCCGTAGAAGACTGACTATACTGTAAATCGATAATGCAGCACTAAGTGAAAGTGCAGAGTGGAATTTGAAATAGACTAGATGAAACTATAGACGGTCTTAACGACACAGTAATTGACAGGCACGCACGATCGATCTGTCAGATGAGGGTGCACTGCATTCCCATAATTACTAGTACTTGTAATAGTACTCCTGTATTTGTCTCATTTGTCTGAACATAATCTACCAACTGCCGACGCAAAAGCAATTAAAGGAAAGCGGAACGCAGTCTACAGAATATATAGTTCATGGGGCGAAAGCAATGCTGCCAACGCAGTAGTACAGCAGGAGCCAGATCAAATTGGAGAGCTTAAAATATCCAATTTTTTGTGTTACAAATTGGCGGGGGTACAGGCACACTACTACAAAAGTGAAGGGAACCATGGAATGAGGAGATCACCCGCTAGCATATGCACACATTACGCTCAGATCACAGGCTTTCATGTTCCGTCTAACTTAATGATGGAATCAGCGGCACGCGACGCGACCACAAAAGCAGAAAAGGAGAAGGGACGCCCCCTCCTCAAATCCACCGCCTTATAGTTAACTTAATTAATAATTAAAATGATCCCGGCCCCATGGCCCCCGACTGATCACTTTCCGGCCGTCCGGACTCTGGAGGTACCTCGCTCACGCCCGCCCCGCCACGCTCGCCGCCGACGACCTGCGGTGCCGGAACGCCTTGAACGGGCTCGGGAAGTGCCACCCCCACCGCGCCCGCGCCGCCGCGGCGGCGGTCTTCGCCTCCACGGCCGTCGCGGACACGGAGCTGGAGCGCGGCAGCCCCAGCCCCTCCTCCTCGTCCCCCTCCTGCTCCAGCTCCGCGTCCCGCTTCCAGAACGGCGGCCACCCCCAGACACGCGCCTTCCGCCTCCCGCCCCCGGACGCGGCCGCCGCGGCGGCTCCGAGGGTGGCCGCGGCGGAGGACCCCGCGGCCACGGAACGCGACCGCGCGATCCGGTGCTCCCGCTCGATGAGGCTGTGCACCCGGCCCACCGCGTCGCCGGAGGCCGAGGAGGAGGACGACGGGGACGCGCACGACGCGGCGCAGGGGCAGGGCCGCACACGCGCGCAGTTGGGGCAGAGCCGGAGGAGCCGGTCGCGGAGGCAGTACGGGCACACCCCGCCGCCGGATCTCGCCGCGGCCGGGTGCTTCCGGCACCGCCAGTCGTCTACGCCGCCGGCCGCGCCCACCGCTGCCTTCTCCGTCTTCATCGAACGATGCGGCCTGCTGCTCTGCTCCCTTTGCTCTCTCTCTCTCTCTCTCTCTGCTCGCATGCGAGGGGACGGGCGTTCGCGGCGTCGCTGTTGAAAAATGAGCGAGGGAACGGCACGCTGCCTATAAACGGCGTGCAGTTTCGAGGCTGGGAAAGCGGGCGTCAACTTGGGGGTTATCTACGGGACTGCCATTGGCAGAGCTGGCGAGTGGTTGCGCGGGGATCTTCTGCGGTTCAAGCCCAACTGTATAAAACCGCCCGTAGAATCTCAAGTTCCGAGCCCAAGTCTAATGAGGCCTCTAAAATGAGGTTCACGCACAGACGGTACTCTGTAGGTGTGAGTGGGACAGTTAGAATAGCAATATAGCATGGATGGAGAGAGACACCAGACTTAGCCTGAACTGAACGGTTACTGTTGACGCTTTTTGCCCCTCCCGTCGTTTCGTCTAGGACAACATAACATGCGTGCAGCAGCAACCGAACCAACCAAAACGAGCATTTAGCAAAAAAAAAAAAAAAAAAAACTGCGCTCAGTTCAGCGGAGGGTACCAGCCGCCGGGCCCAAAATCTTTGCACCGTTAGCAACATGAGTCCTGCTGTTTACAGCCGCAGAGGATCCCCGAGCGCGGTCGAAAGATAAGGCTGCGGCCGCACGTGCGAGGCGGCAATGAGCCGTATGGGGGTCAGCAACGTGGGGTCCGCATGTCGGTCTTGACGCCGTGATCGAGACCGGCTGGACTGGCCTGGTCCTTTTTTCCTCTCCCATTCTTTTTTAATTTTATGCTGCCCGTGTGCAACTGTGGACTGTGCGGGCCGCAGACGTACAGGGCTGCTCGCTGGTTTCCTAGGCATCGTGCCGCGTCTACTGCTGCGCGCGCGGGCGCCGTGCGGCGCGATGTCAGCGGGTGCACCGCACGAGTGCTTGACAGTTCTCGCCCGCACGAGCCGCCCGTGTAATGTCCGTCTGGTCTGGCGTCTAATAAGCCAAAATCGCATTGCCAAAGTTTCTCCTGCCACGGATTGTGTAGATTATTATCTGTGCCAAACTTCTGTATGGCCGTAGCGTGACAATTATAATGTGGTTCTGCCAGTTTGGTGGCGTCAGGCTTACGACAAGATCAGTGCTTTCTTTCGGCGGCCGCGCGCGGCACTCATGCGTGCACGCACGCACGACTCGTGCTCGTGCAGACCCGTGCGCGCGTCCGTATGGAGGAGTACAAGGAACTGCAGTTTTGGCGAAGATATTCAGTGCGGGGGGTGCGCGGACAAATGACACGCGCGCTAATCGATCATCGTCCGAGCCTCCGGATGACACCGGCAAATAATAAATGCCAAGTTAGACAGCCTAGAACAGATTGTGTGCGGCGTACCGGTTAACAAACCAAGGGCAATCTGCTCCAGCCAGGCAAAAACAGCTGCGGCCATGGCTTTTCAGGCACGCAAATTTCTTAGCGCGAGTGTAGAGATTGCCGCTGCCGAATGAACTAAGGTGGGGTTGGAGAAAATGTAACGCAACCTGTTTACACCAGGAAACAAATAGCGATACGGCTGTTTGTTTCAATTTGCTCCGTCATCAGATGCCGCGTAATCAGATCCCGCTCCGTTGTCTTCCGATCCCGCCCATCCCCTGCCGGTATCCGATTGCCGATCGGCGGTTGCTTCTTCGTCGCTTACAGGCTGATAGCGCCGCCACCCCATGCTCGTGGCCGTCTCTCCCCTGCTGCTATGCATGTCTGTCAGCGCTCATCTGCACTGCGTACGATGACCTCCGGCGGCCGGCCGCGCCGCTGGGTACTGGAACAGCGGCGCTATGTCGGGCGGTGGCGCCATAGCTAGGACCGGCACACCGGCACCACCATGCTTTGCTTCGTCATTATCGGGCTCCTGGGCGAGAGCTCTCCTCCGGGCCGGGCAGGCGCGGCTAGCGAGCTTTAGCTGTTGATCCAATGGAAGCAAGGAGGCCTTGACTCATGCGTTCGATTTAGATTTTGGTGACAAAGGGAACCACCACCTGGCGGCGAGCTACTCTGCTCTCATCGCTGCTAGTGCCGATGCTCCTCCTTCCAATCGCTTTTAGAACCCGGCCAGCCAGACAACCGTCCAAGCTTGATTATCTTCAGGTAGCGGGAGGATTTGACGAGGATGATGAAAGGAGGATCGCTCTTGACGAGCCCCAGGCCATGGCCTCGCCTGTAAAGAAGCCCCCTCGCTGTAGCTTGGTACCTGATTCCATTACCGAGCTGAACCAAACGAAGCAAGTAATTGCTTACATTGTTTACGTTTACAGAGTTTTTTCATTCCCTTTACGTTACCGATCCCTAGGGTGAACCAAACAGCACCTAATGTCATATCATGCGTGCTTTTCATGGTTGGATCTTTCCTCCGCAACCATCCGATTTTGTTCTCAATGACACTTATCTCACCCGAAACCTCCCGCCGGGGACCAGCCCACCGCGCACCAAATTTTTAAGGGCGAACCACTTGTGTATCGAACGTCGGCGATGGCAACATAATTTTGTTGTGACTAGATCATTGGAGGATGGGTCGAGAGGGCATACCGAGTCGTGGGTCAATGTGCTCGCAAAGGTAGAAAAAGAAAGATAAACCAGTTTCAGCTATTTGCTTATTCCGACTCTATCCAATCACCACTCAAAAGCTGTAACTTTTTTTTTTTTTTTGCTGTGCTTACTGCAGCTATGCAAACAGGTCTGCTCAAGGGGCGACACGCGACACGTTGAGAGCGCGGCAACCGCAAATCCGCAGCCGCCAACTAGCTTAGCAGCGCAAAGCATAAACAAGGACAAGAGCCATCAGGACCGGCGGAGGCCAGGCAACACGTATCGACCCCCGGGCCACCTAGCGGCACACCACACGGGCGCGTACGGGCCCCGTCCTCCACGTCCATCCCTGGTAGGTGCCGTCCGCGCCCGCGCGGCACATGGGCGACGCCCACTCGGCTCAGTATAGAATTGCGAGACGGCGCAACCGCAACGTCCAGGCGCGCTCTGGCGGTCGGCGACGGCGCCATGCAGTATCCCGCCGACGGCGACGGGGATCAATTAGTCTAATCCCGGTTCCTCTCGACGCCCAGCCCGATAGTTTAGTGGCGACTGGCGAGTCTCGCTGCCAGTGCCACCCCGTTGCTTCGGGTTTAAATGTTTGATTAAGCTCGCAAGGAGGAACTAGGCAGGCAGGTTAGCTGCTGCTTAACACTAACTAACTGCACGGGAGCTCTTTTTTTTTATATATATAGTACGCGACATTCTGGTGGGTAGATCATGTTACCTGGCCGGTGTCAGCTTATGGCCTTTTTCTGTATGCAGCTGAGCATGGATTGCGCTCTTGTTTGGCGGCCGTGGCTCTTCAGGTTATGGCTCCACGAAGTGCACTAATTCCGGGCATGCCAGTGGTGATCATTTGATCAACAGCATGACGCTCGGTGCTCTGGCAAGACATAGTTTAGACCGATTCCAGCAAAAAAACTAAAGTATAAGACCACTTCTTGGCTCTTTATTTTAACCAGTACATTCCTTGACCTAAACACAGCTTTAGGTGCTTGGTTGGTCAGTGGCGAGATCACGGGAGCGAACTCATCGCTTTGCTGCTGTCACAGTCAGGGAGGACCAGGGAGGCCCTGCACAGCACAGGGATCGGCCACAGTTTGACCGCGCCTGTTTACGTGAATTGACTCGAGGGCTCGGATGACTGTGCAGATGTGGGTGGTGGTCTGGTGGAGCCGTGGAGCAACACACGACCTCGGGGCCTTCCATTCCGTTTGTCGCCGACAGGCAAACAAACATACAGATGCAAACAAGAAACGCGCTGCAGTCGGAAAGGGTCCCGGCCGGGGTCACCCACACCGGAGATGGGGAAGGAAGGACTGGCAGGCACGACCATACATACATGATACATGTGCAGAATTTTATTCTAGAAGCAGCCGAAAATATGCGACTTCAGCTTACGTGGGCCGTTGTTCAGTTCAAACGGGACGGATACTTTGGGTTCAAACGGGCGAACACATGTGCTGCGTTTTTGGGCCATGGAGCATGGATGTGCTCACCGGCCCAACATATGCGCGCATCCGCTCTGCCACAGCCCAGAAAGAACGCCGCGCCGTTTCCTTCACGCCATAAAGCCCGCGTTCTCCTCGACAACCTTCAGAAACAAGGCCCGTCAGATCGGATAAGCTTGCGATCGTTGCACTGTTTACTGCTGAACTTGTGATTGTGTCCAGCGTTTACTGCTCAGAGTTCTGTCTAGGTCTCTAGACTCTAGGACACCGGACACCCTGCATGATTTCCATTTTTTCCTGTAACATAGTACTGTGTCACTATCATCGGAGCACGTGGCTTGGATCGTAGCAAAGCTGATGCCGATGCGATCCACGCACGGCGGTCCTGCCCCCTCATGATTTCGGCCTCGCCATCGACTTGCGTAGCATATGCATATCGGCCTGGTTCCACGACTGACATGACAGTTATCTCGAGTCTCGACCATATCTGCTGTCGAGTGTCGAACGTAACAACAAGGGCGTCAGGTTTCATTGGGATTGGGGAGACGACCGGCGAGTCTCCCGACTCCCGAGCACGCATGTGCATCCGGCTCGCCGAAGGGCGAAGGTGCACCGCTCGCAGCCTGCAGGGGAGAGGTGCGGCGAGGACGCGCAATAAAAAAAGAAGTTTATCTGGAGCAGCGCAAATCCCCACGTTCTGAAGACCGAAGTTGCAGATGCGGGCGTTGAGGGTCTGATATCTGAGGGTCCGATCGGAGCCTTCGCTGTTGCTGCTGAGCTGTGCAGCCGTAGCAGTATCCAGACAAGTAGTAAGTGTAAAATTTTATCTGTGTGAATGGTGGGTTCGATGACTTCGACAAACGGCCACAGCCAGCCGCAGTGGCTCGTAGCGCATCCGATCGGAGCTCGAATAGACACCACTGTTATCACTTCTCAGCATCTTTAGAACGCCAGATTCAGAAGGTGTTTGGATTATGGCTAAAATTTAGCCCACTCAGATGTTTGATGCTAATTAAAAGTATTAAATATGATTTAATTAGGATGATGAGTAAACGGCGAGACGGATTTATTAAACCTAATTAATCACCGATTAATGAATTCGTGTCGACGTTTGATCCTCATTTGTCCTCGTTTGTGTAATTAGTTTTATAATTTAAACTACGTCCAAACACTTGACGTGATGGAGACGAAATTTTAGCTAGGGATGCATACAGCTTCACAAAATGACAACGGAAGAGCTAAGGGAATGGCCCCAAGAGAGGCAAAGGCGGCGTAGCGCCGCCGTCCCGTCCGTCCCCCGTCCGCCACGCACGTTCCACGCGCAGCTTAAGGAACCCAAAAGGAGGCTAGCCGGAAAAGGATCGCAATGTACGGCGCACTCACTCAAGGCAGCAGGCAAGCCCAGCCTCAAACGTGTCAACCGATGACGGAGCCGGTGATCAGAATAGCCACCACATCCTGTTCCTGATCAATCATGCAGTGTCATGCGTGCCGTCACCCCGGCGGCGGCTCTCTCTGTGCTGTGTGCCTATCTTGGGGCAGTCCCAGCGGCATTAAAGAATCGCTCCGGGCTCCATCCTTCTGACCGGCGAATAGGCTTGAGAATACGTACACGTAAGCATAGATACTATATGCCTAGTAAAATACTCTGCCGGTCGATCAAGTTGCAGCAGGACAGGACAGGCGGCAATCTGAGCAGCTGCTTAAACAACCCGCGATCTGTTGTCGCCCGCGCGCGACCGGTTCCACGTTGCTCGGCAGCAAGCTAGCCGCCATGGGAAAGCAGCTGCACGCAACGCCTACAGGATCCGAAGGAGGCTACGATGGAGTAGTATTTTTAGAGCAGAGAACAGCAAACCGATGGCCAACCGATGAAACGTTCCCTCACAAAATGGCAAATCATTCAGATTCGTGAGCCAATAATGAGACCTTTGCAATGGCGTTGTGCCTCTGTCCCAGCACGATAGGGGTGCCATAAACTGATGCACCGCCATGTGTCTAACTCAGGAGAGCCCTGGAAAAGCCCACGGATCCTCCGGGGTTAGGCTGGGTGCCTCCAGAGAGAAAGGGTAGATGTCGATGCAGGACAGGTAGGAATGGCCGAATGGGACACTGCGCCTTTCTCGCCTCTAGATGATTGCGCAATGACTTGCTTGGCGCCGGAGGAAATCAGGAGCTGCAGCTGCAAGCAGCAAATGGATCCGGTGCGCGCGCAGCTCGCAGCTTTTGAGAGATGCCAATGCCAATGCCAATGGGGCACCCCCCCACTGGAACGGAATCAGATAGCTGGCGGCGGCGGACCGGAGACGTCCGGACGTAGGTACACTGAAAAAACTATGCTGCACGCGTATGGCTTCAGAGATTAGTTATTCAACCAAAACTATTATTGCTAGACAGAATCGCCAACAGTTCGTACGTGTGCGCCGTTTCGTCAAAAACCCGGGCCCAGATCATCGGAACTTCAAGCCTGAAAGGCCGCGATTTCTTGACGCGAAGCTAAGGCACATCCACCGCGTGCATGTGCCCTGATTCTCCGAGCAACTTTTAACCAACGCCGGAGTCCCAGATCAATTCTTAATGCGTCGCTCGCATTCAGCTGCCTGCCTGCCGGCCCAATGAGAGGGCCTCATGTCAACGTTTGCTCGCTCGTGTCTGCAGCCGAGCCTGCGGGAGCGGGACCCGCGGGCTCCATCAGTGCGCATGGTTTGGTTTGTGCGCTAATCCGGCGGCTCATTGGGCGGTGAATGTGAAATTGATCGTCGCTGTCGCCCAGGACCAAGAGGCGACTACGGCCGGGTTTAATACTTCCACGGCGACGACGCGGACGTTTAACCGCTTCACGACTAACCTATACGGTATGTTCTGACTTTTTTCCATGCATCCCGGTCACGGCATTGATTCGTCGTCAGCCACACCACAGGGGTCTAGACGTCTAGTGCTTTACACCAATGCGCTGCGCCGCAGACAGCGCAGTGCAGCTGAAACGACGACACACGGATGGCATTGCCCAAACAGCACGAGCCGGCGTGCGCCACGGCACTGTGCCTGCCGGCCAGGGAATCGAAATCGATCGATCGATGTGGGCAGTAGGAGTGGGTGGCCGAACCGCCACCAGTCCCCGTAATAAGATCCGTCAGCGGATCAGGTTAGGCGCGGCGCAGGACGGGGAACGGAACCGCCGAGCCCGGCAGATGGCCGGCGGCTCGTCGTAGCCGCTGTCGCGCACAGCTCGCTGCTGCCGCCGCCACTAGCGAAAAGGGAGGGAGGGCCTCCGCTTCCAGAACGTGTGGCATCTCCTCTCCTCGTATAGAAAAGGCGCGGTAGTTTTTTTTTTTTTTGGGTGGTGGTGGTGTGTGGACGCACGGCTAAGGATGCATCTGATCCTCTTTTCATCCACTGGCGAGGCCGACAATGGAGGCCAAAGGTGACGCACATTAACGTGGTGATGCCGTGTTAGTGGCGACCCTTTTTTTGGCCTTTTTTTTTTTCACTTTTCTGTGGAGAAAACGTGGGGGTTACTGTCTCGAGCCGTTTCTGAAGGGAACGACAGGCGCGCGAGTGCGCGACGCAGTAGAATCTCCTAGAGGGCTAAGAGGCTAGAGTGGATTTGGCGTGCCCTCTGCGACGGAGAATTCTTAAATTCTTTCAAGTGGACAGGGCAAAGACAAAGCACTAGCGGAAGCAAATGGACAGATCGAGAGGCGGAACAGGAACACGTACATTTACTAGTACAAGGATATTTTGTTTATAAAAAATAAACTAAAGATATTTTGTTTCGTGGATGGACTGGATTAGGATCTGCGACCCGGTTTAATTTGAGGGCCCTACATTTCCTGTCTGTCGATGACCACATCCCCAGTTGAAAACAACTGATGACGTGTACACTTACACGACAAAGACAAAGCCAGTAAAAGACAAATTAAACTGTGCTGGATCTCAAACTGTTGCCCTGGATTTTTAAATCAATCGTATGTTACGCATGCACTACTACCATACGCTTACGGCTTACCGGGCTAGCCTCATCAACCCTTCATGGACAACAAGCCCGGATCCGCGACGAGGTGATAAGAACGACCGAGAGCACTCTTTCAAACGCTAAGCATCAAAGCTCAAGCCACACCCCGAGCCCCCCTCCTCCTATATTAGTTTACTTGCCGCCTGTGTTCCAAAACCTTTCGTTCGTCATTTCCCCCGTCTACAAAGACTTGACACTCGCAGTCGCAGCCCGCCCCGGCAGACTCCTTCCCTGCGAAGGCTTCCCCTCCCTCCTCCGCATTCTCCTCCGTCCGGCAGCGACGGGATGGCGATAGACCACGGCACACCGCTCGGACTGAAGAGCAGAGGCGCCGCCATGGTGAGTGATTGGTAGCTGATCGATTGCTCTCTGTTTCTGATTGGTTCCAATGGCGGCGATGGGAGACTGAATGCGCGCGCGCGCGTGCAGGGCCAGGGGTGCGGCGGCGACGCGGAGAACCAGCGGTGGCCGCCGTGGCTGAGGCCGCTGCTGTCCACGAGCTTCTTCGTCCAATGCAGGATCCACGCGGACGCGCACAAGAGCGAGTGCAACATGTACTGCCTCGACTGCATGAACGGCGCGCTCTGCTCCCTCTGCCTCGCGCACCACCGCGACCACCACGCCATCCAGGTTCCTTCCCTCACTCCCCTGCTCCACGGATATCCTTGGGTGTGTTGTTTCTTGGCTGACTGGCTCCACTCTCGGGCCGCATCTCATCAGATACGCCGGTCGTCGTACCACGACGTGATCCGGGTGTCGGAGATACAGAAGGTGCTGGACATCGCCGGCGTGCAGACGTACATCATCAACAGCGCGCGCGTGGTGTTCCTCAACGAGCGGCCGCAGCCGCGCCCGGGGAAGGGCGTCACCAACACCTGCGAGGTGTGCGAGCGCAGCCTCCTCGACTGCTTCCGCTTCTGCTCCCTTGGATGCAAGGTTCGTATCGTATCCCTCCCTCGTACACGAGCTCTGTCGCATTGCGCGCCCCTAGACGTCTCGCTCCTCGTACCTAACGAACGCGTCATCGTCCCCTTACTTCTTTTTTTTTTTTTTACCGCGCAGATAGTGGGAACTGCCCGTGGCTACCGCCCCAAGAAGAAGCACGGCGGCGGCGGCGGCGGCGGCGGCGCCAACAAGAAGAAGAGGGCGGCGCTGGCGCTCAAGGATGTGCGGTCCGACTCGGAGGACTCGTGCACGAGCACCAGCGGCGGCGGCAGCGACAAGAGCAGCGTCGTGCAGAGCTTCTCGCCGTCGACCCCGCCGCCGACCTCCGCCACCTACCGCCGCCCCGGGAACAAGCGCAGGAAGGGCGTCCCGCACCGGTCGCCCTTCGGCAGCCTCATCGTCGAGTTCTAGGAGGGCCGTGTCAGCGCCTAGGCAATGTAGTGCTCTGCACTGTACACATGACATAGCCCAGAAGGGAATAACCCTGCGCCGCGCCTCTCTGGACGCGGAGGCCGGCCGGCCGGCCGGCGGCGCAAATGCCGGCCAAGGCAAGACCGGTAAGAACACGCCTACTAGTGTTGCTATAGTTTGCTTCTTTCAGGTTTTTTACTTTACGAGTTGCCAGTTACTATAGCGGTAGTACCAGTAAAAGGTAGCTGCTACGTACAGCCGTCGTAACCGCGACTAAGTTTTGCAGCCTTGTACATTGTAATATACCAGTACTCTCCATACGCTCTAGATATGTGCTGTACATATAACATATTTGCTCTTTAGGTGTCAGTGGTAGTATTTACAATGTGGGGGTAATACTGTAATAGTAGGCAGCGAGTATGTCAGTAGTGTTGTGCATCAGCTGTGTAATAAAAAATAAGAAACTGCTAATGCTGCTCCAAACCATGCCGGAATGACCCGGTCTGTTTTCACTGCCCCCAGTGTTGGCTGCTGCTGGACTGCTAGCCAGGATAAGATCGGTTTGAGAGTGGAGCGGCACATCATTCAGGGCAGTGTCCGTGTCCCAGTCCCAGCAGCAGCGCCTGACATCCCGTGGTGACCCACACGCCTTCGCCCCTGCGTGGCCGCCGCTGGTACGGGGATCGGTGAGTAGAGTTAACCCACGGACACCTCGACCGCTCGACCAAAGTGGCTCGGTCGGCGAGAGCGCACGCACATGCCTGGAGCTCCCCGCGAGAGGCTGGGAATCGGAATCGGGATCGGGCACCGGGCGGCCGGGGGGGCACGTGTGTGGACGCACCGCGGCCGCGCGCGGTCGGTATCTTCTGGAGGCCGCGAAGAGTCACCCGGCGGTGCGCTGCGCTGGGCGGCCCCGGCTCCGTCCACCCGGCGTGGACCGGGCGCTGGAGGTGGTGCAGGGGAGGGAGAGCCTGGACGCCGTGCCGTGACGTGCGACGCCGCCTAACTTGCTTGACCCGCCAAGCCATTCGTCCCTGAAAGCGGCGGGGTCTGACCCGACCCGACCCGACACGGACGTCGACCGCCTTTAATTTCTTTCCCGTCCCCGTCCGTCCAGAGGCGGCAGCCGTGCCCGCGATCGCCGTCGCGCATCTATCGGCGCGGCAGCAGCCAGGCCGGGTTCCCACGGCTCTGCTCCCCGCCACGCCAGCAGGCTGCTGGGCTGGCAAGTGGGTACAAGGCGCCGCGAACGCGAAGCCTTGCCGCGGCCTCGACAGCGGTGCTCTTGTCCGGCCTCGCTCGCCCGTGCTACTGGTGTCCGTTCACAGCGCTTTGCAGCCTGCACCACGCACGGATCGAGCCCGGCGTCTCTGTCGCCGATGGCGTCACGTCGTAAACGGTTAAACGTGCAGGCGCAGAGGCTGCCTCCGTCGACAGGAGTTCGTGCGCACGACGGCGCCATTATCTCCTGCCCTGCCCAATTGAAAGCCCGGGGAACAGCCTCCACCAGTAGACCATCCAACGCCACCCCGCCCCCATCCCATGGCATTGGGCATTGGCATTTTGGAGTATGCCGTCCACCGCCCCGCGCCCTGGACGGACGGTGATGTCATCTGCCGGCGTGGCCCCGCAAGCTTTTGCCGATGGGTCGCCGCCGTGACGCGGACCGGGCAGACCGACCTCGCCGCCCCGTGTGGGCGTATCCCCACCTCCTCCCACACCTAGTGGGCCACGACGACCACTCGGGTCTCGGGAGTCGGTCGGGTCGGTCACGACGCGGCGTGCACGCGGGGGTGGTGGCTCGTCGTTGCTTTTGATTCACATCGGAATCGGACGGCCGGTTTTATCGGCCTCCCGCCGGTTGGACGGCTGGTCACCATTGCAATCCATTTATGGTTAGTAAGTAGATTCTTCGTTGCGGCTTGCGAGAGTGGAGTGTGCTGTGACTATGCATTGCACCAGCGTGGGCCGGCGATTTGCCGCCCTGCCCATGCTTGATTTGGATTGCCCGCGGCCGGCGTGGTGGACGCTTTGCTTGCTTTGGCCTTCGGATAAGGAAAGCGACGTGGATTCAGTGTACTTTGGTCACCCCGTCGCGAGACAGTGGGAGGAGGGGATGGTCGGAGGGAGTGGTGGATCGTCATGCGATGCGACGCCGTTTTGGGACTGTGGAACACGGATTGGAGCAGCGGTGGGGGCAAAGCAACTCCGTTTCTTCTTGGCGGAGTTGTTTGGTTGATCAGACGGAGTTGTTCCTTCTTGGCGACAGTTTCAGACGGACTTTTGTTTTAAATCTGCTTCCCTTTTGACCTTCGCTTCTTCGATGCCGTCAAAACGGCTTTCACGACGGAAAGATACGGGAAGAAAACGACCTGTTTCGTTGTCTAGTGTGGACATTTTTGCGAGGCCTGCGAGTGCCACTAGGTGAGCTCAACATTGAGATAATCCCTCACCTCTGATACGAGCGAGGACCAGGATCCAGAGGATGGCCGAAATAGGCCCCAGGATTGTATAGTTGGAGCCCGCAGGTATCCACAGGCTGCGCCCACATGACTAGGCACGAGACCACGTCGCGATTCGCATAGCAAAGCCACGCACAAACGATGAACACCGCGCGTCCGGAGGCCCCGTACATACACGTGACTTGAGAAATTCGGTGCACTGCACCAACCCTGCCCATCGTTCTGCTGTTTAGTAGCCTAAATAACGGGATTAGTGTAGCCGTACCGCATCATGGCGCACGTGCATCCATCTAAGGTCTTGATTAACAATCTCTCGTGTGCGATTCCGCAAAAACTAGATTCAAAGCTGGATTGCTTCGTCGTATCTTTCCAAAACGTTGAAAATCTGAATGATTTGTTCGTGTGATCTTGTCGCGCTCGATTTGGATCGTCGCCGATTGGAACTGCCAAGACCACATAGATAGGAGTACATGTACATCAAATAGATAGATAGTAGCACCAGAGCAGAATATATGAATGATGCGCAGGTGATGCAGCGTGCTGGTTTTCTATTGACTCTGTGCCTTGTTTCTAGACCGTGACATAAATACCGAAAAATATCGTTGGCTTGTGCGGCAACTTGCCACCGGGTACGCAAGTGGCTGTGGTTCTAGTAAAGGTTTACAATTCCGAAGCCGGCTTAAATCCGGGAGGTGAGCGGTAACAAAATCAGGTCGAAATCCGGTATTTTACAAATTTTCCGAACGGAAAGCAAATTTGAATTTAAGAAAATGAAATTCGCACTTTCCGACCGGAAAACTGAGGTTTCGACTAGGAAAAAATGTGAAAACGTTGAAAATGATGCGTACAAAACAAAGACGAACACGACATTAAACACATAAGTCATGTCTAAACTCCAAAGTCCACACAGTACTTAGTCCTAATTATTATAATTAGTCCAAAGTCCTAATTAATACAACACAATGCATCCAAAGCACACGTAAGAATACAACACAATGCATTGTCCATCCTAAGTCTACGAATCAAAGGCATAGTTCTTTTATTGCAATTTATATCAAATGAGTGAATTGAATACAGAAAGCGAAACATACAGATAAATACTGTTGATAGGATGAGTACCTCCATTCTTCACTCCTCATATCTCTCTCCTGGTGGTCCCTCATATGGCTCACCTGGCTCTGGCAAATATACGTACGTAGGTTCCTGTCTCTGATAATATGGTGGTGGAGCTCCATATGGTAAGTAGCCATGATATTGCAAATAAGGCAATGCATGTACGGCCTGCGGAACGTATGAATGTAAACCTCGTTTTTGTACTGCACATATGAATGCTCTTCACAAATGTCCACTGCCTACCATAGATCGACAACAAAAACCATCAAAATCTGAGAATATGCATACCTTCTCCTATTTACGGGGTGTAGTCGGCGAAATCCACTCGGGAAGGTCCAAATCCACTCGGGACAGGGCGAAATCCGCTCGGGAAGCTCGGTTTCCTGCTCCCGCGCACTGCCCGGTCCCGCTGGCGGCTTGTGGTCGGGATCTGCCCGTCCCGCTCGGGATCCGGCAAGGCGCCGGTTGGCTTTCCGCTCCCGCGGCCGGAAAATGCGTGCTCGGTGGTGGTACGGCGCGGGGGAGCCGAGCAGGACCGCAAGCGTGGGGCGGCCGAGCAGGGGGGGGGGAAGGGATGACTGAGCTGCTGTCAGCCGATCAGGGGTTGGGGGTGAATGGATAAGATTTCAAGTTTAACGGGTTATTGGATTGTTAATGGGCCCGAAAACCAAATTGCATTTTTAACCTATCAAATGATCTTAGATTTGAGTGTTTTTAAGTGTTATTTGCTCATAAAAATACCTCGTTTTTTTAACTTTTTTTTCTGATTTTTTTCTGATTTTTTTTAATTTTTGAATTTGAGTTCTTCGAAAAATACCGGAATTTCGAATCCCGTATACTAGCGGTAACGAAAAATCCAGCCGAAATTCGTGAAATCCGTTCGGAATTGAAAACCCTGGGTTCTAGTGGCTAACTTATTTTTTCACGAACATCTACGCTGTCCAGGAAAAATGGAAGCGGACTGGCTGTGAGTCTAATGGAAAGTCATTGTTTTCTCGGACTAGACCGCGATTTCTGCGAATAAATGGTGGCTTATCATCAAACTCGCTAGCCGGCTGCGCCAGAAAATAATTTACCGTTAGTCCCGTAGTGGTCCACTTGCATCCCTACCTGCCAATTTGGTTCATGCTTTTTTATTTTTGAAATGATAGATACTTGGTACTTTACACAAGCGTACTAAGATACGAGTACATGAAGACGGTCTTGGGACGAATACAATTGCTAGTGCCACAGAGACCCCATACACCCGAGTCGCCTACTCAGCGTCTCTCTGTCTCGAAAAAACACCCGTGTGGATCCATAGCTTACCTCAGCAAGGGAGCCCACAGGGCACACAGCAGGGAAGACCACACCAGCGCTCCGCATTGGTGGTCAAGGCCGGGATTAGCAGATGCCGCCAACCCCGGGGGTCCTAGACCTAGGGGTACATCCGGGGTTGCCCACGTAAGCCCCGGTGGGACGGGCGTCTCTGTCCAAGAAAAGAAACGCGTTTTACCACTGCATTGAATGCAGCGGGCAAAAGTGGTAAAAAAAAAGCGGGTTCTGTGCGACGTGCACGGTAGTGTATGGGATGTGCAGGGACCATCATCACCTGACAAGGCCGATAAGACTGGGCACACCACTCCTCCACCATGCGGCACTAGTAAGGGCTCCAGCGGCATGCTCATTACGATTGAGGCGATTGGACAGTGACGGGCGTGACGGCCGTACAAGACTCCTGCCTGGGCCGCCAGAGTGGAGAAGGGACAGAACCTCCACCTCACGCTCGGGTACACGGCAAGACACCCCCAAGTCAAAATGCGTCGTGCCGAGTGTTGACGGCACTTAAGCACGGCAAACCTTATACTGCAAGCGACAGTTTCGTGTGTAGCTTTTCCCCAGGATGAGTATCATGTGTTTTGTCAATTCAGGAAATTAACTAATTGAGAACTAATTAGCAAGAGTTTAAGGTAACCTAAGGGTATAAAACAAGACTATAATCTACCTCTAAACTAGCCCTAAACTATATCTAATCTACGTCTAAACTATACTAATATTATAAGATAAGCAATTAGAACAAGACTAGAACACCAATTAAACGGTATTAACTAGAGTGTAATCAAGCTCTAATTGGATCCAAGACATGCATGATATGGGCACCACAAATAGTTAAGAGCAACGAGATAACTAGTAGCTCAAGGTAGACAAGCATGATCAAGCATAAATTTTATAGCATGATTAAATCAAGATCAATCAACCTAACCTCCTAGATCGAGTTTAAACTTTCTCTAGCCCTACTGTCACCAGAACAGTTAATCGACGAGAAACTCTAAACATGCATACATAATTAGAGAATGCACTTCTAATTACTTCACATAGTCTAATAACATAATTAGCACAACTAGAATCTCTAATCACCATGATTATAAGAACTAGATATACAACTATATTATTAGTAAGTTAGATCAATGATCAAGAACGCTAGAAGAATATAATCCTTAATAACATAATTAGCACGACTAGAATCTCTAATCACCATGATTATAAGAACTAGATATACAACTATATTATTAGTAAGTTAGATCAATGATCAAGAACGCTAGAAGAATATAACCCTTAATAACATGCTCTAATTAACATGCATCTAGACCTAAAGTTAATCAGAGCTAGAACAAGCATAATTAGAACAAGAAGATGATAATTAGACAAGATCAATGCTTCATTAATAAATTGTATCATACTTACAACCATGGCCATACCTTCCCTTGATGACACAATTAGACCTCTGGAGCTAGGTAATTAGAGCACCGTGCAATGGCTCTAATCACCTCTAGGAACTAGAAGAACTCTAATCCTAGACTAAAAATTCGACCCTCAGCTCTCCTCTAGTTGATGTCTCTCTTCTCTACATCTTGTCGCTTTGACAATGAATTGGATGCCCGACTTCGAGGCCTAGCCTGGCTTTATATAGTCCGGAGATGACGTGGGAGAAAGGGAATCCTCAACCGACTTAAGATTGGGTGGGGTCGGCCGACCAGAAGGCCCAAAGTCGGCCGACCTCAGCCCTTCCTTCGCCCGTTTCTTTCCATCTTTCGCGAGGACGTTGCTTGCCGCCTAAAAAATATTATTGCGAGGGTTCTCGGACTCTTGGGGTTCTGGAATATTCGGTATTGGCCGAGATATGTCGAAATCTTCTGGTTTTTGATAGATATGAAGTGTCTTGACACCTTCCATATAGATTTCTTCTAGGAGCTTCCATTCCCAGCGTAGCATATGATGTTTGATCATCATCTTCGTAGAATGCCATCTCAGAGGCCTTTTCTCACTCGAGGTAGATTGTGGTGAATTTCGCGAAAATTCGTCAAAAACCTGCAAAAATGAAGTATAGCAAAATTCCAAGACAATGTTGCAAAATCCACAATAATCTGTGATAAATGTTAGTAAAAGATATAGTTGACGCATAAAAACAGTGAAAAACCACATAAAATGATACAAAATATTCGTTCAAATGTCGCGTCAACACCGAGCAACGTAATGAGCCGTACCATGTGACATAATGCGATGTCAAAACCATACCGGAATAGGAACATCGCTATAGTCACCACTTTAGTGTTACTGTACTACCAACTCTGTACTGGACTCCATCCTTTGTTCTATAAAAAGGAGGAGTAGTGCACCAGGGGTGCTTTTGGCTTCTCTTGTTCCTTCCTCGTTCCACCCCAACACACTAGACTCAGCATCTCAACCCGTCCGTGCGCCCGAGGTCTGGGGCTCTCGGCTTGTAATCTTGCTCTCCACTTCATAGCATAGTAAGAAATAACGCGCTATAGCGTTTTTACAGACTTAACGCTAACACTATTGCTGTATAAAATAGCGTGCTAATAGTGTTTTTGGAAGCCTGACGCTAAATTTTATAGCGCGCTATTTTATACATTGTTTCATAGTGATACCAAAAAAAAACATAGGGTGTTACAACCCCAACACACTGGACTCAACCTCTCAACCTGTCCGTGCGCCCAGGGTCTAAGACTCTCGGCTTGTAATCTTGCTCTCCACTTCATAGCATAGTACGAAATAGCGCGCTATAGTGTTTTTACAGACTTAACGCTAACACTATTGCAGTATAAAATAGCGCGCTAGTAGCGTTTTTGGAAGCTTGACGCTAAATTTTATAGTGCGCTATTTTATACATTTCTTCATAGCGATACCAAAAAAAGACATAGGGTGTTACACCTGTACGGTGGCTCGAACCTCACTAAATTTCATGTGCTCCCCGAGTTCCATCGTTCCCGGCAGTAGTGCCCACGTCTCTCTCTACTTCTTGAGGTGCCAATACAATATTTCAGTGTCGAATCCGACGACAACGATCATTACAATACTGAAAATAGGAGTGGTCGATAGATATTTTTCTCATGCTTATGGAAATAGCAATAAAATGACCCATAACAACTATAGAAATAGTTTAAAATAGTGTTTTTATGTTTTACGATCGGGAACGGTACATGATTTTTTCCGTACCGTTTTGACCCATAAAACCGAGCACAGTAAGTATATGTGTATTTTGAACGGATGACTAGACAGTCCAGCAAATCATAAATACACGGATCGAGGTGCGAGCCATGCGAGCCCAGCCAGCGAGAGAATCGTGATTTGTCGTCAAAAGAATCGTGGGCTACACACTGTTTGGCGGTAGTATTCCGCGTTCTAGTACCTGATGGCCAAGAATCCAATTTTAATTGGTTCCAAACCGCTCTGTATATAGCATAATGAATGAAAATTCTGGACTGATTTCACTGACTTAGTCCGTTGACACCACGGCCCAGCCATGCATCACGCACCCTGGGCTTGAGCAGAGTTGGGTTGCTTTGTCAAGCAAGCCCAACGCGCGTGCAGGTTTGAGGGGCACGGTAGCCTTGCTCCTTGCACAAACTGCGACCTCCGATTCTCCGCCGCCAACGCCAAGCCCAGCGTTTGCCTTATGCAGCGGTAGCGCCGCAACGCATCAGGCCTTTCACGCCCGCAGCTGGAAGGCTCATCAAGCGCCGGTCGAGGTGACAGGTGAGTGGCCAAACCCTATCCCTCCCGTATCCGCTTCACGTCCAGATGATTCAATGGGCATTTTTTTTGCATTTCGCGGTGATGGCATTCTAGGGCGTGGGCCGAACGTATAGCGGCTTCACAAATTGGATGGTTCGTGGGCCGAGTCTTTGAATTGCTTGCAAGTTGCAGTGGGATGGGGGTGTTCCAAATTGATGAAGAAACACTCTGAGAATCTGGCATTACTGCGCTAAATTGAACGTAGTTTCAGTTGCGCTAAATTGGTGGTGTTTTGCTGTAAGGCCATTTTGATGACGCCTCCGGCCATGGCAATTAGCCTGATCGTTTAGAACTCGGCATTTTACAATACCTGCCAGGTGGGGAATTCAGACTGCTAGCTGGAAGTGCACAACTGACAAAAGATTAATGTCTGTACTTTAGTCGGCCGTTTCAGTATACACCTAAGTAGTTCCAAAGGAAAATATCTCCACACTATCACTTAGCAAACCTGAATCCAAAAACTAGGAAAGGTGGTGAAAAGCTAGACAAATGGTAGCCACATATGCTTCGGCTTTGCTGGAAGCATAACCTTCATGTGGCCTGATTATGCTCGATATAGCCGAAGAACTGATTCTATCCAGCTTTTGTTCCCAGCAACTTTAAGCTTATGGTAGCCGAGGTGGCAACTTCCTCTGCTTTACTGAAGCTGTTTTTGTTTTTTTGACGTGGCTTGATAGTGTTGGATATCAGAAGGGTAGATTCTTCTGTTGTCAGCTCATCAACATTTGTATGCTCTGCGATAAAAAAACATTTTCACGCTCTTATATGGTCATTGGAAACAGCTGACCTTCTCATGGTAATACAAATATACAAGAAAACATCTGGTGCTGTTGGGAACAATATTTCTTCCAAGATGCGAATAGTGATGCCAGATTGAATTTCAGAACTCAGGAGACTTGATCAATAAGCCCAATAAAGGCTGCCAGCACCCATATGTAGGAAAGCCCATCTCAATTGTGTGTCTTGCAGCTTTACCTTTAGATCAAATCCAATCGTAGTGCCCATTGTGCACTGGTTACCACCAACTTGCTGTAATTACTGTACCTTTGCTTCTAACATACTGCGCGGTGCCATGTTGCCTTCGGCTGGAACTATACATGCTATTCTGAGAACCACACCCTGTAACTCAATTGTCATTGACTGACCACTGCTCGTGCTACACACTGATACCTGCATTATCCTGTTTTGGTCCAAAACGGTCAGACAGCCGAATAGTTGCTGTTATGAATCGATTTGGTATGTGCCACTACCGCATAGCTCTGCATTTTCTCTTTTTATAGTGCCAGCTTTATTTTTTTATGTAAAGTGAGGTCCAGGAAGTGGGATCTGCCCTTTTCCACCTCATCACATCAAAGCTATGGAAAGCTTGAACTTGGTAGCCCTTGTCCTTGCTTTTCCAGCTAAGCAATGATTTAACTATTCCACACTCCCCGTGGTTCTGACCACTACTTTTCATCCTTACGGCACCATGATGTCATTGATTTATCCCTTTTACCCTATATAAACTATCAGGATTGATCCATGTTTATGTCTGCATAGAATTAATTGACTTGACACGACATGAATCTACTTGGTCCCATTACGAGAAACCGAGAAATTTTTTCCAAGAAAAAAGGCAATCCTCTAAAATAGTCCCGGTCCAAATCGCAAATGTACGCTTTATTATTCTTAATAGAATAGAATATTAAGGTTGGCCACAGGAATTTTATTATTTCTATCCGAGTACGAAATAGCGCGCTATAGCGTTTCTACAGACTTAACGCTAATACTATTGCAGTACGAAATAGCGCTATTGCTGCTTAATAGCGTTTTTGGAAGCCTGACATCAAATTCTATAGCGCGCTATTTTGTACATTGATTTCTATAAAGATCAAACATGGAAAACTGCAATAAATCTATCTCTTCCATGTGAAAAGGATCTTAGACGTGTATCATATACTCCATGGTATCAGTTGAAATATAAGAATGTAATCAATTTTTAATGGATAGAAATGCCCAAAAAATTAAAATGAGGTATTACCTAAAAATAATTTAAAATTATTTTTAAATCCTAATATCAAAACCATTAGGATAATGATCGATAATTTACCTCAACTAAATAACAGACGTGCCGGCTTGGACGGAGACGTGGTCTTCTTTTACACTCAATGTGATCGTTTGATTGACACATGACCGAAATTATTTATTAAATCGTAATATCAAAACGATCAGATAATTAACTAACGGACGTGGCGGGCTTGCACCTTCTTTTTTGCAATGAACTCGATCGATCGAGACGTGACCGACTGATGGGGACGTGATCATTTTGTTACTGAACATGAAAATCAATATTCAATATAGCGCGCTATGAAATTTAATGTTGCCCCTTCCAAAACGCTATTAGCGCTATTTCGCATCTTTGTCAAAGACTGACGCATAACGGCATATACGATAAGGCACTATTAGCGCGCGCTATTTCGTACCTTGATGAAAATTCATAAATAACAAATGTGATAACTGTATTTTTTACTGAATGTGTCATCACGATTTTTTCTTTAAGAATAGGCTGGAGGCGTGCAAGAGGATAAGAGGAACACGTTTTTCCTTTTTAATTATGTTCCCCATTTAATCAATCACATTAGTTATTTTATTTTTTCTTAATTTAATGGTTCAGATCTGTTTAAAGTCTTACCTCTTAAGAGCTATCTTAAGAGATAACTTATGTACCGTAGCACTGCCCATTTATGTAAGAAAGGGGTGTGCTAAGTGCTGAAAGCTTCCATACAAGGTGTGATCTGGGGAGGAGAATTCCTATCAGCTTTGCTTTAGTAAAATTTGTAAAGAGACTGGTTTGAACCCAGGAGGACCTCCAGGACACAAGTGGAGTGACTACCACAGCGCCGGGCACACTGGTTCACTTAATTTATGAACATTACAATATTATGACATGCCGAGAAAAATTTGTAGGAGAAGAGAGTAACTTGATCCATAAATTTGCCATTTGTCGCATGCATGTTTTCATTCTAACTGTAATATTTTCTATGGAGTCATCTCTTAAGAAGGATAACCAGGAATGTTGGAGCGAAGTGCATCTCTAACTCACTGGAAGAGTACATCAGGCACTTTGGCAGACTTCAAAGGAGCAAGGCTGCGCCAGATTAATACGACGCAAAGCTGAAATCTACTGCACAGAGATGAACCGATGAGGTTAGTTGGCTTTGTCGATGCCAAGGATAGTTTGCTTTGTTCTTAACCATGAGAGCACAAAATCGTGAATGTTCTGATCCTTATTAATGGGACTATGCTTTTGGAAAAAGAAGTCAGGGTGATGATCCTTTGCCTCATGTTCTTGTTGTCCCCCAATTCCATCTTTCTACTCCAACCAATCTTCCATTAACATATTTGATTAAACATGATATGACACTGCAAAATCAAATAAAGGGAACAATAGCCATCTGTCTAGGTGCTCCTAATTTCATTATGTAGGTGTCAGAAAAAAACTGGATTTTTCATCGCTTGACTAAGGGCGCACCTTTATTTATTTAGAGAAATAAGATCTATCGTCAGAGTTGTACATTCTCGGCAAGATCTATATGTGAAGAAAAGAACAAAATGGCAAAATGGTATGGATGGAATAAGAAAAAAGATGTCCGCACGCTGTTACTTGATGCTTTTGATATCACCCAGCCCCAGTGGATGCATTAGGTATTAGGTATTGTATGTAAAGAAAGAGTGCAATTGTTTCTTAATTCTAGTTCTTTCCACCTCCTGAACCTGAAGGACAAACATATTTGGACGCATCAGGAATCTACCCGGTCCGATCAGCTGACACGAGGTTCGTCCCAGGTGCTGTCAGTTTTGAGCACCGTAGGCGCCTGTGAAAATCCTGGGCACCACTGCGTTGTAAATTGTTCCTATGGCTGGCCACGCACAACAGATGTTGGACGGCTGATGCGGCTAGCGCGACGGGGCATGCAACACCCGGCAAAGTGCCCCAATGATCAGGAGGAAGAGAGCTAAGCATACACCCTCACTTGGTGCATCTTCTCCCGTCACGTTTGGTGCGCAGCTCTAGGCAAGCAACACAACGAGATGTTCCGGAACTGGTAGCCAAGGGCTGCACGTAGGGCTCCCGGGGGTGTGAAAAGGTTTCAACTCCTTGGTGACCCTCATTACTTGGATAATCTGGAAACACCACGACCGCTGTGTCTTCGAAGGCAGCCAACCTGAGGTTCAGGCTGTTCTACACTGCTACAGGAGGTGTCCGATCAGAGGCAAATCTGGGTGATGCCGGCGCCAATGCTTTTGGCCAATCGACTGCACTGAGAGCATCTCTTAGGGTGGTCATTTCTGTACATGGTCGTGATTGTATTGAAAAAAAAAAAACTCTATCTGTAGATTCAGCTTGTACTAGTATACCTTTTTTTCCCTCTTAATTTGACATGCAGTTCCCTGCGTGTTCAAGAAAGAGAGAAAAAATATAATGTATTTGCTATATTTCTTCGGAGATATGTTATACTAGTTCACTCCATTTTTGTTTGACATGCTGACAACCTTCTCTCTTCCACTCTGTTTGTTCACCAGAATCTTAAATGCAATCCATAATGATGTTTAGTTGAGTTTCCGTGGTTACAAAGTACTAGTACGTGATTACGTCGAGCATCATTTGGCAGTCTTATGCCGGTTAACTTCCAAAATCAAAAGCACCCAAAATTAGGTGGCCTTAATCTTTCAAATGGATGGAACCGCACATCCTCCTTGGTCTGCATGTCCCCAGTTTTTTTTCCTGTCACCATCTTCATTTCCTGTTGCTGTCTCATTGTTGACCCCACTGAATGGCAATTATTTTTCATGCCATCCATAAGAAAATAAAAATAAATACTTGACGATCTGGTCCATCACAGTAATTTACCTTGTGGGGAGTAGTTACCTAGTGGCTTGTTGCATACATTGATCAGTATTTCTTGTCCTGCCTGCTGAAGATAACTTGGCTCCTACTATAGCTACCTTCGTCCAGGCGTGACCTGTTTATAGATAATGGAGCCGCCATGGAGGTAATCCTCAACCTCTCTACCAACTAAGGAATGTACAAAGCCATCAGGCTGACTTGTACCATTAGGATGCAACACGTGAGAATGTACATGCTGTCTAGTGAATACTTGCGTCCAGAACTGAACTGGGCTTGGTTCAATGGTTATCTTGATCCTCAGCTGAAGTTGAGTTAGGTGAGAAGGCTCTCATATGGTTGCAACCACACAGAGCGATTAGCTTGCCACAGAGCGATGAGTGACCTATCTTGGCACAAGCACGGAAAGTTGTCGGAATGGGGAGAAGTAAATCTGAAGAGAAAGCAGCCGGTGTGGCGGACTGGCCGCCGTTGTCTTTGTTTACTTGAAGCGAGAAGAAATAGACTGATGCGAGACATCGAGAGCGATTTCAAGATTCTCAGTCGCTATACCTGAGTAGCATTGATGCTTTGATTGAAATGGACGTTTTTATATGGTCTTTTGCATTTGGCTTGCATGAAAGCTAGTACTGTGTTGTGATGTTTTTTTATTTTTATAATGTTAACTGTATGTTTTTGGGGTTTATTTTTGCAGGAATGCTGAGTGCCGGAGTATGCCATGATAAAACCCTTCCTCTTCCTAGCGACTTTGACTGACCACTAAAGCGCAGTCTCAAAACAAAGAACCAAAGTTCCATGTGCAATTGATTAAGACGTTTGGTCTGGCGGTACAAGCTTTAGTCACCATTCAGACAGAATTTTGACTTCCTGCTAACTTGAAGGGAAGGTGCCAAGTGCCATGGTTGGCTTTGTCACCTCTGCCAAGTGACAGAATTTTGAATGACTCTGTTTGCTCTATACGAGTCACGCATGAGGAAGTAAATAAGCATTCGAATCCACTCACTTCTACTTGTACCTATCACGTTTTTTCCCCCTGTCTGCTAAAGGAGACAAACTAGCTAGCTAAAGGAAAGGCCACGAATGCACGGCAGCAGGGCAGCAGCCATCAGCAGAGCGAGGAACCCAAAAGAAAATGAAAGCAGAGCGGCAGCGTAGGGTCCAGCCCCCAACCACCACCATCCATCTTCTCCTTCCACCTCCCCCCTCTCCCACTCGCGAAATGCTTTGGCTTTGCTTTCCAAGCAATAACATTCTGTTTTGGTTTGGCTCTCCTCTCACTGGTCTGTACTCTGCACTCTGCAGCAGCAGTTCCTCGGTGGCTCTCCTCTCTCTGGCAGCATCTCGTGATCTGTGTCTCGCTTCCCCGCTCACATTCCCAACACCTGGCTGGATAGCTCAGCAGCTCCACAGATACGTACAGCTTGCTTCCATCATCTGGCCACAATTATTTGGATTTTGGAGCAGAAACTCATGAAGATCCCCTGCTCCAGTCTGATGCTAGAAATCGGCGGTCTCAGAGATCGAAGTAGCTGAGATTCGTTGGGGGGCTCAGCTTCTCGATCCTTTCCTCCCCTTTTAGTTTTAGCCCACCGGTGCCGGTTCCTGCTGCTGTGCTCTTCTGTCTTCCATGGCGGCGGCGGCGGCGGCGGCGGCGGCCTCTTCTCCTCCGGCGACATTTGTTGGGCCGCAGCCGACGTGGGTGCCCTACGAGCCAACCAGGGACTGCTCCCAGGGCCTCTGCAGCATGTACTGCCCGCAGTGGTGCTACTTCATCTTCCCGCCCCCGCCGCCGGCCTTCGACCTCGCCGGCCCCGGCGGCGACGACTCCTCCGGGCCAACCTTCTCGCCCCTCGTCATCGCCATCATCGGCGTGCTCGCCAGCGCCTTCCTCCTCGTCAGCTACTACACCATCATCTCCAAGTACTGCGGCACCGTCAGCTCCCTGCGCAACCTCATCTTCGGCTCCGGGAGGCGCCGCGGCCACGGCGGCGACGGAGACGGAGGCGGCGGCTCGCGGAGTCAGGAGCAGTGGGGCCCCGTGCCGTCGGACGGGCTGGACGAGACGCTGATCAGCAAGATCACGGTGTGCAAGTACAGGCGCGGCGACGGGTTCGTGGACAGCACGGACTGCTCAGTCTGCCTCGGCGAGTTCCGGGACGGCGAGAGCCTCCGGCTGCTGCCCAAGTGCAGCCACGCCTTCCACCTGCCGTGCATCGACACGTGGCTCAAGTCGCACTCCAACTGCCCGCTGTGCCGCTGCAACATCGCCTTCGTCGCCGTCGGGGTCGTGTCGCCGGAGCCGGAACGCCGTGAGGACCGGAGGGACAGCCCCGCCGAGCTGGTTCTGGCTATAGACGACTGCTCGGAGCAGCAGCAGGCGCGCGACGAGCCCCAGAACCAGAATGTGGCCGCCGGAAACAGGCAAGGCCAAGATTCGCCGAAAGATTGCCCGGCACCGGCGGGGAGATCAGAGGAGGCCGGCGGCATTGTCGAGATCAAGGAAGACGGCGCGCCGACACTGAGGGCGTCGTCATCTCTGTCAGACACGCACCGCGAAGGCCGCATGTCCATCGCCGACGTGCTGCAGGCCAGCATGGAGGACGAGCTGATGATGGCCCGGGAGAGCGGCCTCCTGGCAGGCTCGTCGGGTTCGTCAAGACGGTGCTACGGGGAGCACAGCAGCAAGGACGGCGGCGGCGGGGGCGGCCGCAGCGGCCGCGCATTGCCGGATGCGGCGAAGAAATTGCCGTCGGTGGGAAGGTCGTGCTTCAGCAGCAGGGGTGGTGGCCGCGGGAAGGATTCGGTTCTTCCGATGTGAGGCGGCGGATTATTTGCCTGCTGGTGCTTGTTCTAACTAGTAGGATACATGACATCGATACCTTTTTTTTGTGTGTGTGTTTGTGAGCACTCTTCCGGTGAAGATCATGGTGCCAATGCCAAACGGCCAAAGTCTTCAGATTTCATCCTGTTTCAACCAGTTCCTCTGAATCGTCGTGGTCTCAGAGCCTGCAGAAACCCGTCCGTCGTCTGCAACTGCAATCCAACGCTTTGGTGCCCGGTGAGATCTCCTGAACTGGCCTGCTTGGTGTTTCTACTGGGTAATTGTATAGGGCTTGTTGAAACACTCTCTTACTACCTCTTTCTTCCATCTCGCCACTCGTTCCTCTACACGAGTGGCCTCCAGTTCAGAGCATTCTCTGAGCATTAGTGGGTTAAGTTTTATTAGATTTAGACCATAGGCTTTTCTCCCGGTGAGACAGCGTCGGTTCCGCACTGGCGATTATGTTGTAGCTGTCAATTAGCACAATCATTTGCTGATGTGTGTGTTGAACTTGAAAAGGGTAGTGTGCCTGAATTATAGAGGTTATGCTGTGGAGGTGTTTGGTGTCGTTAGGTGACCAGTGCCTTGCTGCTCGTAATGCTGCCAACTGACACTGAGCAACACAACATTTCATAATGAAATTCTCAATCAAGCTATCCTGCGCTCGCCATGAACCTGGATTTTTTTTTTCTTCTCATACGCCAATTTGCAGCTGTGGTTAGGTTGATTCCGAGGCTGGGTTTGAAAACTGCACTCAACGCAGTTATCACAAAAACTATGGCTTTTCCTCTAAGATGGAGAATTGACCCGCAGATGTTGCTGGAAACAAACATATACTACTCCAATAGTACTGTAGTATATTTTGATACTCCATCCACCAGCATTTTGTTTAGCTTACTGTCAGTACAGTACTGATGCTTGCCGAGTTGGGTACGGAGCTGCACGTCCAGCCCCCCCGTGCCTGGAGAGTACCTGCTGGTGTGGAATTCACGCAACGTTTTTTGGCCCCCTCTGCTTTTCTAGAACGTCGGTGGGCTGCATCACTGGAGTCGTCACTGAGAGGCGGTAGGTGCGGTGCGGTGCGGTGCGTGCGACGCGAGTTTGCATAACTAATCATGGCCTGCTTAGCGCGACTCTTTTCCAGCTTCAATAATACACTCGATCTATCCGATTAGAGAAATTTACTTCTTTATCCCAAAACAAGTGCTGGTTCAATGTCTTCTTGACATTTCTGTTCTTTCCGTCAGGTTTTCCATCCCAAGTGAGAGAAAAAAAGACATTTTTGTCCCTGATCCCACCTGTCGGCCGCCCCTCTTTCTTTTCTGTCTCTCTTCCTCCCGTCTGCCACTCGCCCGTCAAGCTCGCTCAACTAGCCCGCACGCCAGGTCGACGCAGGCGCTGTCCGCCCGCTTCCCACCACGGCTGTGGGCCTCCTCCCTGGCAGCGACGACCTCAAGGAGCAGCCCGGTGTCGCGCCGCCTCCTGCGTCAAGCGTTTGTGCAGCACTGCAGCGGAGCAGAGAGCTACAGTCGCGCTAGGCGGTGGCGAGGCCCAGCGCGGCAGGATCGAGGAGTGGGTGAGCGGTGGGGGAGGAGAGGCGGAGCGGCGACGCAGGAGTCCTGGGTGGCGGCGGCGACTCGAGCGGGTGGTGGATCGCCGCGTTGGGCGAGGCAGGCGCGCGCCGGCCTATCGGCGAGTCCGACCGCCGCCAGGACCACGCGGCGGACGACCGTGCTCTCAGCGGCGTGGCGCACCGCGGACGGCCGCCTGTTGCGGCACCCGATGCCGGACACCACCGTGGGGTGCTCCCGCCGCTGCGCCGGCGGCGGGTGCTAGTGCTGCCTCCTATGCGCCGCCGCCGCCGACGGCAACTGCGCCCGCGAGGCGGTCCCAGTGGAGCCTCCGCTCTTGGCCTTTGCCTTCTAGCTCTCCCCCTCCATCTCACTCTCCCTCTCCTCTCGCGCCGCCGTCCTCCCTTTCTCCGGCACGCCCATCGCCCTCTTCTCCACCGCTCGCTCCCCTCCTCCGGCTTTCTGCAGCCTCGCTACCTCCTTCAGCGCCGACTCCGCTGACAGGCTATCACTGGCGCTGCACGTCTCAGACGAAACTGCCTCGTCCTCCGCCTCCTCTCCAACGCAGTCGCCGTGCTGTTTCTTCGCCGGGAGGTCGCTGCCGTCCCTCACCCACCGCCGCAGCCGCCGAGGAGGTCGCTGCCATCGACGCGCTGTTGTTGCTCTTCATCTGTGCGGTTGGAGAAAAAGAGATAGAGGAAATAGGGACGGCTGACAGGTGGGACCAATGGCAAAAATATCTTTTCTTTCTCGCATGGGATGGAAAACTCGACGGAATGGACGGAAAGAAGTAAGGCATTGAACAAAATTTTCGGGTCAAAGAAGGAACTAAAATTTTTTTTGTCAAAAAAGAAACAACACTTTTTTTAGACAAGGAAGTAAATTTCTCATGAATATTGCACGACGGGAGAGAACATTGTAGAAGAACGAAACACAAGGCTAGCTGGTACTCTACTAGGTGGACGCTGATTCTGCGCACAGGGATGGAGGCACTAATAAAATTGGGAAAGCGTAGCGTAGTGCAGACGTCCTCAGAGTTTATCATGGTTGCACGATGGCAGGCAGGGGATTGGAACACGCGCAAGATGAGTGACTCCGAAGCATGAAGCGTGGAGATGATTGACGGCGTCCGAACAAAAAAAAAAAAATTCGGGCCTGCACATGGCATCTGGGAAACCAGACACAAAAGAGGCCGTGTGCTCGTGCTCGATGTCACCAGATAAGTCCACGCAGATGTGGTGGTACGTACGGTATTTTATTTCTAGTGGGGATTGAACTGAGCGGAAGATTGGGCCCGGTTGACGGGTGGACGAGACCATGTGTAGGCGTCCATGGTTAATTGGGAAATGGAGGTTCTCTTTCTTATTCACAGATGTTCTTTAAACACAATACAAAGCATACGCCTACACACACGTACATTCACCATTTGAACGCACGTACACGCACCTACTATATTGATGGGCAAATTCCACCAAAAAAAATCTGACCAGCTCAGTTTGCTACATTTGTCTTCTTCGACAGTTCCATTTTATGCGTCAGGTATATGTATGGTTTGGGTTTACTGTTGGGGACACTTTGTATATTAGATGGAAAATACTTTATTTTTTTATTTATTGTAAACCAAAAGCAAAATAATTTATCAAAATGTCCTCTAGATGCTCACAGGTGTAGGTTCATAAATCTCTAAAGCTACTGATGATCAGCTCTAACAACTTTAGAAATTTTCTAGAGCCGAAGCTATCTAAACAAGCCAAAGTGCAGTGTACAAATGTGCTATAGAGAGGAGGGAGGACGACTCGTGACTTCATGAGCAAGTTCCCGTAGGCTGGGCCAAGACTGGTTCGCACCAGGAGGCCCAACTAGAAGTCCACGGGCCAAGAATAGGTGTATGTGCATGCTCGCATTGAGAGGGCTCGGCCCATGCAAGGATCTGTAAGATGAGACGAAGAACGTGCTCCTTCACCTTCAGACCTTCACCTGTTCGGCTGTTGTTGCCCTCTTCCTGAGTTCTCCGTTATGTTCTACCCTCTGCCTTGACAGGACTCTACGAACGCAAGCTACGTGCCAGCAGAGGAATCGGCTGCTGCAGATCCTTGAACAAAATGCGAATCGAAACATTGCGACGACATGCCAAGAGACCACAGTTACACACATCGAGAACCTCAAATAAAAGGAAAGAAAAAAAAAACAAACTACACAGTTACACCGACGCAGCCCTTCAAATCGTGAAATCCACAGCAAAAACCGGGAGGCCGGGAGACGCACGGTATGACGGTACGGCAGCACACGAGGCGCCAACACCCACAGCGTCGCGCGCTCTGTCGCTCAGAAGGCCCAGGGTGCGCGCCTCGCGCGTGCATGCCAGAAAAGATCTCGGGACTCCGGCCGTGCACATGCCGGCGTCACGGTCACGGTCACGGTCACGGCACCAGCACCAGCAGCGTGCATCTCTCGTCGATCGTCGGCCGGGACGTCGCCCGCCGGCGGCCCTAGTGTGGCGTCGCGGCGAGCAGGTGCTGCTCGGTGGCCTCGGTGTCGATGATGCGGAGCACGTGGTGCACCGCGGCGGCGATGTCCTCCGTCGTCACCAGGCCGCACCCTTCCTCCACCTGCACGATTGAGCAAGCACGCGGCGATTAGAGCGCCCCCTGCATGGACGAGCTGAACGGCGTTCATGTGCAAATGGCCGGATGGCTGCTGCATCAGGAACAAGGAGGGATGGGAATCTGCCGGTACTTGCCACCACAACAATGCCCGTTGTGCCGAGGCCAAAAACAACAAGGGCAAGGGGGGAGATAGAGAGAGAGAGAGAGAGGAGTGCAGCAACTTGTACGCTGTCTCCCTGCCGCCTAGGCATAGCCTTTTTCCCGCCCATTTCTCGATGCCAATCTCAGCCTCCAGCCAGTCTAAAAGATTCTCCCTGCCTGTGTCTTCTTTTCTTCCTACTGTAGCATCCATCTCCATGAACTGTCACACAAGACACGCAACACGCCTCGCCTCGCCTTGCGACGACAGTGTCAACTCCAACAACTACTCAGGGTCTACTACTGTTAGCTCGGGACTCCATGGCCATGGCCATGGACACGGACAAGCCGGAGCACAGCGTGGCATGGCATGGCAGTTGGCAGGCGCTGGCCGTGGCCGCGGCCCGGGCCCCGTCGTCGCCTCGCTGAGCTCTCCGGTCAAAAGCAAGCTGCAAGCACCAAAACCGCCGCTGTAGCACGAGCACCCAGTCGTACCGGCGGGGAGGGGAGCAAGAAAAGACCCAGGTGTCCAGTGTTCGTGTCAGCTCCATCGGATTCCCATCAGAGATTTGAGGTGGGGTAAAAATATTATAGATTCGCGGCGCCTCCGAACAATAATGCACTGGTTCGATGGAACTTGGTGCACGACAAGGACCGCTCCTGCCGGACTGCATGCAGCGATGTGATCACTCTTATGTTTGGTCGACCCATCCAACGGCAGGAGAATATCTGGCACGTACGCTCAAGTTTCAGACCTAGGAGGAGTACCATACTACTAGTAGAGCAGAGCAGTGAGATGGGGGGTCGATGGCGTTTGGTTTGCTAGTGGCCGATTTTTCTATTGATTTTTTGTTCGTGCATTGTGACCTCATGGTTCCTAAATGATGCGTGGAGACACGCGCAAGTTTCCGAGCGCATCGGTTTGTGTTCACTGCGAATCTTTGTCCTAATCAAACTCGAAACTGATGATGATGACGACGACACGATGCAAAGCAGCCGCTGCAAATGAAAAGCGCGCGCGTACGTACGTACGTACCCTGACGCTGATGGAGTAGAGGACCAGGGCGTCCAGCGTGGTGACGCTGAGGTGGAGCACGCCGAGGCGGAGCGCCTGCAGCCTGGTGACGAGGCTGAGCGCGTGCCCGGGCCGCCGCCGCGTCATCACGCGGAGGCTGGCGTGCGTCTCCACCAGGGTCACCTCGATGTCGGCCACCCCGGGCCGGCGCCCGTCCTCCGCCGCCGCGGGGTCGCGCGGCGACTGGCACCACACGTACTGCGGGTACGTGAAGAACTGCGCGAACGGCGGCGACGGCGCGCGGTCCGCCGCGTCCTCCGTCACGCTGCTGCTGCAGTTGCTCGTCGTCGCCGCCGCCGCGGCCGCGGAATCGGTCGTGGTACCAGTAGCAGTAGCCTTGCTGGTGCGCGCCGGCGTCGCGGCAGGCTTCGCCGCGCCGTGCTGCTGGTGAGCCAGCAGCGTGCGCTGCTGCGCCTCGAGGCACTGCACCTGCTGCTCCAGCTCCTTCACGAACTCGATTGCCCCGCCGACGATGGAAGCTTGGTCACCCTGCACACAAGATTTTTGCACCAGCAAAGGAGCATTAATTTCGTCAGGATCGATTTGGACAGGAAGTATGCCATGCTAGAGCATTGAATTAACTCTCTCTGCAGTCTGCACCTTTGAGAGAGAGAGAGAAAAAAAGAATTAACTCTCTGCAAGAACAAGGGAGAAGTTAATGACAGAGGGGGGACACATTAATGCATGGTTTGTTGGTGCCCGGCCAAGACTGAACAACAGTGGCGGAAATTAAAGCTAGTGAATGGCAGTTGTGTAGTGCTCCTATATACGTAGATAGATAGTCATGTTTGACCTAGAGAAAGGGGGGAGCCCTCGCATGAACTGCTCGCTCGGTGCTGCTAGAATAGCAATGGCGGGTCTCTTTCATTCCGCAGAAGGAACATTCTTCCGCGATGGGTTGCTCCGCCATCGGTTTCCTCCTTTGACGAACGCGGGTAGGGAGGACACGCACTTACCCTCTGGACATAGGCCTCCGGCATGAGCGAGCGGAGCACGGCGAGGTACTCGTTCATCTGGCGGCGGCGGTTGCGCTCCACGGCGATGTGCGTCATCCGCTGGGTCTCGGTCTCCTCCCGGGACTTGCAGGTCCGCGCCCGCCGCCGCCGCTTCCTGGCCCTGGTCGTCGGCGCGGACGACGTCGCCGCCTGCGCCTCGGCCACCACCACCACCTCGTCCTCCTCCTCCTGCTGCTGCGCGGACGCCGGGCCGACGACAATGCCGCCGGCGCCATCACAGAGCGCCGCCGCCGCCGCCGCCGTGGGACAGCCGCCGTCGAAGAGGAAGCAGCTGGCGGCGTTGAAGGCGTCGTAGATGAGCGCGGCGTCGCTGCTGGGCGGCGCGCACAGCGCGTCCACTAGCGCCGACATTGCTTTGCCCCGGATGCCCCCTCGCTCTCGCTCCCGGCGTGCGTGGCCTGCTTCTCGGTGTCGGCAAGGCGCCGGTACGGTACCGTTTGCTCCGAGTCTCCGGGCTGCGTTCTACCGCGCCGCGCCGCTACTTATCGCTCTCCCCGTGTGCAGCTTTGGCGCTGCTGCCTGGCACTGGCAGTGGCAGTGGCAGTGGTAGCCAACTGATGCGTACGTATCTGAGCTCGTCGCGTTGGTGGCAGGCGTATGTTTCTTTCTCCCTAGTGGCGTGGGCTGAGCATACGGGGAAAGGATAAGGTTCCGCAGAGTAGCCGGCCGGCCGGGGAACAGTGGACGCAGCAGCTGGTAGCTACGACGGAGCTAGCCGTGGCTTGGGCAGCGATGCATGCGCAGGCCGTCCCTCTCCCTCCCAGGCCCAGCACCAGCAGAATGGCCATCAAATGGCCAAAAGCTGCGTTCTTTTTATGCACACCAGCCGTGTACTGTTGGGTGAGTGGTCAGGAATCGCCAGAGCTCACAACAGAAGCTCAGAACCGAGGGTGGAGTGCAAGAAAAGTCAGACAAGAGGGGTGTATGGAGGACTACGGGAGCAAGAGCAATAATCTCAGCTCATAGATTAATGCCGGCTACGACAATTAGCATCTGAACCAACAAGCTTTTGCGAGAACCAGACCCAGACCGGAGATGCCCGTGAAGAGGATGGATTGATAGGTGACACGGGATGCAACTGGAGACAGTGGTAAAGTACTACCAATGCCACATGGATTAACAGTGGAGGGGGTGGCAACGAGACAACAAGCAGGTCACATGAACAACGTGCCCTAGTACTAGTTCAGTAGTTCTGTGCTATGCTACGGGAGGAGGGTGGTGTGGCGGATGGTGATGGCCGTAGAGCGGTCAATCATCGATCGACACCCCCAACCCCAACAAGTTCCCAGCCGACCCAGGAATTCAGGGCTCGGCTCAACTTCTGGGACACGCCCCTGACCCTGTTTGTCAATGTCGTCGACATTGATTCACGACTGTACTCGCGCCCCCGGATTTAACCATAGTACCTACGGAGATGTTGTCCTTGTGCAGGCTACGGGCCGCGGACAACCACTTCTAGGTTGCAGAAACCGGTGCATCTATCAGCTGGTTTCAAGGAGTTGATTACTGCTGGGTGAGCTGAATTCCAGTACTCCCAAGTCGAAGGACGTCACCGTGCTGTGGCAAGCTTAGATGCCATGACACAAGAGATGTATGTTACGGAGGTGAGGTGACCCCTTTGTTTACTACCCACAACGCGTGTGACAGATTGGAGATACGTGCAAACTGCTCATGGCAAAAAGGTTCAGTTAGCAGCTACAAGACACGGGCTGTGCAGAACCCCAAATGACAGTATCAGATTAGGATAATCTTCCGAAAGAATCTAGGCAGCTTTTTTGCTATTTTTTTTATATATTCAAGTAAACAAGGTATCAAACAACCCAAGTGCACAGATATATGTTTCTAGTATCGTCTAATTTTTGTATAATATAGCTATAATGTTAGATCAATTGACACTACCTAATAAATTGGTGTTTGACGTATATAAATAAATTTTGAGCCATACCTATAATCAGATTAGCTCGCCCCTCCCCCCCCCTCTCTCTCTCTCAGACCGTTTCATATCTAGGACAATATTCATATACGATACTTATATTGTTACTGTTGATGAAGCCGTATGGTAGCTTGAGATATATGTTTTGCATCAAAATATATTTTATCGCAGTTTCCTGCATATGTGGTTTGCATGGGGATACACATCATACATTCATACATTGAGAGTTAATTTCTTGATAAATAAATCCAATCTTGACCCAACAACTTTTCTATGTTGAAATTTGGCACCCAATCATCCATATCATTCAAGAGGACTCATGAGCATTATTTGTGGTTTCCACGTATGCCGTATTGGTACTAGGTCTGACATGGCAGCACTATTTGAATCTAAATAAGGAAAGAACTAAAAATAACTCTTTTTTTCCAGAAAATGGATGTGTTTTGGGACAAGGAATCCCACAAAAATAATTTGAGCTCCCAAAGCAAGTTCTAGAACAAAAGAAAATCTAATAATCCAACAATAAAGAGAGATGTTTCTAGCACATACTCATTTTAGACAATACTAATTTCCCACAGCCATCATATATGTTCAACGGATTTTCTATCGTTAACATGGTCTATATGGATTTATTTTGAAGTCTCTAAAGCCCTTTTTCATTAGTATATTTATTAACTCCTTTTTAACTTTCTATATCTTGTTTCTTGATGAGTTCTAGTTATCTTTTTTTTGGAATTCCTTGTGACCTAACACACTTGCAAGTTTTTGAGTTTATTTTGAGCATTGTTTGTGGTTTAAATTTATAAATTGTTGCAATCATAACTAGCACCTTGGGGACCATATGAAAACCGCCAAACTAGGCTTAGGAGTAAAAGAGTAAATTGCATGTCAGGTCCCTAAACTTATCCCGCAGTACCATCTAGGTCCAATGAAGTTTTAAAGTGATCATATGTGTCCTTTAACCTTTTCAAGTAGCTTTTTCTAGTGTAAATCAAGGTCCACGATTGGACCACAAGGAATTAGGAATGTAAAGTTAATGGACCTAGATGATCACTTTGAAAGGTTAAATGACTCAGATGATCACTTTAGGACTTCATGGACCTAGGATGGTATCGCGTAATAAGTTTAGGGACATAAGGTCCAATTTACTTGGAGTAAAAAGCATAAATTATTAATTATCTAAAATTTAGATGCTTTTAATGTCAACGATTAGAATTAGCTATGTGTTTGACATGGAAATCAATATGCCCATCAATCACTTCATGCATACATGCATACGTAATACAACATCATGCGTATATAACTTTAATTACTTTTTTCTACTTTATTGATTTCTCAAATGGTATTCTTGTAGTACATATGGAGTAATTTTGGATACTTTGAATAATGAAAGATTTAGGCATTTTAGATGCCAATTTTATGTCTAGTTCATTTATATTTTTTTAATAATAACATGTGTGGGTATTTAGATGAAAATTTAGGGATTCCTCTTGATTATTTCTTGTAATGACATAACTAGGCAATTTGGATAAATAGTAGGGCTTCTTTTATATTTCTCTTAAATAGAAATGTGCCTAGTTTAGATATAGACTTAAGGGTACAATATAATGGCTATTAATATTTTAGTATACTGAATCCATGCCTAGATGTCTTTGTTTTGAAATGTGCCATAATGGTACTGATTAAAACTAGTAAACTACTGCTTATATTATTACTAGTAAAATGTACGCTGGACGCACGTGATATTAAAAAGATACTGTATAATTTTTTTAAATTACATGAATATTGTTTTTGTTTATTCAATATTTTAATTGAAACAAGGCGTCTGGAAATGGAGTTTGTTGTGCGTCTAGACTCTAGACTTTCTGAGATTCTCGTAATATTGTTTCCTAGATCCGCCACACTGCGTGAACCTATCCTACCTTCGTAGAGGGGGGTGGGGGTGGGGGTGGGGTAGAGAAATTCTAATGGCTTGTTGAAATCCAAAGTGAAACTCAAGCACGCATCTTGGAGAATTGCGAATGGACCCGTGTGTGCAGTGCCAGTAAACGTACGGGATATTATTATGGAACGTTCTTCCTCGGAAGAAATACGAGTAAGTTTCGTGAGACTGATCGAGAGTTGTTCCAAAAGGCGACTGCTACGCTGCAAACGCGCGGTTGCGTATGTGTAGTGTATGGCACGTACACTAGAATTCTGTCGCCGTTTTTACACTCGCTACGCTAGTTTGTTGGGGCGTCTACACTGAGCGAGATTTGCACCCATCGCTGCTGCCATGCCGGGACGCGATTTTCGATGAGATCGATCGATTGTTGCTCATCACATGGATGGCCTGGCCCTGACAGCTTGGAGTCTTGCTTGGACTGGACCATGGTGTGGTCCAACAAGGCTAAACATACACTAGCTACCAGTAGAAAGAAGCCTAACCGGGACTGCGTGAAATCGGAATGGCCTACAATCCCCAGGATCCGGCCCACATCAGCTGCTAGCACGGGTATTCTACAGTACTACTTGTTTCACCGCGCGCGGTTACATGCATGTATCTCAGATGCATCCCCCAGAACCGTCCATTGCTAATAAGTTGCATATCACTTGCAGCAGCAATAATGTAATGAAGCAGCTATATGGGTGTGTACTCGGCACGGCTCGGCATCGATCGTGCTCTCCGTCGACGTACAGCACTTGCCATGAATGAAAGCCCGAAACGTGGCCGTCGATCACTGCCACTCCCTCCCGGCCGCCACTGCATGCATGCAATCCAATGCAATGCAACAGGGGCGACGGGCCTCTCGGCTGGCTCTCGGCTAGTCGGCTCACGCCTTCACGGGTACTGTAGGTTTTCTGGCCGCGCCGTGCCAACATGTGTACGTGATGGCCCTGTTGCCTTCTGCGAGCTCACGCGGCGCAGGCCGCCAGGGCACAGTGGCATGTGCCGCTGCCCACCGTGCCGGCCGGCCGCCTCTGGATCGGAGGGACTCTGCGTGCAGTGCAGGAAGCTGATGACGCGCGCGGCCGAGATATGAGCTAGGGCTCACCGCCGGGGCCGCGCCTTGCGCGACGATGAGGCGCGGCGGAACCAATGCGCTTTGGGGCGACGCGGATGGCCGCTTGCCTGCCCGACCGACAGCTAGATCGAGTAAGCGCGCGAGACGCCGGCCGCGGCCATGCCGCCCTGCGGCGGCGGTTAATGGCGTTTGGTGCCATGCGCGCGCGCCTGTCCCGCGTTCGCATGCATGCGCGCTGCCGCCACCTCCATGTTGTCATGTTGCATATGCTGGCCCTTCCGCCCGCGTTTTGACCGGAACGTCGCAACCGTTCTCCGTGATAGACAGTGGCGGCGCGCGGAGCTAGGGAATTAATGGCGATGCTATTATGTATATCCTTCCGTTTTTTGGCCACTCCTTGCTGCTGCGACTGCGACGACGTGCTGTTTCGGCGATATGTTGAAAGGGAAGCGCCGATCCGATCCAAGGCAAGGATGCTGTGGCTATATATGTGTCACGTCTCGTCTAATCCCATGTTGGAAGTTGTGTCTTCCGTCGATCACATGGTGGTGGTCCAGAATTTTGGATCACAAGGTTCGGGGAGACTCGCTGGTCTCTGCCCCTTGCTCCTCGTTGGCGCTCCACAGAGGGCTTTGTTCTCGCGTAGTCCTCAAAGGAATACAACCTTACCCTCACAAAGATATATGATGGCAAAGTGACATTCCGCAGAGGTCAAGCCACCCGGTCGGGTCTCCGGATATCCCCGGTACACACCCACTCGAGCTTATCTCTTGCGTAGTCCTCCACGGACTACAGCCTCGCCCACGCGAGGGTAGAGGATGGATAAGGCCGTTGGGATCTTCCGAGTCCTTCTCGCGGAGCTACCCCACCGTCTCCACTATGGGAAGTTTTGGCCAACTAGCCGAGAGCCTTCCTCCCTCTCACAAGTAAGGTGGTGGCCACTCCACATTCCGGAGGGTCTCGCAAGACTTACAAGCCCCACACTTACAAAGGATAGACGTGTATGCAAGCACGGATACTAGACAAATAGGTATAAGCCAAGATGCTACGGAAGCTCTCGCTATGCCGGGATGTGTCTATTTGCTCATGTGGTGGTTGGGCTCACAAATGAGTGTATGTGGCTCTTTGGATGGATCTAATGGGTGCCTCAACACTTGTGTTAGCTCAGGAGTCTCCAATCACAAAGTAGAGGCCGGCCAAGGGGGTATATATAGACCAAGCCTCAAAACTAGCCATTGGGAGTCTTCTTCTCTTTTCTAAGTGACCATCGGACCGTCCGATGCGTACTCCCAACTAGCCATTGGAGTCGACCGTTGAGTCTCCTGACGACCGTTGAGACCATCTGACTGTCCGATGTGTGTAACACCCGCGGTCTTGAGTTTGTTGGTCATTCTGTCCAACTCGTCCGATGGACCATCGGATGGTATGATGGTGTACCGTCCGATGCGTTGAAATGCCAAGACTTGGTCTTCTCCTTCCTCGCTGCCCAGATGGTCTGATGCACCATCGTACTGTGCGATGGTGGCATCATCGGACCTGTCCGATGCATGTCATTCGCACCGGCTCTTGAGTCTTCGTCTTGGGACTTCTTCTTCTTGCCGGATCATTCGATGGGGCTTCTCCGGACCTCTTAATGCTCCAAGAAATCGCCCCACTGACCACCGTGTCGTACACACGGATGTGACTTGATAGCGGCTTGGGGACTTCTCTTAGTCTTTTAAGTCCTTCTTTGAGGTGTTTGTATCCCAATTTCACCTTTTGCACCCTGGGACTTAAACAAAAAGCGCTTGCACACACATTAGTCCCAAATGGTACGTGTTGTCAACTCAACCACCAAAATCACATTAGGGAGCTAAGCACAAGGCTTAAGGCCTATTTTCCTTACAAACAGTAAACAGTAATGCGTATTTTATATTGGATCTAATGATGATGTCTATCGTATAAAAATATTGTTTTTTTTAATAAATTAGTCCAACGTCACACAGTTTGACTTAATACAAACATAAAAATCCTTATATTAGGAATAGAGGAAGTAAATAATACAATCATTGATGCTGTACATGATTGTTCTGCATTTGCATGTCGCGCTAAACCTTTAGTTATTTGTCTGTGTTTCCTGTGCGTTGGTTTATTACATAGTCCATTGGGGTAAAAAAACAAAGAGTCATGAATTATAATTACTTAGAGAAAAGAATAAATATATATGCCTCAATCAATTCTAGCAGTGCTAAAAACATTTTGTCACTAACCCAAATAGGGTGTTTAGCAGAGCTAAATCGCCCTTTGCTACCATAGTAAAAAGTAGGAATATCCAGTATTTCTAAAAGGCTATAGAGAAGCTATATAGAGTAGTAACTAAGTTTATCACAACTAGATAGTGACTACTGGATGTATATCTATATGGGTACTATGTCCAAAAAAATAGGAAGAAGACGAGTGTGAAGAAAGAAAGTTTGATTAGTTTTAGATATACTAAATTTTTTTATAAACTTCTAATACTCATTTTTTTAGAATTCTTATAGCCCATGTTGATCACGAACTGATGGCCAAGTAACTCAAATGATAGTAATAACAATGTGAGATGATGTCGAATTAACTATTAACTCTAAAGGTAGTAATTATGATGAAATAAAATCTCTTAAAATTTTAGTTTATCACCATGAAAAACTATGAAAACAAGTTTTATGTGTGAATATGTGCATTGCAGTGAGATATCAAAAGTTACATTAAAAACATACTATAAATCAGATGAAGGAACTTATTACATGAAAACTGTAGGTCTTGACGGGATCTAAAATTAATTTTATGGTTGACACCTTTTAAATTTGAAGCTATTTATATTCTCAATATTCAACAAAGGTAATGAACAATAGAGCTCTCGATTACTATTAGCAATGAAGTATGCTTGGGATATGAATGAAGTAACCATGCAATGCGAGGGGGAGGTTGTGGACTAGTGGTTTTGGTTCTTTGAAGCCTAGAAACGACATGTTCTTGTGTTGCCCTTCGAGTCTAGTTATTTTTAAAGATTATATGCTTCACCTTTCAAGTCTTGCTCGAGCTGTGAAGAAAGCAAATGGGCTAAATCAGAATACTCTCAGAATTTGAACGATAATCCCTCCCACAATTTGACTCAAACAAAGTAGCACCTGGAGCTGGATGGAGTAACCAGTAGGTAAGCAACCATATATATTTGCCAATTATTAAAAATCGACAACCAGGTGAATCTCTGAACAAGCAAATAATGCAACTATGCAAGTGACTGACGATAGATTGATACGTTCAAAAAAAAAAATTTTACGTTCAAAAAAACTGACGATAGATTGACGTATGAATCGCACAGCCTAGCTAGAACTATATATGCATCCATGCAGTCACACATGAGCCAAGAGAGGTGACAGTGACACCACACCAGCGCAGCGTTGCCTGCACAGGGTCCTCCATCAATAACGTATGAGCCACAGCACGGCTGCACAGCGCATTATTATAGCCACTCTGAAGACTGAACAGAGCATTAAATGTCGTCAGCAGTGTGCGTCTCTGAAACGGTCAGCCCAAAGCGAGGACAATCAACAAGATACGTAGCATATCGCACCCCCCATGAAGGTCGGTACACCCACGCTAAACCACAAAATTTCGCATGCATGCATGCATGTGCTGTGCCGAGTGCCGGGCTGCCGGCACGGGCGGGGGCGCATGCATCTCGTGCGTACGCCGGCCGGAAGGACGGACGCGCGCGGCTGTGTGGCGCACTGGTCGACGGTCTATTGCGCCTTGCACGGCTGGGCATGGCTCCTCTCTCTCTCTATGGTATGCTTGCTTGCTGTCGTCCTCTCCTCCTAGCGCGCGCGCGGGCGCCAAAACCGTGCACCGCTGCCGCGTACGCTTTATGCATATATACGCGGTCGGCGTCGGCGTCGGCGGCGGTGGCGTGCCCGCGCGCGATGCCAGGCTGGCAGGCAGCCGTATATAACTATATACGATACAATCGGGCCGACGGATCGTCGGAGCGTTTTTTTTTTCTCCCATGGCCATGGCGATGACGGCCGGCTGGCAGCAGGGGTCGCACTCGCACGGCAATGATGACCGATGCACTGCCCTCGATCGGTCGGCAGCAGCTGAGGTCGCCGCCGTACGCAGACGGCACTGCACACTGCCCGGGGTTCGAGGGCGGCCTGGCTACACGTACGTACTGCGCGCGTGGCGTGGCGTGCTGCGTGGCAGAGAGCGATCATCGTGGCCAGCTTGCTTTGTGGTCTCGCCACCGTACGTACGCCGGCATCCTAGCTGTTGCCGGCAGCAAAAGCTGCCGCCGTCTCGCTCGCTGCAAGACCTGCACTAGTCGTCCATCTCTGGGTCGGTGTCGGAAGGCTGGCGAGCGTGGTGTGTGCATCGATCATACTCCTATCATTTCCAGCGGTCAACGGAGTACTACTGCACAATCCCTCGGGTTTTTATATTTATCGCTTTTTGTGAAAAAAAATAAATTAGTTGGTAACAAATATTCAAAAACGGAGAGGAAGTATATATTGAGCATTTGAGCCTATCTACTGCTGATGCTCGATCATTCGTTCGATTCCCGCGGATCCAACGGCGCGCAGAGAAGATTTATTTCCGACGGACGGATGCAGCGCTAGAGGCCGCCCGCGCGCACCCGAGGCCCGGTGCATGTCACATGTCCTCAGCATGTGTGTGTTGCCAGTTGGGGAAGAGCTGACGGATCGTGGGGCGGGCGGGCGGGCGGGCGAGCACGTACGTCCAAGCAAAGGAACAAAAGCGCGACAGGCCACCGCATGCCGTGCCATGGCATGCCGGCAGGAGCAGGACCAGCGCGCGGCTCGTGCATGCGGTGTGCGACCCCGCCCGAGCTGGCCGGCTGGGGACCGGCGCCTCGGCGACGGCGATCGAGAGCTGTGAGCTAGCGCGCGCAGGGATCGGGCCCATGCATCAGTACGTGGAGTACTAGTACATGCGCCATTGCAATTTGCAATTGCATTGCATTGCATCGCGCGCTCTGGGCTCTGGCGCGCCTCTGTTCTGTGTGTGCTCCGCAGTCCGCACACGGATACGCGCCCCTCGATCGGTAGGCGCGCGGGCCGGGCCCGGCCGGCGCTAGTTTGGTACTGGACTACTGGTACAAAAGCTGAAGCGTCCCAGGAGGACGAGGGTCGTTCGTATATGGAATGGGACCAGTCGACATGTCAGTCCTTGTGCATGCATGCATCGAAAGGAGAGAAACGGCCCGGGCCGTGCGTACGGGTGCGGCACGGCTCGCTGCTGCGCTCATCGCAGTCGTCATCGTGGGTGCTGCCCAGCCATATACTGATAGGTACTGCCTCAGTTTCTTTTTTATTTGACGCCAAATAACTCGAAATAGAGCTAAAAAGGTCAAATAAAGAAGATGCAGGATCCGTTCTGTTGCCTGTTTTTACAACTTTAGTTATTGATTTTTTTCAAAAAAATTATTCAAACTAGTAAAAAATCCAAGTCAATTCAAACCATCTTTGGTGCTAAAGAAAAACACAACAAAATTAATAACAATTCATATTTTTTAAATAAAATAAATGATCAAACTTTTAGAAAAAATCAAACTCATAGTCAACGAAGGTAGCATCATATTATCGATATCAGGTATTCCAAGCGCTAAATGATCGGTGTCACTGTGTGTTTATATTCCTATGTTTACCTTAATCTAAAAGGTTTTTTTTTCTCTCTATCCAAATAGGTTTTATATATTTATTTGTAGTTTTTATTTTTGATGACATATGTTTTTCTATATACACATGTGTGATGCGCGCGCGCACACACACTCATACTTCAACCCCCTACTTGCATACCATCCTAGGCCTTTTTCAAACTAAAAACCACTAACCTTTCACATTGAGCATCAATTTCTCCTTGGTTCTATATATAATGCATTATTGTTAGCCTCGTTTTTGTTAGTTGCACATCGGCCGCAATCATGACGTGCATCTATATACTCTATACAAGTGAAGCATACTCAAAATCATTGACTCCAATTTTCTTGATGCTCAGTCTATCCACGTCATCTTCTAATCACTGTTGTCGATCATGATGTCCTAAGTACCATCTGTCCGTCCATACGGTTGCCTGGTCAATTAGGTACATGCATGGCTCCATCACACGATTCTTCTATGACTTTGCTTAGTCTCCTATTAATTGTTTCTCCTATTAATTGTTGTCGCTATATCTTCTGGGGCTACCTCCCATGACCTCCCAGCCACAAATGCAGATTAAACGGCTGGGCCATCATAGCATTCATCAAGCTCTATTACCATGCATGTGGAAGAAAGCTCCGTTACCATGCAAATGTGGAAGAAAGAGAAACTGATGGGTGAAACTGATTCATTTAAGAGGTCATCATCTCTCCACGTACAACAAATCCATATACAGTATTAAGATTCCCATCCACCAGCCCCCTGCCTTGCGTCGTGCCGGGCTCCATTGTGGATTTGTGGTAGCTACTTTGCTCTTGATTTTTTCAGTCTCCATGCCTTTCTCTTACTCGAGCTTGCAGCCTGCTTTATCTCTCCTATCCCTGAACTTATTGTTTTGAATTTGTTAGGTTGTGCTAAAGCTCCAAAGGTGCTCTACGTTTTGCTGGCAAGGGTCACTTTTCTGAGTTGTTGTTCACATTCATACACAAACTCTGATTATTTCCAAGTTTCCCTATTCACATAGGATGACCATGTCACCTCCTGTATGATTCCGTAAGTATTAGATTAGCTAGCATAGAAATTTGCCTTCTTTGGTTGATCGCAATCTTTTATACTCTACGCCATTTGTTTCCTCATCCTATGTTTTTTTAGATTTTTTTTCTCTTTCTATGTCTTCTCTCATGGAAGGCACACATTGAGGCAATGGGAATGCTATACCAACAGACATAGAAATCGAGTTGGCAGGAGGTTGACGGTGTTGATGTACATATGTGGCACTAACCATCTGTGCTACAGCTCCGTTGAACACTGGGCAAATCCATTTTGTGTATGTGGAATGTGGCACTAAGCATCTGACGTGATCTATTTGGTTCTAGACTCCAGTGCAACAAGCTCCCAACCAACATCGGCAGCCATCAATTGATTTTTGTTTACTGATTGTTAGCCATGAATCAAGTTCCTATGACATTTGTAAGTATAAGTATGTGAAAGCACAATGGATGTAGACCTTGGAGTATTGAAGAAAATAGATCACATCAGAGATGCACTATGAATTTTCCTAATGAACGTATTTTCACCAAATAATAATATCGAGCTCTCTTTGCTTCATTCATCCAAAAGCCTACACTAAATTCCTCCAACGATCAACACTACAAATACCCGCAGCAACGCGCAAGATACCATCTAGTTGTTCATATTTTCATAGGCAAGGAGTTGGACTTGGGCATGCATGCACAAGAAGGACGAGCCTTCACTCCTGCACAAAGGGATATCAGTACCGGTTGGGAACCTTTTTTAATACCAAATTCCCAACCGATACTATGGAATATGGACTAATGCCCTTAGGCTTTAGTACCGGCCGTAGGAACCGGCACTAATGGTTCATAAAAAGCTGAAAAATATGTCTCCATTGGGGCTCGATGGGCCATCAGTACCGGTTGAACCTCTATTAGTACCGGATTCCTAATCGGTACTATGGAATCGGGGCTAATGCCTTTAGACTTTAGTACCGGCTGTAGAAACCGGTACTAATGGTTCGTAAAAAGCTGAAAAAATGTCTACATTGGGGCTTGAAGGGCCACCGGTACCGGTTGAACCTATTTTAGTACCGGATTCCCAACCGTCAACTGATACTATGGAATCGGAATCGGGACTAATGCCTTTAGGCTTTAGTACCGGCTGTAGGAACCGGTACCAAAGTCTGGAGACCCTCCCTTTAGTCCCGGACTCCTCGTTGGTAACACCAACCCGTACTAAAGGATCTCTATGGGGTTGGGACATTTTCAATCGTTATTAAATTTTCGTCTGTACCGATTGCAACTTGTTTCGAGACCTATTGGTGGGACGAAAAGTCATTTCTCCAACGGTGCTCGAACAACTTTGTCGACAAGCGCAAGACAACTGCGCAGCCTGCTCGAGTAATGGCAATTTGGAGGTGGTCAACTCGATCTAGAGAGATGGTGAGATATATGAAGACAGACAGCACACGAACAGGAACCAACCTGGAGTAACCTTGGGCTGGTTGACGTTCACCACTCCCTCCTCGGCCAACCTGCCCAAGCCTCAGGGTGTCATTGCATCACCATGAAGATGATACCTAAGACATTCCATCATGATTGGGATGTGGAACAACTACATACCTTCAGTCTTCAAATCGTTAACATGACATGCGGGAACATCCTCTAGTGATCTAGTCCTGTCGAGTCGGTAAAGCAAATAACCTTGAAGAAGATGCAATGCTGCCACCATGCTGATGTCACGAAGCTAATAGGATGTGCCGCATGATGCTTAGATGAATGCAAGATGGACTATATTTAGTTTCTAATTATAATTAATATGATCGATGATGCACTCACAACTAATGCCATATTGATGTATTGTTGTAATTTAGGAAAAAGTCCATGATACAAGTTACAACCTTGAATTGTAAGGGCCGTCCAATTTTCAACCTTAAATTACAAAACCGGGTAACCACGGCCCCTAAACTAGCAAACCGGGCGAAAACCCCCCTAACTCAGTTGAAAGTGGTTTCGGATGGTGGTTTTCTTTTTCTAATCAATAAAATCTCGTTTAATCTCTAAAAATTTATAATTAAGTTATTTCAAATCAGAAAATATAAACATGCCCCATTTTTTCTAAAATTATAATCTATTTATTGGTGCTCTAGTTTAAAAAATTTAGAACTCATTTATTCCTACCAATATTGTATTATTGCTCTAATTAAAATATTAAAATAGCATTAGGTAAGTTCTAAAAATTTATAAATAGAGCATCAATACATAGATTATATTTTTAGATATCATTTGGTACAAGTTTCATATTTTTTCTTATTTAAAATAAATTAATTGTGATTTTAGATATTAAATAATATTTTATTGTTTTAAAAAATAGAGACCCACCATCCACCGCTTTCAATATGACCAACGGAGTTATTCGTTTAGTTTGGTTAGTTCAAGGATCCTAGTTACATAGTTTCGCAATTCAAGGTTGCAAGGACGACTATCATAGTTCCATATTGTAAAATGGACATTTACCTGTAATTTATATTGTTAACTTTGCTAATAATGCATTTTTATTGATGTTTATATACATTGTAGTATATATACTTGGGCTGTTACCGGCAAGAGTTCTGACTCTCCGTGAACTCCTCTATTTCTTTGTCTTCGTTCAAATGCCTGGCTGAAAACATACTGGAAATAGGACGTAAACGAGACAGATGATCTAGAAAGTGAATATGTTGCATTGATCTTAAAATCTACTGTGTGCACAGTACATCATAGTGAACATGCGGGAAAGGGCCTCAGGTCCATTTGGTAGGATTCCGTGTCGATCAGCAGCAGCACCCTCTTCGGCTGGGAATAATTATTTTCCATCCTTAGGTCCATGTCAGAGACACATTAAGCTGACAACCGTAAAAAACGATGTTAACGTGCCCGACCGCGCAATCGGCCTTTACCGGCCACACCACTCCGGCCGTGTCACCTTCAACCGCGCCCCCGGCCTTTCTCAGCTGCGCCGCCCCGGCTGTGTCGCCTCTAACAGCGCCTTGTCCTTCCCTAGCTGCGCTGCCTCCCTCCACCGACCGCATGACCGCACCGCTTCTCTCCCCCAGCCATGGCGCCTCCTTCCCCAGCCCGCGCAACCCACGCCTTCCTCCCCGGCCAGCCGCCCCCTAGCCCATCGGCGCAAAGGTCGCTGCTCTTGTCGTCCCTGCAGACACCCTGATGCCAATACCCCCGACGTGTAGCAAGTTATTACAAAACGATGTAGCAAGTTATGCACAAAAGATGTAGCGAGTTATGTCGATGTCTAACAAGTTTATATGATTATGTAGCAAGTTTCGTGGTCATGTAGCAAGTTTCTGCTGTGGCAAGTTTATGTGATTACATAAAAAATTTATATGATTATGTAGCAAAATTTATGGCATCTTGTAGCAAATTTTCTGTTTTGGCAAGTTTATATGATTACGTAGCAAGTTATGTAATATCTAGAAAGTTTATACGATTATATAGCAAAAATGTATGGTATCTTATAGCAAGTTTTCTGTTTTGGCAAGTTTACTTGATCAAGGATCAAATTATGTAATGTCTAGCAAATTCATATGAATATATGCAATAAGTTCATGTAACTCTTTTGGAAAAAACAGCAGCAAATTGTGTACATGGAAACAGCAAATTGCAAAAAGGCCACGAAGGCCAAAAAAAAAAAAACGTGAAGGCGCGCGGTGCGCGGGCCGAAGGCCGCGGGAGCACGCAGGCTGAGCAGACCGGCCCAAAAGCGCGGGAGGGGAGGGGGTGCAGCGCGCGGGCTGAACAGGCCAGCGGGCAGGCCGCGCAGCAGGCCGAGCGGGTCGCGCGCGCGACAGTGAAAGATAAATGCCCTATATTTGATGACACCCATGACCCATCCGTGAAGCCACAACAGTTCGTGGCTATCCGTGAACGTGAATCCCAAGCCCAGCTACAAGCATTTTAGCGAGGCCCAAGAACAGGAACAGCAACCATCACGCTCCATCGCCATCGCCTCGCACTCACAAAAGCAAAATTCGTTTTCCGCTGCAACGAGCCTTAGCTCAATTATTTTCATGAAAAATATATTTCAGCGCTATGCTGAGTTGCAGGGCTATGATCTTATGCCCACAAGAATTCTGCGTGGAATGGGGATGGTCTCAGAACGAAACAGACGAGTTTCAACGGCCAAATAAGCGTTTTATTATAAATTATTCTGCTACAGCATAGGCTCGCCTATACATAGAAACTTCGGTGCTGGACTCAACTAAAACCCTGAGTTCGAGTTTGTCTTTTATTCTTCAATACAATAGCTCTGTAAGAGGTTTACTGATTGCACCGTACAGAACTAACACATTTTAGAGATAAAGGTGTCATTGATGGAATTACCAATGTTCCCAGGACTGCAAATCCTTGTTTGTGTGGATGTCCGTGTCACAGCCTCTCGAAAAGAGTTTCTCAAAGATCACGGAGCGGAGGAATTTCAATTGGAGGTATTCTTCTACCCCGCAACAAGGTTCAGACCTCTTCTTCCAGCTGTGAAATGATGCTCGCAAACACCTGAAAGCCCTGAGCCATATCTGAAAACAGGCAGTACTCATTCTTCGCGTGGTATGTCTTCAGTAAGCCTATATGAGAACAGTAGCAGCATTAGATCGACATGTACATTCAGGTGACACTAGAGGACAAGGCAATGTGGCTATAATGGAATTCAATGGCCCATTGCTGATAGGAGCAACAAGTCCAAAACATCTTCTTTTAAGAACTTACCGTATCCAGCTGTTTGAACATCAAATCCTTCGTCCTGTAAAAGTTTCGAATTGGTTCTGCTTTAGTTCATGGAGATATAGCTTACAAAGCATGTACATTAACTCAGACCTGTAATTCCCGAATCAGAGGTAGACTCCCGGTGATGGAATATGGCTCCACGTGGCCAACTATTTCCTCGGTTGCTTTGCATAATGCCTGAAAGCCTCGAGACTCCAGATTGCAGGCCACCCCATTCATCACATCTCCGTCGAAAGTGATTTCAAGCCTATAAAAATACAATTACCAGTAATATTAATTGTCCCTCCCACCGTGATGGTAGCTCAAGGATAACAGAGTAAAAACATCAAATGGTTCACCTTCCTCGCAGATTTTCATCAGGAAGAACATATTTGGACACAGGCCCACGAGTATCAAGTATTGTCTCAAGTTTCTCATTGATGTCCTTGACATATTCCTTCAACTTCTCCACAACATGAGAAGTGCTGTATGATAATGGGAACTATCAATTTAACAGATCATTTGCAGCGGTAGAAGAATAAGCAGGAGTAGAACAACAGAAATAGGGTTACCTATAGAAAGGAGTCAATCTGTAATACAAAAAAAATAAACATAAGGTCAGGGCTCAGGACTAACTCCGTATTAGATGCTTCGAGAATAAAAGAAACAGGTATCAGATGGGATAGTCATTCGCTTTTAGGCAAAGACAACCATGACCTAAGTAAAAAACATAAGATCTTTCTTCAATGTTGAAGAAATAATTCTTGCTGCTAAAATATTTTTGCCCCAATAGTCAATTTCATATGTGGATATCCGTCTTTGTTTGGATGTTGATATTCGAGGCCATAGAATTGAATTGGCTCCAATACCAAATCTGTGTGAGAATTGAATTGAGCCTCAATCTAATATTGGTGGTTGCCTGGTTGGATGACATTGGGAAACCAATTCTGAGCAAATCTGAGATGTGGAGCTCTGAATTGGAGGCTATGAGGTGCGAGTGAGTGAATTCCAATTGGAACAAGTGAATTGATCTGACGAATGCTAATTCCATGATTCCTAGCCCCAATACTAAAATCCAAACGGGGTGTTATATCTCCTGATTTTGGCTGTAATTAAATGATGTGAAACTAAAGAACCAGCAATAATTTTACCTTATATCCCCTGAAATTGTACATTCTCCGGGAATTTGATTGAGGCCCCCACCAGGATCTGCAAATCACCATTTTTAGGAGTGTGAATGGCAGTACACGAATACGTACTCATATATTTTATAAACATGAACAAAGTAATAAAAAGGTGCAAGCTGGCCTTACAGCTCCACTTAGTAGGCTTCATCGTAGATGGAGTAGCAAACTTGTAGACTTTTTCTTTTTCGTGTGGAGGGAAGTCGGTGTAAAACCTTTTTTGGATTTCTTTTAGTGCTTCCATGTTCATCTCCATTGAATTGATGGCCTGGAGGGAAAACATAAATAGAAAGGAAGATCAACGTACTTTAAAACAATGATAGTGCTGTCTCCAAAAAACTATAACTAAATCTCTACCCCTTAAAAATTCGTAAGGATCCAACGGAGTTGTTTCCGTCATCCCCCCCCCCCCCAGTCGTCCGTCGTCCGTCTCCCTCCCCCTCCCGCGCCCGACCCTTCCGGTTTCGTCCGCCTCCAACCGACCTCGGTGCGCCTCCATCCCGAACCGCCTCCTGGGAGTCGGCCCCCACCCCTGCTGCCTCAATCCTGCCTCCTTCGCGCCCACAAAAGTGCGCATCCCCAGCGTGTCATTGCCTCAACTCCGCTCCGAGCCTTTGACCTTCATGGCCGCCACCATCGCCTCGCGGTCCCCTGCCCCTCGCTCTGCCGCCAGCACCCCGCGTGCCCTCTCTCCACCGCCATCCGCCCGCGGCCCCATCATCCAACGGAGAAGGGTCCCCCGCCGCCGGCACCGCATCCTCTTTCTGGACGCCCAGATCTGCCGCCGCACCGCCTCTGCATCCTCGACGGCCAGGTCCGTCGACGCCGATGGCCTCCTCTTCTTGTAGGCTCCTCCTCCACCCTCGCTCCGCTGTGTGCTCGCTCCGCTCAACCGCCGCATCCTCGCCCCACCGGTGCCCATGGACACGCGCGGGGCCGCCCCGCACCTCGACTGCCGCGGCCATGCAGCGGATGGCCGCGTGCGGCATGGCGTCCCTGAGGATCCACACGAGGTGCGGGAACAGCTCAGCGCGGTCGGCGATGGCGGTCTTGGCGTCAGCGTCCGCGGTGGGCGACGTCAGGATCGCCTCGAGCACCGCGGCGCTGTTTGAGCCTGCGCCCAGCAGCGTCGCGGCGACGTGGCCTAGGTCCTCGGCGACGAGCGCGGCGACGACAACCTCCTTGGCCTCATCCGCGACTCCGTCCGCGGACAAGACGGCGGCCAAGGCCTCCACCGCCATACCGACCCTCCCGCGCTTCTCCGCGCCGCCGTCCCCTGTCCCCGCAAGGTACGACAAACCCTAAAACGCGTTCTCCTCACAACTCCCCCCTCTCTCTCTCCCCTCGGGGCAGTGGCGGACAGCAGTCTCGCTGATACGAGTGGCAGCGTCTAAAACCCACCAAACTTGAGTGGCAAAACCCATGTGTCCTCCGTAGATACGGCCTATCCGGCGGCGAGCGCATCCAGATTCGTCAAAAAATCCATTTTTCCCATCGCTCATTCGCTTCCGTGTCCCAGCCGCCAGCAGCAGCTCTTTCGTCCACTTCTTTTTATTTGTCTCTGAACTTGCGCAGATCAAGCAGCGTGGTGGTGGAGTGCCCTTGTGCGTTGAGATTGGTTCCCCTCTCTGCCAGAGATTTGGGGATTTTTTTTGCACCTCAGGTCTTTCGTTTTTGCAGCTTTGGGGATTTTTTTTGCCCCCTCTGATCTTTTGTTTGTGGCCCCTGATCTTTCGATTTGTGACTCGATGCACCCCTGATATTTCGATTTGGGACTCTAGCGACTGGTGGCCACTCAGATCTTTCGTTTTTGCCTCTGATTTTTCGTTTTGGGACTATGGCAGCCACTCGGTAGTCAGCCACAGCCTTCTGACTCCGGCCACTCACTAATCCGGTGTCCCTCTCACCTGCTGTGATATTCTTTTTCTTTCTATTGATAGTCTAGCATCCTGGCTGTGTCAATGTGTTGTGGTTTATGAGCTGGATAATTCAGAGAACAGTTTGCGATGTGGCATATTGATATATGTACCATGTTCATAATAATATCATCGTTGCGACTGATATTGTTCTACCCATGGTTATTGGGCCTTGGTGGATATGCTGTATTGATTTTCTTCATTGATTAATTCATAGTTGTATTCGGACTTGCAAGAGATGTGGCAGTCCTGATCTGGAGGGTGAAGAGGAGAGGCTTGGTTGGACCCAGCAGGGCAAGATGTTTGGTGTTTTTGGCCAGAGGCCTGGCGGTGGCGAGTAAGAAAACTCGTGTGAAAAAAAAAAGAGATCTGACAGAAACGCGTAAGAAAATCTTATGCTGCAGTACAAAAGACCGAGAATCGTGTAGGTGTTAATTATGCCAATAAGATTTATGGGTCTAGGTTAAATGGCTGGAATCAAAATAGTAGAGGATCCAATGGATGGGTATAATTTTGGGTAGATGAGAATTAGGTGTAAAATAGATTAAGAAAAACTCACATTTTTATAGTATGGCTATTAAAGAATTAAAGAAGTGAAACTGAATTATACGATTCGCTAATACCAGACTGGAGATCCTAAGTGTTGTGCTTTGTGCCGTCTTGAACAGTTGATGTTGAGAGGCACGCCAGTCATGGATTTCATGGAGGCAGCCAAGAAGCTCCGGTCTTACTTCAGCATCTTGCAGTGTGATGACCAACCAACGCCAAAAGAGATGCTTTGGAAGGTACATTCAACTTATCTTTGTAATACTAAGAGCAGATTAAAGATGTGCATAGCTTTGTTATATCCCGTGGGTTCTGAATATGATAAATGGTATGTGGGAATGGGTATGTTGTTTATTATATGTGTTTAAGAGAGTGGATGTTCAGAGAGGTAAAGATGGAGATGGATAAGAAACAAAGAAGGTGGTGAAAGTAACGTGGAGATTGGTGTGCGAGAAATAGCTCGTTGGTACTATCCTTAGGAAGCTAACTCAAAGGAGCACCTATTGCTGCTTGCTATAGGCAATTTGTCTGTAAGCTTCATTTCTGGCATCACCTTTTTTTCACCGGATAAAGATATCTATGTAACCTAGGAAATTTATATGTGGTTCTGTTTGGAGTTAAGGGTCCTCAAGAGACAATATTGATCTTTATTCCTACTAGCTAAATGTCCGTGCGTTGTTACGGACAAATAATTTCATGCCACCTTAATACAATGGTTCTTTTCAATTTAAAATTCATGCCAATGCCTTTTGTTTGCATCTTTTAATTCACATGTTCGCGCTGTATGAGCAAAGCATTTTTAACCCAATGTTTTAACAGGAGGTCATGGGCTGGGCGACTGGTCAGATGAGGCCGGAGCTGCCCAGAGGACGAGGAGGCGGTTGGCGCCACACGGAAGCCGTGGCTGCCGCTGGCAGGCTGGGGGGGGGGGGGAGGCGAGCGGGAGGCTGATTTCCCTCTCACAGTATGACTTGTACCATGTTTTTTGTGTTGTTAACTTAATCACTTGTACCATTTTAACACAATTTTGGCCGGCTGCTATTTATTTGGTTTGGTTTGGATGTTTCCTTTTAGCTTAATGGCTGGCTGGTTAATTCATATTTGTATGTTTCCACCTGCAGAACACTTGAGAGTACAGTTTGTTTCATATTTCTTCTTTGTATGTTTCTAATTGAGCCGGTTGTTTCTAATTGCAGCCCTATTTATTAAAGACGCAGACTGAAAGGCACAACTGACGAACAAGGTAAGTACTACTGTGGCCTCAGTTCATGTGTTCTGCCTGTATGCAAATAGTAACCAATGCTCATGTTTTTCTCAGTCCTACTTGTACAAACTTAGATGCATGCCATTAGTATTGCAACACAAACAATGGTTCGCCTTGTGCAAGTATATGCCCACTGATGCACTGATCAAACCATGACAGCTAGGAACATGTTCTCAAGCTACTTGTGGCAATCTGCTTGTTCTCTGTTTCTGTTCCTTGTAGATAGAGTCTTCAAACAATCTGGTGATCGCACTCTACTAGGAGACCTTACCAGTTATGTTCACCGACTTCATTACAAATATGATTCAATTAACTAAACAGTGTGTTTGGTGTTTATAGATGAACATCCTGGGCCATCCAGCTTGCAAACAACACCAATAGATTATCCAGGCATTCCTTTCCTTTAAGATTATCCAGGACACCAAGGCGAAAAGCAAATCTGCTCCTGCTACCCGAATACGTGGGACGCTATGATCCGCCATCTTTTGTCTCGTATTCTTTTCTCAATGTTCAAATATTTTGATAATGCACTTCACATATTTGTTCTCTAAGAAAGTTTTATATTCTAGATTTCCTCATAATATTGTCACTTTATTTGTGTTTCGTTCTTTAAAAAATAGTATTTGTCCTGTAGCAACGCACAGGCCAATTGCTAGTAATAAATAAAGCTGGTGACAGATAATTATGCAGCTGACAAGGAAAAAAAAAGAAAATGTGATGAGAATCCTTGCAAACAAAGTTCTTAGGAGAGAGCCATAGAACACTTTATCGAACTGAAGCGACCTGACAAGTTTGAGTCAAATACCTTATGTGCAAGGCCACTGTGGAAAAGCTTCCCTGTTGCCTTAAGATGCCATGGAATCATTCCACCAGTGCCTATGCATGGCTGTTTATCAGCTGTATCTATCCAAAACCTTTGCATCACAAATTAGCCAATAAAAATCTGTAACATATAAGCCCAACAAACAACACATTAGCTTTTGAAGGTGCAACACTTACAAGGGTCCAGTCTTGAGCTTGTCAAGTAACCCATCCTTCACGAGTCCGTCGACACCAATGCCAGTAACAGATGAGTTCTCCTCATTGGCAATGAACACGGCAATGACTGAGTGCTTCAAGGGTGGCTTGACCTCACCAAGACGCCGCATTAGCATAGCCACCAGTGCAACATGTCCAAGACAGTCGGTTGTCCCACGTCCCCGAAGCTTGTCCTTGTCCTCACTATCAAAGGTTAGCGAGAAAGGATCAAAGTCCTGAAGAAATTTGGATAAGAAAATAAACAGATTAGAATCAATAGTCAGTTATGAAGGGGCTCAAGTGGCTATAAAAACAAGTATTATACTAACTTGGTGAAAAAAATATGACTTCCAAAAAAGCACAAAGAGAATAAAACAATGAACATTTTTACAGGTAGCACATTTGAGCCAGAAAAGAAAACAAATTAATTAATGGCTACAAAAAGAAAAGTTACAAGAAGAAACGCTTTTATAAAAGCAGAAAAAAAAGAATTTTACGCCAACAGATCCAATCAAATGTATCAATTTTCGGCCATTGATTTGTTTTAATGATTCAATCATTGTTAGTTCACCACTCAACCTACGCAAACAAATCGATGAAGATTCTAACATAACTAAAACACTGCTCGTACAAAGAAACTACATAAATAAAGACTTTTAGAACTAAATTCCATTATTACCATTTACCAAAACACTTCACTAATCATCACAGCGCCAAAAAATTGTGCAGATTTTACATGCGCCCGACCATACAACAAAAAAACATGTACCCGACCATGTTGCCATTAATTTATTAATCTTTATTAAAGGAAAAAAAACAGACCACTCGCGACGACACTCTACCGAAGTGACAGTTACTATGGAGGAACTATCAGATCAAGCAAACATGCATCTTCCCAGCTGTAACCGTAAGAGCAAAGTACGTATACTACTAGTATTAGAAGAGTTCGTTTTGGGCGATGGTCAATGGAATCCCCAAAACATCACAAAATCGATAAAAAAAACTAGATACAAAACGACGATAAACAAGCAAAATATAGCCGTGATTATCAGAAATTTCACACGAAGGTTCACGCAAACCTACCCACTCGCTGGGGTTGGCCGGGACGACGTCCATGTGCATGCCGACGAAGGAGACAACGCGGCCGGGGACGGTGCCGGGGTACTCGACGATGACGTTGCTCCTGCCCTCGGCGTAGCTGAGCTTCCGCACGACGAGCGGGCCGCCCCCGGTGTCCGTGGATACCGGGCGGAGCGCGTCGACGACGTGCTGCGCCACGAGGTCCTCCTGAGGCCTGTGGACCGGCGGGTCGTTCTGCAGGCGCGCTGACTCGCCGATGAGATTGGAGAGGAGGCCGACGAAACTATCGCGGTCGAGGCCGCCCACGAGATCCATGAGCGGCGCCGGAGATGCCATCTCAGATGGGGACGTGTTCCCCGGCGACGGCGGCGGCGGCGGCGCAGCGGCGAAGTGCCTAGTGGCGAGGTGAATCTACTCGAGTTGGAGGTAAAGCTAGGAGAGGAGTTTTATGAGTTTGTGCCGTTTGCGTGTCACGGACGGGACGCCGGCACGGAGATGCGTGCCACATCAGGACTCACGCTCCTAGAAGAGGTTTCGGTCTGTTCTTAAAAAGAAAGACAAAAAGGGGAGAGGTTTTATTCCCGTTTGTTTGCGAACCTTATTTCGGCCAGTTGTCTTGGGTTTTGGTTTTGGAGAAGATTTGGATTAAATCCCCTCCAATCAGAAGGGATTAAATCTCTTTGGAAAATCCTCTACCCGAAAAGGGCGTTCATTGTTTTAACGACGTGACACTTTTGAAACCGCAACGAGCTCTGCAATGTTTATTTCTCAGTAGGTATTGCACAACAGTTTTATCCGCATATTAGTTTCATCTGCACGTCAAATAAGGTTTACGAAAAGAGAGATGGCCGTGGTTTCGGGAGGCACAACAATGACCCATAAATGTTGCAAACCCTATTGATTACATGTTAAAATCATTCACGTGGTCGTTTAATCTGCTTACATGCCATGTAAAAAGAGACGGGGAGCTATTAATTATATATATTTATGTAATAAGTTTCAAATTGATCCGAGAACTTTCATGGTGAAATGTGAATATCAATCTTTGATTTATTTGACTATTAATAAACTTGATAATTTATCATATTTGGCTAACAAAATATAAAATTTTAGCCTTTTCGCTTAGCATAAACATAAGTTAATATAGTTATTTTCTCGATAAAGTAAAAAAGTTCAATCTGTGTAATACGAAAGAGGAGTAAGGGTAAAAACATGAAATTGGGCTTGTGAAAAAATGATTCCTAAAAAGAGCCTGAAAGTGTGGGAGAAAGAGTGCAGTCAAGACTTTCAACCCGAGTATTCATTGTGATTTATTTGGTTTATTAATACAATACACAACTTGGCAATTAGAACTAATCATGGGCCATTCGACCCAATCAACCCGTCCGAAAAGCAAACAGAGCCAACTCGAATAAAGCATTAGATGGACGCATACCATATTATTCGACCACAACAATCGACAGACATATATTATTCGAACATTAACAATGGACGGACTGAGCACATGCCATGTTTGTTTATGCAAAACCCAAGTTAAGGCACGCTAAAATTTTAGCAATAAACAAAGCTAGCTCTTGAACTGCCCAAACCACACAACCAAATGACATAACTGTCTTGCAAAGTAGTACCAGCGCTGTCACGGCACGCAGGCTCACCATCGCCATGTCCGAAAACTGTCGGATGTCGCTCCGCCGGCTGCTGTTGAAGGGCCACAGTTACTCCTGTCTCGGAAATTCACGCTAACATCCTGCCGAGACCAAATCGCCAAAGCCGGCAATCACCGCAAATCCACAATTCACATAAACGGCAAATGTACCAGGCATTAGGCAGACAACGCTTGTACCCGATTATGCAAGGGAATCCGTTCATCCTTTTGAAGGAGAAAACAATATAAATTGACAACAAGTGTACTTTTCAACAAAGAAGGAATGCTACCGCCAAATATACAGGCAAAATATTCTACCACACAAGCAGGGCACGGAGGGAAGAACGGATACCCCACACTACAATGAGAACGAACACAAAGAAAGCTTTCTGGTCCACCCTGCCCTGCCCCGTCCTCTGCTGAAGTACAAAGTTTCAGATTGTGGTGTCACACTATACGTGTTTTATGATCATGCATGAAGCACCACAGAGTGCGATCTGTGGATAGCTGTTCAAAGGAGGCCGATGAATTTTACTTGTTGCTAACACCTTAATCTTGTATGAGTTTGCCGTTAACACCTTATCTCATATGATCCAGCTCTCGTGATGTAGCGAACCCACTCGACAGTGTTGTATCCACTCTTCTCCCAGACCTAGAACATGCATCACAGGATCAGATTTCCATCTCAAGTTACAAGAAGTTACAAGAATTCAAACAAACATTTGGCGCACATACCTTAAGGAACCGAACACGTAAACCGGAAGCAGTGAACATTGGAACCTGCATGATGAAGAAAGACATTAGCTGGAGCACAGAGGATAGTGCTCAGAGAGCAGTCAAACAAAACATAACCATATGATCAAGCATATTCTATCATGAGTGCCATATGCTATAAGAATTACAAAGAATGAACAGATGCAATTCATAAGACATTACACAACAAAGTTCCAATACCAAGAACTACAGAATTCAATTTCTTCTCTAGGTCCAAGCTTAGTTCATAAACAATGAATATAAATTAAGCTCTCAGCTGCTTTGCATATCCAGTTCCAAATTACTCGCAGAAAAATCCAGTTCCAAATTGCAATAGACAAAATGAATTGCGTATCACAAAAGAAAGCAAGAACTCTTCAAATGGACGTAAGAGCAATACCTGAAATTCCATCTGGATAGGTGGTCTGTTCCATGACTTCTTTTCCCCCATGGTAGAGATCAGCTCAACCTCTGCGCTCATAGTTGCCTCAGTCTGGCCAGGGAATTTCCTGATCCTGTAGTGTTAGAAGTTTTTATCAGTTAAAGTATGTTTACCACCTGCAATTTGTGAGTGGAAAGAGTTCTTTAAAAAGGTAAAAAGAACTCCCAATGTAAACTAGACAAAGGTAGCCAGCACATACTTCCACACCAATGAATCAATTGAAGCATTGTATTTTGCTTTGCCTGACGTTGTTTGGAAACTAGTCTTTGCTGTCTGCTTTGGAACTGGCACTTTGACAACAACACCAAGTGCAAACATCTTAGCACCGAACACGCTCTTGACCTGCCAAAAAAACAAGGTTCATGTTAGTAAATTTCGATTATGTGTGATGATCCAACTCATGTACATATGCTTACTTTCACATTGATCTCCATGCGTGTTCGGCCCAATTCTTTGATCGTTGGTAGAACACGGAATGGAAGGTTTACACCCTCCGTGATTCGGTATCTATAACAAATTTATCCATCAAAATCCAGCCAAAGTGTATGAATAAAAAATATGCCATTTGCCATTACAGGGGCTCGGAATTACAAGTATAAAAAAGGTATGAGAAGATTACTTCATCAATTCAAATTCACCATCTGGTGGCACGAAGCTGACTGTCTTTTCTGAGTTAAATCTTGTTAGGTTGACACACTGGTGGAATGTAACATCATCGAGTTCTATGGTCTTCCCACTGTAGAGCAAGAGAAGACACACAATCAGTAACAAATTTAGCAAAAATGGCAAGGAAATGTGCCAAAATATCATTGCATTAATGAGTAAAAACCATGATGTGCACAGATTTCCTTTGCAATTTTTATATGATAATAAAGTGCTTACCTCTTTGCAGGTCTGGACTTCAGTTGGGCCTCTTTTTCAAGTCCAATTTTGTCATTTAGTCCTAGCTTCAGATCAGGCATTCCAGAAAGGAAGCACTTCATAAGAATCTTTCCCGTCACGTCACATCTTAGAACACTCCCTGCAGGAATGGCACATTTAAGTACACAAGGAACATCAGTCAATACTAGGGGAAAGACAACTGTGTAGCTCAAAATTAGGTTGGTCCATAGAGTACCTTTTGAAGACATAAGAAGGTTTACACTCTCAACTATGTCCAAGAAAACCTGGAAAAAACAGAAGATTACTCAACTAGTGCAACTAATAAATGAAGTAAAGACCAAAGAACATGTTCAAATAAGAGAACAAGTTCACATATAAAGTTTAAGCACCTCATTCTTCTTGTACACAAGTCCTTCTCTTCTCCAACCAACAGCACCTGTGACTTGAAGAGTTGCATTTGGAACAGGCTTGTCCGAGGGCTGTAAGTGCAGAAATGACAGGACGATCAGCATACAATTCTAGGTAAATTTTGAGTTTTTGACACATTCTAAGAAAATTCAAAATAAAATTTTCTGACCTTTGAGGAAAATGGTGACCGGACGCCTTCCTGAGTTATATACAATTTCAAGATTTCAGGTGACAGATTTTGAGGATAACCGAAATCCATAATCTCTGTAAAGTTATGGATCGCTGAGTAAGCGCACAGAAGTATTCATGTTGCAGTAGGAGAGTAAGGAATAAGATGCTTCAATACCATCAAGAAGTTCATATATCAAAACAAAGTTATTCCTGATAGGCATCTTCATCAAAAGCACCACCAAAGTAGGACTTGAAGAGAGCCACTGCCTGATAGTTTCAAATAATAGTCAGTCAAAATGATCAAGAATGATATACTTGTTTAGAGAACTACAGGATGATTTTGACATATTTGCTTAGAATAGATAATGTTTCGTTTCTGAAACATGCTAGCATGTTCAAATGAGAAGAACTGGGGTTTCATTCAAAGTTCCAAGCAAGCCCTCATGAAATCATACAAAGCAGACTATGTTGCACAGTTGCAGTAGTTCTATTAGAATATAATTAGAATACTAACAATAATGGAGCATCAGCACAAGTAACCATTGGAAATGACTTTCCATTCCTCAATATAAAAAACTCAGACCTTTTCGATTTTGGTGTTCAGAGATCACTAAACTATTATCATACTCACAGTTAGCAACAAAAAGTTCTATTTGCAAGATAAATCCAACCTTCGCAATGCAATAGTTACATGGTATAACAATCCCCTGGATCCATATTTTATACTCTCTTGAAAAGTTGAAATATGAAATATCACATAAGAATGTTAACAGGCGCCGCCTAAAATTTGTATAGCCTATAAGTCACATAAGTGACAAATCGGTTCCTCTAGTACTCTTCAAGTCTCACAAATCTTGATGTATCCATCCACCCTATATTTTCTCTACTCATATCTGCCCCATTCTAGTTCAGAATCGGTTATCACTATGAAAGTAATAGAAACAGAATGCACACAAAGAAAACAAATTAAGTGATTGATTCGTCCATTTTACTCCAAACAAATTAATATGCAGAAGTGGTGGAGGCAGATCATTTGTACTGTAGAATTCATCAAAACTAATATTTTTATTTGTATTTCAGACTCCTAAACCAACAAGACTGATATATTATATCATTTTGTGTGATATGTAAATTTCGTCAAATGTATGCATAGCCTAGAGCCCCAGAAGGAGTAGCATACCTCGACAACAAACTTGAAGGCACAAGCAACGTTAGCATTGCTGCTGACTACAATCACAATGTAAACATTGCTGATCCTCATGTAAAGGAAGGAGCAGCCTCCTATTTGCCGAACAGGACAAGTGCCAAGTTCTTTTGTTTGCATAATATGCATTCTGAATGCATCAACCATATTTCCCCTGCATAACCATACATGAAAACAGCAGGATTGATTCACTAAATGTATGTTTATCAAGTAAGAAGAACATTGGAATAAATGAAGCAAAATGAAACCAACAAAGTTTATTCTTGTTGAATATATTTTGAATAATAGAGGCAACAAGGGAATAGATGGTAGTAGTAAGTTTGCGTCATAAAAAAAAATCTACGTAACTGAATATATTGCTTGGCATGAACAAATTACGGCTGTAAACCTTTTGCAGGCTCACCCTGTCAAAATGGGTTCTGCTTGATAGAATTCCTCTGCAAGTATACCTAATGTCAAAAACGATCAAGTGGACTATGCAGCAATCAGCTTTGGGAGCACTAGCTAGCTACAACCCAACAAATCCATTTAGTCGCAAGCAAGTTGGGATATAGGAAATCTAAACGATAAAAACTAGTAGCCTGGTATACAGTCACATCTTCTTTTAGACAGCCCTTGATGAAACACTTAGGTGAATCTAAGGAATTCTCCAATTCAGTGATTAATAATCTCTTTGCTCGATTCCGGAAAGCAAGTAGCTCCACAATAGCTAATCAGAACTAAAATCCTTTCTAGATTCCAACCGTTCAGCGTAACCTTGGCACAACGCCATGACAAGATTTTAGCACCCGACGAGTCATATTCAAATCACCTAGGCCTGCCTCCCATTTTCAGCTATGCCGAGCGAACTTCCATCGGTCTCTGACGCAAAATGGATGGAATTCCACGAGCGACGACACTGGCCATCTCGTGATCTACACAGACGCGAGCCCTCCCAGGGTCCCTAGATCTACGGCTCCAAGCCCAGCACGGCACAACGTACCCAACATCGTCGCGGTAGAGCCGGTTGATGAGGACGTCCCCGCGGAGGTTGAGGAAGTAGATGGCCGATGCCGCCACCGGCATCGTCGCCCGCCTTCCCGGCCGCCGCCCTTATCTCGCGCTCGGTTCCACGGCGCGCCTTCGGGTAGCACTCCAGCACCGGCGATCTGCGGGGTCCGTAGCTCGCCGGACGGTGAGGAAGGCGCGGGGTTTGGTCAGATCTCGCGGGCTCGCGGCAGCACAAGCACCAAGTCGTCTTCCCGTCTTGGAGCTTTCGTCTTTCGGTGTGTTCTTTTTTTCAGAACAGACCTTTCTGGATGGCGTATTTGCTTGGTCACTTTTGGTGGGTGGCCTGGAATTGGGCCCACGAGGCATCAACTTTCAATTTCAGCTGTACTCATGGGTCAGCACTGGATTTTTCCAAACTATATAATTCAAAACAGAGTAGAGAGACACTCACAGAAACATACTTACCCTCGATAGCTTAAATATAGGAACACAGATTTAACCTAACCTCTGGGATACATACATTCAGTCGCAACAACAGTGGCAACCTAGCAACAACAAAACAACATAAAGAAGAAGAAAAGGATTTAGAAAACTAAAATGAGTTATAAGTTAATTTTTTTTTTAAAGTTAAAGGTGCTCAATAAATCAAGAGCTATAAGAACTAAAATAGGCAGTATGTTTTAGGCACCGTTTGGGCCAGGAGAAACCTAACTCTTCTGGCAAGCTTTGGCTAGAGTTGGCCCAACAGTGTCATTGATCTGAATCTAAAGACTACTAGTTTTTTTATAAAAAAAAATCCAACCATACACAAATATTAGGGCAATCTCAGCCCAAACCAAATAGTGCCTGTGATATATCATGCTGAATAGACACTGCCCCATAAATTGCTCTCAAATGCACCATATATATACATAGTTAATTTAGGGGCGAAGCCAGGATGCAAGTACAAGAAGAACAGATACATTAGATATATACAAAATTAGCATTAATTAGCAAAGTCACTAGATGTGAAACCTGATTTTGCCCTATTTATTCTCTCTTATTTAATACAATGCTACATCACATAAAAAAGTGTCACTTCGATTAAGTCATGGAAACATGCATTGGAACTACCCATCTCTAACCGAACATGCACACTTATTTTCTAGAGCCATATTTGCATACACATATCCCTCCTCTACAAATCCACGTATGCGCAAAACATACATGCATGTCCATATAGACGGAGTACTGGGGATGTTTCCAACCTGTCATTTCCCTTCCCTCCCTACTTTTGGTTTCCTTGCACATGCTAACGTGGTTGCTTACCTCTCCAGTGGCGGAGGACCTGTTATGGCTTACTATGGCCATGGCCATATCTAGATTTTTATTACTTCATATCTTCTAGTCATAAACAAAAGCATTCAAGGTGCAGTGGTGATCATGCAGCCTTTCATACAACATGTTGTGGGTTTGAATCCTGGGTTGTGTGATACTATTTTTTTTTGTTTTCCTGTCCTTTTTCTACTCCGTATTTTTCCCATTAGTTAATCTTGCCATACCTCAATTATAAGTTGTCCTCCGCCACCGCTTACCCCCTAGCTCCCTACCATAGACATTAGTGTGGACGCTGCTGAATTACCACTATCACACTAATCTCTTCATTTTTGTCCAAATTCAACATTTTAATTTCTTGAGAAATCAAATTGTTTCTTGCAAATTTCATGCACCATCCACGTGAAATTCCTAGATTTCAGAGTGGGATCTTAATGTTGTTGCACCAATAGTTCATTAATTCCCATGCTTACTGTATAGTGACCTCACTTTAGGCATATGGCATATATAAAAACCCATTGCCAGAACCCTAAATTCTGCACTATCTTCATTGGAACAAATTAAGATGCAAAATATAATTGTTGTCGATTACAACCGGCTAGAGTACTAGAGCATAGGTGTTGTGGGAGAAGTAAAAAACATCAACATTTTCTGTACTTGTGTATGGGTGTGGATTCATTTGTTTACATCGACAATTGCCATGGTTTTAAAGAACTTCCGGTCATTGTCGATGATCTCTCCACACCTGAAAGTAACTATAACAAACCAAACCTCAACAACAAAGATATTCTTGATTTTATTGTTTTCATAGGAGCCTTGAAAGGTTCAATGGTGTTTGTTGCTCGATTCTTATAAGACCCATAGGCTTCAAGCATTCTCTAGAGCAATGAAGATGAGCATCGCAAAATAGGAATAAAAATATCAATGGTTCATACATTGGAGGAAGACTAAGTGAGGGAGTGTGGCTAGGGCAGGCCGCCACTAGGCTCACTAGGACGTGGGTATGTATATAAAACAATGTGAGAAAATAAAGACTTGAAGGTGAAAATATTTTTCTTCTATCAGTTTTAGGCTTTTCTTAACATTTTCAATCTTTTCTAACATGTACAATGGGCCAATGCGACAGGTACAGAGGTTTTTATTGGGTGAAAAATGGTATTATAAAAACTCGTTCTTTTACGATGCACATAGATTTGTACCAGTCTAGCACCTCTTGGTTTGTCTTCACTTGAACCTTTGGTCTGCCTTTAAGGGAGGTCAGCCACGTCACCAGTGAAACGGCAAGCTCATTTGGTAGGTAGAGGCAATTTTGGGAAGCTTTTCATAATTTCATGTCAAATTTCAAATATTATTTCTATTCTTGCAACTGCTGAAAATCTACACTATAAAAGAGCGAGTTTTCGCAATAACATTTTTCACCCAGAAACATATATACCTCTCATGTTGGTCCCACTGGACAGGTTGGAAAGATTTGAAAATGGTTGGAAAGGGACTAAAACTGATAGAAGGAAAATGTTTTTACTGTTTTATTTTTCTCACCTCATTTTGTAACCATACCTAACAGATAGTTTCCTTGTTTTGAAATTAATGAAAAAAAAGACATCAATCAAATAGATTTCATTCCTTTTAATTTTTTATTCACCATGTGCATGTAACACGTATCTCTGCGCTAGTTTTACTCGAGCTCACTAAGCTCGTGAACTTTTGCTCGAACTTGAATTTTTCTCATTGTATAATTCGAGCCGGTATTGAAACAAGACTAGAACGAGCTAAAACATGAGTAGCTTATGCGCCTACTTTTTTATGCATGGCTGCCATAAGTTTCAAATATTTTCTTTAGGAAATAGGAGTTGTACTATATTTTAAATATCAGAAATATTTGATCAGTTGATTCTTAGACGTGGTGTTTACTTGTTTAATAACATTCGTCTTATTAAGAAGGATTATTGTGACTTTAAGCATGATTTAATTATATTTTTATCTTTAGATATTTTAAATAAGATGAATAATTAAATGCCGTGTATAAAAATGAATTAACAATACCAAACAGTAAAGAAACAGAGAGAGTAAACATTTTTTTTATCTGGTTTCAGCCTAATTACATACAGTTCGGCGAAGCCAATCAAACAAGAATGAACACGTCAATCAAGCAGCCGCAGGTAATCCCTGAAATCGGAAGGGAAGCACGTGTACTGCCGCCAGTACCCGCCATTGATCCTCACCATCCGCACTGTCCTCTGCTTCGTCGCCGGCGGAGTCTCGACGTGCAGCAGCCCCAGCAGTTTGGCCACTGCACCGGTCAGCACCATGTCCTCCAGAACCTTCTCCGAGGGCGCCACAACGGAGACTAGCCACAGAACCTTGACGGCAAGTTGGGTGGCCAGCTCCGACATCCGCAACATCGTTTTCGCCACGGCCGCCACCGACAGGTCGTGTTCAGCGAAGGCCAAGCGGCCTTCGGGGCACTTGCACAGGCGCTTGAGAAGCAGCAGTATCCGCTCGGCGTCGTGGCGGTCGTCGGCATCAGCGAGGAGCTCGACGAGGACGTGCATCGCGCCGACCTCCACGGCCTTGGCGGGCCCTACCCGGGACCGCTCGACGACGTCCAGGAGGACGTCGAGCGCGCGGGATCTGAGCCTCGTGGAGACCTCGTCGGACAGGAGCTCGAGGAGGGACTTGAGCACATCGTCGACCTCGACGCAGGCGGTCCAGTCTCCGGTGCCGGCATTGGAGATCTTGGTTACGATGTCCATGGCGTGCAGCCTCGCCTCGGCGCTGCCGCGCTGGAGCAATGCCATCACCGGCCCAATGCACTCCGGCGCAAGAACGAGCCCCACCGACGCCGCGTCCGCAAGGGGGAGCAGGGCGAGCACCGCAGCGGCCTCCTCGCACGCCGTGAACGCGGAGAAGTCGCCGCCCGCTCCGCTCTCCACGAGCGCCTGCGCCATGATCCGGCCGACCGCCTGGATCCCGCCCGAGGACACGAACTCGCATTGCATGGCCACGCTGCCAGCCATGCAGGTCCGCATGTTCTTGAGCGCGGTGACCTTGAACGGCGTCTCCTCGAGGTCGACCAGGGCCGACCGCAGCCTCTCCGCCTCCAGCATCCGCGACAGCGGCGTGGCCAGCTCGTGGGCCGGACTCGACAACAGCGACGTCGACGGCGATGACGAAGCCGACGTCGACGGCGAGCCGCGGTCGAGCCAGGAGTCGATGACGCGCTTGAGGGTGTGGTTGGGGGTGAGCTCAATGTTGGCGAGTGGCTGCATGGTGGCAGGGCAGGTGGCCCTGCCGCAGCCGAAGATCCACCGCTCGATGCTGCGGCGGTCGTAGGTCACGCCGGTGGAGACCGTGACGGGGTCGTCCATGAGCTCCATGGAGATGGGGCACAGGAACAGGTGCGGAGGCTCCTCCATGGCTGGCGAACTGACCACGGCAGCAAGATTGCGATGCCGATGCAGGCCACCACGCTCCACGCTGCGCTGGTGATGTGACGAGGCCTTTATAAACGGGCGTGATGATGGGTTGGCAATGGTGCAAGTCAATGGTCAGAGAGGACGGAATGGTAAGAGATGCTTGGCTTGCACATTGCCAGGTCCGCAAATAAAATAGATTGAATGCATTATTAATGGTGATGAGGTGGTTATGGAGCCATAAGAATTTCTGAAATTTATTTACGGCAGTTTACAGTCTACTCGGGCACTTTAGGTAGGTACGACAGTCCATCCATCTCTCATCCAATTCATCCTCCGTAATCCCCTCCACGCGCATCGTCTTCACGACCTGCAGCCCTAGCTCTCAACCCTGAACTCTAAAATCTTGCCGGAGATATTTTACCAATGATGGGGACGAACACAATTCAAATTGGATGATGGGGCTTCAATCACTAGGTATGACTTTGTGAATCAAAATAAAAAAATTACTTGTCACAATGTCCGCAAGTAAACTCGCTTGCATCTCCAAAAATTAGGTGCTAGAGGCATGCAAACCACCAGAGTGTAGTTTACATTTTCCTTTATATTAGTATGAAATTGTTACTGTCCCATGACAAGAAAAACGAGACTTGGGGGGATGTTAACTTGCCAAAATTAGGCAAGTCGAGGCCGGTTGGAGTAAGCTTTAATTTGTGGAATTTTTGCAAACTGAGGTCCTACATGATGCGAGCTTCCGACTAATTTATTTCACGTTTTCAAAACTGTGACGAAGTGCGTCTTTAGTGGAGTTGTTCCGTGGAACTGGTTGGGAGATTTGTCGGACGAAACAATGTGATTGTGATCTGAGATCTTGTGCTGAGTGCTGTGAATGCTGAAGTCATTTTGGTCATATTTGTGCATTGGTTGCGAGCGGTTGAGCGACGATGTTTCGTCCCCTATTTCCTTGTCCCCAATGTGAGATGCATTCCCTGGGTTTTTTTTACAGAATATATACAAATGGCATCAGATGTGCCACTTGCTCTCGGTCAAATTCCCAAGGTTTTAGTAGAGGAGGGTACGGTGTGCCTTTTCCTTTTCGAGTAATAACGGTGGCCTTTTGCAGTGTTGCAAATGGCTGCTGTATGTTTGCTAGCTTGCCAAATGCCAAACATTAGCGGATCGGAGCTCAATATATGTACTTAAGCAAGCTGAAAACTAGTGGTACCGCACAACTGAAAATCAGGCTACGTGCATCCGTGTCAAGTGCAAAATAAAATTTGTATAAGTGCAAAGTGTAAACACAGGCGAAATTTTTCGCCTGCGCAGAAGCGGAAATGGCTCGATCAAGAATCGTCTGCCACTCGACCCATCTTATATTAAATGCGATCGAGAGATAACTACCGCTGTTCATCTTCAGCCTCAGCGACTCCGCAAATTCAAACCATGTCACCGTACAACTTTTGTGCTCTTTTTTTAATCTCCTTTTTGAAAGCCACAGCCTACTAACTCCCGGTTCTGAGTTTTGACAAAGCTGCGAAACAGCACAGGACGATGAACTCCACTGCCCTCTTCTTTTTCTTTATTAAACAAAAATAATCCGAAACTACTTAGACGCGTCTCATCATCAGAAATTCACAAGGAATCATCGACAAAGTTGACTAACACGTCTAGAATAGAACAAACAGGCGGAGAATGATCATCACCGGCCGCATGCCATTAGAATAAATACTTGGGACTGACCTGCAGCGAGATCGTGCTGGTCGTACGAGTGATTGGCCATCTGGATTTATTATTTCACGATGACCCAATCATATAATAATAGTTAATAAGCGTATCTCGGTGATTTCATAATTTTTTCGTCTCGGGATTCCCCGCGGCAGGGTTCACGGTTTACCTGATCTACTTTGAACCTCTAGCTGGTCTTCTAGATTACTGATCAGACGCTCTGTCTGGCAAGTGGCCTCTGAAGTCCGGTGATTCGATTTCAGTTGTTTATTAGAGACAGCGAATATTTATTTTCCTTAACACGCATTGAGGAAGAAACAGAGACATTGAACACTTGGGTGGTCCTTGGAAAGCTGAAAACCAAGTGGTTGCTGGCTCTGGGTTATGAAATAAAAGTCTTAGCAAACAAGATAAAAAAAAGCGCGTACGAAAATCTTAATAGCCCAGTTTCGTTCTGAATTTACCTACCGCTTTGGTTTTAGTCAGCTCTGATTTGCGTCTTTGCCAACTGCAAAAGCAAACGGAAGAAATTGGCCTGGCGGATGTTCGAAGTCCTTGACCGAATCAACAAAGGCTGTTTCCGGTTTGAGAACAACCTGGCACGGCGACCCAGGCCCACGAAGGATCGATCCGCCCAACAGAAAGACGATCCGTTTCAAACTTCGTTGCTGTTCTTATACAGCTCTACTGAATTGGAATATCCTAATCGATATATGACCGCCCAAACGGCCACTGGCGCATCATAAATCTCGTCTCACAAGCTGCCCAGATGGCAAAGAAATGATCTGCAACAAAATCAGTTCACGTTGCTGAAAGATTTACAACATGCGTGTCGGTCCACACTGCAGATATTTACAACATGCATGTCGCTAATCATTCTTTCTTTGCCTTATAACCAAAAATCTTTCGACACGTTGGCAAGTTAAATCCATCAGGATCAGCAAAGAAATGAAATACGTACGTGATGTATTCACACACGATGAAAGATAATCCCATAAATATTTCTTTCAGCTCAAAGCCTTTATGAGGCCCAACCAAAACCAAGGAACTTGCCAAGAGTCTGCAGACAATTTTCTTTCATGGAGCCCACTAAAAGCTCCGGGCGTTCTTTTAGGGACCTCAATCTCATATATAAACAATCAAAGACTCGAAGGAGAACCGCCTTCAGGACAAAATGAGGCGCCGACTGCCATGATCAGTTCCAGTTCCCAATATAATACAGGCCCATTCCTAACGCGAATGAGAAAAACTGCATATACCTAAAGGTTTCCTATCTCCAAGGATGGAAGGAGCACCCACCTCTATGACAGCGCAGTGAGGTGGAAAAAATTGTCAGCAGTATGTAATCAATCAAAGCTGTGGCGGCAAACAAAGCAATATTGGCTCTGCTTTGCAAGGAAATTCCTCCCCACCAGGCTATCATTTCTCTGCAACTTTGATCCAACCCGGATTTTAACTCATAGGCATGAGTTGTGACGAAGTTGATATCAGGATCAGCGATGATCTCCAACGGAAAATTCCGCTTTGACAATTGTATGGACTGCATATTTGTACCCCATACCGACTTTCTTCTCTTGGTGAGCATATAAGAAACTGCCTAGGAGAGCTGACTGGCTGAAGATTGTTTCAGCTGAACATTGCATCAGAATAAATACTGACATGGACAGTGCATCAGCTGAACATCACACATATGTTCCAGATGATTTCCAGATCCTCCCTTCGAGAGAAATAACCATGATGGTGACATCATCATGGTATTTTCTGCGATCCCCTTGAGGTATATCTAGTAGCTCGTAAAAGTCCATACCTGAAAAGGCAAACTCTAGGTTAGTACTGGCATATTTGCTCATGGAAGAGAATTGCTGAAGAATCTCTAATTATCTAGGGATAGAAGTAGAGTGACATCGCTTAGTTTCATAGGGGTAACTATGATGCAGAGTGATCTAAAGAGTTAAAGATGTTTAAGCTGTGATAGTTGTGTGACCAATAGAACCAAACTTTTCAACAATAGGCATTATACTTATATGATAAATACAGCTAAATTTTCAACCATACACTGGTATCTATTTGGCAAATTAATCACCTAGGTGGCACCTAGGCGCTAGCTGCCTCCCTCCTAAGTCCTAATGTGGCTGCCTAGTGCCACTGTATACACATCATAATGGCTAGCAGCACAATCACAAGGGAAGTTCTATTAAATTCTATGATTGAATACTTTACCATCGTTGAATGTAAATGGTTAAATGGAGCTTAGCACTCTTTACACCCACAATGCAAAAGTTCCTTAAGCAAGCTTCTCATTTGAATTGAACATCTTTGTTGTGTGATTTTATACTCCCGTCCAAAATTATAAGAGGGTTTGGTTTTCGAATAGATTCATGCATTATCCTATGTATGTGTTTTGTATGTGACTAAATTCATCAACATCCATATGAACATGGACGGAGAGAGGGAGGGCTAGAACCCCTTACAATTTGAGACAGAGGGAGTACGTCAGTATGAAGCTTAGCTCTGAACCAGTTTGCATCCTATGACCCTAGGTAGAACTTGAAATTTTAGATACAGACCCCCAAAACAATGCAAAGCTTGTATTTTGGCACAGAGATTTGATGCCATTGAAATGGCTCACTGTCACTGACAGTGAAACTCAGTCCCATTAGGCATGAACTTTAGGTGGTAGATCAGTAAATTCCAATCTATAACAGCACAAACTTGTATAGCAACAGAATCTCAGGCTGTCACTTTAGAGCATACTCCAAAAGCTTTCTAATCACCAACAATACGTATGAAAAACTATGCATATGTCAATCAAAGATTCAATGTAGACAAAATATCCTCAATCAAAAGATGGAAATAAAAATATAAAAGAGGAATGTTAAAAAAATAAAACGACAACATATGTATTGTTTTGTTAAACAGGGATTCCAAACAAAATCTGAATAGACAAGGCAATGACCTATCAAATGTGGGTGGGTGCTGGGTAGTAAACTTTGGCCAAAGGATTCTTGAATGTTATGAAAATAATGGACTGACATATCAACCCTTGCTGTGTCAAGTTACTTCCGGTTTTTATGCATATAAATATAGATGTTTTTATTTCACAAAAGTAGCATGGTCAGACAGACAACATGAATATGTGCAAGCACATAAATGTTTGCACAGTGCACACATCTATGTCAGCCGTAAGGGTATAATGGAACAGTTAACAACTTAACATCCAAAACAGTCAAGAAAAGAGTGCATTTGCATTAACATGGAAAAGGAGGGCCACACCGTAGGCTTACCAGCTTTCTTTGCTGCACGCGAGAGTAGCTCCTCAATTAAACTCTGTGCAGGATCACCCTCTGGAAACCTCTCCATGAAATTCTCAACATGTAGAACTACCTCTTCATTGCTTAGGTACTGATATAAACCATCCGATGAAAGAACCAGAAACTGATCCTTTGCGGAGAGCTTGTGATGGCAAAGGGAAGGTATGCATGATATATATGGTGTGTCACCTATATACTCATTGCGAAACATCTCCAGCAATCCATCGTTCAACTTTGCCTGTCAAACATACACAGATTTTTCATCAAATTTACCCTTGTTTCCCCTTACCAGTGGCCTATCATAACAATCAACCTGCAGTCTCTATTACCTGTTTGAGGTACCCTGCACCAAATGCACGGGTAACCTTTAGACGACCCTTTACTCTGTCATTAACAATACATTGATCGTCATCTGGATGTTCACGTCTGATCCTCTGCACTTCCTGCATGTCGACATGAAACAATATGAGTTCATTAAGAAGATCCATATTTTCATTTCCATTAACACATCCAATGATTCAAAGAAAAATATGACATCAACCAGAAGTGTTCTGGTTTCCATTTACAATATGGCATCAACTGATCAACCAGAAGTGTTCTCTATAGTTATTCTGTCGAGATGTTACTCTCGTCGTGCCTTGCATAGTTCCATATTACTTCCATCAATGAATCCCATCCAGCCATATTTATTAATTCAGTCCTATGATATATGAGTGCACAACCACAGAACAACAATGGTTTGCAGATTATAAAGCCATGCTGTTGAACAGGACAAAGCACACACTGCCCATGTATTCAGTATTCACAGAAGCTATTATAAAGCTCACACATAATGATATACTAGGTGTTACTGTACCAGAGGGCATGTTCAACCAGGAGCATAAAAAGCAATTCTGTCTGAACATTTATATAGGACGCAGGATCATCTTTTCAGCTAAGTCAGATGCACAAATGCATCCATTCAGCTACGTCTGCAAAAAGGTTACCTCTTCAATGCTCGTGCTATGATCAGTCGACAGCTGCAATGCCTCAAGCCCAATCGCAGAATACCCATGGATCCTTGTGTCCGTCTCCAAACCCACACCAATGTCCTCCGCCCGCATGGTTCCAAGCATGCAGTCATCGTCATCGTCCCGTCGCTGCGCCACAATGGCGCGGCTGTCCCCAAGGTTCATCACATACACGTCGTCGTCCCTTAACAGCGCCACGAGCAGGCAGGCACCGGTCACCGCCAGCTCCGGGTGGGATCCCATTGATTGGTTGGTCATGTCTAGGTACGCCGACTCTGCGGTTGCTAGCGCCCGGGTGAGCGCGCCCAGCACCGCTCTGTGGTCCCTCACCGCCGGCGCGGCTGTCAGCCTCTTTGACCGTCCCCACTCCCTGCCGCTTTGACCGTCGCCAGCCGCCGCCGCGTGGGCCCACACGGGGTGCCGCCGCTCCTTCAGCCTGGCTAGCGACAGCGCGAACCGGCCGGAGCCTGAGAAGTCGAGCTCGCTGTCCTCGTCGTCGCCGTCCGCCAGGAACTGCCAGAGCCGCTTGGAGTCCGGGTCGGCCTCTTCGTAGAAGATCCCGCGGAGCTCGCGCAGCAGGAAGCGGTAGAGGTTGGCGACCAGGAAGTCGGGGGCCTCGGGGCCGTTGAAGCCGTCGTAGATGCCGACGAAGAGCCAGCGCTGGTCCTCGGAGACGACCACGTGGACGCGGTCCTCCCCGGCGCGGCCGTGCGCCCACTGCACGCCGTCGTCGCGGCGGAGCGGCACGACGCAGGGGCGGTTCTTCTCCGACACGCTCCGGCGCAGGCTGCCGAAGGAGGGCTTGCGGAACCTCCTGGAGAATCCTCGCGACGAGGAGGAGGGAGCTGGCTTGGTGGGCTTCGCTGGGAGCGGGCCGGAGAAGGGCACGGCCTGGTCGAGCGGGCCGGAGAGCTGGGCGCCGCGGTCGATGGGCCCGGAGAGGAAGAGCGGGCCGGAGGAGAGGTTGGAGAGCTGCAGCGGCGCGGAGGAGAAGGAAGAGGAGGTGTGGAACGCGGAGGAGTACTGCGACGGCATGCCGGCGGCGGCGGACGAGTGGTAGATCGGCACGGGCACGGAGGAGTTGGCGGAGAGCGCGGCGCCGGAGATGGCATGGCGGAAGGAGGACGAGTGGCCCGCGGCGGCGGCGGCGGCGGAGTTGGCGGCGTAGCAGAAGGAGTGGCCGAGCGCGTCATCCAGGCACGGCCCGTCGTCCGCGGGCGCCGGCGCTGGCCGCGAGCACGTGCACGCAGTGAGCAGCCGTGACGCGCCGCTGCCCATGGCATCCGACGCTCCGGCTCCGTCTCCGGCTCCGGCGGGGGCAAAAGCAAAGCGATGTGGAGCACTAGCCAAGCTACTCCGAGGGGAGTCCGAGTGCCGACTGCCGAGTGCCCCTTTTTTTAACCAGTACGCCGCACTGGCCGAGGGAGACGAGGGGCGGCGTGCGTGAGTGCGCCGTGCGCTATGACTACTACTCGCAGTAGCCGCGGGCGGGCGGGCGAGGAGGGATCCGTTTGAGAAACCACTCGCCGTCAACGGCTTCCCTGCAAAATGTGGCAAGACACGAGCCGAGGCAAATGCCGAGCACCGGAGGCCTTTGATGCAAATAGGTGCAAAGCCGAGGGGTTGAAATGTAGTGTGCCAGGTGGAGCTGGTATGGTGGTGGGTGGCCGTTTTGTCTGCACCCGCCCTCCTCACGCCGCAGAGCAGGGAAGAGGGGGGGAGGTGACGTGGCGGCGCAGTGTTGACGTGGAGGGGTGGGGGAGTGGAGAGGAGTCAACGTTTGGCCTCGAGTCTGCCACCCGGGCAAAGGGGACTCCACCTAGGGGCAGATGCGTAAATCCGTGCGGCGTGGCGCGGCAAATTGGATGGCTTTGGCGGGCCAGTAGGGCGTAGCGTTGCAAACTTCAACTGGCTGGCCCTGGCCGGCTGCCCAGTGGGCCCCACCTCGCCCTCGGTCTCAAACACGAATACAAGATGCAGTTTGACTACTGATTTGCTTAGTGGAGTATGGTGTTTTTTTCTTACCATGTTAAAGTTTCGTAAGGCTCCAAAAAGTTACTACATGATGAGTCAAAATTTATTAGCACGAGGCAGGTGGGGGAAACAATAAAATGGCAGGAGAAAGTATCCCATGTACAATTATTTTTTATTACTATACTGTAAAACGTAATTGAGTTTTATTTTACGTGTAAAAAGAAAGAAAGAAAGAAATAGAGTAATAAATAATAGAGCAAACATGAACACGATTTTTGACGAATACTCTTGCGTAATTGTAATTAATTACTGTATGAGTAATTTCTATGCTAAGGAGATTTCACCGCTTGAAGTTTGAACAGCATATTTCACTTTTCCAAACTTGAGCAACCACGCAGAAGGATAAAAACACGTAAATCCCGGTTGGCTATCGCTCGCTCATTCCGAACGAGCGAGCGATGCCTCCCCTCCCGCACGTCGGTGGGGTTTTTTTTCCTTTTTTCTTTTCTTTCTTTTCATATTTTTATAGTATAAGTTATTTTTATTTTCAGGATAATTTTACGGAAGCATAATTTATCACGATAATTTTACGGAAGCATAACTTATCAGAATAACTTTACGTAAACATAATTTTATAGAAAAATAACATATTTTTGAATAATTTTATGTAAACATAATTTATGCAACTTATCAGAATAACTTTACGTAAACATAACTTATCACAATAAAATATTTCAAGATAATTTTATGCAATCATATCTTATCACGATATTTTCATGTAAACATAAATTTATCATAATAGTTTTATAGAAACATAATTTATCAGAATAACTTTATACAACTATAATTTATCACGATAATTTTATACAAATATAACTTTATGCTAACCTAATTTATCATAATTGTATGATATAAAATTATATGCTAACATAATTTATAAATAAAAAAAAACAAAAAAAACGCCGCGAGCTCGCTCCGCTCGGGGGGACCAGGATCGCTCGCTCGATCCCACCCGAGCGAGCGCTCGTGAAATAGGCAGGCCCGTAAAAACATGGGCAAATGGTGGAACAGAAGAGCTGTGCAGGCTGTTTCACGTGAGGATAGCAGGGCCAGGGCCCAGTGGGTGCGAACTGCGACAGATAGCGAGAGGAGGGGCATTGGATTCTGGGGGGTACCTGGCAAGTCAAAACTCACAGTACTGTGATGGATGCAGTGTGCCGAACTGCGTTCCCGTTGTTTTCTGCCGTGTACTTGTCCCCCGTCCCGTCCCACTCTGAAATCTCAGCAGGCAACAGACAAATGTATGGGATCGAAAAGTTGATTGGAAAAATATCAGAGACGCAACCTGTGCCAAGACAGACAAAGGAACTAATCTTTTTTTATATAACGACGAGGTAAAGAACTAATCTTTTGATGGCGCAGCATGTTTCATCGATGCTAACATAAAGGACCGAGGAAATAGAAAAAACATAAAAATAAATAAGAATAGAGGTGCATGTCATTCATAATCCTATACAAATTAAAAAACACAAAAGTTTCTAATAAAATGTTTGATGTACTGTAGAAAAAACACAGCAATTAGAAGAGACAGAGAAGAGATTAAACCACATGTTAGAATTCCTTTAAAATCTCAACGCAACGAATCATTCCGTAGGAATTACATAATATTGATAGGAATTCAATCATTTATTTCAAAAGGCTATGTAGAGAAAATTTCTTATATAATTTGAACCATACAATATCTATCCTTTGCTCCAAAAAAAGGCTTGAACGACGAAGGGTGGGATGACGTCGGCTGGGTAGCACACCCCAAGTTCGAACATTGCCAATAAAACTGCCCAACGAACAAAAGAGACGGACATTAGAGTTCAGAGATAACTGGGGTTCAACCATTGATAATCTATGAGAGCATGGTGGTGGTTGCATACGGTATTTTTATGCCCCCTGGAAACACTTAATTTTTAAAATAAAGAAATAGAGTTATACAACACTTATAATTTCTCACATAAAAATCTTTAATGAAATGTTTGGATCCAACACAGAAAAAATGATTTTTTCTAATCCATCAGGAGCACCATGTACCTGCTGCACATTCTAACACATGTGAGGCTATCCGAGTAGTCTTAAATGCATAACTCACACACACCACATACATGGCTCGGTTCCTCAAACTGTGTTCAGCACAAGGACCAAAGGACAGAACAAAAGAAAAAATCTACCGAATGGAGTTGAATATGGGCGGTGGAACGGTCCTTCTGCTAGAATAGGGGAAATCCCCCCTGCGACACCCAAACTCAGTGTATCTAAGAGAATTTATAACCCAGGCACTTGAAATCAACAGCCTAGGTATAATTCCTCGGCCAATCAAAGCAACTTTCTCACACGTCGATTCAAACAAGAATTATATGTCATGATGTCGTTGATTTCAGCTATCAGCTTTTATGTGCGAGCATGTTTTCCGCTATAGTATTGCCAAGCCAGAAAAGGGTCTTTAATTGTAGCAGCATAATTTTTATTTAAAAGTAGAGTGCCTATGATTAAAGTATCAATACAACTATGTTATAAAGTTTTAGTCAAAATGAACAAATCTCTCTAAGGTTCTAAAGCAAAAGATTATATAACTTATCATTATGGAGTTTTAATACAATTAAAAATGCATTATTAGTGCCATTGGTATTTGAGTATGAAACTACATGCTTATCACTAACACATATATGTATACTTGACTTGAATGGTGGCACACGGCATTTCTGCGCACTTTCCATGTGAGCATTTTCCATAACAGCACATGTGGGTAAATAACAAAATCAGATATAGGTATATGCTTATTTTATATTAGTTTTAATAATGATACTGGTGAATAATTTATAGGTAAATGTATCATGTCACCTTATATTATCTTTCATAAAAACAAATGTAGATAACTTAGATGTAAATGTTGGGTAAATTAAATAACTGATAGTTTAGATGTAAATTTAGAGTGTTACTTTCTTATTATTTTACAATGATAGTGGTGGGTTATCTAAAATAAAATTACATTGGATGCCTATTATTGTCGGCGATATTGGAGTCGGCTAAGTTGATGGTTGAGTTTCTGATTATTTTTGAGAATTTCTAGGATCTATAAATTTGTCTAGTGCACCTTGTGGAGACTAAAATTGAAGCTAAAAAATAATCTCAAATCAGTAACGTAACATTATGATTTGATTCAATCCTAACAAGAATAACCTTAGATATGTGTTTCTTGAAAGAAGAGTTTTCAATAAAGTATTACTAAGAACATATGCAATTCAATATGTCGCTAAAACAATAGACAAGCAGAAAAAAATGATCATAAATCAAACAAAGATAACTAATACTTAGAAGTTTATATAAGATATATAAATGTCGTTGAGTTCTCTTAAACCTGAGGACAAGCCTAGATCAAACCATGAGAAAGATGGATGTAGATATCTCATCACGCTGGTTCCAGTACCAACGGCTTGGGTTCAACATTGTTGCTGTTTATTCTTCATAGGATATCTTCAACAGTGGTAATCTACATCCTCCTCTGTATCACTCATTCATTAGATTCCTGTAAAAAAGTTATCTACTCTGCATCTCATCCCCCCCCAACATCCTCTATACATAAAAAACTTTATGGTGTATTTCGGACCAGATTCGTTTACGTATGTATTTGTCATAACCTTAAATGCCATATACATGTTTAATCTTTACTTAATCTATTGTCTAAAACATGAGAAATGGATGGAGAGGAGAGAGGCGTGGAGGCTTTAGAGGAGGAAATTCCACGCTCCCTTTAAAGGGGGCTAAATGGCCTTAAAACGATATGAAGGAAATTGAGTTAAACATTATTAGATGACCTAAAGTATCTTTTAACCCACTGTTTAGGCAAACACCCCTAAATTTACTTGGGGTTTTCCATACATCAATATGTATACCTTATATTCTACATAATTATTTGTAGTTGATTTGTTGCATGTACAAATATTATTTATATTTTACATGCATAAATAAGTATACTAGCTACAATGTTTTCTTTTTAAAAAATCTAACAATACATATTTTGAAGCTACAATATAAAAGTCCGTTTAAATTGTCTAGACCCAAAATAAGAAGTGAGCAATTGTCTGGATAACAATGGTTGCCCAATGCCACGATGAGACCTAGCTACACGCTGAGTGACTCTGTCTTTTGGTCCGTACTTTGGTCCTATACTGTGCACAATGTGCAAACAGTATTTTTTTCACTCTGTGTATAGTGCACAAACAGTATTTCGCACATCTATATTCGTACCCTGGTGACACTAGTGTGAGAACGTAGAGAACCTAGTTTTGTCCTTTCTTAAAAGAAAAAAAGAGATGACACACTAAGTAGGCAGGGGTAGCAGGACCTAGTTCTACCATTTCAACACTCTCACTGTCGCATGCAATCAAAAAGTCTAAACAGTACGACGGCGTAGAGACAAGAGAAAACAAACTGTTTGCAAGTAATAACGCTGTTTCCAACAGCTCCTCCATTCTCTATCTCCTATCACTATTCTAACTTTTTTTTTTATCTACAGTGTAGAACAGTACTGTAACAGTGATGTAATAGGATATGAAGCACTGCTGGACACAGTAAGTAGTTCTTGATGTTAACTTAATTGGGACCCACGATGCAGTACTGAGTCAGATTGGTCGGGCTGAGTGACCCACCGTGAAGAAAAAAATCCTAAAATATGGAAGTACAAAACAACCTCTTATCAATATTAGTAATTAGTCAGTGTGTTGCTACGGCATCTTATATTTGAAATAATGATAATTATTCTACCGCATATTCTTAGAAGAAAAAAGCTGTGGTGTGTGGACAACCATTCAAAAGTGGAAGAGCTACAATAGCAAGCAACGGTAGGTAATAACTTTAAATAAAAAAATGCAGTTCCTAAACAGAATGCAAACCAACAATTGATTGTTATTCGATTTTAATCTATCACCATACATAACGCAGTTAGTAGAATAGTAGTTAGTACATAATCGATTGTTATTCAATTTTAATCTATCTCCATACAGAATGCAAACCAACAATTTTGCTGCAATTTCATTACTTCCTCATTCCACCTCACAAAATAAGATATGAACCGTGTAGGAGGTTATGATCACACTACTGGATGCAAAATAAAATATCCATCTAAAAACTAAGTTCAGATAACCACTTTGTCCGTGAGAATTAACGGATCCTAAACAAATTACTTCACAATGGCTCCTATGACCATCCTTTTGAAATTTTAATACAACTCGATATATAACTGTCCTGATAATTGAAAGCTAACTACAACCCATGCTGAAACTTTTACCTAGCTTGCTTTCTGATAAAAAAATCACTAATCATTCTAGGCCTACCTTCTACGTCGACCCCCAAAAGAATCCATTGCTACGTTGGATAGGGCTTAGTTTAGCGGTTTCAGAAATTGAGTAAATGATGGACCTTTTTTCAGAACAGAAGAGGTGTGAGAGTGATTTTGGGAGGTGGGGGAACCATTCAGAATGGCCTGAACGAGCGTAGGTGTACATAAGAATGGGGGCTGGGGGTACTGATAAAAAATCTGAAAAAAATGCACATGTCAAGAAGAGATCCACAACCAGAAATGCGAAACTGGGGGAAAATAGATAAGCAAATTGTCCCGGTAAAGAGGAAAATATGTTACTTGAGAAAAAAATCATCTAACATCAGAAAAGGAATAGTCTCATTAACTTGTGAATGGTTTTGGTCAGGTATGAAACAGTGATTGCATTATAATCTAAAAACTAAGTTCAGGTAACCACTTTGCCCGTCATAATTAACGGATCCTAAACAAATTACTTCACAATGGCTCCTATGACCATCCTTCTGAAATTTTATACAACTCGATATATAACCTGTCCTGATAATTGAAAGCTAACTACAATGCATGCTTAAACTCTTACCTAGCTTGCTTTCTAATAAAAAAAATTACTAATCATTCCGGGCCGACCTTCTACATCGATCCCCAAAAGAATCCATGGCTACGTTGGATAGGGCTTAGTTTAGCAGTTTCAGAAATTGAGTAAATGATGGACTTTTTTTCAGAACAGAAGAGGTGTGAGAGTGATTTTGAGAGGCGGGGGGACCATTCAGAATGGCCTAAATGAGTGTAGGTGTACAGAAGAATGGGGGCTGGGGGTACTGATAAAAAATCTGAAAAAATGCACATGTCAGGAAGAGATCCACAACCAGAAATGCAAAACTGGGGGAAAATGGATAAGCAAATGGTCCTGGTAAGGAGGAAAATATGTTACTTGAGGAAAAAATCATCTAACATCAGAAAGGAAATAGTCTCATTAACTTGTGAATGGTTTTGGTCAGGCATGAAACAGTGATAGCACTATAATCAGTCTCCAATCTTTGAAATTAAGGAATAAATATGGATATGGCCAAGAATGTTTGTTTTCACTGTTCTTTTGGCCTATCCTGTCTAAAATTAACAATCTACAGTTGGAAAAGTTAGTATACAGATGTTCCAAAGAAATATAACCAATGGAAATCTGGGCACTAACATATTTAATTCTTTGCATTATCATGTGATGATTTGTCAGATCAAAACAAAATCAGTTTAATGAATGAGCATATGCTTGCCCATGATGCTCCTCTAAGTATAATGTACGTTTAATTAATGAATAAGCAGATGCTCTGCATCCAAGTAAAATAACTGCATATTCTAGTTGTAGCTAATTCCTTGTCTGGATACCGGAACAACAAGAACTTAATTTGCTTAAAAAAATACCTGGGGGCTGATTCATGCACTTAGGATTTAGTACTCTGATCATCCACATCCACAGTCCCTATGTTGACCATTTATTATCATTTATCAACACTGCCTTCTAACAAACTGTTGCCCTTCATCCTTGTAGCAAAGCAATAGACTGTTTGGACAGATAACGATGACTTAGTTAAAATTTAGCAACAACGTATGGAATTACTTGTGGACAATGACAGCTTGCAAAAGAGCCAAAAAGAGGCTCAACCAGTAGATTTAAACTAATCCCTGGAAAAGGAACACGATACCCAATCAGAAGTATCACAAGAAAGAAGTTTCATGGAAAGCCTTGCGTCAGAAGAAGCTCATTTTATGTTCTCATGCAAAGTAGCAGGATAACACCAAGACAAGATATATAATATAATATAATATAGGAAAATTCATTTCTATATGTGCATACAGTTACACCATAGATAATTCCTTCTTATTTACTGTTGCATGCATGCATGAAGCTAACGGGTGCATTTTAGAGTCCAACCCGTTTAGGACGTGTGATCTTATATTTTAGGATCTTATCCATCAGATTAGCTGTTGGGTACTCTATAAATACACGCTAAATGCTGGCGGCGTTGAGAATTGTCGCAAGAGAAAACTCCGGTCACCGTCCGCCGATCGAGGAATCTCGTGACTGCTGATTATCATGATGCCGCCGAAAAGCTGCCATCACGTTGTATTGTTGCGGCAATCTGGATGAAGGGTGATCATCAGGTATGCTTCTGTTCTGTACCATGATTTGCTTGCTTTTCTAAATTGTCGCACAAACTTCTTGCTACATGCATGAATCCAGATTGATTTGCACCACGGCGAAGATCATCCACTACCCAGTACCCACCGGAGGCCGCGACCGGCAAGATTTATAACGGATGCAGATCGTCTCGACCACCTCGCCCTTTAGTTCACTTAATTCAGCACGGGTACTGGCAAGAGTATATGTACATACTACTTGCTGTATTTACGCATGAATATACCGTGCTCAATATACAAATTTCTCATACTTTATTTAATTATTATTGGTATGCATACATACTCCTTTTAAAAAAAAGGGTATATGCTCATACTCCGTATGTATACTTACATACTCCTTTCAATAATAGTAATAGGTATGTTTCCATACCCCTTTCAAAAAAAAAGTATATGATACCCCTTTCAATAGGTATGGTTGCATACCCCTTTTTAAAAAAAGTATATGCTACCATACTCCGTATATATACTTACGTACTCCTTTCAATATTAGTATGTTGCCGTACTCATTTTAAAAAATATGTATGCATACCGTATTAAATTTACTCCCTAATTAAGCCGGTGTATGAAAACAATACTCCAGGACACAACCATCGATAATATACTTCCTAATTAGTACTCACGTAGTATATGTATGCAGCTTGCATGCAAATGCACCGGCCATGTCGCATGTATTCATTTTTTTTAAAACCCAGCGTACTTTGTGCTGACCCAACCGCACCGGGCGGCGTTCAGGCAGCGAGATTACTGGATCCGTTAGCGGGTGTGCCACGGTGTTACTGGATCCGTAAACCAGAGGAGTATAGAACTGTTCTGTGTAGAATTAGAGACAAATACATTGAGGGTAGCTACATGCACCCGTAGAAAAAACGTGTCCATATAATATAATATAATATGACAAATAAGCCAATAGTGCAGGGCCATAAGCAATTGACCTTTCCACATTTACATGATCAAAATTGTGATGTGAGCCTCAGCAATGCTAGAATAGAATAATACATGTTATATGTATATTATACTGATTTGTGGATCCTAAATAGCCACACATCTCCAACTACATATGCTTGTTTATAATTGCAGTTGACCACACATCTTATGCTAAGCAGTACATGTACACGATGCTATAGTTACCTTGCTTTGATCTTGCCTATGCCTTTCTTCAACCTGCCCTAGGCAGGTGCTTGACTCATAAAACGGACAAACACTACTCTGCATCAGTTTTCAGGAAGCAATATACAAGCAGTAGGTGCTGCACAGACATGATTGCCAGCAGCAATCCACAAAAATGGAAATTCAATCGCAAACATCACCTAGATTCTCTTTCACTTGCACATCCTCAAGTCCCAGCACCATGAGACTGGCATCTTGCACATGGATTAGGCACAAGAATACCACCTAGCTACTGACTGAGTTTTCTTCCATGTCCATACAAAAACATATTTCAGTTTAGGAGAGGCGGGAAGTGGCTCAGAGAGCGCAGATTTCTTCATTGATAAGGATTTACATATTTTAGATTTTCAGTGTACATTGATCTATATTAAAATCCTGTGCTTACTGCATCTAAATGGAATAGAAGTCATCGGTGAGGGACTCTAACAACCTACAATATTCTATGTCCAAAAAAAGATGCTTAATCAGATCGAAGGGCACCATGGAAGCTTTCAATTCTAAACAATCTTTGGGCACATGAATGGCCATAGTTTTGCTCAATAGTGAAGGGATAATTCATCAAACAATGAAAAATCGAGTAGCAGACAAGTTCACGATACATGAGTTAGGGATTTGAAGAGATTCGAAGGAAGCAGATGCAGATAATTGGGGGAATACATTACAGAGTGATTTGGATGGATTTTACCTTGCTGGTGGTCGAGAGTTAGGGCGTGATTGGATACCTGCATTCACCCTGGGTCTGTCCCCGAGATGCTAAGCGTTGCTAGTTTGGTTGCTTGGTTCACCTTCTCAGCCTGTCCCCACAGATGCAAAGATTCCTCTCGAGCCTGGCTGTGTAGGTACGTAGGAATCGAGCGTTTCTCCCGGACCTGGCTCGCACAGTGCGGGATTAGGTTGGGCACAGAAACCAAGGTAACTTTTTTATCTCTTTATTTGATTTTATCTCTTGATTAAAGCATCTGATCATTAAACTAATTTCACTTTTGTGTTCTTAACATTTTTATGAACAATACTATATCACATTTAATAAACAAAATTCTATGAAATTATTTTTCTTATTTTTTATTTTTTTCATCCAATTCCAGATGCAGTCAACCAAACACTATTTTTCCAGAGTCAGGCTAAACAGATACAATCAACCAAACAAAAGACCATTGCATGCTCTCAGCCAGTCCAATATGGGCCATACTGGCCTGGCTCTCTAGATACGGGCCAGGCTAGCTCATGCAAGCAACCAATCGCACCCTTAGAGCACCTCGAGCGACGGATGTGAGGCGTTTGGGGTGGAGCGGGTCGGCCGGCATTGTCCTGCGGGGCTGGGGCTCGCGACGCCACGCAGGTTGGGCGGGGCCGCCAGCAGCCCATGGGGCTGCCACGCTTGGCAGGGGTCTAGGCCAAAGGCGCGCGCCGGTGCTCGGGTCGTTCGGGGCAGGCACACAAGACCGACGTCGGTGGGTCGGGCGGCCGGCGGCGCGCGGGTCGGGCGGGGCTGTCTACAGCGTGCTGTGGTGCCGGCGGGCATGATAGGGGTGCGAGGGTCGGTCGCGGCCGGAGCACGTGGGGGTGAGGCAGCGACGCATAGCAAGGCTGGTCTGCGCGTACTATATGCAGGCTAGAGTGAGGCGACGGAGTGGGGGTGGAGGAGTGTGTAGCGGCAGAGGCGGAGGAGGTCGCGCGGCGGCCGCGGACGGCGGATCCACCTCCATCGCGAGGAGGCTGTTCGGGAGCGGCGGATCTGCCGCCGGACGACACATACTTCCATGTAGGACCGGTGGCAGCGTACGCCATATGAGACTGCGGGGGAGGGGAGATCGGCGAGAGAGCAGCAGCGAGGCGAGGTGATGGAGCGGCAGCGCATGTGCAACGGATTGAGGCGGTGCGGGATGGAGGCGGTGAGGCAATGGAGCAGCGGTGCGTGTGCGAAGGCGGTAGGGGTGGGGGCTGGCGGCCGGGAGCCAGTGTGGGCAGAGGCGGCACGTACGTACGCTGAGGGTCGCGGGAGGCAGTGCAGGGGGTGGGAGACGTACGATGGAAACGCTACAAACTTTTTTTAAGAGCAGAGACTTCCAATCCGATTCGCCAGCAAAGATCTCATTCTGGTAAGGTTTTATGTTTTCCCAACCTAGCTAGTTCGATTAATGGGCCAAGCCGACCGACTGATGATCAAAACAAAGCTCGAGTCCACTAGTGAGCTAGTGATCTACGTTAGTAGTAATCATTAAGCAATCTCCTGATTGCTCCCATGGCAAGGAAGACTTTTCTGTGCTTCAAAGTATGGGCATAATCTAAGGAAATAGGGAATTTGGATTAGCATGTCGTTAATTTAAATGTTTGTGAGGACATTTTGTTGGAAAAGGTCTTGCAAAAACTAATTTTGTTTAGGTGTCAAATGGGAACCTGCTTTGGTTCGTCCGCTTCCCACCAAAAAAACGTCCAGCTCAACTGGGACCATCCATCCGGGAAAGGGAATCTTGGACTTCTGTTAGTCTCCTTGTCGCTAGATTAAGATAATCATAGATAATTTAGAATAGAGCAACATGGGAATAGGGGCTAAAAGTTCTGCAATAGCAATATATTTTTCTCAAAGTCCAACGCAGGCAGATAGAATAATGGTCAGGGCCTAGCCCAGGGCTATGGCTGGACTGGAGCACCGATGCGCCGTGTGCTGAAAAATAAAAAATCGGTAATAAAATAAAGAAAGCCCGGTGCACCTTTTGCGGCACAGACCATTGACCTTTTGTTTTGAGACGAGATCAAACAAATCCATCAAGTTAGCCTTCTGTCCCTCTTGACGGCCAAAAGCCAGCAGATCAATTGTGGTACCGGCAGCAAAGCTGCTTAGCTTAAGGAGACACGACCCAGGAGACCAGACACCAAACCCACTATTCTTAGAGTGGTTCTGCAGGCTACCAAGAAATAAAAAGGCTTGGAGGATGAACCGTACAGAACCCTGCAGAATGAAAACTTCTATACGTAAGTAATATACACTTTCTGCTCAGAAAATACATAATCAATATGCTCCTATGCAATCTACATAGAGAATCATTGATTACCAACCAGTGGAAGAACCAACATTTTTTAGTTTGATCCATTCAATGAGCTGACAAAATTGCCAATAATGAACCATGACAATTCTAGAACTCTGGAGCTGCTGTCAACAGAAAGTTTACAGCCAAGGCAAAGTGCTATATTATCACAGATTGATGGAATTTGCTCAAATTTCAGGATATTGCTACACAGGTATCCAATGGTGTTTTTTTGGGTCAACTAATTAATCATGTTCATTTTTAATACATTTTAGCAAGTTCTGGTTTGACCAATAAGCAATGAGCAAAATCAAGTGGAACTTGCATCCCGATGCTACACTGATAAAGTAAAAAAAAGGTTATTCAAAAGAAATAAGAAGTGATGTGCATGAATGGAATATGGATAAATAGCTGCTTGTATAGATAGGCCATTATACTGCTAAAAGAAAGGGAGAAATATGACATGAAAAAGTAATTTAATTGCCTGAACTTTGGACCATTTGTACTAAAGATGATAGAGTGATAGATCAAGCCTATTGTCCGGCACAAATGCACAGCGTTTTTTTATAATAATAGCATGACCTCTCCTTCACTCAAATAAACGGTGTACATGGTAATTGAATTTGCAGCACTTACCCAGCCCCTTTGCAAACAGGAATGTGCAGACCATGCAATGCAAGCACACAATGAATTGGAGCAACTCTATGTACAGTAGAAATTTGAACCTAGATAAAATGAGGGAACCAAGCAATTTATCCAACACAAGAGAATCAGTATGCCCAGATGTGTCATGCCAGTAATAAAACAAGTAATATAACATGTGAAGCCTGAATAATTAAGGAGGACATATAAACATAAAAAATGAAAATGTCAATCTAGAATTGCCAGGGCCCAATTTCCAGGTGAGATTATATCACAAAAGTATAGATAAGTTAGAAGCAGGTAGAAGAATAATTTAGAGATCACATTGCCTATATCCTGAAAATCTTCCATATAACATTGCCAATTCAACTTCTTTTATTCAATCTTCTGATGGTAAACCTTAAAAACATACTCCCTCCGTCTCAAATTGAAAGAGGTTCTATCCTTTTTTTATTCATCCACATTTATATGGATATTAATGAATATAGACACATACTGAACACACATACGTGAAGTAATGAATGAATCTAGGAAGAGGCCTGGAACCACAATTTGGGATAGAGGGAGCAGCAATTAAGGATATCATCAAATATCCTAGCATCGTGGAATTTCTGCACCACATGGCTCAGTGCTTCTTTACCCATCCTAACAGCTAGATCATGATCATGTACCAATGTAGGCATGCTTTCAGGTTCACAGAAAAAACCTGTCTCCAACTGTCTCAAAAGAACTGCCGCTACCGCATGCCATTATAGGCTTCTTTGCTGCCATAGCTTCTAAAAGAACAATGTCAAAGTGCTCATCCTGCATGTCATAAATATTGGAGTGTACAAGACACAAAGACAGTTATAATAAGTTCAGTCCTTTCAGGTGTTCAGCACGATGTGACAAACATAACACGGTCAGAAAACCTTCCAGTTACAATCAACCTTAATGTTGAGCACCAAAATTGGCTAGGGCCAGTCTCAGCTGCCCACGCCGGACACAGTCCGGTGCATAGGACCGGACAGTCCGGTGGCACCGGACTGTCCGGTGGGTGCTACCGGATAGTCCGGTAGACACTGAGTCCGAGTAGAGTCCGCAGTTTATATGCGATCTGAATAGATTTCAACTTGTAAAAGGAGTAAGACCATCTCTCCCTATAAATATAAAGGGCTACGGTCTATTGAGGCACCACAATCGATTCAATTATCTACTTTTTATCTTCTTTATTTTTTATCTCTTTTGTCCTGCTTTTCCAATCTTCTATGTTGTTCTCCTAGCGTCTCGACGGTGACATGGAGGTGTTCTAGGTGGCATGCCGATCCTAGAGCAACCCTAGCCACCATCCTCCCTGACAGGGTCCCTCCTAGGAAGACGACGCTAGGTCTACCCGAGCCCTCGAGGCTCACCAGACTATCCGGCGCGCCTCGCCGGACCGTTCGGCGTTACCGGACTATCCGGCGTCCACTAGCAACCCTAGGCGACCTAGGATTTCTTGTAGTGTTGGCGCAAAACAGTGCAAACACACTTTTTGGCGACTCCGTTGGGGAACGATTGGGTTTGATTATTCACGTCTAATTTTTATAACCGATCTATTACTCATTATTTGCCTTTACCTTTTGCTATCCGGTCATCAAGGCTGATTGCAATCATCTTTGCTGGGGAGAGATCAGTGCTAGATTAGTTTCGACTTTTGATAGCTGAAATCAAATCTTAGCAATATGATGTTTTCTGGAAAGATACTTGATGGGCTACTCGAGGAATACAAGCGTGAATTCAATCAACTATGTTTTTGGCTCAGTATGTCATGTTTCCAGAGGGTCGGACAAGATTTGATAAGAGTGAAGCCACTGTCTACTATCGAAGTATTGAAAGGGATGCGATCCACATTCTCTATCTATTACTTTGTCTAATACTTTGGATGAATATCTCATATACTTGATGGATAAAAAGATACAATCTGATGCTTCACTCACGTTCTGTATGGATGATTTTATTAATTTTCTGAAAAGGCCGATTAATAGAAAGGATAGTCATGATCTAGTTCCTGTTATATATGCATGCAAAAATCCACTACTAAATCTTGTAAGAATAGACCAGCTACTAATGTGATTGGCCAAAGTCTAATTTGGCAGCCTCAAGCCAAATTAAGTAAAGATCCAAAGTCCTCCGAAAAGAGCATAGAAACTAAATCTAGTACTTATACGCTCGGTGGGCAACAATTACAAGCTTCAAATAGTCTTTGTGATCAATCTAGATCAAATGGTTCGGCTCTAGAAACTAGAAAAGCTAATTCATCTAAAGGTTCTGAAGTTAAATCTAAGCCAAAGATGATTAAACCAAAAGAATCCTAAAGTTGGTGTTTGGAAAGTCAACGAAGCCAAAGGCCGTAGATTGCATCAAAAGCAAAAGCCGAAGTGTGGAGAACTTCCAGCTGGAAGCCAAAAACAAACCAAAGATGCTAATCAGCCTAATAAGTCCAAGCAACCAACCTCATCTCCAAAGAAAAAAATTTATGGTAAAATTCGGCAATGGAATAATTCCCATGCACCAAGCCGTTTTCTCCATATAATTCATTTATGCCTATACCATGTGGATCTTATATTTTAATATGCCTTATTTTTATCCACCATGGTTTCCTCATTGCTTCATATATGCCGTCTCCTCCCATATACTATGATCCAAATTCTTTTTCTCATAGAGAGTCGGTATCTAGTAGATCACCACATTCAAGCAATGACTGTTTTGATAAAAGAAATCGGTCTAATAGGAAAAATAAGCCTAAAGTGGTGAAACAAGTTTATCATGTCAAAGAAAATTGTGGCTTGAACAAAAAACCAAGTTTAGCACAAGATAATGAAAAGCCGACCATTAGTGGAGTATCGGCCAAATCAAGTGATGTGAATGTCTCCAATGAAGGCATGTTTCAAATACTAAAGCTGAGCAAACGTCGAGTTCCACTGGGAAGCAAGACAAGACCAAGCTGAAGGGTTCTGTGCACGCCGGACAGTTTGGTAGTCAACACCGGATTATCCGGTGCCCTTCACCGGACTGTCCGGTGTATGTCACTGGACTGTCCAGTAGATCTAGAAGCTCCAGTGGCAGCTCCAAGTCAGAGGGTAAGAGGAAGCCGAGTTTTGCAGAGCTCTTGGCTAAGTATGAGAAGAAATGGGTTGCCAAGAAGAAGGGTCAATCAGATAGCGGTGCAACTTCAAGATCTTCACATATGGGTAATGTGCAATCAAGTTCAGCGAATAATTATTCCATTTTAGCATGTTATCTTTTAGGGCCGGCTTCACCGTGGTCCTGGCCATATGTTTATCATTACCCAGTTTCTGCTAATGCCAATATATGGAAGCATATGTATTCTCAATATCCTGCTTCATATCCCTATTATGGAACATTATGATGACTGGTTCATGATAATATGGTCAAAGATTGTTCCAAATGTGTAGGTAAAGGGGAGTGCGCAAAAATCTGAATACCTACGGCCGAAGTGGTGTCCTTCAGGCTTATCTCGGAATCAGAAGAGAAGGCTTCGGCGTTTGTATCAACAAGAATCAATGGAACAGCAAGCAGAGGTGATGGTGCCTGTGAAGGAAGCACGTGCTACTAATTAGGTATGGAGACCCAAGAAGATTGTTGTAGTATCACCTTGATTTATTCAGGTTTTATGGTGATAATAGTTTTTATTGCCCTTAGCATTAAATATGGCCGGTGTACTATGTTTAATCATCGTCCCTAAGTATTTCTGGTGCAAAGATTGCTTTTAGCTCAGGACCTTCGCCAAAAGGCAGGGGCATGTGTTGAGTACCAAAATTGGCAGGGCCAGTCTTGCTGCCCACGCCGGACACAGTCTGGTGGCACCGGACAGTCTCCGGTGGGCGTTATAGAACAATCCGGTAGACACAAGTCCAAGTAGGAGTCCACAGTTTATACACGATCTGGATAGGTCTCGACTTGTAAAAGGGGTAAGACCATCTCTCCCTATAAATATAAAGGGCCACGGCCGATTGAGGCACCACAATCGATTCAATTATCTACTTTTTATCATCTTTATTTTTTATCTCTTTTGCCCTACTTTTCCAATCTTCTATGCTATTCTCCTAGTGTCGACATGGAGGCGTTTTAGGTGGCATGCTGATACTAGAGCAACCCTAGCCGCCATCCTCCTTGACGGGGTCCCTCCCAGGAAGACGGCGCTAGGTCTACCCAAGCCCCCGGGGCTCATCGGACTATCTGACGCCTCACCGGACTGTCCGGCGTTACCAGATGAGAAATTTGCTGAGAAGACAATATGAAACGGTGGCTTCACCACTTTGCCATCATCGTATGGGGTTTTGCCCGTTTGCCATTATCAATCGAGGCCATCATGCTAGAATGCCATCAGGGAAGATACGGGATGAACATAGCCCTACCACTTCCTCTTCCAATGACACCTCCATCTCCGAGGTAAGAACAGGCGACGGCGGCCTCCTCCTCGCAGGCTCCGGCAGGCTCATTGTCGCGGGCTCCAGTGGCCACCTTCACCGCTGCCCCTGTTGGTGTGGTGGGGAGGCGAGGAGGATCCAGCGGCCTGTGCACGTGGAGGAGGAGGAGCCGGCGGCTGGCACGCGCTGGGGAGGTGAGGAGCCGGCGCGGCCGATGTGCGAGGTCGCGGCAGAGTGGGGAGGTGAGGAGGAGCTGGTGGCGGCACGCGGAGGAGCCGCCGCGGCCACGTGCGGAGGAGGAGCCAGCGGCTGATGCGGAGCTCATCCCTCAGCATCCGCGTGTGGCGGAATCCGCCGATTTAATCCGGGCTAAGTACACCTGCCACCTCTGGCTTGCAGTGTATTTAGACCAAATCAAATCCGGTCGTCCGTCGAGCTACCCAAAAGGGCACTCGATGCAACCATCACCCAGGGATGCCGACATCACACACGTTAAGCCCTCGAAAGAGCCACAGCAATTACAACAACCCATCATTTCATACAAACATAGATTGATTTGTTTGAAAATATTTACTCAAAATAGGGTACGATCATACTGAAATAGAGTTCCAAAATAATCTCGCAGCGGAAACCGTAACGTAATACCGATATACTCTTGCAGCGGAAATAAAACATCGAGCCATGACATTGAGCCCACCATTGTTATTCTCGATCATGAAGTTCCTGAAATAAAAATATCAACAACGTAGGGATGAGTACGTGAGGTACTCGTAGGACTTACCCGTGGACGGTTTCAACCCGACACATTTGAGAGTATGCAAGGCTTTTTGTGGACTTGACTCTAACCCGCGTAATCTTACTAGAAGTGAGTCCTTACTTTCAAGTATCATTTATTTTTAAAGTATAAGCCTCATTTGATCCATTATAATTATCATTACGATCCATAAATCATATGTCTCATCATCTCAACATATATATCATCATAAAGTAGCTTGCAGAAATATAAACATACAAGTACAAACATGTAATGTAAAAAGCATGATTAAATGAACACGATATTAAAATTATTACTACGTTGCCCGTGTGCGATACTGGCATTCTCACACCTGGTGAGCATCAGCGATTCGAATCGATTTTTAATTCCCGGGAATAACTATCATGACAGGGGTATATGCTTACTAGCCATCGCGTTCCCACATATAGCCCCCATCTCCACTCGTCTCATCCCAAGTTCGATTCAATCCCGCTATTCCCCCGGGTTTTGCCCCCTCAGGAGCGATACCACGGCGTACCGGGTCAGCCCTTCCTCGAGTACAAGCTCCCCCAGGCCTAACTCCCTCCAACAAGAATGGTAGGAACCTGTCTCTGTTCTTCGGATGGCACAAGTAAGACTTTCACCGATCCCACATCCCGGATAAGCACTCTATCAATATTATGCCGATCAGCAGGCGAACAGCGAATCAGGCCTTAAACGACTCGGGCGGAGTCCACCAAACTATCCTCATCATTTTTCATCGTAATATACCCATATCTCCGCCCGGTCTCATCTTTTCATCAGATTATATCATATTGCTTTAGCATTTAAATTTTGTAAACAGTTTTGATTCCTATCATCTCGCGAATGAATATCTTCACCCGTCTTCTACCGTCTAGGCATGGCTAAGCATAGACTTCGATCTATCCATTCTACGTAGGTTATCAGGTATTTATGCAGGTGGGGTTTCAAACAACTCCTAAACGTAAATGCACAATCAAATAAAGGGTGGTGAGACTCCCTAAGTAGGTGTATATGCCTAAGGGGCCTACATTTTGTCGTTTTAACTTGAACAAACTAAACTAAAGTTAGTTTGCCGGGTTGTGAGGCTTTGCCCCAGGCAACCCATTGATCACTTGGACAGCTCCTCCTTCCAAATACCACTTCAGGGGCCTCCAGGTGGTATTTGGGTCTTAGTTGGTCCTCTGAACCACCGTGGCTTGATGTAGCTCAACGCACTTGCTCCATGATCACGTATCTAGCAATAAGCGCCACTATATGAATAATATGCATGATGCAATTCATGAAAATGAGGCTACACATGCTGAACAATCACTTAAGAAATATCATGGTGTACATAGAGCAATTATGCATTTATACCATCGTGTAATCATATTAGCATCCCCTTTTATTTTCTCTACTTCTAAACCTAATAAAATGACTATTAATGGATCCCTCAAGTAACAGCAACCAAAATTTATGAAAGGAATTCACAAGCACACTTACACAGTAACATAGCTTCAAGAGTTTTGATGGAATTTTGGAACACATTGAATAGCATTTTTCCATTTTATTGATTAAATCACCCTATCACTTGTCATTTTCAAAACACATAGTAAACAGCAAGCAAAACACACGAAACATTATTTCTAGGCTAGATTGGATCAAATGAGTACAATATAATTTTCTATGGATTTTTCTAGACAAGTTTTGTGTGGTATATATTTTCATACTCTAAAAATACACTAAATACACACATAGGGGTAAAGCAGGAATTAAGCATTGCATGCTAGGGTTTCCAAAAATCACCATAGATCTTAATCATCATATAAAAGCTACTGTCCAAATTTCATAATTTTTGAAGGTGTTTAACTTTAGTTTTGCTAATTATCTAAGAAATCATAACATGCAAGCAATCAGGGGCAAAACAGTCATTTCATACAGCAAGGCTTAGTCCACTGTGTAGATCTATTCATAAGCAATCCAACAAAATAAATTTCATATTTTTATGATTTTTCTACTAATTTCTAGAGCATTTTAAAGTTCATATGCCAAATCCGGAAGTTAGTCAAATTTAACCCTGTAAATGGACTACTTCGTAATTAAATCTAGCTAAAAGGGGGTAGCAGGCAATATGTACAAGGCTCAGTGCATAGTATGTGTAAATCCCACAAAGCATAGGGTTGGATCTGCAAAATGCAAAGGCTTGGGTTAGAATGTGAAACCCTAAAAGATCTAGGGGGTTATGTATGAGATCCATATGACATAATAAACAGTGACGGAAATAGAAAAATGTGGGAGGGGTTTTCCGTAAAACCACCTCATCTCCTTCTTCCCGACTCGGGCAGGGGCAGGAGGCATGCGGTGGCCCGCGATACCGCGCGAGGACCGGCGCGTGGGGCCATGGGGACACAGGAGGAGGGCCGCCGGAGGTGTTCCCGTTTGTGGGTCTCGAGGACCGCTGGTCCTTGGTCGTCGGAGAGCCAAACCGAGGCCGGGGCGCGGCCGTGAACTGGTGACGCGGTGGCGCGTCCGGGGTGGCGGCGTGGCCTCGATCCGGCGGCTCCAGTGGAGGGAGGGCCAACTTGAGGGCGCACCGGCCGCGCGAGGAGATGGCGAACCCGGCGCCGTAGGTCTAGGTGTGGGGAAGACGCCAGTGGTGGCCCTCCACGGTGGGGTGAGCTCCGACGCGGGGCGGCCATGGCAGTGGGTAGTGGGCGCCGTGTGTGGAGGGCGCTCGAGCGGCTACGACCTTCAGTATTTGGTGGATCCGGTGGAGGAGGACGGGGAGAAGCTCGTGCTCGCTCTGTCTTGGTTGGAGGAGGCCAGGAGACGATGGCGGGGCGGAGTTTTGCCGCACGGCCATGGTGCGTTGGCGCACTGCATGGCGCTCGGCTGGAGCTAGAGAGAAGCTAGAGGCAGGGAGATGAGCAGGGAGGGAGAGGGAGGTGGCTTCGACCTCAAGGAAGCCGGGGCGAGGGGCAGGGCGTGGGCAAGCGAGCAGGGCGTAGACGCCGCGTGCCCAGCTTCGGCTGGCAGCCATGGCCGCGTGGGCTGGCCGGAGCGGGGAAGGGGAAAGGTGAGCAGCGCGTGGACTTGGTCTGTGGACCGTGAGCCGATGACAGGTGGGACCAGAGGAAGCGCCAAAGTCTATAGTCCACGAACCGAGTGCGAGGAGTTGGGAAGGTGCGGGCCGACGTGGGGCCCACATGTCCCGCGCTCTGATTTTTCAGAGTGGGAATCCGAGGTGAACTGTCGTGTAGGGCCCACTCGTCATAGAGACCAAGAGAAAACGAAAATGCCTAAAATAGAAAAAGGCTGTTTGACCAAGGAAATGTGTTTCTGAAATTTGCCTATTTGATCATCCAATTGGCCGATTTAGGGGAAAATCACAATACAAGAAATGTTCACAATTTTGTCTTCTACATCTTTGTTATAAACATGAATACCAAGTTATGTGGATGTTTTTAGTGTAAATTCAAATTTAAGTTGCTGACCTCAGCTTTGACCAGGTTATGACTTGAAGTTCAAAAATATCAAACAGCCACTTAGGAGCATTTTCATATAAAGTGTATAATACCAATGTTTTTTATAATTTCATGATATACAATTTTTATATATAAAGTTTTTGTATGATATGGACTCTTGGTTTAGAAAATTTGGAGTTTTCCATTCAGGTCAAGTTTAGGCAGATTCCTGCTTTTTACATTAATCGACTCAAAACTCCACCTAAACCTTTGTGCATGTTATCACACTCAATACCAAAGTTGATCCACATAAAATTGTCTACATGTTTGCTATAGAGAGTTTGGTCTAAATCACATTATATTTTGAACTACAAGCACATATACATTCAAGGGTTTGGTCAAACTGCAGCTTTACTTTATGTAAAACCTTTCTTGTTTTAAACTTTTGAGTGACCAAATGGGGTCCAATTACTTCGAGGTCAGGTGCATTTGAAAGGTGGTCAGTTTAATTTCATTTCATAGAAAGTAAGATTTTGAAGTTCTATAGTAAAATCAAAAGAAATTTCAGAATGAAGTTTGGGAAAGAGTGTCAACTCTGGACTTAAAAAAATTTCCTGAGTGTTGGCTAACTGGGCTTGGTTTGAACTTTCGGGCCCCTTAACATCTGATTTTGAAAATGGTCAAAATAACATATTTGAAGGAAACATCTTGAACTAAAACTTTTGTATTTGATGTCTTGCACGAAAATGTATAAATGTTTAACTACTCAACCAAGCGTCGCAAGGTTTTGCATGCTCAACTTGAAAATTTTTGACTTAGTGATTTGTTGGTCCAGTTATGTTTCCTTTCTAAGCAGGGTTAAGTCCAAAATCCATGATTAACATTAACCTAATTGTGTGTCAAGGCTTTTGAGATGTCGGGGGCATCACACCGCGCCCTTGGCCATGGTCTGCGCGACCTCGCTAGTCTACCCATAGGTGCGGTCGGGGGCACGAGGAGGCACCACTAGGGGAGGGGGCGAGCCGTCGAGGCAGGTGTCGCCAGTGGTCTGTGGCCAAGTGCCCTTGGTGGGTGGTGCCACGCCCTGGTAATGAGGAGGAGGAGGGCCCGTTGACAGCAACGAGGTGGAGCAGGAGAAGAGGAGGATAAGGCAGGGGTACATTTGTCATTTCTTTGGCTCAAATTAGTTCGGATGGCATTTTGGCTTGTGGCCTCACTTTATAATGGCAAACGGACGAAACCCCATGCGACGATGGCAAAGTGGCGAAGCCACCATTTCATAATGGCTTCTTAGCAAATTTCTCGTTACAGGACTATCCGGCGTCCACCAGCAACCCCTAGGTCACCTAGGGTTTTTTGTGGTGTTTGGTGCAAAATAGTGCCAACACTTACTGAGTTAATGGAATGACACTTGATCACCCTCATTGGTTTATAGATCTTTATGAGTGTCTACACAATGGTACGTAAGTTTGGTAAAAAAAACTTGTACAAAAGCAATAGGGATTTTGTACATAAGACCCGGAGTTTAACCTATCCTTTTGGGATACTAATATATTGGTGATGTCTATTATTTTTCTCTGGCATTAAGTATTCACCATGTTCTGGTCCACATATATGAGAGTTGCACTCTCAAGTCATATATCGATCGAGTATATAAGATATTATGTAAGTAAATACTCTATCATGATGGCTTGTGTTAAGGGCAACATGTTTCTTGCTCGTTTTGATAAGTATTATGAATACTTGAGTCATTATGTGCCCTTAATATCGGGATATTTGGTATATTTTAATTTAGGACGGACCCATGTGATATTGCTAAGAAAATGTATGTTATATCTATAGCTTTTGTTGTAATCTTGTGTTACATATGACACTGATAACTCATATGCTCGCATATAAGGAATAAGATAACCATCAAGCTAAAGGTTATTCAGTCCCCAAGGTGTGTTGTGGAATGGCTTCAATCAATCTCCTAAGACATTATAATGGAAATAAGTTGTGGGCCTATGGAATTATTTTCACATTATACAATAATTATGATTTAAGAATAAGATTATTTTAACTTAGGAGTTCTTATCCCGGACTCATAATGTAAAGTGCATTTTTTTTTCTCAAGTAACATGCCCTGTGATATTGCCAAACACGTGGCATTGTGAAACATGGATCCAAAATCAAATGGTGCTAAACATTAAGTGATAAGTTAAGATATGAGGATTAAGCATCATACCCATTTTGGCTTATGTTTTAAGTCTTGCCGGCATAAAAGACATTATTGAAGCCTACGATTTTGGGTGAATTGAGATCTCAAGTGTTGATTCTGAAAACGTCGTTTTGTTCTCACTCTTATAATAAGTGTACACATAATTGTAAATGAGAACAAAATTGCACAATAGGACCATAAGTAAACGGGCCATCTCCCATCATGAATAAGTAACTATCCAATCAAAGTGGATTGGTATATTATAGGTACTGTGGTTGCTGTGGTATTTTAATGACTATTGTAAATCCATTACCTCGAATGATATCTCTATCAAGAAAGGACTTATGTTGTTAGCCCGTCAATTAAAGGAGAGAATGTTAGAATTAATCTCGGCTCTAACCATTTTGACCGAGAAAACTAGGGTCCTACCCCTTTTACGTGCATGTGATCTTGGGTGCACAAAGACTGTTTCTTTGGCCCGGTCCCAGGACGGCCAAGCCATATAAATAGAGGGGCTACCGGTTATTTCTAATGATGCGCTAAGCACTCGATAACCACCCTCTTAACCTACCGATCAAGCATGGTTTGGCGACGGCCGGAAGATCGAGAGCCAGCCGCCGTCCTCCTGACGGAGGTCTCCAGTCACGTCTACGAGGGGAGCCGAGGCCACCATCAAGGACAGAGATTAAGGTCAGTATTTAATTAATGGAGGATCAGTGTGTTCATATCATTAGGCTAGTAGATCCAGTGGGATAATCTTGTTTTAGTTCTAACACTTACTACGCCCTTAGCTCGCCCTCATTGTAGCTGGCAGCACCCCTGCCCCTTCGTTCTTGCCCAAGGGACTCATGGAGGAGGTAGAGGTGTTCGCAATCTGGTGCCAGTTTCACGTACTGGTTTCCTTAGTCGCCTATTTTATCAACTTCTTGTTTTGTTATTCATCTCAATGTTATGTATACAGTCTGCGGCAAGGTCGAGTACGGCCATAGAGGCACCTGGGTTACCGGTGTCAGTTCGAACCAGGCTTCAAATGACACCTAGATGAGTTGCATCCGCAGTAACCGTAAGATATCTGTTGGATCCACACATTTCCATTTTTTTTCATAATTCCATTGCAGACTGGTCCTCCTGTCTAGACCCCTCTAAAACTCCTGTAAAATCTGATCCAACCAATAAACCTATTCAGTCGTGCCTTACCAGCTTTGAACATTGCATTTACTTTGATTGGTTGGACTATAAAATTAGCAGGTCCAAGCTACAACCTGTTGATTCGCCAGGTGCCCGCATTCAACTATCCCTTCAAGAACAATCTGTTGATCCATGCTGAATTGACATGGTAAAGCCAATCCGAGCATGGGACACACACAACTTGTTAAGTCCTAACCTACACATACTTGTGGATTTGTCAATCAATTAAACTTCGTTTTTCAAGAATCCTACACTACGACGACTACCCGTACGAGCTCTTGCATGAGACCGATGGTTCTCAACCTGGGAACAACTGGCCTACATTGAACTAAGAGGAAAGAAAGTACCTAGCAGGTCCAAATATTGCCATTTATTCTATAAAGCAACCATCACATTTGATTCAAGTTTCCAGTTTTCGATGAGCACATAAGTTCTAATGTTGCACTAAAGCTTCCATTGTGCTACTGAATTTAAAGACTGAAAGCAGGTCATACATAATTTTTAGTTCAGTTCTTAATGTTACATACTGCTAGATATCAATTCAATTAATTTTATAAATGCTGAATTTTTCATTTTTGGATATGTCCTTCATGCTTTTTGAAGTCTAGAATGTGTTCAAATGCATATCTGAACTGATGGGCTAGGTGTACATGTAGGTGATTCGAAGTGTATGCAGTAATCTTATCTTATCTTCTGTACCTAAAAAGTTACACCCTACTACACTATTTTTCTAGACTATGCACAAAGCCATGTCATCTCAGGACCCCACTAAGTTGAATGCTAAATCAATATCACTCATCATCCACTAAGCCATCAATTTATATCTTCCATCGATCTTCTATAGCTTCATGTATGCCATCTTTTTCTGTGACATACGCATAGTGTCGCTTAAATTTCCACAGCAGCGCGCGGGAAATTCATCTATTATATCTATGTAAGAGAACCCCACTACCTATTTTTCTCAACATGCGTGAAGCTACGCCATTGTCTATATCACCGTCCACTAAGACCTCCATTTAAGCATTACATTGATTTTCTGTGGCTTTATGCATGCAATACCTTTTCGTAACGTACGCAGGGAATATTTCCTTTCATGTTGTTAATATTTTATCTACTATTTCTCAGCTTATGAATCATATTACGTTTAACGTTATAAGATTTCAGAAGCAACGCGTTGGGTATCATCTAGTTAAAAAAGGGACTGGGCATGCCAAATTCCCAGGCTTTATCCTTCTTTACTATTTTGAGGCTTTAAGTTGCTTTAATATCGAACTTTTTTTGTCGGGGCTATTTGGTGATCTACAACTATCGGCCATCGCCATAATTGGTTTGGCTGGAATGTAATTGAATGCAACATGTTTGCCAATCTCACTCTTTTGTTTGGAGTGCTTTTCCATATCGCATCCACCCATTTTTCACTGTTTTAGATTGCCTGACCTGTTTGTTAAAGAGCATTCTTCCTATTTTATCTTGATTTATCAGACAATCAGCAACTTAGCATTGAGAAACTGAGGTATGCTTTCAGCCTACTTGCCTCTTGATACATGTGTGCTGCTGCTTGGTTTGATTACCTGTGACGCTTACAACACATAGGACATGAAAACAATTTAGCCGGCTTTTCTACTACACTGCAAGCAGTCACTTCTTTTGTTTAAGAAGTATAATAAGCTGTTTCGTTTTGTTATTTTGGTTCCAAAATTGGCTCCTAGGCGGTACCTTTATTAGTATTACTGAGATGAGATGCAATTTTGCATCATTTTTCTATCCAACTAAATTAGGCTTTTCGTGTTTTGCACCAGCCCATTAACATATTTTTGTATTTTTAAGCAGTGATGAATATTTTGCTGAGACTATCTAAATAGCTTATCTTCCTGTGAAAGTGCAGTTTTGTGAGGAGGTACCAGGTTATTGTTCTTGGTGGGGATCATGATAGAACATAGCAGATATATTTTCTGGCTATTTGGATATAGCTACCTCACTTCCAGTTCTTTTGTACAAATACGTACATTTTTTATTGCGTCTTTGTGGAGGCAACATTCTCCGCAAGCTTCCAAGGAGAATGTGACCTTCAGCTTAGTTACCATGAAAATTGAATTCAAGATTTGCCTTTTGACGCAAATTTGTTTCATGTATAGGGAAAAATTCCTCACAAGCCAAAAAAAAAACCCATTCAACCAGTTCTAGCAAAACGCAGTCTCCGGATACATTCATGACATGAGTTAACATATGATTGAGGTTGCCTATGATTCAGTTCGCATGCAGAGATTAGAAATTACATAAAAACTAGAATGTTGTTTGCTTCACTGTACCTGCTACAAAGCTACCATGCGAGTCATCAGTCAAGTTTTTTCTTGAGCTACAAATAGAAAGAGTTTATCAGAATATTAAAATGGCAATAAACCATGTAGGGTCCAAATGTTTAATCATCATGTTATCAATGTCAGACCACCCCCTTCGTTTTTAGACGTCAGCACTCCTCCATGATCTTGTCAGGGTTGTCCAGGTCATCTCAATCTCAAGGCAGATGTAATTTCATTGTGGATTCATCAGATGTTCGTCTGAACCTTGGTTAGTTGAAACCAGCAATTAGAATCTCTTAACATATTCTGATTGTTCTAAGTTCTGTCGATTGAGGCTCTAAAGTGATTGGTGTGAGAGTGAGACTCAAGCCATTGGATGATGCCCTGATCCTCTACTGAAAGTCTTGGTGTGAGAGTGAGATGTATATATTTGTGCAAAATATGTTCTGAAACTCTGAATGTCTGAAACAATGGGAACATTGAATGTTTGAAACATTGGGAACACTAAATCACTTGCTGTTTTCCGTCCTCTTATATCTTTTTTTTATAATTGTAATGCCAATACTTGCTTTGCTTCGTCTTCTGTCTTGAATGGATTTGGGAGGCGATTGAACTTGCACAGTCCGAGAATCGCCCGAAGGCACGAAGAACGAGTCATGCCCGCGGGTGCTGCAGTTCAATCATAAGCTGTGTCTGCGACTCAAGTCCCATGGGCTTTCAAATACGGCCCTTTTGTAGCAGCCCAACAAATGAACCAAATACCTTAGGTCGCAGCAACCCCACTCTCAGTTCCTGGACCTCCAACCCGAACCACACACCCGCGCGGCCGATGGCCTCCACCACGTCGCCGGCGACATCTGCGGTGGCCTTGGCCTTCGCCGCTGTCACCTGCGTCAAGTTCCTCCTCATTCCCACGTACTGCTGCACCGACTTCAATGTACACCGATACTAGCTCGCCCTCAAGCATGCGCTCCCCGCGCGGCAGTGCTACACCGACGCCTCCTCCCAATAGACGCTCGACTACGTGCCCTTCTTCGCCTACTTCTCCTGTGTCCTCTCCCTCCCCGCGCTACTCGTCGACGCGACCTTTGTCTCAATCCCCGTGCCCGACTCGCCGCCCTTCGCACATTCCTCTACCTCCGCCTCACCGTCGCCTTCTCCGACCTCCTCCTCCTCGGCTCCGTCCTCTCGTTGGCCAGGGACGCGCGGCGGAGCCACGGAGGCAGCAGCCATTTCTCGCTCTCGCTCTCATGCTCGTCCTATGGTCGCCGGCACTGCTCACTGTCAACCACATCCATTTCTAGTATCATGGATTCCTCATGGGCCTGCGACTGCTTTCACTCTACTTTCTTGAGCAGTGGTGGGATCTTGCCCGAGGATCTTATTGATCGCACGCGCCGTCCCTTTCACCCAACGCGCGGTCTCTCTTCTTCCTCCTCCCGCCCCCGCCCCTCCCACCGCCGCCAGCAGGTACGCCTCCCTCCTCGTTCTCTCTTCTTCCTCTTTATTCCCCCTCCTCTGCCGGCGCCACCCCCCTCCCCGCCCCGCCGTTGCCTCGCCACCCTCGCCGCGGCCTCCCCGCCCACCACCCCTCTCAGCACCGATCCGACCCGCGTCCTCCACCTCCATGGCCGCCGCCGCGTGGAGCTCCCCCGCCCCACCCTGGCCCAACCGCTGTCCGACCCCGCCCGACCGGCGGCGCCCTTGCCGCCGGTCCCAGCCGCCGGCCACCTCGCCACCACCGTCGGACCGGCCTGCCTCCCTCGGCCCTCCCTCTAAGGCCGGAGGTGGAGGAGGCATGGGGGGTGGCCATGGCGGCGGTGGAACCCTCCACCCTAAACCCTAACCCTAACCGCCGCCGCGCCCCCACCAGCCGCCGTCCGGGAGGCCGCCCACGTCTCGGCACCCTCGCCTCGGCCTCCCCGCCCGCCGCCCCGCCGGCCTCCTCCCGCAGCGTCTTCCCTGTCCCGACAACTGCCATGTGGCGCGCGTCGGGGGGGTCCCCCCTCCCGACACGCGCACGTCAAGTAGTGATTGGGGATCTTGCTGGGGGCGTCGTGTTTGCTTCCTTGCTGTGCTCGAAGCACCTGTTTCTTGTGGCTGGCTGTCTGCGCCGGTGTACTTTATGTATTTGTTCCGGCATTATTGCTGCTGCCGGGGTGTCGTGAAGGGGCTAGGAAGGCTGATGCTGATGGGCTCTGGAGTGGCTGCTGTTTTTGTTGCAGCATTTGTGCCCTTCGTGTATGAAACCAACTAAAGTACCTCATAAATTTATATATAAATTATTTACCATGTTATTATAAAAGACCAATTAGAAAACTCTATAAATTTGCATATAAATTACGGACCATGCTATTATAAAAGATGAATTAAACTAACCTCTAAAATTTAAATGTAAATTACCCATGATGCTATTACACATAAATCGACTATTGTGTTATTGTAAACGATTATTTAAAGAAACCCTTACTTTGCATATTTATTATCACTATGTCATTATAAAATAATAATATTAATAATTAGCTAGAGACTATTATTGATATATAAGGTAAAAAATTATGTATATATACAAACGCTCTATCTATTAAAGTATAACATATAAGAAATATATTGAATAATAGCATTTTTGATTAATTGTAGGTATCAAATTTATATATACATTTTAATATTTATATTTCATCTTAGCCCATGTGTTGCACCGGGTTGACGTGCTAGTATACAATAATAGAGATTTTATTCAATTCCTGGTAGATTGTGGTATCCCACATGCTTGTTTGCAATCGTTAAGGAATGCGAACATGAACACTATTTTATTCATTATACATATTCATAAAATTTAGATCTTATATTAACAATAATCATCTTAAATCGATCTACAATCCCTGCATCAATAGCAGGGAATTCACCTAGTTGTGTCTAGAAAATAAGTCTCCTGTTATCCGCATCCAGCATGGTGTGTAGAGGAATGGGATTTCTTCCATGTCGAATGGTACATTGAAGAGCCCCAACTCTTGAACCTTGGAGGTACTCAATTGATAACACAGTACCCTTGATGATAAGCGAAACAAGGCAATCTCTTTGTAAGGATGAAATCCGAGGAAATAAAATAGATACGGCCGGTATCTTTCAACCTCGTCATATTTGGTTTCAATGATGACGCCGCCGTTGTCAAAGTCCCATTCATTATTACCAAGCTCAGTAATATCAGCTTCTTGTGCAGGAGGCGTTGCTGATCTACCACGATAGTCAGCAAGGATCCAAGGTTTGTTGCATCTGTTATCAAAGTCCTTAGTAGCAAAATTCTCCACCACCGCTTGAAGGCTGATATCACTCCTCAACACCCACTCCATCGTGTTATCATTAAGCAACCAAACTTGAAAGTGAGGCCAACTAGCATTACCCAGATGGAGTAATGCATAGTACACCTTTTTATCTGTTTTCCCCAAGTAGGACTCAAGATATTTACCAAGTTTGCTCCCTGCTGATGGCAATTTGATCATCTGGTACTTATTATCGTCATTTGTGAAGCATGCTATTCTGTAAAACAAAGCATAATAATTAATTGGATAGTACATGTCGATACCATACTATTAAGATGGTTTTTATTCAATCTAGAAGGAAAAATGGTGAAAATGGTAAGGGATATATGCTAGTTTATCGTATAGAGATAGGTAGTACCTCATAACGGAATTATTTTGACAATGGACATACAGAGCTCCTTGGAAATAGACACCATGGTGGTCCGAATCAATGGGGGAGCCTATGATATCAGCGATGGTTCCGACAGGCTGCCCTTGGCGGACAAAGAATCTCTCCTCCCAGTTACATGTGGTTGAGGAGAAGACGTGCGTTGTGTATGGTGATGGTGGCCACTCGGACCCAGGATCAAATTTGGATTTGCAGCTAACCATCAACACCGGGATTAGAAATACCTGAAAGTGCTGCGGCGACACCGCAATGCGATCGAGACAAGTAGAAGCGGGGATACAAGTTCTTATCCTCGACGAGTCCAAGATGTCCGTGCAGGGACGACGACAATCTATCTATTATTATATTAATAAAGGAGTGTTAAAAGAAACCATCACGTTCGCCGAAAGAGCCAAAAAATTTTCACGTTAATCGGAAAAAAGAAAAATCTTTCACCGTTGGATTTTATGAAGATCTAACGGTGTATAATAAATTAAGATATATACCAAATCTAAGTTATTCAATATAGAAATACGTGTTTGTATACAATCTCGATATTTGTTTGGAAAGAAAACATGTCCGTATAGGATGCATTTAGCTATGTATGTAAAGAACGAAACAGAGTCCAACACAACTCCGATTGAAGCATTAAAAGAAGAGAAAGAACGACTCTATCTAAAACACAAAAATAATAAATAAAGAAATCAGTGCGTCCAAATTAAGCAGTTTAGCTCCAATAAATATAGCACCACGTCAATGTTATCGTATCATAAGCCGAGAAACGATCACCATATCACCGGTAAGATTAATCGACCGCGCAGACCAACTTGCTGGAAGGTTTTCTAGCTTTTTCGGCAGGATCCATACCAATTGTGTCATAAGCCCTAAACATCCATCGAGTGAGGGAAAAATTGCTCCATCTTGAAGGTTCTATTTTGCACACCGACATTATCCAGGTATACCAAGATCAATCGATGATATTTCAATTATGTGTTATTAGTCTTGCAATTAGGGAATGAACATGTATTCTTTGATTTTTTTTCACTGGAAGCATGATGATGACATTAAAAAAAACTGAAGCAATGTTGGAACATAACTCACTGTCAACGGACAAGCATGTAACATAAAAGTGAAGACCATAAGAATCTAAAAATCAATTAATTTATCAACCGACGAACATATGAGGTTTCTATCTATGCTCTGAGCAATTTCAAAGTCAACGAAGATATAGAACAAACTAAAAATTGCCTTTATTTATGACACTAATGTCAAAGAAGTGAAAGAAAAATTCATCTATATTTTAAAACTATTACTTTGAGTTTGCCTCCAAAGATACTTTACTTGAAAGGAAAAGTCTGGACAAGCAATGTTCGAGTAAAATTTCAATGAGCGATACATGTATGTATTTTGTATTATGAGAATTTTAAATTTTATTTGTTTACTCCTTAATTTGTATACGTTATTGGATTACTCACGAAATGTTAGGAAATACTATAACATTATAACACAAAAGTAATCAACCGTATGTTTACATGCCACATATCGATTCAAACAAGGCAAGGTGATTATACCAATCTTAATACATAAGATAGTATCATTGTTGTCCTAAACACCTCCTTAGACATTCAACAATAATTGTGTAAGCCAAGCAGACCTTTTAATCTATTTTATCACCTATGTAAACATGTAGTCCCACTACTCATAAAATAAAGGGTGACCGAATATTTAGCATTTAGGATAACACTATTATCAAGATTGTCTTTTGGCACAAGTTTGTGCACTCACACAGCTATGCTTCTACTCATGTGTTCCAAATGTCTGCTTAGGATCAAAATAGTTTGGCAAATGTATTTTTGTATTATATAAGTTTGGGATTGAAACCTAAAAATAACCCTATAATATCCTTATTCTAGGATCCATTGCTGCGTGGCAAAAAAAATCATATTGCAATGATGATAATGTCTCTGGGAACTCGGGCAAGGTCGCCCACTGTCGCGTGGCAGGGTTAACCACCGTCATCTCCCAGGTGAGCAAGAGCAGACCATTGCAATGATCCAAGATTAGCCGATAGTCGGTGTCTACGAAGTCAAGATCGCCTGCGATCCGGCGCGCTGTGGGAGGACGTGCAAAGAAATAGGTACAGGGTATCCATGGTTCCCTGAGGCTGCTGCTGCAGAAGATGCCGTCAAGGCGGAGAGGGAGGAGGAGGTCGCGCAGCAGGCGCCGGCCGTCGATGATGGAGCACCAGTGCTTGCAGACGCAGCGCGCCGCCAAAAGGCTGCTGGGCGGAAGACGGCCCAGCACGTCGGCGACCATGTCGTCAGGTAGAATTAGCTCCATCTCCATCTCGCACGATTGGCTTAACCTAATCAGACGCATCGATCGGAGAGATAGATGTGATGCGTGTTTACGTAGATGGTAGCAGATATATATTGTACTTAATATAAGAGAGACTGGAGCGGCGCCCTGTAGCTTCGTACGTCTGGGGCTCGGAATCGATCGGACTCGGATCGGAGACATGATCGCCCGCTGCGCGGGGCCGGGGGCCTCCGTTAATCCTTGGACTTGGAGGCCTCCTTTGACTAGATAATACAAGTAGGAGTCAGGAACCATGCCATTCCAAACATGGCCTAAGCATAAAACTGGATTTGATGGATATACGAAGGTTGCTGAAATGCTGACGACGCTGTTCCTTTTCTACCTGTGACTGTGAGCGAGGGGATGTTTGCTGCGGAGGTGGCGTACAAGCAAAGCCAGAGAAACGAACCCGATCATGAGTGCACAGTGCTCGACAGGATGTTCAGATTAATAATAACTCGTTCCTTATCAACAGTCAGGAAACTGTACAATACAATTCCACATGTTTACCTGGATGTTCCACAAAACAAGTACCAACTGCCAAGAAAAAAGACTAGCAAAGGGCGTTAAGTTTAATGCAAGACAGCGAAACGTCCAGGGCACCAGCACAAGCTCTGGTACATTATGTTCTCACACCGAGCAGTGACCATCATTAAGCGGTAACATCCTTGGGAGGGCACTGCGTAGGTTGGGCATCAGAAGACAGGTCTGTGATAGACATCAGCTTTGATCTATACTTGTCCACCTCATCGCCTAGCTTCCCGTTTTCTGCAGTGGAGGGCGGGGTCTTCACTGTCTGGGGTGAAGTTTTCTCCGGAACGGACTGCGAGATTGCGATCAGAGACTGACGAGCAGCTTCCTGACTGAGCTCGGCTGGTGCTGAAGGTGAGGCCATCAATCGAAGGCTGCATCTCAGGTGTTGAAGGCCATCAGAATTCAGAACCCATAGACTTGTAACATGATGAAGTACAATAAGAGCACATAATGCATACTGGCTGATATGGTAAAAGACAACCAAGGAGCAGAGAGAAAACAGCAGCTGTTTTTGTTGCAGTAACAGAATCCCTCAAGGTCAGGGAGAAAACAATTTGGAAAGGGGAAAATCATCATTGGCTACTAACTAAGGAAAATTAAAATGTGACGGAATAGTCCTAAATTGGCTTCAACAATTATGGACAATAGTTAAATGTAAATCAACCAGTCAGCTCACTAAAACTTCTGATAGCTTAGCGCAAGTGAACTTCCCTCACTATCGATTGCCACATTGCTGCGGTGAACAAACAAAAAGCAAAGTAGTCCCTCTATTTTTTATTCGTCGCATTTTAACTCAAGAGGAACTGGTTGGCGAGAAATATTCGAGAACGGAGGTACTGGTACTACCTCAGTTAGCACTGTCTTGTCTGTCATCCCAGTGGCAACATGAGGTAAATGTGCCAAAAATACCATCTCAGAATTATTCAAAGCAACAATATATTCAAGAAAAGAAGTTTGCCTTAATCACGTCAGGAGTATGAAATAGGTAATATTGGGCAGTGGGGTTAAGGAAATAGTAGTAGAAATAAGCAGATTTCTGTAAGAACAACGGTTTTGGATGAAATACCAAGGTATCCTCGGGGTTTTCAAAACTGCAGTCCCAGCTTGCATTCAGTTATCAAATTAGTGAGCCTATATCCAGGATGGTTGTCACGTATACGTAGAAAATAAGCACATATAGGATTTAAGTGGGTGACATGTAAATTTGAAAGCGTTTCGCTCTTCACGATGATTTGCGTATCTTATATTCTCCTGATTCCAATGCAAAGCAATGTATCAAATGCTTGTGTGGACAAACAAAGCAAAACAAGTTTCTATGGTGCAGTAATACGTAAGGAATTTGCAGAACTTCTTAGCCGCATCATATTTTTTTCACCTAACATGACAGAAGAACATCTGAATCTTCATGTGATTGTGCTAGCTCTTTTTTTCTTTTTACTAACAATCAAATCAAGCCCATCAAATAAAAGATATCGCCGACCTGCTGTCTGTTGATATACTGATTTTTCATTCTACCGAACAAACCCCTATCCAAACTAGGAATTGGGACACCAACAGTCCATTTCTTCAAGCCAACGTCTAAAAAGGGTAGAGATTGCGGGATAACTTACCCTGAACAAATTGAGGTTCTTGAAGCAGCTACGCTAGAAAACTAGGAATGGCAACGGGCGGAACGAGCAATCCCTGTAGGACCTCAAGAACCAACCTCTAGCCTAGCCTCGTTAGAGTTTATTAGTCCCTCGATGAACTAATTGATCTCTAACGGGATAGTGGCTGGTTCTTCCCGCAGCCTTCAGAGCTAGGGTGGCTCTTCCCCTTAGCTTTATTAATACCATCTAGTCACGCTATATTTGAATCACCTATTCATTTATCTTAATCTCGGTACGATTCGTGCTCGCACAGCCACCGCTCACATGACAGCCAGCAATAGAAAAGCTTCGGCCAGCCAGCCTATCCTGCCACCCGTTGACCTGAATTTGGACCGACTGCGCAGCCTAAGAATAGTGGTCCGGCGGGTCAAAGACAAGATAACACGAGCTTCACAGCCAACTAAACCCCACCAATCCGGCGCTGCGGCGGAATCACTCCGCAGCAAACTGGATGGGTGGATCGGCCGTGCGCCCGTCCGAGCAGGGGGGGGAGGACCCGGATCCGATTGCTCGGAGTCATCATATCATATATATATATATATATAGCAAATAAAGCAGAGAAAACATCCTACCGCGACGGAACTCGCTCTCCGAACGATCCGTGCAAGCAAGCGAGGGAGGGCTTCCTTACCAGCAAGCGAAGAAGTCGGGCTTATGTCGGGACGGATCTCCGCTCCGCGGCCGTCGCGTAGAGGAGAGGAGGAAGAGGGCGTACGGGGGGTGCTACGGAAGACGCCCTTGGATGCCGCCGGTGCCGTGCTTCGCTTCGGCGGGGCTAGGAATGGAAGCGCGCGCGTGTTCCGCGATCCTGATTCTCGTGTGGGGAAGGCGAGGGAGCGGAGGAGGGTTTGATCACTTTCTGCAGTTTGGACTTTGGACTTTGGACAATGGACAGGTCGGCCGCGGGCGCAACGCCCAAGGTAAACGTGGACCGAAAGAGAAACCCGTGGCGGGGCCTTTGACCTTTCCACGGTTTATTGATATCGTATCGCGGATCTTCTGCGCTGATGGCCAGTTTTTATGGGCTACGTGAGCGCAATTTTTTCCAATTCGAAATGAGCTGCAGGATTAGAACGAACACACGAGCTGCGTCAGTTGCGTTGGCCGTTGGGTGGTTGCGTCATTGCGTGCACGCGAGTACTAGGACTGAAGGAGATGTCATCACACCATCGCATGCGGCCCGTGTGTCGGCCTGTCTGCTACTGCCGCTCCGCGGACCGCGGACTCGATTTAAATGGGCCTAGGATGGGCTCGGAGTCCTTGCTCGGAGATCCATTGGTTTGGAGCGATTGATCCCGTATTCCCGTTCCATCTCAAAAAAATAAAAATAAAAAGTCGACGTTTTCTTTTCTTTCCCCCCTTTCTTTCCTTTGTGGTTTCTTCTTTCTCATATGTACCTACCTATTGTCACTTACTAGCTAGTATATTGTTCAGTTATGATCGTGAGTTTTGTTCCGTATTAGTTCTGATTTCTAGCCCCTCCATTGCTGCATTCTTCACTTATCGCAGTTTGTTTACTAGGAGTAAGACGTTACTCACTTGGTCTTCAAACGGCATATTCTTCCATTAAGACAATTCTCTGATCAACGGTTACTCTATTAGTGACTTTTTGACACAAATTTATCGTCACTAATTTCATATTGTAAAGTACCTACTTATGGGTATGACTATGTGTCACATATACTACCTACGTTCATAAATATATAACATGGTTGATTTTTTCCACAAGTTCGATTATTCGCGTTTTTGAGAAAAAATATTTAGACATGTAATAGCACAACTCATACCCAAATTATGTTCAGTAACGAAACAAATCACAACAAAATAAATAACAATTTTTTTTTGAATAAGACGAGCGATCGAAGTTGTGAAAAAAGTCAAATGTCATACATTTGTGAACGGAGGTAGTATGTAATATCTAATTGCTAAACAGAACAAAACACACCTTATATTTTGGAGGCAGCGGAATGAGCACAATGTTATCCCAGCAGTACTTGTGCTCAACCACATGATAGTCTTATTCCTGAAACTGTTCCAGCTTATGCCTACCAAATACCAATATTTGCTGGGTACACTATGATGTGAAATGATAAGACGTTACGGATATGCATACCAAATTGAATGGTCTAGAACTATTAACAAGACCTTTTAAGTATTGGAACTATTACAACAGCTGACACTGTGGAAGTAGGATCATGTTGGCAGCTTGCTTCACAGCACGTGTAGTGTGAGAAAAACTATCCATCTCCAGCGGTTGGCTAATGATGTTCAAAACACTGTAGACATAGACGAGTTTGAAATTCGAGAAATGGGATGAGTATATTGCTGATGAAGATGGCCTTGGGTGGTATATTTATATGGCTGTAGAAAAGGATTTAATTGTGGAGTTTATGATCCCTCGGGATAATGAAAATCTCTAGATGCACTGTTTATCCAGTGCCACAACACCACAGCACATTTTATGTTTGGCATTTTTTTATGTATTGGCTGTTGATCCCAGGTGACATATTATAACGTTTAAGTTGTATGTTATCTGAATATTGCATATAAATACATGCCTTATCTGTCATTTTTTTTAAATAATAGAAAGAGGGCTCTCAGAGGGGGAAAAAGGCAGGGAGCAGACCTACCTTAATATTGCTTTCATATACCGGGTTTATTTTCCACTAGAGATTTCAGACCAAAGAATTTGGTTCAAAAAGTCAACTTTTTTGACTTATCTTCAGCTAGGTCCAGCTGTTTTTACGGAGCACAGTCCAATCCACACGAAGAAAGTGGAGGGGAAATTTGGAGCACGATATGATGATAGTCTCTGGCTACTTGCGCAATGCATGGGCGAAGCTTTAACCCAGTGTCACAGCGACAACAGGCAAGCATGTCATTTCCGGCGTATACAGGACTATAAAGGAGAGGAAGCCATCAACCATCACAAGGGGGGATAGCAGATAGACCTAACTAACCCACCCTAGCACAGATACATTGTAACATGGATCGCTCACTTGTCTGCATGCGCTGAAAGGAGGAGAGCCAGCCCTGTAGGCTATGCTAACGCGTGGTAGCAACTAGCCCACTACTGATGAAAGCCCTCCAAAAATCAAGGTCGTGTGAGCGCGCGCGTTAGTTGTCTATACCCATCAGAAATTCAGAATTCAGCAGACGATCGTCTCTATACTCCACCCGCACTCACGACGATTTCCGACAAGTTACCAACCGGACCAACCACAGCCGCATGCAATTGTGAAATTAACCACGACGGGTCACTCACTGCTCAGCTCACCGCATCGTCGCCGTACGATTTATATATGGACCGCATCTCTTGAGTAGAACCCCGTAGATCGAGAAGCAATGCAAGTGACACCACACAGGCTGTCTTGCAGTTGCCATGCCCACAGCTCTCTGCTGCGCGCCCGTACGTCCCCTTCGCCGTCCGAGAGCGAGCGCCGAGCGGCCGACAGAGGCGGGGGGGTGGTAGTGGGGCGCCATCGGAGGGCGACGGCGGGGCTAAAGGAGCAGGAGGGAGAGGCTCTTGCGGCCTGCTTGCTGCGAAAAACGCAATGACAGCAACGTCACTACGTACGCGTTGGTTTCAGCCTTTCAGGTGAGCGGCAGGTCGGTCGGTCCAGCCGAGCCGAGCGTATCGTCGCATGCAGCCTGTAACCACCTAAAGTGCCCGGGGTAGTGTATGAGAATTAGGTATGTCAACCTCAGGTGTCGTATCGGCAGTTTACATCAAGAAACCGGTATGCCTAGTGGTCACAAACTAGAAGTGTTAGCTAGCATCAGCAGGCCACAGCGCCCGTGTCGTCGTAACTCGTAAGTAGTGGTGACTCGTGAGCTGCTATGACAGATTGGCGAGGTCTGGATGATCTTCGAATGAGTTATTGGTCCATGACGACTGCGAGATGAGGATTAGGAGTGAAGCAAAGGGATAGGGGCGTGAATGCATCGGTCGGTTAGACTAATTGCTCTCCCAGACGGGGATTCGTAAAGTGAACTTGCTTGAAGCCCCTGTCAGGACAATCTAGAATGCACTTTGCCAGCTTCTCCTTGGCGACCTGAAAACGTCGTCGTATCGTAGCTCTGCATGCGTGGCATACATGTCTTTTTGTGCAAAAATTAATAGTGTGCAATCCTCTCAGCAAAGGAGGAAAGCAATGATTGGAAAAAAAACCTAATCCCTGTTAGTTAATTTTACCGAAATCACTATCGTTCAATTAAATTACTTGTCACTCTTTACTCATCTGAACGCACTAAAAACAGGCTGGATTTCTTTTACCTCAATATTGTTCCCTTTTAAACGCAGACATGTCTCAGATGTCGTTCCGGGGATACTTCTCTTTGAGCCAAATCCATACGTAGCAGGCCTGTGATGCATTTTGTGCATGCACGAGAGAGAGAGAGGGGAAAAAGTAGACAGCAACGACAAGGATTACCTAATTCAAGTAGACTTTTTAATTGATCTTTATACTTTGGTAAAGCACTTGCTTACTTTATCAAATGTAGTATTCCATGTTTATTTTATTTGTTTTGAGAACCTTACTTCATCAACTATCTGTTTTTTTAAAATATATGTATACATGGAATAATTCGTTCAATTTCTGAGGGTACAGTATAGCAGCTGGTTTCAATCGTATCCGTGATACATACATACATACATTAGTCCTGTTCGTATGAATATCACCATCTCACCGCATGCAACACGATGGACTATAATATGCCACGGTAGTGCAGATTAAAGTAGTGACGACGATGCACAAACATGTGACAATGCTATCAATCAGCCTATACACATATTCCCTATCATCATATCTGACTTGCCGACAAGAGCATTTGGGCACATTCAACGGTACGCCCCCACAAGAAAAGGGCTCGTAGGAATGACAAGGAAACACACACTGCCACGCTGATGGGCTAAAGGGACACTTGCGCAGAGGAACGGTAGGTCAGGATCCCATGAACTGTGCGAATGTCTAGCGGAGCAGGAGTGCCAGCAACGCCGAGGACGGAGAAAAGCTGCCCATGTTGAACCAAAGGAGGACGCCCGGTGCATCTTGAGGCAAGTTGCTCCCGGCACGGAACTCACCAGCCAGCCACTCGCTCTCGTCTCGCTCGTGCGTTCGTGCGTGCCCACAGCTGTGAACCGCTGCATGCAGGCTTGTCTGTGCGTCCGCGCGATCCGATTCGTTGGGTGATAGGGCGACCGGAACCTGGAATAGTTGGCGCAACGTTTTCGTGTCGGAGCACAGGCAGCTAGCGCCCGCCCAGCCCGGCGGCGCTTTAGCAGGTCGTCGTCGCAGTCGCGCACCCGGCGCCGGCGCCGGCGCGGGTCGCCAGCTGCATGAATTGCATGCCCAGCTAACCACCAGCTGCTCGCATGCAGGCAGCGTACGTTACTGCTGAGTGCTGAGTGCTGACTGCTCGCCCGATCCAAGCGGCTAGTGGTGGGGACGGACATCTACGCAATCGCCGGTCCAGGCGTCGATCGGGTGGACGACGCCGATGTCCGTCGTCGGAACGGTCGCCGTCGATGGGGCCGCGCGCGGGCGCCGAAGTGGGGCGTGACGGGGCGGAAGGGGCAGGCGTGCGAGCGATAAGCCAACCACAGGGCGCGCGCGCGCTGCTGATATTCCCCTCCACTTATACGCGCGCGCTGCCGGTGCCGGCGGAAAGGTCAAAAGAGAGAGGGAGACAGACGACGCAGGACGCAAACGCGCGCCCCCGTCCCGGCCGGGCGATCGCGGGGGTGATTCGGGTGTCGTCGTCGACGTGGGCCGGCCGCCCCCCGGCGTCGCGCCACGGCGCTCAATCCTGTGCATGGCGTCTCGGCGTGCAAAAGATGGGCCATACCAGACGATCGACGACGACGGAATTCGGGACGAGCCCTGTTAGTTGCTTTATTTTGGCCTAACACAGCAGTGGTCGCTGAAAAGGCGGATATGTTTGGCTCAGTTGGTGTTTGATCATCGGCAATACAGCGCCGGCGTGCGTGCATGCACGCGAGAGGTGACGGTAGTACTGGGGTACGTTGCATCGGATGATCTGCAGGTTTGGTTTTTAAAATGCGATTATAGGTGGTGGAGGATTACAGTGTTCGCCCCCCCCCCCTCCCCGGTGATCTTGGGTTGGTGTATACTCCACGATGGCCTTTAGGACCCTCCAATAGGCGCCGTAGTGTTTTCTTCGGGGGAAAAGGCATTGTTTTTGTCATTGCCAACGTGCTACAATCGCATGTCCGGATGAGAAGCCCAGAAGGTGCTGCTCGTCAGAGGCGTCCCGAGAAATGCCACCATTGGGCGGGCAGCGGCAAAAGCCTGGCCAATTGGCCATTGCTTGCTCTTTTCTGTTGCAGGCTCACTAGCGCTGTCTGCTCCGTAGTTGCTTTTGTGAAATCTGCTGGTATTTGTATCAAAAGTAAAAAAGGCAAGGTAGGTAATTAAAGATATTTTCCCCCAGGGCTTATTACAGCTCACCGGCACAAAATGACCTCTCGTCGACTTCTGTGAAACCTTTGAAACAGGAAGATCAGGAGATCATAGCATAACTGACCTCTCAAGGAGCATAACAGTTAGGGCTGGGCTTGGAAGCCCGAGACCAGGTTCTGGTTTGGCGGCCCAGACCCGATCGGGGCGCCCTCATGATTCGTTCAACAGGCTACGAATAAAAATTTCTGTGTCGACGCGTCCGGCTAATGCTTTGCGGCAACCAGCTGATTCCCCTTGAGCGCCTGCTAGGCTGCTACTACAACAAGGCTGCCTGCAAGTGGCCACCGCGAGAAGACAAGAGGGAGATTTGACAGCGCGCGGCGACCAACTCTCGCTCTCAGTCTCGGATCACGACGGCAGGCGCCAATCAAAGCCGACGGACCCCCGCGCGCGCGTGTGCCAACCTGATCACACCCAACAGTGCGCAACGGGAGAGGCCGAGCCCACGGTGAGCTGTAAAACACGCGGGAACTGTGAGCCACAGAGGACAGAGCCCTCGCAGCGCAGGCATCGGCGGCCACGGCCAGTCCCCGCACTGCTCGCTGAAATCGGCAGGACAAGAGCGCCAAGCCGCCGCAGCAGGGGCCGGGGCGCCACCGGCGAGTCGCTGCCGCCCTGCTACCGCTAGCGCCGAGAGCGACAGGTGCACCGTGCACGAGCTCAGGTTTACTGGAGACCGGCAGGGCATCCGGTGGCGCATCGGCATCCACTGCCGCCGGTCCACGGGTGCCGACGCAGCCTCCGACACGGAGCGGACGAGAGCTGCGCCGTGCGCTCGTCCAGTCCACACAAATTAACTTATGGATGGCGGTAAATGTGCAGATCCATGTTGATCAACAGTCCGTCCTAAACTAAGGCCTGATCGACCCCATGGGAGCGGTACCTGGGGTGTCTGTCACTCCATGTACTTGGATGATTCATACCCACACGGGATCATGCATGCGTCACCTGAATATGATACGGATATCCCACATTCGCAGGTACTAGTTCCCAGATCAGTATCAGGTGCTTGTTGTATAATTGTTATCCCAAGGAATGGAGCTTTAAATAATTCAGGGATAGCAACTATGGCTCAGTACATAATTGACGCAAGAAGCCAAGAGGGATAACCGACATAACATGAAGAAAGGTGATTTTATTCTCACCACAGGAGTACTGTATTTTGGAACCAAATCTTTTGACGATGGACTAGCTTGGCCCATTTGTTATACACCATACCTTTTCTTTTCTTTTCCTTTTTGTTTTGCAAACAATAATAGTGTAACAACTCCTTGAAAACAACAATTAGCTGAAAATGCAAGTACCGCACCGTGGGCTCATACAATTCATCACAATAAATCTAACCTGTGGAGTCATGCACGATTGACGCCTATGGTCATACAATATACTCCGTACCTTAGAATAAAAATACTTTTCAGTTCACAGCTGCAGCCTATTGGTAATTTGGCACCCGGACAAAAGCAACAACACATTTAGGAGCAAGCAACGAGAATGCCCAGACTGGGGCCTTGTTTACACAATAAGGCATTCAGACGTGACGTTACGAAGGAAAGGGGCTTAAATAATTCAGGAATATTAACTGTGGCTCAGACGCTCAGAACCTAATTGAGCAAGGGAGAGAACTAACATAACATGGATAATTGAAGATGATTTTATTCTCAGAACATGATCATTTTGGAACCGATTCTCTGATGATGCGTTATCTTGGCCTAGTTGTTATACGCCGTACCTTTTTTTTTTCTTTGTAAGCGTATTCTTAAAAAATAGCTAAAAATATAAGTGTCGAGTTAATGACTTAAACCCATATGGACATGTACATGTTCCACCATAAGGAACTTTATATCCAATTAGGTTACGATAAAAAAAAAATCTACACTGTACTCTATAACAAAACACCTGTTATTTCAGTTCACAAAGTGCAGCCTAGTAATTTGGTATTTGAACAAAAAGGCAAACAACACATTTAGGAGCAAGCAACGAGGGTTCCCAGGCTGGGCCTTGGTTCACTCAACAAGACAATCAGACGTGACCATATGGAGGAATGCCTTTGTTGACCCATGAGGCCAAATGTAGAGCGCCTACTCCTGCTTTGGGTTGACAGAGAGCAACAAGTGCCACAAGGCACGTCGGTCTTTGACGCGCGCTTCTTGCCATGTTTCGCGGGCGAAGCGATCCATCTCGCACAAGGAAACTGACCAGCGCAAGCGAATCACGGCGCCGTCGCTTATAATACCACATCAGCCAAATGCAGGCTGACAGCACTGGAAAGAATGGCACTAGAAATCCCATTCTGTCACGCTGTACGGGGTAAGTGACAGAGCCTGACAGACTATACGGGCACTACGGGTTACTGAAAACCGAGCATGTCCGCGACTGAAAACGCCCACCCACACGCCCAGGGGTTGAGTAAAGCGTGCAGGGATTTACCAAGAACAGGCTGAATTTCTTGCGTGATAAAATGGAATGGGGCCTCGCGGACAAGCAAAATCCCAGGAAATATATATGGATAAATTAAAATGGGAAAGAGCTGGGCGACGGTCACCATTGATGGCGATGCCTCCTTGTGATGCATCTACCTAAGATACCTGCTTGAGTGACCTCACGCGAGCAAGACGTGCGCACTCGCCCCCTCCTACCTTTTTCTTTTTCCTCTGCACATAAGCTGTAAGCCACACTGCTCGGCACCTTTCTGAGCTCTATAAATCGCACCAACCCCCTCCCTCGTTCTACCACTATCGCCATTGATATTGGCAGGCCGCCTCACACAAGCAGCAGCTGTGCATCGGCTTCTAGCGCTGTATACGTCGGTATAGAGGCGACTAGCTCGGTGAGGAGACTGCTGCTTGCGAGAGGAGGGAAGAAATGGTTAGCGCTGCTAGCTGCGCTTCTCTTGCTCGTTCTTGATTTGTATCGTATATACATCATCCCTCGCATCGGCATGTTGCAAGTTTCAGTTGTTTTCTGAAGCTGTGAACACGACCAATTCTTCAGCTGTACTGTATTGCTTTTGTCGTTAAGAATCTTTGTGTGTCGCTTCAGCAATGAACGTATATAAGATCAGGTAGAGCGACGACACCGGCAACTGACAGTATCCAGCTATATATATGCTTGCAGTCTGCGAACGACGGCGACATGAAGACGATGGTGCTCGTCGTGGAAGGTGAGGAGACGAGGGTGCCGGCGCCGAAGCAGGACAAGTGCTGCGAGTACACGCTCGACGGCTCCGTCGACATCAAGGGCCGGCCGGCGATCAAGAGCAAATCAGGAGGATGGCTTGCCGGTGGTCTAATCCTCGGTATAATTCTGCTGCTCAACCTTTTGTCTTTTCTGCCCTAGTGGTCCAGTGGAGTTACGTTTGTAGGGGCAAAAATAAAAGTTAAGCCTGCTGTTAATATCCAACCACGCAAAAATCACACATCTTGCAAAAGGAAATTAAAGGGAACGTTGTTTTAACATTGTGGGCTTTCCGGTTAACTCCTGCAACGTCATGAACGCACGAGCCACTCTAAACTGAAGTGCCGCCGCTCTTAGCTTCAAAGTGGCGGCAGGCAACCCCGTCTTTTTGTTATGCGTGGTTCTGCATGCTGAGGCAATGCTACATCGGCTGTCGGCCATGCAACGCCCGGAACGAGGGGTTCATGGTCACGGGGAGGCTGCTTGCACGCATTATTAATGCCACATTAGGATCTCATTAGCGGGGTGGAGCGTGCGTGGAGGTCCAGTATGGTCTGTATGTAGTGATGTGTGTGGCTGCCATAACCATAAGCCTAGCTTGCAACTGGAGAACTAAAGCGATGTGCTTTGGTTGTTCAGCCGGCTCTGCGCTGCTTTCGATGGGAGCTCCCGAAAGCAGAGCTTTCCCATACTGTGTTGGGCACCTTTCAAGTTTCAATGGGAGTATGTACGTTGGCGTCTGTCGATTAGCCATCAGAGAGAGACCCTTGACAGGTCATGGAAACTCTTGATGATTTAGTGGTAACCGGGAAACGTGCTGACGGTGGTGTACGTTGCAGTGAACCAGGGCCTGGCGACGCTGGCCTTCTTCGGCGTGAACGTGAACCTGGTGCTGTTACTGACGCGGGTGCTGGGGCAGAGCAACGGCGACGCCGCCAACAACGTCAGCAAGTGGACGGGCACCGTGTACATGTTCTCCCTCATCGGCGCCTTCCTCAGCGACTCCTACTGGGGACGCTACAAGACCTGCGCCATATTCCAGGCCATCTTTGTGCTCGTAAGTCGTACACGTCTATACCTATACAGTTGTATATCCATCCAATTAACGACCCGCCAATCATATCGGCGTAGTACGTGTTCGAAAGTGTTATGTCGTTGCCATCGACCGGGACATACGCACCGGACCTGCCTCTACTTTTGCCTGAGCCCCAACTTTTGGCAGAGGAATCTTAATTTATCAGTAGTGGTTCCTGATGTATACGTGCAAGCAAACACATGCTCTTTGTTTGTACCTAAAAGGCTACAGACCTACAACTATAGTCTCCGATCCGCGCTGACGATGTTCGTATACAGCACAGTATCCATTCGGTCGGCGTGGAAAGTTTAGTTGATCTGAGGTGGACGGTTCATAGCTAGAGCTGTGCACGGTGGCAGTGCAATGGACCCAAATACACGTACACCATATCATTGTCGTGTACGTAGTCGTGCATCGATCGAACGAAGATTACACGGCTGGGCTGACTGGTGGTCGCCACGTCGTTGCTTGCTGCGCGCAGGGCCTCGCGCTGCTGTCGGTGTCGTCGCGCCTCTACCTGATCAGGCCGGAAGGGTGCGGCATGGAGCACGCGCCCTGCGGCCCGCACTCGGGCAAGGAGCTGGGCATCTTCTACATCGCGCTGTACATGATCGCCTTCGGCAACGGCGGGTACCAGCCCAACATCGCCACCTTCGGCTCCGACCAGTTCGACGAGGAGGACCCCGCCGAGGCGCACTCCAAGGTCTCCTTCTTCAGCTACTTCTACCTCGCCCTCAACCTCGGCTCGCTCTTCTCCAACACCTTCCTCAGCTACCTCGAGGACGAGGGCAGGTGGGCGCTCGGCTTCTGGGCATCCACCGCGGCGGCCGCCACCGCGCTGCTGCTGTTCCTCAGCGGCACTCTCCGGTACCGCTATTTCCAGCCCGGCGGGAACCCTATCGGCAGGATTTGCCAGGTCGCCTTCGCCGCGTGCAGGAACTGGAAGGCCGGCGCCACGTCGGCCACCGGAGTGGTCAGCCTGTACGAGGGCGACGAGAAGGCGGATGCCGGTGGGGGCAGGAAGCTTATGCACACACAAGGGTTCAGGTACGCCCCCAATCTAACTTGAAAAACCTTTTCAACTGTATGCATGAACTGATCTCTATCGGCGTGCACCAATCTACTAACTTGAAACCTTGTCAACTGTCATGCATGCAGTTTCTTGGACCGCGCGGCGCACGCGCACGCGGACTCCAAGCTCAGCGCGCGCGACCCCTGGAAGCTGTGCACGGTGACGCAGGTGGAGGAGGTCAAGAGCATCCTGCGGCTGCTCCCCATCTGGCTCTGCACCATCCTCTACTCCGTGGTCTTCACCCAGATGGCCTCGCTCTTTGTCGTGCAGGGCGCCGCGATGCGCCGCACCACCCCGCTCGCCGGCTTCTCCGTCCCGCCCTCCAGCATGTCCGCCTTCGACATCCTCACCGTCGCCGCCACCATCTTCCTGTACCGCCGCTCCATCTGCCCGTTCCTGGCACGGCTCACGGGGCGCCCGACCGGCCCCACGGAGCTGCAGAGGATGGGCCTCGGCCTGGTCGTGGGCGCCATGGCCATGGCCACCGCCGGGACCGTCGAGCACTTCAGGAAGGCCAGGGCCACCGCGGCTATGAGCAGCGACCTGCACATCATGTGGCAGGTGCCGCAGTACGCGCTGATCGGCGTGTCGGAGGTGATGATGTACGTAGGGCAGCTCGAGTTCTTCAACGGCCAGATGCCCGACGGGCTCAAGAGCTTCGGGAGCGCGCTCTGCATGATGTCCATGTCGCTCGGCAACTACTTCAGCGACGTCATCGTGAGCGCGGTGACCAGGGTCACCACGACGCGGGGCCGGGCCGGGTGGATCCCGGGAGACCTGAACGAGGGGCACCTCGACAAGTTCTACTTCCTGCTCGCCGTGCTCGCCGTCGCGGACTTCGCGGTGTACCTCGTGTGCGCGAGCCGCTACGGGAGCGGCAAGGTGGACGGGAGGAGCAGCGACGACGACGAGGAGGGGACGGCCGGTCAGCTGGCATCGGCGTACGCGTGACATGGCCGTCTTTGGGGCTTGTCACACGTACGCGTTGGTTCTTGAGATGGAGACTGCAAATCTCGAGGGGTCCCGTCAAAAAAAAAAAAACCCGATGGGCATTGGTTTCGCATCGCACGACGGAGTCTTTCATTGATGATAGGACAAGCATAAGCATGGGGCCAGGGGCGGTGATAAATATGACTAAAGAATAAGAACCAGCTACACACAAGCTGCTGTGTCATGTATTGACTCTATTGACGTATATCGTTCGTTGTTGCATTTTTAGCCAATGTAACAAGAGACCACGGCTGTTATTGACCAGTCCTGTTCTTTCTATAACTGATTTGCCTACAGTAGTCTGTTCTCTGCTCATGCAAAGTGCAGCGTTCTGCACTAGTACCATACTACCATTCACGTAACGTATCGGTCAGCCCTCTAGCCGGCAGCCGCCATTGTTGCTTACCGTGCTGCTTCTGTCGCTGCAAGGTTGCCAAAGTCGTAAGCTCTTAGTTGAATCGTAAGACGCTGGGTAAAAGATCAAAATCAATGGATTTTAGATCAAAATCAATGGATCGTAGAAACTTATATTCTATTTCTAGAATCGTAGAACTAGGCCCTCAATGCGGATCATAAAGTCATAAAACCAAATGTAAACATGAGGTTTTTAATAAACCATGATCGACAGAGGAACCCTGGTAAGCCTTATAAATCTCTTGACCATCCCTAGCAGACTGACAAAAAAAGACTGTTTATCATTATTCCAACTACTCTCCTCTCTGTCTAAAAGCAGCGCTACAGTTTCGATTTGTACTAGGAAAAAGTCAAAAAGTCCATTTTTCAACCACCAACTGTCACGTTCGTCCGGATTTCAATCTCGAATTACGAAACCGGACACTCTGGGCCCTCGTACCGTCAAAACCGTCCGAATTACCCCCGGAGTACTGTAGCAAGCGGTTTTAGGGATGGTTTTGCCGACGTGGCATGCGGGGCCCACATGTTAGTCCACATCAGCACCTCAACCTTTTCTTCCCTCTCAATGACAGGTGGGCCCCACTTCTTCTTCTCTCTCCACGTCATCAGTGCCTCCTCTCTCTCTCACAATCGCCGCTGCCCCCTCCCTGCAGCGCCGCCACCGCTGCCTCCTCCCTCACCACCGCTGCCCCCTCCCTCCCATTCCCTGCAGCGCCGCCGCCTCCCTCTCCCCCAGCTGGAGTGGCGCGGCGGAGCTCGGCGTGGCGGCGCGGCGCAGCGCGGTCCGAGACGAGGACGTGGGCCCGACGCCGCCGCGGGAGGCGGCGGCGGCCAGTGCAAGCCGGAGATGGAGAGGGGCGTCGACGGCTGACGCGAGGCGGGAGTTCGTGGCTCTCTCCTTCCACGGCAGGAGCAAGCGCAGACGGCAGGGCAGAGGAGCGCGCGCATGGCGCGGGGAGGAAGAGGCGGGGCGGTTGCGGCCGCCAGCCCTAGCCCCGGCTCGCCGCGCCTCCGCTGGACCCCACGCCCGGCTCCCCGAGCAGCTCCGGTCCCGTCTGCTTCCCTCACACCGCTGCAGCGTTCACCTCTGCCTCCGCCCTGCTGGCCTTAACGCATGCTCGTGCGGCCGCCGGCCCCCGCTCACTGCGCAACTCCGGCCCCGTTTGCCTCCCTCGCACCGCTGCGGCACTCACCTTCCTCTCGCCGGCCGTAGGGGCTCGCCTCTCTCCGTCGGCCGCCAGCGCACCCTGCCTCCCAGAGTGCTCGACGTCGCATCCGCGATGGGAAAGGAAGCGGCTGCGGCTCGAGGTGCTGACGTGGACTGACATGTGGGGCCCGCGTACCACGTCAGCAAAACTGCCCCCGAAACCGCTTGCTACAGTACTCAAGGGTAATTCGGACGGTTTTAAGAGTACAAAAGCATAGAGTGTCCGGTTTCGTAATTTGAGGTTGAAATCCGGACGAACGTGACACTTGGATGTTGAAAAGTGGACCTTTTCCTTTGTACCGTAGACGATCACTTTACACGCTCCGTTGGGCATAGTCTTATCTAAACGGTAAAAGAGCGAGTTTAAGAAAAAAAAATTTCACCCAAATACTACCTACCCACGTTAACCTCCACCGTTAGATCTAAATCAAATTAAATATCTAAGGGTTCAAATTTGATGTCTCCACAAAATTAGAGTAGGCCCATCGAGCTCTACGAGGGTCTCCGCAGAGGGTTACAACCTTAATCACCGTTAAATTAAAAAAGATTATATCTAAGGGTTAAAATTATTGCGGGCTTAGCCGGCTCTATGGCAGAATCATTTCCTGCCGTAAACATTGGGGTTACTCCGGGGTTTTTTTCACCGTTTGCATTCATACCCGCGTTCGTACCCGCGCATAGCTTATCTGCTCGTCATCCTCGTACACGCAAATGACTCTCAGACATATCCGCCGGCTGAGCCTCTGCCATGAATTTTGATAGCCCAACAATCCTATCCATCTTTAGGCCCAACGTGCAAATAAACGATGAACATCCATCATGATTTAATCCCACATCGATCATTAAACTCTTGTTATGCCTACAGATAACCTATCAACAAATTCGTTGAAGCATCACACGACAAGTTCGGCTGCTTGAAAAAAGAAGAAGAAAATTCGAAAATCAAGAATAAATCGGGAATGATAGAGAGGATATGGAAAATATCATTCGTGATGCGAAAAGAAAAAGAAGATCATGGCTAGCCAGCCGGCACGAACAGAATCCATCCCGGAAAACAAGAAAACCAAAACTCAGTGTGGCGGAGAGCCCAGACACACGGGCAGGACTTCCATGGCCGGCGCGGAGGAGGAGCGAGATTGTGCCCAGCTCGGATCGGCTGGCCGGCGGCACTGCAGGACGCGCAACTACGGTGGAGGAGGCGGAGCGGTGGATCCGAGAGAACGGCCGGATGTTTGGAGTTGGGAAAGAGCGATGCTGTTGCTCTCACGGACGGAGTCACGGGAGACCTGGTGAAGGAGATAAGGTTGGAGTAGATTTTTTTCTCTTTATATTTATTACAATCAACGGTGTACAGCATATACTATATATTTGGATTAAATGCTACAGTGTGATTAACATGTGAAAACTTTGATTTATAAATATTTAGGAAAATCATTTTGTGTATAAAAGGAGATGGTAGTTGGAGTTAGATGGACAAAATCTTGTGTAGTTTTATAGAGAAAATTTATAGAGAATATGAGTGCAGGATAAAAGGAAACAATCTCGCTCACTAGTTAAAAAATATTTGATAACGTAGAGAAACACGATTGCAAATAACACCATGGCTTCATCTGGTCCAGCACCGTAGCGTCGTGGAGCTCCATGCCGCTGCACATCTTCGCAGCGCCCTCCATTTCGACCGCATCATGGAGGTGGCATAGGAGCACGGCAGGGAGGAGCATGTCGACGGTGGGCAGGAGCACATTCACCAGCACGAGCTCCACATACGCGTTAGTCTTGACCGCGAGTACATTGGGATGCGCGCGGTGGGAACACAGCATTATGGACACACGGTGGAGCGATGCCGGCGCAAGTGCGGCCAGCTCAACCAACCCACCACCCAAGAATTAGGGCTGGGCAAAAAGAAACAAAAACCAAAGAACCAAACTGAATTAATTAGAACCAGTTCCAACTCCCAGATAACCAAAAGAATCGGGAAATTTTTTTGTTGCAGACTCCAAAGGACCAAAAAATCGAAGGAATCGTCGTCTTCGATCGGCTGATCTGGTCTGAAACGCGACGCCTGCCCTGTCGCCGACGCCACCTGCACATGTGACCACCGGTCGCTCGCTCATGTGCCTGCTCGCCTGCCGGCGGGCCCGGAGGTTCGCAGCCTGGGAGAGGGACGGCAGTGACCCCGCGCAGCGCGCCTCCCAGGCTCCGCCGCTGCTCCACCAATAATAACTGGCCCTGCGCGTTTTCCTAAGGCGACGAGCCGACGACGACGTACGTGCACACGTATTATGCCATGCGCCCATTGTTGGCGCCCAGGGACAGCTACAGCTTGCCTCAGATCAACCTCACACTCGCTCACTCGCCAGCGTCACGAGCTGGAAGATGAACAGTAGACAGACGTTGGCGACGAACGCCCCGGCCGACTCACGGCCTATTTGTTGGCTTCTTATTCACCTTGAATGAGCACGGAGTACAGAGGAGAACGCCGCTACATATAGCCTGCCGCGCGCCAGGAGCACACCTCCACGCACCGGCTTCCTCGCCTTGCCCGTGGACACGCACCACGTCGTGCACGACGCGGCCGCGATCTAAACGGCCCAGCGACCTTCACGCCACTCCTCCAACGACCTCCGTCCGCAAACGATGCAGCGTCCCTGCACATGCGGCCCTGACTCGATCCGGTCTACTACTGCGACATGGCCGCAGCTCGTCTGCACGCCACGCCCTGCCAGACCACGCGCCAGCAGCTTCCCTGCCTTGCGCACATCCGCCCCTGGCGACGCACGCCATGCACACGTACTGGGATAGACTAACACAATGCACACACGCACGCTAATACTAACCATGTCAAGATTATTGCTAGCATTCACCCCCCTAAGCTTGACATGGCGACACCTAGACCTTCACAGCACTGCCGGAGTCTCGCCAGCGTCGGCCACCAGCGCCATCTCCTCCTGCTTCTTCTTCCTGTCGCGGCAGAACTTCGCAATGTGCCCGCAGTCACCACACTCGAAACACCGGCCTCGATTGCGTCTCCAAACGCGCCGGTTGGACCCCAAAGCCGTGCTGTTCGCGTCGTCGTCGTCGCTGTTGCCACCGCGCCGTGCGTCGACGCCGTTGCCGACGCGCCGTGCGTCCTTGCCGTTCCCGCCGCGTCGCGCGTCGCTGCCGCGCGTCTTCTCTTTGTTCCGCTGCCGGCGGCGTTCCTCCCACCGCTCCTCGGTGAGGTACAACCGCCCAGCGACCTCTACTTGACCTTCCTTCGCGTCGTCATTGTCCGCCTCCTCCGCCACTCGCAGCCGGCTGAGGAGCTCCTCAATGGTCGCCTTGTTGAGGTCCGTCAACATCTCGATCGCCACGGCCACCTGCTTGAGCCACTTCGGCGCGACGCGGAGGATCTTCTTGACGACGCGGTGATCCTCGATCGTTTCCCCCATCTCGCGCAGGGCGCCGACGAGCCCGGTGATGCGCATGGCGAAGTCACCGATGTTCTCGCCGTCGTGGAAGCCGACGTTCTCGTACTCCTTCCACAGCCACTGCACACTCGCCGCCTTCACACGATCGTCGCCGACTCGCATCGTATTCACCGCGTCCCAAGCTTCTTTTGCCGACTTCTTCACGGCGAGCGCCGTCTTCATCTATCCCGGTACCGCACGCAGGATGGCGGCAAACGCCCGCCGGTCCTTAGTGCGCTCCTCGCATTTCTTCTCCACGGCGTCCCACAGCTCCAACGCCTCCAACGAGACCTGCATGACCAACGCCCACTCATGGTAGTTGCCCGAGGTCAGCAGCGGCAACTCGACGGAGTTGGAGTTGACACGGTCCACCCTGGCGCTCCGCGACGCGCCCACGTCGCTGAGGATCTTCAAGCCGCTGCCGTCCTTCGTCGGAGTCGACGCCATCCCAGCTCTGGTACCACTTGTTGGCGCCCAGGGACAGCTACAACTTGCCTCAGATCAACCTCACACTCGCTCACTCGCCAGCGTCACGAGTTGGAAGATGAACAGTAGACAGCCGTTGGCGACGAACGCCCCGGCCGACTCACGGCCTGTATGTTGGCTTCTTATTCACCGTGAACGAGCACGAAGTACAGAGGAGAACGCCGCTACATATAGTCTGCCGCGCGCCAGGAGCACACCTCCACCCACCGGCTTCCTCGCCTTGCCCGTGGCCACGCACCACGTCGTGCACGACGCGGCCGCGATCTAAACGGCCCAGCGACCTTCACGCCACTCCTCCAACGACCTCCGTCCGCACACGATGCAGCGTCCCTGCACATGCGGCCCTGACTCGATTCGGTCTACTACTGCGACATGGCCGCAGCTCGTCTGCACGCCACGCCCTGCCGGACCACGCTCCAGCAGCTTCCCTGCCTTGCGCACATCCGCCCCTGGCGACGCACGCCATGCACACGTACTGGGATAGACTAACACAACACACACACGCACGCTAATACTAACCATGTCAAGATTATTGCTAGCACCCATGCGCACCCAGTCCCTCCCTTCGATTATCCCTCCGACGTAGCCAGTACGTTCCCCGGCCTGATGACCGGATCGGATATGCATGGGAGTATGGGACCATGCGATCGCATGGTTCGGTTGCTACTAGACGCCATGCGCCATGCGTCCCCGTTGTTAAGAACCCTTCGCTACTGAGTATAGTCCAAAGGCTCTTTAACTAGTAGAACAATAAACACAGCAGACACAAGTATGTAACAAGAAACTGATATTCTCACTCATATATTAAGCTCTTAGGGTTACATCATATGGTGGTGTCCTTCGCTCGCTCTATATATATATAGTGAAAAGTTAGGGTTTTGGCTAGATGGGCTACGTGGGCCTTCAGGGCCCAAGGCTGGTTTCTCAACACTCCCCCTTAGCCATCTTGCTGCGAGATGCGTATGTCCCAAAACTCCACAAAAATCCAGTGGGAAAAATTTGGATAAAGAGTACATAGCACACGCTTATTGCGTTGCACGAATTGCCTCGTTAAAAACCTCACGTGAGAAACTTCTATTGAAAACTCACTCAAAGGAAAAGGAGTACAATTCACCTATATCTTCATTTAATCTTCAAGATTATGATTGGATACTTGAACTTCATGCTCAAGATTTAATTTAGGAGTATGCGAAATTCTCCTCCTGAGAACCATATTTCTAAGTCTTTTCCCTTTGCTTCAAACCCATTCTTTCAACGATGGATGCAATGGTTAAGTAGAGATCTACAAGATTCTCATATGACTTATTATGCAAGATTCTATATTGGTTCATCATATCCCTTTCCGAGCATAGAGTAACGGGGTTTAAAATAAGATTCATCGCATATCCCATCTTTACTTGTGCAACACAATCTTCATAATACAGAAATAACAGTGGGGATTTCTTTAATCCACATTACTTCACAATATCGTGGAATGTATTCATTGAAAATCATGTATATTCACAGAAGTCTGTATGCCAGACTTTGATTCCCATATGGTTTTATCATTGTTGACACAATGGTCTACTTCCTGACTTCAATAAAATTCCAATTCACCACAAAGGGGATTCGAATTCATATCCACATGCATGTCTTGATCTTCAATTCAAGATTTCTCGGTCCTTTGGATATATGGGCGATATTCGTGATTCTTATAAGTGGTATTTGCTTATACTTAATACCATTACCGATCCAACACAATGACACAAACAGTGTCTACTTTTTGTGTTGTCTTCATGGTACATGGGCATAATACTTCCTCCCCCTCATCCTTAGGTGCTTATAGGTCAAGGTCTACATGACTGACCGATTAATGGTTTTTCATAAGTATATTGTTTCTAAATTAAAACAATTTAACACAATTAAGTGTAGGGTTCAAAGTGTATCAGGCATTTATTCAAGCATGCCTTTGGGCTATATGCGTAGGTTGTCGTTTTGCTCATACTTCAAGTATGTGTTTGCTTTGTTTTCATTTCTTTCAATGCTTAATGTAACTTATCAAAGTTACACTATGCTTAATTCTATTTGCCTTTCCAAGACTATGGGCAATGTCACTTCCATGTGCCTATAAATATATAAAGTCCAATTCAAGTATTTTCTTTATTTCACCATCTTTGTATTCAACTTCAAGTTGATTTCTGCTAATAAGATAAATATTCTGCAAAGGAGATGATGCCCATGATCAGGGAAATAGGTCTTCAAGACCTTGAGCTACTAGTCGTCATTGTATCTTCGTTGCAGTAATTACCTTCTTTTCAAGAGAGTCTGCATTTCATGATAGATACATACTGACAATTGTTCTTGTTCAAGTATTACCCTTTCTTTTCACAAATCACGGCCGTTTGTCATGGGGGTGCTTTATGCACTCTACCTTGCTTTACACCGATATTTCTCAATACGGTAGCAAGCTCCTTTATTAATAGCCGATGAGTTCATTTTCGTTTCGGCTTGCTTTTCTTCTTCTTCAATTACCGGTATATTCATAACCTGGAGGCGCCTCGCTAGCAGGCTGCTCTTCCAGTTGCCAGCTCTCAACTGACTCCCCTTATTTCATTGGGGTGTTTCATGATTGGGGTGCGACAAGCTCTCTTATCCATTTTCCTCCAGGCGTCCCCAGGTACTTGGGATTAGAGTAACTAGATTTCCTGTCCTTTTCATTGAGGCATCGGAACAGGATGAGGATTGCGCTGGGCGCCGCCATAGCAGCGAGATAGCCGCTGCTGCGCGCAAGCGTGCGGGCGAGCATCGCTGTGGCAGAACCGCCTAGATTAACCCGGATTTAGTGCTTAATCATCAGATCCGGACTAACCTCGGTAGTCCTTCAGGATGTAGGTATCCTGACTTGGCCTTCCCATCCGGATCGAGCTTGATTTTTGGGGCGACTCTCGAAGGAGTCCACAGGTTACAACATACACATTACATTTATTACATAAAGTTAAAATATTACACATAGGGTTTGGTACTTATTACATCCCGGCTGATAAGTTCTTCAGCCATTTAAACAAAAGTAACATAGTTCACATGTTTCTCCAACACACACACCTTAAACTGCTTCAGTTGTAGCAAAGCTTAATTCAGAAGAAAGGAGGATTCAGATAAGGGTCCCATTCAAACCACGTGTATTCCGCACCTGTAAAAGAATCGGCAAGAAGCCTGAGTACTAGTTACTCAGCAAGACTTACCCGACTACTGGGTCGAAACCCGACTTCCTAACTCAAAGCCGGGGTGGTTAGGTCAACTCACACTGCGGCAGGCCTAATAGTAAATCCTTAGCTTTTAGAATTTGGTTCACCTTTTTAGTTATTACCTGATCATGCTAAGTTATTCCTATTCTACTAACCCACCACGACCCACCAGGACAAACATGTTGTCAAACATTCATCATTAACAAGATCAATTCTCTTACTACGATGTTGGTCGCGATCAGGCATCTTACAACCGGCAAGCCACAGACGATTCGAATCGATTTTTCCACCTCTCGAGAGGGATACTCAGACACCCGTCGTATGTGTGTACACCGACTCCACATACGACAACCCAACATCCAGTGCCACCTAACCGGAACCATCCTCACCGAACCCGGGTGTCAGTCCTTCGACACCCGCCCAACCTCCTCCTTTCAGTTGGTCTCGTCTAGTTCCGTGCTTAGGTACAACAGGACGAAAGGCTTACCGGAGCCCGTTAAGGACGGTAAGTGAATGAGGCGCGTTCGGCCCAACCAGGCCACACATCGGACGGCCTTATGCGACACAGGCAGGATCAGGGTTCATAGCAAATAATCATAACATGTAAAGTACGAAAGCGAAACTAATCCCGCCGCATGCCTGTCAAATTATTAACATTCTTCTTATTCTTAACCAATAACTTGCTGTAAAAGAATTCCGTTCTAGGCCTATGCTACCTAACCCATCTACTGAGCATAGTGTTTTATGCTGGATAATGAGTAATCATGCTCTAGGGTTTCAATCAATTCCTAACTCTAATGCACAAGCATAACTCTGATTTAAATTAAGAACTTAAAAAAAACTGGGTAATGCACCGGGGCTTGCCTTGAGTCACAGGATCTGCCTCTGTTGGTGACTCGGAGTCTCCTCCTGCAGGTATGAAGGATGCCTCGGTCGCACCGGCTTCCGGATTTTCCGTTGCAGTGGAAGACTCTTCAACTGGAAGTGGTGGGACCAACGTGCCTAAGTTGATGACATGCAGGAGTTTTTAAAATATGAGGATGATCAACTTGTTGAAAAATAAAATTTACAATTTTCTAAAGAAAAAGGGTGGTTGGGGTTAAACATGGATATTTTTCAGATGAAGATGATGGTCCTATGCTTTAAATGAATTACCAAGTATTTTTAAATAATTTTAAATAATTTTAAAAGCTTAAATGAATTTTCTAGGAATTTTTGAATAATAAAAATGGATCTTTGAATTAATTTTCTATTTTTAATGCACTTTATGAATTTTTCTGCATTTTTAAATAAAGGCTAATTTTTTTTAAAATATATAAACTCCCGTTTAATTTCTTTTTAGAATTACCAAATTATTTATATAAATTAATAAATAATTTTTTTAATTAAAATAAACATATTAACATTAAAGTAAAATAGATAAACAAATTAAATTTAAAGGAAAAAGAAAAACAGAATTACTGTTGAAATTCGGCCCAGCCCACAAAAAGAACAAAGCAAAACGTTCTAATTTCCTCTTCAAAAATCGCATGGGCTCCCTTTCGGCCTGACCCACCCGGAGTGGGCCGGCGGCCTGCTTCCCCTAAGGCGTGGCCCAACCGGAGCCTTCCAGCTCGGCCCAGCCGCCGCGCGGGCCGGCAGGTCGGCCTGCCAGGCGGGCGGCCCAGCTAGGGTGGCGGCCGAGCGGACCGGCCTCACCCGGCTCGCCTGGCCGCTCGGCGCGCTCTGCGCGTCGCCGCGCCGGCAGCGCTGGCGACCATCCGGCGCGGCGGAGGCCTCGGGCGTGGCACGAGCTACTCTCTCTTTCCCACCCCTTTTCCCCTTCTTTCCCCCCACTTCTCCCTTCACTGTGAGGTCGCCGCCCGCCGCGGTGTGGCGCCCGCCGGCGCAACGCGCCGGCGAGGTGGCCTCGCGGCAGCGGTGGTGCTCGCAGCGATATACCGCCTACTGCGCACGATGCGCGCAGTCGCGGCACACCTGATGCGCGCGTCGGCGGGAACCCTAAGGGTTCCCACGCGCGGGGAACGCGGCGGCGACGCCTCGGTGGCCGCGGCGCCATGCGGGGCTCCGAGCTCTGGCGAGCTCGGGCCGGCGCTCGGTGTGGCGCAGAGGGGGAGGAGAGAGTGGGGTGGGGGCTTACCGGCGCGGGGTCACGGCGACGGTGGCGGAGGCGGCGGCGACGGCGTGGGGCGCGAGCGCGGGACACGGGCGCGGGACAGGGGAGTGCTGCTCCCCGCGCGCCGCGGCGGGGAAGAAGACCCCGCCCCCCCCCCCCCCCGCGGTCCCACCTGTCAGCGCCGCCTGACAGGGGGCGCGGGTGGCGGGGGGGCCGGCCGCCACGCGGGCCGCCGCCCCCGGCTGGGCTTCGCCCAGCGGGCGCGTGGCCGCGGGCTGGCCAGCTGGCCCGCGAGGTCCCCCCTGCTTTTCTCTTTTTTTTTTACTTTTACCCTTTTCATTTTTAACCCTAGATTTTGACATTTTTCGACAGGGGTCCAAATACAAAAGTGAAAGGGCTTAATTTAAACTACCCTTTCACATTTTTGCCCCCGAAAAACTCCAAATTTTTAAAAAGGCCTCAAATTTAAATTTGAATCAAATTTTTGAAAGGATAATTAGGGTAAATTGCAATGCACTTCAGTGTTTTAAAAAATACGGAGTATTACAATCGCCACCGCAGGCGAGCGCCCACCGCACCGCCATAGCCACGCAGGCGTACGGACGAGCGCCGGGCGGGTTGCGCTGCCACCACGCACGGGCCAGGCGCGCGGGCTCCGCCGCAGCACCGGCCAAGCGTGCAGACCCCATCGCCGCCCTCTTCTTCGAAGCCGAAGAGAGAGAAAGAGAAAAGTGAAGGAGAGATGGGGGTGGCGGCTGCCTAGGGGAAACCCTAATGCCGCCCTCGTGGGTTGAAATGGGCCAAGCCTCGCATGCCTCATAAACTTTATCAGAAATGTTCAAAGTACTCCCTGAACTATGGGGAAAGTTCAACATTACCTCTTGAATTATAGAAAAGTTACCTCTGAAAATGCTGAAAATGATGAGAAATATGTTCATGCAATATAAAGGGATTGGAAATGATAATTATTTCCTATTTATGAATTTGCATATTGTGCTATTTATTTAGCATGTTTTCCATTGCAATCTTTTGTCACTAGAATTATGAATTTGTATTATTTTTGCACATTTGCTATGTTTTCCGCTATAGTGCAATAGAAAATTACAAGAAGTAATTTCCTTTCCGAGAAAATTCCTTATTTGACACTGAGAAACTTACTCGATCCTTTTTTGGCCCTCAGAACTAAAATCTCCCCTGTTTGACACTGAAAAACTCATTGATTCCTTAAATGGCCTTATGTTTACTCCTGCTGTTAAAACACAACCCTGCCGTCATCTTTTGTATGGCTGCCCATGGATGATTACGGACACCGCCACTGTCAGATGGGCGGCCGCGCACCAAGATGGTCGTGGGCCACTGGTGGTACGCCGCGGGCAACCTCCAGCGCACGCTGGAGCTGAAGCTCAGGTGCCTGGACGAAGGGAGCGTAGCTTGGGGACGCCTACAGGGATGCAGCCGAGGCCTATGCAGGCGTGCTGGCGTTAGACGGGAGCCGCCGCCGCCCCGGCCTTCCTCCTACACGGCGTGAAGAGGACGGCAAAGGGGAACTCCCAACATGGCCTGCACGAGGCGACGACGCAGTCGGCGAGCGTGGCCTGCGTGTGATGCCCCCGGCATCTCGAAAGTTTTAACACGTGATTAGATTAGCGGTAGTCAAAGATTTGGCTTAATGATGTTTAGAGAAGAGCAACAACTAGGCTAGTAAATCACGAAGTCAAAAATTTTCAGTGAAATATGCAAGACCCCTGAATGCATTTGTGACTATAGTTTAAAATATAATGTGATTGGAACCAAACTCTCTATAACAAACTTGTAGACAATTTTATGTAGATCAACTTTGTTATTGGGTGTGGTAACATGCACAAAGGTTTAGGTGGAGTTTTGAGTCGATTAATGAAAAAGCAGAAATCTGCCTAAACTTGGATCGGTAAGGAAAATTCAAATTTCAAAGGAACAAAAGTCCCTATCATGCAAAACATCATATAAGAAAGTTGTAGATAATTAAAAACTACACAACATTGTTATAATACTCTTTCTCTGAAAATGGGCATAAAATAGACTTTATGAATTTCTAAGTTTGCATTAAACCTTGGTCAAACTGGAGTTAGCACGTTAAATTCAAATTTAATCATATTTAAACTTGGAATCTGATGTTACTCATTTTGACAAAGTTGTAGATCCTAAAAGGTACAACAATTCATTCAATTGGGTCCTTTTCAAATTCGGACTCTAGAATACCCAAAAATTCAAAATTCAAACAGGTCTTCCTGCAGTCAACACGGGATTTCCTATTTTTTCGAATTTTATTTTCTCCGTGAGTCGCTGACGAGCGGGCCCCACCTGTCGGGCCGCCCGCGCCAGCGCATTCCACCAGCTCCCTTGCTCCGTGCACCCGGTCCGTAGACCTCTCACCCTCCTCCTCACCCCGACCCCACCTGTCGGCCTCGCCCGGTCCATGGACCGCGTCCACCCGCGCGACGCCTTCTTCCTTCTCCCCTCCCCTGCGCCCACGCGGCGGGCAAAGGGCGCCAGCGCGCCATGCCACGGCCACGCGCCGCCCTCGCCCGGCCTGCGCTGCCTGCTCCCTCCCAGCTGGCGTTCTCCCAGCTCCGCGCCCTCTTCCTCGTCCCTCTTCCTTGCTCCCCTGCCTCTGCTCCCTGCCCTGGTGCCCGCCCAGAGCGCGAGCCGCCATGGCCGCGGAGCTCGAGCTCTATCAAACTCATGCGCCGGCCAACCGAGTCATCCCTCCTCCGTCCGCGACGCGCACCGGCACCGCGGAAGCTTTCCCTTCCGGTCCCCTCCGTCGTTGAAGCCCAAGGCCTCGTCCTTCCCCCTCCCCGCGTGCGCCGCTCGAGCGCACCAAGGCCGCCACCGAGCTCACCGTGGAGAGCCGCCACCGGACCATCCCTGTGCCCCTCGACGCCACCGCCGGATTTCCCTCATCCGCGCGCACCCTGTATGCCCAAGCCCGGCCTCCTCCCCCACCGGAGCGGTCGGATTGAGCCGCGCCACGGGCCTCTGTGTGCCGCCGTGGACGCTCCGGCTCACCGCCTCCGCGCCGGCCTTCCCGCCCTCCCCGCGCGATGCGACCTTGGGGGAAAGGAAGCCCGTCGCCGGGAACGCACGGACGGAGCGGCTCGGCTTCAACCCCGCGCCTCCACGCGCCGGCGCACGCGCGTGACTGCGCCCCCTGCGCCGTCCTCCCTAGCCGGCCCAAGGTAGAAGAAGAAGGCCTTTTGCTGAAAACCCCCTGAGTTTTCCTATTTTGCGCTTTCTGTTTGTGTACTATTCACTGAGTCTTGAATGTCTTCCGCGCAAGTCCCTGAAGTCCATAGTTAATCGTATTAAGGTCCCTGGTCATTAGGTTTTTCGATTTAATATGTTTTTTTTAAGCTGAAAACTTTGGAAATTCGTAATAAATCCAATAAAAATCAGAAAAATGCAAACTTTGTTGCATTGTACTCCTATTAAGTAGATCTACAGAATGGGTATGATGGTTGAATGGGAAAAGACCTTTTTGCCCTTGTTATTGTGCATGCATGAAAAACCTTGATAAATAGGAAATGTGGGTAAAATGAGCTTCAAAAATTGAAAAATTTGGGCAGCGGCCTTGTGAACATGTGTAGGCTCTGTATAAATTTTGGTAGCCCTAGCATTAACTGTTTAATTACTATTTTGCCCTTGTCTTATATTTAAGCATATATTAATTTAGGAAAAGGTTGCTATGGAGAAAAATGCTCCATGTGACTTTAGGGGCTTAATATGAGCTCTAGGTTATGAACATGACTCATTGCTAGAAGTAGGAGGTGGTGCATGTAAGGTTGTGACTCTGATTTGAAAATAGTAGAAATAATGCAATTTTACATAAATAATAAAAAATGTGAGACCAGTATATCCAATAAAAACCCCCACATTTTCTATAGTAATCTTAATGACTAAATAACTATTGCATGTTTTATCGGCTCACATCACCATATTAGCTTTATGATTAACAACTTAATTTTTGTATATGTTCTTGTGAGGTTGCACATACACGATTGCTTCGGGTCCATACAAGTAGTATTAATGCTAGTGTCAGTCGGGATGTTTTAATTGAGCTAGTAATTCATTACATGCGTAACTAGATGTTTGCCTGATATTTTGCTTAACCAGTTGTATGCTTGATAATCGTGCATCTCGATCACTGTGTCATGCATAACATTCATATAGCAACGCTTATTGCAGATACGTGATTGAGAAACAAGTGCGGGAGCTACTTTAAGCAATGGTAATCCAGAAGGTCAAGTAAGCCCCAGACACGACTTAGAGAGCCCATCAGTCGTGTTTGGAAGGAAGAGTTATCCAAGTGATCAAGGGGTTGCCTGGGGCAAAGCCCCACAACCCGACAAAATAACCTAGTTTAGTTTGTTGGCCTGATAAGAATAAGCAAAGGTAGGCAGGACCATGATTTCTCCCAGCTAATATGATGATTGATTGTTTCATTACGCATCCGCATTAGGAGTTGATTGAAAACAATTGCATTAGATCTCCTGGCCGCCCTGGCTCTAGCACCTATATATAGAGTTCGTAGGACGAGTTGCCTAGGCTCTGCTAGGTGCGAGTAGACACGAGTGAAAGGAGTCACTCGTCGCGTAGGTGATTTCAAAGGTTACAAAACTTTTACTATTGAGAAAGTAATACTATGCTCATGCTCATGATTTAAATGGAGACCGGGCGGAGAATAATTTTATTATGTGGTGTGCGTTTGGCTCCGCCCGAGTCGCATAAGGCCCGTCCGCTGTTCGCCTATTGGTCGGCATAACATTGCTAGAGTGCTTAACCGGGAAATGGGACCGGTGAAGTCTTACCTGGGTTTGTCCGAAGTTTTCGAGGCTCCGCTCATCCACTTGCTGGAGGCCGATGGGCCCGGGGGCGCTTGTACTCGAGGGAGGGCTGACCCGGTGCGGCCGTGGTATCGCTCCTAAGGGAGGGCTGACCCGGTGCGGCCGTGGTATCCCTCCTGAGGGGGCACAACCCGGGGGTTAGGTGAGGGCGCTTTGAATCTTGGGACAAGACAGGTGGAGATGGGGGCCATATGTGGGAACGCGATGGCTAGTAAGCATATACCCCTGGCATGATAGTTATTTCCGGGAATTAAAATCGATTCGAATCGCTGATGCCCACCAGGTGTGGGAATGCCAATACCATTGACGTTCAACGTAGTAACTACTTGAATATATTATATACGTTACTCATGTTTTCAAATACTACATGTTTGTATTGTATCGCTTACATTTCTACAAGTTATTATATTGGAGTTATATGCAAAAGATGAATCTTGATACTCTTTATTGATATACCACTGTTTAAAATCAATGGCTAAGGATCCACATGCTAGTAAGCAAGCTTTGCGTCAGCCGTAAGCCAATCCATTAAGTCCTACTGAGTAATTAGTACTCAGGGTTTGCCCCCACCTTTTGAGAACAGGTACCGGCGAGATCTGGACAACTGCTTGGAGGAGGGTAGTACCGGTGGGCTCGGTGCTGCTCGCCTCGATCGTCGTTGCATGAAGACTAATAAAGTATTTTGTTTTCGCGGTGAGATGTTTTTGAATTCGCTTCCGCTATTTGATTCAAACCTGCCTATTGTATGGCATTATGTTGAAACCTATATCTTATTTCGAACTGTTTTGTAAAATAAGTGTATAAATGCTATATTTAACTGCCTGACATGATGTATCTGTTGTGGCTCCACTGTGGGCTGGATGTGTATGATGTCAGTTCCTCTGGGAAAAAGGTAATATCGGGAGTCAAATGACTCTCGACGGACGACCGGGTTTAGTTCGGTCTAATCGCACTGCAAGCCAGAGGTGGCAGGTGTGCTTAGTCCGGATTAAATCGGCGGTTCCGCCACACTGCGCGTTGGGGAGCACGTGGACGACGGGAGCCGCTGGTCCCCCGACCTTTCGCCTGCGTGCGACGGGAGCCGCTGCTGCCCCGGCCGTCCGCCTACACGGTGTGCGGGCGACGGGAGCCCCTGCCACCGCTGGCTCGTCTGCGCCTGCTCGAGGGAGCCACGCGGGAAGGGTACCGCCGCTAGCCTCACTGCGTCGGAAGGGGCGCTGCCGCCGGCCTTGCAGAGCGCGGGATAGGCGCCGCCGCTAGCCTCACAGCGTGCGGGAGGGGCACCGCCGCCGGCCTTGCGCGCGAGCTACCCTTCGCCGCCTGCGCAGGATCTGGAGCCCGAGCACGTGGGTGCCGCCATCGGCCTTCGCGCGTGCTCCTACCACCGCCATCGCACGGGCATGGAGTGGCAGTTTGCACGGGCTTCTCTCGGGAAGGTATTGGGCCAGAGGGTAGTTTCATCCTTGCGAGAAAAGAATGACGGATGGATAGTGTATTTAACGGGAGAAGCTAACGGAGTGTCAAATAAGGGATGACAAATTTGTTGGATGTCAAATAGGGGAGATTTTAGTTTTGAGGGCCAAAAAAGGAACGAGTAAGTTTCTCAGTGTCAAATAAGGAATTTTCTCTTTCCTTTATGTTGTGATGCATTTGAAAAAATATTTTTTTATGAAGGCCTAAAATACTTTGAAATTTACACTGAAGTAAATCCTGAAGCACATTATGAAAAGGCCTGCAATCAAGAATATCACATGAAGCATTACATGCTGCATACTGTGCAAATGACATGAAGTATATTGCATATTGTGCATATGACATGAAGTATATTGTGCATATTATCAGAAGGACATTGTAGTATTGTGGAAGTCGTACATTAAGTAAGGGACTCAATCTCTCTCAAAATCTTATAAAGCACTCCCCGAATGTATGGATATTTGCATAAAACATTCGAGTGATCCGAAATTACAAGAAGTGCTTTCGGAAATTATGATAATTGCAAAGAAGCACTTGTAATTGAACTACAGTTACAAGAAGCATTGATGATGGCATAAAAGGATCATGGCATTTCACTCTTGATCCCACTTTGAAAATCAAAGGTAATTTTATGGCAATGTTTATTACCTTCATGCAATAAATTTATGCAATTGCTAGTGTAATTATATTCTCATGCTTATTGAAATTCATGAGAAGCATGTCATACACCACTTATAGGATTGCAAGTGTTTTATATATATTTGGAATACGGAAAGGTGGGCATTTTTAAAAAAAAAATCATTTCCACATGAAATATGAACACACCATCGTTGCCGACTTGCAGTCGCCGACATGAAGTCGATCGGGGTGTGGCGAATAATTGTTGCTGATTTGAAATCGCCGACTTTTATGTCGATCAATTAATTTGCACAAATTTCATGTGTCGACATGTGGTCGATGATTTTCAACCTAGTTGAAAGTATATGACAAGAAGTCTAACGCTCACATATATATAACAATGACCGTTGGCACGAACCCTAGAAGGTCAACTTGTTGCTTCTATTGTGCGCAAACTCTTATAATGTCGATTGCATATCCACTCTCGGACGTATGAATTGCCAAATGAAGGCACACCGATTTGGTTTGTACGAATGAAATATTATTGTCAAACATACAAGTAGTATGGCATTGATACTATGAATTAAAACTCATGAAGAGATACTCCCTTGCCTGTAGCCATATTAAAAACCACATGAAATGGATTGGAGAAGAAAATACTCCAAAAGATAATATTGAAATTGAAATAAACATTTGTTTTGAATGATCAACATCTCTCGCATCCTATTAGAACTGTGGTTGAAATAGACATTGCATGAATTAGGAACTCACGAAGAGTAAACACTTTTTGGCAAATAATTGCCAACTCTTGGAGAGAAGGTCCGTATATATGAATTTTATCTAGTATATATTTTGAAGTGCAATCAAAACTTGTTTTCCGTTGTATGAACATTGCATTTAATCGATTGCTATGAAAGAAACATAGAAGCATATGGACCATCTCTTGGATCCTTGAAAAGTATCTGAGTGATGAAAAATATTGATAGGGATATCAACACAAAAGAACTTTAAAGAGAGTACATCCAAGCGGACCACGAAGGTCACTCGCTATAATGACATTTATTGAGTAATTTCTCTTACGTTGTAAGCATAGAAAGAGAATGTCGGTACCCAGCTAACCGGGTACCCGCTTACACTAGACAAATATCACTAATGGAGGGTAAGTACTGCAGTACAGAGAGGGCCTAAGACCGCGTACAGATGGACCCGGCCTACTCCTTGTAAAAGCTGGGCCGCGCACCCGGCCCACAGGGGAGGCCCCGGACCTCCTTCAGCGAGGTCCGAGCCTCCCCCGACCATGCGAGGAGTCCCTCAGGGGAAGGTGAGGTCCGGACCTCTCGGAGGTCTGGGGCACGTGCCTTCGGTGGTCCGGGGCCGCCACGTGCCCACAGGGCACGGGGAGGTCCGGAGCCAGCACCCTCGGTGATCAGGGGCCGCCACGTGCCCACAGGGCACGGGGAGGTCCGGAGCCAGCGCCCTCGGTGGTCCGGGGCCGCCACGTGCCCACAGGGCACAGGAAGGTCTCGCGCTGCCACGTGCCCACAGGACGCGTGGCGGGGCCTTCAGGCAGGCGCCTCGCCCACCTACTGCATTTATTGCGGGCAGGTGGGCGTGCCCGATGCCGCTGACACCGCCGCTGTCAGACGAGCGTGCCCCTGTTGCCCGCCGACGCCGCCGCTGTCAGGCGGGCATGAGCCCGTAGCACGCTGACACCACCGCTGTCAGGCGGGCGTGCGACCATAGCACGCTGACACCGCCGCTGTCAGACGGGCGTGCCCCCATCGCCGCTGGCACCGCCGCTGGCAGGCGACGGCGGCGAGGCAAAGGGGCGCGCCATACCGAGGCAAAGGGGCGCGCCTTACCGAGGCGCGACGGCGATAGCAGGGCAGTACAGTTGATTTCCCCGGCTACACTGGGGTCTATATTGAGTAAACAAGTACGCTGTGTTCATCATGAGCCGCGCCACGCGCGGCGACCGCGCTCAGCCTAATACTAGGTAGCGGCGCTACAACGCTACTACGAGCGTCCCGTCTTGTCACGCGTGCGCGTCGCCTGCCCCTCGGCCTCTGAAGCCTCTCAGTGGGTTTAGCAGCCGATGGGACAGGACGGCGTAAGGCAGGACGGCGCGGCGCCGTATCCAGATGGCAGGACAACATGGCGGATCTCCAGGCCATACCAGGTCGCGTCAGTGGTACAGGCGCAAAGCATGGGAGCGTTGGACATCAGGCACAGGATAGAGCTGTAGCATAGAGGAAATGGGCCGGGACCACCTGTCGGGGCCCGGCCACCAAGTACGTGCCCCCCTTGGGCTATAAAAGGGGAGGCATACGCAACACAAGAGGACAAGTCTCCTCAGACCAAACAGACTCAACCCACAAAGCACAAGCACACAATCCACACTGTCTTCTCCTACAGACAGAAATACAAGAACACACCGACAGTGAACGTAGGGTATTACGCTCCGGCGGCCCGAACCACTCTAAACCCTCTCGTCACCATCGTGCCACCATTGACCAGCTAACAACGATCGCTCCCCCTAACTACTCTTAGTACTTATGATCTCGGCCGGGTGCATTCCGCCACCCGACCAGGAGCACGCTCGCTCCGACAGAGAATGTAATTGCATTCGTGAATATTATTTCGGCATTTTAGAAGTATGGTTACATGATGTATCATGCCTGTATTACTCTCTTAAATTTAAAATAAATCTATAAAAATTCGTTTCACGAAGAAACGATGAACATAATATGTTCCCTATGGATTGTTAGGGAATGTGGATGATTTTCCATATGAATTGTTAAAGAAGGTTGGATGTGAAAAAAACATTTATAGATTTTTCCCCCTTCGAATTTCAATTCTATTCTATTAGAATATGCACACTTGAAGTGTCAAATGTTGTTTGAATGAAGGGTTAAGAAGTTTTGATATCCTCTCCTTTTGTATTATAGAATATATGCTACAAGAATGGATTAACTTGCAGGACTATCACATTCGTATTCCAATGAATCATGAAGATTCCGGTGAGCACTCTTTGTGCCACCAGGGGAGCTAATAATGTAATACTCCCTTATGAAAGTGCAAGCTGCATCTAGGAGAGGTTCATGACCATATAAAACCCTTATTAGGGATTTTAATAAACTTTATATGTGCCAAAATATGCTTCATCAAAGTGGTAAAAGTGAATATGCTCCTTATGAAACCACATACCAATGAAGTTGATAGCATTGGTCACAAGAATTATGAATACCTTGGGTAACCATCACTACGAAGTCCATGGACAAGAAGGACGTATAATGATGGCAACCATTGTATAAAAAGAACCATGTGTCCATACAAAATGAAGTAAGGATACATTTGGGAAATATGGTCATACTTGAAGAGCTATTTCTTATCAGAAAAAGGACATGAAGTCCATAATTTCAAAGGAAAATGGACATATAGTCCTATTGCATAGTGCAAGTGGTCATAAGAATAACCCCGACTTTATTTCATGGTATATGCATGTATTATGATGAATCAAACAATGCCTGAGGATCTTTTCTCCGGCATTAGGGGGAGGAATAGAATACTTGAAATAAGAATGCTGGGAAATCGCATGAAAAGACAAGAAGATCCCCATGCAAGACCTCGCACTTATAAGAAAAAAATAGAAAATCATGAAGCCGGGAAATCACATGGAAAGTTAATAAGATTCCCATGCAACACCAATAAGCAATAAGAAAGTCAACAAGACATCGAAAGAAATGAAGTATTGAACTGCCATTATGTTTTGTGGTTTGTAGAGCGTGAACAAGGCGCACCATTGTTTTAGTGCACTAGAGCGGAGCCTGTACGCATGCCATGTCGTCGGCAGCGAGCGGCGGTTCTGCTGCGGCGCACGCTTGCTCGCGCCTGCTGGCAGCGGCAGCGGCGGCGGCGGCGCACTCGTCTCGGTGAGCGCTCGTGCATCTGCTCGGTGGTGGTGAGTTGGTGACATGGTCCGGCGCCTGTGTGCGTGTGCCCACGCGGCGGCGCGGTCCGTTGCCCCACCTGGGCGCCTGCTACGGCGGCTGCGCGGTTCGTGCGAGCCGGACGGCGGCAGCGGGGTTGCTCGTCGGACTGCTTTGCCGGCGGTAAGTGACGTTGTGGCTGGGTGGCAAGTCCGGATGCTCGTCCTGCCGGCCCGCGGCGCCCGCACGCTTTGCGTTGGTGGCAGCAGCGCGACGCCTGCGCGTACCAGCGGCAGCGGCGCTGCCCGCTTACCTGCATGGCGGCGGCGGCCAACCATCTGCTTTTTTTTGTGTGTGTGTTCACTCACATGTGCTTAGGGGCGAGTGAATCGTGTCTTGCGTTTGTGATTGATCGATGAGTAAGTACATCGATGACTCCATGTCTATAGCAATCACATGCAGTGTCCTCCCGTCGGCTGCTTTGTGCCGGCGATAAAATCAGCAATGGTGAGGACATTATTCATACTTGTAGTTGTGCGAGGAAGAAAAAAAGGATTAAGAAAATACAGAACCTGAACCTTCTCTTTGCTTCCGTGAACTCCTGGATTGAGAGAGCAAAGGTGCTGATAACGTGTTAAGAACTCTTTGCTACCGAGTGTAATCCAAAAGAGAGCAAAACAACAAACACGGGTTACATTATATGGTGGTGTCCTCTATATATATAGTGCAAAGTTAGGGTTTTGATTTTGTGATTGATCGATGAGTAGGTACATCGATGACTCCATGTCTATAGCAATCACATGCAGTGTCCTCCCGTCGGCTGCTTTGTGCCAGCGATAAAATCAGCAATGGTGAGGACATTATTCATACTTGTGCGAGGAAGAAAAAAAGGATTAAGAAAATACAGAACCTGAACCTTCTCTCTACTTCCGTGAACTCCTGGATTGAGAGAGCAAAGGTGCTAATAACGTGTTAAAAACTCTTTGCTACCGAGTGTAGTCCAAAAGAGAGTAAAACAACAAACACAGGAGACACAAGTATATGAAGAGAAACTGATATTCTCAGTCATATATTCAGCTCTTAGGGTTACATCATATGGTAGTGTCATCTATATATATATATATATATATATATATATATATAGTGCAAAGTTAGGGTTTTGACTAGATGGGTCACATCCCAAGCTGGTTTCTCAACACCCGTCTTAGGTCTCAAGCTAGCTGCTGTAGCACTCATCCACGGGCAGACGACGAGGAAGAGCTTGAGCGACCTGCACAAAATTCAGAGCCGTTGACCGGTCGCTGTCAGTGGCCTTAGCTTGTTGAGTGCCGAATTTATGATGGACTAGGAGGGTGCACGTGCCTTGCTACGGTTCCTCTTGGTTCAAATATACGGTTTATTTATTTAAATACGTGTCCAAACTATTTCGATAGCATTTGACTTTCGATAACTTCATGGATTATTTCAATTTAATTAGTTCAACCAAACATGTACCGTCATGTGTTTTATGAACACTATACTACAAAGATCAGTGGAGGTTTTGGTAATAATGACATTTTAGCTAATCTCAATTTCATCCAAACCTCCTCCCTGATCTACTTTGCTTTGCACATGAGGACAAGAGATTGAGACAATGGTCGAACTGCAGGCGTGGCGCCACCGGTCTCTCTACCCTGCACCTCGTGGATCTGCTTCACCGCCTAAATTGCTTGGTCTTCCTTGCCGCCTCGTCGCCACTGTGGCTGCTCACCGCCTTCCTCTACAAGCGCAGCCGCATGCGTATTGGGGCGCGCCGGGAGCTCGGGAGGGACGGGACGGGACGACGCGGAGGTTAATGGCGTCGCATGAGCGTAGGAGCTTCTAGACGGCGGCCTGCGTGCGAGGTGTATCTAAAACGGGCTTGAGGACGGCTGCGACAGGCTAGGCGCTGCGTGCTCCCGCGACACAGGACGCACGAACAAGTCGTTTTTAAAGAAGTAGAGATTATTCCGGCCAAGGGCTTCTACTTTCGGTTGCCATTTTGTTTCGTTTCCATCTGCAAGTCGGAGGCTCTGGGCTGGATCCTGGACTGTATGTAAACAGCTGATGATCAAGAGAGACTCTTGTCAGAATGTCAGCCCAAACTGTATATACACGCATGCACGACGGCTTTCGATCACAACGAATGGTGAGATGCGCGCTCTCTGGGGTGACATGTGCGGCGACCGTAACAATAGCCCCCCTTCCTGCTCCTCGTCATAGTTGGACGAGCGGATACCTCTCCTTGTGTGGATTCGTAGGAGTGGATCTAGCTAGGTTCTTTGGGTTCGTACCTTCGGATCCTCCTCCGTACTGCATGGAGGCGGAAGCAGAGGTCCCTATTGTCGGTGGCGTGTTCGCGTCGGCGCCGGCGGCGGGTTGGTGTTCTGCGCCTGGTCTTGGGGTGTGGGCAGCGGCCCATTGGGGTTCCCCGATGCACCGGGGGCGACGGGCGACATGGCGGTCTTCCAGTCGCTACGCGCACGCTCTAGATCGGATAGGGTTTTCTTGGTGGTGTCGGGTGAGGTGTGCGCAGCAAACGTTGGTTCGCGTGCTGGCCCGATGTCCGTTCTGTGACCGCTCGTTCGGAGGGAATCAGGCGAGCGACCCTCTTCCGCGCGCAAGAGGCTTCAGGGGCCCCACGTGAAACGGAGACAAGCGACTGATCCAGCAAGCTCACGTGGGCCAGCTCCTTCCGCGTTCCCGCCCACCGTAGGTAACTCTGTTTTTCTTTTCCCTTTTTTCTTGTTTTTCTGTTTTTCTTTCTTTTTCTTCATAATATAATTTTTATTAATCATCATAAATTTATGTTAATAGAACGGCTACAGTGCAATAACTTTTATGATGTAACTTTTATTATGATTATAATATTTCGATATAAAATTATGCTTACATAAAGTTATCGTGATAAGTTAGTCTTACGTAAAGTTATCGTGATAGGTTATGCTTATATAAAATTATCGTGATAAGTTATGCTTACATAAATAAAATTATTTTGATAAGTTATGTTTCAACAAAATATCGTGGTAAGTTATGCTTATATAAAGTTATCGTAATAAGTTATGGTTACGTAAAACTATCGTGATAAGTTATGCTTATCCTGATAGGTTATGAATAATGTTTTCATAAAATATCATAATGATAAGTTATGCTTGCATAAAATTATCGTGATAAGTTATGATTACATAAATAAAATTATTCTAATAAATTATGTTTTAATAAAATATCATGGTAAGTTATGCTTACATAAAATTATAATGATAAATTATGGTTGCATAAAATTATCCTGATAAATTATGTTTTCATAAATTATCGTAATAAAAAGAGAAAAAAAAAGAGAAAATCTATGCACGTGATAACTACCAATGTAAATCTGTGCACGTGGAGAACCAAGAGGAGGCCAGGAGGACCAAACTACCAAAGAGAAAATAGAAAAAAATACAGCTGGGAGGGGCGCACGTGCACGTGGGAAGGGCTTGGCCGCTTGGCGTGGCGTTGGCGGTCGCTGCAATCGAATCCAGCTATCACTCGCCAAATAGCAGAGCCCGCGTGCTGGCCCTCACCCTCTCTTTTATATGCGCGCGTGACCGGGGGCCGCAGCCCAAGGAGTCGGGATTGCGCCTTCCGATCAGGGTGCCTTCCTTCCTAGATTCTTTCTTTTTTCCATGTGTGATTTCGAATTGGTCTCTGTTGACTGAGATCAAACCAACATTTTCCTCCTGAATCTCGTTCTTAATCTTATATTTTTTTTACTTTTCTCATTCTTCCACAGATCAACATACAAAGACCAACGCTATATAAATATCCAGTTACGTACCGTTGGGCTCATTGACTACCGTAGACCTTTCTATTTCAAAATGAGATTCTAGATCTTTGCGGGGGTGGGTTGCTTTTCTTGACACCGATCATAGGCTTTCTCTTGAACCCATGCCGGCTACATGTTCACCAAACATGTTGCGTGGAAGGCCTTTTGTGAGCGGATCCGCAAGCATCTCCTCGGTCCTAAGTGCTCAATTTCTATAATCTGATCCTAAACTTTTTCTTTCACAACTATACTTAATGTCAATGTGCTTGGCAGCCCACTTGACTTGACAATAGAATACTGCGGGCTCATTGTCGCAGTATATCTTTAGTGGTTTTTCTATACTATCGACCACTCTAAGACTGGGAATGAAATTCTTTAGCCACATCGCCTACCCAGTTGCCTCATAGCAAGCAATAAACTCAGCGTACATTGTCGACGATATAACGATGGATTGCTTGCAACTCTTCCATGATATGGGTCCTCCCGCTAGGATGAACATGTATCCTGATGTGGACTTCTGGGTGTCCTTGCACCTAGCCCAATCAGCATCTGAATAGCCCACAATCTCTAGGGCATCTGATTTTCTATATATCAACATGAGGTCTTTTGTTCTTTGCAAATATCGCAAATCTTTCTTAGCTGTTGTCCAGTGAGTTTTCCCTATATTCTTCTGATATCTGCCAAGCATCCTAATAGTAAATGCTAAGTCAGGGCATGTACACATTTGTGTATACATTATGCTTCCAATCACTGAAGCATACAGTACCGATTTCATCTATTATATTTCGTAATTATTCTTTGGACACGGCTATTCTCCAAACTTGTCACCCTTAACTATTGGAGTAGGCGTTGCATTGCAGCTCTGCATGCCGTATCTCTTCAAAGACATTTTCTATATATGCCTTTTGAGATAACCCTAGCATATCTCTTTCTCTATCTCTGACAATCTGAATTCATAAGACATAGGATGTTTCACCCATGTCTTTCATGTAAAAATTTGAGGACAAAAATTTCTTAGTTTCTAAAAGCATGTTCTTGTCACTACTTGCAAGTAGGATGTCATCTACATAAAGATCTAGGAAGGTATAATTTCCATTTTTGAATTTTTCATAAATGCAATTGTCTTCTTCGTTTTCTTTGAATCCAAAATTTCTAATTGTTTCATCAAACTTTAGATACAACTGTCTAGAGGCTTGCTTTAGCCCATAGATGGATTTCTTCAAGTGGCATCCCATGTTTTCTTTTCCTTTCACCACAAAACCCCTTGGTTGTGTCATGAAAACATTTTCTAACAGCTCTCCATTCAAGAAGGTCGTTTTGACATCCATCTGATGCAGTTCTAAGTTGAAATGAGCAACCAGTACCATAACAATTCTGAAAGAGTCCTTAGTGGACACGGGAGAGAAGGTTTCATTGTAGTCTATTCCCTCCCTTTGAGTGAAGTCTTTTGCTACAAATCTTGCCTTCTTTCTTTCTACGTTCCCTCTGGAGTCGTGTTTAGTTTTGTAGACCCACTTGCAGCATACTGTCTGGCTCCTTTGGGAACTGTTTCTATGTCCCATACTTTATTTTCTTTCATTGATCTAATCTCATCTTCCATGGCAGCCAACCACTTTGATGAGTCGGGACTCTTCATGGCTTCTTCAAAAGTTTTAGGCTTTTTCAATTTTACTGTTAATTATTCTCAACTAAACCACACAATCCGACACTATTGCTAATCAAATTCTTAAAGAGCATCTACATAATCAACAAGTAAGAAAAAAAGAGATAAACCCTATAAATTATAAAAAAGTTAAATGCATCGTTAGTCCAATAACTTTTTTGGTTGTGCTGGTTAGATCCATCAACTATTTTTGTTGTACCGTTGGTCCATTAACTTTTCAAGTAATGCACCGTACATTCATACCAGTTCGCTAAAATGTTTTTTTCATTTAGGCCCTCGGTCTTCTTTCTCCTCTCTCATTTCACTCCTTGATCTCCTCTTCCTTCTCTCCCTCACCTCCTTCTCCACACAGCTCAAGTCCGCAGCGCCTCGTTTTCCCACGCCAGCAACGCGTCTGCCCTGGCCTGCACGCGCGCCCTCCCAGCGGCCGACTGCATCTCCCACCCGTCATTGACGGCGGCGGCACTGCGGAGCTTGAGCTGGTCCTAGTAGAGCACGCTGAGCACGGCCTGCAGTGACAGCCGCTTGTTCTACGAGGCGTGGAGGTGCGCCTCATACGAGAGCCGGAGCGGGTCCATGACGCTGCACACCTTGTCACGCTCGATCTCGTCCAGCGCCGGGTGCGTCTTGTGGTAGATGTCGACAGCGCGGTACAGGCAGTCGTGCGACGGTCGCGTGTCCTTGGACACCGCACTCGACATGCCCACGAACTTGAATATGGGGAGCGCCTACCCGGTCGCAATCTCCGCCGCCACCTCGTCCACCATCCTCGCCACCTTCTCCAGTGCGCCGGCGTCGGGCTCCCGCTCGACGAAGCTAGTGACGACACGGCGCACGGTGCGGGCGTTCTTGACGCGCTCCCCGGCGGCATCGAGCACGACGCCGACCAGGTCCTCGGGCGTGGCCTAGTCCAGAACCGCCACCACGCGGAGCTCCAGGTCGTGGCACGTCTTCGCAGACGCCCCCATGGCGACGGCGGTGTGGAGGAGGCGGCAGAGGACCGCGGCGAGCATGGGTGTGTTGTCGGCAGGCGGGAGCACCTCCATGACTGCCTCAAGCAGCGTGCACTGGTTCGTGCAGTCCCGCGGCTCCACGAGGACCTCTGCCAACACGAGCTCCACATACGCGCCCGCCACGGCGGCGAGCACCTCGAGGCCCACGCGACGGCACCACAGCACGGTGGCTACTCTGTGGAACGACACGAACGCGAGCGCGGACAGCTCAGGCGCCCACCACCCTGGTGGCGCGTTGGTCAGGAGCAGTGCCTCGGCGCAGACCATGAGCGCCGTGGCATCCGCGGCGCGGCACGCAACATCGAGGTCGTCGGCGGCCGGGAGAAGCGGCTCGTACGAGTGTAGGATGGCGACGGCACCGCGGAGCGTGAGGAGGGCGGGCTGCGAGAGGAAGTCATCAACGCGGCGCGCCAGGTCGGCGTCCGGCAGGCGCATGTCGTAGAACGCCACGGTGCAGCGGAGCGCCGCCGCGTTGCTCGACGTGATGTCGAGCCCCGCGCCATAGCAGTAGCGCGTTGCCTCCTCGAACGCGCCGGCCCCGCACGGTAGCTCAGAGAGGTCGAGCTCCACGGCGCCGGCCGAGGGAGAGAAGAAGGTGAGGGAGAGAAGGAAGAAGAGATAAGGAGTGAAATGAGATAGGTGAAAGAAGACTGAGGGCCTAAATGAAAAAACATTTCAGTGAACCGGTATGGACCTGAGGTGCATCACTTATTAAAAAGTTAATGGATCATCGGTATAATAAAAATAGTTAATGGACCTAACCCGCACAACCAAAAAAGTTATTGGACTAACAGTGCATTTAACTCATAAAAAAATAGAAATACCAGACATGCATCAACTCCTTACCAAGAATTCAACAATTGCTACCCATTCCTATCATAAAAAACAACACAAAGTAACCTTACCCACCTTCTGCTATCATAAAGAATCTAAAGAAATCACTTAATTTGCACCACTTGATCTAAAGAAACTACATCCGTCTCCTGTTATTAAAAATAAATCCGAATAACACCTTAAATCGGCATCAAAATTATCAACATATGCTATTGTGGAAAATACACAAACTAAAAATACAAAAATTGCCGATCATCAATTATGATATAATACTCTAATAATCATTCACAATATATAATATCTATTTGGTATATTTGCTTCTACGAACCCTCCTTTTATCATTTTGAAAAATCATGTAAAGTAACTTAATAATTGCATCTAGTTACTCAACCTAACCATTATTAAAACTAGATGAATTCCCCATTGACACCCAGTATGTATGCCACCGAAAAGAATTGCATGTATAGTTACAGAAAATCGTTGGAAGATATAAATAGGGGACCTAGTGGATGGTGACGTGGCAAGGCTATATGTTGAGAGAAATAGAGTAGTGGGCTTCTCCTATTTAGACATAGAAGATAGGCTAAATCAAAAGGATTAATCCTTCAGTTTATTGCTTTACTTGGATTGACATAGGGGCTTCCTCTTGTTGCCGTGGGAAACTGGTAGACGTTCGTCCTACGGCCAAACACATAAGAGAACAGGGAGGTCGCGCTGCTGCTGCGGTCAATCCTCCAGGGCGGTTCCGCGATCGGGGTGTCAAGGGTTGAGCTTGAGCCGATCGGCAGTTGGCAGTGGTGCGGGCGTGCCACCTGGCTTGACCTACAACCAGGAAGGTTGGGCGGATGCGACGGTTGGCTTCATTCTCCCTGTAACATAAACAAGTGGATAGAGTGAGGGTTAGCCTTCAGCTACATCGTTTGGATCGGCTCCACGAAGCGTGACGGTCAATCGGCAATTTTGCCGATTCAAGGTTATCCAAGTAGATATGTATAAATAAGTATATAAAATAAACCGCATTCACAGGATAAAAACCTATCTAGAACACGATATAGATTATCTGCTTACCCAGGTCGGTTCTTGCTATGCATGGTAGAAAAGAGTATGGAATCAGGCCAAATGAACGAACAACATGCATAATAAAACAGATTAAAACAGGAAACGTAAACACATGCCACGCGAACATAGGAACGTCTAGGGCCAGATAAACACATGGAAATATGTAAACTATCCTAGATCTAAACCATAAAACCAGCGTATCATCCATACATAGGAACATCCGCACATGGATCTATCCTAACCATGCATGAACATAACCAGAGCTTTCAAGGAAGCTCATCCAGATAGAACGGATACATTTAAGACATGCTAAACAGGGTGCTCAGTACACGTTAATCTATCGGCATGTCGCATGCACGTGTTGTGGCGCACATCGTGGATTGTAACAAACGGCTAGGCACTTCATAAACAATTTTAATTCTTAAGGATCAACCTTTGCCATATGTTGATCTCATGGGATTTCTATAACATGCCGACTGTCACATCGTTCATATATCATGTCTTGCTCTTAATCAAGACTTATATATTGTCTTGTCTACTTTGGCGCACTCCACTTTACAACTTTATCTTTGGGGAGTTTTAATCTTTTATGAGCAGGTGTCGGTTGATTCAATTATAATAGCTTGGTCATGGGCCGCTCAGGCACTGCTCGGTTGGGCGGGGTGGACGCTGCAGACGCAGTGCACAGTAGATTAAAACTATCTGGACACTTGATGTAATGGATCGAAAGGTGTAGAAGAGCAGCTTGTACTGTGTTAGCGCGTTTGCGGCATCCAACCCGCCCAACCGATGCGAGAGGTGGGGGGGGGGGAAATGGTGAGGAAGGGAAAGGTTATGTGTGAGCTATGTGACATAGAGTGCGAGGGAGAGTGATACCAATAGACATGCTAGAGATGGTTTTAATATTTTAAATTATTGTTTATCTATTAATGGTTTAAGATTATGTACTGTGACGAATAGATACTAATTGCGATGTAGATGATGGGAGTCTACATTTTGTTTTCTCTAGGACAACCCATGCAACTTTCTCTGTAGAAGATAGGTTTTGGATCTCCTTTTACTTTTAGTCCACTAAACCTTTCAGTTTTACCACATATGTAGTTTATCACGAGAGATGTTTGTTAATGAGCTTGATTTTTGAAGTTATATATCATATATGCATTATTCAAAGAACATTTATAAGTGTAGTATATATGTATCTTATTTAATTAGTGCACATTAAATTATTATTGATGCTAATCGAGTGATCATGGGAAAATGTTATTTTTATTTTCATCGATTGTGAAAGAAAATACGTAGTCAACGCCCATGACGCGTGTGCATGTTAACTGGTATGACTAAAGAATAAGAACCAGCTACACACTAGCTGCTGTGTCATGTATTGACTTCATTGACGTATATCGTTCATTGTTGCATTTTTGGCCAACGTAACAAGAGACCACGGCTAGCTGTTATTGATCAGTCCTGTTCTTTCTATAATTGATTTGCCTACAGTAGTCTGTTCTCTGCTCATGCAAAGTGCAGCGTTCTGCACTAGTACCATACTACCATTCACGTAACATATCGGTCAGCCCTCTAGCCGGCAGCCGCCATTGTTGCTTACCGTGCTGCTTCTGTCGGTGCAAGGTTGTCAAAGTCGTAAGCTCTTAGTTGAATCGGAAGACGCTGGGTAAAAGATCAAAATCAATGGATTTTAGATCAAATCAATGGACTGTAGAAACTTATATTCTATTTCTAGAATCGTAGAACTAGGCCCTCAATGCGGATCATAAAGTCATAAAACCAAATGTAAACATGAGATTTTTAATAAACCATGATCGACAGAAACCTGGTGAGCCTAAATAAATTAAATAAGTCCAAGTCCCCCCTCTCCACACCCCTTGTCCCATACATATTATAAATCAATACTTTTCATGTATAAATCATTTTTTAAATCTTACCTTCAAGACTCCGTTTATAAACTTGTTTTGGTACATTATTCCTAAAACCATGTGTTTGAAACATTCCTTCTAGGACTATGTTTTAAAACTACTTTGAAAAACTCCTTTTCGGAACCCCATTCTAAAATAGTTTCAAAAACTTCACATTGAAGACTTTTATGAAAAAAATGTTTTTGAAAACCTTTTCCCCCTCATTTGTTATTTTGATTGAATATTTTAATTCTTTTGTGAAAGTATTGTTTTTTAACTTTTCTATACGACCACGTTTCAAAAGCCATTTTAAAACTATTTTATAAAATAACTTATCCTTGTCAAAACCCATTTGCATTTTACGTATGGTACATGAAACCATACATTGCACATTGGACCTTCTGAGAGGAGCGCCCGACATTTGGCAACTCATTGTAATGCATTCCATCACTAGAGAACTATTTTCCCGGATGTGAAGATTGGATGTAGGGTTGCTACACTTCACAAGGGCCCTAAAACCAATGGGGGTGATCGCTCAGCCCAATCCACAAGCCGATGGCACCCTATAGCAGTTGTGAGCCCATTGTTGTGCTTTTCTAATAGCAGTACCTGCCACCGAATGGGCTCTAAAGCCACAGCTAAAAAAAGCAATAATAAATCTATTCTAATCACCCCAATATAATTCGAGTGTCTATGCCGTCTCTTTTCATTCTTTTTTTATATCCCTTCGGGCCTCACGTCCTAAGAAGTTCGGCAAAAAAAAGTATGGATATTAAATTGTCTATTATTTTCAATAACAATTATAGCCCATTCAATTTAATGGGTGGATGTTTTTTGTTTCGTGTAACAACCTACCTTTTCATATAATGCCTTTGTTAGAATTAGTGCAGAGGCTTTACAAAGAATCTCTAATAAGAATACTCCCTTGTTCTAAAATACAATACACACTTCAGCTAAAAAGGGTCTTTAAGTGTTTTTTCTTATAGTATATTATTTGTGGTGAAAAATATAATTATTAGAAAGTTTTTCTAAATATAAAGCCAATACTGCACATTCACGTAATTTTTTAACATTAACATCGCACTAATTTCTGGCCAAAGAGTAGAACTTTAGTATTTCAAAATGTTTGTGTTCTTTGTATATTACAACGCAGATGGAGTAATAGGATTTTTAGTGACAAAGTTGGATGTTATTTAGAAACACAATATGACGATTATAGCATATTGGTTTTATGGCTAGATGTTCTTTTTCTTATTTAATAATTTCAATGTCTTTTTCCCTTGCACGTCTCCAAGGATTAATACAAAAAGGCTAAGCAAAAATACAATCTAATTGATAATAATATGATCGGCAAATATTTAAACCAAAACCTTTAAGGCTCTATTTGGGTTACACAATATTTTTCTAGTTTCAAGACAAATACTATGGTATTTTAGCAAAAAGGTGTTTATTAGCTCCCAAAAAATTCTATATCTAAAATAGTGACTTTGTTAATACTGCAATATTTTTTGGTATAAACTATGGTGTGGTATGGACCAAAGTTTCCACTGTGCGTAGGAAACGACGCCAAACTACTGTCTCTCTAAGGGGGTGTTTGGATCCTCCGAGCTAAAATTTAGCCCCGTCACATCGGATGTTAAGACGCTAGTTAGAAGTATTAAATATAGTCTAATTACAAAACTAATTACACAGATGAGAACTAAACGACAAGAAGAATTTATTAAACCTAATTAATCTATGATTAGCAAATGTGATGCTACAATAACTAGTCGTTAATTATGCATTACTTAGGCTTAATAAATTCGTCTCGCCGTTTAGTCCTCGACCGTGTAATTAGCTTTGTAATTAAACCATATTTAATACTTGTAACTAGCATCGAAACATCCGATGTGACGTGAGCTAAATTTTAGTATATGGATCCAAACACCCCCTAACATATGTTGGATTGGACCAATGTAAACTATAGCTACCGTGGTTATGTCATGTCAATATGTACACCATTGTAAAACTGTGGACCCAAAGAGGCCTAACTCTAACTGCCATGAGAGTTCTAGAACACAAGCTAAAATGCAACCCTTTTATTTTCGGAGCTTCATAAAAACGTCACTTTGGTTTAATCCTGTAGCTATTTAAAATTTAGGCGGGCTCAAGAAAGTCTATAGGCGTGCAAAGTTAGCCTAACTTTGAGTTCCAAGCAAGTTTGAGGTTATATAAAATTTTGTAAACGTGGATTCCAGACAAAAGGAAAATCTCAGAACTGGTTCAGGGATTCAACGGGCAGCGAAGTTTTTTTTAATCCTTTTGAGAGAGCCAATCCTTTCTTTGTACGATACGAGGCGGGCCTGGGCTGGTCCCAGTACCAGGGCGATCCACCAGTCCGGCCCATTAATAAGGATCCACATAGTACCCGGCCCATCCACCCTGGTCCTCAGCCCAATCCTGCCGTCCTCCCGATGCGTCCTGCGACTGCGAGGCTGCGACCCCTGCCCCCCGACGCCCGTCCGCCCGTCGCGTCGCTTCGATGCCCGTCGCGCAGTCACGGCTCGCCTCCTCCTCCCCGTTCCCCATTCGTCCTAAAGGTCTAAACCCTAGCCTCCGAGCTCCCGCGCTCCGGCCGCCGGCGCGTCCCCTCCTTCGCCGGCCGTCGGCGCCGGTGCGAGCCAGCCGCCGCCGCCGGTGCATCCCGTTCAGGGCTGCACGGGCACCTGCGCCCTCTGGGCTGTGCGCCCCCAACGCGAGTTCGACGCCGACCACCGCGGGTTATACGCCGTCTGCCCGTACCACGGGCGGCAGCGCCGCCGGACGGCGCTTGCCAGTGCGGCAGCGTGTGCTGCCTCCCGTCTCGCGGCTCCCAGATCCCGCCGTTGCGCCTGCAGGTTGGTACTTTGACTGTGACACAGTTTAATGCTTTAATTGCAACCTAGCTGGACTCTTAGGATACTCTTGGCTCCATTTCTGGAGCTGCCACTGCTGAACGCCATTGGCATAGAGTGGAGATCCGATCCATCGGGACTTAGAGTTGTATGCTTCTTGTTTGGGTTAGGACCCCTAGCTTGCTTGGACGGGTTGCTCATCTGTTCTGCACGATCTCATTACCTTTTTATGGCGATCCTTGAAATACAAATAATATATTTTCCTTCCCAATCCGTCTAGACTGCATGTATAGGCGATTTGGTTTATTTTCCAAACTTCTGGGGGGTGTCTAAAGTGAACCCTATCCCCTTGTGAGGCCGAGGCCAGTCGCTGGCTCTAGACTGGGGCTCACTGCTCTGCCTGGGGGTTTTGACCATTTCGGAAGGGTTTGGATCTATGGGGATCAGAGATTGCCGTGTTCTGGTTTTGAGGTCCCATTGCATGTCATTGATGTGCCTTTTATGTTGTGATGCAATGCTGTAGGGATTTGGAGTTTGAACAATGCCAATGTGGCTATCCTGCATTATTGTATGGCTAATATGATGTCACTTATCAGTACCTTGGATGGACTAGTGCTGATAGTGTAGGAATTTATCTTATCCGAGTGGCCCTGAAGTCTGCATGGCATCGTATATTTATAAGTACTATTGCATGTCATTGCCAGCCTGTATTAGCTCGGTTACTGGTAGGATATGGGGAAATATGCATCATAGCTCTGTCTGTTGGTCTCGAGTGTTAGCTCTGTAACGAAGCTGTGAAGCAGTATTTGATTGTATTTGATCAAATAACGCTACTTAACATAGCATTTGATTGGATAACTGTGGAATGAATTTTAGTACAAAAGGGCATTTTACTGTGGTACGCTGCTGTGGACCGTTTTCTTTTGTTTTTGCTGTTAACTAGGTTATCGGTCTTCATTTTTTAGTGAGTCAGAATGGTAAAGAGCTATACAGTGGAGTTATTTCCGCTTTCCGGCATTGTACCAAAAGAATTATGTGCTTTGGCTCTGATCTTCATTAAAATTCCTCTATGTTGGTAGTTCTTCAAATAATCGCATAGGATGGAATGGGGAGTATCTTACTATTATTAATTGGAGACTCTTTTTGGAGCCTCCACAGTTAATTCTCACTGAGACGCTCTATAAAAATAGAGAAATAATGTCTTTTGTCATGCTTTTTAATAGCAGGACCTGTAGGGGTTTCAGAACAGCTCATAATATTTACTAGTATGATTTGGAGACCTGCTTTCATTGTTTATTCATTCAATGCAGCAATCTAAAGACATCATACTGCATCATCTGCTTTTCGCTACATTGTCACATATTTTCCTGGTTCATTAGATTTTGTCTAATGTGTGTTTTAACTATGTCAGTTCTGTGTCACTCACAACAAATTTTTGACTTCCGCAGGTACTAATTGACTGACGACTACTACAATGTTGGTATGTTAGTCCCAATTTGCTGCATATGCCCTAAGATATGAGATAGTCCTGTGAAAGGGATTGGAAAGATGGCATCAAAAGGTCCCCGGTCAAAACTAGACCATGAGACAAGAGCTAGGCGTCAGAAGGTTAGCTCACAGATTTGATATTCCATGAATTCATCTTGCTATTTCTCCCCATCATCTGTACCTGTTTACTTGGCATATTGGAACTGCATACTGCATTTTTACGGTGTCATGCTCCGTAGTTCAATAGGAAATTAAGGGAAAAAGTGTTGTAATTTTCTGTACATTTTTTGTTATTGTCTAATGCCAGTAAAAATCTAAGCTCCATTTTCTCTTTGTTTTTTTATCACACTAAATTAAAATCTTAATCTTGTTGGTGCAGGCTCTTGAAGCTCCAAGGGAGCCTCGGCGGCCAAAAGTTCATTGGGACCATGTCCTTGCTGAGATGGTGTGGCTGTCAAAGGTTGTTTACTATTACTATAATCGGCAATCCTATCTCATTGTTGAAAACCACATAAATTTATCACCAATTTGCAATTATTATTTCCTTTTGCAAGCTTAAATTGCGTATGCTGCAGGAGTTTGATTCTGAGAGAAAATGGAAGTTGTCCATGGCAAAAAAGATTGCTCAAAGAGCCAATAAGAGCATAGTTGACCAAGCAACAAAGGGCGAGAGAAAACAGAAGGTTTGACTTGTCTGTTTAACTGTATTATATAGCTCATCTTGAAATAGTAGCTATGATAATTTTTAAAAATGATTTTGAATGAAGACATGGTGCCCTAGACCCTAGTAATAACCTCAAAAGTTGAATTATGCAGATTTTGAGTTCACAAAATTTATTCCTGTTTGATGATTTTTCGTCTGCAGGAGGAGGAACATAGAATTAGAAAAGTTGCCCTTAACATTTCTAAGGATGTGAAGAAGTTCTGGATCAAAATAGAAAAGCTGGCAAGTTCCTTTTGATCCTTTTAACTTCATGGTTTACTGTGACACTTTAGGATATTCCTTTTGGAAAAAAAATGAGTTGTTTAATTTGGGGGAAAGCAGGTTGTTTATAAGCATCAGCTAGAGCTTGAGGAGAGGAAGAAAAAGGCCCTTGATAAGCAACTTGATTTCCTATTAGGTCAGACTGAAAGGTCAGTCTTATTATGGTTCATCTTACAACAACAACAAAGCCTTTATATTCCGATCTTTACATTAACATTCTGTTCTTTTGTATGACATTCACCAGGTATTCGACAATGTTGGCAGAAAACCTTGTGGATATGCCCTATCCCCAAAAACTAGAAAATGGAACTTTGCAGACAAAACAATCATCTCATCCAGAGAAAGTAGCAGAAGATAACATAAATGCAGCAATATCTGAGGATCATGGTTTGTAACTTAATGATAGATTTTACATGTCTCAAAGATCTTATTTTCCTTCTTGGTCTAAACAATTTCTGTTTGCAGATAATATGGAAGTGGATGATGATTATGATAGCTCCTTGGATGAAGAGCCAGTAAGCCATTTCAGTACTTAATTCAATTTTCTTTTGTTTTACAAGATAGCATGTAAGGAATAATATGTATCAGGGCACATTATTATTTTTGTTAATGCTAGAACGGTCTTTTTACACTATGAACAATGTTATCAAGTCGTCTGACTAATCATACTTGTATGCGTGAATGGTGCAGGAAGATGATGAGCGCACAATTGATGAGGATGAAGCACAAGATCACTGAAGCTGAGCGCAATGAAGAATTAGCTGCTTTACAGGCAGAAGCTGACCTACCACTGGATGATATACTCAAGATGTATACAGAAACCAAAGGTGATCTCCAACAGCAGTTCTCCTTTACCCACTTTCATACATAGAACGGAACGATGCTTACAGTACTTGACACCCAATGATAATTTGATTAGTTCAATATTTCTCAGTTAGCAGGGAAAGCAGTCCAGACAGCAAAGACATGTTAAATAACAACTTAGGTTCGCAGGATCTGATTGTAGGTGAGATAGCGTAGAGATCCTCATGGCATTAGGAAGATGATCACAGTCAATGTCATTTCTTATGATTCATGATTTTTATGCCTTTTCAGATGCTCCAAGCCAGGCTAATGGCTGTGATCATCAACCTTCTCACTCTTCAAGTGACGATGACAATTCTTCTGAGGAAGTAGACGATGACCGTTCTTATGCTGAGTTTGTTAAGAAGAATCATGTACTCTTGCTTACTATATTTGTGCTCCATGTGTTGGGCTTATTCTTTATTCATTTTCTGTATGAAATCCTGGGCATGGAATATTATATCTAATTGTACGACCAAACTTTCTTAATTTTGCAGGGAAAAAGTAATGGCAACATCTCTTCCATCGATGACCAGGCATGTCAATGTTCTAATCATTTGTGTTGTTGACTTGTTATATATATATATATATATATATTCCACTGTTATATATTTTCTTTCCAATCACTGCCTGAGGGTGAGGTCTCCAGTATCTATTCTTATGTGTGGGTAGTAGAAGTAAGTGATCTTTTTGGGGGCCCTGAGTTGTCATGGGACAGGAATAATTTTAGCAATAGCTATGCGTGGAGTAACCCTACACTTGATAGTATCTGCCCAACTAAACTTTGTTTATAGACCAAGTAGTATCCGCCCTTGCTTTGTCAAAATTCAACCTTTCAAATTCCACCGACAACTGTTGAAAATACGAGGAAAGAGCAGAAAAGGAAGCACAATAAGTAATTAAGTGCATTCTTGATTACCAAATGGTCCAAACAGATTAACTTGTCAATGTAGAATTGCTCAATTATTTTGCACTCATTGTTCCTGGTGGGTTTGGGATATTAATCTTTGGTGCTTCATGCCAAGTAAAGCTAGATCAAATGGTTTGTTCTTTCAGATGGCCAGAAACATTGTTTTCTATGACATCTATTTGGGATTGTATGATTGTGTGGTTTGTATAACTGCGGTATTCTTTTTTCAGGAGGACAAAGATTATGTTGCTGCTGATGAAGAAAAGGTAGCATTGCATGCTTATCTTATTTCCTCTAGTTTTGCCATTACATCATACTACCTGGATGAAAGTTTATTCTTGAAAATTGGGAAAATTTGTCATCCATTAGTATAGTTGTTATGTAAATTGAGTCATTCCTGTCTCATGATATGTAAAATTTGAGTATCTCTTGATAGGATGACGAAGCAACTTTGTCTGAAGAGGAAGAATTGGCAAAGAAGGAAGATCCTGATCATCTGGAAGAGGTGATTTCTACCATCAATCCATAACATCGTTGAATATTTTGTATTGCCATGCTGAACTGCTTCAGTTAAGTTTTGATTACAAGAATATAAACTGATTGCAGCACATCAGCTCTTGAGAATTGATTCAATAGCATTGTTATCATGTGCAACTTTGTAAGGCTATCGATTTCCTTTCCAGAAGTGTGCATTGTTAATTTCAGTTTTTGACTCTAATTCTGGGTATATCTAGAGATTTAATGAGTGAAGAAAATCATGTTTGGGCTACCTGATACCGCATTTGGTTACACATCCTTTTACATTGGATTAATCCAACAAATATTTCCTTAGTCATGCAAGTTTGTTATTTGATGAATGCCAATTAAGAACACATTCCATAAAGTTTTGAGAAAGGATCTGATTATATCTTTTGCATGAGACAGACTCAGTGAGCATACTAGTGATGATATATTGGCAGATTGTTGGGGACTAGCAGTAGAGCTCTCTCTCCTCTCTCTCAGAGGCAGGGAGGCCAAGTCCTTGTTAGGATTAAGGGTTTTGGTGGTTGGAGTTGGACAAGGACTCTTTTTATGGTTGTTAATTACATATAAACATCCAAATTTAATACTAACTACTTTCAAAATTTCATACTCCTTGCATTCACAAATGTATGGCGCAGTTGACTTTTTTTCCCACAACCTCAATCAATCGTCTTATTAAAAAAAAATCACAAGTTATCATTTATTTTGTTGTGATTTGTTTTACCAGTAAACTTAGTTTGAGTATGAATTGTTTTTTACACGTTTGAATATTTTTTAAATAAGACAAACGATTGAAGTTGTGGAAAAAAAATTAACCGCGCCATACGTTTGTAAACGGAGGTATTATGCCCAACGAGGTTCCGCTAACTATGCTTTGGTGGTCTTGTTTCATTTGAAATCAGATTAAGTTATTGCAGAAAGAGAGCGAGATACCACTAGAAGAACTTCTTGCGAGGTACCAAAAGGTATAGTTAGGTTTTCCATTGGCTTTCTTAAAACAACCTACTATGTTCCATTTGTAATACCTTTTTTTATATTTAGGATGGCTATGCAGATCATGAAACAGCGGAGCGGGATAATTCACCCCAGTTTGTTGAAGATACTGGCGTGCCTTTGGAGGTTCAGTCCGGGAACATTTTGGAAGCGAACAGTGATTTATTTGTGGATCAACAATCCATGGATGTTCTTGAAACTGAGCATAATGTGAGTTCTAATGCTCTACAATCAGAAATCGCATCAGAACCTTGTGCGCACCAGAATTCTGTGGAAGAGAATAATAATCTCACTGATGTTAAGGCGGTCAATGGAGATAAGAATGATGATGTAATTGCTGACGCTGCAGCTGCTGCAAGATCAGCACAACCAACTGGCAACACCTTTTTGACAACAAAAGTGCGCACAAAATTCCCATTCCTTCTTAAGCATTCTCTTCGTGAGTACCAGCATATAGGTCTGGATTGGTTGGTTGCTATGTATGAGAAGAGGCTTAATGGAATTCTAGCAGATGAAATGGGTTTAGGCAAGACAATCATGACTATCTCCTTGCTTGCACACCTTGCGTGTGAGAAGGGGATATGGGGTCCTCATTTGATCGTTGTACCGACTAGTGTTATGTTAAATTGGGAGACCGAATTTCTCAAGTGGTGTCCTGCTTTTAAAATACTGACTTACTTTGGAAGTGCAAAGGAGAGAAAGCAGAAGCGTCAGGGTTGGATGAAACCAAATTACTTCCATGTTTGCATCACAACATACAGGCTTGTCATTCAGGACTCTAAAGCGTTTAAGAGAAAAAAGTGGAAGTATCTTATTCTTGATGAGGCTCATCTGATAAAGAACTGGAAATCACAGCGATGGCAGACATTACTTAATTTTAATTCAAAGCGACGCATTCTTTTGACTGGAACTCCACTGCAGAATGACCTTATGGAACTTTGGTCCCTCATGCATTTTCTGATGCCTCATGTATTTCAGTCTCATCAAGAGTTCAAGGATTGGTTCTGCAATCCAATTTCAGGAATGGTGGATGGCCAAGATAAAGTGAACAAAGAAGTTATAGATCGATTGCACAATGTCCTTCGTCCATTTATACTGCGTCGACTGAAAAGAGATGTTGAGAAACAGTTACCAAAGAAGCATGAGCATGTGATATATTGCCGACTTTCTAGAAGGCAAAGGAACTTGTATGAAGATTTTATTGCTAGCTCTGAGACACAAGCTACACTGTCAAGTGGGAATTATTTTGGCATGATAAGTATCATTATGCAACTTAGAAAGGTCTGTAACCATCCAGATCTTTTTGAAGGCCGCCCAATAATTAGTTCATTTGACATGGCTGGGATTAACATGCAGCTCAGCTATTCAGTTTGCATGCTCCTTGACAAGAGTCCATTTTCTCATGTTGACCTATCAGATATGAATTTTGTGTTTACTCAAAATGAATTTAGCATGAGGTCCTGGGAAGCCGATGAGGTTGTCGCTGCTTTTCCTCCAAGTATCACCTCCGTGGACTCTGATCTGGAGATTTCTTGCTCTAATCTGAAGCATCAGGGAAGTAATGTAACAAATATTTTTGAAGATATTCAGAAAGCCCTACATGAGGAGAGAATGAAGGAGTCCAGAGCAAGGGCAGATTCTATTGCATGGTGGAATAGGGTACGTTGTCAAAAGAGGCCTGTCTATGGCACAAACATGAGAGAGGTTTTGACTATAAAGCATCCTGTATCTGATATTCTTGAGAAGAGGAACAACCCTTTGTGCCACATGGACTATTCATCAAGCCTCGCAGATCTTGTTCTTCCATCTGTGGAACGCTTTCAGAAAATGCTCGATATTGTTGAATCATTTACATTTGCAATTCCTGCTGCTCGAGCTCCTCCACCTGTTTGCTGGTGCAGCAAAGGAAACTCTCCTGTTTTTATTGATCCTGCATATAGGGAAAAATGCATGAATGACTTCTCTCCCATCCTGTCTCCTATAAGATCTGCTACTGTCCGTCGTCAAGTGTACTTTCCTGATAGGCGTTTGATCCAGTTTGATTGTGGGAAGTTGCAGGAGCTTGCCATTCTTCTGAGGCGTTTGAAGTCAGAAGGGCACAGGGCATTGATATTTACTCAGATGACTAAGATGCTTGACGTCTTGGAAGAGTTCATAAATTTATATGGGTATACATATTTACGTTTAGATGGTTCTACTCCCCCAGAAGAGAGGCAGACTCTGATGCAGAGGTTCAACACAAATCCGAAGTTTTTCCTTTTTATTTTGTCCACTCGCAGCGGTGGTGTGGGAATCAACCTTGTAGGTGCAGACACTGTCATCTTCTATGACAGTGACTGGAACCCTGCAATGGACCAACAAGCACAGGACAGATGTCATAGGATCGGTCAGACTCGTGAAGTTCACATATACAGGCTCATTAGTGAAAGCACAATAGAGGAGAACATTCTGAAGAAAGCGAATCAGAAACGAGCTCTTGATGATTTAGTGATACAGCGTGGTAGCTACAATACAGAATTCTTCAAGAAACTTGATCCTATGGAGTTCTTTTCTGGGCACACATCACTTCGTGCGGAATATCAGGAGAAGGACTGCTCTGCAGCTGCAGGATCTTCCAATGACGTGGATCTGGCTCTGTCGAATGCAGATGTTGAAGCAGCTATTAGACAGGCAGAAGATGAAGCTGACTATATGGCTCTCAAGAAGCTTGAGCAGGAAGAAGCTGTGGACAATCAAGAGTTCAGTGAGGAGATTGCTGGCAGACCAGAGGATGATGAACTGGTAAATGAGGATGATGTAAAACCTGATGATCGCATGAATGAAGAACACAAATACAACTCCTCTGATGTGGAGAAGGAGAAGCATGCGGAGAAGGAGAAGCATGCTACTTTGTCTATCAATCAATTAAACGAAGAGAAGGCTCTTTCTTTGGCTGTTGGCGATGAAGATACCGACATGCTTGCTGATGTGAAACAGATGGCCGCCGCTGCCGCTGCCGCAGGACAAGCAAGTTCATCTTTTGAAAACCAGCTCCGGCCAATTGATAGATATGCAATGCGTTTTATGGAAGTCTGGGATCCAGTGGTTGACAAAGCTGCTGTAAACCATCAAGTGAATGTTGAGGAGGAAGAATGGGAGCTTGATCGTATTGAAAAACTCAAAGAGGATTTAGAAGCAGAAATTGATGAAGATCAGGAACCACTTTCTTACGAGTGTAAGTAATATATGGCAATTTATCTTTCTTTTTGCCACTTTGGAACAGTCTGTTCATTGTCACTCTGGCATTTTCTGCTTTTGAGCTGGCTAGTGTTTGCCTCACCATAGCTATCCTTTTTTATGCTTTATTAAATTGATGTCATCTCAATTGCAGCATGGGATGTTGATTTTGCTACAACAGCCTATCGACAACATGTTGAGGCTTTAACTCAAAAGCAGGTCATTTATGATTTATGGACTTGTATTCTTGTGTGCATCACTTGAAACATGATGCCTGTTAGTCTGACATGTTTTACTACCTGCAGTTATTGGAAGAACAGGAAAGACAGGCTCAGGAAGCTGCAAAAGAATTGGAGGAGAAGAATGATAACATGAGGTAGTGAATGGAATTTTATTTTTGTGAAACATGGACAATTTATATTTGTCTAGGTTGCACTTTTGACTTTACTTTTGTGTAGTGTTTTAAATAGCTGGCAATTGCCGGAGAAGCTGCTGCCGCTATTTAAAAAACTGCTTTTGTGTGAATTTGCAGCATTGGCATGTTATGTACCTTTTTTTATTTCTATTTGATATTTTTGTGGCTGTTAATTTTTTTGGCTTGGTCTATACCTTCGCTTTGATACACTATTGGATATTCATTTTCGCATCGTTATGCAGCAGTCACCGCAGAAAGTCAAAAAAGAACAAAAAGAAGACAGGCAAGTTCAAGTCCCTGAAAAGAGGGCGTTTGTCGTCTGAGTCAGAAGTCATACTGGACGAAACCTCTGTAGATACAATGAGCATTGATGACAATGCACCCTCACCTGAGCATATAAGTGATGAATCACCACACCATTATTCTAACAAGCGTAAGAAGATTATGTCTGCCACTGAGGAAGAAAATAGTAACAGCAGAAGTTTGAAGAAGTTTAAGAAAGCCACCAAATCAAGTTTTATCTCGGAAGCCCTGTCACCTAGGCACTTGCTTGAAGGCGGCAAGCAGCTTAGGTTGAAGGAGGACCTTAATGATTCAGACCCAAAATCAGCATCTAGAACTAAGAGTGATGGCAGAATTGCCATCCCTTGCACGCCTGTAAAACGAGTTATTCTAATAAAGCCTGAGAGACTGAAAAAGAAGGGAGTATGGTCTCGAGATTGTGCTTCAGAGCCATGGACATCTGAGGAAGATGCAGTTCTTTGTGGAACTGTACATGAGTATGGCCCTCTTTGGGAACTGGCAAGTGATTTCCTTCATTCCTTACCAGGTGGGGCCCTTTATAGGGGAAGATATCGTCATCCTGTGCATTGCTGCGAGAGATACCGAGAACTATTCTGCAAACATGCAATGTCAGCAACAGATAATTCTAACAGTGAAAAGGTTCCTTCTGGGACTGGAAAGGCTATACTTAGAGTATCTGAGGTGAGTAGATATCTTGTCTTCCTAAATATTAACCTTATTATGATCTCTCAAAATAGTTCCGAGATCATGCAAGTGAACATCCTGAGACAATACACATTATAAGTAACTTGAAGTAAAATTTCTTGATCTTTAGCTTCTAAGCTATAGACGGTTTGTAAGAAAAAAGGGCACATGACAAACACCAACTGTGTTATTCCTAGCATTTGTATTCTTGATTACCAGTCTAGTGTAGCTGAATCCAATTAAACAAAAAGTGCAGGGCTTGTGTACTTGTGTTGTTCTATGCTTAGTCCAGGTTTTATTAGCATGTTTTTAGGTACAAACAACTGCTCGTGAAAAACTTATTCATGTTGACAAATTTCTGATTTGTTATATCTTTTTTCAGGATCAAGCTCAGATGTTGGTGAATGTGACAAGTGAACTTCCTAACAATGAATTGCTCCTCCAGAAACACTTCATGGCTGTACTTTCATCTGTGTGGAGATCGAAATGTCGCCGTGACCGCCACTGTGTTATGGGTACTTACTCTAGTGCACTACGTGTGTTTTCTCCTGTCAACAAGCCTGGGGGATCAAGTGAGAACTGGTCCATGGTTAACTGTAGACCAAGCTTCAATCTAGTTAGGAAAGCCCTTTCAGATGGTCAGGCTCAATCTACACGAATGGTGATTCCGCCACCATCGAGAAATCAGGAATACCACCGGAATTATTTAGAATTAGAGTTGGATTTCTTGACAGATCAACATGTTTATGAGGAAGACTTCCCATCGGTAGTAAATGTGTCCATACTAGAACCTGAACCATTCAAACAGGCTGCGGAGCCAGTGGAACAATCATTATTGTCTAGACTTTCTTGTAGACAAGCTGAGAACCGACTCAGGTCAGTGTTGACTCAAGTGACTCTTTGTAGTCCATGAGTTTTCTTAATATTTAGGCCACCTCTGGTACATTCAATAATGCCAGTTCAACATTTACATTCTTCTTGCAGGATAGCATCAGAAGCTTGTTATGAAGGTGAAGGTTCTCATTGGGCATCAACAGCTTTCCACATAAATGATGCTGCCAGGCACAAACCTGGCCCAAAGTCTATAGGAAAGCACAAAGCAGCATCAGAATCTGGAAGACCTCCGAAATCTAAAATTCAGAAGATTGCTGAATCACATCAGGAAGGGCCAATTGCCATGAGTAATTTTCTCCGGAAATCTGGTCAACCATTGCCATGTGCAGCTGACTTCCATATTAGTGAGTCCCTATCTGACTTTGGTATCAGTGATTCTGAATTCAACTACTCTGATGACCTCTGGGAAGAGGTTGACTACCTCGAGTTCCTCCCGGACCCGGACGACTCTGGCCTCCTTACTGGTATTGAGGAGTTAGAACCTCTTTCAGATTTCACAGATATTGGATGAACATAGATCAGCAAATTGTTCCTAATGCCATACCGCTCCCATCAAGAGGAGAGAAGGTTGCCTCTGGCAGGAGCCCAAGGGTATAGGTCAAGTTGCTCTGCTGTGGACAGATGTGCTGTGACCTTCATCATGGTTGGCTAGAGCAAAGCTGTTGGCTTGGTGAGGTCACATTGATCCAACAAGCTTGGACGATGGGTTTGCACTAATGGCTGCATTGGGTAATTTCCATACATGTTTGTATATTGGTAGTCTAGAATCTTAGGATGTAGAATGTCTCCCTCATTTCTGTTTGAGGGACTGAGGGTAGACCTTGTAACTCGACTACATTGAAATTTTGTTGAGCAGGTACCAACAGAGAAGGGGAAAGAGGAGGCCCTCGGCATCACCCATTCGGTGCTGTATATCATGTTTTGTTCATTATCAATGTTGTTTGGCTACCTTGCCACTGGAAACACATCTCAGATGCCAAGTTGGTGGTTGCAATCTCTGTATCAGAAATTTAGGATATGGTACCAATGTAGCTGCCAAAGAGTGATCAGAGTCAGTTGCAGTTTATGGGAAGCATTGTCATTGGTCAGAGATCTATGATTGGGATCAATATCGCCATTCGCCAGGACTGGCCTTTCCACTTGAGGAATGCAGTTTCTGGTTTGACTTTGACTGACCTGAAGGCAAGGTTTTTGATTTGGGGCCTTCTTCATAGGCGGTAAGAGCGTGGCCATAGTTATACATATATGTAAAAGGATGGAAGGTACAAGGTTAGCAATCCCCATTGTGGACTTGTGGCCCTGTTGCCCCCGGTTCTTGGCTATGACAGTCAATAGCCTTCATTTGTTGTTAGAGGCGAGGGGCCATGGTCGCTTGAAGAACCGCGGAATGCTGCTGTAAGCATGTAACAATGCAACTGAACGTGCGCATCTATATACTGATTTGATTAGTTGACGTCGCATCAGTGCAAAACCACAGATAACAAGCTGCCCCTAAACTATTTTGGAGTTCCATCTTGGTCTAAAATTGTAAATTGGCCTCAAATTTACAAGTACTCCAAGTTTGATCCAATCCGGCCACCTCTCACGGCCTTTGATGTGGCTCACTATCCTCTCACCTACCATGATTCAAACCTTGCTGAAAATGGTGGCAGATGTAGCGGCCCATAAAGGCATGCTCCGATCTTAGACCAGTGTTACCGGGGAGTTGATATGGGTGTAGATAATACTGTTTACGTACTGTACACATAGTGAAAAAACATTGTTTGTGTACTGTAAACACAGTACGCATGCACTTTTTAGTGACCCTAGTCTTATGGTTTTCGTTGTCCTAGAATAAGGCCAACTGCCGATGGTGGTGGCACCTTACCATGGCACGCATGTTCATTTTGTGGAAAACGTTTGGCACGGACCCTAGATTCAGATTCTTGAAAAAAAAAGTTCAGTTGGGGCGATTGTCCTTTCGTGGTGTCAAAAACAAGAATCGTTTCTAGTGACTTGAGATGTTCGCGTTCTAGTGAGTTTGAAGGGGATTCTGGAGAAGACTGTTATGCTCTCTGGTGTACGATGGGTGGCTTGCGGTCACACCAAGCCAAAACCAACACAGCCTAAGTTTAGCAACTCGCAGACATATTTGACCAATACGTAAGCTGAGCAATTTGGTTTACATAATACTTTCTCCGAATTTAAATATATGGTATACTACCTCCATCCCAAAATACTTGTCACTCCCTTTGATTTCGGTGCAAGGTAAATCGTTCATTTTATTAAAAAAAATATTTTCAAATATTATTTATTTTTACAATTGTGTTTGTAATCATATTAACATAAGTATAGAAAATAAGTAATATTTATAAATATTTTTTGAATAAGACGAACGATTTACGATGCACTGAAATAAAAAAGAGTGATAAGTATTTTGGGACGGAGGGAGTAGTTGACTTTTCAATCTTTCGTTTTATTAAAAAATGTCAAGTCATGCTCAAACTCTATGCAATGATAAAACAAATCACAATAAAATAAATAATAATTTATAAATTTTTTGAATAAGACAAATGATCGAATGTGTGAAAAAAGATCAATTATGACTTATATTTAAATACGGAGGGAGTACGAAGGACACTGCTAAGCATTTTATGCTCTAGAATAATAACTTTTGCAACAACCATCAACAGACAACCATGAAGCAAGTTTTCCCACGGTTCTAGTAAGTTTTTTTTTTCAACTGTGATCACACCATATTATCACATGGGCTGATGATCTAGGGAAAAATAATAAGGGCCATTTGGAGAGAAAAATACAGGATTCAGGAAAAAATTCTAGTGTTCCAAAGAGGACGGGCGTAAGAAAATGCTACTTCTAAAAGAGACTTTTCTTTTTATTCTTTTTTTTTGTATCTCTATTTTTTTTTCAAATCTCTCACAGGTAGTAGTTCAATTAAAAAAGGCAGAAATTGGAATTCCGTGTTCCTAAGAAGAAAATACTACTCTTAGAAAATATTCTTTCGTTTTTCCAAGTTTTTATGCTCAAGCACGACCGTTTGGTTAAGCGTTATTTCCGGCGCAATGCCAATCGAACAGTGCCAGTATGCTTTCTGACACTTTACCAATCCAATCAAACGGTACATGTAGGTTAGGCTATTATCATCGAGATGCAAAATACTGTACTGGCACATAAATAAATACAGTGAAATTTAAAATACATATAGTGTGATAATGGTCCGGTAACATTAGCCTCGTGACTGTAGCGCTGTGCGCGCGGAATTAAAACCGCTGCAAAGAACAATCTCTCATTCTCTTTGAGCGGATGGGCTATCTAATTTTTTGCCATTATAACGGATGGCGACTCTCCATTTGCCACCCTACCGGAAGGAATTACATATTTGCCATTGGAGAGAGACGATTTCATACAAATTTATCCTTTTTCTGACGTGACACGTCACCGTGGCCATTTTTACTGAGGTGTCATACCACCTAGACCTGCCAACGTGGTAAAGTATTGTTAAATGACCTCTTTGCCCCTTTCTTCTACCCTCTGCTCCTCGTCTCCTCCGAACGCAGGCACGCAGAAACTCGCTGCGCTGCGCTGCGTTGCCGTCGGCCACGAGCCCACCGCCCCACCGGGGCAGCCGCCGGCCCCGCGCTCCCCGCAGCCGTCGGCCCCAAGCCGCCGCCGACCTCCATGGGATGAGCCTGTCGGGCCGCGCCTCCGGACCCTCCACGGGCCACGTGCCCGACCGCCGGACGCCCCTCGCCGGCCGCTCCTCCGCACCCCTAATCTGTGACGCCTACGACCATCTCGTGCTCACCTGCAAGGCCACACCGCTGATGCCGTCGGCCCAGCGCTCGCTGCCAAGGCACGGCCGCCAGTTGCCGCTCGCAGGCGAGGCCGTGCCGGTAGCCCGCACCGCGCTCGCCCACGCTACCGCAATCCACGTCGCCGCCAACGCTCCACGCTCTTGCGCTTGTCGGCGAAGCCGCGCCGCTACCACCCGCGAGGCTACGCCACGGTCGTTCGGACACAAGGCCACGTCGATGCCCGACGTACTCGGCGCCCGTTGACGACAGGGAAGTAGAAGAGGTGGTGCTTGGAGCAAACCGACGGCAGAGGAGACAAGAGACATGGCTCGGAGGCTGACAACGAAAGGGAAAAGAGGCGGGGCTCCTCCGCGGGCCGCACGCCCGCCCACTAGTCACGCGGGATGGGGATGAGAAGGGTGGAGGAAAAGGATGACGGGTGGATCCCGCATGTCATAGAGATAGTGCATTTGAGATAAAGAGGAGCATTGTGTCACCGCCACATTGGCAGGTCTATGTAGCGTGACACCTCAGAAAAATGGTTTCCATGGCGTGCCACGTAAAAAAACAAATTTATAAAAAATCATTCCTTTAATAATAAATATATAATTCTTTCCGTCAGAATGGCAAACGGAGAGTGATACCTAGATTTCAGCGCTGGATAAGGTCTCTCCCGCTCCCCCCATCCCCAACGCTTGCTATGGCGTCGCTCCACACCGCGACGGCCACGCTGCCCCCGCGGCACTCCCTTGCGCCCTCTCCCAGCGCATCGACGCTCTCGTGGTCCGCCTCAATCGCCACCTCCCGCATCCCGCCGCCGCCTGGCCTCGCGCTCCACCCGTGGGTGCCGCCTCCCGCGTCCGGCAACCGCCAGGTTCGAACCCTCTCTCGCTCTAGCACACACCAGCACGCTTCGCTTCGATTCGCTGCCGCTACAATGCCCCAGCACTAATCTAACCCGTCTCCAACCCGCCGCTGCAGAGCCTGGTGGTGTGCGCCGCGTGGACGCGGCGGTCGCGACGGGAGGCGGAGGAGCGGCCCAACCGCAAGTCGTGGAAGCAGCGCACGGACATGTACATGCGCCCCTTCCTGCTCAATGTCTTCTTCTCCAAGCGCTTCGTGCACGCGAAGGTCATGCACAGGGGCACCAGCAAGGTCATTGCCGTCGCGACCACCAACGCCAAGGACCTCCGGCTCACGCTGCCGTCCCTTGTCGACGACGACGCCTGCAGGACCATCGGTAGGCTCATCGCCGAGCGATCCATGGACGCCGACGTCTTCGCCTTGGCCTATGAACCCAAGAAGAACGAGAGGATCGAGGGCAAGCTCGGGATTGTGATTGACACCATCAAGGAGCACGGCATCATCTTCGTCTAGGCAACTTTCAGGGTAGGAGAAGGGACGATGTGTTTCAGTTTCATTCCTGTAACCTAGAGCAAGCAAATACTAAAAATATTGACACTTCAGGGCTTAGACCAATGCTGCTGTTTTCAGTTTGGAAGTTTGATGATATTGCAAAAATTTCGTCACCACACTTATTTCCCCATTTACTCGGACCCTTGTCAAGTCACAAGTAATAAAAACTGTCAAATCACCTTTAGAAATTTCCGGTTGTGATGCTAATGCTAGTACTCCTTTGTTTGAAGTTAGTAAGTGTATTTCATTTTGTTAGGACAAGAGCTTGGCCAAAAATTTCTCTGTTATCAATACATGATATTTGAAATACAATAGTGATATCATTATATTCATATTGAAAAACACTTGCGTACAGTTATGATTTTGTATCACATAAATGATACTGTATATTGATAGAGTAATTCTCAGTCAGTCTTGTCCAACGAAACAAAATATGCCTACTAATTTTAAATAGAGTTAAAATCACAAGTATGCCAGTTCAATGGGGCTTACTGAGCCAACCCTGAGAGCTAGCTATTGATCTTAAAACTATTAAGAAATACCTGGAGATAAGGTCATCCAGTAGTAAATCACATTTTGCTCTAATCTGGTGTAACCATCCACTCAAATTCATCATCCTTGGCTACACTACATATAGTGAAATAACTGTAAATTTTATTATGTGATATTGGTTACTGATAGTGTTTCAGACTTCTAGTGTATGGAATACATGGTGTTGCTTTGAAGTTGGAGCTAGTCATAAGCTGTGATTCAGTAAGAGAGCTTCCATCCCTTGTTATTTATGTGGTAGCTGATGAATGTCCTCCAGGAGCTGTATTGTTCATGCTCTTCAAATAATAACTGAATGGTTCCACCAGATGTTGCGAGATTCATTGCAAAGTAGCTTTGTTTATCCGTTGGATAGCTGAACTCTTTTCCCTCCCCTTGTTCGTGGAATATCACATCTGGAAGAAAGTGGGTAAATGGTACAACTTGCTGAAGGAAATGACAATGCCTCACAGTCCTAGCACTTTACTTATCTATAACAGTAGAGGTAGTTCTAGATCTATTCTTTCTTTAAGTGAAAGGTATTTTCTACCCTGTAGTTTCACAGCATTATCTAGATCTTTTTGAGCCTGCCATTGTGATATTTTGAAATGTTTTCTTATCAGTGACTAATGAAAAATTATCTATCATTAAAGTGCACATCATATTTTCAAGCTGGTCTAAGTATGAATTCTATTTGTTTCTGTTTAAGATACACTGATAAATGTCATCTAATACTCACATTTTTCAGAAGTTGTGAAATGTCTCTTCTTGCCTAATGTTAGTATGATATTGTCATACTTGCAGAGCACATAAACCATCCTGGTATGGAACCTTCCTGCATGGATGCGCAAAAGAATCCACTTAAAAGATTTCCCAAACTTTATTCTATTACTGGAAATGAAACAGTATAATGGGATGAAAATCAGTCAGTGGTGATTTAGTTTGCTATACCCTTGGGTGTACGAACAAGAAGTATGGCATCTTTTTGGCTGTTCATGTGGCCTTCCAAGGAACAGTTGCTTATTGTCCGCGTTTTAAGGCCCTCAACCCCTCTTAGGCCTACAGGAGCAAGAGCCACAGTTTTATGTTATTACGTGCTATCCAGAGAAAATGAACTGGTCTGGTTCTTGATCTTACAGGTTGCTGCGCTAGTGGTTAGTGTCAGCAAATCTCCCAGTGCCCTAGTCTCCATTCCCATGTTAATGACTGATGAAACCTGTTCCCTGCTAGCTCCTGCAGATTTTGCAACCTCAGCACATGAAGCTGCCACCAGTGCTGCAGCTGACGTAATTGCAGCATGCATCTTTATGTCCGTGTCTTCTCTCCTATCATTCATGGCAATGCCACTCAAATTATTTGACATAAGTGAGCAATTTCCCACAGTTCCTGCAACTACTGTGGATAGCCTTGCAACTGAGAGGGCTGCATTTATCTGGGCAGTTTGGAGTCTTCTATCCTCCCTCCTCCTTCCATGTCCCCTCTGTACTATTTTCATTAGCTTGCCTTTAAACCATTCTGTCACCAGGCCCATAATCATCTGGAGAACATTACATGTGTTAGCTGCAAAAATAGAAAGCCTGCCTTAGCTTTGTAAAGTTTTGTCTTTGCTTACGTGATTGGTGTGCTTGGTCTTGTACTTCTGACATCTTGTGTGTCGAACATTTCCACTGGATAGTAGAGCCTGTTGAAAAGAGCATCCATCAGATCAGGTCTATAAACATCTGCAATATGCAATATTTGTTTTTACCCTGATTTCTTCCACCCTATTTTTGATTTCTTCATTGATGTTGAGGATGTTGTTCCCATTGTCATCCTTGCACATATCCAGTGTACCATTCCCAGAGAATGCACTGATACTCTAAGAAACACAGCATAGTCACACAGATGTGGTCTTTTGAAATCATTTTAAATGGGTACTAGATAAATGTCATATCCAATGAGCAAGTCCATTTTGCTGTATCAACTTTCTTGTTGTAGTATAATCTGATAGAACATCTTACCTGCATTATTTTCCTGGTAAAGCAACTTAATCAAGCACTGTTAGGATACACTCTGGGCTATAAGAAAATTTGCAAGCCTCTGGATATGCTTGGCAGTTCACCATTCACCAATGATACTTGAATGAGGAGTTTTTAAAAAGAAAATTAAGAAAAACTTCTTTTGTTTCACCTATGGTTACCTATTCCTTATAGTTTATACGCTTGGTTATAATTATTTTAATACATGTAATCATGCACATCTAAAGTTTGTACTCCCTCCGTATTTTTTGAAGTATGTCGCGGTTGACTTTTTTCTACAGCTTCATTCGTTTGTCTTATTCAAAAAATTTTATGTAAACATATAATAAAACAAGGCATACTCAAATTCTCTACAACAATAAAACAAATCACAACAAAATAAATAAGAACTTATATTTTTCTTGAATAAGACGAATGATTAAAGTTTTAGAAAAAAAAGTTAAACGCGACATATATTTGAATACAGAGGGAGCAGTATGCAATAGCGTCTTGAACGAAATGGACTAGATATCATATCATATGGGTGGATGATGTTAAAATTGCACTCTACCATATTGCTGTCTTCCATAGAACATGCATGGTCCCTGTTGAGCAGTTGGAGTATTGGATCATCTGTGCATTTGGGTAGATCACGAATTCGTGATGAATATTTTATTTTTCAAGTTAGAGCATCCGATCATACTCCCTATTGAGCAGTTAGAACATCTGATGAAGATGCTTGCTGGCTTGATATACTTACGTTTACAGACAGCAGATAGAATATCTCAGAGGAGGATAAGCTTTGGGAACAAAGCGTTGCAGTTTGTGGGTGGTTCTCTGTTTCCTCTGGTTCAGAATATTCTGAAGGAATTTTGCTGTACTGCTCCAGTCTTCTTTGTTCATTCGACTTCTGTTGCCATCCTTCCTGTCATGAAACATTATTCCATTACATTACTTTGGAATTTGGATGCTTATATCATTCCTAAGTGGTTAAATCTTTTCATGTCGTCACAAAACGATGGAAAGCACTAGTAATTTGACCTGGAGGTCCTTACAATCTGTCAGATGTGGTGAAAATGGACATTCTAACTGGCAAGAACAAGGCACATATTGCTCACCGTTGGATCAACTCTTGAGACACCAATCTGGGATAAAGTTCTTCCAAATTTTACAATATGCCCCATTTTCTGATGATTTGAACTTTCCAGCTAACGTGGGTAGCTGAAAGTATCTCAGATCAACTCCTAACAAGAACATACATTTCTTAGAATCATAAAGCTAGCTTCTGAGAATCTATACATGCAAATATTTATGCATCTGATGCATTTCATATTACAAGAAATTGCCATTGGATTCTTGCCATGGAATGATGAAAATAGCAAGCAATGGAATGAAGAACTTCATTTTAATTCTGTATCATTCAGTTGAACATAAAATAATCAAGGAAACATACATATATGTTAGATTTCAGTTTTGGCATTCTTTCAGAAAACAGCAGCCCCACAAGACCTAGTGGAGATGTTTCTCCAATATATATAAATGAAGAACAATGTTCTATGGTTGACTCAAAAGCATCCATGTTGAAAGAAGCAACATAAGAAACTGAAATGTCTCAAAAAAAAAAAGTTTTGGCTTGGCAAGTAATCAGTGCGTATGCTTACTCAAAAGGGAAGGGCATGCTTACTCAAAAGGGTAGGCATGAGCGTGATGAACCCTCTTAGCTGCTCAGTACTTCTTGATGCCCTTATATATGTTCTATATGTAGAAGTTACTTTTAAAAGAATCATGAGATGAGGTTGTAACTTTTAAATGGTTTCCTGTTTCTCCGATGGACTGTCACCGGATTCTCCAGCAGTATACCTTCATTGGAGTTAGCAACCTTCTATTGATTTGGTAAGCTATTCAGTCTGTTCTTAATTTGAAATAGAGTTTCACCTTATCTGTATGTGCTTTTGTGCTATATAGAAGATGTGAAAAGGGGTACTGTGGTGGGGTTCCTAAACTATTGATATCTTCTTGTGGCTTCAAATGAGACACCACATCACCTCAGAAATTCTAAGCAACCTTGGCATGCTCAAGGTTAGTGAATGGGTAAGGAAACTGTGGATGCTACAAGTCTTGCATATACAAAAATAATCCCTAAAAATCTATTTTTTCTCGCTTGACTGAGGTTGAGTACTTAGGCGTGGTTTAGAGGCATGATTTAGTTCTGTAAATTGTCATTCATATTCTAGTGGCATCATTTCGATTTTCACACATGATTTTTTTTTTTGTGATATGACACATTGCATCATTGTGACAAAAAGTGTGTTTGTCATTACTTAACTGGTCAGTTAGTGAGGAGCGGTGGAACCTATATGATGATGCCCCTGTTTGTCACGGGGATTGATAAGGTGTGCCATTATCGTATCATATGATCTTGTGCCTCCCTTTTTCCTAATCCATGATCATATCTGAGTTTTGCGATCTACTGGTACCAGTGGTACCATTATTGAAGGGGACCATGAAGTACACTAGTTGCTTAGCTGAAGTGTTGCTAAGAAAGCAACTTTGGATCTATTGACCCCTGGTTTGAGCGCAAGTTGTCCCAATTGAGTGTTTACATATCTTGAAGCTATTCCTGGAGTTTTTTTTTCAGACTCTTTAAAGCGTTTCTGGTGCAAACGTTGATGTTTTTTGTTTCCTCTGATGTTAGGGTCTGCTGTGATTGTAGTGTCTGCTGTCTACACTCTTCAGCATGTCTGATGTTAAATTTGATGCTGCTTTGCGGTTACCATCTGCAATCATGTCAGCTATTTCAGTCTCCGAGGACTTGTAAACATCTGGTAACCGGTATTCGTCCATCTTCCTCGTGCTCGTGGTATACCTGGAGTTCAACATTTGCAGTTCCATCTCCAGCGGAGTCGCGATCTTAATTGTTCATCCAGAGTTCTGAACTACAGTTTGTAACGAGGCTCCGGATTCTATCTTGTGTAAGATCGCTTATTTTGATATAAAATGGTGTACATAATTACAAAATAACAATTCTGACAGACCTGTGTCGTAGACCCACCGCGTTGCACAGGGTCGGGGGAGCACCTGTTTGACTGGCGGCTACTACAGCTGAGGTTAGTTATATGCTGAACTCAAGGCACGCACGCCTAGCTTGTGGCAAAATAGAACCGTTTGGTTAGTGGATACTCCCTCCAGGTCCTTAAAGGTCGTCGTTCTAGACAAGGAAGGAGAGTATCCAAAAGATTGTCATTCTGGGTGTACTAGTACTACTTGAGACATTTTTGCCCTTCGATCTGCATGGCCGGCCGAATGAATGAATACACCGAAGCGCCGGCCGTATGCACATTAAATGGACGCTCGGGCTCCAAAGGGTCGCGTCGCAAAGTGGGCTCCCGATGAGCATGCGCCATGCAACGGCTAGCAGAGACGATTCATTTATTCAAGCGTGGGATCATTCATTCACTTGCATCTCCCATCCACTTCTCACCCAGCCATCTCGCTCCCGGCGTGCGGCGGCGCCATGGCCGACGAACAGCAGTCCAGTGAAGAGCAGAGCGACGTCATGGTGGACAGCGCATCTCAGTTCGGCGCCATGCAGGACGACGTCGTGGAGCACTTCGGGCAGAAGCAGGCCGACGAGCAGGAGTCCAGCGAGGAGCGGGACGACGTCACGGTGGACGGACGACGACGGGCAGAAGCTCCGCGACAAGGAGTGCGCTCGATGCGGGCGAGTTCATGATAGGAAGGACCGTGAGGAGTTTCGGCGAGCTCACATGAAGCCACCATGCCGTCGATGTGGTCTCATGCACAGTGACTACGATGTCACTATTAGGATTTATGGCTACGACACATTCGACTGCGAGGTAATCTTTCCTAATATAGATGATCTAGTGATGAATGGCAGATCGATATTGCTTCCAACGCACATATGGCAACGTGATCGTGCTACTGAGCAAGTTGCCAAAGTTGATGATTCTGATTAATGGTAAGATGAACTAGCTAGAGATTACATGGTCTGATTCTAATAATGAAAATACTAATCCACATCTAAATGTTCCATGCAGCGAGCTTGGCCATTGCATCTGCCACTAGTGATGCCTCGCAAGTGATTTGCAAAGGGAGTTGTCCTTGTATCTCTAGGCTATTTTTCTTCATATGTGGAGTCTTGAACTTGTTTGAACCATGAGCTTTCATTGCCTCCTTCCATACTTGCTGCAATGTTAAATATATTCTATTCGCCTTGCATGGACTATACTCATGGAATGCCTGTTTTTTTTAAAAGCAAAGTTAGATCCAAGAATTGATAGAAGTAACAAAAATAGATAAATTTATGACACTAGAAAATGCACCTCTTGGACAGCTGGAATAAGCTCTTGAATTGTTCTTGCATTCTTCTTATATTGGATAGATTGGATAGCACGAAAGAAACCCAAATCCAATATATTAAAATTCGGTGAATTCGCTGGTTGACAAACTAACCGAATGTCAAAACCTTCCTGCTTGGCGGCTTCACAAAACTGTGGATCATCAAGATCTAGATAGGATGGTGCGTTGTCTTGCTGGATATAGATGCGTTTGCTCACATCCTCACGTGGCCACTTAGCTCGGATAGCCGGCAACACCTTCTCTATCATGAACATTCTAATGACCTCTTTCTTAATTCTAATGAACATGATCTTAGGGATATTGTTCTTACTTCTACATGTACGCAAGGGCTCATCCTCATCTGCTAGTAAATAATATCTCTCTGATTTTCTAGTAAGGTAGAACCATTTCTCATCAATGAAAACAACATCAAACAACCCCTTAAACCTAGGATCAAGCATACTTTCAAACTCAAGCATATCCACACACCATTTAAGCCTAGCCTTCTTGTTTGCATCTGTTAAATGTGGCTTGATACTATTTGAATGACGCTTAATGTGGCCTTCTTTGATGTATCTCAAGAGCTTTTTTTTGCTAATACCTAGAGCTGCACGCACATCTTCTAGTGTTGTTCTCTTCTTAAGAGGAACATTGCGTAACGGTTCCAAATCCAAAGGAACTCGCTTACGGCCAACTCTCCCACGCTTTCTACTAGCAACATCAACCGGAATGCCTTGACTAAGAGAACTTTTACCTCGGCGCCATATACGTTGTACAGTGCGCAAGTGGACTGTAAACAGCTCGGCAATTTCTTTTGTCACGTTCTTCCCTAATGTTCCATTTTTGCTTCTGGCCAACAGAGCTTGGTATATTCGCTTTCTTAACTCTAATGGAGTGTCTTTTCTACCTAAAAAATTAGAAATATATTAGCATTGGTAAGTGGGAACGAAATTAAAACAAGATTTGTGCTCCATTCTACCTTGCACAGCATTGGCATTTACAGCAGGAAGCACTTGTGGCTGCGTGTCAAGACCACCTTGGACAATATTGCCATCTGCTACATCTTGGGGTACTTCCATGTTCAGATCCAAACCGCCTAGAAACATTATTATTTTCATGGGTGATTCGGTAGCAAAGAAGCTAATTCGGTAGCAAAGAATAACTAAAAAATGTGTGGCACAAACCATTTATATGTGCAGCAGCAAGAACTTGTGGTGGCGCGTACAAACCACCTTGGACAATATTGACATCTTGGGGTGCAGCAGCATCAAGCACTTGTACGTATACATCTTGTGGTGGTTCCATGTTGAGATCCAAACCACCTAAAAACACCAATATTATCATGGGTCAATACTCGTGCAAGAGGCAAAAATAAGAAAGAAAAATAAATAAGCATGACACAAACATTGACAACAACAGACACTTACCGTACTCCGGCGGCGGTGTCATGTTCAAGTCCATGGTGCTGTGCAGCGGAGTACTGGCGCGTGGTACTCACTCGCAGGTTAAATAGAGCCTGGCAGTTCAATCGGCGGCTTAATCACGCGCCAAAAATTTTTACGTAGCGGGCAAATGTGCCGCGGCGAAAAATAATTCACGCCGCACCTGGCGCGCGTGCAAAAATGTGGCGCGCAAGCGAAATTGACTGGATGCAGGGACCGCCAACAGTACCATGCAAAACTTTCACGCGCCATGCAACAAAACTTCCACGCGCTATGAAAAAAAAAATGTGCTATACAGGAGTCGAACCAGGCACCTGGAGCTCCACTAGCATTAACCATTGCCAAACGAGCCGAAAGAGGTTGTTGTTTCAATGCTCTATGCCAGCCTATTTAATATGGGCAATACAGAAAATATACCCTTTCATTAACCACTCCTTGGTATCTGAAATGATGTCCAAAACGACAACTTTTAAGGACCTGGAGGGAGTACTACTTAGTCAGATTGTGGCAAATTGGATAAAGCTTCTCTTCGAATCGCAGCCGCATGTTCCGCCAAAAGTTTGACACAACTTTATGACTTTATGTTAACCGTTTGGTTTGTGGCCATCGTAGAGTATAATAACCTCAGCTTAGCGCGTTGTCACCTCATACTAGTAAGTCGTAATGCACACGTCTTCGAGACTTCGACACTTGTGTTTTCTAACATGTTCGATAAGCTTACCTAGTTCAATGAAAATCCATAATAAAAACACGTGAACTACAAATATGAAGGTGTTTTAAACCATTTTAATGATTATTTTAACTACTGTCGACGGTCTGTATCAATCGGCTCAATTATGTCTGTGCAATCACAGTTGGGCCTTCTATTTGTTCTGTAAATATCTAATAAGATACGATACAGAATACTCTAGGCGTTTTTTATTTCTATATTTTCTAAAAATAAAAATTACAAAAATATTTTTTCCATACCTAATTTACAATTATATACACCTGTCGACCGTAGGAGAGGCGACAGGGTACCTACCCCCTACCTATTGGCGACAGCATGGCGAGTGCATGCGGCGGGGCCTGTCGCCCGGCCCTTGGGCGACTGGTGCCTGTCGACGGGCGACCAGCGCTGATCGGCTACGAGGAGCTGAAGCGCTTGGTGAGCTGGAGTACACGCCGAGCTATACTGCAACAAGCTAACAAGTCAATATGTGCAGTATGTATGAACTTACATATATATATAGGATTTTATGAATTTTGTAGAAAAGTAAATACGTATCCATTTGATATATGAGATAAATTTCCTTAAATGCATAGAGTTATCCTCTAAAATACAAAAATACATAACTCATTTTTTAAAAAGTGTGTATACATTATTTTGTCCTTAGTTGATTCATGTTAAATAAAGAACATCATGAAACTGATGTTGCACTTTCTCTGTACATCACTTAGCTGTGTAACGTCTATTGAATTGTAACTCATTTATAATATGCTCCGTTCAAGATTATGTCACAACTAGACATTTTTTATTCGACATTAATTAGCTATGCAAGGTTTAAATAATGCATACACAATTCTATTTTGACATGTTTTTTGACTTCACATATTTTTGCCACGTAGACAAATAACACTATGCATATAATGAAGGCAACGTATCACATGCAAACGGCTGGTCCTGTGCAACCGTGCAAACAGGCTCCCCTGTCCGTCTAGATGCCATCCGATGGCAACAGCTGCAGGTGGAGAAACTTTTGCAGAAAAACGCCCGCAGCTCCATCGAGTCACATCGCATTTTTACAAATCACTCCCTAGACCCCTACATCCCATCCCCAAACGATGATTCATCGATTCCATTGTGCGTGAGGTAGAGCCACAGGGGTAATTCGCCGCCGCCTGTGTGGATGCACCGCCCCGCCACCGAGGTGAGGGTGCTCCTCCGCCGTCCAGGTGCCCGTGATCCATCTTGAGACCATCCTTCCGCTCTGATGGTTGCACCGCGCAATCTGCATCCACACTGATGGCCATGGCACACCCTCTGCCTCGGTCGACGGTGGCTGCACTCACCAACTCGGTGTCTGGTGGCAGCGCCGCGCCCTCCGCCCTGTGGCCATGCCACGGTGTCTTTGATGTGCCTTCTTCGTCCTTCCGCCCTGCTGGCCATGCTTCCCTGCTTCTGGTGCCCGTTCCTGGATTGGTGGCCACACCTTGGTGCCTTGCTACTCCGGTGCTCGACAAATTGTCTGTTAGAAATGGATGTGTGAAGTAGTCAAGTTTATTTAGCTATAAGTGAATATTGGAGATGAATTTAGCTATAAGTGCTACGGTACAGTTGCAGGTTACTTAGGGAATTGTGTATGTAATCTGTAAGATTGGTAGAATTACCGGAACGATGTAAGAACATGTATGTGCTCCGTGTCTGTGCACTGTGCTGATTATACATGAAATGAGTGCAATGAATTGATGTTGCTAACCGGCTGCTTGAATGGTCATACAAAAATTGCTGAATTTTAGTTACGTCTCCACTTGGCTGTATGCCTGAATAGTTAAATGATCATACAAAATTGCTGAACTTTAGTGCACCGGGCTGTCAGCTTCCAGGATGGATGCGGGGGCACGTTTGTCATACGGATACGCAAGTTTGTCATACGGATGCACTAGTGATGCACTGGTATCGACGATGTTCATGGATGTAGGTTCTTCAACACACGGATGCACCAAGGCATTAGCTTCCATAACTGATGCGGAGGCACTTTCGTCCGCAACTGCCATGGCACACGGATGGAAACAGTGATGCGCCGGCGTCGAGGATGTTGGTGAAGGCACATTCGTCCATGGCAGCCGGTATGTTATACTCCCAGCAATGATAAGGGCGCCGAGGTTCGGCGTACGGCGTACAGCGGCGGCTTTCCGTTTCCAAGTAGCGGCGACGTTTGAAGATGGAGATGGACGAATGTACGGGGTGATTTGTAAAAATGCGATGTGACTTGATGGAGCTGCGGGCGTTTTTTTGCAAAGTTCCTCCACCTCCAGCTGTTGCCATCGGATGGCATCTGGACGGACAGGAAAGCATGTTTGCACGGTTGCACAGGACCGGCCGTTTGCATGTGATACGTTGCCTATAATGAAATCTATCTCATGTTAATTGAATGTATATTTATTTTTCTACGGAATCCATAAATTTCGAAATACCTAAATGTTTTGTGCATGTTTTACCAACTAGCATGTATGCGTGCAGGAAAGCTCGGCGTGAGCTGCACTAGCACCGAGATGGCTTAGCTCATAGCTCGGCGTGAGCTGCATTAGCGGTGTACGAGAGAACGCGAATGACGAACGCATGCACATGCAGCACAGAGCACCGAACGCTCCAGCTCATCGTAGCCTATCGCCGCTGTGCTTTGGCGCCGGTCGCCCGTCACCAGTCGCCCAAGGGCCGGGCGACAGGCACCGCCGCATGCACACTCGCCATGCAGTCGCCAACATCGCCCGTTGGAGGGGCAACAGGTGTATAGAATTGTAAATTTTGTATGGAGAAATATATATTTGTAATTTTTATTTTTAGAAAATATAGAAATAAAAAAACGCTAGCTAATGTTGGGTGAAGAAAGAGAAGGAAAACAAGAGGGCAACCGTGTTGGTCTTGGACTGTTTTTAGTCAACATTGCTGTTATTTGAGCCCAGCCCAGCCGTGACCCAACACAAAGTCACAGAGCCCAGAATCCATCACTTCATTCCCTTCTTTCTTCACTTTCCAAGGGCCTGATCGGCTGCAATGTTTTGTACTGCGTTGCAGCTGTTACTAGTTACTACTGTGCAACGGCTGCAAATTGGCTGCCTTCTCTTAATTCTCCCTGCTCCCTCCTAAGAAATGCTTCGAAGTAAAAGTGCCTCCTGGTCCTGAGCATGATCATCTTCGTGTTTCTTGTTGCAAATGCTATGTTATTCTCCCTCCCAATGAGCACACCAATCATCTGAGTCTTTTTAGGCTAATAGCCTTGAGCACAAGGGGGTATCATTGTTTTGACATGTCCGCTCATCGTATTCGTATTTCATTAAAAAAAATTTCTCGTGACGTTGCATTCCTGAGTCTCGTTCTTATTTCACTCATCCACATCAAAATTATCATCTTCAGATGAATCTCTTCCTTTTCTTTCACTACCTCCTATTTCCATAGATTCACTTTTTTATCTTCGCCGTTTCCGCCACGCGGCTCCCCTAGGCTAGGATTTAAACCATAAATGCTCGGCAGAATCTTCACGTTCTGAGCGGATGAAGATAGGGCTAATGCCTTTTAGACCGAACCCAACAATACTCTTCATCTCCTTCCTCAAATCTCATTCCATTATGTACGTCATGTCATCTGTAACGTAGAAGTGCAAAACAGTGTCTACTCTCTCGTTTTGAGTCACTGTTAGAGCGAGCCTTAGTGCCATCTCCAAAAAGTAACGTGCCGCGGCTTCCCGCCGGCCAATATTGGCAGGTGACATGGCTAGCTAGATAGTACCTGGCCAGTCGTTAATCAACGCGTGTCTTAATTATCCGCGGAGGTCAGATAACGCATTGCACTCTCCAGCTGCGTCGCCAATCCCAATCTTTGATAGACACCCTATACTCTCGGTGTTCCGCTAACCGACACGATTATTTTTTCCTCTCTCTCTCTCCCCACGAGGCATTTATCAAAAAGAAATACGCTCTGCGGTCGATGGTGACGCTTCCTTTGCCCTGTCAGTTTCCTTAGCAATTTGAATCGAACAACTCAAGGCATATGCTCGCCAATACGCGATGTGTCCTGGAGACGGACTGCGAACTGTGCCTGCTGTGACTGTGAGGCCGGCTGCGTCGTCGGTGCAAGTGGGCCTCGCCGAATTGACCTGTGCGCGGCGCCGGCCCGGCGGGCTATACGGCTCTCCGACTCCGTATATACGGATGGATGGAAATGCACTGTCACACTCACACTTGTACGCTAGCTTCGATTCTCCCCCTCTGGTGGAGATAAGATAAAAATAACGAGCTGTCGCCTGTCACCACCGCTTTGATCTTTCCACCCCCTTTGCCTTGACGGGGTCAGCGGCGAGCATGCAGCGTTTGCCTGGCCGTCGCCCTGCCGCGGCGAAGCTTCGACTTGGAGAGCGCGCGCGCGTGATCCCTTGTCCTTCTCACGACGAGCCGACCGCCGAGCCGACGACCGACGCGGCCGGGACCGGGACGGACGAGGACGGGGACAGGCCAGGTCGCGCCGCGCCGGCCCTTTCTCCCGCGGTGCGTACTGTACGTAGCAGTTGGCTAGCTCCGCGGACACGACTATCCGCTGAACGCCCGAACCGAGGCGAGGCCGAGCTACAGTAGCGGCTGCTGGGCTGTAGTAGTAGCAGCCTGCCCTGTACGGCAGTACTCGTCTCCACGGTGTGACGGTGCCAGCAGCCCGCGCACGGGCACGGCTCCGTGAACGGAACCAGCTTCTGGGGACCCGCCGAGCACATGACGCGATCGGCGATCGAGCTCGGAGGGAGCCTCGGACCCCGCCCGTGGCCGTGCATGCGGTGCCGACCCGTGCCGCACATCTACTTCGGAGGTATAAATGCTCTCGGGGAACTTTCTCGGGCCACGTTGCACTAGTATTGGTCAGCTCAGTTCGGCGAGCGACCATTCTGTGGTGCGCAAACCAGGGAATCAGGCACTGGATCGATATCGCACTGGCGAAAACGCCTGGAAATGGTGCGTGGTATCAAAATACACACGTGATCGATCGTCTCGTCGTCTAAATATTGCTTAACGCTGTTTCATTACTCGTGTTAATTAGTCCTAGTTGTATTCTGGTCAAATAAAAGTGCAAAGTTAGCGCTTATCGAGGAGTCCGGGTGCTTAGTTTGGCTCCGAGGGCTTCGTTTTGGAGCTGCGGCCGTTTTTTATCCGCGAGGCTTCCGCGGAGGCAGCTACCTTCCGTTCAACTGCATGCATGCATGGTCCTATATGTGCCGAAGCGAGCAAGTGCTGGCTTGTTGATACGGCAGGCACCGGCCGGCAGCATTGTAGCAATGGATATGCTTACATCGATACTAATCAATAATAGTCTAACTAAGCACCGGCAACTACAAGTGTTTACGTTGCAAGTAAAAGTGCTTATGTAGATGCTTAGCAGTTTTTTTTTCTCTAAGCACCGTAGCATTGTACATGCTTTTATGGAGCTATTTCAACAGTAACTAAAAATGCCTACTTATTTATTTGCCACTCTTGGAAACACAAATATGAGGTGTTCCACCGTGAATGGTCCAGGTACCGTGAGTAGCAACTTCTCTAAGAAATGGTAAATGCTCCCTCATTTTCTTTTTGGATCCAAGCAGTTGAAATTTTTCCTGCTCCTTTGGATGCAAGGTTATTCTCAAAATGTAGAAATAAGAAAAAACACATGATTAGAATGCCCATGCAATTGAAATCCTACATAAATTTATAACGCAGAAAAGTCACAAAACATTGTTTGGATCATACATAGAAAAAACACAGAAATACAAGACACAGAGGAAAGAAAACATGAGGTTGAACCTCATGCTTATTTCCCTCCAAAATTGCTATGGAAGATGCCATTCCATAAGAATTTTAAAATGATTTGATAGGATTCAATCGTATGTTCTAAAGGCTCCCGTAGAAAAACTTTCTATTGGAATTCAATCCTTCGTTCCTCCACTCCAAAAGAGGCCTAAAATACAAGGGATTGGAGGTAAATTAGGATCTCCTTTTGTAGCAAAGACAAAAAAAAATAAAGAAAGAAAAGGGATCCCAATTTGTTCCACTGAAAATGGTGTGTAGCAAATTTCACTCGAGCATTATAAAAAACCACCACATTACGTCTCAGCCGAAATGGCTCAATATGACACACATGTTCCGACAAGAATAATATTGCTTAACTTTTTTTTTTGTTGATCTCATTAAGCCGCTCACCAAACACATTTGAAAAGGAACATAAATATAATGTTGCTAGAAGTTCTTAATAAATATATATCACATAAGCTAATTAAGTTCCTTCCTGCTCGTCGGCGAAAGATCCAAATAGTCGTGGGGCCGTCCGGTCGGTCCTAAACAAGTTCCTGATGTTCCCAGCAGCAAGATAGCATGTTGGCACTGTGTGTCAGAGAATAATGAACCAGTGATCTAGTACGGCCAATCCTAATGGATAATATTTTCTAGATTCGTACCTGGTCTAAAGGAGAAGGGGAATAGCCTCGCCACTACGTAGGAGCATAGAAAGTACGTACTCCTACGTTACTGTACGTAGTAGCAAGGCCTAACATGAACGCATCCCATTGTTGGCTAACTTGTTTATGCTAAGACGTTGTTGGCCAAAACCAAAAGTATAGAAAAGTGCATTCACAAGAACCTTGACGAATGAAAGTTATGGTTGTGTCATTGATGCATCTACAATGTCATACACAGTGTTCTGGCTACGATTGTGAGAGAGCTTTTTTTTTATATAAGGTGATTCATCTTTTAGATATTTATACGAGTGATTTGTGGTTGAAAAATATGTCAATTTCCTTTAAACAACACTTGTCACCTGTGACTATGGATCAGAAGCAGGCCAACATACAGCACGCCACCGTGATACTCTCTCCCACTCTCTCCACGACCACACAGCTTGCACCGGCAGCCGCTAGCCCGCAACTGCCTACAGGTCACACCACTACAAGCAAACAGAAACGGGACCACTCAAGTCCGGGGCGAAGGGAATTTGACCCAATCCAGTCCCAATCCGGGCCGAAGCAACGCCGAATCCATGACCCCTAGTCACGAATTCATGAGGTCTCGTTCTCGTCGGCTCACTCAACCGAGAGGTCCAAAGCCACAAGCAAACGAAACGTCCATGGTGTCAAGCATGTAGGGGGCTGAAATGGATTTATCTCAATCCGTACCCATTAAAACAAGAATATGAGTTTTCTGACGTTATATAAAGCGCATGTGTGTATCTACATCAATTTATTATTATTTTCTCTACTAAATCCAAATTAGTATTAGAAATAAGAATGTAGATAGATATATAATATTATATTTGTATTTATGAAGACTAAAACACAGTACTTGGTAGAACTATGTAAAAGTTACCCGAATGGATAATGTTATTGATTTTAATATTACTAGAAATGTATCTAGAGAAACATTTTAAAGTTTTCTATATACTTAGATAATACTGATAGTATTCCTTTCAATATTACTATCGATACATAAAGTTTAAGTATATTTGATTTTAGTATAATTAATGGCATTAATTGAACATGGATAATTATAGTAAATTCAATTGCTATGACCAATGTATATGTTACAGGTTTTAAAATAGCTAGCATTCAACTTTTAAAAGATGGCATTATTTAAAAGTTGTATCTACAATCAATTAATGATTATATGAGAGAATGTAAAAGTTACCTCAATGCTAGCTGCAGCTATTTCCTTGTTTGCAACTTTTTAACAAATAATGACGCGTCTCTAGGGCAAAGCTACATGCAAGTTTTAAGGAGTGCGCATCATGCACCCACAAAAAAAAATACAAAACTAATTATTCAAAATATACTTTTCAACACATATGTACCCTCTAAGGCTCACGTAAGGGAGGCGCAGCATGGTCCAATTTGCTCTAACTTCACTATTGTACACCACATAATTAACATGACTATTGGCGTATACTTTATATAGTTAATATTACTGAACATATTGTTATAGTTGATTATAGGTATATGTATATGGTGTCCTTATATTTTGATTTCTCATTATATAATTGTCCTACTAAATTTATTGGTAATACAGATGACGGATGGATATCTATATATACATTTAAACGAGCACATATTCGAATGTCAATATGAATGATTCATCATTCGTATCCGTGTCCGAATTATAAAGATCCATATCTAATATATTTGATAAAAAAAATACTCTAGAGACTAGTTACATACCATTCTGTATCGACGACTCGGCCCAGCCCTCTGTCGTCCTTCTCTCGTCCTCTCCCCAGTCCAATCCCATGGCGGGGCTGCTAGTTCTGTTTTCTGCTTTTCCTTCCATTTCTATATTTTCTAAAACTTACTTTTACAAAAGTATATGGGTGTAATCGGCTGCACAGCGTTTGAGCTGTTACAACTGTAGCACAAGGTACATAAAAACTGTATTCGCTGTTCCAGACTGTAGCAAAAACTCTAGAAACAACACTGTACAGCCAGAAGAATCACGAACGATCGAACCTACGTTAGATTCAAAATTTTACAAATATATACACATGTCAACCAGCGAGCGACAGGGACACATGTCGTACTTTGGTTGGACTGTAAGGTTCCTTCCACTAAGTATTTGCATTACTTCATATCGGGTTGGACTAAAATAAAACATTTGCATTTCTACACCAAAACGTGATACTGAACATTTGGCTAGTATGGTGTGGTCGAACTTCTCGCAACCCCTGTCAGCAGATACCAGGTTTGAATCTCCTCGGTCTAACCATAACCACCATTAAGGTACAAATATTCTTTCATATAAATGCACTAAAACGGGTTATGTAGCCCTGTCGCCCGCCAGTTGGACGATAGGCTTTTGGGGGGCTTGTTTGCAAATAATTTCAGCTCAAGATCCCGTGTCCCCCCGCTACACGGGCGAGAACCCACCTGTCATCTGCCATATGGGCGACTGGGGTATATGCTTTGTAAAATTTTGAATCTAACATATATATGTTTTTTGTAAAAAATGGTTTTAGAAAAGTATTATAAATGGAAAAAAAACGCCTGTCTTCATCGTCCAGCCTACCTTCTTCCATCGCCACCCGCTCCGGTATCCTTGTCCGGACCTTATTTAAACCCGGAACCGCAGGCCGCAGCGTCCGAAATGAAAAGATCCTTGCCTTGCCTGTAAAACGCACGCGCCCGCACACCTCCACCTGCACCTGCCGCTGCCCGCTGCCGCGTAGCCAACCAATCTCGCTTAAACAAAACCAGCCCAAATTTAAGCAACCCCCAGCCCGAAAAGGGAACCAAAACGAAAGCAAGGAAGGCTGGTGCGTGTGCGTCCGCTCCGCGCCGTCGGAAATTTCGCTTCATTCGCAGGCTGCGTCCTCCTCCTCCTCGACAATTCCGTCCCGAGGGAACGCCTCGGCGCCGGCGACCTGCGCGCGGGTGGATGAGATATTGAGATGAGAAGCGGTGCGGCGGGCTGGGCATGAGGTGCCGGAAGCACCCGTACCAGGCCGGCGGCGGCGTCTGCGCCACGTGCCTCCGCGACCGCCTGCTCGCGCTCGCGGCCGCGCGGAACGGCGGCGCGCCCTCGCCGCCCGAGCCGGCGCAGGCCGCCCCTCCGGCGGCCCCGGCGCCCGAGCCCATCGCGTTCCCGAGGTCCGTGTCGCCGTACGTGTCCCGCAGGAAGTCCGACAGTACTTGGGGCGGCGCGGGCAGCAGGCACCACCACCACCACCCGGGCCTGCTCTTCTTCCGGACGCCGCAGGTTGGCGCGTTGGAGGAGGGCGACATAGGCTACGAGTACGAGAAGCGGCGCGCCGGAAAGTTCTCCCTGCTCGCCACGCTCTTCGGCCACCACCACCACAGATCGGAGCAAGGCGGCGGCGCCGCCACCCAGCGCAGCAAGAAGCATTCTTGGTTCGCGGGGATCATGCCGCGCCGCCGGAAGAAGCAGGCGGCGGCTACTGCCTCGCCGCCGCCGCCGAGGCGCTCCTCCTGCCGCGTCGTCAGCAACCGGGGGCTCTCGCCGGAGCGGGACAGCCGCGGCAGCGGCGACGAGAGCAGCTCGCCCGCCGCGGACCCGCCGTGGCGCCCGTCCCCGTCCCCGATGCGGAGGCGCCGCCAGACGAACAGCATGCCCTCGGGCTTCGCCGTCTGCCTCAGCCCGCTCGTGCGGCCCAGCCCGAGCCGCCACCGCCACCACGTCGCCCAGCCGCCGGAGCCCGGCACCTTCTCCTGCGAGCTCCGGCCGTCACCGCTCCACAGCCTCTCGTCCGCCGCCACCGTTACGCGCTGCCGCTCCAGGAAGCTCGCTGACGGCGGCCGCTTCCGGTGATCTCTTCTTCATTTCCATTTCTCTTTTTTTACCCCGGGATCACCACCACCGCCTAATCGGGATTACTAGTCCAATTTTTTACTAGCTTTTCTTTTCTTTTGGACTTACATTTTGGCCATCTGTGACGAAGAGTTTGTAAGATTTGGTTGGCTGTTGGCACATCCAAAGTCCAAACCACTCCGTTGACATATACTACTAGGTTACTACCGCTTGTCGGCCCAGCATTTTGTGGCAATGTAACGAGCTGCTTGTACTGGTACTTGTATTTACTCCTATATAAGTACATGTTCTTGTCTGTACAGCTAGCTTCTAATAATCTCTTCTAGACTCTAATCCACGTTCTTTTCTCAATGATATTTGGATTTGCGAAAGATTGGACTTCTGTAATGATGTCTATGGTACAGGTGCCATGTACAGAATTTAATGCTGGAGACAGAGAGAGAATGAGAGATGGGAGGATAGAGGAAGACTCGGCAGTAGGAGAGCACAGGTTCTTGTCTTCTTGATCGTTTTGTGTCTGGATGAGAAGAGCTGTGAAATAAATTGGATCCTATCAATACGAGAGAGATGCACGATAGTAACATCAATTCTATATTTCAATTCAATTCCATTTGGTCAGAGGATTCACATGGAGGCAGGCAGCATATTGATGGTGGCTGGCTGCCCAGTCCCTTCATTACTCTTTGGCTGGTACACCAAACCATCCTCCTACATGGCTCTATATACATTTAATGATCCCAGCTCCTTTGGCCATCTTTTGATTCGAGTTTTTGCAGGGACTCCAATGCAAGAAGTAGACCATGGTCACCAAGCGCTCTTCTTCTTCGAAATGGAGACTCCTCCCATTGCTTGCTTTATTCTTTTTATTTATCGCGTTTTAATTTAAAAATAAATTAGTTGGTGATAACTATTTAAGAACGGATGCGGTATCACAGTGCTACTGTTTATTCTTCTTGTAATACTAGCACTAGTGTCGGACAGAAATCTGGAGCATTTTGGGGCGAAGATTCGTTCTCCTCGCGTTAGGGCCTCTCTTAGTGACCTCCGGGCTGTCCACGATGTGAAACATGTCATGATGATGATGTTGTATTCGTGTGGGTATTAGGCGTGACCTGCTGATTATGATGTGTGAACATACACACCTGTGAGCTGTGGCCCGTGGTGTTGTGTCTGCATGCACTTTCCATGGATCAATGGATGGATGGATCCGTTCGGCATTCTTTATTTTGTTAACTTGCTTCTGCTGCGCCAATCTGCCGTCACCGGATGAAAGCACCGGCAATAAACAATGGGGTTATCAAACCTCTCACAGATTAACTTCTGGTACTAAACTAATACCAGTACACTCAATATAAGATAGTGTCGGCGTTTGGCATGTTCTTGCGAGGTGTGGCTCCGCTCCTGTTAAGCTGACCTATCAAGCGTAATAGTTTATCAGAGGGGAAAAAAGGTTGGACTTCTTGAGTAGGAAGGAGTAGCTTGCTTTGAATATTTCTCTGTCAATCCGTGTTTGAGATGTGAGATATGTTATCCTATACTAGACAGAAAGCAAAAGATAGACCAGAGTTTGTGCCGTTCAGAGTGCATAAGATCGTCTCTAGTGGATTGCCTAAATTGTCTAAATAAATTTGACTATCACTATTCTAACTATGCATCTCTCTGTCTATGATAGTGCTATCCAAATTTAAACTCAACTGTATATGTAAGGTGTTATTACCGTATAAATTCGTTATTTTGATGCGTCTTTTGATCGCTATGATAAACACGGCCCGAGACTTGCTTAACCGTTGGCCGAGATGCAGTAGCAGCAGCCGCAGAGCTTTGATTCGCCACGAGCTCCCCTCGGTTTTCACAACCTGTGTTTTGCGTTTCCCCATGGTTTGCGCTGCGGCCTGGGATCTAGGAATTCTACTCGTGGCGTCCTGACTCCTAATCATGCGGCACGTTGAGGATTTCTGCGTCGTCCCGGAGCTGCAAAAAGTCAACCTGCCTGCTGGTCTGGTAAAGAAATTGCGACAGTCAACCTGGACAATTCATAATTGGCCCCTTTTCAAGCTCATTCGTTCATTTATGCTGCCGTTACACGGAAGCATCCACACAAGGCCCACCCATCGCATGAGATGAGAGACCAGGTGATGGATTGCATATGCATCGTCCACTACTCCACTCCACAGCTCCGCCTCGAAGCACGCAATCGTCAATCATGCGTCGGGCCGGGAGAGGTCGTTGCCGGTCCGCCACTCCGCCGGCCGGGCGACGTTTCGTTCGCTCGATCGTTTATTTCCCTTCCAGATCACGCTTAATGCCGGTAGTTTTCGAGGGGACGCCCAACTGCCCAAGGCAGGGGCAGCTAGCCGTGACGGGCGACGGGCGTGAACGGCGGGGACGAGACGCCACACGCCCCCACCCCCACGCTAGTGGTGGGTGCGGGTGGAGGCGCAGGCGCAGCGATGGTGGCGGCGGCGATGATGGCGATCGAGGGCTCGATTGGCCCGATCGCTCGCTAGTGCGGTGCGCGGTTGACCGACCGCCGCGCGCGCGCGTGTCGTCGCTGCGGCCTGCAGCGCGCACAGCAATCTCCTCCTCTGCCCTCCTGTTGCATTGCGTATTTGCGTTGCGCCTCGATCTGCTGCCTTTTCTCTCCGGCTAGGTTAGCTCTACCTTTCTTTCTCCTCAGTGGTGGTGGTGGGATCGGGCATGCTGCAGCAGCAGGTGCGGTGGCGCCGCGCCCCGTTGCGGTGGAGCCGGTGGTGACCCGCTGTCGGGTCGATCGGCCGGCGCCGGGTGCGCGCGTGGCAAACCATGCGTGTGGCCGCTGCTCTTTCTCTGCCGTGCTGTTTTCCCTTTGCGGCCAAGCTAGGGAAATATTACTGGCTAGCTGGTGGCTGCAGGGTGCTTCGCCGTCGCAACAAACTTCTGTTCAGATCTCGGACTCTGATCTGACTCCATGAACAGTTGTCCGTGACCGTGAGACTATGTGCTGCAGTGGGTTGTATGTGTGGCTTTCCATCCACTGTTCTAACTCTCTGTGTATACAATATCTCTACAGTATATAGACAATTATTTTACACGTTCTACCGCTGCAGTGCGAGGAGTCCATAAACAGAATATCTCTCGCTCGTCGTCGCCTTTCCCGGCCTTGAAGATGCAGCTGCCGCGTCAATGCAACGCCCCAGCAGAGGCGAAGCCGATGGCTCCATGGCTCGGCTCGTAACTGCGTTCACATTGAACCCAAGACACGTTTAAATTAAATGAAGTGCCGCTCACCGGACCATCCGTCCGTGGCCCTATGGCGCCGTGCTCCGCTGTCGAATCTTGCGTACTTTACTGCTCTCTTCATCCTAACTATAGGTTGTTTAATTTTTTTCATCAAATTTAACTTATTCATTTTATTTAAAAAATTTCATGATTATTATTTATTTTGATTTTGATTTAGTTGAGTATATAATATACTTTAACTATGAATTGAATTTTTCTACATTTTTACAAATATTTTGAATAAGATAAACGGTTATTCAAAAAAAATCAAACGACCTAACTCCGCAACTTCTACTAACTGGAGTGGTGGAGCCCAACGACCCGATCGAGCGTAGACTAGAGCTGGGACTTGGGGCCGGCACGGCACGATCCTCTTGTGCTTTGGGTTACATCGTGCCACGACTTTTAGGCACGTTAGGCACATCGTTTCGTACCAACATGGTACGACAAACCTTTACCTAAATCTAAGCACGGTTCACGGCACGCCAGCACGTCTTCGTGCCGTACCGGCCCAAACACGGCCTTCAAATATTTACACGTATTTTCTCTAACTAATCTATTATTAGTGTATTACTATCTTAATATGATCTAAATAATTGTGGTCTTCTTGAATAATATATAATTCGTGAAACAATGGTAGAAGATAACACATTGAGTAAGACATGATGTATTGTTTTGATAATATTTTAATAGTATAATATTGATGTGCTACTTACATGCCGTGCCGTGTCACCCATCGTACCGAGATCTCAGGCACAGCACGGCTCTCGCGTTCGTGCCATGCCGGTACGACCCAAACTTTATCGTGCCGTGCCGTGTTTTGTATCGTGCCAAAGTATCGTGCTTCAGATAGCTCAGAAATAGCACGGCCCAGTCCCGGCTCAGTGTAAACTGCTCGAGAGGAGTCGTCAGGTCGGTCAAAGGGCTCTCTGAAGTCTGAACTGAGCGACGTGTCAACGTGAACTCGTTAATAAGTTAGTGCCTCTGTTTGGTTTCGGGGGGTGAGTGATGCAGTAGGACAGCCCCTGGCGTCAGTTCGTCAACTTTCAGACTCACTTCTTCTTCTTTTTTACGACAGAGGCAGTAGTTTCTTCATGATCAATTCTCCATCATCATCATCGAGCCGGTTGAGACATGATTGACTTGGCCTGCCCTTTGGCTTTGAAAGAGTGTGGTTTTCCTGGGTGTGAATAATAGAGGATGGATCATGATTCTTTGGGTAGGAGTTTCTGCCGGCTGATTCTTCTTTGATTTGATTTCAGCTGTTCTACAGGAGCTGATATGTTGTGTTTGTGCGGCATGATATGTACATTTGCTTTTTCTTTATTTATTTCGTTTCTTTTCATTTTTATTTTTTTCTCGGAAAATTCTAGCTGAAGAATGGAAGAAAGAAACTTACATGCGGTGATTTTACTAAAGGCTGAACCACCATTCGCAAGCATAAACTGGTAAGACAGACATACGTATATATTTCAGCCACCAGATTGCTGCAAATATCATTTACCCTCTTCTGGGGCAACCGGGCAACGGTTCAACAAGTATTTAACAAACCTGTGCGCGGTGCAGCTTACTGCATAAATAATTATGCACAGAACTACACATTGCAGAGTAACTCTCTGTTATACTCAATTAAATGGAATAAACCAAACAAAACTGGCCACTTAGAAAAACTATCAAACTCATCCATCTTCGTTGCAAACATTTTTTTCATCTACATTCAAGCAGATTTCTACGAAGAGAGTAAATCATACTGCCAAAATACATATCATCTGTCAGCGCAGTATGTCAGAGTCCATTCACATCCCAGCAAGCGGCTGCTCAACGAGATTCTTCTCTGTCGCCTCGTTTCACTCCTCGGCCCCCAAAAGTTCCTCGTCGCTATCTCAGCTGTCATCAGTTGGGGATCATCTCCATTCTCCTCCAAAGACAATTCATCAATTGGTTTCTGTTTGAAAGGAGAAAACAGGCGCTTTCCCCAGGTTTTGGTTCACCACGTTGTACCTGATAATACATTTCAGATGACATTTTCCACAAAGTAGAGAACAATTTACGGCAAGCAATGTACAGCTACAAACATTGTATGCCAACTTCATGACAGTTGACAGAGGCCTCACTTGTCAAACGAAAGATTGTTCCATCAGGATAGCGACTGACTACTGAGACAGATATCTGTCTGGAAAGAATTCGGTATCAACACCATAACCATGAAAGCAAAATTGTTCTTAACTTCCAATGCATTGGTCAGTTACTTGTGGCTAGCTGTTCTTTCTACATTTGACACAATATACTTGTTATTCCTCATGAAACCTAAGGCACACTTGGTTGCAGTAAATAAATATCATATAATCAGAAGATGTTACAGAGAAACTACTGCAAGGTCAAAAACAGCAACTATCAAACCATACAGGTAAATAAATATCAGATAATCAGAAGATGTTACTCAAATTTCCTGAAACACATGCCCAAGTATGCCATCAAATTTCGCTAATGAAAAGGCGAGACCAGGACAATGAGTAGCTTCAATGAATTCCTGGGTGGTACAATGAGTTCCATGAAATCAGTGCTGCTTATTTCATGACTCCAAAGTGACTAAAGTTGAAAATAGGAAAATGGGAAATGTAGCACCTGATTTTAAACTACTAGATGACCAACCATGACTTGATCTTCGCTTTACAAACCAGCAATTGCTCCCGTTCCATAGTGAATAGAAGGCGGTGTTCCTGAATACCGAAATGATAATGATCGAGGTTTATTTTACCCAGTGGAGGTGAGAGGCGGTGGCAGCAGAAGGCAGCAGTTGGGGAGGAGAAGGTGGCAGTGCTGGCGCCATTGGAAGGTGGCAACATTGGGGGAGGAGGTGGAGACCTTGGGCGCCAACTCATTGCAGACGAGGAAACGCTTGGACTTCAAACTGATATCCCTGTGGAGGAAGCACTGGGCTGTGACTATGCGATTATGAGGTCGGACAGGTGGCAGCGCCCACACGGTCAGTGATGATCATCGTCAGTGACCCGTGTTCCTGGCCCCACATGTCAGTGACGATGTCACGGTGAAGTTCACGCCAGATGAACCACTACCCCCCCCCCCGCCCCGCAACATACCCAATACGCCATGACACATAGTTCCAATCTGAGCAGGTTCACCAAGGTTGGAGATTATATCTACTTGAGATGTCTAAAACAGTAAATCCTAGTTGGGTGCAGATAGATTCAGTTGAAACAACATAGCTCAGTTAGGCTTCATAGTTCACACAGATGTAGCACTAACCGAGAAACCACAGAACACTATCTGAGTCAGTATCAACAGTATAACACCAGGCAGCGAGTCATATACCAGGCAGGCAGCTGGATGTACCACACTAAAACACCTTCCTGAAGCAAAACTGTTGTCTCACAAAACTTTTTCTATGCCCACCAATTAGAAAAGTATAAGTACTGCTACTTGATACTATCATTTTAAGGCCTGCCAATTCCAATTATGCATGTGTAGAGCGTGACACTTTTGGCTACATATTTTCAGTATCCTACATCATTGATTCAGATATGGTTGCTTCAGTAAATAATGCAATAGTATGCAGGTACTATTACATTCATGAAGAGAAGGGAAAATTTTCATTTATACTGACGAAACACTTGAGATTTTTTCCCCTCAAGCACTCAGGAGGTGTGTATCTTTGTATTAAAGAGAAGGGAAACACTCAAAATTCATGAAGACGACATTTTGTTGGAGAGTGCTGAGGAATAAATACCTTATATTTCAGCCTGTACTTTAAAGAGAATTGGATCAGTGGATTCTTACATAACTAGAGCACCATGCTATGCCAACTGGTGGTTATGGGGAAAGGAAGAGCGTGTAGTTTCCAGATCAAACAACACAAGTGGGGCTACAAGTTCCCCTTGTTTTAGGTCATTAGGTCGACACAAACTTGGTAAAATGGTCTAAAAAGGCATGCCAGGTAATACCACTTGCATCCCTAATTTGCACAAGGCTTGATTTTACATGTGACATACGGCAAGATCTTAAACATAAGTGCAAGTCAAATCAATCCTAAAATGTTCTCAACTGATGGCATGCATTAGTAACTTCCAAGCCAAACTACAACATGCATAAGAACAACATTACCCAATCTCCCCTGACAAAAGGGAGTAGAATAAATAGCACCGGCATCCACCAAACCAACTAGAAATGATATATTGTGTCAAACAAACAATATCACAATATCAAAGTTATACAAGTTTTACAATGATTGGGATTAATGTGAACCCTCCATTTCATGAGATCCAATGGCTTCAAAATTAGGAAGTACTAATCAAGAAGCAGTGTTAGCCTAAATGCCAAACGGTAAATAGTCGGTCACCCACTGTTTAGCCATTATTCGGTGCTAAACGGCCGTTTAAACGGGTTTAAACGGTGAAACGGGTTTAAACGGTGTAAATGACCAATTAAACGGAAACGGTCAGCCATTGTTTAGCATTTAAACGGTGTTTAAACGGACTAAACGACCGTTTAGGCGAACAGTGTCAAGAAGCACCAATGAGTGGGAGTAGTACCAAAAAAAGAGTGAGACCAGTACCAAAAAGACGTGGTCTAGTACGAATTTTAAAAATTTTAAAAGAATTAAGGGTATAGAAAAATATTCCACATTTGTAATTATATGAAAGTACCATTGGTACTTATCAATTATCCTGAAAGTACCATTGGTACTTATCAATTATTTTGAAAATACTAATGGTACTTTCCAATTATTGTAACAAGCTTCTCAAAGTTAATAACCACAACCAGAACATTCTAGTCAAGCAAGCATTTACGAGACAATGAGAAATACAGAGAGCATATGACTCTGAAAATGTTATCCTTTTATTTTTTGGGAGATAATACAACCATACGTAGGACAATAAACTAACTCAAGTATCTACCTAAGAATTGTGCAACATGATATTCTTAAATGAACTCCCTTTTGGCTATAATAACTAGTATACCTTGCTTGTACCAGCAACTTAAATTGGTACATAGGAGCCAGGAGAAAAACATAAAGAGCACTTAGGAATTCTCCTCCACACTGACTGACGTCTTCCTAGCATTCTTGTCAGTAATGTATAACTGATAGCCATATGAAATAAATCCCCAAATGGCCATCAACATTGCAATAATCTTCACTCCATCCATCTTGTCGTGGAAGAAAATCACAGCGAAAACCGGAATGATGGGTAGAGCTAGTGTGCTTATCACATTTGAAAAGAGTGACGACACCACAAAGATCAAACCCACCACTCCTACTGAAGCTATCTGCCAAGATACAGCAGTCCACAGAAGTGTCATCACATAGGACAGCCTCCCTGAGCTGAAGGCATGCATCTCTCCCTCTAAAGTCTTCCATTCACCACTTGCAAATAACCCAATAAGTGAAGCTATTGTTGCCACTAGTGCTGTATATATCTGCATATTCAGCACAACTGAGAAAGTCTCCCTCTTGATAACCTTTTCGAATGCAACTTGCATTAGAGAGAGAATTAGTGAGTACGTGGCTGAGGCTCCTAGGGTCAACACAAAACCCAATATGTACTTCCCATGTGATAAATCATTACTGCCCTCAGAATCTTCGTCAACTCCAAGGAGGGCAGCGGAAAAGGTAAGGAGAATTACTGAATTGAAAATTAGTGGAGTGAACTTTTGGGCATTGAGGACATATGAGAAGACAGCATTGAAGGCCAGCTGACTAGCGCATATGAGTGAATATGTTGATACAGGAAGGTACAGTAGGCCATAGGAATACATCAAGTCGTCTGCAGCAATGATGAGCCCCAAGGTAATATATATAAGAGTGATTTTGGTGACAGAAGTTTCAGGGCTACTGGTGGTTTCTTGTGTAGAAGGTGATTTTAAACGGAACAGATATAGGGCGATAAACAACACAGGAAAGCCAGCAGTTTGGACAAATGTGGCCATCCATTTGCTATTTCCACCTTGGTCGTAGTAGAACCTCCCAAGGAGTGTTGATGCTGTCTGACCAGCAATAAGGAAGAAAATGTTCAGAGCTACCATCAACCACCAATGCCAATGCTTGGTAGGAGAGTTTTGAGGAGTTGCTTCATTAGATGATGTTTCAGGTTTGGATGATCCTGCAAACAGCATATGAAAGGTATTATCAACATGTCATCTGAAACTACAAATTCTAAGCACTTACAATAACAGGACATCACAAAATGAAACAATTGTTTCTTAGTCAGGTGAAACTCGGCTTTTCCTGGCAAATGGGTTTAATTCCAGAGCACAAGGAATTGTCCATGATATATCTTCGCTTTCTTTCTTAAGCTTGCAATGTTGCTGAAAAACAGCAGGGTTATTCCCCCAAAAGACTCAAACTATTCCCCAACACATCTTTGTGGAATGTTGAAACTATCTGGTGTTATAAGCTTAAAAGACCAAAATCAGCAGAATTTATCGTGCATTTAGTGCACCACATCATGTTGTTTTGATCATCACTGGATCTCTAGCAGACTTAAACTGTCTGTCTGTGCTGGGCCCCCTCGGCTAGGGTGTTCCAAGGTCTTCTTGAACTTATCCTTCCTGTAGTACTGATGCTACTCGAGATAAATCAGCATGTTTGTTCCCATAATGCTATTTCATTTGCACTACCCCTTCTGCTTCCGATGCCTGCTTCTGCACCTTCTCCTGCCTGCTGCAAGCTCTCGACTCTTAGGTCTAGTACAAACTTTAGAACTATTGGTGATTAGATTCAAGTCTTGGGTTACACACCGTGCTTGAATAGCTGGCTTTGCTCTCCATCACCATCGCGGTCAGAGTGAAAGTCTTCAACAATCATCAGACGAGGTAACCTAGAGAAAATCAATGTTGATGTAGATGCGTTTATTTTATTGATCTCTCATGTTCTGCGTTTGGTTGAAAGACCAGACCCATTACTTTGAGTTTATTTTAGGTAAACTAAGGCGCTCGCCTTCTAATGTCCATAGAAAACAAGTCTTATGCCTGTTATATAGTTGCAACATTTTTCTGATTTTTCAACCAGCGTACATATTACTTACACATATCCCATGTACCTAATGTTAGTTCATGCTCGCATTTACTGTTCAATATTCATTCTATCGCCCCTCTATTTACAGTTTGTAACTTCATTTTCAAACTTGATTATGAAATGGTCTAAAACAGTAAAATCCTAAACTTTGCTTCTGAAATTTGGCATATCATAAAACCCTAAATTTCTAGTTCCGTAGTTAGCAATTCTGTGATTTAAAAAGCTCAACTTCAATGACATTATTGTGTGTCTAAATACTGGTGCTTCAATTATTATAACTAGGATCAGTTCTATTGGTTGGTAACTAACCATTCCTATTGCAGACATATGCACAAAACCATTCTAAAGTAACTCTGCAGGATTAGCTACCTACACAAGCCACGTTCTGGGTGATTTCCCACTGAGACACCTACTCGTTCACCCAATAGTGCTTTTAAGCCACATGGAGTTACAATGGACTGAAGTTCATCTTAACCTCTCCACCGGTAGATCAGTATTGGGCTAAAAAGATTCAGATACCCGATGATATGGACACTGGCTCATATATAATAGACAACAATGGAATAACTCCTGATTGACGCCGCAACTGCTGTCCCTGTAGTTCTAGTTTACAACTGAAGCAGCTCTGGTGAACCAGCAATCAAACACGTTCACCGATCACATGCACACACCCATGCCACAGAGATCACGCAACAATCACAAGGCAATCATGGGTGGGTGACTGGTGAAAGTAGTGAAAAAGGAAGAGGATCCGAACCCAACCAACACCGTACAGGAACAGGAACGAAAGCTCATTGAGGCCATGAAGCTGCCACACACCAGCAGGCAATTCATCGAACGCTTCGCACGCGTGAGTCCACTACAACTACAACGACGCACCACCGAAACCCGGAGAAAACGAAGAAGAAAGCATACGGGGCCATCCATTCACACACACCACAAAGTCTAATTCTTCTAGACTCCAGACATCCTATCGTCACATCTCCAGCGATTGCCAGACAAAGTTCACATCTCGCGCGTGGAGGACGGGCCGTACCTGCGATGTGTATCTGGACTCCATCTTCCCTGCTGCCTCCTCCCCCGCCCCCGCTGCCGGCCATGCCGCGTCCCCCACGCGCGATCCGATGCGAGTGGGCAAGCGAGGCACGCGACGAGTGAAGGAGGCGAGCAGACGAGACGACACGGCGCCCGCCAGACGAGGAAGGGAGCGGGACGAGATCACGAGAGAGGAAATAAAAGGAAAAGAGACGGAGGCGGTGGTCGGTCAGCGGCTCGATACCGCTCTCTCTTTGGACCAAGCGCGTCGTGTGCTCGTCGCTCTTTTTGGAGCGGGCGGCCGTCGCTGTCGTGTGCTCGTGTGACCAAGCGTCCAATCGCAAGGGCTCGTGTGATCGCAATCATTTGTTCCCTGTGACGGCGGCGGCGGCGGGCCCTAATACCGTTTTGGTTGGTGGTTAGTAGTACGCCGGCCGGAGTTGACCCATCAGGCTAACACCGAACACAACTCTGCGACGAGGAGATGAGATCCAGAGTCCAGTGCTGCTGCGCGTAATGCACCGCGACACCGAGAAAGAAACTAGCGTGTGTGGAACAGGAACAGGATGCCCCGGCGTGAAACAGGAACAGATGCCGCGGTTGCGGCCGTGTGGTGTGGTGATCGTCGGGCAGGGGAATGCGATTCGGGGAATAGGACGGCCGAGCTAAGCACAGCCGTGGTTGCGAGATTTTTGTCTCCGTTTGATGCTCTCGCAGCTCCTGACCGCACGTTTGGTTTGCCCACGCGCCGCCGTTCGCGCGTCCACCGATTCTGCCGCCGCCGGCTCGCCCGCGAGACGGAAATTTTGACTCCGGAACGTCCAAGAACGGCGGCGGAAAAGAAGGGCCTCTGTCCGCGCCGTTCGGCTCGTGGGCTTCGGCTCGGATTGCCGGCCTGCTTCGCGGAGGGCATCTTCTTCTTGCCGTCTTAACCCAGTACGGGCATAGCCCAGTTGCTTTATGGGCCTCGAGTCGTATATATTGCTGAAATATAAACGCAGAGGCAGCACTAGCAAAGGATCGGTATATTCTTCTGACGCCAAGCAGTGTAATTATCTTCACGCACGCATATATCATACTGTATGAAATATACTACTCGTACATCTCCGTCAATGGATTTTCTAGGGGGACATCTCTCAACTTTTCTCACCTGCTCTTTTTTTTTTTTTTTGCCAAGGATATATCAGGGTCTTTTTATGCTAAGGAAGATCTCTGGCCCAGCGGGTGGAGCCAGGCGTATGGTTGGCAGGACGCGCGAGGCAGCAAGCGCACTACCCGCCACAGTGGAGGTGGACGGCGGCTGGGTGGGAGAGCATCAGCGCGTCGAGTATCTAGCAGAAAGATCAAAGAACGGATGAAAGGACGTAATCTACACTGAACTTAGCTTTAGTCAGAGGACGTAATCTACACTGAATTTTGCTGGAAAGGATTTGAATTTGAGGAATGTGATTAGTGCTGGACATGGGCTTAAGGTGCCAACCTGATCCATACGGCGGACATGGAGAGAGGGTAGAGTAATTTTTACGTCTGATATATGCCGCCTCTGGCTACTAGCCTACTACTAACAACTCTTTTGCCCATCCGGGCATCCTGCTCATGGATTAATTTGGCACAACACAAAGTATACGACGTATGCCCACTTCCCCCATACAATATAAGTAAAAAAGAAGAGGTCGAAAGGCAAAAGTGCACTGCAGCCGGCAGCACGCGTTGCTTCCACTCGAGGCTCAAGTGTCCCGCACAGCTAACAGTCCACGTTCAAAGATCAAAAAGGCCACGACAAATATTCCAGAGATGCCACTCGCCCACCACACTATATCGAATGCATGCGAATCATGCACGACACTACACGATCGACCAAACTCCATTGAACAAGGGAAAGAAAAAACAGCAAGAACTCAAAAACATCTTCTAGTAATACAGTAATAAACATACTCTCGTCCGGCGGGGAAGCTTATTGCACAATTTACACCTGCATTATGCCCATGCTTATTATTAAGCACGTTAAGTACCAGGTGCATCAGATCTCTAATCCTTGGTCTCGATCGGCGTCGATGGTGGCGGCGGCGTCAGCGACGCCGCGACGGCGAGAGCGATGGTCGCCAGCTTCTTGAACTCGGCGTCCTCCGCGGCCAGCGGCGACGTGTCGTCGGCCTCGCCGAACGCGTCCTCGCACGTCCCGGGCGCGTCCAGCGCCGCGCTGAGCTGCGTGACCGCGTCGTCGGCGCCGCCCTCCGCACCCTGGGCGAGCTCCTCGGCCGCCTGGCCGAGCTGGTCCACGGCGTCCGAGTACACCTCCGCGCACACGGCCAGGCGGTCCCGCCTCCGCGCGTCCCCCTCCAGGGCAATCAGGTCCGCGACGCGCGCGGCCGTGGTGTTGGCCTTCGCCTCGGCGATCCTGGCAGCGATGGCGGCGAGGCCGCGCGCGTCGGTGGCCTCGGCGCTGGCCTTGTCGGTCTGGAACATCCTAATGCAGTAGTCGTAGCCGATGGACGGGTAGCCAGCGGCGATGGACCTGCAAGTGTCTTGCATCGTGGATGACCTGCACGCCGGCAAGATGAGCAGGATGAACAGCAGCGGAGGAGAGCAGCTTCATGGTGCCCTCGATGATCCTTAGCTTAGCAAAGCAAGGCTTGTGGAGGTGTGGTGACGACTGACGAGGTTGTGGGCTTGTGGGTGTTGGATGGAGATGGTTGACAGAAGTTGGTGGCGCCGGCCGGCTCGTAGCTAAGTAGTCGTGCAGACAGCACATGGCGTCCCGAGTGTAGAATGTTCCAAGCATTTGTACAAGGCACGTTGTACTTGTATTAGGTGAAAACCATGAAAATGTCGAAGAAACTACTCGTGCACCACAAAGCAGGAAGAGTGAGCCGATCGGCCAGGTCTGCAATGATCATAAAATGGGCCGATCTTTATGGCCGGGTCCAGTTCAGAAAAACTTGGTCGGCCCACAGGCCGCATACGCACTCAACGTCTCATCGAACAGCTGGGGCTCCGGACGGGACTGCAATTTCGTCGCCGTAGCCACGGGTACAATCCCTCGCCAAAGATTTCGAGGCACGAATTTGGCTCACTGTTTATCTTCTACCTCGTCTAAGAACTCGTTGTTGCTTGCGTGTTGAGCTTCTTCCACCTCCAAACTACTCTCTCTTTTTTTACAAAAGAGATAAATACACCAGAGGCCTCTTAATATGTCTCCGGGTGTCACTCAGGTCCATCACCTTTCAAAATGCATTTTTGGGTACACGAACTTTTCAAAGTGTGTCATATAGGTCCATACTGCACCTAACACTAACAAAAAATACATATCAAATCAAGTATATGTCCAAAAATTATAAAATAAATTTTGTTAGCTTTGTCTCGATGAGATCTACGTTGTGGAACTGACTTGATATGTAAAATGACCATTTTACCCCTATTTCTACTAAATAAATGTTTAGTCACTTTTTACTCATATATATTGTTCTATGCATCTAAAAACCTTGCAAAAATACCACAATGCATGTTATGCTCTATATGCACATATATAAATTTATCGTGGTTAGTGGTTGCTTTTTTCTTGAAGAAATGGTATTTTTATGCATTATGCTCTTTTAAGTAGAAAAAAAATGTATGGTTTGTTATATTACTCAATAAATGTCACAAAAACTATGTTGTATGTATTTTAGTCAGTATATGAATGTATAAAAGTTTCATTAATAATGCCTCCTATTTTGGGGTTCAAATAAATATAAATAATTTTTAGCATTTAAATTTGTTTTATCATTTAAGTAGGGGCAAAATGGTCAAGGTTTGTTTCACCGTGTAGATTTCATCAATGCAAAGCTAACAAAGTTGATTTTATAAATTTTGAGTATTTATATGATTTGATATGTGATTTTTTATCAATGTTAGATGCGATATGGACCTATATGACACACTTTGAAAAGTTCATGTACCCAAGAATGCACTTTCAAAGTTGATGGACCTAAATGACACCCCAATACAAGTTAAGGGGCGTCTGATGCATTTAACTCTTTAAAAAAATGCTACTAAATACTTTCTTTAGGGGTAGGGTACATAAGTTGTTGGAGTGGTTGTCGGAAATAGAGGGGTTGTCGTGGGTGGCGGGTAACTGGAGGTGGTGACAGGTAGACTGAGTCCAGCAAATTGTCTATCCACTGTTGCCTATCACTATTGCAACTATCCCTCTCTATATCTATAGTAGCGCTACAATGTTGTTTCGTACTGTAGACGAATCGTATATACGATCCGCTGAACTCGGTTTTAGTGGGCGGGCAGAAGGGACAACAAGTATGGAGGTGGAGCTAGCGGGGCGTCATGGTACCATTCCAGGCGAAGCCGTACTACTGTGGTGGAGTTGACCGATGTATCGGCAGTGAGGGAGCTAGGCCGCGCAATGGCCTTTGGTAGGGGTGAGCGTTTGGTTAGACCGAAAAGTTCGGTTCGATTCCTAGGTTAGTTCGGTCTTTGGAAACCTAGAACCAAAGTTGCATCTAAGGAAAATGAAGATCGGACAGTTCGGTCTTCAGTCTTTTCGGTTCGATCTTCGGTTAGACCAAAGAGATCGAACAACAGTACAACACATCAGTCAAACATCAGAGAGGGCGGCGGAGAAGCGGCGGGGCGACGATGCCGGCGAGCAGAGGAGTGGAGGGGCGACAGCGCCAGCGAGCAGAGGAGTGGGAGCCACCCCCTCCCTCTCCCCACGCCTCCATGACAGATCTCATCGCCGCCGCGCTGGCAGAGAGGAGCGGGGACGCACCGCCGCCGCGCTGAGCAGGGAGGGGTGGGGACGCACCACCATGCCGACCAGGAAGGGGGAGCCGGGGACGCTCCACCGCAATCGAGCAGGGAGGGGCGTGGGACGCGCCGCCAAGGAGGAGTGGAGGACTGTGGCCTGTGGCCTGTGGGCGGGGGTTGCAGCGGGCCGGCTGCGGTAGGATTGGAGTAGGGCGAGGGCCTGGCTCGGCCGGGAGTGGGAGGGTTTATATACGTAGGGTAACATAATTCTAGTGGGCGACTGGGGAATGGGCCGACCGTTGGGCTGTAAATTTGTTTTTTTTTCTCGGTTTAGTCATTTCGGTTTCGGTTAGTTCGGTCATTTTGAAACCTGAGACCGAAATTAATTTCAGTTCCGTTCAGGTTCGGTCATTTCGGTTTCAGTCTCGGTCATTTCGATTCGGTTTCGGGTTTTTTCGCACCCCTAGCCTTTGGGCAAGGAGCTAAGGCGTGAGCGACACGGTTCCTCAAGCGACAAATAGTAGCCCTCGGCTCCATGCACTTTTTAGCTGCATAGTCACACCGGATAGGCAATCCGCACTCTCCAACAAAACTTCCATAGCAACATTTTTGCATTATCTAAAATATTTGTACATTGTTTATCCTTCCTTCCTGACAACATTATTCATTTCCTATATTTTTAATAATGGTATTATATATTTTTATTTTGTCTGCTATTTTTTTCCTCGCATGTGTTGGCTCCTACTTTCTGCCAGCTCGCTCCCTGCCGCATCACCTGCCCCCTTCGTGATGGGTGGCGTTGTTGTGTGCTCGACGCCGCAGGTCATGGCCGTCTTGTCTAACACCACTGTCTTCTACAGCCCTGCGCACTCTTCTCCTCACTACTGTTGGTGCACACCGCTATAACTTACCATGCCAACTTTATTTGTGCGCTTTACCTATTACACGCTTTGTTGCATTTCCCTAGCACTGCCAACCATGGTTGTCTCCCACAAACGTCCGTCCTCTCTATACTCATGTTAGTCGCCGCCCCCCACACTAGGCTGCTTCTTATGTGTTCGTACCCATCAACGCTATAGCTTACACGGCCTAATCCTATCTATGCTAATAGGTGCCATTGCCTCCCACGTATATTTTGCATGTATCATATACTTGAATATTATTCTACCAGTTACAAAGAGAAGAGCGATGAATTTGTATATAAAGACCACGTAATCCTATGACGAATCCCTTCGTATGTAATCTCGGGTGTCCATAATAACACTTATAAAATAGTCTATTTTTGAAATCTCTTCTATAGCATCTTTTTACTAGCCTGCAAACCACATCTTTTCTATTACTCCTCCTTTTTTAAATCATTAGTTTTTAATACGAAGAACACGTTTTTAACTATTTTGTATCACTGACAAGCGGGCCAACCACTCCTCTGAAGTCTGATCCTCTCTGCATCTCTCCCCTCCCCCGCCGCTCCCTGGCCCCGGCGCTACACTGCTACAGCCGCCGCCCGCTCGCGCCGATCCGCTGCCCCCGCGCCGCCACACCCTCAGGCCTCAGGCGAGCTTCTCCGCGTCATCACACCCGCTGCCTTAGCTCCCCCGGACCGCCACGCCGGTGCCTGACCTCCTCCACGCAGCCGTCGCCCGCGCCCCGAGGTGGTAGGAGGACGTCCACCCGTCCTCTGCCTACAGCGGCCGGCGCTCGCCTCCTTGATTGTCCAGGACGGCTTCTACTAGGGCGCCGTTGCAGCGGTAGGAGGAGGTTTTGGTCCTCCATTTTACCGTGGACGAGGGCATCACGCCGCTGCAGGCTGCCTCAGATCGGAGTTGCAGCGGCGGTGGAGATGGCGATCCGGCACTACTGGCCAACGGCCGCGGCGGCCGTTGGCTTCCGCCTTGTCCTGGTTCTGTTCGGCGGAGACCTCCACCTTGCCTCTCGCCCCGAGGTCTCCACCCCACTCACCTCCCTTCGCCGCCGTAAGCGCCTTCCCACCTCCCGTCCTCCTAGTGATCCTAAACGTCCTGTGTTTTCGTCGTAACTCAAGCTTTTCCTCTTTTCTCTTCTGTGTTTTGTAGTGGCGGAAGGCTACTGGCTGAAGCAAGCCTCCATGTCGCCCTACTCGGGTAAGTGACTAAGTTCGCGGTCCGCCTTGCTCCCTTGCTAATCCTCCTTGACATTTGTATCTGAAAGGGACCATTGAGCTTGCGGCAAAGCATGGTTTAGCTAGATACTATTAGGAGCTACTACGATTTTAGAGGTTTAATTGGGCTGCGCTCAGTTGCTATTCAGAGTAGCTCAAATAGAAAGTAGCACAAGGTGTTTTTCGACGTAAACGAAAAAGAAGCATAGGTTGCTATATCTATGACCAATGGGCTTGTTGCCGTTACATGTTCAGTCAAACAAACAAAAAAAAAACATTTCAGCTGGGTTCTTTGCCGTTGCAGTGTTTTGTCTTTTGGTATGAACTATTAATAATCATTTATCCTGTGAGTTGATTCCTCTTTCAGGTTCTATGTATCATGGTTCCCCGTTGCTGCTATCTGTTCTTGGTCCGTTAACTAATAGCAGGTGATTGATCCCGTTGTTATGATGCTTCTCTCATGATATTTCTGCCTTCATTACTCCTGCTACACCTTCGCAGCATTCGTTACTTTGGTTGATCCTTCATTTGAAAATTGAAATATTAACATCCTTAAATTGTATGGTTTTGTAGGCCTGATGGACACCATGCTCATGTTTATTCCAGGTAATAATAAGTTAGTATCTACCTTTCCGTTGCAACTAGCTCTAAGATTGACGAGTCGCTAGTTGACTTTTGCTGAGAAAGCAGTTTTTCTCCCTACATCTTATGTTCATATTTTATCTTATCATGTCATTAAACAAAAAATAAATTCCTTGCACATCTTCAATGACTTGAATTCTGTTGGTGATAATACAATTCCTATTACACTCATCAATGCAGACACAGTTTGATTTTTGTGGCTGTAGATTTTCTAGCGGCCATGCTCATCCGAGCAACAGGGCAAAAACTCCAAATGGCACGGAACAGAAGCTTGAAGTCACTTGACCTCACAAAGGCATTAAATAATACAGGTTGGTCATAGTGGGGGACTTAATGTTTTTATTCTGTTCGTTCTATTTGAATCTATGTGATCCTTTCACTCCTCTCTGAGTGCTCTCAAATACTGCCTTAAATGCGCATTAGTTTGTTTCTCTTTTTCCACCATTCTTGTACTTGATTTACCACAGATTGTTCCTTACAATATGATTTTGATTCCTTCAACTTACAGAATTCCAAATTTAAAAAATAGAGATTCGTTCACGAAACTAGTGGTTGTCCTGTTTTCATTCTTTTTTTTCGTATTATTATCTGGAAGACACCGAGCCCAATTTTTTTTCTTGAACATGCAGGAAGTTCCGCATCATTATATTAAAGAAGAATTGAACAAAATAGGGTATGAAACCCTAGTCCCCTACAAAACACTAATTTAGGAAAACAGGATCACCAGTGTGAAACCAAGAAAAATTTGAAACCAAAATAAATAAATGACCTCGACCTACAGGACTTAATCCTCAGGTGCTAAGGCAGTCATGTAATGAATACCATGTGCCCCAGCTAAGCCCCCATAGCTTCAAATCATCGCTGGCAAGAAGTAACACCACCAAAACAGAGCCCAAATTTTCTTCTTTCCGGTAGAAGTAATAGGTAGTTATGAGTTTCTCAAATTGAATTGCTTTCAAGGTAGCATTTTTTTTGTTTGTCATTTATAAATTGGCAACCTATTCTGAAAATTTGCTAATACTTAATAGTCTAATGCTTTCAGCTTTTGCTTACTGTTTATTAGACTGCTTCTTATTATTCATATCAATATTATTGTTGCAGTTAATGTAAGCGCTGGAGATGTTGCTTCTCTCATATATTTATGGAACCCTTGGGCAATAGTCACTTGTGTGGGTTCATGTACGTCACCAATCGAGAATTTAATGGTTGTAACAATGATCTATGGAGCCTGTTCACGTAAGATAACCTCAAGTTTTTTGGTTCCATTCTTTATTTTTCTAGTATCGAGTTGAATGTCCAATATCAAAACTGGAAATCACTATTCACTCATTTTGTTTTCTATTTCAAAATTAATCATGATATTTGGCAAAGCATCAGTTAGTAACGATTTTATTGGAAATTGAGACATAGATCCTTGAGTAATCTAGAATTCTCAAGTTTATGCTTGTTAAAAATCTTTTTAATTTTAGGCTTGGCTCCTCTTGCTGCCTTTGGCTATGTTATGGCCACACATCTCTCTCTGTATCCTGCAATTCTAATTGTACCGGTCAGTACCACAACTTCTGTTTGCATTTTTTCCTTTCATTTCCATTGTTCGATTGTATTTGCTACTACATGCATTGTTGCCTACTAAAAAAAATAACCCTATTTCAGGTCATTCTTTTGTTGGGTTATGGTCCAGATGCTCCTCCACCAAAAGTATTTCTTCTAAAAGGGTCAAGTGCCAGTAAAAGTGATGTGCCAGACAATGATAAAACAGGCAGACTGAGAGGTGTTCAGCAATTTTCATGGAAACCAGTACTCCATTTTTTATTTTGGCTGTTTATCTGGACATGCTATGTGTTGTTATTGAGCAGTGTGGTTTTGAAGGAAGTTGGTGGTCTCCACGATATGTTTGAAAAGTAATATCCTAAGCTCCTTTTGCAGACTTCAGTGGGATGTATTTCTTTGACAGTCATCAAAATTCATCCTAAAATGTGCACTGGCTTGTCCTAGGCTTCTCCATGGTCTCAGACAATTTCTCTTAAAAGATTGAGACACAACTTTGCTCAAGATTAGTGTTTCAGATATTTGCATACCATGCCGTCCTTGTAAAGGCAGTTTTTCCTATCCTAGGAGTTCGGTTTCTGACACACTATGCCATTAACCACTTTCTTCTGTCTCTGAGCTTCATCTCATAGACAGCTATGCCGTTTCCAACCAATTGGTTTTGTCTGTCACCTAATTACCTGATGTCTTGTTCTGTAGGACTTATGGTTTTATACTGACAGTGAAGGACCTATCACCAAATATTGGTGTTTTATGGTAAGTGTTGTGAAATTTTCTAAAGAAGAGAACATGTGTAACTATCATATTTTTTCCAATGTGCCTTATACATTTGAGAATGAATGCAGGTACTTCTTTGCTGAAGTCTTCGACTTCTTCAGAAGTTTCTTTCTTATAGTCTTCAATATGAACATTATTTTTATGGTCTTGCCATTGGCTATCCGTTTGAAGCATCGTCCATGCTTTCTTGCATTTGTTTACACAGCAATTATTGCAATATTGAAATCTTATCCATCGGTGAGTTATTCATTGACTGTATCATATTTCTAATAAATTAGTCCTTCAGGTGCAAAAGATTGTGATAGCTATCTATTTTGTTGTGTGATGTGATTTTTATTTTCAATCTGTTGATATCTATATTATTATGATTTTTCCTGAAGGCTGGTGATTCAGCTCTGTATCTAGGTCTTTTGGGCTTATTTGCGAACGAACTAGCAGGTAGTTAATGCCTCATTGCGTAATGCTTTTTAATATAGTTTCTAGAAAATTAATGCTTTGTGTTTACATCTTGCAGAAATGCAGTTCACATTCTTCTTGTTTTTTGGATATATTGGAGTCTCTCTCCTTAGCCCTGTGATGCATAATCTGTGGATCTGGAGGGTCTCTCTCTTGCTCTCTGAAATTAACACGTAACACGTCATTTCTCAGGCACATTTAGTGCAACTGTTGTTTTTATTGACCAGTTGCTAACCTGATGGGATTTTTTTTTCAGGGCACTGGTAATGCAAATTTCTATTTTGCCACCGGTTTGGCTTATACTTGCCTTCAGGTAACCATTACTTACCCATATCTGTTCCTTTTTGTGATCATACCTTCCATTCCACTCTTGCCAACTTTTCCTGCAGGCTATTTTTAAAAATTGTGTAGTTTTGAGCACGAATTTAGGAATTTGTTCTGGAGCGGATTAGATGTTGGGCAGTTTATGTTTATGTTGCTGCCCTAAAACTAGTTTGGTTTGAAGCTTAATCTTGAAGCTAAACATTTAAGATCCAGTGCAGGAACTGATGCATAAGAATCAAAACCACACCAAAGGGGAAGGGGCCATAATCCCTCCTTATTCGTCAAACTTCTCAAGGACCACTTGACCTTAGTTACCAAATTTGTTAAACATAGCATGATTTACGTAGCTTGCCCCGCACAAGCCACCGACATTTGTCCTCAAGTTCCGGTGGATTATAAGATGGCAATTTCTGTAACTTATCAAAGTTTTACATCTCTTCCTTTCTACCTAGCCCTGCTAATAGTTTGGGTGACAATAGTTTTATCGGTTTGGATTCTCTTGTGAGGATACATGGGTTGGATGGTAACGGGCTAATAATATCAACAAGTTAGCTTGGGTTGACTTCGTGCTGCTTGCGGTTAGGGTTGGATTGGTCTGTGATTCAATTTCTAGTGGGCTGAAATCCTGGACTCCCAACACGTTCCACACTCCAAGGGAGTGAGTACGCGACCATATCTGTGCAACTCTGCCCGCTGCCGCCCGTACACCACGATGCCTCGCCCGCACACGCGCCACCATGGCGGTCTCCGCCATTCCTGTAGCTGCCACTTACGGCAATTTGGTTTGGTTTGGAGTTCAAGCACGTAATGGTCTGGAGAGAGTTGGTTTTTGTGCGGGGAAGAACGGGTGGGTGTGGGCTAATTAATCCTGCCTGGTAGTACTAGTTCGATTTGGATACAGATTGGATGCCAGCCCATTAGCAGGGCTATTTCTACCATACCTTAATTGTGTGTTGTTGTTTTCCAATTTTGCAGACTGTGCTGATCGTAGAGAGTGTAAGTTCAATGTTAAAGCATGACAGAAAGCTAAGACTACTTGTTACAAGCTAACCTGGCCCCTCAGATAATCAGATGCTCAACAACTCCGATGCTTGCAATTTTCTTTCTGGGTCTCTTGAACACAGATTGCTCGTCATCCTGGAGTTTGTAGTTGTAGATGTAGTTCATATTTTGGTATGGCATGCTGTGCTGTACTCCCCAAATTTGTACAATATGCGGCCACAACACTTTAACAAAGACACAAGGAAGGAACACGCCAGGGCTTCCCACTGACTAATTGCGCTCAGCACCGAGCTTCGATGTGGATTCTGTTGTGTCAGGTATCCGGCTTGGTTGAATTGCCCTCTTGTACAAGTTGTTCCGTCAGTCTGCTGGATCATGAAGGAAACTGTAACCAGAAGTTGCCTTTGGATACCTCTGTTTTCTACTGTCAAAGTACCCAAGAAGGATATTTAATTTTCGTGCACCCACGGACCCACCATCTTCAAGTCGGCCATTATTATCCACGCGCTGCAGTACGTAGCGTACGGCAAACATCTGTCTGTTCTCCAGGGCTTTTGTACCGTTGGGATTGAATCCTTTTCCTTTGTGGTTGCGGATACAGTGTAATCTTTGTTTCTACCAGGCGTCCGTGGCCCTGCTGCTGATATAACCAAGTGTACTGAGCTCTATTAGACTGTCTCCGCTGGATCGCATATATGGTTTATCCTAGAGTATAAACGTAGACAGAGAGAAGCGGTTAGAACAGTGATAATCAGGGGTTAGAGTGGATATATGATCCGCTGGAAATGGTATGGTCAGACCAACAAAATCTGTCCGCTTTATGCTGCAGATACCGTCTTCAGCCTACCTAAATTGCACCACGAGCCACCTACCCAGTCCATCAGATACTTGGCTACGGAACTGGAGAGGCCCATGGCAAATTGGCAATGCTCTGCTCATCAGAATCGCATGCCATCGACAAGTTTGACACCCAACCCAAGCAGTTTCCTGTTGGTTGGTTGCGAAAAGGCGCCCGTCCCATGTCAGCTCTCGCGTGGCATCACTGCCTCGCGGCTGCCGCCTGCCGGTGCCGGGGGCGAGAGCCGAGAGGGATCGATCGCTGACGGGCCGACTACATCGACGCGGGCGAAGTAGGCGGCCAAACAGGACAGGGCCGCAATGGCCGCCGCCGATGCCGTCACGCCTTTCACCTTCAGCCCGGGGGCCGGATCGGCGCTCGGATCCGGAGACCGGCGAGTCAAGTGGTCGTCGTCTGGTTCCTGGTTCTGGAACTGTTCCGCTGCAGTTGCTTCAGCGCAGTGTCACGACTGGGCGTTCGAGGCACAATCAGGGTACGTACGTGACAAACAGCGGTCGCATTCGGCAGGTACTGTGCTATACTACAACTAGTAGCAGCAGACGACTTCCTTTCCCTAGACGTGGGGTGTCACTCCGATCAAATGTGGCGCAACTAGCGTACTCTTCCCTCGTTTCCTTTTCTCCGTGAAACAGGACTGGCTGAACCCATGTCCTACCATGTTCGCCGTCGAGAGGCCTCTGCGCATTCGCCGTGCCCAGTGGGGAGCTCCTGCCTGCCGCATTGACATAGCAAGCATGGCATGGCATGGCAATGGCATCCGATTTAACTGCGGAGTAGTGTAACGCGTTTACGTGTCGTGGCGAGAAGCCCCGCGGGCCCTGTGTGACGTCCACGGGGACGGAGCATACGCCGGTGACAGTGTCACTGCATACACATTCGGGTACACGCGTGGCAAACAACCGACGCTCTATCACGTCGCGGCATTGAATCCCCTCACCCACCAAGCCCCCCGGCTGCACTGCGTGGGCATGTCATGAACATGAGCACATGAGGCTCGCGCTGTGCCATCGGCCAAGCCAAGGACGCCCAGTGAGAAATACATTCCTGCACCTACCGTCCCACGCCGACGACGACGAGGCTGCGGGGTTTTTTTTTACCGGACCGACGCTTTCTCCCGCAGAAGAGAGCAGAGCAGAACAGCTACAGGGGGCAGATGCGGGGTCGGCCACCCCGCCGCGGTAGGAAGCGGAGTTTAATGGCCGGGGGGCATTCATTCCGGTTCGGGGTTGGGCGCTGCATGCCGGCTGCCGCCGCTGCTCCTCTCCCCCGCTGCACGGCTAGGCTACTGCGGCCGCTCCGCTGCTCCCGCACACCATGGGCTCGATTCAATGCGTTGCCATGCGGGGACTGGATACTCTGCGGCGCGGCCGGCGCCGAGCTTTTGGTGGCAAAGCCGTTCCTTGAGGTACAGTTACGCGCTACGCGTTGACAGGCACGTCAACGTTTGATCACCGGCTAGGCTAATGACGAGCAGGCGAGGTCCACCACATCGACGACGGAGACTATCAGACCACTACCACGCACACTTGCTTCGAGCAGTGAGAGAGACCAAATCCATACTGTGAGTGGGAGGAAGAATGGAGCCCCCGCGGCTCATAAACAAGGACCGGCAGGGTTTGCGCGAAGCAGCTGGTCGATGTCACTCACGGCGACTTGACGAGCCGATGCGCGTGCCCATGCAGGTCGACGCTACACCAACCCCGTCCATCTCCGACTCCGAGAGCAGCATAGTGCATGGACAACGGACCACCGGCCCACCAGCAGCCAAGTTTAAGTTCCCCGGCGCCACGACAAAACACGGGCTGGCCAAAGCGGCAACGAACGAGCAGATGCATACATTTCCGGAATTTGGAGCGTTGTAGCACTAGTACACCTCGGTTTTTTGTCTTGGTCGCCTGAGCGCCGCGAGGAACGGACATGGCTCTCGCAGTCGCATGGAAGGGTCACCAACAGTGACCTACGAACGATCCGATCCGATCCGGACACATACGTATTTGTCACTGGACAGTGGGCACGACTGAGCTCGGTGACCCTGCGGCTCTGGCAGTCTGCGGCGCACTACGGCCATTGATAGATCATAAGTTGATCCGTCGAGGACGGACGGACGGACGGACGGATGGATGCCACAAAAGCGACAACCAGACGCGCGCCACCACCACCACCACTCCACTGTCCACCACCACCGCATCGGTCGCAGAGGAGAAAGAGGAGGACGACCCCCGACCATCTACTACTGTACGAGGAAGAGGTGGAAGAAGTGAAGGGAGGCGCACGTGGCCGCGGCCCCACGGTTTCCCTCCCCGGACTCCTGGTTCGGTCAAGTTCCAAAATCGCATTGCATTGCCATTGCATCGAAGCTGCAGCTCCAGAAAACAACAACGAACGAGTCCATCCATGGAATGGAAGAAGTAGCTCCGCAGACGCTAAAACTCACTGACGTCCTGAGCCGGTTTTTTCACTTGTGTTTTTACAATGGGGGTCCTAATTAAAAAAATGAGCACGGAAGGAGTTGCAAAAACACCCTCGTGGGGGTCCCGTAATTACAGCTGGCTATACCCCGACGATCCAACGGTACAGGGCCACGAACCCCGGCTCCTCCTCGTCCGGCGCGCGGTGCGTGTGCGTCGCGGCGGCCTCGGGGTCCCACACCCACGACGAGTCGTCGAGACGGTGGCTCTGGCTCTGGCTGCGGCTGTGGTGGCCCTGGCTCCACCGCGCGCTGTGCCCCTGCCCCTGCCCCTGGCTCCACCGCGCGCTCCACCGCCCGGAGAGCGAGGAGGCCGAGGAGGCGAGCCGGTCGACGTACTCGCGCAGCCACCCGCGGGACCCCGCGGCCTCCGCCAGCGCCTCGGCGGGGGTCGCCGGCGCGGCCGACTTGGCAGCGGGGGCGGCCCGGGTGATGCGGGACACGACGGCCTCCACCTCCTCGTCGACGCGGTAGTCGAAGGAGCCGAGCGAGTAGGTGCGGCGGTCGTCGCCCGCGGCGGAGGAGCGGCGGTTGCTGACGCTGCCGATCTCGACGCGGAAGCTCCTCGAGTTGTTGGCGCTGCTGACCCGCGAGCCGAGTTGGGGCGGCTCTCCTGCCGCCGCGTCGGCCGTCGTCGGGAGCGGCGGGTGCGGGAGCGAGACGGCGGCGCGGCACAGCGGGCACGACGGCGTGGTGCGCAGCCAGGCGTCCACGCAGGCGGCGTGGAACGCGTGCCGGCAGGACGGCAGCAGCCGCAGCTCCGCGTCGGGCGAGAAGGGCGACAGGCAGACGGCGCAGTCGGGGGAGCTCTTGGGCAGCGCCGCCAGCGCCGACGCCATCGTGAACAGCGGCAGCGACGCGATCAGCCGCTCCTTCTCGTCGTCCACCACCACCTCCGCCGCGGCCTCCTCCGGCCCCACCGCCGCCGCGCTCCTCCTCGCGGACCCCACCGATGCCTCCTCGTCGGACGCGCGGCGGGCGCCCCGGGTCGGGAGCGGACTCGGGCCCGAGTGCGACGACGACGACGACGACGACGCGCGGGCGAGGCAGCGGAGGAGGAAGTGGATCGACACGGACGCGAAGAAGACGAACGCGAGCAGCGCCGCGATGATGAGCAGAGAGGGGGAGAGGTTGAGCGACGACGACGAGGACGGCGGCGGCGGCGGCAATGAGGGCGGAAGGGTGGCAGCGAACGGGTCTCCGGCGGCCGGAGGCGGGGGCGGCGGGAGCGCGTCCATCACCAGGGGGAGCTAGCAGCCGCAGCCCACGAGAGCGGTGGTGTGTTTAATGGCGGCCCTATGCAGGCTGCTTTTATTTATGGGTTTTGGAGTGCGTGGGCGTGGCGTGGCGGACGGGAAGCACCAGCAGCCATAGGCACGAAGGGATGAGAGGTGGAAAAGGGACAAAAATGCTCTACTACCAGCAGTAATGGTAGTAGAAACGGGACACCTTTTTTTTCCCCAGTTTCTCCTCTACAAAATCTCGTCGATCTTGGGTTTGTGGTGCATTAATTGGTGACTTGCTTGGTTAATCTTCTCTCTATAGCTTTTGGGTGCGAGGTGAGGTGTAGCAAAATTGCACAAGTAAGGTCAACCGGCTCTAGTTTACTCGATGACTCGTCCTGTTGCTCTTCTTAAACAGGTTCCTAATTCAAGTCAAAACGAACTTTCTTGACTCTGGTGGTTGCAATTGCCAGGGGATTGTGGCTCGCTTTACCACGCCTTTTTTTTCTCTCTCGAGTTTATCTGGTTATTAAAGCGTTTTCTACAATGGGCGGCCTCAGGTTTCCAAAATGGCCATCCATAAACGCTACCTAGACATGAAATAGTATCATTGCACTAGTTTGATTATAATACTAGTTTTTTCCTGTGATCAGATCGTCACACCCGGCTGGTCCCATGTATTTTTTCGAGAAAAGGATTCAATCATATGAGAGGTATAACTTACGTGCTGTGATCAGATCGCCATACCCTATGTATGTCAGAAGTGAGCTCATTCCAATCCAAACAGGCAATATATACGACAGTTGCCAAGTCTACAACAACCATCTTTGCGAAAGTAATAGCTTTCAGAAAGAAGGATAACCTCTGTGTTTTTTTCTCTTTTGGAATGTGGAAATTTTTTTCCGTTCCTTGTGTTTTCTTGTAAAATTGATTTGTTTTGAAATTCCTATACAATGTTTACAAAATTCATGGGTTCCCAGGTAGCCATAAGAGTCCGTTTCGATGGCAGGAATTTCCGAGGAAGAATGTAGAAAAAGGAAAAATCTCCGTGTTCCAAACATGACCTAAAGCTCTTTTTGGAATGTGGAAAGAATTCTCTCTTCATGTGTTTTTCCTATGATTTTTTTTTAAATTCCTATAAAATTCCAGCGTTTCAAATAGAGAACTTTAAATGATACTTTTACCGCTAATATATTGAGGAGTCCATAACCCTTCAAATGAAGATGGATTCTCAGGTTAAGTTGCTGGAGTTGCACTTTGATCATTTTGGTAAAGCACCCATCCCTACATGGCACAAACCTAAGACTGCACTGCCAGCCGGGGCTACAAACTACAAAGTAATCAATCGATCACTATCTAGTATCTACCATCATCATCCATAGAAAGCAATCTCACAGAGAGCACGCAGAAAGAACACGATAACAGAATTGGAACAGGGGGCAAACCTGGTTCAACTCATGCTTCGATTATATATATTTTTTAAAAAGAAACTCAGGTAACGTAGACATGCACTTTAACCACTCAGCGGATCAGCGGATGTTTTTGAGCTCTGTTTTGCTAAGCATCTCGTCGCGTATCAACAATACTATGATGTTGACTATCCGAAATTGAGCCGTATGGATAGAGAAAAGAACTAGTACCATCTTTGCGTTTTGGGGATCTACATGCACCAGCTTTTGGATCAAACACAATCTATGGGGCTTGCTTGGGAAGCTCTGCACACCTTACTCAAAAAGGCCCAGCTCAGGGGCTTCAGGAAGAAGCCGTTCGAGCCCTTTTCAATCATGCGCAGCACGCACTGTGACAAGCGGAACAGGCCACGATCCAGGAGCTATTAGAATATAACAGCACCGACAACATATTCGTTGAGGCAGAATTAATTCGATCCAATCCGCCATGAATTCGCGTCAAATCACTTGCAGTAGTTGTGCCTATATATATGGGCTATGGCTAGGTACTGTACGTGCATGCGCTGTGGTTAAACCCTAGCGATCGAGATCTATACGGATCAACGAAGCTGCTTGCGGTTTAATTGTCCCATGCGATTAGCCGATTAGTCTGTTGGAAGAACATTAATTTGGAAGTTATGTAGCAGTAACTCATTATGAGTTTTATCCTAGATACGCAGGAGAACTATCAACTATACATGCATCGCTACATTACCGAGTAATAAAGTTCAAGAGAATCCAACGCGGAGCGCCAGCAGCGCTCGAGATACTATAACAATGTAATGCCCTGCTGAAGTTAACATCGTCAGATCGATCGAGCAGAAGTACTCTGAGCAATGTAATGGCCTGCTGGCACGGTTTCAGTACGTGCCATGCTGCTTGCCATAACATCTCGTCCCTGGGAATTTATGAACTCCATCAGACACGTATCAACTTTGTGGGCCCCTTGCTTTGACTGCACTTATGACCTATCGATGAAGAATTACCATCAAATCTAGGGAAAAAAAGGTCTCCTGGGTTCTAAAAATAATCTAATTCTAGCATTTAAAATTTGTACCACAAAAAAAAATATAGCTTCTACAACAACAATTTGAGAAGTATACACATTTTACCACCTTTTTTTTTCTTTTCGAAGTGCATGCATATTTTATTACTCTTTAGAGCACTTGTTTTTTATTTTTAGAGTATATTTTACCCCTTTCTTTTCGGTGTACTTGTTTTTTATTTCTCTGTTTGCATGGGCATACTAATTCCGTCCCAAAAAAATAGTTTTATTCGCAAAAAGCCCTTTTTTGAACCATGTACAAATGTTCGATTGCTCGCCTTATTCAAAAATATTTTATACTAATTATTTTTACATGATTACTTTCTAATCATAAGTAGTTTAAATATATATTTCATTTTCATACTTTGTATTATTTTTTTGAATAAGGCAAGCGCTCAGACTTTTACACGTTATTCAAAGCGACATCTTTTTTTGGGATGGAGTACTTTGATTATGTATGAGTCCCAGCCAATTTTTCTCATGAGTAATAATTTGTTGAAAAACTAGTATATAATTTTATTGTTTATTGGCAGAGATATAGTACTCCATCCATTCTTTTTTATTTGACGCGGTTGACTTTTTTTTTCCAAAACTTCGATCATTCGTCTTATTCAAAAAATTTATGCAAACATACAAAACACAAGTCATACTCAAACCACCCCTAATGATAAAAACAAGTAACAACAAAATAAATGATAAGTAATGAATTAAATAAGACACAAGGTCAAAGTTTTGAAAAAAAGTCAACCGCGTCAAATAAAAAAGAATGGAGGAAGTATTATTTATGTTGGTAGATAAACATCATAAAGTTAATTTAAAAATACACTCTATGTAGTTGTAGTACTCATTTATAGGTCATTTGACTTTTTGACACCAAATTCAACCAACTTGTCTTATTAAATTTTTTTGCGAAAATATAGAAAATTTAAATTTAAATTTAAGGTATATTAACTAAATCATAATGAACATTAATTATAATTATAATTTTTTTTAAATAAGACGATCAAGTCAAACTTACTATTAAAAAAGTCAAACCAGAGAAGGAGCATGTAACAACCAAATCTATCACGAGGCAGGTCCAGGTGGCATCTGTTCTATTATCCTGACTACCAGTCTGTCTGTTTCGATCTTAGCTACGTACAGTAGCTTGGGAATTCTGCGTTGACTAAATAATCCGCTTGCAATCGTGAATAATGATTTAGAGACAGAATTTGACTTGGGTTTATTTAGCTATTTCCCATTTCCCTTGCACATGCATAGAGTGGTTGTTGGTGACAAGAGGATCGTGCAGCTAGAAACAAATATATTTATAATATGCCGATAAAACCTGTACTGGCTACTGAGTACTGTCCAATAAACTAGAGGAGCGGAGCGGCTACTAGTGTTTGGAAAAACTTTCACCAAAGCACAATACACCATAGTATAAGGTGTATAATTTTTCTGTACATGTACAGCAAAGTATCTCTACACTACTAGTATCACGTACGGATAATGCGATGATTTGATTAATTATTACGAAATGGAGTGCAATTGCTGTTGCGTCCAGCACAGCGAGATATGCTGCGACCTGGTCGATTAATTGCCTCACATGCACGATGACGATCGATGTAATGTTAAAGCGTGATGCAATATTTTTTTATCAGATCGTATAAATTAAAATAGTGCTCGTATGGTATCAGCAAAGCGCGTCGGCAGCGTTAATTGGTGCTCTGTAATACTCCTACCAGTACTCCAGTGGCTGTTGTTGAACATGCCATGTTTCATTCTCATTAATTAATCAATCTAGGCATATGTTTTGAGAGACTATTCAAACCACACACCAAGAAAGGAGAAATGAACAGGAGTCACCATGAATTGAGCGTAGCTTGGTTAGTTTTGGTGTGGTGGAACATGTCATCTGGATTCAAGTCCTCGACTTTAACGCAGAAGTTTGCATATTTAATAGTGTGTTTTTTTAGTGATAGGTGGCTTTTCCGTTGACACCAAGACGTCTGAGGTGACTTCGTCAATCTCGAGAGCGCGGTGTCCGTCGACCCGCTAGTAAATCGACTCCAACAAAGAAAACAAACAATTCTAATTAGTTGTAATTACTAAATTTATTTTCAAAATTCAATGATATCAGTTCTATCAAAATCCAATGCCTATGTCTAGAGGCGAGTTGATTGGCCGCCAGCGTGTGGAGTAGGTTCATGTGCTATCTTATCTTTTCCAGGAAGAGGCATAGACGTGCACCCGAGATGTGTGATGTTGCATAGACGGCCCGCGCGCACAGGTGACAGGTTGATGCAGATCTGGATGCACGGCGGGAATGGTGCAGGATACAATTAACCACCCCTAGTTCGTCCATGCTTGTCTTGCACCGTAAAGCCTACCTGTAGGAGTTGGTGGAAGTGTACCCGCCACGGGGCAAGAGGATTTAACCTCCCAACCTCTGCGTGTCATCGGACGGATCAATTGGCATTCCTTAATTTGTATTTTTTTTAAAAAAAATTCCTTAATTTGCACTGTTTGTTTGCAGCAAATTTTGCGGACGAAGATCTTAACGAAACATATATCTAACTGTTTGCCTGGATGGATCAGGTGAATGGTGCTGATTGCTAGGAGCAGAATGGCCAATTTCTGTTTGATTTTCTTTTCTTTTACCTGAGCATGTGTCATCACCACGGCAGTGATTCTGATGTTAAAAATTTTACAAGCACTCGATACCTCTAGGCCTATGTTGAGAGTCAGCATAGGTCCATATGGAAAAAAAATGCGTGCCCATTTGAGGTGCCCCAGGATTTGTATTTTGTAATCTTGTGCCCTGTCCCTTTGTGCAGAAAAAAAAGGTTTGACGCATAACATAACCTGGGGCCGAGGCTGGATAAAGCTAGCTGCATAAGTTATGAAGCTAGACATGCCTTGAGACACACTACAACCTTGTTCTTTGTCCTCCCTTCCCGGCCCCTGGAGGCCTCCGTTCTCCAAAGCAGAAATCAGCGACGCACCCATCACATCGCTAATTCGCCGTGGTATCCGAAGCATGAGAACAAACAAAGCTAGATTAGTGCGTGCTGGCCTTGTTTAATACTAGCAAAAATCCATGGGGCAATGTAATCGGGAGGAGTTCAGGAATACTAACCATGCTAAGTTCTTCGAGACGCTTAAAATACATGGGCAACAACAGTGCTGTTTCTGTAGTTACTTCTTCTCATGCTGCCGGCACCAGCAGTGCAGTGCAGGGGGCCTAGGGATCCAGGACTGGACTGAGGTGTGTGAAGCACAGCCATTTTTCTTTGGCATGATCGAGATTGGCAAATCTGTTGTTTATGATGTCATAACGGTCAAAATTGTTGCTAATAACGATGGTTCGTACTGGTCCTGGATCGAGTGCTTGCTTCCATTTGGAATCTGTCCTTGAGATGTGAAATGCCGTTTTAGCTCCTATATATATACTAACTAGTACCAGTGGTACTTGTACCCTAGTAAAAGTGAACTTTTTTTACAGTAAGAAGATCAATGCCCGTACTTGCTTAACTACGGCCCTCGGCCAGTTCTGCTACACATTTAGCACTTTTTTAAACTATGATCACATTTACACTTTTACAAGTAGCCACAAAAGCGCAAAAGATGATTCCTTGTGCTTTTTTGTTATTATGGACCAGAAGAAAGCGCAGCTAGCTAACAGATGGCATGTGAATTCTCAAAATGGTGGCCACCACAAACTCACAAAGGCTGCAGCTTCAGGGCAGGCCTGCATCGCATCGCATCGCTTCTTCTTGGATACCCCCTGCAGTCATGCTATTGGAGATATGCATGAGAAGCAGGAATCGGTTTGGTGCTCAATTTGAGTTCTGCTTGTTGTTGCTTCCAAGCCTCATGATTCACTAGATCCTCTTGTGTTTCTCTGTCTGTCGGCTCATCCATTCGCTCATCCCTGATGCCATCCATTGCAGGCATGATGAGCATCAAGAGCAAGTTGCACCTGCCTGCTCTGTGCCTCATTACGATCTTCAACAATCTCCCATGGCTATGATGTCATGATGGATGTAGTCAAGAACAACCGGACGACGGACAGTCCATCTGATACTCGAGAATACGACTGCGCTCGGTCTCTCGCATGCATTTTTTTTTGGCTGCTCCCCTTCTATCCAATGGAGCAGGAAAGGGTCTGAAACTGAACCACGCTTCATTCCGCAGAATGTTCTAGTCGCATGTTCAGTTTACCTGCCGTGACGTGAAACCGAGGCATCGACAGCAAGCGCGTGTTTACTTGGCATCCTGACCGAGTGACCTTGATCGAATCAGATTATTCTTGACCAGCAATGTAAAAATCTTATCCTAAAACTGACGTGGTAATAATAGGCAACAGCTTCAAGGAAGGTGGTGATATCTGCTGACGTGCAACAAGGCGATGCAGCCGGCCAACGACTCCCGGTTAGTCAATTGCCTTGATCCGTGTCCGGGGCAACACCTGGTGCGAAAGAAACAAACAAAAAAGCACGTGATGTTAATTCCCTGAATGTTTACCGATTAGACAAAATTACAGTCGTAATCGCGACTCTGAATCGGTGTTAGTTTTACATAGTAGTATACAATATTACCCCACCGGTACTGGTTGCTTGGAAATGGCAGATATACTAATCCATCCAGGCGAGGTGGCCTAATTCTCCATGGCATCATCCACCGTTGCGCGGCTCCAGATACTGCCACAGAACCAGGAGCTTTCAGGCGTTTGGACGCATACGGAAGATGTAGGAAAAGCGGTTGACTAATCACTGGTCAGTGGTCACTGCCGCTTGTTGATCGACTGATCGTTCTGGCCCGAGTACGCGGTCCATGCAAGTTATATATACGTATGCGCGTGTGAGAGAGATGGGGCTTTAATTTGTGAAAGTAAAAAAAAAAACGAGTCAAACATGTCTGCAGGATACTGCTGCAGCTTGTTGTTCACCAAGAACGTGCACATCCCAATCCGGGACGGTGGAAAGAGGAAATAAGGTGTCCGCGGCGCCTTTTCCAGTTTTTGGACAACTGGGAAAAAGGCGGAGATGTTGGTGGTGGTTAAGTTCGTAGGTGATCGACGATTTACGTAGGCTTGGGGATCAGCGATTGGGGGAAAGGGGTCAGCGTTTCACTTTGGCTTTTGTTTGTCGATCTCTTTGTGGGTCTGTCTGTGTTTTTGTGCCGTGGAGGTCAAGTTTATGCGAAGCTTATATGAGAATGCTGCTGGATGAGTACTCGAGTAGAATCAGCACCGCAGTTTCTAGGCGGCACCAGTGACATATGAGGTGAGGTACGTTGGTGTTATTTTACATTTGGATTTCTGAATTTTGTGTGTTCTAGTTCGCCGTAGGTGAGGTGGGAAAATCCTGTACCCGCAAGCCAGAAAAAATTATACCGGCGCTATGATTACAACAATCAGAGTGGCGCAGCGGAAGCGTGGTGGGCCCATAACCCACAGGTCCCAGGATCGAAACCTGGCTCTGATAAAAGTTGGGCTTCTGTTCTTTAATTTTTTTCGTTTCCGTCCTTTGTTTTAATTTTTTCATTGGAATTACGCTTGCGAGGCCCTGCTGTGCACACGCTCAGTAGTCAGCACTGCTCGCTGCGCCTTCTGCCTTCATGGTCCTCTACTCCTCTCCTCTTACATGTACTTTCACTAAGTGCTAACTCACCCATCCATTCAGCAAGCTCAAGTAACAACGCATCACTCAGATTTCAGAGCATTGCCAGGCCCTGCTTATAGTCATATCTCATATACATACACACATCATCTTGCAAAGCAAGAGGGACGTCATCAGCCAATGGTAGAGAGATCATCAAATATGCTGTTTAGTTTCTTTTCTTCCTATAAAATTGAATCGTAGATACACACACACTCAAATCACCCGATTCAGTTGTCACGATGTTGTGAAAATTGTAAAATGAAAGGAAGAAATAGTCAACCCATGAAACATGGGCCGACACAAGCAGCTCTGATACGGAAAATAACATTACTCACGACACTGGACTGCTGATAGGAGCAGCTTTGTTACAGTAATAACATTACTCACGACACAAGTTTAAGTGAAGCTTATGTGAAAATGCCGTTGATGTGTATAGTCAGCTCCAGTTTCTACCTGAAGACAGCCACCGCCCACCGCGATGGATGAGGTGAAGTATTTGAGTGCTATTTCAATTTGGGATTCTAGATTTCGTGTGTGCATCCTTGTACAATGTCGGTATGGGGCCTCGGATAAATAGAAGTATACTAAAACATCAACACAACAATCAGAGTGGCGCAGCGGAAGCGTGGTGGGCCCATAACCCACAGGTCCCAGGATTGAAACCTGGCTCTGATAAATATATATATCAGTTGGGCTTCTGATTTTCTGTTTTTTGAAAAAAAATTCCATTCTGAATTCCGCTTGTGTGCGGCACTCAGCTAGGTGTTGGCTCAACCGCTCAATCATCCATTCAACAAGCTCAAGTAACAATGCAGCATTCGTATTTCTGAGCCCAGCTTGTAAACATCATCTCGCAAATGTAAGAGGGGATCATATATACTATTTAATTCATTTTCTTCCTATACAACTGAACCATGGATACACCGTACACTCACAATTACTTGATGCACTTGTCAGGAATAGGATGCTGTGAAAATTGTAAAAGGAGAGAAGAAATAGTCAACCCATGAAACATGGGCCGATACAAGCAGCTCTGTTACACATCTATTTCTTTCAAAAAAAAAAAAAAACAATGGCTTCTGCAACTAAAAGAAAATGCTGTCCCAGTCACCAATGATGTTCAATGCGTCAGTTTAATGGCATGTCATCGCAATTCTCAACCCAATAAAGGCAAGATAATGATTCTATTGATCACCGGCAATCATATCATGTATGTCTGACTATACATACAAGCTGCCACATCCAGGAGTACATCATTCCAACGCCACAGTAGAGTGACACCATAATGAGAGGTAGGAAGGGGAGTGTATCACCGAATACATGATGGTGAAACACTCGAGACCATAATTCTATAGCCGCAATTCCCAAAAGATAGCTTAAACCAACCCATCCAATGAAGCCATTCTTCTTCACGGTGCTGCCTGGTCGATTTACTTTCTTCCCTTCCTGGTCAGAGTTTGCAGCAAAATGGGATGTAAAACCCACCCACATGAGGGCAGCATAGGTCAACAGCAGCATCACCTTTATCAGATACTCTTGATTCTCAAACAGCAGTGGGAATAGAGAGTAGCATGAAACTGCAGATACAATTTTTTAAAGGAAATGATCAGTGTTTGAACTGCCTGCTAGACAAGTTTATCACCTTTTGACATTACAATCATAATATTACTAAAAAACATAATATAGGGAAAAATGCAAACACCAAGGTAGGCACTGGCAGTATGGCAAAATAATCTTTCACATGGAAAGAAATGTTGCAAGTGGAATTGAGTAAACGTAAAGTGTTTAACCAAAACAGAACACAAAAAATGTTATTCAAGAAATGTTGCAAGTGGAATTGAGTAAACGTAAAGTGTTTAACCAAAACAGAACATACCTATGGACAGCAAAAAGTAATGCCTGGCATCGTTCAAGCTATCCATGGCAATTAGGGCAAGCGGGATAGTGAAATGAAGTGATGCCTTCTCATGTACATGCCATCCAAACATAAATCCACATGTGCATGCATACGAGACCCATCTAATAATATGCTTTGGTTGGGGATTAGAGAATGCTTTGACGAGACAAGGAATCATGGCAAGTATGACCAATAAGAACGTAGTAATTGGGGTAACCTGCAATTCATTAAATTCAGAGATGTGAAATCACAAACCGTCCTGTTTCCTTGGAATAAACAGGAAGGAAGGAAGGAAGGAAGAAAGAAAGGGTGGCGGGGACAGAACCTTTGGAAGAACAGCAAAAGGAGATGAATCACCAACGAGCCCCCCGGTAAATGAAGCTTCAGGTATGGCAATATTAAAACCTAGTCTTCTAAGAAGAAATGCAAGGATCTTGTCAAGCATTATATAGAATACCCAAAAGTTTGGGGCCCAGTAAGCATGGCATAGCCCTCGACCAAAGGGAAACAGTCGGTTAAATACTTGTTGCATCTGCAAAATTATCAGTGCAGTAAGAATTGTATTCATGTTCAAAACAATACCAAAGTTATACATGTGAACACGGTGAGAGGATTGTCCACAACAGCAAAGGCATATATTAGAGATGATGATGTATTACACCCCTTGTCAGGCCAAGCAAAGAATAAAATGTGCTAGACAGATAAGTATATATGGCTAAATGCCAGCACTAGACTTCATACGAAGTTTAATTTATCCAACCCCTTGTGTTGAAGAGTACAGAGTTCTGAAAAATCACATCGCAACAAGACCCAAGATTTCATTTGGCACAGAGCATTAGCAGCAGAATGGTAAATCTTGTATGGAAACACCCTTTAGCTCAGAGGTTGCAGACAGACAAATGTTAAGAACATGGTCTTATTAAGAAAAACTTCACAGCTAATAGGGGATTTGATGCAAGCTTAAACCCATATCATATGAAATTTGGTAAAACTGCTGCAGAGTGCATTACTAACTTATAAGCCTTCTCTACTGGATTCAATGTCATACAGTTGAATTAACTACAGAAATTGCAGGTGTTATAGGCAATGTCTGTATTACAGGGAGTACCACTGTGAAGCTAAACCAAGAACAAGACTTGTGCACAGATATTTATTGCTAAAGTGGAAGTGTGGAACACCAAATTCGAATGTGGTTGAAGTTTGTCCATTATAATTTGAGCCTAGAGTTCTAAACATTCAAATGTTCTAGTACAGACTCATTTGGCAAAGGGATTAATAGCACAAAATGCAGAATTGACATGATTGGTTAGCTGAATGGAAATCGGAAACATCATTTTAACTCAGAGCTTGCAGTCAGAACAAAGGTTAGCAGCAAAATATTAATTAGACTCCACAGCGATTATCACAACTGAAACCAATGTTGGGAGATCTGACACAAGCTGAAACAGCTCCAGCTCCATCATAAGAAATGCAATAGAAAACAAGGGTGTGAATTACTCGATTTAAAACCTTCTCTAACGCATCTGATGCCAAATTAACCGAATTAGTTGAATTAACTGCATTACTCACTAAGTCTCAACGTTTTACAAGCCCTGTTTCCTACTTTCATCAGAAACTACTAGATGTTTACAAATAAATAAGTACTGCATGGAGACAACAAAGATACCAGCAGGTTGTTGAATCCAAAACTGAATCAAGCAACCAGGTTCACTGACCTGTCCATAGTACACGAAGGGCGCAAACGCTGCAGCAAAAACAGCAGCCACTCCAGAACCCATCAGCACCAGCCTTCCCAGCCCCTTCACGACACCCCGGCCACAGCAATAATGCCGGAACAAATACATAAAGTACACCGGCGCAGCCACGAGGAATAGGTGCTTCGAGCACAGCAAGGAAGCGAACACGACTCCCCCGGCTAGATCCCACCCTTGCTCGAGAAAGTAGAACGAAAGCAGCAGCAGGCCCATAAGGAATCCATTATACTGGAAATGGACGTGGTCGACAGCGAGCAGCGCCGGCGACCATAGGACGAGCACGAGAGCGAGAAACGGCCGCTGCCTCCGCCGCGCGTCCCTGGCCAGCAAGAGGACAGACCCGAGGAGGAGGAGGTCGGAGAAGGCGACGGTGAGGCGGAGGTAGAGGAGATGCGCGAAGGGCGGCGCGTCGGGGACGGGGATCGAGACAAGGGTGGCGTCAACGAGTGGCGCCGGGAGGGAGAGGAAACGGGAGAAGTAGGCGAAGAAGGGCGGGTAGTCGAGCGTCCACTGGGAGGAGGCGTCGGTGTACCACTGCCGCGCGGGGAGCGCGTGCGTGAGGGCGAGCCAGTATCGGTGTACGTCGAAGTCCGTGGAGCGGTAGGTGGGAACGAGGAGGAGCTTGACGCAGGTGGCAGCGGCGAAGGCCCAAGCCGCCGCCGATGTCGCCGGCGACGTGGGGGAGGCCATCGGGCGGCGCGGGTGGGCGGTTCGGGTTGGAGATCCGGGGACGAGTGGGATCGCTGCGACCTACTCCTGGCACGACTACGGTGTTTGGTTCGTTTAGTTGGGCTGCGACAAACGGGCCGTAATTGAAAGCCCATGGACCTTTGAAAGCCTGAATCGCAGACATAACTTTTGATTGAACTGCAGCACTCGTTCTTCGCGGCTTCAGGCGATTCCTGAACTGTGCGTTCAATCGACCTCCCAAATCCATTTAACAGAGAAGACGAAGCAAAGCGAGAGTATTGGCATTACGATTACAAAAGAATACATAAGAGGACGGAAAACAGGCAAGCAGCCAGTGATTCAGTGGGGTTCCCATTGTTTCAAATATTCAGAGTTTCAGAACATTCAGAGTTTCAGTATATACAATCTCACTCACACCAACACTTTCAGTAGACGACCAGGGCATCGTCGAATGGCTTGATCCATTCGGCACCATCGATGTATGAGATATCTAGGAATGGTTTAGCTCCCACGTCGTCTAGTTTCCGGGCGTACGGCACCCTGCCAGCCATATTGGCTCCGTCTCCCATACAGTTGAACTCGCCGTAGAAGACAGTGCTGCACAACATTGTGCATCAGCCAATTGAGTGAGGAATTAAAAGCGCATCTTAAGGCAAAGTGTGCACCTGTTTCTCTCGCTGTCTCCCCAGTTATCCCAGCCTTGAGGTGCCACAATGGCCGGCATGCTGGTGTAGGCGAAGACCACGCGCGAGTAGGGTTGCCAGGCCCGCCCGAGCAGAATCCAACCGGTGCCTTGGATGGTGCATCTGACGAAGGAGAAGCCGGTGTCGTTGTCCGGGAACTTCCGTGCTTGTGCGGTGATGGCGCCGTTGATGGACTGTTGGGGCGATGCTTCCGCAACACTGTTCAATGGCAGTTCTAATGCAACAGTTGAGTTGAGTTCAGTTCAGCAGTTTCAGTTCAGTGAATGCAACAGAACAAAACAAGACTGCTTATCACCTCGTAGGGAGAGCGTCCGTCTCCAAATATGAAATCTATGGAGCCTTCGATGAAGCAACCTCTGAAGTAGTGTCGGTTGGCGTCATCTAGCAGTGTGTCTTGTCCACTGAAGATCCCACACCCCCAGAACACTGCCTTATCGCCGTCGATCCTGAGCGCCGCTGCCTGTGCACCTACAGCACCTGGCTTTGCAGCAGGCGCCGAGTTCTGTGGCGACAGAATGAACGAATGGTCAGTAATTCAGGGCGGGCCCACTTCAATTCATGGGTATTCAGCTGAATACCCAATATTTTTTGGCAAAAAAACATTGTATATGTATGCTATATGCTGTGTACACATATTGAACAAGAAATTGAAGAAGCAGCCTAGTCTTCTCTACTAGACGAAAGCTGCGCCACACTCTCTTGCACCTCATTCGTCCACGTCGTCTCAAATCCTTAGCCGTCGGATCTTTCGCCGTGTGATCTCTCCGGCGTCCATTTTCTACCCATCATCCTTCCAGAGAACTCGGGAGGCCCCCCGTCGTCCGCCCTGGCCACCACTGTTCACTGCCGGCCTGCCGCCCACACCGAGCTGCCGCGCCGCGCGCCGGCTGCCTCCCGCAGTCCCGCGTGGAGCCAGAGCCACCGCGCATCACTTCCCAGCTCCCGCTCCCGCTATATCTCCTCTCTCTACGGCGGCGCACTCGTCATAACCGGTGGCCGGTGCTTCCTCCCCTGGGCGACCCTCCCTGTGGCCGGTGAAGAACCGGTGAAGAACGCTGCTATACCCTTTTCACAGTTCTCAGGTAGTGTGTTCCAGAGACCATTGGGGCTGGCGGCTGGATGTGCAGTGGCCGCCAGCCAGCGCCTCCGTGTGAATCCCACCGGCCACCGCCAAGGAGCCTCACCATGTACGCAGCGAGGCCAACTGTTCTCCCAGCCTCCAACTGCCACTATTGCAGGAAAGCTAGATGCTGTTCCTCACCTCGACGAGATGAGCAGCTCCCCAAGTCCTCTCACTTACGTCAGCACAGGCTGCACAACGGACCTTCGCTTCGCCACGCATGGATCTCATACTTATGTGTCCCGCTTTCTCGGACAGCACAGCAGGAGCTGCTCTGGTTGCTCCTTTCCAGGTGTTGTCTCTCTCACTCTAGACGTTCTTTAGTGATTTAAGTAGTATAGTGTCAGTTGATCTTCACATTTAGCAGAGCTACCTTTGAAAAAAATAACAGTGTCTTTCATGTAAAATAGAGATCATAGACGTAGATAGATGGTATTGATATTCTAAACTTATTTAAGTAGTATAGTGTCAATTGATCTTCACAATTGGCAGAGCTAAAAGAGCAGCCCGGTGCATAAGTTTCCACTTGCACAGGGTCTGGGGAGGGTCGGACCCATTTGGGATTTATTATATGCAACATTTCCTTGCATTTCTGCAAAAGTCTGTTTCCACAACTTGAACTTGTAAATTCCTAGTCACAAGACAACAGTTTTACCACTGCGCCAAGGCTCCTCTTCAATTTGCAGAGCTAACCATGGAAAAATAGCAATTATCTTTCCCGTAGAATAAAGAGAGCATATATAGCATGCTTGGCATTCTAAACTGATTTAATAAGTAGAATAGTGTGCCCTTGAAAAAATTTCAGATAAAAAAAGTAATGAGTTCTCATAGTCACATTTCCTCACGCGCACACGTTAGCTTTCTTTAACTCCAACAAGTTGGCCCAAACTTATCAGTTATCATCCTTTCTCAATATTGATTCTGCAGAGATTCCATTTACATAGTTATTGGTACTACACCAGAGCTCCCCGTCGAGGAAAATATATATTGTCCTCGATGAGATATATGTTTCTCTTACCGCTCACTGGATCAGGAGGAAACATACAAACTAAACTTAATGTAAATGATAATTGAACATTTGAACTATATAGCTATTGTTTTACTAACACTTTGTCCTTATGATAGGTTGAAATTGAAATAGAATAATAATCTTGTCTACAACTTAACCTAGAAGAGATAGGAACATTTTTATTGCAACCAAAATCATTCCGTTGGCTTCTATCCTCAAAATTGTAAAAAAAAATGGCAGACTTTCTCGATGAGGATTATGAAATTACAATATTACGTTGAATAGGATAATAAAGAACAAAACAACCTATACTTTTATAGTAGTATGTGCTTTGTTTTCCATTTCTCTTTCATGTTCTCATTGCAACCAACTTGCACAGTCGCTATCCCCCAAGAATCAGAAGTCACAGCTTGGATGCAACTAAAAGGGCTATCTTTCTGTGAACATTAACAATGCCTTTGCAGATTGAGATGATAATACAAGGTATACATCATCAGATCATCTCATAAAAAGAGGTAAATGCTTCATGAAACTTAAAAACTCTTGACTTAGTATCACACACAAAATGTTTGATGAAAATGCCTCAGAGAAACGAGGGATTGCGCAGTACCAACCTCTTATATGAAACTTGCTTCATCCAATTGAAAACAATGATATATTTGGATTTTGGAGGTTGTCTGGGAAAGATATTATTGATTGTCATGCATTGAAATCATTTTATTGTGTTAACATCAACAGGGTTACACAAATGGTCCACTCAAACGAGGGCGCGGCAACACCGCGCCTAAGTTTCTAGTTCCTAACTAAATTTGGCCCAAAATAAGCCCCCACCAGCCTCATTCCATATCCCGACATGGCCCAGGCGCCCAGCAGTGGTGCAATCAGTTCTGCTGCAGCCCAATACTCCGCGCCATCGGCCCAAGTGGCCACAGCATCTCCGGCAAAGCAGCGAAGGGCGACAGCGTGCAGCCTCCTATTTGGGTTCTAGCATGGTGATCGATCGATCAGATGGTTAGGTAAAGAGTTTGTCGCACATCGTCGCTTTAGGCCTTTTTTTTATTCTACTAGTTATTATTCTGCTCTGATTTGTCCATGTCTCAGGGTCATGTTGTAGTAACTAGTTAACCACTCGAAAACGAGCAAAGATTAAAAAAACAATTCAGTATAAATTGAGTTCATCATGATAGTTCAGCATAAAGATAAATTTAGAGATTTTTCGGCTCACACTTGTTCATCATGATTACACGTGGACGGAAAGATATTATTCCATTTAATTGATTGAGTATTTTCTAAGAGAAAACCATTCAGTCTTTTCTATTTCAAAAATAAATTAGTCAGACACGGACATATATTAGAATGAAGGCAGTATAAATTTAGTACTATGTAATACTATAGTTATAGTTAACTGTACAAGCAAACGAAACGATGATTTATGCTAAAAAAAGATTTGTTCCATTTGAAATTTTAATACCCATCTTCAAAATCCTGCACCCGCCCCTGACTCAGTATCATGGTGTTCAAGAAGACTACATATTGGTTGTTGGATTACCTTGAAACTGACGTTCTTGGCGACGAAATCATCTCCATGGATGTAGACTAGCGTTGTTTGGTGTTGTCCCTGTGGAGCTGGCTGTGTCGTTCCAAATGATCGTTGTGGCGATCAGTCCCTGACCCTGGAAGGTGATGTTGGGCTTGACGACTGTCACCTTTTCACTGAAACAAGCAAAGACACACAATAATCATCATCGGTCAGTTCACACCATGCAAGTGCTTCACACCGTAAAAGATGAATGCAAAGGTAAATGTTGCTTACACGTAGACGCCTGAGTTGATCAGGATGACAGGTCTCTTGGTGCTGTCCTTGGGAAGAGCATCCACGGCCGCCTGCACTGTGGTGAACAGTGGCGGAGACAGGGGGCGCAGGGGCCAGGGCCCCCTAACAATCCCATAAGTCCACCACTAATATTATTGATTAGTCCCTCTTAACTCCATTAAATGATATAATATTGGCCCCATGCATGGCTCATTGGCCACCAAACAACCAGTACAATATTAATTCTATTGATTAGGCCCTCTTTATCTCCATCAAATTTCTAATGTCTCATTCGATGATGCACTCGGCTAGACTTAATTAAATTAAGACATTGATTTGTTGTTGAATGACATTTGTTTTTCTACTGTTTAGTTTAAATAATCTAATTTCTGTATATTTTGATCATTTAGCAGAAAAGGTTAGCTCTTTTGATATAATCAAATCTTATGATCTAGCTGGTCCTCATAGAGGTAAATTCAAATTAATAGAGATGTGATCATGTAAGTCTCTACTTCTCCAAAAAAAACATCACGTATGCTACATTATTTTCATATATGTTGGATTTAATTAGTAAATGATTTATTGTGCAACTTATTTACTTATTATCTTTGTTATATGAAAGTATAAAACTCAACCGAGTGATGGAAGGCATCCCCATCACCCGAATTTCCCACCAACCGGGGGACGCCACCTCACCTTTCTCCCCTAACTCTGGCGGTCCTAGGGGCAGGGCAAAGGCAGAGGCACGAGGCGAGAAGGCGCGGATCTGGTGCCGGACGACGGAGGAGGGAGAGGCGCGGTGGAGCCGCCGGAGCCAAGGCCGGCAGAGGGAGCGAGTGTAACTCCGGCGAAGGCCGAGGTGGAAGGCGCGCGGCGGTGGATACAGTGTAACTCCGGTGAAGACTGAGGTGGAAGGCGCGTGCCGGCGGGGCCGGAGGCGGAGGCGAGGAGGAGCCGGATCTGGGGCCAGCGACGGGGGGGGGGGGTGAGGAGGCGGTGGGGTACACTGTAATTACCTGGTTACGGAGGTGAGGAGGCGCGCGCCGGCGGGGCCCGAGAGCTAGGGACGCCGCTGGAGACGGGGCGGGCAGACGGTGGAAGGCGGGGCGCGACGACAACGAGGTGGAGGCACACGGGGGTCGGGGAGGCGACGGCGCGGGGAGAAGACGAGTGCGGGGGGCAGGGTGGAGGCGGCAGCGGGGGTGAAGGGGGTAGGGTTAGGGGGGAGGGCACGCGGGAGCCGTCCGATCGGACGACGTGGACGAACGTGGACCGTCGGATTTCGGATGACGGGAAGCTTTCCATCACCCGGGTGACGAGTAGACAGACTCTTAGTATATGTATATGTATACATTATGCCATATATTTGTCGCTTTATACAGTAGAAATTTGTCCAATATCAAAATCCTGACTCCGGCGGTGAAGTTGCAGCAGCCGCTCTTGTCGACGCAGAGGAACATGGTCGAAGCTGTGTCGGCCGGCGAGTGCAGACACGCAGCAGCTGAAGGCTGGCAGAGGACGCTCAGCAGCACACACACAGCACCTACACGAAGCATTGTTGACACGAATTTTTGAGATGAACAGTGAGTGAGTGATTTTGAAGATCGAGCTCGCGGCTGCAGGCCTCTTTTTATACTAAGAATTTTGCATCGATTTCAGTTTCTGAACAAAAATGAAAATTCCGTTTTGCCATTTTGCTCACCGACATTTCTCCAGTTTTAGACTAACATTCTTATTTTGCTCTTGGACGGTTGATGCACTGTGAAATTTTGGAATTGCTTGCCACCGCCCTTTCTTTTTTTCCAGCGGCAATCGGTATTTGGTAGTAGCCTACTACTCCAAGCATTCAGCTCAGCCAATGCGCGCGGACGCGTGAACTAGCACGAAACACGCCGAAGCTCGCGTCAACGCGGTGTTTGATCGATGAGATTCTCTCAGCTAGTCAAGTACTCAAGTGCATGTTCGTGTGTGCTGAAGAGGCAAGGAAAAAAAAAGGAAATAAACAAACTAGTAGCAAGCAGCATGTACATTTCCCGTAGGAGTATGCGCTTGTGACAAGCTAGCGGAAACAGGCTGAGGATGCATGCATGCATGTTCATTGCACGTAACAAATGTTGTTGAGAGACAAAGAAAGGTGAACTCATCCGAGGGACATCTTTTGGTGAAGGGTTATGACCATTCAAGAAAGAGCCACTTGGTAGAGAAGAAATTCATCACCAAGGCTTAGATTAAGACAGTTAGCTAGTACATGAGTAGATGTCTATTCGTGAAGAGTTGTGTCTCTTCACCTACTCTCTCTCCATTTTGTAACTCCCTAAAGGGTGAATAGACATGTCCGTTCACATGAACGGACACATCCCTTCATCATGTATATATATGTGTGATCATCAATTAATACATGATAGAGATTCATTTTTTCATTGATCATTCCTCTTTCTACTTTTTACTTTAACACGTTATCACTGCACGTTTGCTCAATCAAGGGCTAATCGGCCACTGCTGCTTAGACGCCTGGCATAAGAACAGAGGCCATCTTAGGCCTTAATCATGGAGGAGTATTCGTATGGAGCAAGAACTCCGAATAGAAGAATGGAAGGAGAAGAACAACGCCGGCACCGCAACCACCACCGTCGCCCTACCTCCATCTTGGACTTCTCACCGGAAGATCAGAAAGCCACGTTCTTCTCAAAGAACATTGCATGGAGAAAAATCGAGAGAAGAGAAATAACGGTAAAGTATCTGTATTGTTTTCTTCTTTGATTCACAAGATGACAGTGGTAAGATGTCGACCCTTACCATGCACATGGTGGTCACCATGATCCATGCCGCGGTCATCAACGAGATTCACCGTACCAATCGGTCGGCACCCCGACGTCGCGGCCGCCACTCCCACGCGCCTCCGATGACTGCTGCAAGCCTGCTTCCCGGTCCCGCACCGCCTTGCATCACAGCCGCCACGCTAGCCCTGGCCGCGGACTCATCGCCCGGGCCTCCGGCTCCCCAACGGCCGTGGCGGCTGGCAGCGAACCCTTCCCCTGAAGGGGGAGGGCCACCAAGTGGCCACGGTGAAGGACGTGGAAGAGGGGGAGCCAAGCCGAGGGAGGGCATGGACCTGATAGAGCCACCCCTTGCTCCTCTCTCCCGGAGGAGGCGGCCTCTATCGGCGGTGGCCTCCATCCGCGGTTAGGCTGTTGCGGCTCCCTTCGACGGCGAGAAGAAGCGGCTAGGAGGCGGCAGTGTCAAAGGGGGAGTGGAAGAAAGATGAGGCGTCAGGGCCACGGATCCACCAGATCCGCCCTTTGGCCTCCCTCTCTCCAGGGGCGGCGACCTCCATCGACGGCGGGTGGCGGCGGCTTGGCTATGGCGGCAGCGAACAGGGGGAGAGTGGAGGCGAAACGCTAACCACCCCTATTATCCACACGGATTGGGCCGCCCCGCCCAACCCAGTCGTGAGCTATCGGGCTGCAAAGGCAGGCCTCGCTTCCCTAAGTAGGCTGCCTTGCCCAGGCCGGCTCCCTCCCAGAGGGCCAGCAGGCCACCTCACACAAGCAGGTCGGCCCCGCCCAAGCGGGCCAGTAGGCCTGCCTCGCCAGGCAAGCCGTCCCCAAGCGACCCGCGCCCCTTCATGAGCCCAAGCGGGCCAATTTTGGTGCACAGGCAATTTTCGCATGTGTCTTTATTGTTAGACCTCTAATGTCATTTTTATTATCATACTGTGAGTGTATATATGTGTTTATGTATATTTGCATGTGATGGTATGTTTTAACAAAAATATACCGAAAACTCTCACAAATAGAAATAGACTTAATTGTTAAAAGGGTTTACACCAAAACTCTCACAATTAAAGTTAATTTCATTTGTCATAGGGTTTTTATAACTAATCTTCTACAATTAAAATTGCATTTAATTGTCAAATAAGGGAAATTTCGCAAGAAAACCTGAATTTTCGCAAGACATGGCTCTTTTGCATTGAATCAAAATAGATTTTTGCAAAACTATAGCTATAGTGCAATTGTGTTTTAGTCTATGACTTTAACAATATAACGACCTTATTAAGTTTTGCAATTCCTTTAGAAATTGCATTTTAACAGAATAAAAAATCCTCTTAATTAAGTACTCCTTAATTTACTTAGGATTGAATGCGGAATTTTCAATAATGTCTTGTATCATTTTGTGATTAAAACATTAGGTGACAAAGTCATAGGCATTGGCTGTCTTTTATTCTCATAAATAATTCTGCCCTGAGACCATGCCTATTGCAATGAATTATTCGTCTGAGAGGTCTACGTCATGTTTTTCTAAACTTGATGATTACCTACGTAGTATTTCCCATGGAATGAATATTTTGGATGTATGGTTTACACCTTTATGGTGATAACCATTATTCATGGTTAACTTTGGTTATACACAGGTAGTAGAGTCATTGGACATTGGCTACGGTATGTTTTTATGTGAATATATCAGTCCAGAGACCATGTCTATAACAGCAATTTAATTGCCTACTACTGAAAAATCTACTTTATGTTTCACACATAGAGACTATCTATGAAAGTGTATACCATTATTGATAATGATAGATTTGTGAAGTCGATATTTTATGTAAGGCTTCTAATGATCCAAAATACATTGACAAGATATGAAACTCTGATAAATTTTATATTTAAAGTTATTACAACATTACCATTAAACAAATGGATTTATACCATGCTAGGGATAATAGATACGAAGTTCTATAAACTCGCCCTGTGAGCATCTTTAATCCCCGTGAATAATGGACATAACATAAATTTTATCCTATCAACTGTTGGAAGCATATATATAACTTTCACAATGTATTAAATAAATTGGTATCTTTGCTATTGCTAAGAAACCATACGATGCCATTGAGATATTCGGTAAGAGTATTTCATGGAACAACTTTATGCATTTAGGCTTATTATTCAAGATTTTGAAGAAAAATCAATGCGTAAAAGAGAAACAATGGCAATTCTGAACCCAGATATGACAAATAATTGTCATGATTGTGGTTTTCGTTTAGCATTTTTACTTAACAATGCCTTACTCATAAGGTTCCAATTTGATTTATACCGAAATTTAAGGATGATATAAGCTAGAGGTTGGTTGTTTATCACAAGATCTTATGGATCGTATGACAACATTTCTCTTCTAAAATAAAAGAACCTTGCAAGAATGGACAAAACGCTCATCGAATAAATTTTAGATGACTCAGTTTTGAGATTTCTAATATCTCAATGTCTATTCGTATCAAAATGTCTAATAAAATTGTTGTAATATTTAACGTTGTCACGGCATGTTTGTTATAGATCTCATACTTATGTATTTCAGACTCAACAATATGTCATGCATTATATATAGATTTATATGTGCACCATTACAATTGAAGATGAATGCCACAAACTCTATAACGAGGGATACATAAAACTTCAGTGTTCATCTTAATTGAAGGTGACAAGTTTTGGCAATCACAACATGTGATATGATAGCTGGTATGGTCGTGCCACTATCACGCCCCCTATAGATAATGAGAGAAGGATCGTATCTTATTCAATTATAGAGATATCCGTATATTGTATTTTCTATGGAAGCATGAGATAACAACGGATATGGCATATACATCCAGCTCACACAACATGTTGCAAATAAAATAATTTCTTAGGACACTTGATTCATTCCAAAACTTTGGTATGTTTCGACTTGTCCATCCCTAGGGGATGTTGTGAAATTATTGGCAATGTTATTAGTTATATTTTCCCCATTATATGTGTACGATAAACGACATAGGAAAAATTATTTTAAGGTCCTCTTACCTTAAAATATGATCTAAATATTTAAGGATTCGCAACACATTTCAAGAGAAGATATGTGTAGTCTGATACAAATAATGTACGGACAGTTTAGATATTTTTCATGATTAAAGATACATGTTTAGATGATCTTATTCGGGTTTAGTGTTGACACAAGACCTATGAAGATATGAATATGATGACTCAAGTTGTGAAGTCATTATCCTAAACATTATTGAATTTATAGCTTGTGCCTTCAATGACAATTGTATGGCCCATAGAATTCATATCAAGAAAATTAGAATCTTTAGATTAAGATCATACCATAACTAATACATTGCCTTCCATTCCCAACAAGTGTGTTTAGGGAGTCAAGTAGTGATACACGCTCCTGGCTTGTGTGATTAAACTGCAAAATCCTCTTTGAAATAACATAGTCCTACTGTATTCCCCTAATTTGGATAAACTCGGGTTTGTTATGTACAACCTGATCTTACCACCTTAACGTACATTTACGGACCCTCTCAGAAATAAGGATCTTTCTGAGACTAAAGTCTCCTGTCAATCACTTGGTATTTGAATCCTCTTGGTGAGGATCCATATACGGCCCATACATTGTAAATGAGCATTTTTCCAAGCATTAGGGAGAGAATTATGTACCAACAGTAATGCCAGAAAATTAACTGAAATTATTTCAGACTCAGAATTACGTACTCTGAACTTTGCATTCAGAAAATTATGGTTTGCAAAACATTGCAAACTAACCTGCCATATGAAGGGCGTAATGAAGTCTTTTATTTCAGCTAGAAATATGACTGAAAGAGTAGAGATACTAAACTGAAACCACTCTTACTCCCGTCAATGCTAAGAGGGGGAGAAGAAGGCATCTCAGCAGGATTAATCTGTTTTAGGACAGAGAAAGACAGTGAATGCACATCAATCTGAAATTGATGAGCCCTCAGGTGAACTTGATCCACGAACCCTCTTTGAATGCACGCATGGTCGAGCGTGGGATATCGGAAAAGCCCTAATTATGTTGATTATGAATCCACCATATATTAAGGGCGTGTGTATATACATGAGATTTGATCTCACATTAATTGGAGAATAATATATTTTGAGCTACATGTTCTGATTGAATTGATTACAATATTCCATCCAGATAATAAGACCATGGCAGAGTGTCCCAATACTCGTTCTGGATTTTCGGAATGTTACAATACAACAGAAATAGCTTTGTTCACCAAGAGGTATATGCTTGTACGCTGATACCCATAACGTTTTCGCCCAAAATTGGTCTTCGGAAACAAGCTAGTGAAATATGAACAAGGCTAGTAGTATAAGGCTTTAACCCAGAAGCTGAACCAATTCTCCTTGGCTTTGGGCTTTTCAACGATAATCTCCCCAAAATCCTTTACTAGTAAGATGAATAATTTCCGATAATTATTTGGCAGTACAAAATCATCTATACATGTAGTTGATAGATGTAGTGACGACAAATGTATCATGGGTCAGTAGGTGTTAAATCTTCATGCACAAATATGCAACATATAAAGTATAGTGCTAATAAAATCAATGTTTTGGCTTAAAAGCATTTAAGTCGAGAAAGGTACAATCGACTTAGTGAATCCTTCCTAAGAAGGATACACAAAGATTACTACAACATATGTGTGTTTATTTAGAAGTCCTTGATTGGACTTTATGCCTCCCTAATTGATTGGTCAATGAAATTGATATCATTAGCGATGAACACTATCAAATAACTACATAGTAATCTAAAGACGGAGTATACAATGGGGCATATGGATTTATAATCCAATATTATTCGGACAGTTGTATTCCAAAAGTTGTCTCAATACAGAAGATATTGATATAACTCAATATAGATAAGTCATAACTGTGATACTCCGTATTTAAGACACCCTAAGTGCATTGCATACTATCGTAATTTTCTTTTAAAAATTTGATTCAAATTTAAATTTGAGGTCCTTTTCAAAAATTTAGAGTTTTTCAAGGGCAAAAATGTGAAAGGGTAGTTTAAATTAAGCCCTTTCACTTTTGTATTTGGACCCCTGTCGAAAAAGGTCAAAATCCAGGGATTAAAAATGAAAATGGTAAAAGTTAAAAAAAAAGGGGGAAACTCCCCGCGAGGCCGGCTGGCCAGCCCGCCGCCACGCGCCCGCTGTGCGAAGCCCAGCTGGCGGCGGCGGCCCGCGTGGCGGCCCGCCCACCTGCCACCCGCGCCCCCTGTCAGGCGGCGCTGACAGGTGGGACCCGCGGGGGGGAGGGTTCTTCTTCGCCCCGCCCAGCAGGGGGGAGCATTCTGCTCGCTGCTCTGCGCCCGCGCCCCGCGTCGCCGCTGTCCGCGCCTCCGCCGCCGTTGCCGTGTTCTCCGCGCCCGGGCCGGTGAGCTTCAACCTCCCCGCTCCCTCCTTCCTCTTTTGCGCCACACAGAGGGCCGGTCCGAGCTCGCCAGAGCTCGGAGCCAAGCATGGCACCGCGGCCATCGTGGCGTCGCCGCCGCGTTCCCCGCGCGTGGGAACCCTTAGGGTTCCCGCGGACGCGCGCACCGGCTGCGCCGCGCCTGCGCGGCGCCGCGCGGTATGTGGTTGACCCCTACGAGCACCACCGCCGCCGCGAGGCCACCTCGCCGGCGCGTTGCGGGCGCCATGCCGCGGCGGACGGCGTGCACCAGCAGTGAAGGGAGAGGGGAAAGAGGGGGAAAGGGAAGAGGGACGCACGTCCGCGTCCGAGGCCACCGCCGGCGAGGCCTTTCGGCCTCCGCCGCGCCGGATCGGTCGCCGGCGCTGCCGGACGAGGCGGCGACGCTCAGAGCTGCGCGGCGCGCCAGGGCGGCTGGGCGAGGCCGGTCCGCTGGGCCGCTAGCCCAGCTGGGCCGTCCTCCCGGCAGGCCGGCCTGTAAGCCCTGCTCGGCCGATGGGCCGAGCTGGAAAGGGGAGGGAGTTGGGCAGCGCCGGGAAAAGGCCGCCGGGCTCGCCTAGTGGGCTGGGCCAGGGAAAAAGGAACCCTAGGTGGATTTTGGAGGAGGAAATTAGGACTTTTTGTTTTGTCTTTTTTTCGTGGGCTGGGCCGAATTCCAATTTCTATTTCTGTTTTCTTTTTCTTCTTAATTCAAATTAGTTATTTAATTTTAGTTTAATATTAATCTGTTTATATTAATTATTAGAATTATTTATTAATTCATATAAATATTTTGGTATTTCTAAAAAGAAATTGAATTAAGGTTTATATAATTTTAAAAAGTTAGCTTTTATTTAAAAATGCAGAAAAATTCATAAAAATGTATTAAAAATATAGAATTAATTCTAAAATCCATTTGAATTATTCAAAAAATTTCTAGAAAATTCATTTAAGCTTTTAAAAATATTTAAAAATAAAATATAATTCATTTGAACCCTAGGACAATCGACTACGCCCCGAAAATCCAGATGTTTAACCCCAACCACCATTTTTCTTTAGAAAATTGTGCATTTTACTTTTTCAACAGGTTGATCATCCTCATACTTTTAAACTCCTACATGTCATCAACCTAGCCACGTTGGTTCCGCCACTTCCAGTTGAAGAGTCTTCCACCGCAGCGGAAACTCCGGAAGCCGGTGTAGCCGAGACGTCCTTCACACCAGCAGGAGGAGACTCCGAGTCACTGACGAAGACAGACCCCGTGACCCAAGGCAAGCCTCGGTGCATTACCTATTTTCTTTGAGTCCTTTAAATAAATAAAAAGTGGGTTATGCCTGTGCTACTAGAGTTAGGAATTGATTGAAACCCTAGAGCATGATTAATCATTATCCAGCATAAAAATCCTATACGCAAGTAGATGGCTTAGGTGGCATAGGCCTAGAACGGAATTTTTTTACAAAAATTTATTGGTTAGGAATGAGAAGGGTGTTAATAATTGGACAGGCATGCAGCGGGATTAGTTTCGCTTTCGTACTTTGCATGTTATGATTATTTGCTATGTACCCTGATCCTGCATGTGTCGCATAAGGCCGTCCGATGTGTGGTCTGGTTGGGCCGAACGCGCCTCATTCACTTGCCGTCCTTAACGGGCTCCGGTAAACCTCTCGTCCAGTTGTACCTAAGCGCGGAACTAGACGAGACCAACTGGAAGGAGGAGGTTGGGCGGGTGTCAAAGAACTGACACCCGGGTTCGGTGAGGATGGTTCCGGCTAGGTGGCACTGGATGTTGAGTTGTCGTATGTGGGGTCGGTGTACACACATATGGCGGGTGTCTGAGTATCCCTCTCGAGAGGTGGAAAAATCGATTCGAATCGTTTGTGGCTTGACGGTTGTAAGCTGGCTGATCGCGACCAACATCGTAGTAAGAAAATTGATCATGTTGATAAAAAATGGTTTGACAAAGTGTTTGTTCTTGTTTGTTAGTAGATTAAGAATAACTTAGTCTGGTCAGATAATAACTAAAAAGTAAACCAATTCTAAGAGCTAAAGATTCACTGTTAGGCCTACCGCAGTGTGAGTTGACCTAACCACCCCGGCTATAGGCCAGAGAGTCGTGTTTCGACCCAGTGGTCGGGTAAGTCTTGCTGAGTAATTAGTACTCAGGCTTCTTGCCTATTCTTTTTATAGGAGCAAAGTATACTTGGTTCGAATGGGATCCTTACCTTACTCCTCCCTTCTTCTGAAGCAAGCTTTCCTACGCCTTAAGCGGTATAAGATGTCTTTTGGAGAAAAACTTATGGTCTATGTTAACTTTTGGTAAAAGGGCTGAAGAACCTACTAGCCTGGATGTAATAATTATCGAACTCTATGTGTAATATTTCAACTCTATGTAATAAATGTGGCAGTGTATGTTGTAACCTGTGGACTCCTTCGAGAGTCGCCCCAAAAATCAAGCTCGATCCGGATGGGAAGGCCAAGTCAGGATACCTACATCCTGAAGGACTACCGAGGTTAGTCCGGATCTGGTGATTAAGCACTGAATCCGGATTAATCTGGGCAGTTCTGCCACAATAACCATCTAAAGTCCTTTAGAAAAAGGCTCTTTTGGACGTTAATGGGGAGATGGAAAAGAGATATATAGAAATACATATTCTATATATTAATGCCTTCTTGTACGCTTACATATCTTGCAAATAGTACCTGGCCAGGCATTGCAATTACAATGAATCTACTTGCAAAGGTACAGCGTTGCTCACACCAAATGACATTGGTTAGAGTTAAAGGATATCTTGAGGCATTAGACATTTTGGTATCTTTTATAAAAGAAACCAATATTAGACTTTCACTAGATATAACTTGGTATATTTTAACAGAAGAAACCGAGATCTCAGTATTTATTTGATCCTTCAAGCATTATAGACAATTTATATATTGTGTGGAAAAGGTCCCAATTTATTGATGTCTTTGATAAAGATATTTGCACATTTCCACCAATCATTCTGATAAATAATCAAGTTGATTATATGAAGCCCCAAGAATGGCTTTGGCTTCGCAGAATGATAAATTGCATACTTTTGTAATGTGGTATTGGTTTGATTGAACCTATCAACCTTATGTTGTAGAGGTGTAGACAAGTTATACTTGATGCAACTTTGCTATGCATTTTGCCCAAGATTGTTTTCCCCAGTTAATAGAATGGATAACATGTTACAAACTAAGTTGTGTGATATCTTATAAAGATATTCACAAAGCCTTTACCATACTTCATATTTTATATATATGTTGAAGGAGTAGGTACGAGACAACTTAAGTTTTGCAGGAATCGGGAGGAGTTTCTTCTTATTTGTAAACTTGTTTAGACAGTACATATCGTACTCTTTTCTTTACATGAGTTTTCCCTCTTCAAAGGTTTTCTCATATAAAATTTTTAATGAGGCAATACCAATATGAGGAGATAATATGTCATATCATCTATTTTCCCCGCTGGGGTTTTTAGAGGATGATATTAGGCAGGTTAGGTTCATAGAACAAACAGTGTATCATGATGTATCCCCGATTTTTTTCCCTCTAGGTTTTCAAGGCGTTTTCATGACATATCGACGATTCTTCTCTTCCTACGGGAACTTTATTAGGAGAATTATCAATATGTCATATCATCTATTTTTCTCACCGGATTTTTAGAGGATGATATTAGACATATAAGATTTATTGACAAATAATATATATTATGATGTATCATTTATTTTCCCTATTAGGTTTTTGAAGGAATACTCATAGTATATCGATAATTTTTCTCTTCCTACCGGAACATAGAAGAATTATCAATATGTCGTATCGTCTATTTTTCCTATGGGTTTTTAGAGGACGATATTATGCCTACCATATTTATGGATAAAATATTCAAAGATGATCTCAGAAGATGGATTCAATCAAAGGGGGTGTTAAGAAACAAAGAAAGGTGATCTCATTCAAGGGACACCCTCTGGTGAAGGGTTGTGACCATTCAAGGAAGAGCCATCCTATTGGAGAAGAAGTTCATCACCAAAGCCTTAGATTAAGACAGTTAGTTAGTATATGAGTAGATGTCTATTCGTGAAGAGTTGTATCTCTTCACCCACTCTCTCTCCCTCTTGTAACTCCCTAAAGGGTGAATGGACATGTCCGTTCACATGAACGGACACGTCCCTTCATCATGTATATATATGTGTGATCATCAATCAATACATGATAAGAGATTCAGTTCTCATCGATCATTCCTCTTTCTCCTTTTTACTTTAACAACAAACATGGTGCATACGCACACGTCCACGTGGCCGGCTGTGCAAAGGGACGCATGGCATGGCTGCTCACGGAGATGGTCAATGGCCTGGCCAGATCGCGCACTGGAGAGGATGGTCGACGATCTCTCCTAAGTGCAGCCGTGCAGGCCATTAATAAGGAGAAAAGACGGCAGACGCCGCGCCGGCCGATCTCAACGATCCTGCACCGGCGCGGAAGCGAAGGCTTCCACGCCGGGACTCTCGCCATTAAGTCGTCCACGCCGCGCTCGCCACGACCCGCGAAGAACTGCTGCCCGGAGGCCGTGCGTGGCAGGCGCAAGCCATGACTTTGCATCTATGATAATGGCATAGGCGGCGGCGGAGATCAACGACGACGCACCGGCAGAGAGTCTGAAGCTCCCGCCACCATCTTCAGCCTGAAGATCTCCCACGACCCACGCGGCCACGCCAAGGCCCTCCAACGCTGTGTCTCAACTCCGCGCACGACGGCCGCACTAGCCGAGCACGACGGACCATGACTACGAGCCCGCCGTCAAGCTGCACCTGTACACACCACTGTACCGCCGTCCGCCGCGCGCCGGCTTCATCATCCCCCGTTGGACGTCGAGCTATGGGTAAGCAAGTATATACATCTTGATCCACTTTTGATCTTTCAGTACTACATGCACCCATGAGGAGGACGCACGGCGCCTGGTGACCGGCGACGGGTGCGACACGGGCAAGGACGCAGCCGCGAACTGCGAGTGCGTCAAAGAAGGGGCCGGCGGCGGCATGAACCATGAAGGCACCGAGGACGACTGCGGGGGTCCCCGGCATCCATGCATGTACTACTACGGCATAGTCATAGGAGCCAGGAGTCTGCTGGCTTCTATGCGTGCTCATGCATGCACGCTGAAAGCCAAAGCAGCCACTCCGCCGCCGACGCCACCGATCCCGGATCCCCCATCAGACGTTTCGCAGGCTCACGTACGCCATCGATCACCGCGCTGCGCCAGGCGCCGATCAGCCGCAGCACCCGTCGACGCCCTAGAGGAAGGCTGCCTCGTTCGCAGGGAGAGCGCCGCCAACTCTCGTACAATCACGCACCGGCGTAGAGTAGAGCTGCTGCCCTCGATCGCCTCGCCATCCCCGGTCTCGGCTGCCGCTCACACGCCGCCGACACCTGAAGGCTGAACGGGTCCTGCTTCGGCTGAGGGCTCGGCGCTCGCCAGTCACCACTCATCTCTGCTTACGCCGTCAACGCTGGGTTCATCCAGAAGACGGCCACGCCCTGCTGCCGATCAGCCGCACCACCTGGACGGCCATGCCTGCCGCTGATCAACCGCAGCACCTGGACGAGGAAGCGGGAGGCCAACGAAGAAGTCATGCGTGATTACGCCTGCTAATCTTGCTGTTGCTGCTAGTTGCCTTCTAGCTAGTTTCGTCAGGTGCATGCACTGCCGGAGATGGGAGTATGCAGCCGTGATCGGACGATCAACATCAAGCCGCGGCCACGATAGAGATGCAGCTCGATCCATCCATAGTCCGGCAGGACGACGTACACGGGCGGGCATGGCGCGGCTGGTTGCCGACCTGCCGTGACACCGATCGCGGCGCCGTGATCGCCGACCTGCCGAGGGTGCCATGATCGCCGGTCAGCCGAGGACAACACAGGCGGCGCTACGAGCCTACGACAACAGATGCATCACATACGGAGTACGTACTATATGCTACGGACGGCCGTACTACGTGCGAGTGCGAAGGACTGAAGGAGCAGGCAGCCAGGCAGGAGCGCGCCATGCATTCGTGTGCATGCAGCCTGAGTATGTACCTGCATGTGTGTGCATGCAAGACGTGTCCGCGCGTGCACCGGCAATGACAAAGGAATGTCCTTTGGCATGACCTTTGTCTTACAGCGGGTGTTGGCACAGAATTAGCCGATGCTTATTCCTCAGATACCGTCATTGTTTCTTCTCCGAGAAAAGAAGTTGACGACCCATAGGCCTTCCACCTCCACACGGCATTGCTTTGTTAGGCTTTCGCCCATTGCGGAAAATTCTCCACTGCTGCCTCCCATAGGAGTCTGGGCCGTGTCTCAAGTCCCAGTGTGGCTGATCATCCTCTCCAACCAGCTACTGATCATCTCGCCTTGGTAAGCTATTTCCTCACCAACTAGCTAATTAGGCGCGAGCCCCTCTTGGGCCAATCGCCAACAGTACCCAGAACACAAGCAAAGCCACGTTGAGGCTGGTGATGAACCCGGCGGCCTTGACCATTGTTCAGGCGCTGATAAACTGAATCACCCCAGGACATGCACTTCTATCTACAGTCTACTCTACATGGCAGCAAGGGGGAGGCGACCGCGGCAGACGGCGTGGGGGCACCGGGGCCCCATGGCAGCGAGCGGGGGCGGGAAACGGGCGTTGGAGCAGTCGATGGACGTCTTGTGCCAACGCCCATGTGCCAGTGATGGGAGGGGGGTGGAGACGGGCGGTAACTGACGTCTTGTGCCAAGGCCCACATGCCAGTGATGGGAGGGGGAGACGATGTTGAGGTGGGGAAGGACTGACCAGGTTTGGGGCGACGAGTTGGCCGACAGGGTTCCCCAGCGGCGAGCCTGTTCTGGTGATGCGGGTCGGTCGGTGAGGGAGAGGGAGCTGAGGCGGTTTCAAGGGTGGTACAGTGGAGGTGGGTAGGGTGACTGGGCGGAGCTGGCGCCGTGCGTCGGTGGGAGTTCCACAACTGGGCCACGTGGAAAGGGTCGTCGTAGCGAGGGAGATGGTGCTTAGGGGAGGTTGGGGAGGAGCGGCGTAGCAGGACGGGGTCGGTGTTCACCTTGATTGGATGTGTGAGGCCATGGGGATGGGGATTGCGGTGAGGGAGGTGGCGGAGGGGGAGCTGCGACGATGGTACTCCTCGCGAGAGCGGAGTGTCGGCAGTGCGGCCGTGCAAAGAGTGGAGAAGAGGTGGAGTTCTGCGAGCTATGAGCGAGGAGGGAACGAGTGGAGCGGTACCTCCTTGTATAGGAGCCAAGGGAGGAAACAGCGACCGGCGGCGCTGTGCGCGCATAGGGTTGCCCAGCTGAGGCGACAATGATGGTGAGAAGGTGGTAGTGGCTTGCGGAGCGGCTACGAGTTAGTGGCTGGTGGAGGAGGACGCGCGTGCAGTCCATCGCGCGGAGGAAGGTGACGGGGAAGTGGCATGCGGCTGACAGGTGGGGGGCGGGGGGCAGTGAGGGAGAACAAAGGGGTGCATCGCACGGGAAAGAGGAGTGAGGCGTTGTCTCTCCCTCACCAAGAGTCAAGAATACGGGTACCATGTATAGCGGGCCTGGCTCATTAGGGGGGTTAGAAAAAGAGGAAGGGGGATTGGCCCCCACGCCGAGCCGAGGACAAGTATTGAGATCTAGATGCAATCTCGTGACAAGTTCAAGAAACGCCACTGAAATCTTCGCTTCCGATAATCTTCTGATAATCTAGATAGTACGTACAATCTAGAATTAGAATATAAATTAAAATATAGCAATAATGTTTGGATCCCATACGTCCTGGGCACATCCGGTACAGATACACAATTGACAAGACTAGAAACCGTTGCGCATTGACCATTCGGGTTCGTCCCAAGAATTCACCATTAGTCCATTACTAATGGCCTCCGTTCTGCAGAGCATAGCCAACTTCAATCCATCTCAGAGTCGAGAGCCAAGTGCATTGCCATCCAACCGAGATGCTCGGGCATCGATGAACGCGCATTATGGACAATTAATTTGTAGCAAATCAGAAATGATTTTATTCTTTGTTTTAGAAGCAAATGATGATTTTATTCTCAAGTTAATGCCTAGATACGGTTTGGTGGCATTAATAGATGACGATGCTCCTAGTAGCACAAAAAGGATAGAAAATATTTATCCAATTGAATGCAGATTTCACTATTTTCCTTGTCAATGCAAGCCCCCCTTCTCTTCCTAAAAATAAATCTTACGGATACCATCTGCTGGCACGCAGCCTGCCACGCAGAGAACCTGCCCTGCACTGCACCATGAGTTCAGCCATGGCACACCATGCTGCCCCGCTACTGCTACTCCTCGCCGTAGCCATCGCTCCAGGGCCCACCGTTGCCACCACTACACCCGCCATCAACGCGACGTGTACCGCGCTCGACGCCGGGCGCTACGACCATCCCTACAGCTACTGCGCGGGCGTGCTCTCCGCCGACCCGGCGGCCGCCGCCGCGACGGACGAGCGAGGGGTCGCGGCAGCCGCCATCAACGTTAGCGCGAGGGGAGCGGCCTCGACCTTGAGCGTCCTCACCGACCTCGTCGACGAGCTCGGCCGCTGCCGCGAGTACTACGGCAGTATGGTAGGGTCGCTGGCCGGCGTCTTCGACGACTTCCAAGCCGGGCGATTCGACGATGCGGCGCTTGCCAAGGCGCGCAGTGCCGCCGCCGTGCCTGAGAAATGCGACATAGTCCTGGTCCAGGGGAACGCCAAGAAGGACCCGTTCACTAAGGAGAACGTTGATAATAAAAGGTTGTCTGGCCTTGCAGGTGACATCGCGGCTCTCGCTACGAGTAGTAAGAAGGGTTAGGAAGTTGTTTTGGATCTCAATGTTTGCTCGATCGATGCTTCCTCTTCCTAGCTGGAGTGCTCGCTTTGAGATGGATCCGAGTGATAATTAAGATTATGCTGCGTGCGTGAATAAGTTTTGGTTTCTCGCTTTTGTACTGGTTAACATTCTGTTGTTGATCGTTTTTGACAAACCATCGTCTAATGACCATGTATGATTCTTAGCGCCGGCGGAGTTAGCACCTTTCGGCATCCTCGCGCCAGGTTGAGAAGCGGATGGACATGGATTCCTCAGGGGAAAAGTCTATCTCAGACCTCACTAGTGCCACTGGCTTATTTGCCGAGCTGTGGAATGTGCTGCTTCAGTCCCACAAAGGCCGGTCCCATGGTGGGCTTCTTTCTCACCAGGAGCCCAGAATACAGCCCATTAAATCCCTCGCTATGGCACGCATGTCGCGGTTTCCCAGCCCACGAGCACCAATTCCCCCACGCCCAGCGTCGTCCGGTTGACCTCCTTGCTGGGATCGGCGGCGTTCTACGCCGCGGCGAACCTCGCCGTGCTCCAGGGCAGGCTGGCCCGCCAGTTGAGCCAAACCGTCTCCGCAGGCTGATCATGGTGACACCGTCTTGTCTTCGTGGGCGAATTTGCCGTCGCGTGCTTGCGGCGCCATGCGTCTGCTCTCCGCCGATCCCTACACTACACCATCATGGTGCTTGGTATGCAAAACGCTTGAGACACCGCCTGTCCATTTTTCTAATGGTTTCATTTCTTAAGCATACATTCACCTTGTCCTGCATATGCCTTGGAATTTCTCAATTTTAATCTCGTACGGTAGCGTATATTGAACTACATACGCAAAGCTTGACTGGAACACATGAATTTTGAAAAACACAGTTTGCATTTGGAATATTGACTTTTGATCCCATCGATCTGAGATGTGCCATTTCGGTGCCACCCTGTTACAGATGGTCAATAGCTGCTCCATGTTACAGTATGGTAATATGTGTGTATGCAACTATGCAATTTTGGCACATTCATAGTGGAACCGTCGTTGCACCCAGGACGCCCAGGACTCCGTTACTACTTGTTTGGCCACACTTTTCTTTAGCAAACGTGCCTCTTGATCTAATACAACTCGGACATGGACATATTCTTGCATTGTGTTTTCGTCTAATGGTTGGTTGGTAGTCTACCCCGGTACTCGTTCCATTGGCAAATTTGTTTGGCTTTGGTTGGTCACGCTTTGCCTCCATCCGGCGGCCATCCCTCTCACTTGCCAAGCTTTTAGATTGAGAAAGGTTCACTGGTGGTGGCCAGCTAAATTGACATATCTGAGCAAATGCCAAGTTGTGGTGGTGATGTGATTTTTTTTTCTCGACTTCATGCATGCCTTCAAGGATTCTACAGTGAGGCGTTTATCGCTTTCAGTTATGTCACTGGGTAATGCAAATTGCTATTGCTTGTCCTAGCTATTAGGTTATGGCATCAGAAATAAAAACTATACCTCAAACAATCATATGGATGTGTTATTAGAAACCCACTAGTAAGTCTCAAGTAATCTTGAGTTCATGGATGGTGTGACATAGTGCAACACCAGGGACAGGAGACATGAAAAGTTCAGTGTTGAATATTCTAATGGGGTGGACTGGCAGGGACCAGGGTGAAAACTATCTGCCAAAGCGTTGTGTATGCAACAAGTGCTAGTATGCTGGCTTGTGCGTGTAGTGTGGACATGATTAGCATAAATGCCAAAGACACTTACCTGCATTCACTCAGGATATACTAAAATATAATCTTGCAGGCACGAGAAAGTATAGGAGAAGTTCCAGAGCCATGTTTGTTGTGTTGTCTCTATGGATAGCCTGTCCAAACTTGTCCATTAGCTCATTGTCTTGTGATTGACTGGCAGAGATTATGACGTCTGACTTATTTTGCACTTCTCAATCTTTGCATTTCTGATTTGCGCTGCGCCAATCTTATAAGTTTCTAATGGAGGTAATGGAAAGTGGTTTGGAAAATGGTCACAGCTGAACTTATTGCCTTTAAAGAAGATCAGCCTCAGTAGTTGCTATCTGTCAGCCGGTACCGAGGACCATCCATCCCTATCCACTTTGCTTTTAGCATCTTTCTACTCATCCAACATAAGCATGTAACGAACCCACCACCATGGCTGCCTCCGAAGCAATTCCCTCCCTTCTTTTTACGTGCCAAAGTTTTCTCCCTTCGGTGCTTCCTTTTGGTAATTTCCCTTTTCATTCAGCTCTTCTCTAGGTGGAGTCACCGGCGTCACGCTCAACAAAGAATTGAGTTCAGCTTCCATCTGGTGCCAATCTATAAGCAGTTGGCTGTTTTCCATTAGTATTTTTTTAGGACCCTAGAGTGTATTTGTAGAGTGGGCTAACTAGAGGGGAGAAGATGATGCTAATCTTTGTTTTCTAGCTGGCTTTGTGTAAGGCCCTGAAACCAATGGGCTTCGCTTGCGGCTTTCCATATTTCCTTCTTTATTCCAGTGCTGCTATCCTTTCACTCTTCTTCCTCTATGGCTCTATCTATGTTTTTTGGCTGTCATCTAGCAATGCCGATGGATAAGATGGTGACTCGGTGCAGCTGCCTAAGATAAACAAAGTCACAGAGCGATTATCAATCTTTACTTACTATACGCTACAGTGAAGACAAAGTCACAGAGCAATTATCAATCTTTACTTACTATACGCTACAATGAAGTTTCCGGTTGATGAATGAACTTAATTGGCATCAAAGTTTCTGGACCTTTTCATGATTCGTTTCTGCAAGTTGTGTAAGAAAACAAACAATTGAAAAAAATGTGGGGGAGAGGGGAATAGAAGAAGTTGCTTTAAGTAGTCGTGAACCGCTTTTCAATGAGCAATTTTCTCATAGACTGCGAAATTGTACTCTAAGAATACATGTGCATTGTGGTGGACCTGTGCCATGATTCTTTTTTTAGTACATGGCATACAAGTAAGGTGTGATCAATGCAAACGACTTTAATCTTGTACACAACATTAGATTCATTGATAGCATACAACTTTTTCCCATGCTTACCTATGAACTCTAATGGTTTCCTTTGTACCGTATATTATTATCAAGCAAAGAATCATGCATGTAGACATACTTGGCCGCTCAAAACTTCCAGCCTCCAACTCTACTGCTATCGCCATGCATGGGACATGGTTACTTTTGGAAGAACGCCTATTAACCCATTTGCCTGCATCAAACTAACAGTCATCAAATCTAGTTATTAGTTTGCTACCTTATTGAAAACCAGATAATAAGCAGTAACACATTCCGTGGAGCTGGTGACGAAAGAGGATCTGAAAATGCATGCAGTACTCCTATGCAATAACAAGCGTTGCCCATTTCATGTGATTGCCATCAAGTGGGGTGGGGTGGAGAAGGGCTGAAGAGGTTGGCCTGCCTTCATGTGGTTCGCAAAGTCCAAATCAATTCCTGTCTTCAGTCTTTCCTTTTTTTTTCCCCTTCTCCCCCTTCTCTTTTCCTCTCCAGTACCCTAGTGTCCCTATTCATGTTTTTGAATGGGGGAATCATCAGTAGGTGAGCGAGTGCTGGGCTGGCCTCGATCCTGGCTCCCATCAGGACGGCATCAAAAGACAGTGCAATGGTGGTGTGGACTAGATGGGCAATGCAAGCACAGGGTGGGAGTCCCAGCAGGACCGACCCGTTGGAAGGGCATGCCAGGGGGAACACGTTAGTTGACAATAATATCGGGCCATCGCAGTTTAGGTATCTGACCGGCGCGGCGCTCCTCACCAGAAGGGAGTAATGGTCGCGCTGCTGCCGCGCTGCGTGCTGCGGTGGGCGGTAGAAACAAATCTGAGGACAGGCGCCCATCAGAGGCCATGCATATGCATGCACGGCATCATGGAAGCTGCATAGGGAAGGACCAATGGCACATGCCCTTGCAGATCTTGAAACCCTTTCCTTAATCCTTTTTCATTACAGTGCCTCTATTGTTGCTTGCTTGCTTGCTTTGCGTCTGAAGCATCCTGATAACCTGGAACAAGTCTCCACTGATAATAGCAGAGAGACTGCTTCAAATCTCAGGATGGGTATTTTTTAACGACACACAGTAAACTGATGGGTACGTTTCGTGCATCAGACATCAGAGGGAGGATAGCCATTTTGTGTGAAATGCTAGGGCTATATATTACTAAGTGCATCGATTGGGTGATTTTTGGTTTAGTTGTGGCATCAAATCATGACCTTGGATCCGGCAGGAGGATAGCGCTGTGACAGCCCAGCTTTGGTTCCGTGTGCAGTCGTATGATGTAGGTACACACACAGACACAGTGGCACACATACACGCGCACACTCCCATTTCTTGAAGATCGCACGCATCCAAGATGAGTCAGGCACTGTGGCCTGTGGTGCCTGCCTGACTGGTGAGAGAGAGGGAAGCAAGGTTGGCGAGACAGGGGAGCTGTTGAGACCAGAGAGGTGGTGGTGTGGTGTGACCTTGAGCTTGCCCACATGAGAGAGATCAGAAGAGTGCAATAATATAAAGGCAGTGCATGTGATGGCGATTGGCGAGATTGGTGCTCCTCCAGGAAACACTCTCATCAGTCTCCTGCGGCATCACTTACCATAATTAAAGGCTGAAACGCATAAGCTGTACTGAGCTGAGCCCGTGGTGTTTATCCAACCAAGAAGCAGCACGATATCAAAGACATTAGGGGAGAGGAGATGCGAATGCAAGGCAAGAAAAAGGATGGGAAAAAGAGTGGAGACAAGGATGGCAATGCGAGCAACAGCAGAGTAGGTGGCGGCTAAAGACCGGCCGGCCGGCCGGGAGGAGCGTGGCGTGGAGAAGTGTGAGCTTGGGGCCAAAGGAAAGGGGCGCTGCTGGCTCTGACAGCACCCATATGCTTGGGTTTGAGAAACTGCATTTAGTGGAGAAAGACACCGGTGGTGATGGCCATGATTCGCGAGAATTGTGAAAGCGCTATCCTTAGCACTAAGCGTGAGCTTGATTCTACAGTTTGGCAGCCTTGCACTGTGACAGCACCCTGCCTAGCCTATCTATCTAGTCGCCGCTAATAACCTACCCGCAGTGAAACTTGACCTGAAAGCTCCTGTGGTGCTGAGCTGCTGCTCAAAGTGGCATGCAGACTGTTCAGATAGATGCTCCAAGGCGCCTTTCTTCGTGTCTTGATGCCTTGACGGTATCTGCTGGAGCATATGCATATCTGCATCTACCTGCATACTCCATGTTGGCAGGCATTTCTGCATTTACTTGCACACATCTGGACAGTTGTAGGACGAGCATATACCGATTACTACGACAATCCTGCAATTGTATCTGAATTATTGCAGATGTGAATATATCCGATTCCTCATGAATTGACATTTCCCTGGCCGGCCCCTGTAAAATTCCCAGGCCAGCAGCAATAATGCTCGCTCGCTCCCTCGGTCGGTCGGTTGGGTGGAGTGGAGTGGTCTCTGAAAGCAGGGAATGCCCTTTGGCACCAGCCCTGGCCTGCCAATTTGAAGGGGCATATCATATACAATGCCTCAGTTGCTGTTGCACCGTCGTCTGCTCATCGGCAATCGGCATCGCACCTCTGCCTCTGCCTCTCTCATAGTCTCATCCACCAAGGTCGCCCGTTGCTCCCCCCACTTTGTTCAGATCTCTTTGGTCTCTTCTTTCCTTAAAGCATGGGGAAAAATAAATACCCCGCTGGCTGCTGCCGCCTGCGGTGCGGAGCATGAGGTGGTGGGGTTGGCTTGGCGTGCCATGGGAATTCGGTTCCTGTCTATCCACCCTCTGCTCTGCCGCACTGCATGCGCTTGCCTTTGCTTGCCCTCCTCATGCATGGTAACCATGGTTTGGGGTTGGCTTCATGCCATCTTTCTGCTATTCAAGGATGTCACATGAAGCTTGCCGATCAGTGTGAGGAGCACGTCGTATATACATACGGTCCCCCCCCCCCCCCCCACGGACGGAGAGCTGTAGCCGTGTTAATGGCCTTTGGATCTTTTGGATGGCGATGGGGGATCGGCGGTCATTCTCCTGTCCTCTGCGAATTGATTGCGGTACGTGGTGAAACATGCATGGCAGCGGTAACGGTGTTACTGTGCGTGTGCTCCTGAACCGGTTCCTGAAGAGACAACAGCAATATGAACAAAAATGGGGCGCGCCTGCAGCTATACTGCTAGACGGCTTACCTGTAGCTAGCTTGCCTGCTGCATTACTGTATTTGATCGCCCGTAGTGATAGTATGCGTGCACAGGGTACGCGCGCGTCGGCCATGATTGCTTTGCTGCTGCATTCCCGCCATTATGTATAAATATATAAACCATGTGGAGTATTTCTTTCGGCTAGTATAGCTAGTGTGCGTGCCATCATAGGATACGGCGGTCGACCGGTGCTGCGTGCGTTTTCGTTGAGTGGTTCGCCATCAGCTAGCTTCGCTCTCAGCGCGCGGAAATATTCACACACAAAGTGCCGTGTCTTATTGAGGCTGACAACCACCTCCGGTTGAGGCATCCAACTCATTTCTGAATTCCCAACCCCGAATACCCGACGGATGGCCATCTTTATTTGATTAAGAAGTACGTGGGCGGGAGAGCAGTGGCAATAAGCAACACTCTCCGCAGCCTGACACAGACTGTCTTTCTCTCTAAATATATATATGTTTCCTTTTTCCTTTTATTCCTACAGTTGTATATGTACACTGTACTACTAGCAGAGATGCGATGAGATGAGAAGCCAGCCGGCCGGCATCTCGAGAAGTCCACATCAGCTGCACGCTAGGTCATCTTTTGTGAGCAACCGAGCCCAAATTAAAGCTCCATGCAGGGACAGACAGTGGGCGAGCGATCGACTCCATTTACAAAGCCGAGGCAGCTGGAGAGACCTGGATGCATGCATGGATTCTGGAATCCGCCGTCCGTCCCTAGCTATCTATACGCCCGGCCCGGTTACAAATGACGCATGGAGCCAGCCACGAGCTGTTCCGAGAGAAAACAACAGCAGCAACGTCTCCGCTGCAGCCGGACAACTAGGCGAGCGGCCGGTAGCACAAGGCCGCGCGCCTCACGTCACGGCAACGGCACATGGCCGCCCTCCCTCAGCTCAGGGTCAGGGGTCGTGAGGGCTGGCTGCACGTGTTTTGGACCGTCTGATCCTGTGTGATTGGGGGTGGGAGATTAAAAGTAAGCGGGAGCTGTTAGCTGATCTAGTAGCCTGGATAAGCACGCATCTGATGCATGCAGAGATGCAGGCCTGAACTGAAGCAACGCAACGCAACGCAACGCAACGCTAGCTGCTTGACTGGTCGTCGTTGAAGCGAAGGGAGGTGTGCGATCGAGATCGATCGATCGGATTCGGAGATGATAATTCATTCATCGGGGGTGGTGGCGTGGTGCGTAGCCCGGCTAGCAGCTAGCCTAGCTGCGCCTGCGCACATCCAAATTCCAGGCCACCACCACTGGCCGGCCGGGATATATAATTATTCATCATGTCCATGCATGACAATCTGCTGACTTGTCCCGTTTTGTCATGTGCGTGAGCGTGACAATGGAACCACACCAGCAAGCGCACGACGCATATATGGATGGCAGCACCAGGCGTGCGAGCCAGAGGAGTTTCCAGCAATGTGCTAGCTGATTCGTAAGCACTCGCTAGCTTAGCTCGTTCAAACCCACAATAATGCACGGCGTACGTACATATTAACATATATACTGTACGTGTCTAGCTACCCCTCTTCTTTTATTTCTTCCCCTGTGAGGGGGGCTAGTCAATGATGTACCTGTACTACTTGCTTTTACGTACTAGTACGTACTTGGGAAATGGATAAGTACACGATAAGTTCCTCGCTTAAAATAAGTACATGGCCATATGTTTCTTGAGGAACAGCTACCTAGCTGCCGCTCTCGACGACGACAGAGAACGAAACCTGTCGATCGATTTTCCGTTTAAGCATCCTATTATTATACCATAAATAAATTTATGAGAGAAAATGACATCGGTGTTATCCTCACCCACAAAACCGGCCGTATTTAGGCATCAGGGACCAGAAATCTCCATACAAATATCGCGCATGATTGCGTTGCATTGTACGCATCCTGCATATATAGGATCGGAGCTAGCTAGAGAAGAAATACTCCTAAGCTACTAGCAGCAGCGAGACAAAACCACTACTCGCTAAATAGCAGCAAGCATACATCCACGCACGCCACCGGCCGTACCCGGCGGCCATGCATGCCCTGTAGTTTGAACCCGACAAACAAATGCAATTCAATTCCAAGGCTAGCTAGCTATTACCACCATGATGTGTGTATATATGCATCCGTTGTTTTGTCGTCGGCGATTGACCCGATAATTTTGGCCACATTATAATTATATTCTCCCAAACGGTTCTGTCACGGGGCCGGGGGAGGGGCCGCGCCATTTTAGAAATATGGTTGCCCTCACGTCAGCTCCGAGAGGAGGTTGTGGCCATTTTCTCCATCGCAGCAGCAGCAGCATGTAGCGCACGGCAGGCATGGGATGTCATGTATTGGCTGCAGGTACGCAGTCGTGGAGATAAACTAAACCCGGCCAGGCCAGCGCGTTTCGGCTTCCGATGTCAAAGCGGAGTGCGCGTGCATCATCGCCAGTAGCCGTCAAACAAGAGGTGCTTGCCAAGTCTATGGCTGTGTGCACAAGGTTTTAAGATTTCCATAGCAGCGTCGCCGCGATTATTGCCGCCGTGTCATGAAATTTGCGGCATCGCTCGCACGCGGTCATATGTGTGCCGGGCCAGAGGTCGGTATGTAGGCCCCGTATGTACTCGTATACGTAACTGGGAGGTTAGGTACGGTGCGCCCTATTTTTTTTACACCGTGCATGACGTATTGACATCTGAAAATAGGTCATGCATATATATGCAGGTTTGAAGTGGACCATATTCATTAATAGCGATGAATAATTCGACGTTCTAAAAACCTATACGCTAAAAAACACTTATAAAAACATATGCAAACTTCTATCTAAATATACATAAATGCTTTTTCTGTATATCAACAAGAAAGTTGCAACAATGTGAAAGTGAATAGAGATACCTCTCTTGCAGATACAACTCGGCCTCATTTTACCAGGTATTGAGAAGACGTATTAGCCTTTACTCCATTCCTTATTGGTGCCTTCACTCCTTGCAGTGATGCTCAAATACGAGGGCCAAGCTTTCGGTTGGGTAACTCTATCTCTTTGATAGTCATAGGCTTTCCCACACGCGATTTGCTTTCTGATCGCCGCTAAGCCTCTCCCGGACATGTACATTGGCATCTTCACTCAATTGGGGCTTTGGCTAAAATGCCGAGGACATCCACACCCCTAGCGTGTATGTCTTCTATGGCATCTCTGATCAATAAACTGTTACTGTCATTATAATGTTGTCTATGTTGTCATTGAACCATTAAAACCACTTTAACGGTTTAACCATACAGTAGGTCCATCATCCTTACGCCTGTCTCAATAACGCATATGTGTCACATGCCATGAAATTTCTGTGAGAAAAGAAAAGAAACTAAATCTTATTAAGTTCTAATAAACGTAGTGAACGGCTCAGAAAATCTTTGCTGGATGTGGGGGCGACGTGGAGATCGATCGAGAGAGTGCATGTAGACGGGCAGACGGCATACATACACGACCTGGACGGGTGTGGCTCACGTACGCCTCCGATCCCACGTTGCAATCAAAGTTTACGTCCGGACGTACAAGCAGGGCTAATTAAACTTGGTGGCATATGCTGATATATATGCCTACCCTACACATCGGACATCGCATCGCGCGCGTCACTGGGCAGCGCGGCGCCGGTACGGTGGGCACCCGATGCATGGGCCGGCCGTTGTGAGTTAACGGACGGCTGGTGGTCTCGCCGAGACGCTCGATTCCGCCCGCGTTTCGGTGCTTCTCCTACTTGCAAATTAAAGCCATGGGAGCGAGCGAGCTACCTCGGCAAAAGCAGCAAAAAGGACCAAAGGTTGGCGCGAGGCTACGGTAGTCCACTCGCGCGAGGGCAAAGACGACCTCCTCCGATTCGATTCCATCGGCCGGCGGCCACCCGTTCCCCGCGCCGCCGTCCTTTCTCGTCTCGATCGTCCGCGCCCCGCCGCCGGCCTCCGTCTAAAGTCGCTTGTTGAGACGTACGCATGCATGAGAATTGGAAAAGAAGTCGCGGTCGCTCGGCATGCACGCCGTGCTGGACGCCGCGCCCGCAGTGGAGTCGGCAGGAAAGAAAGCGAGGAGAAGAGAGCCCCAGGCCCCAGCTGGGGAATTGAAAAGAAGACCCCGCGCGCCGGGTCAGGGACCGGGACCGGGAGGGAGCCCGCAAGGATACGTCGGCGTCGAGGGATCGACGACGCAGGATGCACGCACACGAGCGCAGTTTGTGAAACAATCTGAAGCGCGTGCTTCCGTTCGGAAATCATGCGGTATACACATGTTGGTGATATAACTGATAAGGATGGGCAGCGGTCGACGACGACGAAACCGTAAGTGTGACGGGCGGGCGGAGTTTGGTTATTGGGTCTCGGACGGCTCCAAAGAATCCAGCTTGCGCGGGCGGGCGACGTGCCCGTGCAGGAGACGGCCGGCCGGTGTGCTGTGTCTGTGTGTGTGGCGTGGTGGCAAGACTGAATCGTGCATGCATGCTATGCGCTCACGAGAGACCGATGAAAATAAACTACTCTAGACCAGACTTGTTGCGCGCAGAGGAACAGTGCTAAAACTGTTGGGGTTCAGTTCTATATGGCACCCGGCGCCGTTGCTAGCTAGGTAGGAGGACTATAGTAGTTGGTCAGGTCATATGCATGACCTGACCTCCGCTGCTCCACATGCATCTCCATGTGTATGTATAGCCCGGCCGGCCTGGCGCTGGTGGTGGGCGGTATGGTCCAAGCTACCGTATGGGCACCGGAGAGCGCAACGAACGGGCGCGATGATGACCACGACGATCATACACTATGCGTGTAACTGTGCTCAGCTCGACAGGTAGGCTGTTCCGCGCGCTTCAAATGTCAAGACGGGGCGCGCTCGTTGTCGCATTTGACGGTGACCACGCACGGCCGGCCCGTGCGTGAACGGGGAGGGAAGGGAACAGCTCGCGAGCTGAGCCATCATGTTTGTCCGGAGACGGAGAGATGGAGAGTGGGCTCGGCACATGCATGCGTCCGCTCCGTCCCTCCATAGATTACGCGTGATTCGGCTCCATTCGGCGGTGCGGCCTAATATATACGCACGGCGGGGCTTGCCGCTGCGCGCGCTGAAACGTTCGTATGCGTGCGTGCACTGCCACCCCGGACAGAGCCAGAGCTGCTGCTTTCTTGTTTTTACTGGCCAGCCCTCAGCTCGGTGGTATAATGTACAGGTACAGCCAGCGTGTAACGTGTGGCGTGCGTACTGATCACGTAGCCGGCCGGTCGTGGTAGCCCACACATATATAACAACGACGCGTGGCGCAACTTGGTCTTGGCGATGTGAAGGTACGTACATACGGTACGTATCACCCCACACCAGACCAGACGTACGTTTAGGCGGCGATGTATTCACAATCGTTGTATAGCTAGCTAAACAGGTAGTTCTTCATCGGGCGCCATCGCTGATATGGACGTCCCGTACGTACTTTTCAGACTTGATGATAAATTAATTAACAACACCGTACGTTGTTGATCGAGTAGTACTCCTACGTACGCCGAACAGCAACCAGCCAACCTGCAGTCTAGTTAATCAATCCGTTCCCGCCAGACGATAGTCATCTTAGATCGGTCTATATCGAGCTAAAACATTCACACCAGAACAAATTGAAGGAGCGGATCAAATTCCATGGCTGCGAAACGGATGATCGAGGAAGGTGCCATGCCGCCACGCATGACAGCAACAACCACTAGAGAGCTAGCAGCCCAGCACGCGCCGCGCGAGTCCACCATGCGCGACGAGAGAACGAGAAGAGGAACCGGTAAAGAATCGCAACCTCTCACGTTACGACCAGCGAGTTAGGCGGGACCCAAGCGTTTGAAAGCGGGGGCAGCTCCGAGGACAGACAGGCACAGGGGGGGATCGGATCACATGCCAGTGCCACGCCCCCGCCCGGCCCATCCTATCCACCGGGAACGGGAAATACTTGCGATGCCTGCCTCTGCCTGCCATCAATCAAGGCCGCGGCCGGCACGCCATGCATGGCATCAAGAGCAGAGGCAGATCGAGGCAGAGGCCTGTCGTCGTCCCCCTCCCACCCGCCGCGCGCCTCTCAATTACCACACCAGCCCCAGCCACCACCCACCATCACCAGCGCCGATGCGAAGCGGCCCGCCGGGCTCCCGGCCGTGTGGCGTGACGACGTCGCGCGTTTTAATCCATGCGTGCGCGCCGGGTTTGACCGGCCGCTCACGCGCGAGAGCGAGTGGAGCTGACCTGGCTGCGCCTGATGGCCCAATCAACAGACCCAGCTGGGAAGAAACACGGATGCCCACCCTGCCCGGCTGCTCGGCCGCGTCTCTCCGTGTGTGTACGCGCGGGCTAATCGATCCGCTATATACCATTACCAACCTGCTGTCTCTGTCCTGTTTGGATAGTGTGTTGGTTCGGTGCGATTGGCATTCCAAACACACATTGGATTTGACCAGCAGTCCGGGCATGCGTACTACGTTTCCGATCGAGTACTACTGCTGCTGCTGCTGCTACTTGGATCGCGTGGCGCCACGACCATGCCCATGATAGGCGCTGCGCATGCATGCATAAGGACTGTTCGTTCCTTTTTAGCTAGTCTAGATGGTCTCGCCTCTTAAACTTGCCAAATGGTCGCTCTCCACCATTACTTCTCCAGAGATGGCAGCAATTAGCAAAGCAGCAGCTAGCGCTAATAACCCAGATTTCCTGTCGCCACTGATGACTACTTTACGTTTTTTTTTCCCACCTAGCCAGCCTCCGATCCAGATGGCCGTAGAAGTAAAACCTACAAGTAGAAGGCTAGAATCAATCGCAATCACGTGGCGGCCGGGTGCATCGTCGAGGAGACGACGCAAAGAAAGAAAAAAAAGGCAGGCGTGCCAAATAGAACGGGCCGGGGTACAAAAATAATTGGCTGGCACCACGGATGGATCGGAGGTTGTTTGCAAGGAAGGTAGATGCAGGCAGCGATGCATCAGCTGACAGACACCGCACCCTTGGGAACAAAGATGGCAGCATTTGATTCTTTCTAGCTATCCAGCCGGCTCTCTTTTGCATCTTTCGATCTCTGGAAATATTCTGGAGGGCAAGGGTATTTCCTCCTCCTTTTTTCACTGCTGCCTTTATAATTATAAACATATATGCTTCTTGCTTCAATCGCCGTGCGTGCCTGTGAAAGGAGAGGGAGGGAGGGCGCTTGTTCTAGGTAGTAGTTGTCCTAATGATGTTTACCAAATCTCAATCAACTCGCAACCAGAACGTACGTAGTACTGGTCAATAAACTCTAACTGCATCTATCTAGCTTTGGGGCCTACGCACGCCAATGCTTGCTAGTACTTGGCAGTTAAGCTATGCATGTATGCGCGCGGATGCTGCTGGGCTAGCTAGGAAGAACCAACTGGAAAGCAACAATTATTTTCTATCAAATATAGTAAGAGTATGTAGTAGTGTGCAAGGAGGTAAGCACGTACGCGTCCTTGTCCCTTGCATTGTTACTGTTGATCTCTCCAATTCAAACACGATCGACGTGCGTGCGTGCTATATATGATGACTGCTTTAATAATTTCAGATCATGCCCCCTACATCATTTTAGCACCCAGGTGTATTTGGAGATTAATTATATTATCAGTATATGGTTGGATATGAAACTAGCTAGACACAATCAAATCCTGAAGAAAGGTTAAAGAAGGGAAATGGATCGGCGAAGCAAATGTGCCGTTTATTAAAGCATTCGGCGGTCAATTCATCATTTTGCATTCACGGAGTTCCAAAATTCCAAACCAAAGCGGTTGACAACCACTAAGGAATAGGTCGGACGCCTCAATCTCCATCGGATTCCTAGGATATTTTTTCCCTAAAAAAAGAATTCTTTCACAAGACAATGAAAGTGTTGAAAACGAAAGGAGGTTCAAACAAGTGCCTCCAATAAAACCATACAGAGCTCCAGAACAAGACACCGCTTTTCTTCTCCTCCAGAAAAATAAAGCCTTCTTATCAACAACATGCGCATGGAAATGAAGCAGCACTGGAAATCCAACGATTGATTGATGCTGCGTATTTACACGCGTAGCTTATCCGCCCAAGAGAAGCGACGAGACATGTTTCTTACCGCCACCAGCGCTTGATTGAACATCGACAGCTGGGGGCTGAAGGCGCAAGGAAAATCATGTTTTGGAAGATTCTAGCGTAGAGTACGTGCAAATTTGAAGTTTATCACTTGACTTTGAGTGTTTCTTTGATCAACGTCAAATCGTGAATGCGCTATCCCCTTTTTGCATTTTCCACAAACAGTTTAATTACTACTCACATCATTACGCTACACATATATAAATCTCTATATGAGATGCATGGATGAAATGCTACCATGATAAAATAACCCCTTGCAGCAAGTTTGGACGTGGATGTTGCAGCTCGGAAATTGAGATTTGAAATTAGGTTTTCTACAATAAATATTCAGCTTTATATCTAAATTATTCACAGCTACCAACTAAAAATAAAATAATAAATCCTCATCCAAATTAGCAATGCGTGCCATTAATGAGAAAACAAATAGCCAAAATAATTCTATGTATTTTATTAAATCGCTAACCATTGCTTTGCCTACCAACTTTTAACATACGACTAGAATGCTGCATCGAATCGTGCATTGGTACAGCACGGAGATTACACCAAACTGACCATTTGCTGTTTCCGATTTGATTCGCCTAAAATGACAGTCCCCCATATTCTAGCCCCTGCAAGTAAGATGCCACTAATAAATGGCGTCGGCCTAAATTAGACGACGCGAACATTTATGGTCGATATCTTTAGCTGGTTTGCACAGACGCTTGCTTGGCAGAGCATTCTACCGCGCCCATTTTATTCTGGCTGGCAGCCCAGGTATCACAGTTTTTTTCTTTTTTTGCAAGAAGACTAACGGCTACGCTAGGGTATCAATTCAAGGAAGGTTTCTAGTGGTACCTATACCCTCCCTGACTTTTCCAAACGCCTCCGCCATCATTATTGCGTAGCGAAACCCGGCCGATCGATGGCAGCCCCCGGCCGCGAAACCACCCATGTTAATCCCCCCCGCATTTACGCCACCAAATCGCGCTGTAAATCTCGCCCCCCACGTCCGTCCTCCACCACCTAATTTTAACCATCCGTCCGTATCTTCGTCGCCACGCACGCACACACGACCACGAGCAATTTTAGCCTCCAGCGCCCTCTTCTCCTCCCCGGCCGTTGGCCGCCGAGGCAGCGCAGCGCGCGACGCGATCTCTCTCTCTCTCTCTCTCTCCCCGTCCCGCTCGGCCAGTCCACCTCCGCGCGAGGCGACGCGAGGCGAGGGAGGTTTTTAAAAGCGAGCGTGCAAAGTGGGTGCGGGGAATTGGACTCGGCTCCGCCTCCGCTACAGCCTATTAAAACCACGAGTGGAAGTTTTCTTCTCCATGACCTCCCGCCCGCCCGCTGCGCCAACCCACCACCCATCCGTTTCTCGTTCCCTCTTGCCTCTGCCTGCCCTCCCCTCCTTAACAATGGCAGTACAGGCGCAGTACCCATCCAATCTCCTCTTCCACCACAGGTGCGCCTCCTCCTCCTGCCCCTCTCGGCCTAGGGAGCGGTTCCCGCTGTTGAGAGGTCTTGGATTGGTTGGCTAGTGCCGGTCTCTCTCTCTCACTCACGCTCCGTCGTGTGGTGTTTGTCGCAGAGGTGAGCCGGAGAGGAAGGAGATGGACATGCCCAGGCCGCCGCAGTTCGCCGGAGTCTCCCCAGCGGCAGTCTACTTCTCCAGCGCCGGAGGTGTGTGTGTGCGCCTGACTGATGCTAGACAGGAGGAGGAGGAGGAGGACGTCGTGAGCGGCGAGCCTGTAATTCGTGTTCTTGGATCGTACGTGACGGTTTCGGTTTCTTGCAGCGAGCGCCAACAATCGGAGGAAGCGGCCGAGGGACGCCATGGCGCCGGCGAAAGAGGACTACGTCAATCTGTTCACTCTCCAGCCGCAGCAGTCGACGCCGTTCCTCAACATGGCCGCGCACTTCCAGAGCCAGAACAGGGTCTCGTTGTCCCCGTCCCCCGCCGCCACCGCCACCGCCACCGCGCTCGTGTCCACTGGCCTCCGCCTCGCATTCGACGGGCAGCAGCAGCAGGAGACGGACAGCAAACAGATGAATGCCTTGCGCTACTCGTCGTCGCCATCGCTGTTCGCCTCCGTCTCCGACGAGCTTGCCGCGCAGGTGAAACAGCACGACGACGAGATCGACCGATTCATCCGCGAACAGGTAACCAACCTCCGTTCCGCTCTCGATTCTCATCGCCAGGCTCGTTCCGTTCCATCCTGACGGCTGGCTGACGTGCGTTCTTGGGGTCAGGGCGAGCAGCTCAGGCGTGCGATGGCCGATCGGCTGCGGCGCCACAACCGGGCGATTCTGGTGAAGGCCGACCAGTCCGCGGCGCGCCGGCTGCGGGAGAAGGCGGCGGAAGCGGAGCGCGAGGCGCGGCGCGGCGCGGAGCTGGAGGAGCAGCTCGCGCGCCTCCGCGGCGAGGCGGCGGCGTGGCAGGCCAAGGCGCTGTCGGAGCAGGCCGCCGCGGTCACCCTCCACGCGCAGCTCCAGCAGGCGGCGGCCGCGGCGCGGGCGTCGGTCGAGGAGCTCGCCGCGGCGGGCGACGCGGGCCCCGCGGAGTCCTCGTCGTCGGCGTACGTGGACCCTCGCCGCGCTGGGCCGGAGCCGTCGGACCGCGCGTGCCTGGGCTGCCGCCTCAGGCCGGCCTCCGTGGTGCTCCTCCCCTGCAGGCACCTCCCCCTCTGCGGCGAGTGCTTCGCCGCCGGCGACGCGGACGCCGCCATGGCGTGCCCCGTGTGCCTGTGCGTGCGGACGGGCAGCGTGGAGGCCATCCTCTGCTGAGCTGTTCCCCCGCCCGCCTCGCCCGGCCCATCCGTCTCGTGAGCCGGTGAGTGCATGGTGATGTGCAGGAATCCCAGAAAAAGAAAACGAGAGAGGAAAAAAAAAGAATCAGTCGTAGGAAAGCTAGAATTTTCTTTTTCTTTCCTGTTTTTGTTCATATCAATTCCCAGCTCCCTCCTCTGCCTTGGAGTTGGAGTGTCCCTTCCTCAAATCTCCTTTTTATTATACTAGATGTTTAGGAGAATTCAATTGATAAGTTCATTGTTAATAGCAAGTGCAGCAGGTGAACCGTAGCCTTGATGATCATCGTCTCTCTTTCTCTCGATCTGTCGCTTTCGCGTTCCTTCCCGGGGACACTAATAAGGGCTTCCATGTTCGCGCCTAATTTGCTCCTGCTGTTTGTCTTGACGTCCTCGCAACCTGATATATGGCGACGGCATGCCATGCCGGGGTGACTGACGAGTGATCGCAACCGCCGTGCCCACTCGTGACGTCGCCCGTCTGCTCTGATGCGACGCGGGGCCTGCAGCGGCATTGCCCAAATCCCGGGAGAAATGGCGAGATTTCCGTATCGCAGCGGGCGACGGAGGCTGGCCGGTTAACGCTTTGCCGAGCCCGGCGTTGGAGGAGGAGGAGGAACCGGCCGAGACCGACGAACGGAAGTGGTGGGAAGCGCATCCCTCTCCCTCCCCCCGCGCGCGAGGGTGGCGGGGCAGTTAATTGCGGGGCCCCGGGAGAAGATGCGTGCCCCACCAGTCTGTGGCAGGCAGCCTTCACGTTGGGAAGCGGATCTGAGGTGGCACAGGGCGCGTGATCTACTGATCTGTCAGTCAGCAGCCTGCCACGAGGAATGGCCGGGCAGGGGTGGGTGGGTGGGTGGAGGCCTGTCAGACTGTCACTGTGGCTTGAGCGGCGGCAGCGGCAGCGCCTCCTCCCGTGCCAAACAACGCCTGCTATACGCCGGGATCGATCGCAACTCGCATCGGCACGGCAGTCGTCGGCACCGCCACCTTCAAGCGCACCACATGCCATGCCCGTCTTCTTTCTACGCTACTCGTACGTAGCATGGTTCGTACTCCAACTCGCCGCCTTCGCCGTCTTGACGTGCGCACCTCCAAAAGCCTTAAAGCTCTGTACCGGCTCCAAGACTTTATCGGCAATTGAAGGAGGCCATGCCGGCCGTGGAGCGCGCGCGCGCGCGCATGAATCCGAGCGTCAGTTTCTAATGAATAGATTAGTCCGTCCAAAGCGTACTAGTAATTCCCCCCCGTCAGTACGCCTCATAAAGGCCCGTCGTCCTGCTACACGCATTAACCGATGCGCGCATCATGCTGTGGCACGAACCCGTCGTCGCAGTGATGCTGCCGGGAGAGAATTCGGACGGGGCACGTCGCGTGGGTACCGCCAGAGCGGCAGTACCAGTGACGACCACCACGGCTTTGCAGCGCTTTGCTTGTGACTTGTGCAATGGCACCGTGACCCAACTGCGTGCCCTCAATTATATCGCCCCCATGCCATGCGTCCCGTCTAGTCCACCATATGCGCTTTTATCCTCAAGCCGATGAGTGCCTGAGACTGGCGGGGGATATGGATCTGTCGTGCGGTTAGTATATATCTGATCACGAGGTTACAGGGAATTAGTCGTCGCTAGCTGTTACGGCCAATGCAAAGATCTGACCTGCACTAGCTGCTGCTTCACGGATCACGGGATAGATTACTGCGTGCGAATCACATCGTCGTCGCTTCATATATATATCGATCTGATCATGCTGCGAATTGCGATGGTTCGATGTGCATGCATGCGTCGTATTCCATTCCACGCCGTCCGCGTGCCCTACCGGCTGATTCGGGGAGAAGAATCGAGGAAAGGAACGCTTCCACAGAAAGGCTGTGTGTGGATGCGCATGCGCGGATGGAGTGGAAACCTGCCCAAAAATTAAGCTTACGCCTCATGGACTACTCCCGATAATGTTTACAATCACATGCGTTAGTTTGTCAACCAGCCCATTACCCATGGATGCATATTATGGACGCAGAAATTATTATTAGGTGCCTATTAAGCTAGTTGAGACGTTGACCGTATGTGAAGATAACCACCGGTATCTGGTATATACGCAACACTTGTAGTTAGAATATGTCTGAGTGTGCAGCTTTGTGTCAACGTTTGCCTTCTCCCCTTAGATCAGCAAAATGAGTGAGATTTTTTTCTTTTTTGTGGCACATGACATGACGTGTTCCCTTGTGTTGAGATAAAATTTGATTTTTTTTGGTTTTTAATTAGAACGGTTTTGTAATTAATTGTCAAAACGGTACACTTACTTTGGTTGTATGGCCTTAAACAAAAGTGGCAATTAGCTCATAACGAGGGTCATTGTGTGAAAAAAGGTAACAATTAGGAAAGAAAAGGCAAACATTAATGGTAGATAATGGAAGAGAAAATAAAATGTACTACCTTCATCCTCGTATGTAAGTAATATATTTTAATTTGTCCATTGGTCAAACTAACTTCATGAAGAAAATAATAACATATACCACATCATGGAAGTAGACTATATATAATGATGCTCATTTAATGTGGTACTTATTATTATTCTAAAAGTTTGGTATTACAATTTTTTATACTAGTCCATCAACCGGTGCTCTCGCACGGATTAGAGTTTTGCGATATATATATTTAATCTTTAGTAATATTAAAGTGATTGTTTTAATTCATCTTTCGTAATGGCATTGTGGATAATTTATATGCAATTAGGTAGTTTGTATTCAGATTTAGAGTATATTTTAATTCAAATTTTATAATCGCACGTTGAATAATTTATATGCAAATTTAGGGGGCCTATTATTCATATTTTATAATGGTATGGTGGGTAATTTTTATGCAATATTTAGGAAGTTATTTTACTTAATATTTCATAATGGTATGGTGGGTAAATTTTTTTGAAAATATAATGGATCTAATGACTAATACTATTAGAGCGACATGATAGGTGGCTGGATGTTTCTGATTTTTGTGAGAATTTTTAAGATTTATATTTTTTTCTGCCGTGTTTCGTGATAATTAACATGGAGACTCTAAAAATAATTTTCAATTGGTAATAGTAAGATTTCAAGACAGATGTAGTATACGCAAAACCACAAAGAAAAAAAAAACACAAACCGCAACAAAAAAAAAATCAGCTGCCACAAAACATCTATATGGCTCAATAGCAGTAGCACAGAAAGCATCGGCCGATGTAGAAAGAGGAAAACCAGCTAACTGCGTGATGCATGGCTGTACAAATAAACCGGCCCGATATAGTTGAGAAGAACGACGTGTTGGCCGTGGGTACTGGGTTGTGGGAACGGAAGGCATAGCATCCGCGGTACCGAAGGCAAGCCTGCATATGCAATGGCCAAATATGGGATGTAGCGTGCTGAATCGCCAGCTGCCGCCATGCTTAACGGGCCTTAAATTTTGTTTTGGGCTCAAATGACGGTGAATTCCGGAGCCGTTTCCAGCTTATTTTGGGTGTGGGTGACATCACGCGTCACGCCCAACACATCATCTTTCCTCCTATATGTCAGGAATATTTATAATCTTTTAGGTCCATCCCGATGACGGAGTAAAAAGGATTGTCCTATCCCTATTCATCTACTATTTTAATTACTTTTTTTTCTATCTGCAGTAGCGCTGCAGTATCAAACAGTGTTATAGACAGTTTTTTACCCATCTTTTTACTCCTCCGTTGGCCTTGTTCTTACGCCGTCCACTGACAATCGACCCATAGCGTCATCATCTTCCATCTCGCGAATAAAATCTTTCGCCCCCGCGGCCCGCGCACCACACAGGACCATTAGAAATGCTCTAGTGCCACCGCCCGTCCGTCCGTCACGCCGAAATCTTGTAACACCACCACCGTCCGTGCGTAATTCCGGTCCAGCTCGGTCATCACGGGGTCAAGTCGTCAAGGTCTCCCATCATCATCAAACAACAGCAAAAAGGACATGGGAGACTTGGTTCCAAGTCGGGTCAACACCCAGCCACACGGCGGAACGGAACGACCTCGTCGGTTACGTTGCGCTGTCGGAACGCGTGCCTGGATCGGTCCACCCACCGTAAAAAGCTCACTAAAACCAACGACGCCACTACAAGGGGGGCACGGCGAGGCGCGTGGTGTACTGGTGAAGGCGGGCACAGCGAGCAGAGCACAAAGCAATGCGGCAGCCGGTAGCAGTAGCCGCGCGCGCGCGCGCGCGTGTGCCGGCGCGTGTCGCCGATTCGGCGTCGCACTGCGTCGTCGCCCTCGTCGCGTGCACAGCTTCTATTCCTCGCCAATCCCCCCAGTTTTTCCCGCGGACTTCCGGTCCGAAAGAGGAAACATCAAACATGCGTTCGTCGCCGGCTCCCTAGCCTGTCCGCCTGTTTCCATCGTCGAGCCAACATCTCCTCTCAGAAGACAAAGAACTAAAACTACGGCAGTGACCGGCAGTAGCAGTACAATCACAGAACGTTCTACGTACAAACGGAGATTACCAGGCTGTCCCGATCCCGCGAATACAACACGTGGCGACACCGGCGCACTAAACTAAGCAGGCAGCGACGCCGCCGGGATCGTAGGGCGCCCCCCACGGAATCGAGTACGGGCAATAAACAATCGGGTGGCCGCAGTTGTACAGATCTTCCAGTGGATTCGGCGGCATCGCAGTTCACAACGCCGGCGCCACCAAGGCGAGGCAAGAGGGCCAGGGGCCCTGGCACGCGGGTATGCGAACAAAACCGGCACTGCTGCTCTCTTGTTGCCCCCAGCGGTGCTCGTACAGCCGGTTGCGATGCCATGCGATGCAGCGGTGCGAGGGAAGGGACACGACACGAGACAAGGGGGAGGAAGGAGAAGAGGTTCCTGGAAATCTAGCCGTGGTTTCTCGCGCGTCCACCGGCACCTAACCTAACTCGACAGCCACCTTTTCCGTCCTCCCCTGCCCCCGCTCCTTTTTATTACGCCTTTATAAGAGGGAAAGGGAAGGCTTTCGTCCTCAGTTCCTCTGCTCGTCGTTGCTCGGCACCAAGCTTTTGGGCCTGTTCAGTTCACTGGTTCAGTATAGCAGCGCACTTACTCATGCCCACTTCGGGGTTCAGGGCTCGCCTCCAACGCCGAAAAGAAAAGGGAATGGTCCTTCTCGTCTTCCTCTCCATTCTTCGATATCGAGCCGCTCAACGGCGGCGAGACCTGCCGCCTCGCCATGGACGCCTGCTCCCTCTGCGGAAAGCGGCTCGCCGGGGACTGCGACATCTTCATGTACAGGTCTGAGCCTTGCACACCTACCTGCGTGATTCCTCCGACTCTTCCGATCGACGCAATGAGGTTTTGTTTCTTGGTTATTCTTGGTGGTATTCTGATTTCTGACTGTTTTCGTTGCGAACAACAACAGAGGCGACACGCCGTTCTGCAGCGAGGAGTGCCGGTACCGCCAGATGGTCAGGGACGATGTGGGCGCGGGGAACAAGAAGAAGAAGAAGCAGAAGCAGCACTCGATGGCGGAGCGTCCCGCAAGGGACGAGCAGCAGCGCCATAATAGGCACGAGACGACGGACGCCGCGGAGCCCGCCCACGTCCCGCTCGCGCCGAACGTGCCCGTTGCGATCTGATCAGCGTGCGTGGAGCTCACCTCACCCGATCGGCTTGACAAGGAACCCAACTGTCAGGTCGAGCAGAGAGCCGAGGAGCGGCAGATCAGAGGACCTCGAGCACCTTTGCGGCCTCCCTTTTTCGTAGATGTACATCACCTTTTTGTACTGACGTGGGGAGCGTGAGAAATGGGTTGCGTTTTTTTGGTGTTGTGCCCTTTGTCCCCCTTGCAATCTTGCTTCAACACCTGGCTTGAACATCCTTCCTGCCTTCCTCGGGATAAATGTGTGCGCCGATGTGAATTTGAGCTTAGCTATAAGCTATGTTGATATCAGAATTAGTTGAAGTAGTATTATTACTCTGATGAGAAGAACCGGATGGTATTCCTTGGTTTTTGCTTCCCTTTTTTAGGAGAGAGATGCATGGTTTAACTGTTTTTTAGGGGAAGATGCATGGTTTAGCTGCTTCGGCGAGTACAAAATTTTGCTGAAGAATGTGTGCAGCCCACCTACTAGTTCCTAACCGGCAATAGTGCTAGGAGATGCCGGCCCGTTGTCCCTGGCCCCCCGCACTGGACCCGTCGAATCTCAAGAGAGCCAAGGGCGCACTTGACGACACGGACGGACAAACAAATTGCTGCTGCCCCGAACCAAAGGGCCAATCCGGCGGCTCCACTAGGCCCACGCAGATTCGCCGGGCGGCGCATGGCCAGTTCCTCTCCGATCCACGTCGCACGCGCACATTTCGTCATAACGCGACCTGGCACGGGCACAACAGACTTGCCACCTTGTTGCGTTGCACCAGCCATATACACCAGGGCCTGGCACCGCTTCAACGCGCGCGTCCAGGTAAACTGCAAGACTGCAACTGCAACCGCGTGCACGTCGCGAAAAGGCTCTCTAGCAACGGCGACGTCCACACTCCACAGCACACTAGCACAGCACGTTCCGCCTACGCCAGACGTTCCCCGTCGCGTTCCCCGGCCGGCGAAAACGACGCCGCGGTGGCGCAACAGGTGCGCGGGGGGGCTGTTTGTACGCTCTATCAGTTTCATCGACGACGCCACGGTCGTGCGCCTGGCCCTGCCTCGCGTCGCCGTCGTGAATTAACAATGTGTGCAGCATATATAGCGCGGCTTTGTTTGGCTTGGTAAAAAGGGGTTAATTGGTGACGCGTCATGTCGTCCGTAGAATTGCGCCCCCACTTCACGTTTTGAATAATAACGATTCTTACCTCATGCAGCTTAAGCGTTACTGGTTGCTAGTGAAAGGGAGATAGTGAGAGCAATTATTTTTGCCCAAAAAAAAGATGGAAGGCATGTACCCAGCGTACTGGGGGTGTCATGACAGTGACAATTGACATGGACGTACCACAAGTATAATGCCGAAGAACCTATATTTTTCTAAATAAGTCTACTATACATTCATACTTTGTCTGAACTGCACATATTTAGCCTTGACTTTCTTAAAAATTCCATATCCGCCCTCAAGTTTGCTAGAGTCCTATGCATGAAATCGCAATGGAACTTAAGATAAAAATGACAAAAAAAAGGCTCTTAAAAACAAAACACACGCAATGAGGTTCATTCATGTCGTAATCTTCTTCCTCCTACTACTCGCCATAGGCCGGCACCCCATTTAGGGCCTCCTTGGAACGAAGGAAATTCATATGATGCTTGATTCTTAGAAATTTTGCAGAATATAGTATTTTACAGAAAACACATGATTCGATAAAAATTCCCGCAATCCGAAGGAGCTTCGATATCTACATTTCTCAAAATTATATTGTAACACAAACATATTAGGTATAGGAAAAAAGCACATTCGCATGGAATTCAATAGTGGTGTCACTAGTATCCATATTCTTGTCAGATACATATATAAATCAAATAGATCGGGTTCACATTCGGATATCTACTCGATTTAAATGTCTATAAGTATACATCCAAGATATATAGGTATAATGAGAGACCAAAATATATGTATACTTCACTACATACAAAAACAAAAACAAAAAAGTGCATTGTTAGTCATATTAACAATATAAACTATAAACCATGCACCAATAGCTAATTTAATCATGAGCGCACCATTATTGATATTAATTCCAACTCAAAATAAATAAATGACAATCAACTAATTGTTAGTCATTAGTATTAGAACATAATTTTATATACATTTAAATAATATAGTTGTTTAGATGCTCATATATCAACGAATACTCACATGTATAAATATATGAATGCACACGCTACCTCTATAAGCACCTCCATAAGTCTTGGACAGGCTCTAACACTAGTTATTTAACCAGCTGAGCTACGCTTTATTTGATCGAACAATGTTTAATTAATTATAGACACAACAGAAAATAGAACAACAAATGGTATGCTTATCACTCCAGCCATATTTAAAACTACAAACACCACTTATTATCAGACCAAAAATCCAATACGACAAAGTTGGCACTATCCCCTTTTTCCCAGTGACCCTATCGTTTTGACTAAACCCAATCTTGCAGTACTTAAAACTTGTTCAACTCGTAATTTGCACACAAATTCAAACGGTATTGGTGTGAGACCAAGCAAGGCTGCATTGCTCTGCTCACCCGGGTCACTTGTTTATTAGGGCCACCCCCAAATATTCCTGCAGCCAATTGAGCTCTAGAAGCATACTAATATATATAGCTACCAATTGGATGGACCATGTACTTTGATCAACTACTAAAGTACCGATGGGAAGCGAATAGAATACGTAGATTTGGTGTTCCAAGAGCCCACGAGGTGCTGCTGGCCGTTTAATATCAGGCCACTATGCCACCTTGCACCCTGGTTTTGCTCGGCCGCCGGATTCGCCACACAGCACTCAAAGGAGCCAGCTTTAGATTTTTGTTGCAACTTGGCCAGTTGCCTAACCACCTTCCTCTTGTTCTCTTTGGAGGATCCACCTCCTATTGGAGGATGTTTGCATTGTTAGATCGTGGCTCCCTGTGATTGTATTGTAAGGAACCTTCAGTGTGTGTGCACCTTCAGGCTCCAGCTTTATTTCTTGTTCACTGACTGGCTTGCCAATTTTCTAGAGTATTTTTATCTATAACAAAGGCACCGTGGTAATAACATCTCCCAAGACGTATAAGTATGTTAAAGTTAAAGATATCGTGGCGTCTCGTCTTTTGGAAACCCACTTTATTATTTATTTATTTTGCAATCATTTTCTGGCAATATACATGTTCTCCTAAAGTCACAATATATTATATGACAATCATCGAGTCTGATTTAACATATCCAGATTTTATTTCAGGCACGCTTGAACCAAAATATAAGTGTCACTTTCAGTAACAAAAAAAAATGATACATCCCCTCAAAAGCGTATCCTCGACAACACATGTTTGTTGTAGTAGTTTAGTGAACACACCCTCGTTAGTTCATCAGAACTCATGTGCTTATCTGTTACCTTATTATTTGGGTAATAAAATGAACCTCCATATCAATTCTTAAGGCCTAAAAATTATCACGTCAAAAAGAGTAAATAAATTAACCCATCTAAATATTGATAAATTACCTCAGCCTCAATTGCCATTAAAGACAAAAAACTTATACCTAATATTTCTCTATTGCCTACCTATGTTGTTATTAAAGAATTACCCACCACTAACATTACATAAAATCTAATAACAAATATCCATATACCTATTTTTCTATTACTTATCCATGACATTGTTAAATAATATAAGTCCAACTATCTTTATGACATCCATGTGCATTTAAATATGCAAAGTTTACTTAGAAAGTTGCAAATTAAATAATCTTTTGATGTCAAATACAATAGAAAAATAAATAAAGTTCAATATGGGAGTTTAAAACAATAAAATGAATAAAAGATAGCTTCTTCATGTTAGCCGAGTAAAAAGCATAGTTCAATACAAGAACCTTAAAAATTAACACAAAAGCAAACGATAAGGAGATAAGGATAAAAAAAATAGGATGACCCATTTATTCATATTTGGAAAAGTGCAGGTACTCTCTTAGTGAAAAAACGAAATATAATCTATGATCTCTTCATCCTAAAATATATGATGTAGAGGTTTTATAATCACGATTATTATCGTTCTACAACAATGGAAGGTTGACTCGGTGTTGGACGATACTACATAATCAATGGAGACAACCTAATATACATGAAATAAAAAGAGTAAAACATTATCGATCTATAAGAGACTACCAAGATGGACATCTATACGAGACTACCTAGATGGACATAGGTAGCGGTTGCTGTTTGCATCCGATGACTATCATGTCTTTAGTTCATCTTTAATAATTAATATTGTGGTGGATGTATAGTTGTTTTAGAAAGTAAAATACATCTTGTAACTGCTATTGTCAGAGGCTACCTGATCGATAACCAGATGTTTCTAATTTTGTGAAAATTTCTATACCTTTTTAGCATTTCTCGTAAATAGAGCTAACTTTGGAGCCTTTAATTAGTAAGATTAAAAAGGTTTTTGTTCATTTTAATATTCTTAGCATACTAGAGGAAAAAGCATAGAGACACCTAAAAACCCCAATAACGCAAACCAAAGCAGAAGTTCAACCTCCACATTGACAATGTATGGAAAAAAAAAACACCTCGAAAACTGAAGTCTAGTTTGTTTAACCTTGTAATGAAAGGGATTGGGTGGATTGGAAAGGAATGGAGTGTGTTTAAATCTAGATAGATCAAAATCCCTTCCAATCCACTCAATCCGAGTTTATTCAAACTAGGCCTGACGCTATGCGCAGGTGCTCCGTGGAACATCACAAAATAGAGGGTCCAAAACGAAAAGCGCACGCTTGCCCTGCCCTCGTCGCCTTTATAAGGAAAATCTCTCTCGTCTCTCCCGAACTCCACCACCACCTTCTTCTTCCTCCCATGCCCTAGCCCCGGCCAAGAAACAGCAAGTGGAGAGGAACCCACCGGGGGAACGAGACAGGAAAGATACCGATGGAGGACCACTACTATCCCAACTCATGGGAGGCCAGCAGCTACGTCGCGGCGGGCTTCCCAGGCGGCAACACCACTCCGTCGCCGAGGACCGCCCGCCGTGCGTCCCGCGTCGACGCCGACGCCGGCGAGCTCCACGACCACCATCAACACTACCTCGACGCCTGTTTCCGGTGCGGGAGTAATCTTGGCGGGAACAAGGACATCTTCATGTACAGGTAACCGTCAAACGCCAACTCATCAGTACCCATATGAGAGAACTTGCGAATAGCCGCCGTTCTGGTTGTGGTTGTGATGGACGTACGCGCCCGCGCGCGCGTGGTTATTATCCAGGGGCGACACCCCGTTCTGCAGCGACGAGTGCCGGCAGCAGCAGATCGAGGCCGACGAGGCGAGGGAGAAGCGGTCCAGACATCCCGCCGCCACGAAGAGGGAGCAGGAGCGGGAGGAGCGGCGGCAGCAGAGCAGCAGCCCGCGGAGGATTCCCCTCTGGGCGCGGTAATCGACCATCAATCGAGCCAACAGCATCTAGAACAGCTCAGAATGATTAATCATTCCCCTCTGCGCGCGCATATATTGCGCATGTCGACCGCGCCTCAACGTCGACGTCACGCATGTGGCCTCCAGCTATAGCCTACATAGCTTGTTTGTTTGCGGCTTGCCTCGCCGGAATCGCCAATCGGCGGCGGCTTTGTCTCGGAGAAAGAACAGATCGTCTTGGCCGGTTTTTGTGTGGGTTGCCGCACTCAGTAGTACAGATCCTTGTTCCGTTGCTCGGCGCAACCAAGCGCCTGCAGCTGGTCTGTTTTGCAGGTGTGCGATTGCCATGTACTCCTACTATTCAACATTCTGGTACCAAAATATGAGCTGTGGTCTATACAGTATATCAGTTTGAGTTTTGCAACACACAATCCTACCCTGCAGGTCCCCTCGCTCGGACGTCAGTACTAGGTCCAAAGCACCTAAACCAATTATTCGTGTGCCTCCCTGGCATACATAATACCCATTCAGTATATAGTACTATCTCACTTGTTGCAAGTCATGGGCCTTTTCTTTCTTTTTCGAAACTGCTAACTGCGGGACAATCATGTCACTTTCTTGTTTTTTCATGAGCTAATTATCAGAAAACATTTCATCCAAGTAAGCAAAAAACTGAGAGTGCACAAAACTTTGTTCAGAAAGATACTAAGGAACAACACCGGCAGAAACGCGGACGGCTACGGGTCCGTACTGTTCGTACGGATCGGAGGACATGCCACAGGAATCCATCTCAAAACACTGCAAGATCTCTTCTGAGTTCTGACTTGACGGGCAGCCAGAAACGGTCATATATATAATTCCCCAGCAGGGCTAAATGCTAATGGAACACTACTACTTCTGAAAGTTCTGTTTGGAGTAAACAAATCCCCCCCACGCACCGGCACTAATGAGTGATGATGATCGATGAGCTCCGACGGTCGATCATTTCATTGGCACCGTTGGCGCTTTGCAAGTTGCAGCCTTGCATGTGCCCACCTCGATGGGAATCGTTTTAGGCAACCTATGCGCCCTAAAAAACCCCACACTTGCGGAGCTTGAGAGCTTCCCCCCGCGCAAGATTCTTGACACGTTACGACATCTCAGCAGCCGAGGGAGGGAGGAGCTGGGGCGATTCGCCCCCCGCCACCGCCGGCGCCTCGTGCCGGGCGTTCGGGGCGCACAACGTGATGAGCGCCCCCGCACGTGTGGCGCATCGCACCGCGGCGCCAGCTATAGGCCCTCCCTGGGCGCGCACCGGCCGGCTGCTAGCTATTCCTCCCTGGGCGCTGCAGCCGCCATGTGAGGGCCCGGTGCCCACTCGCCGAGCGATCGACCGAACGGCGACGCCGGGATAGTTTATTGATTAGCCACTCGATTACTACAGTATAAATCTGTTGATTGCGAAATGGACGCCGGAACGTATAGGAGAACGTCAGTTGTGCTGTTGTTTACGAGAAGCAGCGTGCACGGAACCATTTGCTCGATCGTCGTCACCACTGGCACTTCGGTTACCGGCCGGAACAGTGTAGTCCGAGTGACTGTGTGTGTAGCAAGTGGTTACCCTATCTTTGGGCGAGATGCGAGGTAAATAATAGAGCTGTATGCCAGAGCAGCACGAGGCAGCTCTCTGCTCTGGCATGCCAGATTTAACCACATGCAACCAACCAGTGGCCGGCCGTGCCAGATACGACGGGTTGGTTAATTAACCGCCGTGCCGTTGCCTTCCTTGGCGCGTTTAAAACCGCGGCCCTCGGCGCGTCCTCCCTCCCAAGCCCCAGCTGCCGTCCTGCGCCTCCGTGTGCGGTGTGACAGCTCCTGGACCGCAGGACCGGGCCCCCGCGCGCGCGCGCTCTACGTGCCAGGGACGCCCGCCCGCCCGCCCGCCGATGGAGTTCACGTCGTCCTACTTCCACGCCTTCGGCAACCCGGACTTCGCGGCGGTGTTCTCGGACGGCGGCGGCGGCGGCAGCGCGCAGGCCCACCGGCCGCGGCGCTCTGCCGACGGCGGCGGCGGCGCGAGGGCGGAGGACGAGGGCAGGAGCCCCGCGGCGAGGCGCGCGCCGTCCATGTTCTGCGTCCCCGACACGGAGGCCGAGGAGCCCAACTGCTTCCTGGACGAGTGCACCCTCTGCCGCAAGGCGCTCTGCGGCGACATCTTCATGTACAGGTCCGGCGTCTGGGTCTGCCACATGCAATGCATTGTTTCCTACACACGCACAGCTTCCATTGAAGGATGATTAACATTGGATGGGTGGAGCAGAGGGGACACGCCGTTCTGCAGCGACGATTGCAGGAGGGAGCAGATCGAGATGGACCGCGCGAGGCACCGGAGGAAGAAGCAGCACTCCCTCCTGATGGCGCAGCAGCAGGCGGCGGCGGCGGCGGCGGCGATGGCGCAGAGGGACCACCGTCCCCAGCGGCAGCTCCAGCCACAGCACTAGACGACTGGCGGTTGCGGACGTCCCCCCACGTACCCAAGGATGACAAGTGAATTCTTGCACGTTCCTAGTACTACTAGACAAGGATTCTCGATCTCCTCCTCCTCCAGTCCTCATGTCTTCGATCAGGGACCAACAAGTAGCCCACGGCCATGCATTGTATTGTTTCCGTCTGTACCCGACGTGAAACGAAACGACCAAGGATTTCTTGTGTCCTGCAATCGCAGTGAGCAACCCCGAGCACCGCTCGTTTTTTTGTTTGATGATTCCCGATCAAAATCTTCCATACCGAGTCCGCCCGTGCTTCCCTTCCCGCGGAAGAATCGAGCGCGGTTTTTGAACAAAGATCTTTAATTTGGCTTGAACTTCGTGGAACGTTGCGGGGGGGAAAAAAAACATGTTTCGTACTGCTGCCGCGCGCGCTACAGTCACGGTGAGACGCGGCCCCAATAATAGTAGCAGGCGGCTTGACATGCCAGGCCCAGGACCGAATTGATTGGAGAGCAAGTGACAACGAAGCGCGAAGAAAGTGTGCGGGGACTCGACAGGAATCTCGCGATCTCTGCTGCATGTGCAACCAAACCGTGCGCCGCGGGTTGAGGAATCCAGTCCGGGAGACCGCAGTTCGAAGCGGTCTTGGCCCACGCCACAGAGCAAAGCAGCCATCGCTGGCTCGCTGCAGGGCTGACGCGTCGACATCGGCAGCTCAACTACTCGCGCAAAACGCACCCCATTGACCCCAAAGTCTCGTCGGCCTCTCGATCGCGGTCCATGTCGCACGCCCAGCACCGACGAGAATCTGTGCCTCTCTTCTCGCTCAAGGCCCGTGGCGCCAGACTTCTAGAGCAGGTTCGTGAACGAACCGGCCTTGATTGATACGGCAGTCGGCAGGCACATGGAAAATTAAGAGGAAAAAAAACTGGGATGGGGGCCTCCAAGCTGAGCTTGACAGCGGATCCATGTACATGCTGTACAATCTCTTCACAGCTGGGCTGTGACCTCCCCAACCGCCAAGGACCCGTGGAGACCTCGCTGGCGAGTGGGGCCGGCCACCAGACGGGCCCCCCACGCGACGTCGTGACTCGCGACAGTCTCCCCGAGTCCCGGGGACGCGGGAGCGCAGCAAGTGGACGCGGATCGGGAGCGTGGGGCCCGCGGATCCGCACCCCGGGCCCCCGGCCGTGACCATCGCGCCGGCCTCCCTCGGGTTCCAGCACTCCAGGCGTCCAGTTCCAGGTAACGCCTGCCCCACTGACAGGCGGTCCCAGCGCGATCTCCACGCGGTCTCCTCCGGCTCCCGGCTGCCTGCCTGCCTCCCCACCCCGCATTATTAAATGCCACCGGCGCCACCTTGCCCCGCTGCCTCATCACGCAAAATTTGACGCAGACCCACGCCACGCGCGAGGAACAGCACGGGTGGCAGGAGAATCGCGGGGGAGGGAAAAGTGCACGGACCATTTTGCGGGAGCTACATCCTGCAGAGGCGAGGAGGCAGATCGACGAGTCCCCTGATCTCGCCGCCGGTGGGGAGCTGGGAGGAGCAGGCCGCCGCACGCTTCGTTCCCCTTCGTCCTCCTCCTCGGGCGTTGCCATCTATCGTCGATCCATGGGAGGAGCGGCGGGCAACGGCGCGCATTTCTTGGACGCCTGCTTCCTCTGCCGGAAGCCGCTCGCCGGCAACCGCGACATCTTCATGTACAGGTACGTAGCGCGATCCGTCCCCCGCCCCTTCCTTTGTTTTCCTTTGTTTCCCGTCCTAGATAGAGCTGACCAGCCTTGCATGCCGGCGGACAGAGGGGACACGGCGTTCTGCAGCGACGAGTGCCGGAGCGCGCAGATGGCGGCGGACGAGGCGGCGGAGAGGAAGGCGGCCAAGGCGGTGACGCATGGGGCCTTGCCCGCCAGGGAAGCGGCGGAAGGCCCACAGGAGCGCGGCAAGGTCCGGGCCGGGTCCGTCCTGGCCCTGTAACCAGGAGGAGAGCCTACGCATCGCATGGCCCATGGCGTTTCTTCTTCTTTTTTTTTTTCCCCGTCTTTCCCTCTACCTTACGAAACGCACCACCGGAGTCGTCATCGCTCTCGTGTACACGGGTTTGTGTTTTTTTTGTTGATGAAAACCCTTGGGATCATAGAGCGGATGGTGTGTTGGTTGGTGAATGGTCATCCATGTGTACACTGCACGTACTGGTACGTACCTTGTCATGTAAGTATTGTTATTAGTCACTATATGTATTTGGTTTAGACAAAGCAAATAGTTGATCAATAAGATGATTAGCGCAAACAACCGTGCTGTGTGGAAACGCTGTATTGCGCTATGAAATGCTGATCCGTCCCTGTCTCTGTACGTATGGTTATTATATCGCGTGTACGAAAAAGTTTCCAGTATGTACCGCGTGTTCGGTGGTGCCATCGATCATTTGATGCAACCGGACGGCGCTAGCAGAGCAGGTGGCTACTGGCGCTGGAGACACCTCACACCATGAACGCTGACCTGACCACTGTGCGCTGATGCTAAGCCCTCTACTCCCTGCAGCATTTATATTCGTGACGTGCTGTGTGCGACCCTGACTTCCTCGCAATAAAAGATTAAGAAAACCCTGACGGTCATCCTTCACCTGCTCGTGCAAACAGACGTACGAAGTGGACCAATCTGATCATTGACGAGTCGATTAAGAAACGGGTGAGTGAATCCCTGATGAATGCTTGCTCGATCTGTCACCGTAACCGAGTGGAGTTTGACGTCGCACACCGTGGCAGACGTACGTAGAGATCCATCATCCACGGGAACGAACGCTGTTACATTCTTGATTCTTTGCATCGCAGCGCAGCTGATGGTGTCGCGTCACATGCGGACGCCAAACGCATCTCGCATCGCAGGCGCCCCACCCGGGCGTGCGGTGCATGCCGAGCTGCCGACATGTAGGCAAGCGCACACATGCTCTTGGCGCGGCACGCATGAATGATTAGCCAGAGATTGGAAAGGGGACGCGCGACCTGCCGAGCCATGCTTGAGCCTGACCGATCACGCTTCACAACACAAGACGAGACCCCGGCAGCGGGCCGCCGGCCGGTGCACTGGCTCCAGCTGCTCCACTAAAGAAAAGGTGGCAGTGGCAGCAACAGTAGGCGGGGGCAGAATCGGCGGAGTGGCCGGCCGCGCTGGGTCACCCGTCGCCGTCAGTTTCGCCTGTCTTGGCCGGCCGGGGCGGCACAGGTCGGGGCAAATGGACGAGCCTCCGTGACGCACGCCCGGCGGAAAAGGGGAACAGCCAATAGGGCGTCAAGACGCGTGGGTCTCGGACTGTAGGCTGCAGCACAGGCACAGTGTCGTCTGTCGAGGCATCAACCAGGGTCGGGGTCTCGGGGAGGAGGAGAGCGCGCCGTATAATAAGGATGCTCTCACTCGCTGTCGCAGACACAGTCACAGGGCGGAATGACGAATCGTGCAAAACTGGATCCAAATCGGGAATCACAATAAAGAGTTTGACACATCAAGTCAGTTTCTTGTCCATTTCTCCGCGGGTAACCAGAGGGTCCATTTCTCCTCGGGTCGTTCCTAAATCCTAGGAGAGTGACCCTGGTTCATCAGTTCATGCGAAGACTGAAGAGTGAAGGGAATTCCTAGATCAAGTGCTGTCATGTACATGGGCTTTTGATGGACGCCATAAGAAGCCCATTGACATGCGGTGAGGCCTCATTAGGATCTTGTTCCTTCGTTGGGAGATACATTGGGCCATTTTCATGGGCCGGATAACGCTGTTTTTTATTTTATTTTATGTTGCGAACTTTATACTCCTAAAAATATGAAAAGATGACCCTGGAAATTTCTAAACATAATTTCTGCTCACCATTCGGATGATTAACGCAGTAAGTTATCAGTTAAAAACGGTCTGAATAAAAATGTACTATTCCGTGACAAAATATATTTTTCTTTGAATTTCTTGAACATACGAGTGTTTCCTTTCTCTACAACTTTCCTGCAAACAATAAATGAAATAAAGAATTAAAAAAACGGGGATGGGGGAGCACAGCACATAGCAAAGCCCCCCCCACAAAACCCTACCCTCACTCCACCGCTCGCGTCGCACGGGAAGACTAGTATGCTCGCCGCCGCCTGGAGGCTGTCGCAGCGAGCCGTCACGTCTCCCCTCCTTGGCATCGGGCGATCCCAAATCCGGAGCTCTTTCCCCACCATGGCGTCTCTCTCGCCGGCAGCCGCCGCCTCGCCCAAGAGGCTGAGGGTCTACTCGTCTGCCGCCGGCGACAGCGACGGTGCGGGGAGCGGCAAGCGCGTCGGCACCCATAACGGCAGCTTCCACTGCGACGAGGCGCTCGGCTGCTTCCTCATCCGCCTAACCTCCCAGTTCGCCGGCGCCGACGTCGTCCGTACCCGGGACTCCCAGGTCCATTTCTCGCTCCGCTACCGGCTCGGTTACTCTAGCGTTCCTAGGTGTTCCCCACGTTCCATGTTTTGCCCCCTTCCCGACTGATTTTTAGTTGGTGAAGGTTGCCTGCGCCTAGGCCTTGCTGAGTTGCAATTAGGTCCACACGCACCCTAGATACATACGAAGTTATGTCACTGATTGGTGTTCATATTTCCGGATTCCTTGTGCCCATGTGCAGTGCACTAATACTGTCAGAATAATGGATAAGGGTGTTTCTCTCCAAAACAATTAGTGATACCCCTGCTCCTGCTTAGATTTCGCTCCACTGTATTAGAAATTCTGAATTGAAACCGTAGAAATTTGATGAAGCTGCGTGCTACTTCCAGTAAACCGGGAGATAAAATTCGACTTATCTGTATATCTTCTTAATGTGTTGCTTTGTTTAACATGCTGTTGAATTTCCTTCATATGCATGACGGTATGCTGGATCTCCTTCATTGCTCGTATGTCTGTTTTTGTAGTGGTTAATCTGTCAGGACACCTGTGTGTACTGTCAAAATGGGCACGTGTGTGTCATTGCCAAGTCCTTTTTATTTTTTTCCTTTTAAAAAACTTGGCATGCACTTGCGAATGATACTGCTACAGTGTATCCTCATATTGCACTCATTCATTTGCCTATCTTCATGTACCTCACTGTAGATCCTGGAAACACTGGATGCTGTGCTTGATGTTGGTGGTGTATATGATCCCAGCCGCCATCGATATGATCATCACCAGAAGGGATTCAATGAGGTTTTTGGACATGGATTTAACACAAAACTTAGCAGTGCTGGACTTGTCTACAAGGTACTTACTCCACATGTACAATGCACAATGCTGAAATTCCTGTCCGCACAGCCCTGATAATTAGCAATTGCAATAGTATGCAGTGATGAATGAAGTCCTATATAGTAAAATTTTGTTGCAAAGTTTGGTAACATCACCTAAATGGTTTCTAACCGCACTGTAGCATAGGCGGATCCTTGGTCCCATTTAATAACATATGCATAACTTTTGTTTTGTATTTTCAGCCTTGCTATGATGTACTAGATTATCGAAGATTGTCATTGCTAGTGTAGTAGTAGCTTTTTTATCTTTGATTTTTACTGTTATAGAATGTTTCTAATTGAAACTTGCCCGTATTTTGCAGCACTTTGGCAAGGAGATAATTGCTAAGGAGCTGGGGGTGAATGAGGAGCATGACGATGTTCACCGCTTGTATCTTGCAATATATAAAAGCTTTGTTGAGGTGCGAATCTGATTGCATAACCAGTGTACTCCAGTATACTTCTTTTGGTATATTGTGAGTAAATGTCTAAATTAGTCCTTGCGCTATCTTTTTACTCTCTCTTTATTATATTTATAAAACAATGGTGCCATTATGAACTCCTTGTTTTCGTCCTACAAATTTTAGAACTATTTATCGGGAGCTCCATGCTCAAGTCAACTATTGAGGCCTTACGTTCTGTTCTTTTGCATTCAACATAGATTATTTTGATTGAATCTCGTGAACATGAATGGCTAATGTACCTTTTCTCATTAGTTGCGGACTTGGTAATATTTTCAGAGATTCAGTCACATGTGACGTATAATGTATTGGCATATGAGTCTGTTTCTGCACCTAGGGTTGATGATAATCCCACCTTGCTCTGCCCATCCTGGTAGAATAAACTCAATCAAGTTATTGAGATGACACATTTATCCTCTTCTTTAATCTGAAAAGAAGTGTTAATGAACCAAACATCACTGCTCGCTGCTTCTGCTGCATTTGTTTATCGTTTACAAACTTCAATACCTTAACTACCATCTGACGTCAAGTTTCTGAGACATATCTAGTTGTGCTTTGTTAGTTATCCATGTGTTTATGGGACCCTTTTCCCTCTATGTTTGATGCGCCAAAGAAGTAATAGCTAGTACGTCTGTCATGTTACAGGCACTTGATGCAATTGATAATGGAATCAATCAATATGACACAGACCAACCACCAAAGTATGTGAACAATACACACTTGTCTTCACGCGTTGGGCGTCTTAATCCGGACTGGACTGATCCAGACCAGTCACCTGAGAAGGAGAATGCTGCATTTCAACAGGCAATGGTTCTAGCTGGAAGTGAATTTATGGAGGTATTTGTCAATGTTCATTCACTGCAAAAGTCAGATTCTGTTTTTGGGGCCGCTCGTCTTACTATGTGACAATATTGTCCATCTTCACTGCCAGAATGTTCGCTTTCATGTTAAATCATGGCTACCTGCAAGATCTATTGTCTTGGAGTGTTTGCTATCAAGAGGAAATGTTGATCCAAGTGGAGAAATCATGGTTTTGGATAGATTCTGCCCGGTAAGATCTTGACCTATTTTTGTGCCACATCAAACTGGATCTTAATTCTTACCAACATCAGCAACTGAAATTTCCTCCTCTTAAGTTTCTGACACTAAAGGAAGCCACAAATGTAATGCCTGTCTGGCTGTTTCATTTTATCATCTTCCATGAACACGGTTTTGTGTGACATCTACTTGAAATGTGAAATCATGACATTGCGCTCTTGTTGCAAGGGAAATTTGAAAATGGCTACACCAAGGAAAATCAATAAACAAGTGAATTGCACGTTAATTAACAGCTTCAAACATCGGCTGATCTATGTTTGCCCATTGTAACTAACCATTTAGTTTAGTCATATTATGTTTTCGGGCATGCTTAAGGAAGTGCTTTGATTGACTGTCCTATCTAACATGTGGCCTGAACGTTTATCCTAAATGACAGTGGAAACTTCATCTATTCGAACTTGAAGAGGAGATGAAGATTGATCCCCTGACCAAATATGTTCTGTATCAGGTAAGGAGTCTTTCCTTTCTTAGACTACTATTCACTCTGAATTTGATGAAGCACCTAGTTCACTCACTATCGAAAGAAAATTCTGATGCAAGCCCTAAACTGATTGTTTCTGAGCCACTAAATAAAAAGAAGTTTCAACACACTTATTTTTACTGGTAGCTTTATATCCAATGTCATAAGAAAGGTCCTAATTAATATATGCTTGAAATAAAATGTTCTGGCTTGCTCTTTACCTTTTCTTCAGCATATACCTCTTCATAGCATGATAACTTTTGAACTCCAATGCCATTGCCACATATTTGTATTTGCTTTTTTTACCACATAAATTGCAGGATGAGAGGAGCAAGAGCTGGAGAGTGCAAGCTGTTGCTGTCGCCCCCGACAGGTTTGAGAGCCGAAAGGCCCTTCCGGAAAAGTGGAGGGGCATGAGAGACGATGAACTGTCTGCAGAAACTGGCATTCCAGGGTGTGTATTTGTCCATATGAGTGGTTTCATTGGTGGCAACAAGACCTACGAGGGAGCGTTGGAAATGGCAAAGGCAGCTCTGAAATGTTGATTCAACCAAAGCATTTGTCAGTGTCAAGTCTTACCCATGCCTCCATTGTTTTAGTATAGACATCAGCAACACACTATGCAGTTGCGCCTTCGCCCATGTTATCACTGTACTCATTAGTCTTAGCTGACATCGAGCTTTTGGCTGCTCCATTTTTCGAGAATACGGTAACGATTGACATTTTTTTTTTAAAAATGGTGCGATTTATCATTCATTTATCGCCCATGTTTCGCTGAGTCACCATGGTTGTGTGCGCAATTGTGCATTGAGAGGCGAAAAAATGCCATATACAAACAAAGCATGTTGCAGTCAGGTCGATTTGCCATCTGACTATTGGAATCAGAATGTCGGGTGAATGTAAACATGATTTTTCAACTTTACATGAAAGGAGGGTGAGGCGCTATGCACGAGCTATGCAAGTTAACACGGATCAAATCATACAAGCATTGGACAATTTGGTGTTGGTCTGGGGCGCGGCACGGGGTAGGTTCAACAGTTCAAGCGTTTCCTGTGCCCCTGGCACACGTTCAGGCCTTGACACGCTTGGCAGTCCGCACAAGCTGCCTCCAAATCCCCCAGGAAGAACAGGATCCGGTTGGATATCTGCCGCGGCTCGTCTTGAGCGTCCTGCTCCGGCTCGTTCTCGCCGCCATCACCATCCGTGTCCTGGCGCGAGCCCAAGTACCTCTGGATCTCACCCTGGTAGATCAGGTAGTAGTCCTTCCCTTCCCTGATGATCCTGACACCCCTGAGAAGAACGCAACGGGATCACACTCGGAGCAAAGGAGACGCAGGACTGCTGAACCGTTGCCGGACACAAGCTGCTGATGGCAATTGCCATTTGGCGACACAAGAGCAGAAGTAGCGGAGTGGCTTACAGTCCATATCGGTCGCATCGATCCTGAACGACGAAGACGTCCCTCCAGGACTTGGAGCCCTCCGGCGCGTAGAACGCCGCGGCGTCCGCTCCCCATCTGTCGCCGAACAGCTTGCGCCACAGCTCATCGTCGGAGGTCAACGCCCTCCATTTCCTGCAAACTGAGCACCGAGCAGCATCGTCGCGGTTAGAGTATCTATGTTACTCACAAAAACGTGGCTCTGCTACAAGCTAGTGCATCTGCGACTATGAAGCTCTCTGTCTCTCAATGCAACGCCTGGAGCATTTTCAGGCTTCAGCATGTACAGAAGACTAGGATATGGAGTACAGCTTATCCGATTTGACAATTCGAGACTAGAAAGAAGCCTATGGCTTGTCGATTAGAATTCAGAACTAGAATCGTTAATGCAAACCAAATAAAGTTTCGTTCTTGAGCTGTCCTAAAATCGATAGCTGACAATTCGAACCACGGGGAATAGCTGAGAATTCAGACCACCTGAAAATTCAGCAGTACAGTACGAAGAAGTTGCAACCTCAGGACGCAAGAATTATGGGAAGGCGCCTCAAACCTTGGGGAGCGGAGGCGAGGGACTGGCGATCCAGGAGCTGGAAGATCTTGAGGCACAGCTCCCCTGGCAACCCGTCCATTTCTCCTCGAGCTTTCACGATTACAGTGCCAGCGAGACGCCGCCGCCTCTGTCCCGAACCCTCGCAGTCGCAGGCTCACCGAGAAGCCACTTCTTCTCTTGCTGCCGTGCGAGCGACTCCTCGGCCCTCCCAGATCCGGAGCTCAAGCGATGGGCGACGAGTGGATGGATGGAGAGGAAGAGAACATGCGGGAAGGAGACGCAAGGTTCGTTGGCCCCCCGCCCGCCCGGTAGTTAGATGCGGCCAACGGCTTGCCGCTTGCGGTCCCTTTTGCGGCTGTGGTCTCTACCTCGGTACACCGCCGCCCGCGCCCGCGCCCGAGCAACGTGGAGAATGTTCTCCGCTGACACGTCGGTCCTGCGGCAGTCAAAAGCGGCGGATGGCCGGGCGGTCAGAGAGCGTGGGTGTACGTCATCCCCGGTGGTAGAGCGGCGCCCCTCGCAGGCGGTGTGGCACACCGCACGCACATCTGGCAGCGTCCCGTCTCACGTGCGCCAGTGGAAGGCAGTTTCCGCCTTCGATGTTTACGGCTTTACGCCGGCGTAGGCGGTTTACGGATCAAGCATAGTTTACGCCTCCCGCGACCGTTACCGAGTACTGCCTCGCTCGGCGCGACGGCCGACGGCGTCTCGTGTTTAGGCCCTCGCCTCCGCGTCGGGCCGTCGGTGACCGCCCCCGGCCCCGGCCCCCGGCGCCCGGCAATGGGGAGGCCGTCGCGCCAAACCCTGGCCCAGACCTCCGTCACGTCCCCGCGCCGCTTCCGCGGACGCTCTCCGCTGCCGCCTTCGCGCGCGTCGGCGGCGGTGCGGGGAGCGGCGGCGCTGCTCCTCCTCGCCGCCGCGGTGGCGCTGCCCTGCGCCGTGCTGTACCGCGCCGCCGTAGGGAACACGACGCCCGTGTATGTCCCGCGGGTGCGCCGGCCGTGGTTGCAGCGGGAACCGCCGCTTCCTCCGCCTGAGGTCCCCGAGGAGGACGGCGACTTGGACCCCTTTCCCACCGGCGATCTGGTGTGTTTGCTTCCTCCTCCTCTTTGTTACCTTTTTTTGTGTTTACAAAGTGTCTCTATGTTTGGTGGTAGGCATTTTAGTGATCCCAGTTGTGGTTGTTCCTTGTGCTTCGCATGTCTTGGACGATCTTCATGTTTGTTTGTTTGTCAGGCTCCCAAACACGCTGTCAGCATTCCTCGTCCTGTTAATTCCGGGTCTGAGACCAGGCAATTATTGCATCCCTGACCTTAGTGTAGTGCTGTTTAGGTGGGATCTCTTTGGGATTATTCAACGATTTATGATGCGTTCAACTGTTGATACTATACGTTAGTTTGATTGCCTTTTTTTGGACAAATTATTGTTCATTTCTTAGTAGAATATTATATATTGATTTTCTATGCCTACCTGTCAGATGGACATCCCTTTCGCTGAGTGGAATAAACTAGTACCCACGGCTTGTCTTGTGCTGTATTGTGGAATAAAAATACATGAGAGTTCATTTCTCGGTGCAAACTCGTGTTAGCAAATACTTATCATTTTGCCCAGCGTCTTAATGCATTCTCACCTAATGAACCTGATGTGTCGTTAGTTGTCACCGTACACTCCACTCAAGCAGTTACTTCCAATTTCACCACTTGGTTGTTGGTTGATGTGCCGTCAAGTTCACTAATGAAGCAGAGCTTGTAATTTTGTATATTGATTAATACAATTTCAGTTTTTGTAGGACACCGAAAATGTCAGACTCGAACTGGTTCTGCAGGAGGCTTCAATGGACAACAAGACCATAATATTGACAACCCTCAATGCTGCATGGGCTTCGCCTGGCTCAATAATAGACCTTTTCATTGATAGTTTCCGTCGTGGTGTAGGGACTAGTTCACTTTTGAGACATCTCGTGATAGTAGCATTTGATTGGAAGGCATATAAGCGATGCGTCAAGATCCATCCCTACTGCTTTGCTCTTACAACTGAGGGTATGGATTTTTCTGAGGAGAAGAGGTTTCAGACTGCTGGGTATCTCGAAATGATGTGGAGAAGGTTGGATTTCTTGCGGGTAGTGCTTGAAAAAGGTTATAGCTTCATTTTCTCGGTAAATTTTATGCCTTTAAGTTTGTCAAGTTCTGATGCGCAGATTCAGCTTTTGAAATGTTCATCGTGAGTTTCCTATTGGTCGTTTCACTTGATACACCTATCTCTTCCCCCCTGCATTTCAGGATGCCGATATCATGTGGTTCCGCAATCCGTTTCCATTATTTTATTCTGATGGAGACTTTCAGATTGCATGTGATCACTATGTAGGCAATGCGACTGACTTGAGGAACAGTAGCCAATGGAGGATTTAACTATGTGAAATCAAACGACCAAAGCATAGAGTTTTACAAGTTTTGGTACTCTTCCCGATTTAGATATCCTGGGTACCATGATCAGGACGTATTTAATTTTATAAAGCATGATCCATACACTACAGATATTGGTCTGACAATTAAGTTCTTAAGTACTACATACTTTGGTGGCATTTGTGAACCAAGCAGAGATTTAAACAAAGTTTGCACCATGCATGCAAACTGTTGTATTGGACTGCGGAGCAAAATTCATGACCTGAAAATCATGATGGAAGATTGGAGGAACTATATGTCGATGACACCAAGCTTAAAAAGATTCGGAGCATTATCATGGAGGGTACCGCAAAATTGCAGGTGTGATGCCACCTTCTGTAGTTTAATAGTACGTAGTAGTATTTTATGAAAAACGCTACATGCTTCAACAAAGTGTAGCTAGGCTTCTATATAGTAGGACATCTTTCTCTCTGTTGACTGTATTCTGATCGTGTTTGATTTATTGCTGCAGTCTCTCATTACTAAGCCCATGAGACATGCTTGTGGAGTGAAAACATTTCATTACCACAAAATATGTAATCTTTTCAGCGAATGGTTTCAGCAGGAAATACTCCAAAGGTTGGTTTGCTTGCTATCTCATGCCTTCTGTTTTATTTGCTTCAATGTTATAGCTAGCTGTCACTGTCACTAGTCGATTATGAACTGTATGAGGCCAAACAGTTAGGAATACCAGAAGAGTGAAAAATATGAGCCACATAGTAAATCTAAATTCCTCGAAACATTCAGAGAGAGCATGATTATAATATTTTTCGATCAAATCTTATTAAGTATGCTACAAGTGGTGCAGAGAATTATGTTCAGGGGGTGAAGCAAAAATATTGGGTTACCAGGGTACCTCTTCAAGACATAATGGAGTTGTAATGAAATTAGAAAAACAAATCATTGGGTCAGCTGACCCCAATAATACCATGTAGCTCGGTCCCTGATTATGTTCTCTAGATGTTATTTGTTGGTCTTGGAACAGTGTCATTGGATTTCCAGTACTCTGCTCCGATGGGGCTGTTCTGTAAATAATTTTGATTTCCATAATCTAACATAGAGGCAGAGCTCTTGACATTTTTTTACACAAGACCTTAAGATCTTTATTATACAACAGAAATAGTTGTTTAAATTGCAGGATACAGTGTCCATTGGTAGCAGCTTACGTGCGTATCTGTTGTCTTTCAGGAAAAGCTGGTGTGCGACGAATATCATTTCTTCCAATTAACCACAGCTTAAAATAACTGTAAATTAAACTTCAATTAACACTGCATCTCATCACTGGAAAATTAACCGCAGGTAGATGATTCTTTCTCCCCTTTTATAGGATTTACAATTATCAACATTTTAGTTTTAAAATGGTTGATCTGGAACTGCAGCCATATAAGTGGATCTTCTAAACTTCATCGAGTGGCAGATGGTTTATCTGCACAGTGAGCAACGCGAGAGGCAAGTTGATCAACAGAAGCGAAGGAAGTTTCTTCAAGGGGGATCTGAGTGTGGTACAAGTGATGAAGTGAAAGCCAGGTGTGTTCTATCTTCTGGCTGACTGGCCCTGATTTTCCAGGTGAGGAGGGCATTTCTCAATTTGACGGTCTGAAAATTGGATATGAGGACCTGAAATGCTCTTTGAGCTCAGCCATACAACTGCTCTCAGTTTTGTGCATTACTTTGCCACTAGCAATTTCGTGGAGAAATATTGATTTACTTTTCAAAAGAAATCAATTTAGTCAAGATGTGATGTAAACAAAAGGAAGAAATTTGGACGGCAAATTAAACCAAACCCCAAGTGGGGGCACAAGCACTAACCTAGTCTTTTGGTAGTGTGTTATAAGAATGAAAATGAACTGATTGGCTTTGGTCAGCTTATGTACCACACTAGTACACCACCCGTTCAATCCATCAATTGAAGGGCATCAAGTGTGGGTTTGTTTTATTTCATTTTCAAGGTTTGCTTAAATAAGTGTAATCGATGATCCTGCAATGCTACCGCCTTTCTTCAGGTCGATCTTCTCCCAGAGGCCAGATGTCTTGTGCACTGCAGTGTTGCTATTCAGATAGCTATAAAGGATAGAACTCGCCGTCCCATGCCACCCACTTAGGGCAAATCTTATCTTATCAGAAAACCGATGTCTTTATCCAATATGCGCCGTCATGTTTGATGCTCACGCTTTGCCGGTCCTAATCGGCTTGGATCTAAAGTTGTGGCACCCCCATTACCTTTTTTTCTCAAAGTTAGGTTAATCCATAGTACACAATGACCCCGTCCTGAAGATGATGAAAAATGAATTCATCACTCGCCAGCGAATATTCAGTCCCTGTGTTGTTGGGTAGAGGGGAATCCTGGCCGAATCCACATGTACTGGGACGGGATCGCATGGTTTCTCCGTCAGTCCACGTATTGAGCCTTGAGAGGGAGTGATGTTGCTCAAAACACTTTGTTTAACCTTTAGGGTGAAGCCGGGCGGCGTGTTCATGTCTGTAGAGAGACCACGTATGCCGCTCCCGCCTTTGAGCTCGTGCCGCCCCAGAGCCCTTTTCTGATAAGCAAAGCGGCCCCCCGATCGAGATCAGCGCACAGTGCGTGCAATGTGCATGCAGGGTGGCCCGTCCCATTCGAACAGATTTTTCGTGGATGCCATGATTTGCGAGGTCTAATCGTGATCCAAGACAAAGCAAGTGCGCTGGTAATGTGCGGCAGCGGCAGCAAGGCTGTTTCAGGTGGATTCCGAAGGCAATTGGATTCCTGTGTGCGCGTATCACAACCTTTGGCTATGGACCCAGTCCCAGACTCCCAGTCTCTCTGAAACAGACGATTCCGGCCTCCCGGGGGCAAAGGAGGTGATCGATCCTTTTGTTAAAGAGCTCTGAGGTGATGGTCACTTGCATCCTTTTGAAACGAATTCAGCTGCATATGTTCAGTGAATCGAGACAGGAGGCGACATGTCTTGTTCGTAGAAACCTTGCAGTTTCCTAGCTCCTCTCGTCGTCGTTCCAAGCTCCCAGAGAGACAGACCAGACCATCATTATTTGGTCGATTATTATTAGGCGCCCGTCGTCACTGCATTGCAGACGAGCTGTGGTCTGTACAGGGCCACCCACAGAGACCACTCCGGCCAGCAACTGGAAAGGTGGCCGTAGCTCGTACCCCTTTGGGCGAGAAAGCAAGCAGGGAAGGCTGAGGCCACGGAACATGCGGTTTCAGGGCTGGAACGAAAAGCCACCGTCCCCAAACCACCCAACCGCCGCGCCTCGACAGATCACTGATCACCACACGCGACGCGACGCGACGCGAGCACCACTCCCGCTGTGCCCGGCACGGCACCCCTGCGAGAGCCACGCGTCGTCGTCGCTCTCGCTCCAGCACCAGCAGCAGTGCGGCCGTACCCGCAGCAGCCCGCCTGTGCCTGCCGGCCGTCGGTTGCACACCGCCGCCGCCGCCGGCCCCGGGGGGCATGTGATCCGCATGTGCCGCGCGGAAATCTAAAGGCCCCGGCTCCATGTGCGAGCCGCGCGCTAGTGGAACCGCTTTGCCCCGCCACTACCGATCGACCGAAGAAGCAGGGTCGGTCGCGGGACGAATCCGGGGCTCCCGCTCCCGTGCCGTGCCGTTCCCCCGTGAGCCGTCCGCGCGTCTCCGGCGGATGTCACCCCGCACCACCTCGCTCTGGCCGCACACGCGGCGGGCTGCCTGCCGGTGCTCCTCGCGCGGCATGGCACGGGCACCGCGCGCATCGTTTTCCGGTGGCACGGAAACGGCAAGCGCCGCGCGAGGCGCGCGCTTTCGGAGGGCATACGTGCCGGCCGTGCGTTTGGAGGCCCGGGCTGCGCTGCGCCGGCGACGTACGTACGAATCTAAAGAACGGCCGCGAGGAGGCCTCGGCCTAGTCTCGGCGGGTGGGTTGGGGATGGACGTGACCACCGGTCACCTCGGCGGCGATGAAGTCAGTGGAACGGCACATGCAGGCCGTGGCCGAGTGACAGGTAGCCGGAGCAAAACCGAAAGTGTCTGTACTCTGTACCCGCGGGCGAGGTGCGCTGTTCTGTTCGTGTGGCTCCAGGGGACGCCATGTGTCCCTCGCTGGCTTGCTCCAAGGAGCAGCTTGCCGGATTAATTATGCTAGTAATTCGTGCCGTTTGGGATTTTAAGGAGAGCAATTGACGGACAAGGCAAGTCGCATCGTGTCGAGTTCGGTGATGTTGTCAAGTGAAATGATTTGTGCAAAAATATTTCCAAGCAAAAGACTTTGCTGCATACAGATTATTCAGGGAACGAAGCAGCGAGCCAAGGACGTGGGTGTTCTGGGGCAATGTCTAGGTAGGATTTCTTTATGGTCGAGTGATGATCTGATAAGCCCACTAGATGCAGATATTAATGAGACAACAAAACATGTTTGAAATATCTCCAAGAATTTCGAAAGCATTAAAAGCCACTTCAGCCCCGAAGCCTTTCACTAGTTATAGATGCTGGGCTAAAAGAGGTACTGAAAGGGAGCATTGTGAGAGCCCAGTTTAAGCCCTGAAACAGTGAAGGACTACACTGAAACCCAAAAGGATCCCCCTGCTTTCAGTTTCAACCACCTGCTGGTGCTGTGACCTCCATTTCTCCTCCTGTTTTTTCAAAGACCAAAAGTCGCCAATCAGCTCCGCCCGGGAGCTCTATAAAAGCGACACCAAACCACCCCCTCCCAACACACTTCTCACGCCGCCTGCCCAAACCCTCTCGCCGCCCGCCCTCTCTACGTCGACACGGCACCAGAGCGCGACTCGCGCCATCTCCGCCAGCGTGCGAACCATGGCGAGGATCCTCGTCGAAGCGCCCGCGGCCTCGGGCTCGCTGGAGGACTCCTTCAACTCGGACATGGTCCTCATCCTCGCCGGCCTGCTCTGCGCGCTCGTCTGCGTCCTCGGCCTCGGCCTCGTCGCCCGGTGCGCGTGCTCGCGGCGCTGGGCCGCCGCTGCCCGGGCGACGCGGGGCGCGGCCGCCGCGAACAAGGGCGTCAAGAAGGAGGTGCTGCGCTCGCTCCCGACGGTCACGTACGTCCCCGACCGCAGCAAGGCGGCCGCGCGGGAGGGGGAGGAGGAGGAGCAAGGGGCCGACGAGTGCGCCATCTGCCTCGCCGAGTTCGAGGAGGGCCAGGCCATGCGCGTGCTGCCGCAGTGCGGCCACGCGTTCCACGCCGCCTGCGTCGACACGTGGCTGCGCTCGCACTCCTCCTGCCCGTCCTGCCGCCGGGTGCTGGCCGCCGGCCTGCCGGCCGGCCAGCGGTGCCGCCGCTGCGGCGCGCGCCCCGGCGCCGGCATCAGAGCGCTCTGGAAGGCGCCCTGCAGCGCCGAGGGCCCGGCGTTCTTGGCCTAGTGCCATGCGCACCCGGTACAGGAAACGGCCAATGCGCAAGCTCATTGGTGAACTTCTTTCTTAGCTTTGTAGGTTCAATTCCTTTTTTAGGTGTGCGTAGTGATTGGCTGGGGCCTGGAAATGGGGAGTGTTTGGGACAAGCATCAACATGTGTACTACCTGGCTATGGATAAAAATTGTCCTTGTAATTTGTTTGTACATATATATGTGCAATGATATTAATTAAGCTTGTGGTTAGTTGCAATATGACTTGGAGCGTATGGATTCAGTGATGAACCAGTGATTGTCACCGAAGATGATGTCTGTTAAATTCCCCGTCTGTATATATCATGGGATCAACGGCTAATTCAGTCGCACATCACAAAGATATTTTCCTTATTTTACGGGTTTCGTTGTTTTTTCTTTCCGTGGGAAACTCGGAATGTTGGTCTTTCCGTTCCACTGACCCGAGTGCATGGCCTTTTATACAAGGAGAACGGTTATCTTTTTTTTTTTGGGAGAAAATACAGGTCTTACTACTATAATATAATTCCTCACATAGTACATACTTCATATTATGTCCTAAACCTGTAAGCGTTCTACACATGTACTAGATTAATTGATTACTTTTACGTATGTGCATATCAATATTCATATATGAACATATGTAAAAAAAGAGAGGTAGAACCCTTTCTAATTTCGAATGGATGGAGTATACGATATGACCAGAATACTGAAGCCAAAGCACTAGTTTTTTACAACGAGCGGTGAGAATCAAGCACTCCTTAGAATCTTGGCTGCAGAACAGTACTGAAAGGGATGAGCAGGATGCCGGATCCTGCGAAATCTGTATCCTGACTACGACCTATCGGGTCCAAAGGGGTCAACCCACAGCTCGCATCGCAGCCTCGCCTCCATCCGTTGAAGTGGCTCAGCCACCTAGGCAAACTGCGTGCACCATGCAAAACTGGGTTGAGCCTAATACGCACACATGTGATGCGCGCATGCCACTGGTTTATTTATCAGTCCGAAGAAGAAAGTGTGCAGGAAGCGGACAAAAAGGCCCACACAAACACTGAACACACACTTCCATCTGGGCAGTGGCAGAGGCAGTATTTGGGTCAACCACCTGCGAACGCTGGCAAGTCAAATCAATGAGATTGTTGGATTGTTTAATTCAACAGATAACATATTTTGTTGCTTCTCTTGCGCTTTCATTCGTCTCTATGGATGGATGGAGGATGGATGGCGGTGTGCACTGACAGTGTAGTGGCGTTGGGTAGGCTAGCTGGTTGTTGAGGCGGCTGGATGGGGCCCACTGCCAACTTTGCACACTGATCCTGGCACTCGATTTGCCCGCCATGGACGGGACGACACACAGACACAGTTCATATAAAATTCATCGATGCGGTCTCAGAGAATTCTAGAGCCCTGTCTGGTGGGAATTTAAAACGAATTCTTCCCGAACGTTCTTGGGCGCTCCAATACCGCCGGACGACGCTTCCTCGCAGCCGAGGGGGCAAAGCGCGCCGCCGGCGGAAAGGGCGCCGTGAACCGGAGGCCGGGAGCGGAGCGGAAGGAAGCTTCACCGGCCGGAGCTGCGCACATGGATCGCGTGTGCTGGTGGAGGAGGAGCTCGAAGCGCTGGCGCGCGCGTTAGCTCGTCTCGGGTCAATGCATGGGCACAACCCCGCGGTGCTCAGCTGAGCGGCCATGGATTCTTGACCCGCCCACTGAGATTTTTGATAATCATATCTCCTTCCTCTGGCTGAGGGGAGCGGAGCAAATGGCGTGTGTCTGGTGGCTGGGTGGGCTGGACCCGCCGGCAAGTTGCCGTGAGTCAACGGCAAGTTGCAATGCCCGTCACGCGCCAACGAGTGAGCGAGCCAGCACCCAGCACAGCACGGTGAACTGGTGATGGCGCTCTCCTTCCTGGTGTTTTTTCATGTTTGGCCTGCGCGCCATTTTTATTGCTCTTTTCCTCTGTACGCTAACTCACGCATCCGGTTTTATTTTTCCTTTCTCCTTAATTGATGATGTCTTTCAAAAACAAGCTTCGCCTGGTGTGGCACCTCCCGGCAACTTCCACGAGGCGAAGGACCCGTCCGCATTCACACCGTCTAGATCTCCGACCTCCGCCCTCGCTGCCTCCGCCGTCCACCGGGTTTCCTCCACCTCCTGGCTACTGCAGTGTCCCGCTACCTCCGACCTCTTCCTCTAGCTCCAACATTAGCAAGGAAGCCCCCTGCTGCAACCCCCCCTTCCCTAAAACCTCGCCTACCATGAGAAAGAACGTCGGGATGAAGACGACACAGCGGTGCTGCGCATAATCAGTGGCATCGAGTCACGCTAGCCACAACCAGTGGTATCGAGTCACAAGTCTCACAATTGCGAAGTTGCAACTTGAGGCTTCGACACACAAACCGCAGAACAGCATAAGAGTAAAATACAAGATTAATAATAGAGATGCTTATATTGGCTATAATGTGGGCAACATTTAGATTTTTCCTCTTTCTTTCTATTACACATTTAGTCATTCTATTTTCAACATACAATAATTCTACTACAATATAATCTTTTGTTCGACTATCTACCTCCATAAGTTGTAGTTATGAAATTGTGTTAAAAATTATACGCGAAAGTATATATGTAACTTTGCAACTTTCTAAATTTGGGAAGTTTTGAAAACAATTTTTTACAAGAAAAAGGAAGTCTAGAAGTTATGTTCAGAAGTTATCGTACAAGTTGTGTTCGCAATATGTCATCTCTAGAAATTATGTGCACATAAATTTGCAACTTTGTGACTCAAACATTTTTTTTAGAAAAATGAAAAGTTTGATCCACAAGGTATCATAAGAAGTTGTCTAAAATAGGTTATATGCATAAGTCCATAGAATTTTAAGTATCGAAACTTGCAGATATGACTTTTTTCAGAAAATAAAAAATATGATGTGGTTTGAACGTTTATTAGATCAGGTTCTAATGAGCTTTCACTAACTAACAGCCATGCACATGGTGACTTTCAACACTTAAATATAAACTTTAACAAAAAAAAATACAGTACTCCCTTCGATTTCAGTTTTTAATGTTTGAAGCTGTTTAGTTTTAATATAAATTTGACTAATTATATTGTTATTTTTCACAAATATATAAAAAGGGCATGGTGATAAAAAGCGACAACAAAATACATTAAACTTAAATGATTTTAAATATGAACAGTCAACAACGCCATACGTTATAAACCTGGTGATGTAGTAACATCTACAATACTTCGTATTAAAAACAGACAAGCAAACCATTAAGGAATTTTATGGTGGATTTTAATAAAACTAATTTGATATTGGTATGTTTTCTATGAACTTAGTCGAAGTTAAAGAGAAGTTTGACAAAGGACAGAAAAAAAGATTGTAATATGTTGTGACGGATGGAGTAGATAAGAATTTGAAGTAAATACAGACGCACAAGCCAACTAGCAAATTCCTACGGAGAATTTTTCATGCCAAGATTTCAGAATATCCACAGTTACGTGTAAAGACATTGTTGGTGTTACGTTATGGACCAGCTCCCGATGGCGTCTCGCAGTTAGTGGAAGGGCAACGAGTTATATGAACATTTGCAACCCAACTAATGCATGACGATTTTTCACACATTTCAGCGAGGCACAGGGGTCAACCTACAGTAGTCTGAATTCCTGAAACACACACCTACAGCGCTACAACAGATAGCGAACAAAAATCGAAGGCAGAATGCGTGGGCCGTGGAGGAAGGGATTGGAAGAAGCACCCTGAACCCTGTATGGCTGTGTTCAGACTTCAGAGGGCACCAGGCCGTCTCTCATGCTTATGTTCAGGCTGTTTCTCATTGTTCTTCTCCCAACTCCCATATTGCCCTTTGTCATCATGGCAACAAATTCCCCATAATCAATGCGGCCATCCTGATTAAGAAAAATAGAACAAAGGCAGTCAAACTGCTGTCTTACCCATAGTAAGGTATATGCTATAATGCAGGACCTTAAATCTTCAGATTTTATGACATACTGAAGAAACACAACAGACATCAATGAACAAGGGAGTTTATAGGTTCTGCAATAGTGAACAAATACTCCCTCCGGTTTCAAATATATGACGCAACAACTTAATCAGTTCATTTTTTAACCCATTAAGCTGTCGTAACGTTGTGCTTTTAAAACCAGAGGGAGTACATCATAAGATTCCGTATATATCAAGCATTCAGACCATATTTGTCCAGAAAGAGTTCAAGCTATGCAGTTCAAGTACATACAGTACCAATCAGCAATTATTACAAGGATGGCTGCAAATGTAGCTTCCTTTTTTATTCTTTAATAAAAAGACAAGAAATAAGATTCACTGCACCTTTAACCTCAAGCATGAGTTAACTAAAATAAAAAAACTAATGCAAAGTTAAAATATGAAAGCCAGTACACTTACATTATCCTGGTCAGCTTCTTTAATCACGTCATCAAGAAAAGCAGCTGGCATGTTATGCTCTTTGCAGGCTTGCTGAAGCTCATCCACTGTAATGTAACCACTGCCATCTTTGTCAAAATACGAAAAGGCTGCCACTAGATGTTCCTCGCGCTCCAGTTTATTGAGGTGCAATGTGGCAGCAATGAACTCTATATAATCAATGGTCCCGCTGTTGTCTATATCCGCCTAAATGATTCAAATAAAACAAAAATGTAAGCAATTGTCATATAGGTTGCTTCACTGTTTAGGATTAATTCTTAATTAACTCCAGGTTGTAACTCCCCACTGAGATTCATTTTTAAAAAATAATGGGGTGTTTGATTTGAGGAACCACCCCCTTCTAGATGAGGTGGTCCATCATGGGTTCATCCCAGAGTGACTTATTGGCTAATGAGGAATGAGATGGCGATGGATCAGCTCATGCTAAACCAACAAAATATTGAGTGAGAAGATGAAGGACCATCCAATTCCTCAAACCAAACACCTCGCAGGTACTCACTCAAAGTCGTACAAATTCATGGCCTCCAAATGGAGACCGTATTGAGTTATCAGGGCATGCAAAATAAAATAAAAAAGATTCCATAAACATTCAGCAGTAACATATACGCAAATGTCCATCAGAAATAAAATCATTGATGTTTAAAGGAATTTGGGATGCACAAAACATGAAACTTATCTTGTGAGTTGGAACATCACAGGACTATAGAAAAAACAGACAAGAAACTTTAATTCAACTTCAAAATTCTGGAATATATCAGTCAGATGCATTAACTTTCTGTTCAGAGGGATCTTAATATCCAAGGCTCTGGCATATATATACAGACAACTTTAACAAAGGCAGAACAGTATGCATGGCGTATTATATTTACGAATCCTAGTTATGCTATGTTTTCACTCAAACGAAATAAAAATACACATCCAAGAATCGATAATCAATCTTCGACTTCGACATCAGCGCCTCATTGTACATGTACAAGAAAAAAAAACTTTGGCTGAAACTTGAGGGGATAGTCCTCTTCTGTCAACAAACTAAAGCTGTCTCATAGCACTATAGCAGATTCAAAATGAAAAGGTAGGGCCTAAACGATAATTAATCTTCAAAAAACTTACCGCCTCCATAAGATCACGAATTTCAGTATCCTTTAGGGTGGAACCATATTTTCTCAATCCTTCTTTCAGTTCATCATATGTAATTGCGCCACTATTATCTGTGTCCATTGCCATGAACATTTCCTTCAGCCCTGCAATCTCCTCCTCCGAAAGGCTCTCAGCAATTACCTAGTAGAATAAATACAAATCTTTTATTAACAGGAAACTCAGTACAGGTGCTCCAACAAAATGCAGCAACATAAAGATCGCACCATATATAACATTATTACTAAATATGTACCAAAAATATTAATAGGAAATAATTTGGCCAGTAGCAAAAAATACGAGTAATCTTGATCCACTAGCATTACGGGTAATCTTAGGTAATGGCAGTAGATCAGCATCGGATGATGGAATCTAGTTACTCCATATGTTCCAAATTATAGGTCGTTTGACTTTTAGGATGCCAACTTTGACTAAAATAACTATATAATCCAACTCAACAGAAACAAATGGACTAACCTGCAAAGCCATCTTCTTTAACTTATTCATTGCCGAGAACTGCTTAATGCGAGAAAGGACAGCTGGATCAAGAGGCCGATCAGGAGCAACTCCCTGGTCACAAATCCATGGATGACCTGAACACAATAAAATTGGGCTTTGGTATCTGAACAATTGTACGTTCGGTGCAGATATCAGTACTTGGCATTAGAAAAGATGGGTGCACAATCATAGTTCACAATTTCAAGAAAGCATGATTAGCATATACATGTATCTGGACCAAATAAATGTACAGCAGAACAGTATATTCAACAAACCAATGAAATCAGTAGATAAACAGGAAGAAACAAGTTGTGTACAGGTGAAACTAACATAGAACTTCATGAGCTGTTAGACGCTCTGCTGGGCGAGGATTCAACATTCTTCTGATAAGATCCTTTGCGCTCTCAGAGATCACAGGCCAGGGATCCGAATCAAAATCAATGACACCTTTTAAAACAGCATCAAATATTCCCTGTTGTGTCTCTGCAATGAGCATATTAACAGAATCAGTTAAGAAGAGGGAATACCTTGAGTCAAAATCAGTATGGGGTCCTTTCATTATGACTGGAGAGATACACATGAACAACAACAAATTCACTGAAGATAGGAAGAAAATAAAGATGAAGATTTACCTGCCCAAAATGGTGGTACACCACTTAGCAGTATGTAAAGAATTACTCCAGCTGTCCACACATCAGCTTCTGGTCCATAGCGTTTGCGCAGCACTTCTGGAGCTACATAGTAAGGGCTTCCCACAACATCAGTAAAAATTTGACCTACAAAGAAATAAAGATCGTGGGAAAACATGATTAAAGATGTGGTTAATTGAAACAAAAGCAGTGCACCAACATCCTAATCAAATGGCATTCCCAGAAGAGAAACTAAAGAGGGTTTTATATAACTAACTAGGATAGAGACTAGAATATTGTGTCAAGGAAACACAGAGATGGCCATTTATTGACATCAAAACTTGACTTCAGCTATAGAAATATTGTCCTAGCTTTTGGCAGTAATTTCAGTAATGCTGTCTTGAATAACGTAACACCAGGACAAAAAATTGTATCGCAGGTAATGTTTTCCCCCTTTGAATGCTATGTTGGCTGATGTTTTGCCAGTAATCTCAGTTGCAAAAACATATTCACAAACATAAGCTGATCTATATTTGTCTTAAGTGAACCTTTCTTTGAACAAGGTTGACTATCAATTCTAAAATTTTACATAGATTGAAAGCGCAAATTTGACATTACTAGATTCATTATGAAAACTACATTTATAATATATAACTCTTTGTTTATTTAAGATAGTATATTTATATATATACTTGTAGTCAAAGTTAAAAAACTTGATTAGGACAGACCTAGATGGACTTATATTTATGTTGGGTGGAAGTATGGTTCTCCTGGAACAGTAAACAGAAAGTGGCACTTAGGTCACAAACGACTGCATAACAACTCATTACTCATTATGTAAGTGTCACGGGTAGTAACGGCTGCGATTCATAACAAATCATTTCTCCAGATTTGCAGTGACATGATAGAAAATTTGCATGGGCACAAACTTAGAGCACAACATTTCGTTCAGTAATAGTATCAGTCCCAAACGGAACCTCCTGTATCTAAAGCATATAATACCAGACATGTGCAGCACTTGTCCAACGCAATGCAAACCGCATCAGTTCATTATCATCAGAACAAAGCAGCAGCAGCAACCATCACCTAGAATGACTCACCAGGTTTGAAGAATACGGAGAGGCCGAAGTCAATGGCCTTGAGAGACATATCGTCATCCTTGTTGGCCAGCAAGAAGTTCTCGGGCTTGAGATCCCTGTGCATGACCCCGAGCGAGTGGCAGGCCTCGACGACCCCAACAATGATGCGCGTGAGCTCGGCGGCCTTGCGCTCGCTGTAATGCCCGCGCTGTATGATGCGGTCGAACAGCTCCCCGCCGGCGCAGAGGTCCATGACGATGTGGACGTACTGCTGGTCCTCGTACGCGCCCTTGATGGCGACGACGTTCCGGTGGCCGGCGAGGTGGTGCATGATCTGGATCTCGCGGCGCACGTCCTCGACGTCCTCCTTGGTGATCAGCTTCCGCTTGGCGATGGACTTGCAGGCGTAGTCGACGCCCGTGGCGAGGTCCGTGCAGAGGTAGGTGGTGCCGAACTGTCCCTGCCCGAGCTTGCGGCCCAGCGCGTAGTGGTCGCGGAGGCTCGGGGTCGCGTGGCCCAGCACGTTGGCCGTGAGCTCCGCGGGCGCGGGCGCCCCGCGCCGCCCCCGCCCCCGCCTCGGCCGCGCGCGCGGCTCGCTTCCCGTTCCCGTGCGGCGCGGGCTCGTCGGCGGCCGCGGAGGTGGCGACGGGCGCGTACCCCGCCGCGTCGTGGCGCTGCGACGCGGCGCCGCGGAAGCTGGCGAAGTACTTGGATCTAAGCGTGACGCCGCACGTGTTGCCCATCACGCCCTGGTCGCCGGCGCGGTCGCGGCGCGAGGGCGAGGGCGAGGAGGCGACCCCTCGCGCATGAACTTGGCGGCCTCCGGGGTTTAGGGAGAAGGAAGTCGCGGCGCGGCGCGGAAGACGAGGCGCGCGGGCGGCGGGCGATGGGGCTGGGGACTGTGGGTGGAGTCGGCGGGCACCCGCGGGAGCGCCTGGGGGGTCGGAGCTTTTGGATGTCGGCGGAAGCGGGAGGATGAGCGCGTCGGGGGCTGGATGGACCGCTGGAGGGGAGGAGGGTTCACGGCGGCTTCGCTGTCAGGTCACGCACGCTGCGACGAAAGCGAGGCGAAGGCTGCTTTGCTGAGCTGCGGTCGCGTCGCGCTGGCTGTGTGTTCTGGCCTCTGGCTGCTGCGGCTCCTGTTGGATCGGGCGAGGATATACTATGGCCACTGTGACACTGTCAGCCGCGCGCTGCTACCGGCGAGAGATGCAAATATCCATTCGTGCAGAGAAAAAGGTTTTTGTCGGTTGCTTTCCTTGCTGGCATCGATAAGGTTTCCGATTTATTCTGGTTCCTTTTGCGCTAAGGTTTCCCTCGTTTGGTTTATTTGTTGAGTGACGTTATATCGAAGTTCAAAATGTTCTACGTAGCACTTAACGTAGTCAACAAGCTTTTCGTTTCTTTTCTTTTCTTTTCTTTTTTTTTTTTTTGCAAAAACGTTCTGTAGCCGTAGACTCGTGCAGTAAACTGGTCGCCAAAGAAAAGATGTGGCAGTGGCAGTGCCTCGTAGGCTTCGAGCTGGATATTATTGAACTGACTGACCAGTGGGGTCCGGGTCGTCAGAGGACCATGGACCACAGCGCAACCGTGCGCGGCAGCACACGGCTAGTGCATCTGCGCTGCGGGCAACGTGCGGCGGCGGGGGATCGGGGACATGGACCCCCGCCGGCAGTGAAGCCTGTGCTGTTGTTGCACCAGCGTTTCTTGCTGATTTTTTTTAGCTGGTCCGTGGACCTTCCAGCAGTTCGAGGCCAACTGCAGCTCGCAGCGTGCCTGACCGCTAGGGTCTAGTGCCAAGTGGAGGAGCGGAGTGGAAATGATGGTGGACGCTGGACGGTGGTGGACTGGTCCTGGTGGCAACGACCAGCGAGCCAACAACGGGAGAGAGAAGTGTGGCTCGCAGGCTCGGTGCATGGCTTTTGACGGCTCTTCGTAGGCCATGGGGTGGGATCATCGTGGAAGAGCTGGGCATCACTAGATCAGATCCGTTTTCAGCCCCGAAAGCTTATCGTTACCATTGCTTCTCGACTTCTCGTCCTGCTTTAGTGCTCTTGGCAGGGGGGACTGAATTTCGGTCCTTTTTTCATTTTCGGTCCGGTCAATTTCTGTTTGGAAAATTATATATTTTGACTCCAAATTCAAAAATACGTTAGTATAAAAGTCAAACTTTAGTAAAAAAAAATGAAATTTTGAACAGTAGAAACAAAATTGTGAACCATACGAACCGTCCATGTATGAGTTCACTTCTGGTAAAACATCTCTAGTAGATTATCCTTTAGCCTCTCTTTCTGCTGGCCAATAACTATAAGGATACGGGAAATGGTTTAATGAGGACCGCCAAGAGTCTTTTCTCTTCCCGTGTTAATATTCTCTGATTAAGCTTTTTAGGGTATATCTGTTCAAAACTCTGTAGGTATATTTTGTTCGTTAGGCAAGACTTGACTGGAAATTACTCTGTTAATATAGCACTTATATGCGTTGCGAAATCATAACCAGAGATAACTATTTTCCAATATGAATATAATGATATCCTAATGTTAATGGATAAACATTGGTTCAATGTTTTTCCAAAAGAAAATGAAACATGTCTACTAATTACAATAGAGCGTATAAAAAACTCATAAGATGCTAAGCATTGCATTTTTTGGCCAAAGGCATACGGTGTTTTTCCAACGGAGCTAGTCGTGTGTTTACTATCTTACTCTCTTTGTTCTTTATTATTTAACGCTTCTTGTTTAAAAATAAATTAGCCAGCTATAAATATTCGAAAATGGAGATAAAGAGCCTCGTGCCATGGTTTATCAAAGATGCTACATCAGCTCTCATCTTACATGAATCTCTCTCTCTCTCTCCGTATACATTATGATGCCATGAAAGATGGATGTGTTGTAGCATTTAATAAGAATAAAATTTAAATAAAACTCCACTAGGAACCATCCTTTTCGAACTGTGTGCTTTGTTCTCGGAGAGGATTCGAACTGTTTCAATTTTTTCACCTAGCCTGTGCAAAACGGTTGGGCTGTACGCTGGGCCAATCCTCAGTCTTCAACCACACAAAAGCTAAAGACCCACGGGCCACCGTCTGTGTTTCTTGTAGGCTATTGGTGGCCCGTACAAACTAAAACTGGTCGTTCATCATTCGTTCAGACGATTTCTGATGGTTTACATCGATTTACAGAATCTAACAGACCTTCTTTTCGAGATGAAAAGCCGAGCTGAGTTTAGCTTCACATCCACCCACTAGCATGACGGGCTAGCTAAAATGCCATGCGATAAGTTGTGTCGCGGATTTATTTGCTCACGGGAAGGTTCGGGGACACAGATGAGCAAGGGCAACGCTGGATTGGGCATCTAGGTAGAGGAAAGAGACATGGAACCATAATACCATATCACAAACCCAGGCCTCGCCGTACACAAGTCCTGAAAAAGGAGATCGTGATCGTCCGATCCACGGTCAAAGCTAGCTCGCTCTCGACAGTTGAAGCGATCGACCATCTATCGCCTGCGCCCTAGCCGTGTCTCAGTCATCGGCCGATCGATCAGCTTTGCGCAGCGGGGGATTGTGACCCCAAGAAAGCGAGGCAAATACTGCGCGTAGCACATGTGTGCAGCGGTGCACGAGACACGGGCGTCCATCTTCGTTCGATTCGGGTTGGCGCGGAAATGCGCTGTTTCGCTGTCCGCACCCCACACACGGTTGTTGCGGCAACTGGCGTGAGACCATCTCTCTATTTCTACGTACTGTTCGTTTGAGTTATTTTCAATTTTTTTAATCGTAAAGCAGTATTTTTTTTTCGATCGTTCAGCCAAAACAATGTTTTCAGCTGATGGTGCAGGTGCAGTGCAGCGAACGGAGCCTCGGTACGTCCGTCTTTTACGGGGCCCTACCGTTTAGTGCCTTCTGACTCGGATCACATGTCACGTACTCCTCGAGACCCACGCGCACACGGACACGGGCGGCCGCCACTATGCCCGCACCATTTATTATTTGGCTCGCTAGTGTAGGAGTGCAGCACAGCACTTGCCTACTGGCGGCGACCGCTCTCGAGGGCCGAGGCACAGCAACCATTGACCTTATCACATCAGCGGCCGCGCTTTTCGATCGCCGGAAACGGAGATCGCTAGCCTACTACCGCCGTCCCCCGTCCGCGTGCATGCTCGGCAGACGTTGCGAAAGCACACAGGACACAGGACAGGCCACGCACAGTCGCACACGCCTCTCATTCAAGGCAGGCAGGCAGGCAGGCAGGCCGCGGCTGGACCACTGTCCTGCGCGCGCGCGTCGTTACGTGCCGTGCCCGTGCGGGCGGTGTCGCAGCGGAAGCGCGGGCGCGGGGCGGGGCGGTCGATTCGCCGTCGCCGTCCGCCGAGGCTGTTCGGCTCGCCGCTTTCCTTTCGCCCGTGGCCGCGCGCGCTTTATCCATCGTCCATCGTTGGAGCTGCTTATCGGCCTGAAATGAAAACCGGCGGTGCTCTCGACCCGTGCGCTTGGTGATGTTTGCAAACGCAGCCACTACTCCATGGCTCGATCTGGAAGTCTCTGCCGCCGCGTGCTCGGTTCAGGGCCGTTCGTTCTCGCCAGGGCTTTGACTCTGTGGCGGTTGGGGTGGGCGCTGCCCTGTTGTGTCGACGCGGCCGTGCCCTCTCATCAAAGCCTCGCGGAGTTCTCGCCGCTCTGCTCTCGTTCCGCGGGCTCTTTCCTGCGCTTTTTCCACATTATGGCGGCGCTCAGCTCAGAGGATCGGCAAAGGAGGCTTTTGACACAGCGTCGTCTTTCCGGAGTACTACACTCCCTGCCTGCGTCGTGACAGCGAAAAGTTCTCTGTGCGTGCGCGCGCGCGCGCGCTTTAGCCTGCCACCGTCCGAATTCCCATGCCATTTTATTTTACTCCTAGTGCGGAGGGGAAATGAAATTTCCTATAGTATTCATTCATTCCAGACACAAACAGAGCCGAGCTACTCGGAACTGTCCAATTGTGCCACTCGGACGGCAACAATAGTAGTCTTGCGATTTGCAAAGAACAAGCGATGCTTGAAATGTATTAAGCGAAAAAGGGACTTTAACAGAGAATCTGATGAAACTGTATATGATCTGATCAGTGCACGGCAATAATCTCGCTTGAAATAATAATCTGTGCACCCCCCATGGCGAAACAACACAAAACCAGAAGAGTCTCGCAAAAAAAGGAAAAAAAAAAACACGAGGAGAGCACTTCCAAATTCCGATCCAACGATTCCAGTCGCAGTCGCAGGTGCGCGCTTTTGCCTTTTCCGTGCACTTTTCCTTTTTTTTTTTTTTGCACTTTTCTCTCAGGCTGGCACGCTCGTAAAATTGCCACAACCTCAGGGGCATTCGAGCTAAACGCCGCTCTATAAATTGCCTTTGCCGGTCCGGTCCCCTGCAAAACTCACGCTGAGCCGCCGCCTCTTCCGCCTCTTCCACCAAACAAAAACTCGTCGGTTTCTCCCCCCACCAAACTCCCAGAGTCAAATTCTTGCCGATAACTTCTCTGGCTTCAAAAGGCGAATTCCAATTATACTGCGCTAATGCGTGCGCGTCTCGGTAAGCTTCTGAGAGTCATCTCTTACAATCTGCGATTCTCGTGGTTCGAGAAGCGGTATGAGCAGTAGAATAAAACCGCATGGAGACGGGGAATTGGCTTTCAGAGTTTAATCTGCAAGCGAAGTTTGCAGATTATTGTTGGGTGTACTGACTTCGGGGACACGCTAGAAGAGGGGCGAATTCCTGGTGCTGAAGAAGCCCCCTGTTCGGCGCGGTTCTGGGGTGCCGGAGGCGGCGGCGCAGGAGGGAAATGAGGGATGTGGTCGTGGCTGAAGAAGATTGCGTCCGCGTGCTTGGGCCCGGTCCGGAGGTGCGCGCGTACGAGGAAGGATGAGGACGGCGGCGGCAGCGACAATGGCCGCGGCGTCGCCGACGACCTGCTCTGGTCGCGGGACCTCGCCCGCCACGCGGCGGGTGAGTTCTCGTTCGCCGTCGTGCAGGCCAACGAGGCGCTGGAGGACCACAGCCAGGTGGAGACGGGCGCTTCCGCGACGTTCGTCGGCGTCTACGACGGCCACGGCGGCGCCGAGGCTGCGCGCTTCATATCTGACCACCTCTGCGCGCACCTCATCCGTAAGTAGCCCCGTTCACCAATCATCTTGCGAAAGAATCGTCCAGATACCTAATTCACTTTTGTAGAATAATAATAATAATGACGATGATGATTTTTTTTCCTGTTTTAGGTTTCTCAGTATTTTTTAGTAGGTTGATTTGATGATGATAGGTTTTTACTCTTAATAGTGATATTTGCTTGTTAGCTGTGTAATTTATTTGTGCTTCCATCGTGTGTTTTTAACTGAAGCACATACACGGGCTTAGGCGTTTATTACTCTTGTTTTTGGAACATCAATCCCTGTCATGTTTGGAGAATGAGAAATGTCCTGAGTGCTGTTTTCCTCGGTGCAATACATGTTGGGTTACTTTCAAAGTTTCCACTCATCAAGTATGCTGTTGTTTCATGAGCAGAGCAATGGACAACGCAATACTCTTTCCAGTGACCGAGTGGATTCTGATCGTTGAACAAGCTATCAGTATTCGCGGTACTTTGCAATAGCAGATTAGGTAGATTCTTGTTGTGTTCAGTTGCTCAACTTTGTGCTGTGTAATTCTGGCAGATTGACTTCACTTGTTGAGTGGCCGCTGCGTACCTGTGGCTACTATGACCTGATTCTTATCCTTGCAAATGGCAAGCATACTACGACTAATCCAAGCTTCCTTCTTGTGCAAAACTAATATCTTCTGCGCTCCTATTTTGTAGGGCTTGCTGAGGAAAGGGGAATAATATCCGAGGATGTTGTTCGGAGTGCATTTTCTGCTACCGAGGAAGGCTTCTTGACACTTGTGCGGAGAACACGTTTTATAAAGCCTTTGATTGCAGCAGTTGGATCCTGCTGTCTAGTTGGGGTCATATGGAGAGGGACACTGTATGTGGCTAATCTAGGTGATTCCAGGGCTGTAATTGGTCGTCTAGGTAGATCAAACAAGATCATTTCTGAGCCACTCACAAGAGATCATAATGCAAGCATGGAGGAGGTGAGGCAGGAGCTTATAGCTCGTCACCCAGATGATTCTCAAATCGTTGTTCTCAAGCATGGTGTTTGGCGCATCAAGGGCATAATTCAGGTTGGTGAACAACAGTTACTGCATCATAACATTTTTTTTGTGTGTGTAAAAGATGTTGGAAACGATAAGTATAAACCTACAGTTTTAGTATGTCTGTTAGTGACATACTAGTAATATTTTAGCTTGTTCGAAAGAGAATTTCTTGCCAAACATAATGATGTCCTTTTGGTCGTGTTTCCTGAATGTTGCTAAAAGGTTTCAAGGACAATAGGGGATGCTTATTTGAAGAGGCGGGAATTTGCTCTTGATCCTTCCATTACTCGATTCTGCCTCTCGGAGCCTCTTCGTCGACCTGTGCTTACAGCAGATCCATCTATCTGTACAAGAGTGCTTCATCCAGAAGATAAATTTGTTATTTTTGCATCTGATGGCCTTTGGGAGCACCTGACAAATCAGCAAGCTGTTGAAATTGTCCACGGCAACCCACAGCCTGTATGTCTTTCGACTCCTTTCCTTGCATGTGCATAAATCAATTGTTACAAGGCTCTACCTCTAACGTCTGTAATTCTGATAGGGAATTGCGAAGAGACTGGTAAGGGCAGCATTGAAACAAGCTGCACGGAAGAGAGAAATGAGGTATGATGACCTCAGGAAAGTTGAAAAGGGAGTTCGACGCTTCTTCCACGATGACATTACAGTCGTCGTGGTTTACATTGATCATGGACTACTGCAAGAGAGGGATACTTCTGTGCCAGAACTTTCAGTCCGTGGTTTTGTTGATTCAGTTGGCCCCTCAAGGTTCTCAGGGATAACCGCCATATCCTGACTCGCTGATTGAGCAGCACAATTTTGGTACGGCGTTCCAGTAGCATCTGACTATCTGAGTGTTATGCTTTGCCTTTGCTGAGTATTTCGATCCTTTGTGTGGCACTTTTGCAACCTCTGATGTGCTCGAAATAAGAGGCTCGTGATGTTGTGCGATGGTTAGCATGACCAATACCGATGATGTGGAATGCTTTGTGCAATTGTGAATGCCTCGAGTTTGGTTGCTTGAACATCTTAGAGGAATCTTTGGTTTTTGCCGGCAATATAGCCAATTGTTAGGAGCTTATAATTCCGCAGCGAGTAACCGAGTATGATTCTGATTGCTGCGATTATTTTCTGTTTTTCTCGTCTCCCTGCTGGCTTTGCTGGGGGTCGCTGATTTACTGCTCTGTGACTTCCTTTTTTTTGAACACAGTACTAACGCACGTACATTCACCTCTATGAACGTACGCACACACACCTTATTTATACGAGCACATCCGAAAGTCTAGACCGATATATCTTGAGATTGACGAAGTCGCCACAGCGCCTCACCGTCGACGGAAACGTCATCTACCACCGAATGAACAAAGTCATTAAATCCTAAAATGAATGATCAAAGTCATTAAATCCTAAAATAAATCGCTCACAGTGGAAGTCAAATCCAGAATCTCAAATGCCGCTCGAGATGTTGGAACCACTGGGCTACATGCTCTTTGCCTTTGGCTGCTCCGTGACTTTTTTTTTTGGATAAGGCTGCTCCGTGACTTAATGGTGCCATGCTGGGAGCAGGCGCCGCCTGCAGGCCCAGTTAACCGAACAACTGTGAGGGCGTGGTGCCCCCTACACTATCACGAATCGACGAGTGGCTGGGCCGCCCGACACTCGAGCCACGGATGTGGCCTACGGGCTACGGCGTAGTTAACTGGGCCTGGGCCGCTCGGCAGGCAGGCCGTGCTGGGCAGTCGACTTGACGAAGGTAGCTCTGGAATGCAGGATCCATGAACACTGGGCAGTGTTGATCAGGAGATTTACATAAAGTCAAATAGGATACTTTCAAAAATATTTATTGATCTTAGGCATAATGATAATATCGTCTTTAACAAAGGATTACGAGGTGGACTCTATGGTCTATGCACGTAATTGGTTGCCCAATACCTAGCTCCAGATTGACCGCTGAAGGCTGAAACGCGCACGGCCCTTGTGGCATGCAGCGGCATCCTTGGAGCGTGCGCGCTAATCAAGACACCGTAAATATCCTTGGCAAGAAAAATGACACGACGGTCGTAGTGAAAGCATTCGCTCCGATCGCGCGTCCCGCGCTGCGCAGTGAATGGCGATGAGCCGATGACTGGCGATGTCCCCAAGTGCATGAATTGGCCGGCATTTATCAAACTGAAGCCGACGTGTACCGGCGTAGGCGACAGCTACGTCTCGGCCGGGCTGCTCCCTTCCCAGCCACATGTGCTCCGGGCCCCGGCCGCCCCAGCCAGCAGGCTGGCTGCGCGCGCCTGCGCTCCTTGCCGGTGCGGCGGTGACGAGCTAGTGCCGACGACCCGATTGACGCCACCGGTGAGCTGTGGTGTGTCTTCGCAAACGCGGCGGAGGCTTCTGGACTTGGTCCCACCCCTTCACGCACCCCTACCCTACGTCCTACCCGGCTACCCCTCTGCGGACTGCGGCTCTGCCCGACCACAAGCTCGTCCACGGTACTAGGCCCGCAAAGATATCTTGCGGCGTCGCGTTGCGAGGTGGCCCCAGGGCGCCAAGTGTCCCCTGGGTAGTGGCGAGGTGGGTGCTTTTTGTTCCTGTTGTTTATCCAGACTTCAGAGGCGAATACTTTAACGATGACGACCCGATGAAGGGGACGGGAATCATACGCAAGTATGCTGGTGTAGCACCGGATGTCAAGGCTATGTTTAGAGGATTAACCAAATGACGGAATCTATACCGTATCAACACGATAAATAAAGTGAAGGTTAAATTTAAGGAGTACGATGATTAAAAAAGGAATCATTGCGTTGAAAGCTTGAAGTGTTCTTCTCTGTTCCTCGTGACCGCGCCGCATCCATCTCTTTCTGTGCAACACCGCACATCACGCGCGACCCTTCAACACTTGCGTGTAAAGTGTGCATCCACGGATGGGAATGGCAAGCCTTGATCTTAAGTTTTTTAACACAATGGTGATTCAGATGCAATTTACCACTCCTGATTTTTCATATTATTGCTGCTGAAATTGGCATAGCCGCCTTTGGGCTAAGGGCCATATAAATAGGAAAAAAAATCGAAATCAAGGATAAAATAACCTCTTAGACTGCATAGTTTTGTTTGGTGAGATTTCATAAATACTTTCTCCAAACATTAATATATGATGTTTTTAAGTTTAAAATAAAAAATGGCATATATTAATAGCCGGAGGGAGTAACATGCAAGACAAAATATATTTAGAAAACAGTGTAGACCGAGATGAAATTCATTTTTTTTATTTCTTCATTAATTCTTTGCCGCATCGGTCAAATCACTAATGTGATACCTATTTAATAGAATAAATTTCCTACCTAAAATGGCCTCAGAGCAATGTTGCATTTATATCAGTGGACACGTAGCATATAGCAAACCTGACAGCCAATTCATATATAATAACTAATTTGGCCACACATGCTATTCCATTAATAAATGACACCCCCCCCCCCCGTCATGATGTGTCTAATTGGACATGCTCTTTCTTGCTGCCGCTCTAGTGGAAGCACCGAAACTAACACCATCTGTCAGATAATACTGTGGTATTTGAGAATATAGTATTTGAAAATAGTACGATGTTTAGACCAAAAGATGTTTGGTTGCTTTTAGAAAAAGTATGTATCTAAAACTATAGTTTTGTCAAATACCATGGTATTTTGAGGATATAAAAAACTTTAGACCAAAGATTTTCAGTGTGGGAAGAAAGCGAGACCAAAATATTACGTCTCCAAAACATGTGCTAAATTGTACGGATGTAAAAAATTATGATTGTGTCATGGCATTTGATAGACCATGACATTATATATTTTTGAAAAATTTTGTTCTCGAACAAGCTGTAAATTTTTAGCATCACTAATGGTTTCTCTCATGCCATCTCATCTTTGAGGGCAGAGTGGAGAAATAGCTCGACAAAAGTTGTTTTTATTTTGCTACTATACATGGATATCACCATGGGCAGATTCAGCTGTGGGTTTAATGAGGCTCCAGTACTCTAACGTCGTTGGATCTTGAAATCCTGTTAAAAATTTCTACATAGATATATCTGAGAAGAGATTGAAGATTGGTTTAAGGATTAAGAAGTTTATCCTAAACTCTGCTGCGGATGCGTCACTGGATAGCACACACTAACATGGCAGGGATCGAAGCGCTGTCTCCATGCTCGTACAGTCGTACTAGCATGCATGCCACACACAAGCCAGCTCGCAGCTAGCGATGCAGCCATGCTCGTGCTCTAATCGGGAGTTCGGGACAGCGTCACACATTCCCGTTTCGTGCGTGCGGGCCATGCCATTTGCGGATTATCCTGCGTGAAGAAAAAGAGGAAAGAGAAAAACAACAAAATATTTTACTATCTTCTACTAGCACTACTTCCAGAAGACCAGAATTAGTTCCGCTCAGAAAGCGAGTCCACAAAAGGTACTGTACGAGCCGAGAAGAGACGTGGCCAATGTTCAGTACTACAGTAGTGAAAACGAACAAATTCTCACACCCAACACAGACGTGGAAGCTGCGACTGCCACGACTCGCCACTGCGGTGTCTGTGTCTCGTTTAGGCAGCCCTCGTTCAGTTGTTTCTATAAGGCGTTAGCGCTTATTGCTTTTGAACGGTCCAAAGTTTTTTTTATAAGGCTTCACGTTTGCTTTTGAACGGTCCACCTCCAACCCCGCAACTTGAATCGTCTGGCAGGGTGAGCTTCCAGGGTTGATGAGCAAATCACTTTAATTAAAGTGCAGCCGGTTAGGCCGAAGAGATACTTTTGTCCAATCCGTGCAAGGGCCAGAACATGCATGGCCGAGTACACGAAATATTCTTTGTCTCTTGAAGGTGCCACAAAGCAATGACAACATGCATGGAACGTGACAATTACATGTAAATGAAATTGTGATGCAGAAATACGAGAAAAACTTGCACACCTAAAATAGGGCTGTCGGAGGATAGGCTATATTAGGATATTTGTTGGAGTGTCTCATCTTCTATATTGCATGATTGTAATTCTTAACTATGTTTTGTATATTGATACTCTAATAGTTTGTCCTACCTTTTTCCTTCTTAGGATGTTTTAACACACCTGTAATATCTAATTTAAGATTGCACTCATCACTGCGTTCTTGCTTCACTCAGGCCCAGTTTAGATAATCTCCCATTAAAATAAATTAATGTGAATTGAAAAAATTTAATGGAATTTTGATCTATTTATGATTTAAACACAATCCAATCAGCCACCCCAACGAGATCGAATCCGGTGCGGCTCCCCGCCACGTACGAACGCGACCCCGTTCCCGTTGCTCGTGCGAAGCAAAGCCACTGCGGGCCCCACGTGTCATACCCTCGCAGTGCAGCGAGGAGGGGCCCACCCAAAACATGTGGCCAGGGGCCGCCCACTTGTGGCGAGAGCCGTGCTGCTTCTAGAGGCCCGCCGCGTGTCGCGTGTCGCGTGACGTGTCACAGAAAAAGCGCAGCAGCAACAGTGCCCCGCTTTATCCGCTCCGCGCTTTTTTATTCGTCCACACGCAGGCAGCCACGGGCCCACGGGCGCCCTGCCCGCGCGCTCCTGTCGCGCCAAATTTAGAGGCTGGGATATTTCCGCCGATTTTTATGGCCACAAAAGTTTCTCCTCTTGTTTTCCTGCTTTTTGTTTGCTGCCGAAAGCTTTCTTTCTTTTTCCCTGCTCGAATGTTTTTTTTTTCTCTTTTTCCCGCCGGGTAGCCCTCCCTAGCCTCCTTATCCTCCCCTACCTAACACGGCACGGAGAAATACTCTCGTCCAGACGTTTCGGGCGCTAGCTCATGGCGCTGAGTTTTTCTACAGTGTTTGACTTCGAAGTGCCAAACGCCAGGCCACACAATCACCGTAGGTCTCAAATATATTAGCCGGGTGCATAAGCACCGGGTTTATCGACTGAACGTACCGCATGATATCATTACCGCTCGATTGGCTCAGCGATTTCGTTCAGGGTTCGCCGTGGCAGCGCAAGGGATTTGCACATGCCAGATGCATGGCGCACGCACGCAGCGGTGCTCAAAACGTGCATTCTGGATCGCCTCTTCCTCCTCCGAGAGATAACGCACTGATCAGCGAGACTGACCCGCACTCGTGGACTCGCGGTGCATGGAGCGCCTACCGTTTATTCAGCCGAGGAGGAGAGCAATTAGAGCGTTGGGCATTCGCTGCACATGACAGCGACGGGGCCGGCCGGGGGAGCAGCCACAGCCACGAGAACTAGCGGCCTCCCGAACCCTCCCCGCGCGGGCCCACCGGACTGGATTATTTCCGCCGCGGCCGAGGAAAACGCAGCCACGAGAAGCGAGGGGAAAGCGGAAAAATCCCGTCCGACGTGGCGCACCGCCCCGTGCTCTTTTTCTCCCGTCCCCTCCCCTCGACGCTTTCCTTGTCCTTCTCTCTTCACCAGACTCCGACGTGAACGCTCGCTGCCTCTCTCTCCCCCTTTGCCTCTCCTCCTCCTCATCAACAACACAGGTCGAAGCGGCGGCCTCTGGTATCTGTTCCTGCCTTCGAGGGTGGCGACCACGGGGACTGATCGGCCGGTTTGGGGAGGTTTGGTCTTGAGCGCCGGAGATGGCCTGTTTGGAGGTGAAGTTTCCAGTTTTTGTCATCGTTTCTGTCTTGTTGTCTCGCGGGGCGGCCGGGAGAGATCCTTTGGATCGAATTGTGTTCTTGGATCGATGGGACCTGAATTGCTGGTATCTGTCTTCAGCTACCTCCGATGGCAACCGACGAGGCCGATGGAGCGGGCGGTGAGACCGCCGCGGATCGCCGCAAGGACCCTCTCGATCCCGGCGACATGGATTTTTCCGGGGAGGAGCAAGTGCCCAAGGTACCGCGGTCTCCGCTCCCCCGAATCGCGGCCCGCGGAACACGCCGATTTCTGACTCTCTCTCTCTTGCTTCCACGCTTGCCCGACCCCGACCAGGCGCGGAAGCCGTACACGATCACGAAGCAGCGGGAGAAGTGGACGGAGGACGAGCACCGGCGGTTCCTCGAGGCCCTGCAGCTCCACGGCCGCGCCTGGCGCCGCATTCAAGGTACTAACGTCTCCGCCCCCCGCTTCTTGAATGATCGGTCGGTGGCGGCGAACGGGCGCTCACCCCTCTTCTCTGTTCGTGCGTGCGTGCAGAGCACATCGGCACCAAGACCGCCGTGCAAATCCGGAGCCACGCGCAGAAGTTCTTCACCAAGGTCGTGTAACCGTCCGCCCCTGTCCCCGTAAAAAGAAAGAACCAAAACGATCGGTTGCGTGTCACTTGGCTGAACGCCCGGTGGCACGGTGCGCACTCAGGCCCACACCTTTCCTGACGTCGGAATTCCGTCGTGCTTTCAGGTGGTCAGGGACTCGTCGTCGGGATGCAACGCCTCCGCGGGGGGCGCCGCGCCGGCGATCCAGATCCCCCCGCCGCGGCCCAAGCGGAAGCCGGCGCACCCTTACCCGCGCAAAGCGGACGGCGCGGCGGCCAAGAGGCACGCGCCGGCGCTCAAGCCGCTGGACAAGCCGTCAGCCCTGCGGACGCACGCTCTGCGCGACCAGGACGACGGGTCGCCCACGTCGGTGCTCACAGCGGCGCAGACCGTGTTACGGGCCGAGGCGTTGGGCAGCGTGTTCGCGAACAGCTCGAGCGCCAGCAGGTCGCCGGCGCCGTTACCGCCAGCGGCCTGTTCGGACGAGCACGGAGACGGCGGCGGCTCGCCGGACTCGTCGGTGGACAGGGAGGACGGCTGCGTGTCCCAGAGTATGGCAACGGCCGAGATGGCGACGAGAGCGCCATATACCAAGGTATATTCTTCCGTTCTTGGGCAGTTAGGCAGCACGAATGACGCTCCTGTGAAGCATAACTTCTTTCAGTTTGATTCCTCAAAAAGAAAGAAAAATCAATCCTCAAAAAAATCAATGTGTCGACATCCGCTGCGAAGATATAGCGATATAAAGATCGATTCTTTCAGGCAAAGGACAAGACAGCACTGTGAAAGTAATTCTGCTTGTAGATATCTCCGGATCATAATTCTGCTATACTGTTACTTCACGTCTCTCAGGGTGCTTTATTCAGAAACAGTGCAAACATGTACTGTACTATCTTGAACCAGAATCTGCAGAAACAGTGCGTGTGATCTGCTTGAAAAAGAATTGCCCTCTGCAAATTCTAACATGTTCCTTGAACTTGAATTTCAGGTGTTCGGTGATGCAAACGACGCGTCGCATCTAGGACCAGAAGCTCCTCCAGCCTTCAAGCTGTTCGGAAAGAAAGTCGCGGTGAAAGATTCCTACGAGCACCCGCAGGACGGCAGAGGCCTGAAGACGGACACTTCACCAGCGAGCGTTGCCCAGGCAACCAGAAGGGCAGATCCTTTCGGCGCCGCAGGAGGGAGCTCGTGGAATCCATGGCCGAGCAGCGTGCAGCCGCTCATGTACTTCGTTCCTCAGCCCGACGGTTTCGCCGCGCAGCACGTCGTGCCGTGGTTCGGCTACAACGGGGGACTGCCGTGCGCGCTGTTCTACCCGGAGGCGGCACCTTCGACCCAGCAAGCTCCAGAGCGCCCGGATCAGAGGCGGATGCAGAGGGAAGGGTCGCTCACGGGCTCGAACACGGCCTCCAGCGCCGTGCCGGCCGCCTGGGCGGCGCAGAACTCGGACTTCGCCGAGTCCCACGGTGCCGGGCAAGAGAACACCAGCGAGAGCCGCACGGGGCCAACGGCTGCCGGCCCGCGTCTGACGAAGTGCGCGAGCTCGGCATCCTTCAGCCGGAGAGGGTTCGTGCCGTACAAGCGGTGCGCGGCCGAGAGCGAGGCGGCGCGGCCGGTGGCGCCCGGAGAGGAGGCCGACGGCGAGCTGACGAGGCTGTGCTTGTAACAGCAACTGAAGCATCAGCGTCACATTTACGTATTTTGGATGTTTGCCAGGTTTGCTCCGGTTTCTTGAGCTGCTGATATAGATGCACGTGAGCCAGAAGCAGCTGGGAACCAATTGCATGGGTTTTCCCTCCCAGAAATGGACGAGCGATCCTGGTTCTTACCCCTCGGTATATAGTCGAGTACAGGTGAAATTTGTACCCATGTCCCCGCTTTTTGTCCACTGTGTGATTGTGTAATTTTGCTCCAACTTGTGAGATTCTGGCGGTCAGTAGCTGACCGTGGATCTCAGAGGGGGCTGTTGTGACTTGTGCGTGTCAATTGTCTGACACAACATGTAAATCTAGGCTTGTACCATCTGAACGAAATGTAACGGCAGAAGGCTAGCAAAATGTTAGTCTGGAGTCAGCTCATCACCAATGTACCTTTTGCACATCGATAACATTAGCCCAACTCGACTTCTGCAGTCTGCACAATCATGTTTCATCTCGAAAGTCCGATGTGGCCGTTCGAAACTTCAATTAAAGGGGCGCTGTAAGATGCGTGCAGGCACGAAAAAAAGTTCTCCGAAATCCAAATTGGACGATACGCGGCCGATGGGCAGTTTCGTCGCGGCGGGGTTGGAGGTGGGAGGCGGAGGCGACGGCAGGTGGCTGAGGGAGTGGAGACTGGAGAGGCGTCGTCGCTCACGCCAAGAGAAGCAGGCGCCGGAACGATTTGGAGGGTTGGGTTATTAGCGAAGGGATGTCACTCGATACTAGCAGTACAAGCTAAGAGGCATCGAACTAAGTTAATCCACTTATCCACAACGAGGATGCGATGCAGTTTATCCGCTTAATACTACTAGGACTAGGAAGCAAATGATGGATTTGAGTTTCCTTTTATTCCATCTATCCTACGTCTTTTCTGAACATTTTCGTGTTGCAGTATATGTGCCCTACTGACACCCTTGTGACAAAGAACGGCAGGCTACTCCTGTGCATTTTTCTTGTTATGTAGCCAGGTACTCCATGCTGCTGTACTTTGCAAACACCCTGCCTTCATTCTCTTCCCACCATTTCTGTGCCTCGGCCTCTCCAAAATGCTTCCGGCTGCCAGATCAACCATGAGCGAATCCTTCAGTATTTAAGCTAATCACGATGAGAGAGAAGTACAGCAGAGGCTTTTCAGGAGGTCACCTGAACCGGATGCGCTTGATTCCCTTCTTACCACTAGGGGATGTAACAACTGTAATGTACACTCCACGCTCAACTTGCTCAATCACACCATTGGAATCAGTTGGAGCGTCTGTGCTATCTGTTCCTCCATCATAACCTCTGCTGCTATTGGAGGCTCTTCTGCAATTCCGATGCACAGCTGGGTCATCCACAACAACATTGTTAGAAGACGTTGTAGATTGAATACCCACTTCCTCTTTGTTGTTTTGGTCCGTGATGCTGTTTACTGGTGGAATTTTGCCGGTGACATGAGTTTTGTCGGGCGGGTCAGGTACTATGCTGGAATTGTATAGTTCCAGACCATCTAAAAGTTTCTTTGATAAAGCATTCCTCTGCACAAGTTTTGCAGAAGATAGTTTATTTGACATCAGATAGAAAAATTCTTAACGGGTTGGAATTTGTTATAGGCCAGACTTGTACCTGATTTGTCAAAATCTTTATAATGTCTTCTGCAGCTTTGCATTTTGTGGCCTCATCCCTGAATATCAACCAGGTTTCCTCAAGCTTTCGTTTATACAACTGAACTTTCAGGCTCCTATGCCGGCACTCCTCTGCTAGAGTGGTTACCTGCTTAGATAAGAGAAATATCACCATGTTTCTCAGCAAATCAGTGGTTCCAACACAAAACAACAAAACCATTTGGTACAAATAACTAAGAGTTATTCTATGGGTCCCTAGAAAAATGAAAGTTATAGAAATACCTGTGCTTGAAGCTGTTTCACTTCCTCCAGCAGTATCTTTTCCACCAAATCTTGTTCTTTTCTCATATCACTAGTATCTTGTGCCAGAAGGGTAGGAGTCTTTTGTGACACTGGACCCATCATTCTCCCTATACAAGAGGCACCAATCGTCTGTTTGTTTGATGTCAACCAATATGGAATGTTGTCTCGTGCACATTTGAATTGGTTTGGACACTCTACCTGTCCCCACCTCTGCTTTTGCACTTGATTCAGATTGGCCAATTCCTGATTTCTACGGTTGGGACTCTGTGCCGAACCCAATTTTTCCAAGATGAAATTTGCTTCCTTAAGCATACGTGATAGCTTTGGTGTGTATGTTCTTATTTCTGTTAAAGATATTTCTTCTTTTTGAATCTTTGATCCAGAACTCATTTTACTATGCCCTGTGGTTTTATTCAGCTCATTGAAACAAGCATCACAGACACGCCACTTTTTGTTCTTATCTGGTGCAAGGGATGCCCTCGGAACCTTGTTGCTGCTGCAGGAATTGCAGAACATGGAACCACAGTTGTAGCAGTTGTGTTTCTTCCTTGTAAACGAAAATGACAACCGGCAACTGCTGCACACAGATTGGTCCTTGCTTGAGATTTCCCTATGGACACAAATTACAACAGTGAAATTGGAACAACAAACTATACTATCCACCTGTTTATCTTCCAGGGCCTCCACTAGAGTCGGGGAGCTCTTGTCAACATAATCCCCTAAACCAAGTTGCCCTTCTGTGCCTTTGCCCCATGTAAACACTTTTCCATTCATTGTCAAGACTGCAACATGGGAAGTGCCACATGATATATCTTTGACAAACTCAGTTTTAAGCGGTCCTTCAACCATACAAATAGATGTGGTCTCGGATCGAGGATCCCCTAATTGCCCATGCTCCTTGCTTCCAATGGTAAATACAACACCTGTTATGGTTAGCACAACTGTTAGTGACATACCGCAGGATACCTGAGTAAAATCACAGTCAACGAGTGATTCAACACGAGTCGGTACAAGCTTCGATATTTTGTCAGTATGACCCAGCTTCCCTCCACCTGCATCGCCCCATGTGAACAACTTCCCACCTGGAGCATTGCTCTTGAGGGTTCCTGATGTTTCCACAATAGCAGCTGTGTGCCATGGTCCACATGCAACAGACTTGGCTCTTAACCCTCTCAAGGACTCCACTTCTTTCGGCTGAGCAAAACTTTGTGTGTCACCATGTCCAAGAACGCCAAATGTCCCATCTCCATATGTGAACAGCTGGCCGGTTGAGGATATGATACCTGTGTGCCACTGACCACATGCAATCTTCGACACAGAGATGCCATCCGAAGTACCGATCAGTTTGTGTGGGAACCACGGGCTTCTTGGACACTGATCATTCCACAACCCTAGGCTATGAATCCCTTCGCCCCATTCATAAAGTTCTCCTGAAACTGAAACTGCACAGGTGTACTTTGCCCCAAATGCAATAGTCTTCACAGGTGTGGAGGCAAGAGAGTCAATGATTTTAGGATGAGAAACACTGTCACTTGTTTTGTGTCCCAATCTCCCACTGCTCTCCTCACCCCAAGAGAACACCTGACCTTGCTTAGTAACTATTGCTGTGTGTTTCTCTCCGCAGGCAATGCTCTGCACATCAAGATTCTGTGACGATTTCAATAACCTTGGAAGTGAGATAATGGCCGCTGATTCATGTCCATAATCTAACATGCCGTGTGAAACATCACCCCAGACAAAGATGTCCTTCAGAGAATCTGATGCTGCACTTGATCCCTCGGACTGTTTGAGTTTAGGCATCTGCGTAATTCTTTGTTCCTTGATTTTTTCAGAAGATTTTATGTCCCTCAAATTATTTTTTACTCGATATACCAATTCGGGACTAACCTTTTCCAAGTAGGAATCTAGTTCTGACCATGCTCTTTGCCTGGGAGAAAAGAATGGTTCTGAGCAATCCAAATTACTATGCAAGTACTTGTTCTGTATCAACCTAGGACTGCTATATAGCGAGTGTACCTTCATAAATAAATTGATTGCAGAAGTTATCATTTGAACAATAAAAGTAAAAGCACAATGCAATGCAATTAGATCATATGGCGATTGTGATTGTGATTGCTATTTACAATCACCAGTCATACTATAGCACTTAATTGAAAAATGATTCCCTTCAAAGTATGTGCAGTCTAAGGGCTGGTTGAACATCTTTGTTTTAATGCCATTAGTGGATATATTGTTATCATCATTTTTGGAGGAAAATAGTTGTATCACATATTTTCACTATAAACTAACAGGTATATGCATGGCCTAATATGCATATGCTAATCATCATCAATATGTCGTTTTTCTCAAGCTGTTCTCAGTAGTTCAGAATATGCTACTTAAGGTGATATAAGAAAATTAAAAAGCAATGCCAAATTCACACTCAGACAACACTGTCATGTTCCTACATAAAAATTATTCAGGTGCATGAATTCCAGAATGAACCTTTGTGAAATTTCGTCCACCATGTACGGCAAAGAGCCTGCTTCTTTGCTGAATATAGCTAGGAGGACTATTTGTGCAGCTGTTTATCCGACGGCTGTTTGTTGAGTTAACCAGAAGTAATGGGGTGCATGGTGCTGATGTTACAGCTGTAAGGCCTAAATACCAACATTCAGCTTGATCTCTATCTTTGCATACCTGGGTAAACATGATTGGCAAATAAAACGTTATATCAGTTGAATTAGTCAAGGAGACCATAGACATTAAACAATGTGGGCAGCTAATGAGGGCATACCAAGTCAAGTGAGGATTCACCATTCTTGTATATAACTGACAGGGAGTGAGATTCCTTTTCTGGCCAATGCAGACGCAAAAGTTTTGTCTGTACAATATTGAATTCTCAGAAAATTATTATCTTTCGACCATAATCTGTTAGTACTAAGGAATAATAGCATATATTTGGGAAAAGAAAATTGCATACAGTCTTCTGTCCAAGAACTACACTGGATACGGAATTCAAGCTTAAACTTTTTTCCCTCTCTTTGGAGTGCCATATTAGTGCCCTCTCATCCTGCAAATAGGAAAATATCAAATACATTGGTGTGATTTAGGGGGGATACATTCATTCTCTGTTTACTGAAGTTTGTCAATCTATAGCAAGCTTCCGAAACCTAGTAAAACCAAAGCTGAGAATGCTTCAGTTATCTCGTGGTCAAGGAGAAACAGTAATATAGGAACATAGCTTTAGCCCATTATTAGTGCTGTTACTAGGTTCAGTTTTTTCCCACTTCTTTTGAAGCATCAGCCTCTTTTGTGTGTGTGTGTGTGTTTTCTCCTGCCTAGACTCTGCGCCGTGGCGTAAAAAACAACTTTACTCCTATCGGTTTTCATGTGAAAAACATATTGTTGGGATAGAGTCAAATGTGCTTATTTGGTTGATTATATACCTGAATAATTGTTGGATCACCAAATTGGTTTACAAGTGAATCTTGATACAGAAATGCATCTGCTTAAGAAGAATGTAGCAAGGAGGGAGATGGTTGGGAACTGGAAATGGAGGTACTATCTTAGAGTGCCATATAGTCTACCCCTGGTATGAATTTCACATGGACTTATTCCTCAAGTTGTTTGATAGCTTGTCGCTGGGATTTCTTCCATGGAATTTCTACATATAGAGAAGAACCTAGTTCTATTCTCTGAGTCCTCTGCTGCTCGAGCTTGGGTGCTCATTCGCTTTTTAACACAAAATTTTCAAGGTAGAATCTTCTTTTTTAAGAAAAAAATACAAGGTATATGTGAATTTCTTGGAGCATTCAATACTGCATAATCACAGAGCCAAAGGTACTTACGCATGATAGCCTAACTGTGCAGAATTTGGGTTTCCCTCTCTTGCCACATTTCAGGAGATGTGCGCCCTTCTTGAGAGCAACAATGGCCTATACGAAGTAAACAAGCTGTCAACACCCGAAACAGAATTATTTCAAAGGCACGTACGTCTTTTTTCCAGCATTGATATTGTCGTGTACATGTGGATCCAAAAAGATGCGGACAAGAAAGAAGAAGAAGAAAAAATGAACAGAGCTGGGACATGCACAGAAAGAAATTCCGTGTGCGCATTCAGCACACGCATTATAAGAAATCATGTGCGCATAATGCCGGCTAATCCATATATGCCTTGTTCTGAATAAAATGCAGGGTGTCCAAATTCAACTTCGGAGGAGACTGCCAGAAGGCCAGTAAGAGATAAAAGACCCCTGTACTTATGTGAATGGAATGCAGCGATGAAACTGCGAGAAGCAGCAAAAAGTGGAACAATAGGCGAACGAAAAATGCCGAGCATGTCTTACGCGTAGATCTGCTGGAGGCACCAGGATGCTTGGCTCTGGGAGAAGGCGCAAGGATGAACAGATGCGTACCTGCTCGACTCCTCTGGTTGTGGTTGCAGAGCTCCTCTCCTCGAAGCCCCCAGCCATTGCAGTTGCGGGCGGAAAGGCGGGCGGCACCCAGAGCGAAGTCTAAAACCTCCTTTGATCAACAGTGGGAAGGGACGAAAGATGGCAGTGAGGTGACGGAAAGAGCTCGGCAGGGAAAGAATGAAAGCGAGCAGGAGGGTAAAGAGGGGGTGCAGAGGATGACGGTGAGCTGCGCGATTCAAGGGAGCCGGCACGGGAAACGGCAACCGTGGCACAGCGATTCAAGGAGAGAGGATATATGAGAGTGTCTGTGCGACAGTGTGAGACACACACATGCGCAGGAGCACACACACAGGGCATCTCCGCGCGCGGCCAGAAGCACAACACCAGAACAGTACCATTGCCTCTACAGCCAGTAGTTCTTTATTTTCTTTGAAACATTGGCAGTAGTACATCGCGTTGCAGTTGCACCATCTGTGGAGTCAGGTACGGGTGCCGAACGGCCTTGGCTTAGCTCCACGATCGAGGCGTCTCTGATGAAATGTTTGGATTTGATGTCAGGATATGTCGTTCCAGGAAAAACAGGCCCGCTGCCGTCCTCTACGCCGAGCATCTGACCCTCCTCTACTGACCTTAATTAGCGGGAGACCTCGCACAACTGGCTGGTGTTTCATCTCCTGCTATAGCTCTGGACATTTTATTAATCAGAACAGCTGCTGTGGACGTGCAAAGCCATCCATCATCCCTGCTAGGCTGCTACCACTCCTATAAGCTACGTATGGTCTAGTTTTATTGTGCATTTTGCTTGTCCCAGGAGCGTGAAATCTGCATGTAAAACGGCCATGGATCTACTCTGCATCTGGCATTGGCAAAATGGCAAGCAATAGGATTCTGCTTCTAGGACATCAAATGATGGATGATGGCCGCCCGGGGTGGGGCTGGAGATGGTGACCGAGGCCATGCTAGGACGCAGCACGTGCGCAGCGCAGGCAGGCGCTGCCCCCCGCTCAACCGGTCGGTCGATCGGTGCCTTGCTCGCAAATGATTCTGTCGCGGAGGCGCGTGACGGACGGCGGGACGGCGACGTCCACGGGGCCTCCGTTATTGCTCTGAGCGTACGTACGTGCAGTATACTGGTGGTCCTTTCTGTCAGGACGTACGTGTCCATTTATTGCCGGCTCATCGTACCGCGATCGCACTGGCATCAATATGTACTAACTGCCACTGCGTGGCTCGTGTCGCCCGTGTGCGTCGTCTCAGTGGGCGCTACATGGCGATGCTCGTAAAAACACGACTGCTTAGCCGAGGCCGTTACAGTTTTACGCACAGCTAGAAACCGTGGAGGGAGATGGACAGATAGCCATGCGAAACGGACAAGCATGCATGACACGGCGATCCATCCCAAGTGAGTGAAATTGATGTTCGTACCTTGCTTTTCCCCTGCAACGTCACTGAACTGCAGTGGCTTTGAACAATGCCGGTGATATCATTACTATTAGCACTAGTGGGCCCACTACTCCTGTCCTGCACATCCATACGTGTGCGTAGTATCAAATTGCAGCTAGCTCCGGATTAGGTTTTGCGGCAGTGGCAGCTAGTACATAGCTGCCTATCATGGATTGGTGGCACGTTATCTAGAGCACTATCGTAGCTAGAATCCCATTTCTCTTTGATAACGAGAGATACTAAGCATTGACACACTATCCAATGCAAACATCTAGCCATCCAAACACCACACAAACACATATTAGAGAATCTTTTAAAGTTTATTTAGATTTCAAAATCTACTGTCTACCAAACCGGGCCTAAATCAGATCGAAGATGATTCACAGCTGAGCTGGGCAGCGGAAATGCGGTGAGATGCATTATATGGGTGATTTGGCCTAAACATATATAACCCCGTTTGGAACGTGGAGATCAGATGCATCTATGAACATCGAGCGTCTTTTCCTACGAAACTAGACGTTTTTTTCTCTATACGAACTGTGCATGCATGCAAGTAGACTACTCATTGCAGTGACGGAGCTGTCCCCAGCCAGCACAACAATCCGTGCGAGGAGTGTCCACAGGAGTGAAAAGGCAAAAGCAAGCCCTCGACGTCGACGATCGATAGCTGCTGCTGCTGCTGCTTGCTCTCACTCTCTCGCCTTGCTGCCTCCTCTTTAGGGCACCGTGACATCATAAAGCGCTTGAAAACGAGGCGCAAGCCCCATTGCATTGCCGTCTGCTAGATCTCTGCTCCACACCACGAAAGCCGAAAGGATTCTCCAATCCAAAGCAAAAGGAGCAAGAACACGCGCCTGAATCATGCGTGTTCCTGTGTCTGTCGCCCGCTCGGCTTTTACGTACGAAGTCGATCGTTATTCGTAAAGCCCCGAAGCAAACACTTGCAGATCTGTGCAGGCAAATCGATGTAGGCTCGTGATCCGCCAGTACGAGCAGTATTATATTATTCCTTTAGCAAATAAAGCCAGGTTAGCACTCATCTTTGAGCTGTGGATCGCAAGTTTTGCCCGTGTCTCGGTTCTCATCAAGCGCTTGCATTGCGGCGGTGGTCCGTTTGCCCATGCCCTACCCAATTACCCAGTACGTACCTACCTATCCCATCTTAGGTTCGCATTGATTCGTAGGACCCCGTCCAGCTCATGCGTCCCGCTCGCGGTAATAATTCGCTGTCAAAAGAAGAGCACGACCTATCGATCGATTCAAAACCTGTGGCCTGTGGCCTGTGGGCTCTGGGCACGCTTTGCATGCATGCCCACAGTGGAGTGGAGCGTGCAGGTGCAGTGCCCACCCCTCGGACACGAGCGTTCCATTCTTAGGTTTGGCGGTTGGCGCGCTCCCAAGCGAGCAGTCCCCGGTGCTGTAGCATGCCCTCGGCGACGCGACGCATGCGTCCTCAGTCTCGCCGCGGTGGGGGCGGTTTGGTCTCCCGCAAAAGTGGAAAAAAGAAAGAAAGAAAGAAAGAACCTTTCGTTTCGTGCGTCTCCCTGGAGTGACCTGAATCTTAGGTTTCGACGTAGAGTACTATCTCCACGCAGGGGGGCGGTGAAAATGGTGGATACAAGACAGCAAAGCATCAAGGCTCATTTTTCAGTAAGCAATTGTCTGAACTTCCAGATACAGATTGTTGTTGCCATCAATAGCCTCAAACCATTCACCGAACCAAATGCCATACCGTCAAACCCGACACGCACAAGTCTTGAACCAGAAACGTTATCCAGACACGCATTTCCTCACATTCACATCCTACAGTACTGCAGCACCACTAATAATTTAAGCCCACAATCTGAGGTCTTACATGCTGACAAAATTCCATCCGGTTAAGGTTAGGCATCTCCAACTTTACCAAACTTAAACCAACACAACAACTGAAACGCAAGGCTGCTCCGATCTAAATTCATTAACTTCCTCATCTGGTTGTGTCCATGGGTGCACAGCTGGGAAGAGGAGTAGAGGAGAAATAGATGATGACAAACGCCAGCGAGCCATCATCTTTAAATCTCCTTGATTAACAAAGGTGCAGAACATGAGCAAGCTAGGTGCTTAAGCACCTTTTGTTTGAGAAGGTCCAGCTCCCACCTTCCATCTGTCAAACTCAGACACGCTCAACAGAAACGAGCTTGCATTCCGATGTCCCCCACCACCATATTCCTACAAGCAACCAAGCAATATTAAGCATCAACACTTATATATAGTGGACTCTTGACACAGACCCCTTTCACAAGCTAGGAGGGGCCGAGGGCGTAATACAGCATTACAAACCTCATCAGAGAAGAATTACCTGAGATATAGAAGTGGTGTCTTCTTGTTCTAAACTTCTAAGACTGATTTTCAGCATCTGGTCATTATTCAACTCAGGGACTTTATATACAACAGCCCCAATACCCCTGAGAAGAAAAAAAAAAAGGCAGAGCTAACATCTTTATGACAATATGGTGCGATGAAGAGCAAATACATGTTTTAGTAAATGAATATTGAATAAGAAACAATACAGTAAAAATACTTTGTCTCTGTGTTACTAGCCCGGGCCAGCAAGAGGATGTCTCAGTCACGGTCCTAGGGGTAGCGTCCTCCAATGGGGCCACAAGACATATCCCAGCTAATCATTTACACTTTAGAGTTGATACTACAATTGAAGCATCCTAGTTACTTTAGCGATAATTAAGGTTTGTTTAGGAAGGGTTAGATCATAGATCCAATATATAAGGAACCCAATCCTAGACACCTTAGGGATCAAGTCATAAAGGGACTATATAATCGAGGAAGTCTGTACTCATTGAAATCAAGAAAGAAGGATTCCTCCATGCACCGATCCCTCTCCCTCTCCCTGTGCCGGCCTCTCCTCCTCCCTGGGCCCTGGCTGAACCCCTCCACACCATCCATGCCCATAACACTCTGGCTATATTGTATTTCCATGCACCGATCCCTCTCACTCTCCCTGTGCTGGCCTCTCCTCCTCCCTGGGCCCTGGCTGAAACCCTCCACACCATCCATGTCCATAACACTCTGGCTATATTGTATTGATAGGATAAAAACAGAAAACTTGCCTTAGGTTCAAATTACAGCTCTTGCTAGCTAGCTGATTTCCAAGTTCGCTTCTTAAATTTGAAATAGCGTCAGCATCCACAGCCTAAGGAACCATAATAGGCAAAATTATATAAGTAAATAAGTAGTACCTGTGAGTGAATATAAAGATAGAACAAATAAAACATGTAACATTAATTTATAATAAACCACCAGGATGTATGATATAAACTAATTGGTTCATTACCTGCTAATAGCATGAAACTAGGAATGGATGAATAAAACAAGATGTCACCATTATGAAAAATAATGTGTGAGAATTGCATAATTACCAGACAATTCCCAAACTTGCCACATCCCAGTGAAATTTCATAGGACTTCTCCAGGCAATCATCTATTAATCTTTGCTTCTCTGATAATGTTACTTGTCCGTGGGAAATGACATGCTCAGGATCCAACTCCAGCAACTGTCACAGCCAAGGGCAGCGTGAAGCAAACATTAGGAGAAGAAGGAACCATAAACTAAGTGATCTACTTCTTTTTATTAGCACCAGGTATAACAGAGTTATCTTGTATTGGACAAGAGTTGTCTCTTTTCCTATGAGAAAGAGACAATTCATCATTTATTATTTGATTGTGAATTTGTGTAGTTGTCAAATGCATGTGGTACATGTTGTCTCAGGTGTTGGGTCTTGATATAGGAGAAAATTTTGAATCTATAGGCAAGTTCTGGATCATCAATAAAAAGTTTACTGTTCACAGTTGTGAACAGCTGCTTAGTGGGGGCTGTGGAAACTGAGAAACTCTTTATGTTTTCAGAATGATATGTGGCAGAGTATCGAGAATCTTGTGCTGAAGATAACTGAGGTTAGCACAGAATTGGCTAATCATGTGTCCAGCCAACAAAAGACAAGAGACGGAGAGGACAGAGGAGAATATAGGTGCTGAGGAAACAAATGAGCTCTGGAGTGATTTGCCTATGAGTTCTGCTGGTGTTGGAGCTGAGGTTGCTTATGACTTTTCCTTGTGGAGTTGGGTAAAAGCGGAAAGGGTTTGGCTGCTGGGATGCGAGGCTTAATTAAGTTCAGTTTTCCCTAGGTGTTTTGTTCTCTCAAGTTCCTATAAGTCAAAAACTGTGTGTGAGTTTTGGGTGCTAGAGTAGTGGCTATGCTCTAGTTTGGAGTTTCAAGAAAGGTATGCAATCCTCATATGCTGTAAACTAGCGATGATTGTCTTTTAATGCTTCAAAGGCCTGGGGTATCTCCCCTAAAACTATAAAACAATTTAAACAGACTTGCCATTGACTAGAAAAAGAATGAGATGATGCATATTATTCATCTAAAGGCTAACAATAATAATTATGAAACCTGTTGAGGCGACCAGAAATGGTTATAAATTATAATGATTATTGGAGCAACTATTTCATTTACATACAGCTTTGAGATGATAGTATGATAACCTCAACAAACCAATAATTCCGATATAAAACAGCATCAGGTTATGTAAGGAGCAACACACATTTTTTTGGAAAGTATTCACTGAAGCTTGCACCAAAGGATTAACATCAAGCATGTGTTTATTTACCTGATCAAACAATTTACTGTTTTCATTGACATTGAATTCGATGTCCAAATCTTTAAGTCCGCTACTAAATGCCTTGCTATTTGGAATGTTCCATCTCCATAAGTCTCCATCTTCGATAAACTTGTAAAGCTTGTGCACTGTTTCAACCTTGTTGTCAGGTACATATTTGACCTCAGCTACTTCTTTACCACTTTCATTACCCCATAAGGTGCTAGCTTCTGTCAAGAACTTGTTTTGAAAGAAGTCAAATGCAATTGTAGCACCACTACGCTGCATGTCTATCACCTTGGTCACATTTTTCCCAAGTGTGGTCTTCCCACACAAACTTTCAAAAGCAGTTTTATGATGGTCTAGGATTGTTACTCTGAAAAGGATAAGCATTTAAGTGTCAATAGTATTCAAAAATCGTGTAAACATATAAAAAACAAGTCATGCTTAAAATCTCTACAATGATAAAACAAATCACAACAAAATAAATAATAACTTATGAAATTTTTTGAATAAGACAAATGATCAAAGTTTTAGAAAAAAAAGTCAGCCACAACATATATTTAAAACCAGAGGGAGTATATAAAAATGACCAAATACATAACTTTACATTTGCATTGCTCAAAATGACAGCATAATGTACAATAACTCAACAGAAATCTGTTATATCTTGAGTAATGAATTCCGTGCAACGAAATATGGCTAAGGTAATCACCGTTGAGCTCAATGCCGTACACATGACATCAGGCAAACTCTCATATGCTGATATGCATTAAAGAAAATGGGAACATGGAGGAGGATGTGTGCATTGCTTTTCAAGGAGAATAAGAATTTGAAGCCATAAGATACCGTCACCGCAAAATTGTTTCTACCATTGAGCTATGTTGACAACCCCAGCTCACATTTGGAATCTAAATGCTAACTTTGAACGGGTTCTTTTTATCTGAACTGAATTTACTAGTGTGATTTTATCTACATTATCGCATTACCACCCTCTGACGTGATAGAAATTGAGAATGGACGTGATTTCGCTACAATTGCTTACATAAAGCATTCCAACTCTCTGCCCTTAGTACTTCTAGCTTCGCGCCAGATTCTAACTAATAAAAGCCACATGAATCACAGGATTCCCAGGAAGAAACCTACAGATGACAGAATAAATGCAAAGAAAGCATTCAGTATATTAACTGAGTGCAGATGCTTACAGACCTTTCAACCTTACGGGCTATATCTTCGACAAAACCAGGAGGTCCCACAAAGTCAAGAAGGTAAACATCTTTTATTTCATCCAATGGAAGTGAATCACTCCTACAAAGCAGACGAAAAGAAATAATGTACTGTAAGGAAGACCAGAACAAAAGCATCAGCATAAGGGTTTGTTTCGCTAAGATAAATATCCCGCAGAACGGCGGCAGAAGTACCAAAACAGGTGTTGTGCATTTTATGATCTAATGAGATTCAGCAGAGATAGTTCCATTCCATCTAGCTCTGATTATGCAAGTCCAGACCGAATCCTTCGCCCCAACCAAATACAACTTCAAAGAGTTTCTTATAAAAAAATTCAAAGAGTTCGAAGCAGAACTGTTATAAACTTATATTGCCTGATATCAGTTAGGAACTTGGGATTCAAACTTTCATAAGATGTTTACTGTACATTAGAATAATAGAATCGGAGGTCTGCGGGTACAGTCAGATAGCTTGCAATAGGGTAAAGTTTTGTTCAAATCTATAGCACTGGCAGAGTAGACACCTGAAACTCGTGGTGATTGCTACAGTATGCAGTTCTCAGCAGATCAGATCCCGTTGCGTGCACTGGAGTTTGCAGTGAATACCTGATGGGGTCGTAGACGGTGTTGGGGAAGAAGCGGACAGGGTGGGCGGCGGCGGAGAAATAGAGGTGGGCGGCAAGCGCGGCGAACGCGCCGTCCGGGCACGGGTAGTGGTAGAGCACCGCAGAGACCTTCCGCGCGGCGCTGGCGCAGGCCATGCGATTGATCGCAAAGCTCGCAGCGGAGCACGGGACAGAAGGCGGCCTCGACAACCGAGAGGCGATGGGTTGTTTTTGCTCCGCGGCGCCGCCAGTGTTTGCGTGGAGTGTGGGAGCCAGACGCGGCGGCGCGATAAGTTCGGAGAGCAGAGGTGACGACTAGACGGGGTGCGGTCAGCCGGCCACGCCTCACGCGGATGGTCGCCGGCCACGCCTCACGCGGATGGTCGCCGGCGTGCCGAGGTTTTGGCAGCAGGTTGAGAAGATTGGATTCTTTAAAAACTGCTTTGGAACACAGGATCGAAGAAAAAAAAAGTTAATTTGATACTCTTCCATTTCAATTTATACATAGGTCGTTTGATTTTTTTCCACCAAGTTTGACCGGCTCGTCTCATTCAAGAAATTTCAGAATTATCGTTTGTTTTCATTGTAATTTAGTTTTGCATATAATATACTTCAACGGCAACTTAAAATTTTCTATATTTTCGCAATTTTTTTGAATAAGACGAGTCGGTCAAACTTGATGCCAAAAAAATCAAACGACCTATAAATTGAAACGGAAGGAGTATGTGTTATTATAATTTTCACCGTTTTGGAATATGCCATTGTTCTTCTATTTATTGCACACAAGCCATTACAATTTTCATACCTTTGAAATATACCATTGTGCGAAGGCTCATCTCCGTATTTGCAAAAACGTCGCTCCTACTGATTATTCTACTTGAATAATATATTATTATACATGCATTATAAATTGTTCTACACATGTAATGACGTAATGATTCATTCTATGTGAATAATGAATTGTTATATGCGCATACTGAATTGTTCTACCCGCATAATGAATTGTTCTACGCACGTAATGAATTGTTCGACATGCATCGTGAATTGTTCTAGGCACATGATAAATTGTTTTGCACTCAAAATGAATTGATCTTAGCAAATAATAAATTTTTCTACGTGCATTATAAATTGTTCTACAAGCATAATGCATTGTTATATACAAAATGAATTGTTCTAAGTGCATAATAAATTGTTCTATGTGCATGATTAATTATTCTATGAGAACAAAATATATTGTTCTAAGTGTATAATAAATTGCCCTACACAGGTATAAATTGTTCTATGTGCAAAATACATTGTTTTTATATGCAAAATAGATTGTTCTACAATATACTTGATTGTCCCATAGGCAAAATGAATTAATGTACATAAAAAATACATTATTCTGTGCGCAAAATAATATTATAGAACTTGTTCAAAGTTGAATTCAATTAGGAAAATTCAAGGTGTTACAGTATTGGATCCGTTCAAAAAAAAGATTTGCTCAACACACTTTAAATTGTGAATTTTTGTAGACAGTGAACTTCATCTTGTAGTTACGTGGAAAATAACCCTCGTGAGCCTAAAAAACACTCAATTGAATACAATATGACAGTGCACTGCTGCATGAAAATGGTATACGGTAAGGAGAAATGAAAATTGAGAAGCAAGAGAAAAAATAGAGATAAGACAGAGAACAAATCTCCAATAGAGAATGTCGGATGTCTCAAATAAAAGACACCATGCCAATCAAAGTGATCATAAAGAATTAAGACTCAACAAACCGTAGTGGATTTTCAATAATGTGCTCCACCATGATAAAATAAAAATGGAGAGAAGAAGAGAAACAAATGGCTAGTAGAAATGGTTTGCAACGATCAGATAGCTCAAACAACAGAGACGATGTGACTTAATGTGGTTGCAAAGAATAGAAAATAATGAACCTGGATTACACTTATATAGTCTACTAGATAATTCCCCGCTCATTGTGGTGGGAATATGAGTGAACCCACGTGTGCACCGTAAAACGTCATTGCATGCATAAATCCATAGAAAATCAACGTAAGAAATGAATAGAAGACTTAGGGTCTGTTTGTTTTCTGGCCTAGGGGTGGCCTGTATTAGCCGATATGCAGGCATAGTATATGCAGGGCTAAGACATCCAACTTGCCAGTGTCCGTTTTCCCTGCATATCATATCCAGACTGAGAAAGTTTGTGTTTGTTTTACCTGCATAAACGGGTTGCACTTGTTAGGCCTTGTTTGTTTCCCTGCACGTACTTAGGGTTGGGCTGAGCCTAGTAAAGGCCCACACCTAGCCCATTTCACCCCCTGCCCTTTCCCCTTCCCTTCCCACCCGATGTGGCGACTTGGCGGCGGCATTGGCGACGGTGCGGCGGCGGCGGCCACCTCTCCCCCTCCGCCTCCGCTTTGCCGCCGCCACCACCCTCTTGTCCACCACGCACCGGTCAACCGGCCTCCACCTCAACCTCTCTGACACCGCCGACGCGCCCACGCCCCTCTTGCTCCTGGTCGGCCACCTCGTCCACCTCGACCGCCTCCGCCTTCAAGTGCGTCGGGCCCAGCCTCATCGCCGCACCGGGCTCGCTCATGCTGCCCCTGCTCCCAGATCTCGACCCCGAGATCCGGCGGCGGCACCATGAAGGATGTTGCCCCCGCCGCCGCAACTGTCGTCGGCAATGGAGGAAGAGGAGGGCGAGGCAGCGACGGACGAGGACAGGGAGGAGGAGGAGGACATGGGGGCACGGCGGAGGAGGCGGACTGCGGTGCGGCGGGAGGAAGAGGACCGGTCAAGGTGAGGAACAGAAAGAAAACGGTTCAACCGAGGTTGCATTGAGGGTGCAGGGAGGTGCGTTTAAGTTGCATTGCGGGTGCAGGCTATTGCACTCCGCTGGCCTGCACAAGATAAACGCCCGATTCTTGGGTTTCCAGCAATGCAGCATATGGAGCCACTTTGCATTGCCTAAGCCTGCATAAGACCCCTGTGCAAAGAAACAAACACTGAAAGGGTGCATCCAGTAAGGCTGGATAGGGGGTTACACAAGGAAACAAACAGACCCTTAGTGCATGGTGATGTGATATGCAACTTAGTGGGCTTCTCAAATGACGTGGCTTCACGCATGTCGAGAGAAATGACTATTGAGGTGTGCTTATTCAGATATAGAAGGATATAGATATAGATACACGTTTAAATGATACAACCCGTTTGAAAAGTTAGAATAAGTACACCGCGGATATAGAACAAATAATATAATAATAAAAAATAAAGAAAGAATAAAATAAGAAATAAGAGGATAAAAATAATTACATAGGCAATGAGTGAAAACAAATGAACCAAAGATTAAATTAAGAGAAAAGAAAAGAAAAAATGACTAGCACATAAGGCGACGTTCACGTGATAAAAAAAAGATTTGGTGTTTTGCACGATATATATTCTTTGGAGTAATTGTTACTTTGGTCAAATTTTATGTGCACGTAGCAAAGCATGGGCCATTAACTAGTACTATTTAGAAACATATTTAGACACATTTGTTTTTTTAACAATAGTAGATGTTGGTAAATTAGGGTTTTTATGAAAATAAAATAAATCCGGTGTCTAAGTATATTGGATGCATGACCATATGCTTTTGCTCTTGTGAGTGCATATTTTGAGGAGCCATTCAGTTAGTAAAAAAAAGATAAGACATATATATATCGTTTCTATTTGAAATAAATTAACTTTAGAGATATCGTTGATCAAAGATAAAAACATCTGACTTAAAACAAACAAACGTAGATAGATATATTTTAAAATAAAATAAGTATTCTCTCTATTTCATATTGTAGGTGGGGATTTAGTTTACTGTTACATTCATTTATTATTCAAAATATTTGGTTTGTATATGTGTTTATTTAAATTTATCAATATGTGTACATGAATATAGAAAGTAAAATATATAGTAAGAACCCGTATAGTTTGGAACGGATAGAGTTGAATACCAGTGGCATCATGCATAAAAAGGTCGGAGGGAGCACGAGACAAGGAAACGCCCGTGACCAGCAGCATACAACAACTTTGAGGAAATTAGCCTACACACCAGTGGCCCCTGGTCAGCACGCTTCGGACCGTGGGCCGATTGGAGCGGATCGATATCACAACAGTTGGCACGGGCACGGGGCATCGGACGGCTGGGGTGCATTCCCGCGAGCTCACCCTCGCAGACCTACTCCATCTATGCCACCCGCCCACGGCCCACCCCTCGGCCTGATAGCACGACCAGGCGGGTCACATCGGGCCTGATTGGATCTAGGTTGACCATGTTTAAATTTCAAAAAATATTTAGTCAAATAGTAAATTTTTTGTTCGTATGTTTTATTTGACATCTAAATAAGGCCTACAAATATAAAAAAATTATCATTTGACAAATATTTGTTAAAATTCAAACATGATCAAATTTGACCAAAGTTTGGTCCGGCCAACTTTGGTCTTGATCCAATCAGATTGTGGCCGCGGGCGAAGAACGGCATCGGCCTACGGGCCTAGGGCTAGTAGGATACTACAGTAATACTAGTGGGAGGAGACGGACGCCAACCCGGAACCAGATCAAAGAGACATTAATTTAATCTGCAAGTGTTATATTCAGTTGCTGGCCGATTCAACAAAAGCCTTTACCATTCCATCAGTTTAGCAACTGACAGTGATTTTCTTCAAACCAAGCCACAATGACCCGTTAGCTTTTCACATGCCAGCGACAAGCGACACCTGAGCTGAGCTAACCCAGATTTTCCTGAGGCCCGTTTTTACCTGCTCCCCTTTCCCAGCTTGGATTTACGTTGCTTGAACGCATGCAGGTACAGCTTCAGCCAAAGGAATGGATAACACATTCTCCTTACCCGCCTTGGATTTTCGTTGCTTGAACACATGCAGGTACAGCTTCTGCCACAGGAGTGGATAACACCAGCACACCCTGTGTCACAGCCAGGCACATATCAGAACCAAGATATACTTGAATTTTTGTTAATAAATTGTCAAACACTCAAACAGAATGCAGTAGCAGCACACAATGTTCCAGTTCCACAAGAGTCCCGACATACCACTTTTGTACTACCTCCATCTCATAAAGAGTGCACCCCTGGCATTTAATCCTACAAAGAGTGCACCCGTAGCTATTTTTGGCAGTTATTTTCTGCATGTTGCTGTATAAAACGCCATGACTAGTGTAATCTAAGGGTCACACGTCAACTAACTTTAGCACTAATCTGTCCTAAAAACTCTATAGGTGCACTTATCATGAGACGGAGGTAGTATTTAGAAAAAATCAGAACTGAATTGTTAACAGAGTTTGGCCATACAAATCTTGCCACCTGTATTGCAATTAGGCTAAATAATGCATGCTAATGCTACTAATTGAAACAATCTCCTGCTCAGGAGCTAGGACACGAACTGCCCATGATGGCAAATAGTTGACCCAACATTGTGGAAGCGAAGGCTCGTCCTCAGTTGTTCGTTGATCCCTAGCACAGAGCACAAGCAACACAGTCAGACTCATTAGCGTTAGTAGTTCAGGATCGATCCATTCAAAGATTAAGCAAAGGAATTTTTCAAAAGAAAAAGGAAAAGGGCTCATCAAGGAAGTAGCACCAACTGAAGAACACAAAATTAGGACTAAGATTAGGGTGTACACAGCCATAAAAAGAAAAAAAAACAAGACACGGCGATCCATCACACACAACACGATCTTCAAAACTTCCACAAACAAGGCAAATTAGGACTAACATTAAGTTTGGCACACTGCAATTTATTTAGATAACAAAAGATGCATGATGCATCAGAGGATGGCACTTGTATAAAAATCAATGAGTTCCAGACATGAAAAGTGATAAAACCATATGAGTTCACCGCTTGACTCAAAATCTACTGCTGCTTAACAATGCCATTTGCAACACATTGCCATGAGCAAGGAGTGTTAACCACCTAGAATAACAGCTTCTCGTTTTTCATATAGATACATCGTGCATATGTGACAACTCATTTATCTAAATATGGACACAAATTTATTATAAAATGTTTGTTTCTGGGAGCACTGTAAATTCACAAGAAAGGATCATACTAAGTTGAAAATATGGCAAAGCAAAGAAAATTTTCCTGCTAAAATGGTATATCAGATAGTAATTGATAGTTCAAATTCAGATAATGCTCCAATCAACAGAGAGGTGAAGAACAAAAAAACAATATCTGAATATGAGAAAGTGTCTTTCAATTATGCTTCTTCACTGATTTACTTAGCAAGCCGCTTGTTAAAGCTGGATTTTGTTGACAAATATAGGTTGGAGGTATTACCTATTGTTTGAGTAAGTGCTGTTGACAGTTCATGACGGTCTTCAGAAACATCATTTGCACTGCCATTTGATGTTCAAAGGTTTTTTGCATGCTGCCGTTCTTTTCTATCTGATGCGGTTGACTTTTTTCTAAAAACTTTGATCATTTGTCTTATTCATAAAAATTTTGCAAACATATAAAAATCTAAGTCATGCTCAAACTATCTCTAATAATAAAACATGCAACAACAAAATAAATGATAACTAATAATTTTTTTACGGTGGTTGGAAAGGAACCCACCGGTACCGCGCGGTACTACTCCATTTTAATTTTTCTAGCTTAATTATTGAATAATTAAAATAACAAGAAAATGGTACCGGTACCGTGGTACTACCTATTTTAAACCATTGGATTTCGCTTGATGGACGGTTCTTATTTTTTCTAACCACAATAAAAGGTGTATTTTTTGAATGATTAAAGTTTTTTTTAAAATCAACCGCATCAGATAAAAAACAGAGAGAGTATGTCTGGATCCCTTGATAATTCCTATGTAGCCTAGCTCCGCAAGGAGAGAGAAGATCTTGCTGTGTTTGGATGGAAGGTGAGCTTGCCTTGGAGTCCGTGCTGGCAAGATTTCCCTTGCTCCTGGGCGAGGCAAACCAGCAAAAAATCCAAACACGCCCTAAGTTCACCGAGAATGAGAGAAGAAGCTTCTATATACACTAAAGCAGTAGAGAAATAAACAAAAAAATTCATGACCAATAGGATCTTTACTTATAAAAGATGCTTTCTACTAATCTTGATGCCAAATTCTGGCTTGACCTATTCACCCCTTCACATATTCAGCTAATGCAAGTTGAATGCAGAATCTTCATCTTTGACAGGCTAAAGAAAACGCAAGCAATGAACTGTATTCTACATATAGCAAATTACAATGTTAGTTAGTGGCCAGAACAAAAGTCAAAGCAACATGGAAGGACAGTTATCATCTGAAGGTATATCAGTCACACTCTTGTATGATTGGATTTTTCCTCTGCAAAACCTAGAATGGTAATAACTCACGACGAGAATAATATGTGCTGCTTAGCAAACATTCAATATAAAGCTACTGCAACAGAGACTACAGGCCTTGACTTTGGCGATCTGCTGCCACCGAGAGTCCGAGAGCGAATCCCTGCAGCTAGGCATCCCGAGTATATATAGTGGGTTTCGCACCACTTGATTTCCGTGTTTTGCACCTTCTTTCTAATTCCTAATGAGAATCGATACGGTGCTTGGCCGGAACCTGTGGTTCCGATCAAGAAACACATCGTCGACCGTCCATTAATTGGACAATAATTTTATTGTTAAGAAGGACAATCTAGTAAATTCATAGCCAGTATTTTCTTTGTTTATGATGAGGAAAATATTGTAGCTTCACTGCAAAATGTTTAGTGTGATTAAATTTTAAAATGGAGCGAGACTTGCCATATTAATTATGTGGATACAATTGCTAGATGCTATAGTTACAGAATGGTAAATTCTTGCGTAACTGCAAAATTCTGAATTGTACATGCTGGAGGCATGCCGAGCATATCTCAATCGGGGTTATAAAACAGCTTGGAATTAGTATATCACACATCCGTACGTGGAAATGCAATGCAAAATGCTTGACCTAATGCAGGCGTCATCGTGGCCTCACTTCCCTGCGTGTGAGTCATGCTTGGCCCCAAACCTGTGAATCTGTCAGCAAAAAAAACATTTTTTTCTTTGTCTGACTAGGATAATCCATTTTCTATCCCACGGCTCCATACCTTTCCTGTCGGAGCGCATGCAGCCATGTTCACGGGCGAAGAGGCGGGTTCTTTTCTGTCGACAGGCGCGGCTCCGGATAAGCGTAATCGATTAGACGCACTAGCTCTGGTCTTCCAACTTTTTGTCCCCCATAGGCCTAGGGTTAAGCAGATAAGCTCATGCCGTAGGCCAGCTCAAGAATGGATATGGTATTCGTTCTTCTCCCTGCTGTTACCGGGCTTAATATTTCCAGCCCGCATCGCTCATCGTTCTCTCTGCGGCATCATGGGCTACGGTGGGGCGTACTATATATTTTCCGATGCTCTTCGGCGAGATCGTTTGGGCCCAGCCAGCCCCATATGTGCTAGCGGGTGAGGTGAGAAGCACGTTGCCGGACTTCAGAGGATATACGTGAACTGAAAGATGCTGATCGATCACGCCTATGGCTATGAGTGACATTTAATTACCAAATTATCCAACCATCCGAGACGACATCTTTTTCTGAAAGATGTGGCCCAAAAGCGAAGATTAATTGGACCATAAGCTAGTGGTCAAGGCCTCAAGCGGGCCAGGACTAGTCCAGCTGAGTCAGCTCCGCACAAGGGAGCATCTTGAGACCAGCTGGAATCTTCCCCCACCAATTCTTCGGTTTGTCCTCGGGGTTGCGCTTTAATCCCTTTTTAGATTAAGACAGGGAGTACGTCTAGTGTTAGCGTCGGCTGCTTTCTTGTGCCGTTTCTCACTTTTAGCAAGTTGTCCGTTCCCCTCTTAGATTATCATACGATTCAAGCCTAAGCTATAGCACGCAGGACATTATTTATTTCTCCTTTTAGCAATAGCAAAGGGAAGAAGATACTTCGGTCCGAATGCGTGTGGTTTCTTTTCCCCCTTGCAGGAATAGCAGATAGATACTGTAGGTGCAAAACAATACAGAGTGCCTGTACGACGGCAATGCCACACGTATCGGGGATCACATGCTATTAGACGTTTCCTGGTGATCGTAACGGGTGGTGCTGACAAAAAAGGAAAAGTTTCCACTGAGCGCGAAAAAAAAAAAAACTGGACACGGCTTCCATTTCAGCCAGGTAAATCCTCGCAGCGAACGATAAACATGGAGCGGCAGCAGATATCGCAGGCGCAGTACAGGCGATAGATAGGGACGCCGACGGATGCCACGCACCCCCTCCTCTCGCCGCGCAGGTCAATTGAAATCCTGCAGGAAGGCAAGAGGCAAGAAAAGAAAAAAACGAAACGTCGCAGCCTCGCGGGTACCAGTGCAATTGGAAAAAGCGTGTGGCGCAGCGAGCAAGTGGCCCCGGAAACCAGGTGCCAGCGCTCGTCCAAGCGCACGCGGGTTCCGATGTCGCGCGCGCCGGAACCATGTGGCGGCCTTATCCTCTCGCTCAAAATAAACGAGAAAAAAAAAACCCGCGAGAAAGAGCTGTGCGTAGTCCACGGCGGCACGGCAGCGCGATGATGATGATAACGCCGAATCCATGGCATTACTTGCTCATCAATAATAAATGGAGTAAATAAATAAGCCGGGCCTCTTTTATCCCCCCCCAACACCTCTCGCGCGCTGACTCCTCTCCTCGCCTCCCCCTCCCGTCGCGTTCTTATCCAAGTCCCATCCCACCCCGGTCCCCGGCGCGCGGAGCACCCATTTATACCCTGCCGCCCTCTCCCCCACCCACCCACACCGTGTCACCTTCTTTTGTTTGCCTCTGCTCCGATCTGATCGTCGCTTTGCTCTCCCTCCCGTCTGTTCTGATCGCCGGGTTTGCTTTGCTCTCGACTCCGTCCGGGCTCCGCAACGGGGGAGATCATGGAGGCCTACTTCCTGTTCCGCAGCGGGACGCCGACCCGCGCGCGCCGAGGAGCAGGACGAGGACATCGGCTCGGCGTCGGACTCCGACTCCGAGTCGCCGTACACGTCGAGGGAGGCCTCCCCCGCGGGCTCCGACGACGACGACGCCGCGAGCTCCTCCTCCTCCTCCTCCTCCTCCGGCTCCGGCCGCTTCGAGATGACCGCCCTCATGACGCAGCTCCCCGTCAAGCGCGGCCTGTCCAGGTTCTTCGACGGCAAGTCGCAGTCCTTCGCCTCGCTCGCCGCCGTGGGGTCGCTCGAGGACCTGCCCAAGCCGCCGCCGAAGCGCCTCAAGCCCTCGCGGAGCTGCGCCGGCGGCCTCGACGCGCGCCGCGGCCGCCTGCTCTCGCCCCGCAGGCATTGCGCCAAGCCCAAGCCCGCCGCCGCAGCCAAGAAGGCGATCGTTGTCCCCAGGAGCGGCGGCGGCGCCGCGTTCCAGGTGCTCGCGGCCGTCGCGCCGAGGATACCGCCGCCGGTGGCCAGGCCTGAGGGAGTGGCTGCCAAGGCTCTCATCGTGAGCTGAGCTCCTCGGACTGGACGCCTTGAGGTTGAGGCAGCTACGAACCGCCGCATCCACGCCTGCAAATGCTCGATTTTCTGTTTCCCAATGCCTTCGTGGTCTTTGTACACGAGGCTCTGTAAATGTAACTTCACAGTTCAGTTAGTGGGCTTCCAAATCCAAACCTGTCTCGAGCGTAGTACAACCTTTCAGCATGAATCGCAGCATTTCTACTGTACAAGCTAAATCTGATTTAACCGAATCCCGGTTTCTGGCAGGCACGCGCTTGACTGTTGCAGCTTGCAAATTACTGGCTTTTGGATCCACTGCGCATTTTCCAGGGACCTTGGAACGTAGGGGTATATACAAAGAGAAGCACGGTTTCTTAAGGCGAACCATGCATGAGCAAACCATGATCATGACCAAGACCAAACTATATTCACAATTAATTTGGGTCAGCTTTAGATATTAAGGTGAAAAAACAAGCTTGACTAGACCTGGTTTAGAGATCCACAAACTGCAGCTGGGTAACCGGGAAGAAACGAGCCTGTTTGGATGTGGGTAACTCCGCCTTTGCATTATAGGGAAAAAACAGTGGATAACGATTCTAATAAGAATTCGAATTCAATATGGTAACAATATAAAATGTAAAGATACCTATTCTTTGTCCCACGAAGCACGTCGTTCTGCAAATTTGGAGCCAAAACAGCAGGCAGTGCTCATGTTGGACGTGAAGGAGTGCACAGACCATACACGTCACAACTCCCGTCACGCTGACTGCAATGGCCAGTGTGGTGGGCCCTCTAGCTGTTTCCTCGTTCGGTGCAGAGTGCAGACGACTTGCTTCGTGGGACAAATTTCAAAAGCTAGACCGACCAGCTTCGTGGGACTGAGGGAGTATGTTATAAGTGGTTAGAGTTAAGTTATCAATGTTACGCTCGCTTTCACTCTTTGCAAATGGGCATGCAAATGTAAAAATGACTCAACACCCGCACTGTAACGCTAGGCAAACACCTCCAACAAGCAATGCATTCAAGAGATGCATAATGCGTTGCTAGAGGAAGAACATGTACATTTGGACATACTCTCTTCTTCAATGCAATACCATGTATGTGAAGGAAGGGGTATGAAATATTAGCCGTTTATCGACTCAATATTGATTCAGTGTATAATGCATTTGCATATACGTGGTCTGTTGGAGATCTAAAATATTACATACCATATGTATACATTGTTCGTTATGCAAATAGCTAAATGATTCCAAAAATGCAATGCTTTTGTTGGAGAAAACCTTATATGACGTCAGCATATCCACTACTAGAGATCTTTTCGTCTCTATAAAGCACCAAACAAAGTATCCCTTGCAAACCCTTCAAACCTCACCCGAATATCTCCTATTTCGCTCCCTTACCCTTAGTCTTATAACCTCGTCCGCCACGACGCCACCTTCATTGTTGCCTAATGAGGCCACCGATGACCTCCCCAGACTAGCTCCGCCACTTCCTCTTCGCAACCATTGCAGCCTATTGGTTTGTCCCCAGACATGGCCACATGGCTTCTTATCAACCATTGAGCGGGGTGTTCTCCAATTCTAGGCCCAGTTTGGAATAAGAGAATTTTTTTCCCATTCTTACGTTTTTCTTGTGAAATTGAACCGTTTTATGTGAAATTCCTGTTTTATATACACAGTGTTGGCTTATGTACGAATAACAACAAAATATATCATGCATAGCGTATGAACTTTGTATTAATACATACTTTCATTTTATTCATGTGTGAGCTTGTCATATATACAGTTTCTACTTTCTAAAATAAGGATGTTGTATGGACTATGTTCATATTGAGATAGCTAGCCATGCTTAATATTCTCTATACAATGTGACATAGACACAACAAGATTTACAGTCTTTCCAAATTTTCCATCAGCTAAATGACAAATGGCAAAAAGTAGGCTTCATTTGTGTGGTTTTACATTCTCTTCATTTGAAATTATGTTTAGATTGATTTTAGCAATAAAATAGCAGAAAATCGTTAAAAACCGTTCTCAATGATAGGTGAAATTTAATATGCACACAGCTTATGAAACCCTTCTCAGAATCTAGCCTATTTGGTTCTCGTAGGGATATTTTTAGCTGTACCCTAGCATCTGGTGATCCAGACATGGTCTAATAGCACCAAATAACGGGAAAAAAAATACAAAATGCGGATGTCCCCGGCACTAACAGTTTGTGTCATAAAATCTGATAAGCCGATAAAAAGATCACAAGCCCTTCATATTCCCTCTCCATGATACAACATGCACATAACTGTATTCAACTTTCAGTCTGCAGGACTACAATTCAGAATAGAAACAAGGTTGAGTGCATAATGATTTTCCAACCCAGCACCTGCGCCTTCCACAGGGTAGTACAGTGAACCGGCTGCAGATATCTGTCCACATAAATACACAAGTCAAGGTCCATCTTGGAAAATTGTGAATGGAAAATCCATCTCCACAGGTTCAAATGGAAAACAATGGTTCTTGATTCTTGAACCAAGTTATGGAACCAAACACTTCCATCCAAGTATGATCTGATGTGCCGGTAAGGATCTGAGAGTCATCGAAACAAGTTCAGACAGCACGGTACTCGATAAACAAACTCAACTTTTGAGCCAACACAGCTTGTGAACCATATATAGGCTTCCTCCCTTCACCGATCCAGTTCTTCTCCAAGCTTGATGATTTCGCATTTGCTCGCAAGTCATCGATGAATGCTGAAACTATCTGATAAACTGATGTTCGAAGAACATCCGCCATGGCATAAGCTTTCTTGTGCAATCCACCCCTTTGCGTGCCTGCAATTGCAGTTCCAGTGCCTTTTCGCCCTGTGGAGAAGTTAGCCCACCTAATGTTTTCAGGACCCAGTGAGCGCACAAGCTGTGGGTTTGTTTTCTTTCCCAAACATGCCTCAATTGCTACAAGGGCAGACAGCAGTGTAGTCATCACAGCGGCGTTGCAGCCAGTGAGCTGAGCAACTCCATACCGATCCTCCAGCCGTGAGCGTGCAGTTAATCCTGCCAACGTCCGACTACACCATGTGCATATCTACAACAAAGAGACACAAAAGCAATCTTTCATTAGGCATAGTTACAATTTACAAAAGCAGCATCAGAGACATGACACGGAAATGATCACCTATCAAACAATTAGAAACATCCCATAGCCTCAAACAAACGAGTATTGTTTTTCGAAAGGGCAGCAAAAGCTTTGACCCTATTTTATTAGAAGAACACTGGAACTGGGCCCAATAAACCATACAACTAGAGGGTAGAAACCACCTGTCCTTAAGCAAACTAACCCAGAACTCTACTAAAGGACGACTCTCACAATGTGCACGACTAAAAGAACAACTACGGTACATCACACGAATACAGAAAAAAAGGGTCTACAGACAATTAATGGAGAAAAACAATAAGTCTGTGTTTTACTGAATCAAGCCCAGGAGTCTTCCAACCACAAAACAAGTATTCACTACATAAATTAAGCACCTTCTCAAAAGTATTAACTCAAGATTTTTTATCAGTACAAACTATCTTCTGATATAAAACCACAGATTATAACCATATGTGTTTATCCCAAATACAACAAGAAAATGTAGCCGCCATTGGCGGACCATGTTTTACAAGAAGTCACTGTGAATCCTAAATGCTTGCTAGCAGCTCTGTTCTGGGCACATAATACCAGTATTATGCACTTTAAACTTTATATTAACCAAAAAACAGACATGCAAATCCACCATACTCACAAAGGCCCTTTCTATTTGCCAGAATTCAATGAAGGATTCATATCCAACTAACCAAAACACGCTAGAAAACCCGTTAGTCTAACATAATATAAAGAACCGTCATAATATGAACCAAAGATTGCCAACATTACATGTCCTGTGCTCCCTGATTTGATCAGGTTAGGCACCATAAGAAGCAAACTATAAGCATAAGTGGTAACTACTCAGTAGCTTTGTGTGTGCAAAACTGAACACATGAACTTCTCAAGTCATCCATGCACATTGTACTAAATCTTTAAGCGGAGTTGCAGACTTTGAGTTCAAATAAGCATGCTTATTAAACCACTATCAAGTTATGTCTATACCCAAATGATTTTATCATGAATCAATTTTGCATATGCACCTTTGACCGACCAGAATACAGATAAGATTAATAGTAGAAAGTTCAGAGTAGACAATAAAACATCAGAGTTAAGGTTGACTTTTTTTAATGTTTATACAACTTGTGTAGATTTACCTGGGAATCATCAAATGCACTAAAGAGTCTGGACTGTGGTGATATCAATTCTGGTTTGTCACTAGATAAACCTTCAAGGGCTTCAGATATTTTTGAAGTAAACTCCTCAAGTGGCTTCAAACAAGCTGTCACGATTCTTTTATAAGTTTCACCAGATTCCTCAAAGAATGCACCTCGGCGCCATGGTTCCAAGTTACACTCAGACACCGCACACAAATCTTGGTAAGCAAGATATTGTATTAAAGATCGTGGATCACTTTGTTCCAACGTTTCCAGGATAAATTCAGTGGGATTAGTCTCTGCAGCAGCAGTGCTCTGAGGTGGAGCAAAACTGCACCTCCGTGTATGTACAACCTGAAATTTATTGTAAGGGGAAATGAGCTACACATCAACATAACCAAGACCAGTTAGTCAAGCTCCAAAAACTGAAGACGTGGATCATAAAGAACAAACCTGGACAAAATGATGGCTTATTTCCAAACAGAAGGAAACAACAGCGGTCACTATGAAAACGTTGATTTGAGTGAGTATTTGGCTTCCAACAGAACCTCCAGGTCTGAATTGCCTAGGACGGAATAAAATCAGGGCAAGGGAAAGGAAGAAGGTCTGGAGTGATACTTTTAGAGCCCTTTTTCCAGATGGCAGAAGCCCCATCTTCAATCCATAGAATAAAGGCCGCTGCACAAAAGAGAAGTGAAAAAAATCAAAACAACTGCCAACTGCTTAAATGATCAGAGGGAAGGAACTAAGGATACTACCCAATCCAATAAATAAGAATAAACGCCAATTAAGAAAGTTATTTATATTTTGCAATTAGACAACATGTTTTGGTCCAGATTACCAAACAAGACTATCAAAAAGTTATTGATTCTGGAAGTTAAGTTTATGTCAAGTCATGAGCCACCGTGTATCAATTATCATTTCATGGAAACATGTATGCAAACCCATCTCTTGGTGAAGACATGAAAACTCATCCAAGAAACATGTTTGGATCGCTCGAAAAATTTTGGAACTTGGAACATCTATATATGTACTTTATAACAAAAGTTGGGAACAAACTCGTTTCACAAAAATTCATACGAAAATGGAAAATTTCATGTGCATGTGCACTAGAACATAATATATCAAAAACTTGTCTTTTAATGCACGCGCACATAAAATTTGTGGGGTTTGAATAAATTTTAACAAAATGAAGTTTGAATTCCAACTTTTGCTACAAAGTATATCTATAGACATGGCCAATGTTTCAAGCGATTGAAATATGTTTCTAGGATGAGTTTCCCTGTTTCCAGTTTTCCACCAAGAGTTAGGTTTGCTCTACATATTTTTCCTAACCAGTAAACAGTTCACAATATAAGAGGGAATCTAAGTGGGCTAACGCACCCAACAAACATAAAACTTAAAAGAGAAGGAATATCAACTGTGTGCATGCAAATTCAATCATAACACCTGCTGGAAGAAGTGGAAGCCTATGGTAGTATATGTCAATAGACCATCGCACTTAAATTTCTAATCTTAAACAGCATACTATGCTCTGGGTTGTTTGAATAACAGAAGAAGTCACTAGCATCAGCCTCAACATGTGCAGTAGTGCTGTGTGGAAACTTACAGGTCATCAGGAGTTTCAGAATACAGAAAACTGAAACCCTAGCTTTACCCAATCCAACTCACCTGCACGACGGGGAACTGAAGCAACCACCTCCGACGGAGAAAATAGTGCGCGGCGAACACCGCGCCCAGCACAGCCCCTCGGAACCCGAGCCCTGCGACGGCGGACCACCCGGCGTCGTCGGGGAGCACCGCCGCGGTGGCGCCCACGCAGAGCGCGCCGGCCGCGGCGAGAAGTGTGGCCGCGAGCGCGCGGCGCGGCAGCAGGGGAGGCCGCGGGTGCGGGGACACGGAGACGAGGAGCGCGAGCGCGAGGAGCCCCGCGGCGGCGCAGGAGAGGAGCGGGTGGAGCGCGAGGAGGAGGCCGGCGGGGACGCCGAGGAGCGGGTGGCGGCGGCCCCGCGGCGCCGCCGCGAGGTGGAGCGCCGAGGCGGCGGCCGAGAGCGCGGCCTGGAAGGCGAAGACGGTGAGCCACCGCTGGCCGACGGCGTCGCGGGGCGCGCCGCGCGGCGGGGCCCGGTCCATGGCGGCTCCGGCGGCGGCGTGGGCGAGGGTTTTGGGAGGGTTTGAATCGCAGGCGTTTTTTTTTCACCTGCCACTCACGCGCTGCGGCCTCGGTGTTCCTGCGCGTTTGAACTGGGACAGGAAGCTGCGTTCTTGTGTGCGCGTCGGCGAGATGGTTGTCTCTTGTCTGGATACAGAGCGTGTTTGGCACGACGAGTGGGGAGTGGCGACTCGGCCGACTCCTACTATGTGAGATTGTGAGAGCGGCCTTCGTAGCTTAATGGTTAAGTCAAATGGGCGTTTGGATCCTCTCAAATAACGTAAAATGTAGCCAATATTATGTAAATAGTATCTAAACGCAATGAATAATACGATAACTTGCGGGTCGGCAAAATCCTACTATCCCGCTCAAGGTTGATAGTATGGGATATTGGAGGTGAGCAGACGGTGAAATGACATATTTGCCCTCCTCCCCATTACTGCATCTCTATCAGGAGACCTAGGGGCCTAGGGGCACTGGAAGAAATATCAGGAGATGGGGCACACTATCTGACCTGTTATTCGGAGAAATCAAACGTGTTCCAGATTCTATAATCTTGCGTCTCAAAGTATCCATATTCTATACCAATATCATCCCTATCCCATCCAAATGCCCCCTAAATGGCGATAGCCTGTCCTTTTAAAAAAAAGGAACAAAACCCTGCAGTCAAATGAGATCCAAATCCTCGAAACAAAAATCCAAACAGATCTTGGTAGGAGACTAGACGGGGGGGGGGGTTGATTCATAAACTTCCATAGGAGAGGAACATTGAAGCAAAATTTCTTTGTGCACTGTGTTGGAGAGATGTTTCGAAGGTCCAGTGGAATCATGGAAGTAAACGTGCTGGTGCAGTGCATCATCCCACATCCCGCAAGGTTAAGGCCCTGTTTGTTTCTGTTTTTTTTCTCTCGCTTATTTAAACCATAGGTTTTCTTAAAAATCCGATTGGCACAGAATCTACACGGCAAAAAACAAAGCGTTTGTCATTATTGATTAAAGAAGAAGCAGTGCACAGATCCGGCGTCCCGGCGACGTCAAGAGGCGGAGGCAGTTCGCCGGCGGCAGAGGAGGCGGGCGGGTGACCCCTCTTCCTCACCGGTGAGCGCAGCCACGCGGATCCGGCAAGCGCGGCGACAAGCAGGGCTACGCGTTGCTCGAGTTCAGTGCCATCCTCGTCTGCCCACGCAGGCTCGTCGAGGTCATATAACGGTGCCTCAGAGCTGTGATAGGGAGAATCAGAGTTTGTACGTGGAGGAAGGATTCGGTAGGAAGTGAGCTCACGGGAGAAACACCCTGTTTGGATAGATTTTTCGCTCCTCTCCACCATAATTCGTTTATAAGCGGATCCAATCAAGACCTAATCTGGCTGCCCGTAAGCGTAAACACCAGGGAACGTTTGTCGAGGGCGGTCAATTTCACGCGCACAGCTCGATCGTGCTCCCGCACACCGCATTGAATACGCAGCCCAAGCATTGAGAACTGGAACAGCGGATTGCAGGATTAATTGCTTGGCCCCTGGCGTTCCATCTCCTCTCCAAATTTATACTCCGCACTACGGCATGATCTACGCTGGTAGCTATAAATCACCGACGCCTTGTGTTCCTGCAACCCACTCCACCTAGATCGAGCTCTTCCTGTAGTACATTACTCGTAGTAAGTAATTTGCTAGTCAGTCCACCGTCTACGAGCAACCCAGCATTTCTCGATCGCCGGAGTTGGGCCGGAGAGCGCGGCACGATGAGCGGCTATGGCGACAGCGACGACGACGTCTTCCGATCCAAGTCTGCCAAGGGGAAGGAGACCAGAGGCAGTAGCAGGTACGGGGCGTGGGAGCAGAACGAGCTCGAGCGGCACGTGTTCTCGTGGTCGCTTCAGGATGTGCTCAACTGGAACCTCCTAAAGACAAAGGCGAGCATCTGCCCTTTTCCAGCCTTTCCAATTGATCTCTGCCTGTTCTTCAAGCACATGACAGCAGGCTTTCAGTTTTATTCTGATTCTCAAGTACTAGTGTCTTGTGAAGCTTGACCATTAACAGCGTCCACTGACAAATGTGCAGGTCCAGAAAATACCCAAGACTTTCGCGTCACTTGAGGACTACATGCGATCCTTCATGCTGCCACTGGTCGAGGAGACCCGCGCCGACCTCTGCTCCGCGCTGGAGGGCATCAAGCACGCGCCGGCGGCCGAGGTGACGAGGATGGAGCAGCTCGGCAAGGAGGATGACATATTCAGCGTCGCGGTCAAGAAGGCCGACCCCGAGGCGGCCCAGCGAGACCAGGTCTACACCCCGAGGGACGCCGACCTGCTGGTGCTGACGGACCGGAAGCCCAGGCACAGCTCGGACCTGGGCCTAGCCGGCAGCCGGTCCTACCTGATGGGCTCCGTACTGAAAGCCCAGGGCGGTGCCGGCACCGTCGTGGTGCGGCTCTCGCGACCGCGCGGCGCTGAGGAAGGCCGGCCTCTTTTCGCGGTGTTCTTGATCAACATGACCACGTACAATCGCATACTGAACGCCCTGGACGCGCGTGCTGCGGAGTGCAGGAACATTAGCATCATCGAGAAGACGCTGAACCCAAAGGTATATGAATCCACGTCTCTAGCCACTGAATACTGTTGTGCTCTCTTACTTTTATACTACATGGTGTTCATGTTGTTTTCACTGATGGCAGTTTGGCCGAGAGTACAGTGAGCCATCGTATCTTGTGGTGGATGGGGAGGTCGCTGGCCTCGAGAGTTTCGAGCTCAACGACTCGCAGCTGAACGCGGTGCGCGACTGCGTTGCAGCGGTGCAGCAGCCGGTCTGCTCCGTGCGCCTCATCTGGGGGCCTCCCGGGACGGGGAAGACGAAGACCATCAGCGCCCTCCTGTGGTCCATGATGATCAAGAACCACCGGACGGTGACCTGCGCCCCGACGAACACCGCGGTGGTGGAGGTCGCGTCTCGGGTCCTTGCTCTCATCGAGGAGTCCGATCGTGGCGGTGATGGTGGTGACGGCAATGGTGGAAGCAAGTGCTTCCTGAGCGATGTCGTGCTGTTCGGCAACGAGGACAGGATGAGCGTGGACGGGAGCCTCGCAAAGATTTTCTTGGAGTCGCGCGTGCGCCGGCTGCGTCAGTGCTTGACGCCAGGGACAGGATGGACTCAGTCCCTGAGATCCATGCTTCGGCTTCTAGAGCAGCCGTTGGTTCAGTACGAAAGGTATGTTCAGGGCATAGATGATGAGGTAAGGGAATTGGTTTCAGAAGAAAATAAGAAACGGGGCGAAATTGCTCTCTATTCTATCCCAAAGCAGCTCGATAGAGTTAGGGAATTGCAGAAAGAAGTACTGGAAATACAGAAAAGGGCAAGTAAGATAGAGAAGGGGAAAATGTCGTTCAAGGAGTATTTCCAAAGCAACTACAAGCGGCTCGTCAAAGACTTGTGCAGCTGCGTGGAAACTTTCGGCACTGATCTTCCCAGATCTGCAACGTCAGAACAGAATTTCCGCTGCATGGCAGGGTTGCCGCCCTCGCTCAATGCGTTTGGTGAACTCGTGCAGTCTGAACACGAGGAGCAGCTGCAAGCGCTGTTCAAAGATAATGAAGATGGAACTATCTGTTCGTTGTTCCGAAATCTGGTGACTAAGGTGCAGGCCGTTGGGAGTTTCGAGCTGCAGGAAGCAAGATCCTCGTGCCTTCAGAAGCTACGGCTGCTGTCTGTTTACTTCGAGCTTCCCGACATGTTTGAAAGCCGAACGATCGAGGAGTTCTTGCTGCAGAGTGCTAAGAGCGTCCTCTGCACGGCCTCCAGCTCGTCCCGTCTGCACTACCAGCCGAAGGCCCAGCCGTTCGATGTCCTCGTCGTGGACGAGGCCGCACAGCTCAAGGAGTGCGAGTCACTGATTCCACTGCAGCTGCCTGGCGTCCGTCACGCTGTTCTCATAGGTGATGAGCACCAGCTACCAGCATTAGTAAAAAGCAAGGTGATTCATTTTTTTATGTGCTATTTCCTTCACATGCATGCCATGATGTTTAATTTAATTAACATTGCTAGTTTGGACGAAATTGTTTTCATCTTTATGTAAAACTCGACCCTGCAGGTTTGCAACGATGCGGGATTCGGGATAAGCCTGTTCGAGAGGCTGACAATCCTGGGGCAGCCCAAGCACCTTCTCAACGTGCAGTACAGGATGCACCCCTGGATCAGCAAGTTCCCCGTCGACAGCTTCTACGGCGGCCAGATTGCCGACGGCCCCAATGTCCTGAACAGAGACTACGAGAGGCGGCACCTGGCCGGCCCCATGTACGGGTCCTACTCGTTCATCAACATCGACCGCGGCAACGAGAGCACGGGCAAGCACGACCGCAGCCTGATGAACCCCGTCGAGGCGGCGGCCGTCGTCCGGATCGTGCAGAGGCTGTTCAAAGGTACTTATCTGTCGCGCTGACAGTCGCAGCAGAGCACGTCGGGTCAATTCGCTAATTAACGCTGACATGCATTGCCTGTTCTCGCAGAGTCGGTGGACACGAGGAGGGCGATCCGCGTGGGCGTGGTGTCGCCGTACAAGGGCCAGGTCCGCGCCATCCAGGAGAAGCTCACCGGGGCGTACGCCATGCACGACGGCTTCTCGGTGAAGGTGCGGTCCGTGGACGGGTTCCAGGGCGCGGAGGAGGACGTGATCATCTTCTCCACCGTGCGCAGCAACACCGCCGGCAAGATCGGCTTCCTCGCCGACACCAACCGCACCAACGTCGCCCTGACGCGGGCCAAGTGAGCGTTCTGACAGTGATAGCAGCTCAGGCAGCTAGCTTGGTTTCATGGTTTGTATATGCACGGCGATAGATGATGCCCTTTTCTTCTGGGTGTGGGTGTGGCTGTGTCGCAGGCATTGCCTGTGGATCCTGGGCAACGCGAAGACGCTGGCGAGCGGCAAGACGATATGGCGGCAGATCGTGGACGACGCCAAGGAGAGGCGCTGCTTCTACGAAGCCAAGGACGACAAGGATCTCTCCAGCGCCATAAAGGCCGCCTATCGAGCTGGACGAAGTGGAGAATCTGCTCAAGATTGATGGCTTGCGTATCGGCGGGTCGTCGAGGAGGTCCGGGGTACGATGGTAACCTCGCCTCGCAGTTTAGATGCAAGAAGTTTGGCCGTACTATATAGCCGGAACCCCAATTATATATATAACCATCACTATGTATCATGTGCTATCGTTTGGACGTACTATCTTGATCTCCCTTAAACATGGTAAGACGGCAAGCGTTTTATATAGCATGTGCGTGTAGTTTATGCAGCATGACGGTGAAAAACACTCGGTGCTCGCAAACGTCGCGAAAAGTTAGTCTGAACAACCATCATGTGCTCCGTTCAAATTCGTGCGCCAACTGTTGAAATTTACTTTGAATCCCACCACCGTTTACGTTTTGTTTTTCACAAATCATACAAGTACACCTTTTTGTTCTGTGTTTTTCAAAATTGATTAGTGTTTCATTTAGCCAGCTCTACCCACTACCCTAATCCTCGTACACGTTCGAAATATAATTTTGTATGCCGCCATTCCCAACCCTTCCCTCAAAGGTTTAGTTTCGGATAACCTCACATTAAAAAAGATTAAATTTTAATCTATTATTAATTTAAACACACTTCAATCCCTTCCACCCGGACGGAGATAGAAGAACACCGGTACCAGCAACCAAACCTCAAAGCCCCAGGGACGGCGGCAACAAAGGCAAGGTTCGGCGTAGGTAAACCCCCTCTAGCGAGATCTCTTCTTCTCCGCGTGCTTCTTCCCCGGCGTGCTCCCCTTGGCATGGTAGCGTCGTCAACCTTTTTTCAATTTACCTTTTTCTCTTCGGCCAACAGGCCAAAGGACATTCCCATTTTGCCCCTGTTTCTCCCCAACTCTCCCATCTATGACGCGTGGTCCCCATCTGGCCATCCCCTTCCCTTACCGGTCATCCTGCTCTCTCTCATCTCTCGCTCTCCACCCGCACATGAACGGCGGCGCGGCCTCTCGCAGTCGCAGCCTTCTTGGTCGTCCATGCGCACGCAACGGCACGCGACGGCTGAGGATTGGTGGAAGCGGGCGGCGCGACGCGGCTCGCCGACGGGGCAGGCCTGGGCGGCGGCGCGGCGCAGTAGCGGCTGCCAGCTGGGGGCGAGAGGGAGATCCTGGGCGTGACGGAGGCCATCGACAACGTGGACGAGGAGTCAATCTTCTCCGACGAGCCGTCATTAGACTTCGGTGACGGCGACGGCGACGCGGAGCTTGCATCCTTTCATCGCGGCATCGGGTGGGAGCTGCTCTGGATCTAAGTCTTGGTGTCGCCGGCTGATTGGCCACCCCACTCCAGAGCGGCACCGGTCGCCGAGGAGGCGAACAGATGGAGGCCCGCCGTCTCCTCCTCTCCCTCCACAGTCGCTGCTACTCCGCCTCCGCCGCCGCCGCCGAGGACATGGTCATTTCTTCCCTCCGGTCCCTCCATTCCACTCCCCTAATCAATCTACCTCCACTCCCTACTGTTTCCCAATCTATAGATTCTCCTCCATATCCCCGTCCACCACCTCCGCTTACCGCCTCACTCCTCTCAGCCTCAGACCGCCTCCGCGGGGTCTTCCTCCGCAGGCCACCCGGCCGCGCCGCGCTCCACAGGGCGCTCTCCTCCATGGGCATTGACGCCTCTGCGGCGCTCTCCCCGGAGGTGCTCGCCAATGTTGTCAACGCCGGCGACCTCGGTGGCGCCGCCACCGTCGCCTTCTTTGACTGGGGGGTAACTAACTCCAAGCCGGCCCCGTCCGTCCACACCTGCAACATTGTCATCAGGGCATTGGGGAGGAAGAAATTCTTTGATTTTCTTGACGACGCCCTGCAGATCATGCGCAGAAACAACATCTTTCCAGACCTGACCACGCTGGAGATCATCGTTGATAGCCTAGTTGCCGCCAGGCATGTCAGCAGGGCTGTTGAAGTGCTTGGTACCGACCAATTTGGATTTGGAATTGGGAAAGCTTGCCACAGAAAGCAGGCATTTACTATTCTCATCAGGTGCCTTTGCCGGAGGTCGCATGTAAGCCTTGCCAGCTCACTCTTGCAGTCTGCTCGAAAAGAGTTGCTTAGTCTTGATAACAATGTATTCAATGACGTGATGGGTGGCTGGGCGAGGTTTGGGAATGTTAATAAAATGCAGGAGGTTTGGGCGAAAATGCAGGAGGATGGACTGATGCCAGATGAGGTTTCACATTGCCATCTAATCGAGGCATTAGGTAGAGCAGGGCAGTCTGAGGAGGCACTCAGGGTGTTTGAGAATATGGTAGCTGAGAGATATGGTCCGACCACAATGGCCTACAATGCACTTATTTTCAATTTTATCTCCAATGGGGATTTGGACAAATGTATAAAGTATTACAAGGATATGTTGGACAAGAATTGTCCCCCAAATATCGACACATACTTCAAGATGATTAAAGCCTTTCTGAAGGATCGCAGGGTAGCTGATGCACTCCACATGTTTGATGACATGCTGTCTCGTGGAGTTTTGCCAAATACCGGGATGATAACATCATTTATTGAACCATTGTGCACATTTGGACCACCTCATGCTGCTTTAATGATTTACAAAAGGGGTAGGAAGGCTGGTTGTGTAATATCCTTGAAAGCTTATAAGCTTTTGCTCAAAAGGCTTGCTAAATTTGGGAAGAGTGGAACTGTTTTGAACATATGGGAAGAGATGCAAGAGTGTGGATATCAATCCGACAAAGAGACCTATGAATTTATTATAAATGGGCTTTGCAATGTGGGTAAGATTGATGCTGCTGTGTCTGTGCTGGAGGAATCAATTCGGAATGGCTTCTGTCTTGGGAGAGTTGCTTACAGCAAACTGAACAACAAGCTGTTGGAGATGGACAAAGTTGAGACCGCATATAATTTGTTCAAGAAAGTCAAAGATGCACGTGCACTTAATAATTCGCGCAATTATTGCCGTGCTAATGGATGGCATTCATGAGCATAACCGGTTTGTGTTTGGATGGTAAAAGTTTTGTTATATGCCTGGCTTGTAAGAGCTGGTGGGAGATGGAGGGCAGTTGCATATGCTTTTTGTGATAAACATGATGAAGCTAGAACTCGAAATTAGCATGGAGAAAAGGTTTAGTTATGAGTTTGCTTTGATGTTTTTGACATATTTGGCTATTTTCTATGGACATACATATGAAATGGATTGCTTTTTTACCATAATACATATGCGCAGAATCTGGCTCTTCCTTTTTAGCTTTTGGTGTGGCTTCAACTGCAGCTCTTAAGTAAAAAACCAGCTTCATCATGTGAGAACTTGGGCCTCTCAAGAGCAGAGGCAGCATGCTGTATCTTAGAAGGTTAGTATTATAGTATGTTATCCGATATCTTTTTACTTGTACTCATAGTTCTACATCTAAGCATATAGCCCACATATCTGTCGTCTGGCCTACTTCCATATGGAGTGTAAAAATGACATCAGCAAATCCAATGCTATTGCTGGTTATTTCCTTTTAATTCTTATTTGAACATGAATTCTGTTTAACGATCTTTCTTTTGGTTACTGGAGGTTCAAAAGCCCATCAATGATTTTGTCATAGGCCTAAGCCCTTTGGGCCAGGCCCATCTACAGCGCGACGCTACAGTGCCCACGCTACTGTAGCAGAAGGTTCCCCTGAGTACTTAGAGATAAGGATAAGAATGGTTAGTGATAAGTATTAATAGATTAGATTAGATCTCTTTCTTAGGAGTCAAGGAAGCCTCTCTATATAAGGAGAGGAGATGTACCCGTTAAAGGGGAAGAAGAGAATATCAATCTAGGTTTTAGGGTTAGTCCCTTTCTATCCCTGCCCTTGTGGTGCGGCTGCCGCCTATTAGCGAGGTGGCGCTGCTTGGGTCCAGGGCCACCTAGATTGGTTCATGACAGATTTAGTATTTAGTTACTTTTATCTTACCCCATCAAGTTTATTTTGGCGGTTGTGGAGGTTGTATCTCAGGTCCTGTTTGAAACACAGGAAAAATTTCTTTTCATGCGTTTTCCTGTGAAATAGAACTGTTTCATATGAAATTCCTACATGGTTCCTGTGAAATTTCTGTGTTCCAAACGGGCTCTCACCTTTTTGGTTCACTGACTTCTCATCAACATTTGAGTAAATGTTTTGTTCAATATTGTGTACTAACAGACTATCTGAAAAGTTCATAAATGTTGATACTTTTCTCTATATTATGTTCTATGTTTGTTGTTGATACTCTTCTATATATACTTGGTCAACTTTTAGATAGTTTGACTTGGACAAACTAGAATTGCAATCTTTTGGCGATAGGTCTACTACCATTCATTGTTGCATTTACTAGCTTGCATGGAGACTTAACCTCGTAGACGTTACTATGTTAGTTATATGCCCAGCCAATTTTGAATACTGGTTCTGGTAATTACTTGCTTGACTGCAAGTGCAAATACCAATGTTTTTAGAACTATAGGACATTGATTAGTCCCAGTATTAGGCAAAAGCAACACCAAATCTGTTTACAGTACTGTGGATGAAATACATCCACTCAGTTTAAAGCTCCTCTGACAAGAGTTTTGATTAACAGTACCAAAACTACAGCTGAATGAAGCAAGAAAAAGAATTTTGTTGCCAAATTTCAGATTAGAGATCGTTGTATCACCACACAAGAACAAAAGCATGAAGCAGTTTTTTGGTTTTTATGAGAAACTGATTGGAACAGCCAAACAGCGAGAGTTCACTCTGAATCTCTCTGAGTTGCAGCTGCAGCAACATGATCTGACATCCCTGGAGGAGTGTTTCACTTGAGGAAGAAGTATGGCGTACCATTTCTGACATGCCACTAGACAAAGCTCCGAGTCCTGATGGTTTTACAGGTCGTTTTTACAAGTCTTGTTGGCAGATCATCAAAGGTGATGTTACTGTTGGCCCTCTCTGCTATCTGTAATGGCCATGTGTCCAAGTTCAAACTACTCAATTCAGGCATTTATCACCTTGCTGCCTAAGAAGGCTGATGCTAGTGAAGTGAATGGACTTTAGACCCATCAGTCTTGTGCACAGTTTTGCCAAGCTGGTCACAAAGCTCATGGCCAACCGTCTGGCGTCCCGGCTGCCTGATATGGTGTCCATTAATCAGAGTGCCTTTGTCAAGGGAAGGAGCATACAGGACAATTTTCTACTTGTTCAACAATTGACAAGATGCTTATATAGGAAGAAGGAACCTCATATTCTTTTCAAGCTTGACATATCTAAAGCGTTCGACTCAGTTTCTTGGGCGTTTTTACTAGAGGTTCTGCAGCACATGGGGTTTGGTCGAAAATGGTGTAATCTTCTGTGCCTTCTTCTCTCCACCTCCTCCACAAGAGTACTGGTTAATGATGAGCCTGGAGAATCAATTCTGCATCATCGCGGGCTGAGGCAAGGGGATCCTTTATTCCCAATGCTGTTTCTGTTAGTCATGGAAGCACTGAATGCCTTAGTCACTAAGGCTGCCCAAGAAAATCTCCGACAACTGCTGGCTGTTCAGCAAGCTAAGCACCGGATTTCTTTATATGCTGATGACGTAATCATGTTCCTCAGGCCCAATCGAGATGATCTCCTTCTCATATCTCAGCTGTTGAAGGCTTTTGGTCACGCTTCAGGCCTCCAGACCAATCCTCGCTAAAAGCTCAGTGTCCCTCATTAATTGCAGAGATGAAGACTTGCAGGTCCTTTCTGAGCTCTTGGATTGTGAAATCAGGAATTTCCCTTGCTCCTACCAAGAGATACCTCTTACTATTTCGGAAACCAACCAAGAGTGACCTGCTGCCTTTGATTGATAAAATATCATCTAGCCTCCCAAAGTGGAAGGCTTCTCTCATGAGCCGAGCAGGACGGCTTGTGGTGGTCCGTGCTGTCTTCTCAGCCATTCCTATCCATGGTATGCTTGCTCTGGATCTCCCTAAATGGGTGATCAAAGCTATTGATAAAGTTCGACGGGGCTTCTTATGGGCAGGCCGTCAAAATGCTAACGGAGGTAACTGCCTTGTCTCTTGGGAGAAGGTTCAAAGGCCGTTACAGTATGGTGGGCTGGGGGTTCTCAACCTCGAAACAATGGGATGGGCCTTACGCATCCGATGGCTTTGGCTGCAAAAAACTGACTCTTCTCGACCTTGGGAAGGGCTGCCCATTCAGGTACCCCGTAATGCCCAAGCTCTCTTTCATGCGGCTGTGGAAACTAGAGTTGGAAATGGTAATGATACTAAATTCTGGACTTGCTCGGTGGCTGCATGGTAGCACAGTGGGAGAGTTGGCCCCTAATCTTTTTCAGTTAATTCCTAAGAGAGCAAGAAGGCAGCGCACTGTATCCCTAGCTTTAACTAGTAGAAGATGGGTTGCTGACATTCAGGGAGCCCTCACAGTCCAGGTGATTGTCGAATACCTGAAGCTTTGGGAGTTGGTTGAAGGCTTTACCTTGCAACCAACCCTATCTGATCAACACATTTGGAAGTTTACAAGTTCAGGGCAATACTATAGTAAATCTGCTTATAGCGCCTTCTTTTTGGGATCTGTTAAGTTTGCACCTTGGAAAAGGACTTGGAAAACTTGGGCACCGCTCCGGTGCAAGTTCTTCATATGGCTGGCAATCAAGAACAGAGTTTGGACGGCGGATCGCTCGCTGAAACATGGGCTGCCACATCCTAGCGTTTGCCTCCTTTGTGACCAGGAAGATGAGTCAATTCAACACATTCTAGTGTCTTGCGTCTTCTCCCGGGAGACCTGGACCAAAATCCTCTCTTCTGCTGGGCTGCAGGCCGTTACCCCCCAAGCTGATGAGAGAAGTTTTGCTAACTGGTGGGGATGTGCAGTCAGCAGAGTGCCAAAGGAGAAAAGGAAAAGTTTCAATTCTCTTGTCATTCTTGTTGCTTGGACAATTTGGAAGCATAGGAACATGCGTGTGTTTTTGAGGGTCTTAGTCCTAGTGTTTCCTTGGTTTGCCAGGAAGTAGCACAGGAAAGTGAGCTCTGGTGAATGGCCGGAAACTCGGCCCTCCATGAGTTGCTCGGCAGGGAGCCCCTGCCAAGGCTGGAAGCCTGAGCAGCCCCGAGTGGTCAGTTTCTTTTTTGGTTTCGCTGCGTGGCGCGCTTGTAACCTTAGTGGTGGGGTGGTGAGGGGGTTTTTTTCTTCTTCTTAATGAAAATGACACGCAGCTTTTCCTACGTAGTTCGAGAAAAAAAAATCTAATTACAACTTTGACGACTAGCAGAGCCCAGACAATCTTCAGAGTTGTTCGACGTCCGGCCGAACTCTCAGTACAGAAACACCACTCCACTCAGTACTTCTGCTCCAGATCCAGCACTGGAAAGTTTGCAAAACCTCATAGCTTCACATCATCATGAAGCAGGTTGGCACCACCCAGGTGAGCAGCGACCCTGCATCAGCATCACGATCTTGTCGGCCTGTAAGGCATATCCTGCAGCAGCTTTACCTTTATCTCCACTAAAGTCTCTGCAGCTCTGGGTACATAATTTTCCAATTCTGCACCATAAGACCAAGGTTACTAGGAAATGCTTCCGTACTGTGTACAGTACGTAATCATTGTTTTTTCACTCTGTGCACAGTGTGCAACCAGTGTTTTTCACACTCTTTTTCACTTCCTGGTGATCTTGGTCTAAGAGCTATCCTCAGCAAAAGAGTTTCCAGGACAAGCAGCTGAATTAAACAGATTAGCAACTAGAAACTTCTTCTTGCTAAGCCGTTTGCTACCAACAGATTCAAAATTATCATCAAGGTCAATCTCTACTACTTGTGACACGGTAAACCACATTTGTTTAGCAACCACACACTCAAAATAGAGGTAATGGATTGATTCAGACTCATTACAAAATAAGCAGGAGTAATCCTCTAATCCTTTCGTCCTTTGAAGTTATCTTGAGTAGGTAGTTTTTTTTTTTTTTTGGTAAGAAGCCAAAGAAAAACTGCCCTCTAGGAGGGATTCTGAGAGACCAGATAAGCAGGTAAATGAACTGGGGTTACTCCCCTGAAATTAACCACTCTATACAAGGTCTGGGAGGAGTAAACACCGTTAGATAAAAACCACACCAAGGAATCTTCTTCCTCAATCAACGAGGACAGTGGAAACTAGCTGCAGTGCCTCCATCCACATAATCCACAATCTACCTCCAACAGTTCTTCTAAAAGTGAGCTTCAAATTTGTGCCATCCCATAACTCGGCAATAGGACCCATTGGCTCCTCGACAAAGGAGTAGTAGGTCCTAACCAGGTATCCTCCCAAAGTCTGAGCTCCCCCCCCCCCCCCCCATTGCCTACCTTCCAATGAAAACCCATCTTAACAGACTGAGTTGCCCACATCACACTTTTAAATAATTGTGATGCTGCAACATCCCTTGTACACAAGATACTGGGGTAAGAGGTTCTATACTTGTGGTCTATGATTCTCTCCACAATCGCCCCCCCTGTATTATACTCCCTCCGTCCAAAAATGATCTAGGTATAGCATATTTGGGTAGAAAACGTGTCCAAGATTGATCAATGTATTTGCTTTGGATCGCCTCGTTTCACTGCATGACCGCATGCAGCAATCCTCTAACGAATTAATGCTTCCTTTCACGGATTGGCCCATGCAACATTTTTCTTTTCATTCGTGGCTGCATGCAGCAACTTCCAGACTAAAAACCCGCATGCAGCATATTAAGAGGCTGATTAAGTGGATTTTATTTCTTTCCTTGGTCTCGGTGAAGCACCCAAATGCGAAGATCAATTCTGGACGAAGGGAGTACCTCTTTATCCATGAACCTAAAATACATAGGTTCAGGTCTCTCAGATTAGGAATCCCAAAACCTCCATAATCCTTACACATCGCCACATTCGCCCAACTAACTAGATGATACTTATGATGCCCTTCTGAATCACTCCGTAAACAGTTTGCTATTTGGGAATTAATCATCCTTATCGTCTAATTTGGAAACGGTATAAAGGATAACAAGTAACCGGGATACTAGGCCGATGGTAGTCCTAGTCCCGCTATGCTGGGCATCGCTCCATCACCCACAACATCTGTTGCTGTAGCTACCGACCCAAGCACAGGAAGGCGATTTGTGATACCTGTGCGAATGGTGTTACAGCCGTATTCTCGATCGGGGAGGCCTCATCTGGCGAGACGACTCCGAGCAGTCCGAGGTGGCGAGGTCAATGTTTCCACCATCAGCGAGTCACCGGCGTCCTCCCAAGCACCACCCAAGTCTTCATCGATCTATGCTCTGGCACAGGACGCCATTCCGGCCATCTTCATTGCCTCCTCAGAAGAAGCCATGGTGATACACACCAACTGTTCGATACCGGGCCTCAACGTGGTGACCGGTGTCAATGCAACAGTGGACATGTCCCTGCTCGTCGAAGGCTTGTTTGAGGATGTTCCAACGCTAGAGGAGTCCTCACTGCTCTCGGCATTGCCACTGATTGCCTGCGTCAAGCTCATCAACACCAGCCTTGTTTCATGTGTTGACATGGCCCAGTTGTGTTTTAGCACCAACACAGTTTCTAGGTAGTGTTTGCAAGCGTCTATAAGGTTAGAGCAGCATCCACACTTCCACATAGACACGCACGGTTTCGACGACAAGATGGTCGTCGGGGAGAAAGGATGCGCGAACGCCTTCTCCAAGTATGAGGCGCTGGCGTCGTCCCACCCGGCGTCCCAGCAGGGCCTCGGGAGCTTCCCGTACCGGAAGTACGACGGTTTCTGGTACCCGGAGCATCTGTTGGGGCCGACGCTGGCCGTGCGGGACACTTTCATCGCCCGCCCGAGCGACGTCATCCTCGCCACCATGCCCAAGTCCGGCACGACGTGGCTGAAGGCGCTAGTTTACTGCGTCGTGCACCGCGGCCACCACGCGCCGGCCGACGAGCGCCACCCGCTCCTCGCCTCCAGCGTACACGAGGTGGTCCCGTTCCTGCACTCCGTCTGCGGGAACCACCGCTCGTCGCCGCCCGGCCCGCTCCTCGAAGCAATGCCGTCGCCGCGCGTCCTGGCCGTGCACACGCCGCTCCTGGCCCTGCCGGCGTCGGTGCGGGAGTCCGGGTGCCGCGTCGTCTACCTGTGCGGCAACCCCAAGGACGCCTTCGTCTCGCTCCGTCACTACCTCGACGAGATCAAGCCCAGGGGGTCCGCCATGACGCCGTTCGCCGAGGCGTTCGACCTGTTCTGCGAGGGCGTGTCGCCGTTCGGGCCGGCGTGGGACCACATGGCCGAGTACTGGAAGGAGAGCGTGGCGCAGCCGGACGAGGTGATGTTCCTCCGGTACGAGCAGCTGAAGGAGGACGCCGCGGGGAGCGTGAGGCGCCTGGCTCCGATTTGTGTTAGCCCAAACACGCTGTGGCTTCGTTGCCACTTGCCACGTCTCTTCCTTGGTTTGGGCCTTCTGGGACAGAATAAAGTTCCACAGCACTGCAATGGAAATTTGTGTAATGTGAGTTGTGATAAAATGTCCGTTCGTCTGTAATGGAAATTTGTGTGCAATAGTTTTTTTTTTTTAGGTTCCAGCCTTAAAAATGGCTTGGTCTGCAAATAGACTTAACTTTGGTTGTCTCAGCAAACACTTTACATTCTCGACAAAAAAAAAAATGCTCATGTTGATTGTTAATCAATGGTGATATTAGAGATATCTGTGCACAATCAATATGGTTAAGCATAAAAAAGAAATCTTAAGAGCAACTTTTCGAGAGCACGGTGTTAAAACACACACACGGAGCATATATGATTAAAAGGAACTTGCTGCAGTTTTCAGCTAAAGTGTTGAGTCCATTGCGCATTGCTCACCATCAATACGGAAATATAAAGATGCAATACACATATATGGCTCGATCGGTAAATCTTTTTTCAGACTCATCGTGTTACACAGAGATAACCATCAGCAGGGAGGGATGATGAATTCGCAGATACAAGGTCCAAATCTAAGGCTTTGATGAATGCGAATTGATCCGACTGATGTGTCCATCATAAGATTGGAAAGAAAGCGACCACCTTCTCATGATCGCTTCAAATTATTAGCAGGCCATGTGAAATGGAAATCTTTGCTCGTATCGTAAGAATGATCAGTGCCGCTTCAAATTTCCCTCGATTTCGTAGTTTCGTCGTAGTACTGTCTATAGTTACCCTTCACGAAAAGAAGACCAAAAATGCTAATTCCTGCCGTATTCTGCTCCAGAATCAAGTCACACCTGCGCAGGCTCTGCCTCTGCCTTTGCCTCAACGGACTCCGCGTCCACTGCCATCGCACCGGTCGGTGAGACCATCATTGCGGGATCAGCGAGCAGCGTGTCGCCGCCGGCCTCGCGGCACTGCTCGAACATGGCCTCGGACTCCGCCTCCCTGCCAAGGAGGAGGTACAGCACGCCCTGGCAGAACAGCGGGCGGTGGTCGGCGGGGTCCTCCCGCGCGAGCTCCTCGAAGGCTGAGATCGCCTCGTCCACCTTCCCGTCCACGAACAGTGCCTGCGCGTCCAGGAGGCGGGCGTAGCTCTCTCCATCTCCGGCCGCGGCCAGGCGCGCGCGCGCCTCGTCCGCGCCGCCGGTGCGCGCGAGGCAGGCGGTCTCGACGATGAGCTTCTCGAAGGGGCGGGAGGCGTCGGGGATGGCGTCGTCGGGGGACGCCGTGGCTGTCAGGGGAGCGGGCGGGGGCGGGGCCGCGGAGGGGGTGCAGGCGAGGGCCGGGGAGGTGGCGGCGAGGAGCACGGCGGCGGAGGCTGCCATGCGGAGGGAGGACAGGATGGGGTGAGGAGGGCTGGAATCGGAACCGGCGATGGCTTTGACGGCCGTGGGGAGCACGGAGCGGCGCCGGGATGTGGTGGCTAGGTACCTGGGGCTGGGGGTGCGGAGGGAGGAGGCGGCGGTGGGAGCGAGGAATGCCATTGTGGCGGCTAGGGTTTGGGTGGCGGAGATCGCCAGGGCCCCCAAGGCTTTGAGATTGGAAGGCGAAGAGCGGTGGCGGAGTTTGGTAGACTGAATGGTTAGTTTGTTGGTATCGAAGTCACTGACCCGTGGGCCCAGCGGGCTGCCGGTGGGCCAGCTGCGGCACCTCGGCGGCAGTCGAAAAATATTGACCTGGCAATTATGGCCGTTCGATCAAATATGTCAAGTGGACTCCAATGGCGTGTCTCAAACCGCAGTGTCTGTTCGGAGAGCACTCGCCCAGAGCGAATCGGGCGAGCAACTCCTCTCCCATGCGCCAAGGGGAAGGGCCCCACGTGACCCCGGCACCCCGCACAGCAGTACGGTAAGTTTTTTCTTTTTTTCATAATAATTTTATGGTAAAAATTATGACATAAAAATATGATAACATAATTTATTGTAATTGTATAGCATAAAATTATGCTAACATAATTTTTCTTTTTCTTTTTTCTTCATAACAATTTTATGATGATCGTAACTTTATAGTAAAAATTATGATATAAAAATATGATAATATAATTTATGCTAACATAATTTATCATAACTGTATAGCATAAAATTATGCTAACATAATTTAGACTCACTATAACAACTTTAGGATATAAAATTTATGCTAGCATAATTTATGGTAGCATAATGTGTCATAACTATATGACATAACATAATTTATTGGTATATTTTATTAGCATAAAATTATGTTAATATAATTTATTTTCAGGAAAATTATTTTCATTGTAACAACTCTAGGATGTAGGTTTTTTAATCATAATTTTACGGTAAAAATATGCTAACATAATTTATGCTAGCATAATTTACGGTACCATAATTTATCATAACTATATAACATAACATAACTTGTTGGTATAATTTATTATTATAAAATTAATGAAAAGTTATGATCAACATATATCAAAAAGTAACTACACATTATACATATATATTACACATGAAAGAAAACCGGCTCCAGTTAGCAGAAGCGGGTAAGCGACCCAACGGAGAGGTGGAGGGTTCGAATCCACCCACAGGTCTAGTTTTTGCACATTTTCCCTCTTGGTCCACTCTGCTGCACGTGGGGGCGCAGGGGTAGGATGGTCTGCTGGGTGACCATCGCTCGTTAGATTGGTCTATGGCTATCGCTCGCCAATTAGTGGCGCTCATCTCAAACCCTTCCTCAAAACACTGTTTTGCACTGTATAAACAGAGAGTAAAGTAGTTGGAATAGTGATAGAGAGTGTGGTTTGAAACACCCCATTGGAGTCAGCCTAAAGTAGTATTTGGTTGGTGGGATGGGGTGGAATGAAACCATTCCATCCTATAAATTCCAGCGTTTGGTTGCAAAGTTGGGAATGGATCAGTTTCAGAAAAGAGAATATTCTCTCTAGATTTGAGACGTGCACGTTCCGAAAAAATTCTGCAACGCAAACGTTGGAATCTGAGACGGAACCATTTCATTCCTATAATCTGGGACAGAACCATTCTATTCCTGAAATCTGGGACGAAACCATTTCATTCCACCCCGCTCTCCAACCAAACACTACCGATAATGAAGTCAGGGTTTATGTAACACCCCAAAATTAGAAGTCTAAAAAAATCATCTCAAACCCCTCCCCACCCCACAAATTCCACAAAATTCTATAAAAGAAAAATCCTCCTTCCCCCGTTCAGCCTAGCCCACCAGGCCTCCCTTACCTCGGCCTGCTGCGTCCCCCCCCCCTCACTTGTGCCGCTCGGGTCATCTCACCGGCCCATCTAGCCAACCCCTGTTCCCCCCCGACCGGCGGACCCCGCTCGTCAGTTCCGTCCCCTACCTCCGCCCCCGGTCCCCGCCGCGGCGTCGTGCCACGCCAGGCCCGGGCCGCGCCCGGCCCCGGTGCCCCAGTGCACCCTGCGGCATCGGCGCACACCGCACACGACCCCTACCCCGGCAGCTTGCCCAGCCATTGCCTCGACCATCTATAAAACCCAACACCCCCTCGCCGGACCACGCCACTCCCGACCCTGCTCCACCCTCAAGCACGCCCAGTAGCCCGGAGGGAGCCACGGTACGACGCCCCGCACCACCCAGCTCACCGCCATTGAGCCAAATACGCCCCCTGCTGGCCCGCCGACCCCAAATTAAGGTGAGCACCACCCTCTGCATCGCCCCTTGCGTCCTTTCCACCCCACATCGACTCGGATATCCGCTCCCGGGAGATGACCCCGGCGTGGTGACGCGCCACCACCCCGCCATGCACCTCGACAGCGTACGTCGCCAGGGCCAGCACCCACCCTCCTCGACCGACGGACTACACCACTGGATTCACCGCATCGACCCCCACCTCGCACCACCGGTCCGGCTACCGGAACCGCCTCACCGGCGGGAACCCCCGGGGAGCCGCCATTCCCCCCTCCTGCCTCAGACCAGTTCGCACGAGCCGGCCTGAATCACCGTTTACCCTCTCCCCCCCACGCCGTTAGCTGCAACACCCCATGACACGCGGGCCCGGCCTTAGCGCCGTCGGGCCACCGTCCAGGGCGCGCACGCGCATTGGGCCGGCCCATCCACCGCGTCGCGCCGCGCGCGGGCTGGAGGTAGGCCGCGCCCCCGCCTGAGGGCCTTGGGCCGCGCCCCTGTTTCGGCCCACGAAGCTCTAAAATTCCTTTTCAAATATTGTAAACCTGGCTTTTTGTAAAATGATTCATATCTTGTTCAAATCAACTCTATTTTAAATGAACCTTGCACCCAAATCTTTCTAAAAATCCTCTCTACCCAACCCACCTTCTTTTAAGGTAATTTGAGCTTGAATGATTGCATTTATCACTTGTTTATTGTTTGTACAGGATAGACGCTGAACCGGGGGAACTCCAAGAGCCTGAGCTGGCCGTTGCGGACCAGGAAGCCGACCGCCCTAGTATCGACCTCCACTGCAACGAGGACCTAGACGACGGCAAGTCCACTGGAACCCTTTCTTGATGCATAAAATACCCAGATTTGCAAAACAAACATAATGGCCAGTACAACCAACTAAAAACCTGTATATTTTGCTTGCTAAGGAGAAACCCTAGTAAGATAGCCATCCAAACCTATTTAGAAGTAGTGTGCATAGGAGCGATCACTCATTCAACTACATGAACTAAAAAGTTGGTAGGAATGAATGTGGGTTTGCGACGGAATGTGTTTAAGATGGTTGGGGGTTGATTTTCGAAATAAAATGGGGAAGAACCCCGGCAACCGACTTGGTCGGAATACGGCTACGCGCCGAAACAGCCATAAGAGCAGGGTTGAACGGGTAACTTAGCTACCTGCGGTTACCCCACGTCCCGGGATTCGTGAGGAAGACCGGGTAGGTGGATGCTCGCGGTGTCGAGTAAAAGAAGTGGTACGGTAGTGGGTTCAACCTGAGCTTTCCGTAAGGACTGATATGATTTTCATCTTGCCTAACTCTTCTAGTACAACCACTCGCTCTGTATGAGGCAGTGGCGATGCCCGAGCTGGAGTGAATAGCTTAGTAGCTTTTGTGTTGGCACACAAGGGGCCAGGGAATGGGTGGTGTGCCAACGGGAGTACCGCGGGGTACTGGAGTGGCTCTGATGCCCGAACCCCTAAAGTTCTGATAGGCGATGAAACAAAGGCAGCCGTTTTGGTTTGGAATTCGGATGCTTATTTGGCCATAAGCGTCGCTGAGTCCAACTTGTGGGAATTAGTACAACCTCTAATCAGAGTAAAATCTATTCGAATAGTCCGCGTCCACTGGTATAGATGTGTTACGGCTTGGTTCTTCATCTATTATGTTTCTTACAAAATCATAATGGATGGTTGGGATTTTGATATTTGGATGGGTCGACGGCATGAAAAAGAGAAGTTGGGCCGCTCGGACCGACGAGTCCAATGGCAATCCCTTTTATATTAAAGGTTGATTTTCTATAATAACAATTGGACCTCTAAAATGAACCTGCATTGTTTTTCCGCAAATATAAGGTCTAGATATAGCCTTGCATCTAGAGATAGGTAACCCCCCACTCAATAGGAGAAAAGTGGGCTTGCGGAGTATATAAAGTACTCACCCTTGTTTTGTTGATAATTTTACAGATAGTTTCGACGAACTGTTCAAGGCACTCTTCGGATAGATCATGATCCTACTTCCCAACTAGCCTATGGCATTGGGGCTGAAGGATTTGCTTCCGCTGTATCTTACTTTTCTTGCAACTAGCTTGTAATGGTTTGTAATCGTTAAGTTTGACTCTGTACTATCTGAAATAAATGTGTCGCTAGAACCCTGAAACTAATATTTGTATCACATTTCAAGTTCTCATGAATTTAGGAGCGCTTTAGTTTATATGCACATGATCTGACAAATATGGTTAGTTAAGGCATTTCCGGTTAAAACAAACTTTCCAAGTGTTTCCGGTTCAGCAGGGTCTGGGTTCAGCATGCCCAGTTTATTAAAAAAAAGTGGCATATAGCCAGCTTAGGGCCTTTTCAAATAGTCCACGTAAGGAAACTAAAAAAAGAAAACCACGACCCGAAACCACTAGACCTATCTAACTGGGTTAGTGATATTCTACATATGTTGCTCCAACCATACACCAAAGTAAACCCTTGGACACTCGGTTGAAGCCCCTCAAACAAGGAGTTATAGAATTTCCAAAATCTCCTATGCCACTACGCAAGCAGTGTGTTAAAACTATGCAAGATTTTAATTAGATTTATTCAAATACACTAGCTGGCTAATGGGCCAGATAAACTTTAACTAGATATATGTTTTTTATTATCTCAACATCTATATTCTAACCTAACTAAAAGCTAATATGTGAGAAATGGCCTTACTACCTACTTTTATAAAGAGAAAGGAGGGGAGAGGTAGTGTGTGGCATTTAGATTTTTCTAACTCTGAACTCTCAACCACCTTTTATAACTAATCCATTGTTGTGGATAAGCACACTCAACTATTATTCATCGAACTTTTATTTAGCCGCTTAATTTTAGATACTAAGTTTTAGCTAGAAAACGAATCTCTAGTGAATCCAAACAAACTTTAAAATGCTTGAATTCAGTATTAATAATCAATCAATTGTATGAAATTTGTACCTGAACCGCAAGGGTTTTACCCATAGGCCCGTCAGGGCTTTGTCCCAAATCGCTAGTACACATCTTTTTGTACGAGTTTTAACACTCTAATATGCAGGAGTATGTCCTTTTGGACAAATAAAGTTCTAATTACAGCAGTGGGATCGAAGACTTGATGGAGCAACTCTACTGTCACCGGAAATAGCACTTGGCTCACCATGATATGAAGAACACATGCTGTAGCAACCTCCTGGTGGCAAGGAATTCCATCCAACACCTTCTGGGTGCCACGACAAGGAGTTGTTAACTCACGGGAACAGGCGATGACGTACATCTTAAGGTGGAGTAGCACTCAGCAAACTCGACTGTAGCGTGGGCGCCGTTGAGGACCAACGTCAAGCACGTGGTAGGCGCGCCGCTGACAGGTCTTGTCCCTGGCCGAACAAGATGACGCCGATGGTGTACTCGTGGAAGACGTGGTCGATGTTGCAGTAGCAGTGGAGTATGGCTGCAACTTGGTTGACGCCGCGGACGTCGTGGATGCCGACGCCGGAGTCGCGGGCAGGGCTTGCTGCGGACTGGAGAACACCCCCGCCATGTTCATGGGCAGCATCGTCTGAGCAGCAGTGTGTGTAGAGTACGCCGGTGAAGTCGTGGGCGCCATGGATGCCGACGATCGGAACCTCGCGTCCAAGAGCCAGCTCTTCCTCGCCGGCAGCAAGGCCACCGTGTCCGGCCCCGCGCTCTCGCCCGCCCCCACGCCAGAGGCCGGAACGCTGTCCGTGTCCGCCGGCAGCAGCGGCATGGTGTCGTATGTGGCGTCCTCCGCGGGGAAGAAACTCGCGGTGCCCGCAGCCCGTGTGCCTGCGCCGGCGCTCCTCGCACTCGCGTTGGGTGAAGTAACCACTGCATCGATGGTAATGACCGGCGTCGGCGAGGCGGTCGACGTCGTGGATGCTGACGACGAAGTCGCAGGCGTGGCTTGCTGCGGGGCGCGATTCATACGCGCCAGCCCTTCCTCCATCATCCGCATCAACTGGTCTAGCCTCTTAGAGAGAGCAAGGATGATAGCGGGCTCGGGCTCAACGACGACAACCGTTGTGGGCGTTGAAGAAGCCATGGAATTTAGATGCCAAAAATTTAGGGTTCCCCAAATTGAAGTGGAGCAGCCTCACCAAATTTTAGCTCAAAAGATGAACATTGCTTTTTTTTTTTTTACCTGTAATGAACATTGCTTCGTCTCTCACTACTGCTGGGGAGATACTACTGTGGAAGGCATATCCTCAAAGTAAGGCTCCTCATTTTCCCTATTTATGTACAAAGTGTTAAGAAATCTTTTTCTCGAACACATAATAGAGCTATGCATATATTTGTCTTGAGAAGAAATAGAGCAAATAACGAATCATTGTTGACCTTTGATTCCCATTTTTTCCCCAATGGAACTCCTCTCCGTTTCAATTATTGAAACGTCTTACTAGTCACCAGAGGAAGAATATCAAAAATATCAAAACTAGTTCGGTGATTTCCATAACTCGTTCAACCCATCTCCAGAAAAACGTTGCTGTTCAACTTTTTCAGATTTTCCCAGTTTTACAATGGTGCTTTGAGCTTTCCGTCAATATGCTCGGTTTCAATGACATTAAGAAGAAACAAATTGCATGAAATACATTGAGCTAGCAGAGGGTTAACTACAGGCGGGCTACAGGAACATTTTGCATCACTACCTATACAAATGTTATGCAAAAGGGCGTTGGAGTTGCAATGGCATGACTCCTTGACAGCCACCACATTTTAAGCTCAGAAGATCACAACCTCTACACGCTGCTGAGGGGGTGATACTGCGATAACCGAAGTTTTGCAGGAAGCCTCCTCAAAATGTACAGGACAAGTGATGAAGGAAGAATTTCAACAAGCTGCAGAAAAGAACATGATAAGAACAGTGGAACATGAGTTAGTATGTATCAATTTGGAGTTACCAAACCGAAGCAGATCATTTCAGTATAAATAGTGGAAAAATTAAGTTGCAAACAAATATGATTATTTCACATGTACCAGGTAATAGAAGAAATTCAGAATGGGATGGTCAAGAACATCAAGGTCAGCTTCTTTATCAAATGCATTGAAGCACATCTGCAAAGCAAAATAGCAAATGTGTGTAAATTTCATAAATGAACTGTGAGAGCTAAACTTGCACAACTTCCAGGGAACATAAATCCTTACCATAATGCATCGTGCCAGGAAACAGCAGAAACATATGCTGGCAACTCTGCCAACCTCTCTCAGCTTTTTTTGCCTCCCCTTTGACTCGAGGGGAAAATATTTCAGCATGAAGAAAAGCCTGCCCAATCAAATCAACAGCATATAAGTGCATCTTATGATGCCATGCCGTAGCTACATCAACCTCGGAACTTAATGGAAATCACTAAGTACTACAGTACAAATTTCTTAGATTATAACTTCTGTTGTACATCTTCTGTAGGCAGTCTATAGGCGGTCCAACTGGCTAACAAGAATTTTTTAAAAAAAAAATATCCGAATGCATCAAGTTCAGAACTTTAAAGAAATGCTGAGTGGTATTTGTGTTCTACCTTCCTCCGTATAGCAGAAAACCCAGGGCAGTGAAAAAGGAAAGGCCTGCAATGAATAGCTTCGAAATGACTAGCATAGAATGATTTGGATTCCACCACAAACATAGCCACAGAAAACCCTGAAGAGGCAACACTTTCATCAGTAAGTTGTGAATATCATAATAGGCAGCTAAATATATATGTCTGAAGACAAACATGAGCAACTCAATTTAATATACATTAAGCCCTGGCGCATAAAAGACAACCAGATAATGGTAGGAGATGGTTCTTTTACAAATAGAGATACATCGTTTTACCTATGCCCGTTGTCTCTATCTGCTGCTAAAAACTTCATAGTTGTGTTAGCAAGCGTATCTATATCGACATTAGACTATTAGAGTATTAAAAATCACAGAGATCTTTTTTTCACATTATGCCAAATTTCATGAATTCTACAGTTCCAATTGGCTTATAAATAATGCAGAATATTATACAATAAAAATGCTATTTACCCATTGCTTGTGCAATGTTATTCAGCATAGATCCGTAGACAATTCGAGAAAAAATATACAAACTGAAGTACTGAACCAGCAGTGTAGACTTAGAAAGATCCTGCTTTACCTGCAACACATAAACTGCACCATTGATGGTGTAGAAACCTGATCGAAGTCGATCAGTCATTAGTCCACGCGCTTGATAAAGTATCTCAGCCCAGAAAAGAGCTAACAGCGCATAGGTAGTGAAGAATGCAAGCCCAGGAAGATCAAGAATAACATGCTGAAAGATCTGAAATAGAAATGGATATGAGGAACTCAACTCTTGTCAATCAAATCAAAATCATCATTTTGTACACTAAAGAGAAAGTTAAGTCATCCAAACCGGAGGGTTCACTTGCTGCACTTGGCGACGGAAAGCAAAGATACAACACCTGGCTGCAGATAGGCAATACAGCAGCATTAGCAGAAATGAATTGGAACACCTGACTGTAGTTGAGCATGTAGGAGAACATTTAACTAAATAGTGCGTACCCCCATTGATCACGAAATTCAGGAACTGGAAGGCCTTTTGGGTTGTCCATCCATATTCAGGAACTCTGCTCTGTATTCTGGCAACTTGGATCTGCACGGCACATTTTAATGATTTATCATCTGTTTCTATAAAATACCTATTTATGCTTTAAACAAGGAGCATTTGCATGTCAATCACAGGTATAAAGAAAGATATAATGACTTTGTTCCTATAAAATGCTTCATTTATTCTTTAAACAAGGGGCATTTGCATGTCAACCACAGGTATAAAGAAAGATAGCAACGCTCTTACTTCGTAAAAAAATATTCAGATGCTATGTATCGAGTGTGATTTTGATGTGTCAGAAAGATGAGTATTGACAAGCAACCCCAAGTCCTTGTACAACTATCCAACTCTATCCCAAATTGTGTTTTTCATCTTGATTGACCCAAATGTGTGTATATATTCGCCCTGGTCACATCTTTCAGCAATCACAAGGCTCGGATGCATGCACAGTATATTATGCCCAAGGCACAAAGCAAATAAACCTCTCTTTATTCCCGGCTGAGATTTGCTGACCATGACAAGGCGAATTTATGGGTACTAATGCCAAATAGGCTGAAAAATCAAGTATTTATTCTCCAGCCATGACATCAATGTATCAGCGGCAGCACAGGCTTATTCCTTGGACGGTATCACGTCTGATCAACACAGACCTCCGAAAGCACGCATCTTTCTCAAGTGGCAACCAGAGCTACATTAACAGGAGACAAGACGCTTACGAATGAGGCGGCGGCGATGATGCCGTAGAGGACGGCGAGGGCGCAGAAGATCCCGTCCTGCCACTCTGGCGAGCCGTTCACGCGCTCCCACCACCCCGCGATGGCCGCCGGCAATGGCGCCGGCGCCGCCGCCATCGCCGCCCGGCGCGCAGAGGGATCCTTCGAAAAGAAAAGGGACAGGGCAACACCAAAAGGCCTATCTCTCTCTGTTTCCGACCGAGAATCTGCGGGCGAGCTCGCGGGATCCGGCGGCGACGGACGGCGCGGATTTATACGGGCGGGTGGCGTCGCTTTCGTCGCTCCAACAGGAGAGCACAGGTTGGTGTCCGGCTGTGTTCTGTACGGGCCGCCCGTGCTATGTTTGTATATAAACGCACCCGTGCCTGGATTAACTAGTCCGTTAACCAATCGATTAATTAGTTGGCTCGAGCTGGGACTCTGGAGCCGATTCAGGTTTGGAAAACGTCGCTTTTGGCGTTGTGGTTGCAGCTGATTACGATTGGCCAGGTTTTGGGGATTAGTCGAGCCGGCTGAGATCAGCGGCACTCGATTTGGATTTTGTTTTGACCACGTAATTATAATTAAGAATTACTCATTCCGTTCCAATTTATAAACCGTTTGACTTTTTAGCATCAAATTCGACCGGCTCATCTTATTAAAAAAATTTATAACTATCATTTATTTTCATTGTGATTTAGTTTAGCATATAATACACTTTAAAATTAACTATGAATCAAAGTTTTCTCCATTTTTGCAAATATTTTGAATAAGATAGCCAGTCAAATTTAGTAAAAAAAAAATCAAACGATCCTGTAAATTGGGATGCAGAGAGTAATTATTATTCCAACGGGGATCCATTGCAACCGTCGGTTTCGTCATGCGAGTAGACATCCGCGGAGGTGACGCGTGCGACCGAGCTCGTTTATGATTAGGAACAGCGGTCGTTGGATGGATTTTCCGTTTTGTTTTTTTTGCGTAATTTACGTCTGAACGGTCTCAAACCTACCGCAAATCTGGAGCTTGACGAATGAAAATTTGCATTACATCATATACTGAGTATATCTGATATGCTATTGCCCCTACAGTTTGCACCGTTTTTGGTGTACCAGTCCAGTAGGTAGGAGATGGATGGGATGAGATCATGTTGTTTGGTAACTCGCGAATTATACAGAGGCTCAAGAGGCGAGGCATTTTAAAGGGAATTCTGAAAGTTCACAGGGAGCAATGTGTTGTGTTGACGGTTTTACGGGTTTGAATCAGAACATTCGTCCCAAATGAATGGTCTAAAGCACAGATCAATGCACCTATTTGCTGCTATTGAAATGTAAGCGAAATGTTTCGGTTTTCCCATCAGGTTAGTATGACAATCAGAGACCTAGTTCTGAGTCCGTGTCATCTTCAGCAGAAAATTCCTGATCACAAAACAAACAGACAAGAGAACCAATAAAAGCCGATTCCGATGGTGTTGCTTGTCATCTTTCTTTTCCTTGTCATGTTAACGGCTCATATCTTCAGCATTATGTAAAAAGAATCAGGGTTCATATTCTCGCTGCTCATCAAGATACAACTCTTCGTGAAAACAGGCAAATACTGATCGTTTCTTTTGCTGTGATATGTGAACGCAACTGCCGATCCATCATATCATGTCTAAGAAATACGAATACCAAAACCCCAGCTTGCAATATGCAAAACCAACCGGTCATACCTGCGTGCTAATCCATCATCTCAAGTGTTTCAGGATAATAAGGCATATTCAGACATTTATCATACTAGTACAAAGCTGAGACTGAGAGTGCAGCTGACAGATACCGGCCACTGGATTTAAAGAAGTCAACATTTTCATACTACTACTACTACTCCGAGCTGAGAGTTTTTTCTTTTTAGCGGTGTTCACACAGCAGCATTTTTCTTAATCGACCACGTGAGCTGAGAGTTTTTAATTAAGGTGGAATTTCAGTAGCGCTCTGTTTTTTGAGAGCGTGACGGAAATTACTACTGGTTGCTAGTCCTACGATGTTTTGTTTTTCACATAACGGCGCAGGCGTGGACGTTGTCCTCGTGGAAGACGGCGAGCGTGTGGTCGTCGATGACGTGGGTGAAGGCGTGGCATGGGTAGGATCCGATCACGGGGTCGTTGTAGCCGTGGCGGTAGTACCTGTCGGTGGCCGCGTAGGTGTCGTCCTCCAGGTACTGGATGGCGAAGGGGTAGTACTCGGCGTCGTACGGCCACGGCCAGAACTCCGCCGCCCTGCCGGTGCGCCGCGCCGCGCGCAGCACCTCCCGCCGGTCCACGTACCCCGTCACCGTCACCTTCTGCCGGCCCATGTCGATCTCCACGGAGCTCACCCCTGCAAGCGCACGCATGGCAGCGCCTGTCATATATAGTACTTCGGACCTGCATTTTGGTCATTTCAGAACTGGGTGCGTGCCTTGGAGCCGCGACATGGCCTTCCTCACTCGCTTCTCGCAGCCGTCGCAGTCCATGTGCACGTTCATCTCCACGGTCTTTTTTTTTTGTCACAGAGACGACAACACAAGCAAAAACGCAAATTGATCATCAATCAACAACATAAACTATATACTCGTTCCATTCTTTTTTATTTGGCGCAAGTTGATTTTTTTTTTCAAAACTTTGATGTTTCGTCTTATTCAAAAAATTTCATACTTATCGTTTATTTTGTTGTTACTTGATTTATCATTAAGCAGTACTTTGAATATTGCTTGATTTTTTATATGTTTGTATATATTTTTTGAACAAGACGAGAGATTAAAGTTTTAAAAAAAATCAACCGCGTCAACTGAAAAAGAATGGAGGAAGTAGTGTATACAGGATTGGTTTTACTCACGGATAACGCGTCCGACAGGGCGGTGCTGCTCCTCTGCATTCTCCAAAACCGCAGCATTTTTTCAGGCACCGTTCGAGCTATGAACGTACCGAACCGAACCGCTGGCTTCGATGATGATGGGCACCGGTGGAATGCAGTGACGAGAGCCGAGGCGTATAAATAGTGCCGCCTGCCGCGCGAGGAGAGGAGGGCGATGCATGCTCACGGTAAGTCGCAGGAGATCGACACCGATCGTCGCAGATCGATGCCGAAAGCACGCGGATGCTACGTACCGGGATCGATGCCTCCCGACATGAGGGGATATGTGCGCGGCGAGCAAATATTCTTCCTGGGAATTATATCTGTTGGCCGGGAAGGCCTCGACATTTGGGAAGGAGAATGTCACGCTGGAGCACACAAGAGTCTGTTCGTGGATGTTGCGAGTTGCGACAAATCATTTTTCTCGTGGCTGCAAAGTCCGTGAATAGTCTTGCTACCGTAGAACCTGTGAATAATCGTGCTTGCATTTTCAGTACTCTTTCCGTCCCAAATTACAAAAGATTCATTTATTTTTCTACGTATTAGTATTCAATATATGTCTAGGTTCATAACATCCATATGAATTTAGATAAATAAAAAGAAAGCTAGCCCTTTATGGGCATGCTTGATTGAGGTCCAAACCTTTGGCATGCCGAAATTTTAGGCAATTTTGACTGTGTTTTAATATTGGTAAAATTTAGTCAAACAATAAACGGTAACTATTGGACTTTTTATGTTATGTTTTGAATTGGACTTTATTGTTTTCTCTGAACCATACCGGAGGAGTACATTTCCCCTTACAATAAAAAAAGAGAAAGGAGGGAAAATAAAGATAAAAAGATGTGACAATCCTTCAAGCCTTCTATGCCTGGGAGATATTCAGCTCTAGCCCCATGAACACATAGCTCAAATTCTTTTACAGAATGCTACACGGCAACTATTTACAGAAGGATTAATCTATTTGAAGATCTAATCGTTCCTCACCATCCAAATGCTCTAGTGCATTGGGATCCTGACCTCTACGAGGTTCATCTGAAAACGTTCAAAGGAGCGACGTGATAGCCAAAAATTTTTGTACTGTGAAACCCAGGAGCCTCAATAGCTAATTGGAAAGCTGCGAAGAAGAAAGAACAAGTACAACAATGATTCTTCCAAAACCTCAAATCAAAGCAAATAACACAAGCATAAGACCATATATCGCCATGAATTTGTGGTGAAGGAGTTCTCGACTCTTTAGCCTTTCCCCAAGGAGCCAAAAGAACAACTTATACTTGTGCAGGCCCATAGCTGAAGCCAACAAGACACCCCCCCCCCCCCCCCCGAAAAGAACCTATAAAAAGGGCTCCGGTAGAGTTTTATTAAAAACAATATCATTTCTAAATAACTATAACACTCCTCACACTGAACATGAGTATTGTGATATGATTTCTTCCTCCTTGTCTAGACTAATGGTCAAACAAATCGCTTGTGTTTAGCCGAGTGAAATCCCGAAGAACATATAAGTCATGGCTACAAGATTTTAGCACAATGTCGGTCAAAAAGAGAGAAACTTGGGCTGATAGGTGGAGTTCCACAACCATTTGAAATTTGGGTGCACTTGGCGACGACCAGCTAGACGTCTGCATGCTTTCTGTGTGACAAGAACAATGCAGAATCCCAAATATAAGTGCACGGTTAGAGACCTCAGAAATGTCCGGGCTGACAAAAGGGAGTCAGAGCGTCAGACAGCCCTAAGAATTGTTGGTGCGCTTGGACAAACAAGGGAAGTGAGAGAGGGAGGCCGGAATGTTGCTGGGTACTGCATTTTGCATTGTCTAGCTTGTTTTGGGCGAACGCGTATAGTTCAAAGTATACTGCGCTAGGGACATAGTGAGTGTTCATTGCTGCGTTTGCTCTGCCGCGATGTAAATAAAAGTTAAACCGAATCTTCTGAACCGCGCTATATTTCCATCGTATAGCGTAGAGGCGAGCTGTGACATTATTGGGGAAGCGTTAGCTCTACCACCGAACACTCTCATGGGACTGTTTGGATCACTGCCACGTGACTTGTAGCGCTAGTTTTTTTTTTTTTTTTTTTGGAAAGGTTTGTAGCGCTAGTTTGGATTACTTCCTCAGCTTAGTCTTGCCGCACCCACTTTGATGCATCGTAGTTTACAGGGTGTTCGTTTTGACCATACGATATCCTATCGCAATGTCCATCGTGGACCAGAAGCATCCAAACCTTTGATCCATCAAATCGAATAGGTATGGGGGGCCAGCCGGCCAAGCGGGTACTGTTATTTTACGATACGATATATGTATCGGAGAAACGAACGGTACTGGCCCTTGATTTTGTGGCGCCGCCTGAGCTGTGGCGTGGCGGCATTCCCGAATAACCAAACAGCCCTGTCAATCCCACCCGCAGCCGCAGGCCGCGGTCGTTGTCCCGCCAGCGATACCCGTTCCGCGTGCAGGCGTCAGATGGTGATCCAACGCCGGGAAGCTAGCATAGTAGAATGAGTCGCCAAGTGGCTGTCCGAACTATCCAGACGCGGTCGCTGCTCTCGACACTGACGCCGGTGGAAGAGAGTGAACTGTAGCCACATCCCGCGACCCAAACAACAGGGCCCTTCTACTTCAGCTTCAGCGAGGAGAGGGCATCAAAACTGCAAACCAAACTGCGAAAAGAGAGCGGCTCCGAGTCCCTTGCCCATCATCAATCACCAATCCGATGAATATAAAGCAGAAGTATTTACATATATACAAGACCCGTGGAATGGAGCAGCTCTTGCTTCAGCTTCTCAACGAGGAGGCGATGACATTAAGGCCAAGAATTAGAAGAAGAAGAATACAATACCAGCAAGGATTCAGCGTCACGGGGCGGTCCGCCGCGCCTCGCCGGGCATATGGTTGGTTCAGGCGCCGGCGGCGACGCGGAGCGCGTGCGCGCGCGCGGCGAAGGGGAGGCTCCGGAGCACGCGGAAGCGCATGCGGCGCGGGAGCGGCGCGCCTTGGACCAGGTGCTCCGCCACCAGGGCCACCAGCGCCATGTACTCCTCCAGCAGCTCCGCCACGACCGCCACCAGAATCATCCTCGGCTGACGATGATTGGCGTCCTTGGCCTGCCGTGCCTGTCCGCGTGACAAGCAAGACGAAGGGTCGAGGTCGAGGAATGAGGAGCGGAAGCACGGCACCTGGGCAGAAAAAAAGGAAAGCAACCGTCTGGCGGTGGGAGGAAGCGATTGGCCGCACATCCGACGATGGATTAGTTAGTTGGATTCCGGGAGATGGGGCCGGTGGGCTCGGCGGGTGGTTTGCTGAGCGGGCGAGCCGCGCCTCCCGCGCGAGGTACCGTACGCCGGTTCGGCTCCAGGGTATACTGCTAGGCTGCTAGCTAGGTTCGCTGCACCGGCACCGAGCACTGCGCGCACCGCAGGCTGATCGGTTTTTGCCACCGTGTATTGGTATATACACAGTGATGCGCAAGACACATAGCTGCAGCAGCAGTTGCAGCAGTAGCTGCTGAACCTAGCAGCCGATCAGGCATGGTAGCAAGGAATTGGAACAGTCGTAAGGCACCGTATCGGACAATCTTTCTTTCTTTTGACACCCCACGGGTTCTGTGGTTAGGCTATCTTTAGTGATGTTATTCGTTTTTGAGAAATCTAATACTATTTCGGCACTATTTGATACTGTTTTGCACTGTTCCGTACTGTACGTAACGTGACACAGAGTAGAGTAGAGTAAAATTTGAAGAACGAGAATGAAAAACTCGATTGGAGATGGCCTCACTCTGCCTTCAAACACAACGGCCCCCTCGATCCGTCGATGGGTTCCCCGTCCTCGCCGCGCGCATGCATAGATAGTCGGTGACTCGGTTCCCAGCCACTGCCCTCCACTATCGGGCAAGCCGGTCCTGTGAAAATAATAACAGGGGCCCGGGATGCGCAGAAAAACTCGCTGGAGGCAAACAAGCAGCAACAGATGAGCGATAAAAGGCAGGTGGCAGCACATCTGACACGGCCCAACAACTTGTATCGCTCGTAGACAGCCCATATAATAGTTGTAATTTTTTTCATTCTGGCCCGTGTCTGCTCGACATCAGAGCCCGTGATACATAGCTCCCCTACTGTTTTGTTGGCAAGTTGCTGTTTTTTCCGTAGCTTGGCTTTTCCCGTCACTCGACTTCAGGGTCAATATTAGTGGGAATACAAAGGAAGCACTAAATAGATTCTCAACTTTGCACTTAAATATGGCCTTGATCATTGGGACATGACCGGGAGAAATCGAATAAAAGCTCGATTTTATGGGGGTGATCGTGTCAGGTTTTGGGTCGATTGTCTAGGGCAACGCTTTGGTTTTTTTGTAGGACTTCGGTTAGAGAAGCAAGCAGGCTAGTCTTCATTCTCAATACTTACTCTGCACATACAAAAACATATAAAATTGCTAAATGCGTAGGTACTACTTATATTTCTATCTCGAATTAGCACACAAGGTTTTTGCACACTAGGCTAGCTCACAGAGGCGCGCGCAATTATTGCTGTCTAAAGTGTGCACTAGATTTTTCCTAGATGCCGCTATCTCAAACACAAAAGTTTTTGCAAACTAGATTTTAATTCATGCCATACACCATGAGTCACTCTTATGCTAAATTTATTTAGTGTTTTTTTAATTGAGCCTATATATAGATTCGCGAGTTGTAATAGCCTCCGAGTCATGTGCAAGTGCAACCTGTGATCTATAATTCCCGCGCGCGCGTATGACAAGGAATCGTTGGCCCGCCCAGGGAGGCTGCAACACAACAAATGAAACTACCTGCTGGCAGCAACAGAACCACCCGTGGTTAAGTCCAAGAAGTAAAACTGTCTAGTAGCAAGTGGCAACAGAAGCAGAGAGCCCGTGGTCATCAGTGGACCCGCCGAGGATTTAATTTGCAAGAGATTGGAGTCATTATTCGTGCATCCCATGCTAGCTCTACCACACATTGCCGAGCCCGCGAGCTATATATCCAGGGGTACAGGTAGACAATAAACGTCAGAAAATCCTATGTCCCCAGAGGGCAATAGATCAGAAGGGCACCATCGTCGTCATGCACGACCACTCTCGACAAACACATGCACCCTTCAAAATTCTATCGAGTCGCTGCGCGTCGTGGCGCAATACAATTTGCACGCATTGCGAAAAAATCTCGTATGTCTGCTATTAGCTGGCAATCAGCCCATGACCATGATAGTACTAGAGACAGTCTATGGATTATGCATTGCCTGGTGCCTGCACAGAAAGAAAAAAGGGACAGGTATAGAACTGCAGAAGCACGCAAACGCAAAAGCAAAGCAAGCGTCGTCTGCTCCCATGCCTATTTATGCGTCGCCAAAGAGCTCTCTCTACAATCTACTCTAGTCTAACTAATCTACTCCTACGTACATAGGAGTATATACACATGCGAGTCCACTTTCTCCCCGCGCGCGGGGACCCCCGGCCTGTGTGTATGTGGATATTTTACTTCCACGGCGAGCCCGCCTGGCCTGCCGGGGGCGTGAGGGCCATGCACCTGGAGAGAGGGATTAGGGCGTCGCTGTCACGGACGGGGATATCCTCCGCGATCGAGAGAGCTAGCGCACGCCGCCCACCCACGGGAGCACATGATGCGTCGGGCGTCGAGGTGCGTGGCCGCACCGGGACAGGGATGGATGGGGGTGAGAGAGAGAATGCGAGGTAATAAGGCCGGCCTGGAAAGCGACATGACGAGGGGAGCTCAACGGTTTGTTCAGAGATCGGCATCAGGTCGATCGAGCAGTGACGCGTGCCGCGTGCCGCGGCGAAGAAGGGCCCCTGGCCGGGCGAGCGGGACCGACCACCGGCAGCCAGGCATGCGCGGATGCGGCCATGCGGGCAGCGGGGCGGAGGATCGAATTTCTTCCACGCGTCTCTCCGGACTCCGGTCATATGCTCCCTCCCTCCCTCCCACGCGTCTCTCTCATGCAATAATACGAGCGGCCGGGCCGGTGGGTGGGTGGGCGGGCGGGAGAGGGAGAGACCCCGGCCAGCAAGCGGCGCCAGATCGATCGATTCGATGATCGGTTTGCTTTATGCCTAGCTATATACTCTCCCTTGTTGCAATGCTAGGTGCTACACAAAGCCCAGACCATATGAATCTCTCTGTCTCTCAAGTCTCAATGACAAAGACTCCCCGGCCGGCCGGCAGGAGTGGCCGCACTACCTATATATGCCTGAGCGTGCCTTAACGACGATGCTCTTGTTGGGTTCTGCTTAATTGGATGATGCTTCCATCTCACATTCTCACAGGCACCAATTAATCTTGCGCTGGGCTGGGGGCTAAATCTGAGGAACTGGTGAATCCACTGGGTGCAGTGCAGGGGCGTATGTACTGCCGCGCGGTGGCTTCCTAATCAAGAACGATCATCCTCGTGAGAGGTCGAGTTCTGATCTGACTAGCACGATGTTTTTAGAGGAAGATGTGGATCGAGGAACAAGGGCGGTTGATTGGCCAAAATAGTGATGAGCTAATTATCAACCCAATTTAATTTGGCTGTCATCTCTTCATCTTCAACTGATTGCTCAGATTATTTTGGTACACAAATCTGATAAACGATACACTATTCATCGGTAGGGTCCGGCCGGTAATGATTTTCAGAGCGAAAATCGCTAACATCCGTTGATTTATATGCAATTATTGATGATTTTCGTTATTCATATTGATCGATACACTTGTATATATAGAAAATCATTCCATTGCAAACTAAGAAAACATTACACGTTTTATTATGACCAAACTTCTTATATCAACTGTTAAATATGCATTTCCTAGTAGGATGACAGTAGCTCATGTCGATGAAGAATAATGTCCAAAATACACAGGCAGGTTTCTCTAGAAAAATTAAACAATGACCATCTGCCTATCCTTTATATTTTGACCATTTTCCTCTATATATATTTACCATGCTGTTCTTTTTATTTGGGCGTTTGAATTTTCTCAAAGCGTCTTTATTTATTATACAGGTTTAGAGAACATGATTTCATGCATCGTACAATTGTTAGAAAACAAAGGTACTTCATTCGTTAAAAAAATGTAAGTCTTATTAGCCATCTTCATCATATATTAGGTATTGTTGACCACTCTTCCTGGATACCCTTCTTAATTGTGTGGCTAGCAGATGTGAGCACTTTTATCTCCATGGTATAACAAATGGTACAATCCATTTACCATATTTTTTTTCCTAAAAACGCAATATAGATATAGAGATCTCACATATGTACACACACAGTCACCTGCCCCATGAACACACGAAATCATGTACCCTTAGTTACTCTATGAATACCTTTGATATAATGAGTTGGGAAACCTTGAGATGGACGAAGCGATGAAAGGTGTCCCGTTATCCACGGGTATGCCACTTAGCTAGAAGCGCCACTTTTCTCATATGTTGAGTCTCAATCTTGAACCCATGTAGTTTCACCACCAGGAACAAAACAAATTAGACTACTCCTGCTTTTAAAATATTTATCCATCTCTTTATCCCATGTGCCACTTATATTTATATGATAGTAAAACATATATAGGAGCATAAAACCCAAACATTTCATGTTGAGATACAAATGGCCTACCAAATCATTGCATTGTTGTTTTAACACGTTAATGGATAACTAAAAAAAACCCTATAATAGGATGTTCAAAATGAAAAATGCTAAGAACAACATATTATGTTGTGCTAAATAATCTACATATTATTGGCCTAGCTTAGGGTTAAAGCTCATTAGTCATGGGTGCCTTTTAGCTCAAGAAAAGTGGAGGAGGAACTCCACACAGCGCATGAGTCTCCGATAGCTACTTAGACCGGCCGCCAGGCCTTGCAAAAGAACGTGTAAAACACTGTACACGCTATACACAGGGTGGAGTTTGCAATAGAAGGTGGGATAGAAGGCCTTGACAACACCAGCCTTAACCTCAAATCTCTTAGGTAAGCAGTCCTTGGTCACTGTTATATATAGGGTATGTGCTATACAAAAGTACACGCTACTCATAATTGATTAGGTACCTTTTTTACCTTTTGATGGATCGGAAGACAAATTTTTTGAAGGGAAGGGATAGATGTTGATGGTGACGAGGTTGGATGTAGTGTGGACCACGTACGGGTCCCAATTATGGGCTGACAAAGGTACCGAGCCCTCGCATCAAGAACACGAAGATGGCTCGCGGGAGGAAACCCCAGTACCCAATCACAGGCCTGCCGGCAGCCGGCCTGTGACCTGGTCTGGCCATGGGCGCGCCGGAGCTAGCCATGCGACTGAGGCGCTAGCTAGGCAGAGCAAGCAGACAGAGGCAGCCAGCATGTCATGTGCGTGCCTTACTCGGTATGGTGGTGAGCACCGAGGACGTACGTGGGCCTCCCAGTCCCAGTCCCACCAGCGCGGCATGCAGATCGAACCGGACGCCATGCGCGCGCGGGGCGGGGCGCCGAGAGCCTGCCTGCCTGCTGCCTGCCTGACTGCCTGCCTGCGGCCGTTCATGCATTGCATGTATGATGCTTCTCCTTTCTGCAGCCCACGCGCTGCGCTGCACCGCTGCTGAGCTGCTCTAGCGAGCGCGGCTAGCGAGACTGCGACTGCGAGAGCCTGAGACCGATCATTGATCAAGAGCACCCTCCGATCAGATCAGCTGGCCGGTGCGGCGCGCGCTCGCCCCTGGCGGCCTGGCTGCCGTGCATGCATGCGGCATGCCTGCCTGCCTGCCGGCTCCGCCAGCGTAGTATGTATACCTCAGACTCAGAGCCTGCTGCGGTGCCGGATGCTGCCAGCGTGGGCGCACGCCGGGCGCGGTACAAGCCGGTCAATTCAATTTCGTGCAGGCCACTGGTCGGTCGGTACAGATCAGCCACGTACGGCAGCGCGCAACGCGGCAATGCGCGTGCGTGCGTACGACGACGGTACGAACGCGAGGTCTTGTTGATGCCTGTGTGCGTTTAGAGTCGAGAGCGAGGGAGACAATCCATTATCATGCTGCTGCATGTAGCTAGTATCTCGCAGCTCGCTCTAGTCTCGCCTCTCGGCGGCGAGGTACAGGTACCTGCATCATGCATGCATGCGGTACTAGCTGGCGTACGTTGGATCATTAACGAACACGACGTTTGCTTCCTGCTGCTGGTAGCTAGGTTCATTTACTCTCAACGTAACCTGCAGAGGAATGCTAATAGCATGCATGAATGCACGGCATGCATGGGCCGGGCACGGAGTGAGTGATATCTACATTACTATCCCTTAATCGCCGTCGTGCTGGTGCGGCGGGCATGCATGAATCCCGCAGAGGACAGCTGCGTGCGTGTCGCCGAGCCAACAATCACATTATGGTACGTGCTGGTATGTGCAGTACCACATTCTCTCTCTCCCTGTCTCTGTCTGAAGCATATGGTTGTAGTAATAATCAGGCTGTTGTACAAGCGATTTGCTCCACCATCGTCTAGGGATCTTGTGCTAGCAGCTAGCTAGTACTAGACCAGTACACCGTCGCACATGCCAATGCCGAGTCATCAGTGGGCAGCCAGCTACCTGCAGTCCGCCGCGCGCTCGCCAACCAATAAGTTTCTTGTCGCTATTATCTGCAATTTGCATTGCAGCAGAAGCATTACCCAGCAGTGATTGCATGCCTTGGCCTGGCCCGGCCCCGGCCTTACACATACAGTTAACGCTGCGCACATGTGATCTGGTGATTATGTGATGTGATGCTTACATTATATTTCATCATGCATGCATGTTTGGCACACAGATCTCTGTTCCATTAATTCCATTGCCAACGAGCTGCAGGTGAGTGAATGGCCGGTGGACCGATCCATCGACAGATCGGAAAGGAAGCGTAGTGCAGGACCATGCATGCATATATGCGTTGCGAGAAGGGATCGATCGACGATCGGAGGCGAGCTGAGAGGCCGAGGAACAGGAAAGCGCCTCCCTGCCGCTCTGAGAAAAGGAGGAGCCTTTTGTTTGCATGTTCCACGATCGCAGCAGCCACAGAAAAAAGGCTGCTGGCCTTGTCTTCTTCTTTGCCCGGACGCCCATCCGAAAGACTTTGCTTCCCTTTTTTTCGCCAGTCGCCGATGATACAGATATGTATACGGCCTTCCATTTCCGTCTATATATGTATATCCCCGGCCGATGTCTACGTATATATACGTACCACGCCTGCCGAGCCTTGCGCTGTTGTTGCAGTACGTAGCTGGTCCTGCAGGTCAACAGTGCGGCGAGGAAATGGTGAGTACATCATGATACATGTGTCAGGTGTGTGCAATTAGAAGTCTCTGCATATCGCCTGCACCTGCTCAATGCATCACTGCATTAATTACTGCAGCGCTGTATCTATCATGGCGCCAATAAACGCGAGCGAGCGGGCATCGCATCTACTTAGCATTATACGCACGTCTACGTACGATCTGTAATACGCCCTCTTGTGTCGTGTGGCGTGGCCCGGCCGGAGCTGCGCTAGCTTGCCACCAGCCCTACCAGTCTACCACCATCGCCGCTGATCTTGGCCAAAAGCTGTAGGTAGCATAGCTGCATGCATGGGTCTGAGTGACGGCATGAATGTGAGCAGTGCCATGCCATGCCATGCACCCTGCCGCAGCTGACGCCTCTTTCTTCCTTGGACCACCGACCACGACGACTCCCCCGGCCAGCAGCGCAGAACCATCCCTCTGTGCTGTGGGCGTGAAGGAGACGAGCAAGAGCTGTGTAGCTAATGGGCCTGTACGTACTTGCAAAGGGAGCCCGGCCGGCCATGATTTCGGCCTTTAAAGTCATGTGTTCCCCGCTGAAAAAGACGTGAAAAAAAAAACCCCCTTCAGATCCTCCCATGCAAAAAGTTCAAATCATACTGGAGTACAAGTAGTATTCCATAATAACACACACGCACCATGCATGCAGAAGCGTGCATGTATGTGCGCGCGCGCGTCTGCACAAAGGCGTCCAGTTTGTCCCGTCGTCTAAGAGTGCGTGCTCGCACGCCGGTCTTCTCGATTGCTTTCTTGACGATCGGCAGCAGTGCCATGGAGAGGCTTTTACCAGCTAGCTGCACAGCGCAAAAGCTGCCCGGGACCGGGTAGGTGTACGTGCATGCATGCAGATATATACCATCGATCGTATCGTACATACAAATATACTGTACATGCATGGTAAGTTCCCGACGGCTACTAGAGCCAGGTTAGTATACCACTCGATTCGTACTTCGTCCATGAGCGCGCGCGCGGTGGTGTGGCATTTGCGCTACTATAGCTAGCTCAGGCCATTAAAATCTGATCACTAGCGCTTGCTGGTCCGTCAGTAACCACCAAGGCTGCTCTTTTTCGTCAACGAAATCCAAAAGCTATAGATCGAATCTCCGAGTTTTAGTTAAACTATATATGAATTCTCTGAACTCTACGTTCTAGATCGTCTGATACTACGAATTTCTTGGATTTTACTGTTTGTTTGAATCATCTTCTCTACCATAGTCTGGTCACGTCTGCTGCAGTAGCTAGCATTGTTATGTGTATTAATCGGCTCAGCTTTTAATTGCTAGCAAAACCGTGCGCCTCGGCTTAGTGCCAGTAGTGGTCCTGTCATGCGCTTCGCTCGCTTTCTATCGCTGGCTCGACGCGAATGGGAATTTATGAGCGTACGTTGCTAAGACATACAGCAGGTTTGAATTTTAATTATACTAAGTTCGTACAGCCTACGTATCATAGCGTGTACTACTATACGGTATATATGCACGCGGGAGCAGATGATATAACATATAGTCATATAGAGAAGAATCTGCACCTTTGGTTAATTAGTGCGCGACAAACGGCTTATATAGAGCGATCGTTAGCTTATCGATGTCTGTCCCCACGAAATATAATACATGCCTCATCAAGTGTATCACTCCACGCTCAGCTTGACCTTAACCGGGTCAAGCAAAGCTTCAAAGCATGGTTCCATTTAAAATATGCATTAATTTTACCTATACTTTTCCTTAAAAATAAATTTGTCTACAGTTACTTCATACAGTGCCCTGCATGTTAAGTTTTTCAAACATATATGTTTACCAATCATGATTTTTTGTTCTGTAATTTCACATTGAACTAATACAACACCCTAAGGAATTGGCGATAGCTATCTGGTATTTGTTCGAAACAGAGAGTTAGCCTCAAAAGAGATCAATCTAGCATTGCTACAAAATTAATTTTAGAGGCAGTAAAATTGGGTTTGTAGAGCTGGTCGCTTGGGGCGCCTCCTATAAAAGATATGTGCAAGATGTTCCATTTCCAGAGGCAGTCGTCAGAAATATGTTTTTCATAGGGACCTGAATTAAGAGACTAAGGGGCCGTTTAGTAGAGCTCCCATAGCTACACTCCCAAGGAAGAATCAATCTCGTGCAGCCAAAGATATAAAAAAACATGAACTGCTTCATGGAGATAGTGGAGAATTTAAAACACTTTGTGCGAAAATACAAGATACTCCCTCTATCCCATGAAATAAGTCATGCATGTATTTAGCTCGATTTTTAAAGTAGCAATTTGACCATTTATTTCTTTTAAAATATAGCATCAACAAATACCAAAATATCATAATCTTAAAGTAATTTTGAATACGAATCCATATATATAGCATGCATATGCTAAAAATATATGTTTTTTTACCAAATTGTTAGTAAAAGATTTTAAAGTTTGACTTTTCCAAATACATGCACGTCCTTATTTCATGACATGGAGGGAGTAAATTATACTTATCTAAAAAAATTTAAAGTATGTGTAAATATTTCCTGCCACACATTTAAGGGATAATTATTAACTTGTTCGCCATCATCATTATTTCTATGTCATGAACAACGTATAATATACAAAATAGCGCGCTATAGAATTTAGCGTCGGGCTTCCAAAAACGCTATTAGCGCGCTATTTTGTACTACAATAGTGTTAGCGTCAAGTCTGTAGAAACGCTATAGTGCGCTATTTCGTACTATGAATACAATATAAAAACATCCATGTCCAAAATGAAGCTATAGTTATGGCAAGCACCACTCACAAAGGGATCCTTATTACTTTTCATTTGTCACCAACTAGGCTTCAGAGTCAGTGGCCGTCATTGTGAAAATTTCATAGAGGATGAACCGGCACAAGTTGTTGCAAATTAGCTTCAATATGTATGCCACTGATATGGCAAGCAGTCTTTGTTGTTGAAGGTAACCCACACGAACCCATATCATGAAAAAAGAGTTAATTACATGTACATAAGCTTCAAGTGACACATACGCTTAAGATGACCACGGACCGCCTCTTGAAATACTACGTACAACAAAGCTAAGGCGGTCGTTGGTCTCATGCATGCCTTCAACAAAGCTAAGGCGGTCGTTGGTCATGCACGCCCTCCTATAGTGTACGACCAATGGATGAAAGGGGGAAATTATGAACATGGATGAAAACAGAGGGAATTGGCAACCAATGTTTATCACAACTACTAGAGATGCATAGCACTATATATTTGAGCATTTGGTAGAAAATGGAGAGAGAGAGAGAGAGCAGAGATAAACAATTGTGGTCACCTGTATGTCCTAAATTTTTCATTGAATCTCCAATAATACTTGTGTCTTAAAAATTAAAATTACAGTCTCCGTAAAATACTGGTTGATGGACTTGCTACCAAACTATGATTATCCGATCATGCAGATTATACAATGACCAAGTAGGGACTGGTGATTACTGTTTCGTAGACCATTATGATCTATGTGCAATAATAACTATATGAAGTTGCTGCCTACTTTCCCACCACACCTCTCTGATTCAAAATATTATATGTACTATAGGAACGTTATGCAGACAGAACTATAGTTGATGAGGTACGGTTAGCCCACTTGTATGTTCATGGGATTCGAACTCTGTTACTTGTCCTCACTCTAGCTAGCTACCTATAGTGCCCAGCAGTATAGTTTCTACAGTAACATTTTACCAGCTTTATATTAGCTTGTACTACCTTTATTCACAAATGGCCGGTGATTTTTTTTTCAAAACTTCAATCATTCGTCGTCTTATTCAAAAAAATTGTTGAAACATATAAAAATATGAATCATACTTAAACTTCATTTAGTGATGGGTAAAGTCTATAACCTTGTACTTGTCATAGTGGTCTAATTTACAACTTAGAACTACGAAACTTGACAATAGGGCATCTTGAACTATTCAAAACCGGACAAACCCTCTGAGCGGTTTTGAGAGTGGTTTTTGCTGATGTGGCGATGTGGATCCCACATGTTAGTGCTAATGCGGTGTGATGGGTCCCATATTTCAACGTTTTGAGAGCGGTCTTCAGGGTGGTTTTTGCCGGGGAAGAAGAGAAAAAAAGAGAGAAGAAAGAGGCTAGTAAGAGAGGTGAGGCCCACCGTTAGACGCTATGTAGCATTTACATGTGGAACCACTTTCAAAACCGCTCAGAGGGGAGATATTTTGTTTGGTTTTGGATAATTTAATGTGTTAGTTGTCCGATTTTGTAGTTCTAGGTTGTAAACGCGACAACCATTACAAATATAAGGTTGTAAAATGACTTTGCTTTTTAGTGGTAGATCAAATAACAACGAAATACATGATAACTTATTAAAACTTTTGAATAATACGAACAATCAAAATTTAAAAAAAATCAACCGCGTCGTAAATTTGTGAACATGCCCCCTATGATATATGCAGAAGCTGCCGGGCCACATGATCTCCACCATGCAGTGTATTCATACGATCACACCTGCCGAAAAACGTGCAGGTATATTAAAATCTCATCACCTAGCAAGACCAACCACGCATTCAATCAGACCGAGCTGATAAGAGTATAATTATGGTGCGTAAACGATCTCGTCTAGCAGACTGGTCTAATGCTCAGTTCGCGGGCCTTGACCAAGTCATCTCAAACAGGATATGAGAAGGCGCAGTATAATGCTATATATCCTAGCAATACACACACACACACATACTACTCTCTCTGTATTAAAATATAAATCGCGGTTGATTTTTTTCAAAACTTCAATCAAAATTATAATCTGTTATTTATTTTATTGTGATTTATTTTCAACCAAATTATATTATTTATTTATTTTATTGTGATTTGTTTTATCATTGCAGGGAATTTGAGCATGATTTGCTTCCTTATATGTTTACACTAAATTTTTTCAAATAAGACGAACGACTCAAGTTTTAGAAAAAGTCTACCACGAATTATATTTAAATACTGAGAGAGTACTAGTGCAATTTGCAATGGTAACCCAATTTACCAGTGTCCATAGACTCCAAACCACAAGCTCGAATAATATGATCAATCACGTTTATACACTGAAAATTAACTGAATTTTTACTACTAATCTATAATGTAAACGTACGAACAGATAAACAACTGGCTGTTTATCAACAAGAACTAGATAAATTCCCCGCACGTTGCCGTGGTAACTTGAGTGATAGTGAATGTGTATGCCATAGAAAAGCATTGAATGCATAAAGCTACAAAAAATTGATAGAAAATATAAATAGAGATCTTAGTGGATGGTAACGTGACATGGAATTCAGTGGGCCCTCTAAAATGACGTGGCTCTATACATATCTACAGAAGATTGTTGGGAAGTCAATTGAAGGTTCATTTTGCTGCCCTGCTGGTGCTAAATGGTCGTGGAAAGTTGGCAACCAACAGCTGCTCTGCTCTGTGTCCACTGTTGATGTTATATACAATATAGAAGTCTCTGTCACTCAGATCACACGAGCAGCTCCCTTTTATTTATATTAGGTTTAGGGATGTAAATGGTACCACATCCATCTGTATTTCAGTTAGAATGCATCTAGAAAGAGTTGAAATCCGATCCGTAAATGACTCCAAATATTCAGTATTATATTCCCAGTACTCAAAATTGAATGTATAAGATGTCGATAACCATTTAAATTTCATCCGACATATTTGACAATATCCATATTTGAAGAAAATATAAAAACAATATGTTATCAGTAATATTCGTCTATATTCGATCCGATTACACTTCTGATTAGGTATATATTTTAATCACTATACTTTTTTGCGTTTGTCTAATTTTGGTCCTAAACATGTAATAAACTCCAATATCGTATTTTAGGTACCCTAACTTTCAATACCATCTTGTTTTGGTCCCTTGCACCCAGTCAAAAAGGTTTAGGCCTGACGAAGTACCATTAGCTTTTTAATTTAATATGACAAAAACATTTTCAAAAGTAAAATGTACTTACTTAAACTCCAAAAAAGTAGAATAAAAATCCTATCTACATATAGTTTTTGAACATAACAAATCTAATAAAAGTAACTAGAGACAACAAAATAGGTTATACGGTTATTCAATATTCAAATAATAGGTTATAGAATTTTTATGAGGTCTTATTTTAGTGAGACTGCATGTGCCCAAAACTATCTCTAGGATTTTTTTTCAATTTTTTGGCAATGTTTTTTTGGGGAGTGGGGGGGGGGGGGGTTAATCCTCATTGTTATATATTTCTCATATCTAAATTAAAAATATTACCACTAGATTAGTCTTAAACTGGTCAGAAGCCAAAACTAGACAATATTGGAAGTTGAGGTAAAACAGTATATAGTTTTGTAGTTAAATGTCAAAATTAGATAAACTGAAGAGTTCAAGAGCCAAATATATATGGACTTATTCCTTTATTTATCCGAACAATCTTCCTTGTTTAAATCCCATAAAATTTATTAACCACAATCAAAACAGCAACCAGATTAATAACACTTAAATGCTCCATGACTATATATGTGTGATGAGTAGAGTACTCAAAGTGAAATTGTTGTATCCATGCTTGGTTAACACTAGATGCACGTGTACTCCTTCTGTTTTTATTTATTCAAGGATCAATAGCTCAATGCCATAAAAAAATTTAGGAGAAGTTTTGCTTCGGTCAAAGCTTCTGGAATATATTTGAGCAGAAATGTGCTAGGGCGGTTCTATCCGTACAAGCCCCGATGATTTTTATGAAATTCTAACCAAATTTGGTTGTATATAATGTACTTTCTTCATTCACAAATGTATAGGCATTGTTAATTTTTTTAAAACTTTAATCAAATGTGTTATTTAAAATATTTAAACTAATATGATTCATACTCAAGCTACATTTAATGACATAACAGATAACAACAAAACGATCTTATATTTTTAAATAACAAATAAATAAAATTATAAAAAATCAACTGTGTCTTACATACATTTGTGAACAAATGTAAGTATATATATAGTATAATTTTCAAAAGGGTACAACAACTGATCGAGGATTGCGCACAGCTCCTTTCATTCTTGTAGAATCAATAATTTGCCTTCTCTTCGGTAAACTGGTAGTATGGCATCTCTATTTTTGACTTTATATTCTCATGATAAGAACTTTGCTATGTTTTGTTGCTGATCCGGAAATCAATCCATGATGACCATGTGCATCAGAATTTGAAGTAACAAGAACATGTGATTTTATAGACGTTACATTATTTGGGCTTAGCTCGATTAACAATTAACTAAATTCAAGGCTTATTTATTGCTAAGAGTTTTGTTACATATATGGGAAATGGAAGTATGACATCTCTATTTTGGACTTTATATTCTCATAAGAAGAACTTTGCTATGTCTTCTTGCTGATCCTGAAATCAATCTGTGATGACCATGTGCATAAGAATTCGGAGTAACAAGAACATGTAATCTTTTAGATGTTACACTATTTGGGCTTAGCTCAATTAACTAAATTCAAGGCCTATTTATTTATTGCTAGGAGTTTTGTTCCATATATGGGAAATCAATTAGACATATTCTGTGCTGAGAGAGTCAAAACACCACCTACCACAACGTAAAGAGAGGAAGAATAAGAGAGAAAGGTTCTGACAGAACAAAGAAATGTTTTTTCTTTTAAAAAAGAAATAGTTCTGTCTAGATTTGGTAGCTCTGTCATCGTCCACTTGTGTCCAAAGGCTCAAACATTGGAAGCATTATGGCTGGTGGTGGTAATTGATATTTTAATTCAGTGGTAAACTATTGTATTGATTCAGGGTCGTTTTAGTTCTTCCCGTCTAGGTGTATATATGAAGCCATTGGTTCCTCGTTTCTCATGTTGCGATACACAACTACTGAGCGCCTTCCACATTCTCGGCTTCGAAACCTTGCGTGCACAAGCAATGGAGTAGGCATGCCTCGAAGCCATCGACGCCAGGAGATTCTACGCGGAATAGGTAGCGATCAGGTTTTTGGAGAGCGCATCCACATATGGTTGCCTGGAGTTAAACAGAGTCACTATGAACATTTTCTTGCTTCATGTCTGGTCCCGCCTCTAGGTACTCTCTCATCTTAATCACGTTCTGATTATTTGGTTTTTCTATTTGCTGTTCTGGTATGATAAACCAATATGGTCTGGTTGCAAACACCTTTGTTCTTGCTAACACTTTGATCGCCTATGTTGTCATGATTTACTTTTTTTTGCACTGTTCGCCTAAACATTTAGCACCGTTTAAAGCCGTTTAAACAGCCGTTTAGCACCGAATAATGGCTAAACGGTAGGTAACCGACTGTTTACCTGTTTAGGGTTTAGGCTAACTTTATTTTTTTGAATCAAAGTATGTACTTACTTTTTTTTTGAATCAAAGTATGCCGTAAACTCCTTTTGTTTACATTAGATAGCCAGAGCCTACTTTAGCTTCACAATATATGGCCGCTGAGTCTTCGTCAGTGCAAACTGCTGCGTCTACAAGACCGGCATGCCAAAGACTTAAGAAAAAACTTTTCCTTTACGACTACCAGATGTGCATGGTGACAGAACAAGGTCTGCGCATAGGTCCAGCATCCTGATGCATGCAGTAAACCCTCACAAGTGGACCTGGCTGAAGAGTGCCGGGAACACCGATATATGATAGTAATCGTACGTATACATATATCAAACATAACAAGTCCATGGAAGCCTCCTCGCGTGTTAGTAACATTTAGAGGTATATAAGCGTTATATCATGCTCTACTGGGGTATCGTTGGATATTTCACATTGATTATTTTTGGAACTCATACTTTCTTAATTAGTGCTTACTAGGCCATTAACCCGTGCTCTCGCACAAGTTAGAGTTTTAAGAGATATAGATTTAATCCCTAATAATATTAGAACTGATTGTTTTAATTCATCTTTCGTAATGTCATTATGGGATAATTTATATGCAAATTTATAAATTATTTTAATTAATATTTCATGATGGCATATTGGGTAATTTATATGCAGATTTAGGACTTACTTTAATTGAATCTATTATAATGGTATGGTGAGTAATTTATATGCAAATTTATTTTAATTCATATTTCATAATGGTATGAATTTTTATATAAATTTACGGAGTTGTTTTTATCTCATCTTTCGTAATAGGCATGATGGGTAATTTTTTAGAAATATAATAAATCTAATTGATACTATTATTAGAGCAACATGACGGGGACAACCAGATGTATTCTGATTTTTGTGAGAATTTCTAGGATTTATATTTTTTCCCTAGCGCGTCTGGTGAGAATTAACGTAGTAAGATGATGTACTAAGGAAAAACATACAAAATTGTTTACTACGCCTTGCTAATGCTATATATAGTCATATTCTTTCACGTGAAATTTGGACGAAAAGGAGTTCTTGAACTGACACTCGCCAGCCAATTAAGGCTTATAGTCTATTAAACTGGTGATTGGTAGTCTAATTCGGTTTGGGAACCTAGCTATGCCTCTTCAATTGGGATAATACGCGCATCTTTGCATTATTAGAGGGGCTCAGCAATTGTTAAAACCAAAGTACTATTACTAATGTACACTGAAAACATGTGAAGATAACTGCTTGTCCGTAGTTTAGCCAACAAGAGTATTACTCCTACATCTTTGTGTGACTACTATGGCAGTATTTAGATCCCATGTTGGCAAAGTGGGCACATAAAGTCACATGCTGCTTTACTTCCTCTTGCCATTTCGAATCACCCTATGAGAAGCACGCATGTTACTCACCAACCTCTGCACAAGTCTTGAGAGTTGAGAGGCATCTTTTTCTCTCTGCTCAAGTTCTGAGTGAGCATGGGGTCCAGGAGAATACCGCACCCCCCTCCCTCTGTCAATCTGTATGTTCTCTTCCCATTTCTCCCACATCTTTTTCTCTCTCCATGCTTCGGCATGCGCACTAAGATGGACCCCAATGTTGAGGAGGGCCGAGAAGGATGAACCACCAGCCTTTGCAGTGTGCAATTAGGGTTTGTCTGATGGGCATCGAGATGCCTACCCAGCTAGCTCCATTTGGAGAAACACTGTTCACACGTCTACACTGGCACGATGGATTTCTACCTAACACCAAAAGACGATGGTTCCACGCGAAATCATCAATGCACGGATGCCTGATATAGTTGTTGGATATGGTGAGACGTAAAACAGAAAATAATTGGAAAAAGAAAGAAAGCGACATATGGATAGCAAATGTGTTTTCCCCGTTTCATTATTGAGATGACGGGTCTCTGAGACTTACTAACAAACAAAGACCTCTTCTTCGCTGCCTTATCATGGTGATCAGGAAAAGCATATGGTTCATAAGGTGGTGTTTTACGTCTTATCTTCTGATTGTTTATGTTTGATTAGGCTATTCCTAGTCATTGTATCATGTCATAGCATCCAAAAGCGTTGTCATATGAACTATAGAAGGTAGTGCAACTTCAATGCATATTGTCATCTATTGTCTTTTAGTCCCCATAAGATAATTAAATGCTAGGTGTGTATATGAGAGTATGAAATGTATGGGGCAGGGGCACTTAGGCTATTCCCAATGGGTAGTATCGTAGCAAGATACTGTTTTTGCACGATATCTTAGGCCATGGCACTAGATCTAATATCATGAGTCCACTTTCATAGACACAAACATCACATAATTAATTATTTTGAATATTATGTATGATCCTATGCATTGTGGAGGTTGTTTCTTTCTAACAACATTATACTTTTTATCTTACTTAGAATTCTTGGATATCGCACTATGATACTTTGCACTGGAAATAGTCTTAGATATTCAAGTTTCAATATCTATAATTCCGTGTCTAAATGGTATTTTCTCTCAAGATATATCTTTTCTCTCTCTAACACATTATAAAAATTTTTATGTAGCATTTATTAAGTGAGTATATTACCATGTACTGGAATAGCGTTAACATCATATTTTAGAGCACCCGCGCGTGCTTTTCAGCTGGATGGAGGTTTGAAGCATTAATTAATGCAGTTATGAAAAAGGCGAATGGTACGTACTAATGTTGGAAAGAAAGACATTCACAATGAATTAATCGTGTGGCTTACTGTGCTTAACATGTGAAAGTAGAGTAGTAAGGCTAATGCCACGAGGCCGTGTATCCAACCGTGTATATTTTAAATAGCACTCATGCACAGTGTTTTTGCACACGCATTATTTGTACCTTCTGGTGACATCAGCCTAAGCGAACCCATGCTTAGCTGTTTAGCTTGGCTCTGCTAATCGGATTCGTTGTTTTGTCTCAGGCTCTCAGCATCATTTTCATCGTATCTATGGCTAATCATTTTAATGGTGGGCAACATTTCCATCCATAAACCCGACCTGCTAGTATCTCGGAGATGGCCATAGTACGATGCATGCGCATGTTCCATGGGGGTCAATGTAAGTGTGTATATTCACGTTTGTTACGAAATAAAAAAAATAAAAAGATAAGTACCGTAGCATGTATGGTTCTCAATTAACTCCAAAACAAAATACTTATCTGCTGATGAGCCAACAAATCCACTAGACACCCGGACGAGAGAAAACAAAATTTGCATATTGATATCCCGTTATCCCATATATTAATTGGTGCCGCTTATAAATCAACACCCCCATATATTGGTCACGCAGACTATACAGTTTTGAACAAAAACATACGACATGCATCCATCGTGGGGGGCCACGTGGTATATCTCAGGTCACGATCCCACTGCCACGACCTCTCTGTCACAAGCTCGGTATATTAATTGTAGCTCTAATTAAGATTTTTTTGCTGGGACGGAAAACGTTCTCTGCTGGACGGGCCGGGGAAGCAGCGGAGAGCGTCCAGGCAGCCCAATACACACATGGTATGGTACGCGCGCTAGCTGCCCTGCAAGTGGTGGCCGCTTCTTCGTTCTTGAGTTAAAATCGATCTCGTTGATTGATGGAAATGGTATTTGTTGGGCCCAGGCTAGCAAGGAGATAGCGAGCGAGGCCTACGCCCTACTAGATCAGCGGGTATATATCCCTCGGGCAGGCAACAAGCCGTGTAGGCAGGGGGGCCAGGCCAGGCCAGGCCGGGCGTGGTGTGCGATGTGTCGTTTGATACCCCCCGCCCCGCGGGCGTGCATGGTGACAAGGACGATCGCTCACATGAGCCCCAACCCGGTGGGCCCCCCACACGCCTCCTCCCGTCCCCCCCCCTTCGTCTCCCTTTATAAAGCTACATCTACGACACGCTGCGCTGTACAGTACAGCCCACTTTCCCCAGCAGCTCCCCGCTCCCTCTGCTGCCTACGCTTTCTTTCTTTCTTTCTTTTTTTTTATCGAGCAGCAAAGATGTAGCGTTTTCCAGAAAACTACCAGCAAGTGCTAACTGGAACCACATTGAGAGAAACTAAAAAGAAAAAGAAAATATGTAGTACAAGAAATTCACTAGCTTCGTATAACTCTAAAAAAAACAGGAGCTTCCTTTGAGATTGAGGCCTGTAGCAGCAAGCACTGCCGCCCCGCCCGCCCGCGCAGCGCAGGAATGGAAAAGGAATGGGATGCTTGCGGTATGCGGAGAAAAATACGGTCCCAGTCGGACTCGTCGGACCCCGACTAAACTAGCACTGGTCGCCTTCCACGAATCTTCTCGCGCAGTCGCCCACTCCCCCCCCCCCCCCCCCAACCCGTGCGAAAGCAACACACACACCCCCGCACCCCGCCGTAGTCTCTGCAGGGAAGGCAGCAGCAGCCACAGATTAACCTCACCTCACCACCATACCGTCCCCGATCCCGATCCCAAAGGCGTAGCTTAGCGCTAGCTGCCTGTGCTGTGCAGCCGTCAATGCGCGCGGCCTAGCCAATTCTTCGATCTCCCTCTTCTTCCGATCCCCGCCGTCCTTCCCCTCGTCGGGCCGCCTCGGCTAGCTAGCTCCATTATCTATCCAGAGTAGTAGCGAGCAACAGCAACCCGCGCGTACACGCATACATAGGTAGATCCGATCCCGCTCTACTGCCCGGCCTATAGTGGCGTCGTCGCCTGCGCCGCGCAACAGTATCGTCTCTTCTCTTCTCCGCCACCGCAGCAGCAGGACCTAGCTACCGCGGGCAGCGAGTGCAAGTAAGGAGCACGCAGGAGGCGCGGGGGATCGGATCGGATCGGATCGGAGGAAGCAGGTCAGCAAGAAATACCAGAGCAAGCAAGCGTAGAGCTTATCTCCGCAGTTGAGTTGAGTGGTAGCCGCTATGGACCAGTTCGCTGCTGCGAGCGGGAGGTTTTCTAGACAAGAGGAGGCGGACGAGGAGCCGGAGGACGCGTCCAGTTCCAGGCGCGAGATCTCCTTCATGCCGGCGGCCGCCGCGTCATCTTCGGCGGCCGCGTCCGCCTCCACGACCGCGTCCGCGTCCGCGTCCGCCTCGGCAGCAAGCAGTAGCGGCCCCTGCTTCCGCTCCGGCGTCGGGGGACGATGGCGCCGGCGCGTCGGGGAGCGGCGGCCCCTCGGCGGCGGCGGACGTCGCCGAGGCGGTGGAGAAGGAGCACATGTTCGACAAGGTGGTCACGCCGAGCGACGTGGGCAAGCTCAACCGCCTGGTGATCCCGAAGCAGTACGCGGAGAAGTACTTCCCGCTGGACGCGGCGGGCAACGAGAAGGGCCTCCTCCTCAGCTTCGAGGACAGCGCCGGCAAGCACTGGCGCTTCCGCTACTCCTACTGGAACAGCAGCCAGAGCTACGTCATGACCAAGGGCTGGAGCCGGTTCGTCAAGGAGAAGCGCCTCGTCGCGGGGGACACCGTCTCCTTCTCCCGCGCCGCCGCCGAGGACGCGCGCCACCGCCTCTTCATCGACTGGAAGCGCCGGGTCGAAGCCCGCGGACCGCTCCGCTTCTCCGGCCTCGCGCTGCCCATGCCGCTGGCCGCGCACTACGCCGGCGCCCCGCACCACCACTACGCACCATGGGGCTTCGGCGCCGGCGGCGGGGGCGGAGGGTTCTTCATGCCGCCCTCGCCGCCCGCCACGCTCTACGAGCACCACCGGCTCAGGCAGGGCCTCGACTTCCGCAGCGTGACCTACCCCGCGCCCACCGTGGGAAGACAGCTCCTCTTTTTCGGAGCATCCGCCAGGATGCCGCCTCACGCGCCGCCCCAGCATCACCCGCGCGCCCCGCCGCTGCCGCTGCATTACACGGTGCAACAACCGAGCGCCGCCGGGTTATCCGCGGCGCCACGGCCGGTTCTTCTCGGCTCGGTGCCAGTCATCGAGAGCCCCACCACCGCCTCCAAGCGCGTGCGGCTGTTCGGCGTCAACCTGGACAACGACCCGCAGTCAGACGGCGGCGGCGAGGCTACTACTACCCAGCATCAAGGCAATGCATTGCCGTTGCAGATGCCCGCCGCTGCCGGGTGGCACCAAAGGACTCCACCAACTCTAAGGCTGCTAGAACTTGCCCCGTCGCGGGCGTGGCGCCGCGGAGTCCTCCGCGGCATCGTCTCCGTCGTCATCGTCTTCCTCCAAGAGGGAGGCGCGTTCGGCTCTGGATCTCGATCTGTGACCTAAAGGGAACGGAATTCAAAGGAAAGTTCAACACTTCTTAATTTCTTCTGCTTCTTGTTTCGGTTTTTCTTACCTTCTCTTCTCTATTTGGATTGATCCGTTATAGCTTTTTGATGATAGGATAGGATCTAGGATTTGACGTTTTCCTTGTTCTTGGCTCTTAACTCCTTTGATGAGTTGGTTTGAGAAGATACTGATAAACACTAGGAAAGTTGATCAATGGTTTTCCCCCAAATCAACCGTGCCACCATGTTCTTGGTTCAGCGCTCATGATCTGAATTTTCCTCCCCCCGGCCTGTTACATTCGTTCATGGGTACTAGTCTTCGAGTACGTACTTGCCCCGATTTGACTGGAAATCCTCATATTGATTTTGATTCCCTACATATGATAACATGTGCCTGCAAATCTGTCTATTATCTCCTAAGCGTATGTCAAGATTTGAAGGTACTGTATATCTTGTAGAACACATGAGCTGCAGTGCAGTTGAAGAAGTAACATTATTGATCTTTGTCACGATCTTACATATCTTCTAGAACGAATTGACTCGCAACTGCAGAGTGCAGAAGCACGGATGGAGCAGATATTTAATCGCACATGTCGCAACAGAGACAAGTCCGAAGCAACAAATTGCTGATTGCAGGTGAGATCTTAAAATCCCTACATTCGGTACTTCTATCTCGCTCATCATCTCATATCTATATATATGGAGAGGTCTGGACATCCACTTATTTCCCCTACTACTGTGGTACTGCTGTTTTCCTTGGGTGCGTATCATATCATACATGTATAGACTATAGAGAGGCATGGAAGGCTACCACAGCAAGAATAAACAAGGACTACTCCTTTTGTTGCTAAGAAAGGGGAACACGGAAATAACTCAACCTGTGGTCCAAATGGCGTATAGTTTCGATTGTCTGGGCCACGACTGCATATATACTGATGCATGGTATACATATGCAGTTCGAGCTGAGACACAAGGGGCTCCAAGCTAGAGAGAGGGGAGAGAGAGAGATCTTTAATTCTTTATGGTCTTGGCAGCGATCTGTAAAGAGCTAGTGGGCGGGCAATGCCAACAATGGCGCCACTGGCCATGCATAAACACCATGGTACGCCTGCCAGGAATTTATGGGAGCGAGGAGGACGATATCGGCATACGAACCTAGCTGTGCACTGTTGCTGTAGGAGTAGGAACAGTACGTAGGTGTACAATCCTGACGGCTGCCTGCTGCAGCCTGCATGTGTTGCCAGCTCCTGCCCCTTCTTGTGCGGTGTGTAGTGTACAAGTGTAGTAGTGCCTTCGCCCTTTTTACTGCACCAGCCTGCGAGTGCTACTGCAGCGCAGAGCGTGGGTTGGGGAGCAAAAGAGGCCGCGTACGTACCGGCCTCTCGTCAGCACAGCCGGCATTGGCTAGATGCCCGTAACGACCTAGCAATCTGTAGGGCATGGGTGCAATAGTTTTGCAATGGGATGGGTCGGAAACTTGAAGGGATGGTTGTTGAACATTGCAAGGAAAGTGCCTTTGGTCTACTGAATTAAGATGGCAAGGGGGGCAAGAGGGATATGGGATCGGGAAGGTGAAAAGGGAAAGGCCTAGTGTACCGTGTGGTGTGTAGTACGTCTAGCCTTCTTCACTAAGGATGTTGGATTGGAAGCCTGTCATATGGAGTAATAGGCTAATAGCCTGCTCACTCTTCTTCTCCTGCATGCCTTGCTGCGTTCACCATGTGTGCAGTTTCTTTCCAAAGTCCAAACTCTGTCCATGCTATGCAAGCATATACCTCTAGCTGCTGTCTGAAACAGCAGCCTTGATGAATGGTGCATCGTTCTCTACTAGGGCTATAGCTTGATTTAGATACATGCCTTTCTGCAGGGGAACTGTCCTCTTTTACATACTTCTATCAGCAAGTAGCTTACTAGAATCCCTATGTATATAGGCCATGACTGAAAATCCTACATCAAAACAGGAGGCTGAAAAGTCCAGATCATGAATTTGGACTGCTAGGCATTGAAATGATGTGGTGCATATAGGTCGATCCTCCTGTTCTTGGAACCTAGCTTATTATATGGAAAAAAATGAATTCACTAGCTAATTAATGCTTCCGACTACCTTGTTTTATAGAATGCCCAAGAAAAATATCTATAGCTCAGTGCAAGCCATATTTATGCTTCTTCCTTCCTCACTTTTGTATCTCGCTTTGTACTTAAATCATATTGATTTCTTTACTATTTATTTAAATAGTATACTTTAAAGAAAATGCAGATCAAAGTTCTGTATTTGGAGGCCGTGTTGATTTCCTTAAAAAAACTTGTGTTTTGTACAAGAGGGAGCATTTCTTGGTGGACGCCATATTAGACTTCTTTTGATGCAAACTAGTCCATCAACCTATTTCTCGCACGAGTTAGAGTCTTAGGAAATCTATTTATTGAAAATGGTTGTATAAATTAGTAAGTTAGAAACATATATGTTGGTTTTTGTTATTTAATTTTTTTATAATATCATCTACTGATAATTTAGATGTAGGTTTGGTTGTTTTAGTTTATCTTTAACAACGATAGAGGTGGTAATTAGATACAAATTTAATGGGTTATTTTCTATTATATATTATAAAAGTAAAAGAGGGAAATTCATATATAAATATTACCTATCGACTATAGTAATAGCAAAGGTCAAAAAATTAGATATATATTTTATATTATCTTTCATAATTGTATAGGTGGGTAATATAGTTATAGATTTAGGAATGATCACTTATGCTGTTTTCAAAATGGCTATAGTGTAAATATTTCAAAATTGGAATAAATCTAATGTTTATTAAAAGTTATTTTATCAAATAGATGACCCTGATGTTTTTTATTATTGTGTGAATTTCTAGGATTTATGTTTTTCTCTAGGGCATCTCAAATCAGTAATAGTAAGAGATTCTTTTATGCAATCCACACCAATACTTGTTTCTTAATATAGTGCCTGGACTCCTAACGTGTAATGATAAAAACTACATATGGTTTTTAGTCTTGGGTGTTTTTGCCCACAAAATGGTGAAATTTATGGTAATAATGGTGAAAGTTCTTGGCTTTAGGAATATGTTTTCCCAATTACGATATAGATTTTTCTGGTTTCAGTTTGGTTTGATTTTTTTAGTTGATTGAACTTATTTGTCAATGGAATCATACATATGTTAATTGCAACTGTTATGATGACCAGAAACCGATACAGGCACTGGCATATATAAAAAAAAAACTTGTAGCACACTAATACTGGGAATAATGTAGTTTAATTAGTCAACTGGTACATGTTGTGGTGTCGTGGTGAATATATGTCCATGGAATGACATATTCGCTATGCATAAGAGATTATGTATGTTGAATAAAATCAGTTTACAACAAGTTGTGAATAGCATCAGGTCACTATTGTTCAGATAAAAAACTTAATTGACAGAGACTCAAGGCGTTTATGAAAACTAAAGCGAACAGTTTATATTATTGGCGTGACTGTAGATATGAAGGGTCATTTAATGAAGTATAGCTACAGATTAATCATAGTTCGAATTCTATGGTATAATGCTTAGATGTAATATATTGCGTAGTATGCTAACACACATGATAACTTTATAAGGCTCCCCTGCAGCATAAGTACACATTTTGCTATTGAAATTGGACATGATGTACTATGGTTGATGACATCACACAATAACTCACATTGTTTATATCGGTGATTTGATATTAAAGTGAGCTTATATTTTATAATATGAAAACATATTATGTCCATAAACATGTATGCAAAGTTGCTAGTATTATTTCTCAACCCATAGCTAATCCAGCCAGGCATCCTATTGTATACACCTTTACACTTTCAGATTCTTACTGGAAAATCAACGTATTCAGTTCATACTGAAGATTGAAATTGTACAAAATGAAATAGGGAAATATATACATGTCACTTTAATTTGTTAGATTTATAGTTCTTAGACCATGTATATGCACTTTTGTGCTGACAATAAGCAGTTGAAATATAAAGCCAACGGGGAGGGTACACAGTGCGACGGCGCGAACATGCATGGATTATTATTCATATATGCAGGAACGTAACGACGACATGAAAATAAACCTACTTTAAAACACTTGACTGGCGGCGGTTCATAGGCTCATACCTCATAGCATGCGTCTGCAGGTCAGCTCGAGCTGCCAGTGCTAGCGAGCTCAAGAATTACGAGCTCCTGCATGCATGGCGCCCCCCTGCAGGCTGCAGATGCTTCCCCGTGCTGCAGTGGCGTCGTGCGGATTTACTGTGCTGTGCCTGCGCGTGGTGTAAAAATATTATAATGCTGCTACCCTGCTACAGTTGCATGGTACGGCGATCGTTTGGCGCTAGCTGTGTCATGCGCATGCGGCGCGTGTATTGTATACGAGGGTACGAGACAGACAACTTGCGCGGCCATATACACAGGAGATGCATGTCCGTCTCGATCGATCTGACTGCTGCTTCTTATCCATCCATGTCTTTGAACTGTGACAGGCGTTTGCCGTCTGGGCAGCCGAGCGCTTTACTGTGAGCTAGGTGCCTGTGCGCGCAGTTGTGTCGTCTCTTGTGTTTTGCCGCAACAGTGTGCCGTGTTCGTAGCCGGCTTTGCCTGCCTGCGAGTCCGCGTCTTTATGTGATAGCTCTGTGAACTTGATTATGTTTGAGGCGCAGTGAAGTAATAATGCATATTTCCAGTCGTTGATCATCAGAGCACGATTTACTAATCCAATCGTCTATACATATACGCGGTACAAGGTACATTTTGTCTCATGTGGCCTCATGGTTAAAACGATCGTGGTTTTCCGCCGTGTATCTATAAGGCCAAACAAATGTGTTCAAGTGAAATTTCAAAAGTAATTTTTAGATATATATTATGAGTTCACCGCCTACAAATTTGTGACATAAGGCTCAGCTAGTATGGGAAAAATTGAAAATAAAATTTAAATTAGGAGCAAAAATTGACCTAGTTTAAATAGTTTGAATTATTAAACGAGTAAATATTTTGTAAAAAAATGAAAAGAACTCACCAAAAATCGTTTCATGGAGGCACACAATTGTTGTCACATAGGATAGTGTTGTTTACTTTTCTCTACCTGACTCATGTCGGGTGGAGCTATATATTGTGTAGGGGTTTCTCCGACTGCTTTCCATAAAACAATACATAATTCAAGCATGCAAAGTAAATTATCGAATTGTAACATAATTTTCCCCTAGTATACAATATAGAAAATAGCTTAATATGTTGGCTAATATATATGAGATAAATATCCACTAAACTTTGATGATATGGTAAGGGTATACCTAGTCGTTATGTATTATACTAGTATGGCAGTTTTCATCTCTATCTCTAAAATTGTCTTGAAACTTGGACCACACCACCATGTACTATATAAGTACTGTTACATGTGGCTTAATAGGAAGTATATACAATAATATTCAGGTGTGTCCATACTCTAAGATTGGAGCCTTGGCGCAATGGCAAAGGTGTTGCCTTGTGACCTCCGAGGTTACGGGTTCAAGTTGTGGAAATAGCCTCTTATAGAAATGTAAGTAAAGACTACGTACAATAAACCCCTAAGTGGGACCGACCCCTCCCTGGAACATGCGCAAATGGGAGAATATGCATTGGGCTGCCTTTGTATCATTGAAATAGATAAAGTAGATACAACAATTGTTTATAGTTTTTATAAATTTTGTTTTATAGTTTCTATGAAATTTTGTATGTGTTTTAGAAGTTATCGACCTACATTAGAATGAAATGAATGCTGGGTTGTAAAATATGTCAAATGGATCTTTAATAAACATTTTTCAATTTAGAGTATGAATGAAAACCCAGCATTCATTTCATTCTAAATGTAGGTCGATAACTTTTAAAACACATAAAAAATGCATAAAAAATATAAACAATTGTTGTGTAAAACTTGGTTTGACCATTTTTAAATGTTTCGCAACAAGTTGTGTAACTAGTCCTAAAATTTTTGAATTATAACAACCATTCTTGAAACATTTGTAGCGAGTTAATAAGGATCGGGTGAGTTTGGGTCCAAGCATGTCCAGCTAACAAATTAGCTAATAGGTGTGTAATCTATTAGCATCAATTAGCTGATTGGTTGCAGCTATGCTAGCTAATTTTTAGCAACCAATTTTTAGTTGATTCAAACCCACCTTAGATTATGATGTAGCATTGCCAAATGTGAGGAGAAGGTCCACCGCCGCTGGTTAAAATTGTACTAGTATGTTCGCTAGGCACTAAAACTGATGAAAAATACTGTGTGCGGCCACATGGTGAATCCCTAGCGGCTACACTTTACTTTAGTACGCTGCAGTGGCTAGCAAAAATAGAATAGATGGCCAGCCTTGGCTATTTTGATAGATGAAAATGTTCTCTTTTTTTCGTCGGCTTGTCATGTGCCTGGCGAAAACATAAATAAAAGATAAAAAAATAAAATGAGGCAGACGAAATATTACTAGTATTTTTCTGTAGTGCGTATAGTAACGTGTAGCATGGACGGTAGTTTCTCAAGTTTCTTTTAATTCTAGTGGAGACAACTACACAGGTAGCGCGCATGCGTGCGTTTAATACTTGCAGATACATCAGTAATATAGATATACGTTCGGCGTAATTTGTGTTCAATCAAAGAAAATATTATCACTTTTTGCATGGATTGAAAATGATCAAAGATATTCGCCTCTTTTGTAGGTACGGTGCCTTGGTCTGGGATCGATTCTGCTTCAACAAGACACTCAAATAACAAAGGGCATAGCATTATTCCAAATCACTTGATTAGACAAGGGAAACGTCTTATTAGTGTAACGATTAGCTTTATATATTCCACCGGACTATGCATGCACTCCGTCGTCCTTCCAGATGCAATGGCAGCGCAATAATCACGTTGCCGCATCCAATGTTTGCCCTTTTCATTGCAAAATTCTCCACCAGCAAATATTCTTCTCGCCAAGATCAAACATCCACACCAATCATTGCCCAAACATACATAGAGGAAGTAACATATAGGGTGTTTGGCTTATGGAATGAGCGATCCATCGTCTTCTGACTCTTACTTTTCTTGTTTGGTTTATAGAATGTAATACAATTTAACAACTAATATAAATTTGATGAGGAGTGGGATCATCTCATCAACTTTTGTGAAATGAGTTGATCCATCGTGACCCACTCTTTATAAGTACATTTCTAGAACCAAACACCTTAGTAACAGTGTGCGATCCCCAAGCCTCTGCGGACTACAAGTAAAAACAAGATTATGCCTGCTAGCTGTGTAGGTGTACGCCGTACGCGCCCGATGCTCCGTTGCTTGCAACATGATAACTGTCCGGCCGGAAACAACATATCGACACAGTACGTATATATAAAAGAAGAAAGAAAAGAAAAAAGAAAAGGGGGTCAGGAAAACCACGCGCAGCTAGAAACAACGAACGGGTGTCAGCGCATGTCAACGACGACAGGTAGTCTGTCGCGCGCAGCGCAGGCGCAGCCTTAGGCACACACGCATAGAGCGAGCGAGAACATGGCTAGGCAATAGGCATAGCTAGCTGTCCGACGAACGAACGATAGGAGCAGGATGGAGCAGACCAGCAGCAGCGCGCAGGGGCAGGGGCAGGGGCAGAGGCAGCCCAGTCCCACTGGCACTCCCAGCCGTCGTCTATCCGCTCAGCTCAGGTTTTGCAGAGTATCGCATGCATGCAAAAACCTGCCCGTGCTTTTGTTGCCATGCCCTCCGCCCACGAACTTTAATGATCCATTCCATGGCATCGATGCGTCGTACCAGTCCGGCCGGAGAAGGGCGGGCAGGGACACGGTGGTGGTCTGCTGGCGCGGTGCCCAGAGAGGACATGCATGGATCGATCAGAGAGAGAGAGAGGAGAGAGCAATGAGGCCGGGCCGGCCACCCACACTGGGTGGGTGGGCGGCCGGCAAGGGTCGCTGCCGAAGGTAGGGGGAAGACGTGGACGCTGTCCCACTTTGGTCGCGCCTTTGGTTCCTCCCTTTCCGTGATTGGACAGGTGGGTAGCTCGTGGCACGCATCTAGCTAGAACAGGAGAGTTCCATTCCATTCCATCATTCACCGCCGTCACGGTCGTGCTCATCCACGCACGAACTCCAAGGAATCTATCAATCTTTCTCGTGGGAGCGCACCGAGCCCGAGCCGGCAGCACACACCACGGAAGAAGAAGAAGAAGAAGAGCCATCATGGTCTGGTCGGCACGGACATTCATGCACGGACGCGCAGCATATGATAAGACCAAGACCATACGTATGATGAGCTGCATATATATTATTATCAATCAACGATCATCAGCGCACGAACGGTACGATGATGATGGCGGCGGCGCCGCGCTCGTCACGCGCTCGCTGTTGTGGTCGATCGAGAAAGGATGAAACAAAAGCTATGTCTAAAGGGCTCAGTCCCGGTCGTCGTTTCGGCGCAAAGGCCTGCAGGTAGACGAAATTGACTGTGCATCCGAAGCCCCGTCGTGGCGTCGTCCGATCCATCCATCCCGTAGCGGCGTACGTAGGCTGTGCGCGAGAGCGAGCGAGGTAATTGCGTTCGAAAACGACGGCTCGGCTCGGCTCGGCTCGGCTCAGCCGGTGGATCTGGCGTCCCATGGGAATAATGGGATGGGATATGCAGGCACCCATCGATGTGACAACGAGCATGGCACGGGCAGAAAAACCCCAGAGCAAGAGCCAAGCGGCCGGGGCAGGCAGGCCGCGGCCCAGTGCTTGTGCTAGCAGCTAGCTGCGGTGCTGCCGGCCTGCCGCAACCAGTAGAGTAGACGTACAGGTACAGCCGGCAGCTGGGCAGCGTGCTCGCCTCATCGCAGATTATCTCTGCCTGGATCTGGGACGACGAGGAGGTTTAACTGGCGGGCGCCGCCGCTCTCTGCGGCCCCGCGTAGCAACGGCGGGTGACCCGTGGCCCTGGGTGGAGCCTCTGCTGCCTTGGTTGGTCCTTGGCGTTGGCGGACGCGCTCGATAACCTTGCCTGGCTGCCACGAGGAGACTGGACTGGAGTCGGGGGAGACGACGCCGTCCGTCCCCATGCGTTGGCTCGAGGGTCTGCAGGGGGCAGGGGGCCCTGCGACGACAGCGGCGCAAGCTTTGTCTGCCCTGCTCTGCCGCCATAGAAGCGCAGGCGGGCGGCGGCAGGCGCAGCGGATGCTGCGGCCGCGGTTAATTTCAGCGTTTCGTTCCATGGTTACCGGTTTTTACCGCAGCTTCCCTACACGGCTTCATACATACTAGGAGATCCGGAGATGAATCTTTTGAAATCTCATCATATATGAAGCTGTGCACTCACAGCCTGGAGGCGTATTTTACAGTTTCGACTGAAAACCATCGGAGTAATGAAGACAAAGCAGCCGCGGCAATTGCCAGCGACACTGTGAGTGAGTACCAAAAAGGGCCGGCCCATTGCGCGTCTGAACGCCACCTCCTCTTCAGATGTTGTTGAATCGGGCCCAGGTCCAACGAAGGTCTCACGCACCTTGCTGGGCCAAGCCTTTTCGGCGTAGGTGGGCCGGACCTTTCTTTCTTTTCTCACACGCAAACCTGGCCGTCTTGCTAGGGTTTTGCTCCCCCGCCGCCGTATAACCCAGCCGTGCCGGCCGAAATCCTCCGCCACGGAGAGCGTCCGCAGTAACCAGCCGCGCGAGACTTGGAGAGCAAGCAAGGCGAAGCGGCCGCAATGGACTCCTTCTCGTCGCCCTCGCTGCCGTCGTCTGGTTCCAGCCCCAACCCGGAGGTTGTTATGGAGCAGATCAAGGCGCAGCTCGCTCAGGCTTACGCGCAGGAGTTTCTCGAGGTCAGATCTCTTCCGGCTTTTTCCTCTGTCCCGGTCCCTTTGCTGATCCTAATATGTAATATGTGTATGGTTAGATTGCACTTGCTAATTTGCACATGGCACCTTTGCTTTGCTTGAGTGTGTTGAGGGGAGCGATTTGGGGAACCTTTTATTGTAATTGATTGCTCAAACGTTGAACCACAGATTGTATATTAGATTTGATAGAACAGTTTCCGGGATGTTTATACAGAAAAAAAAAATACTGAAGCCATGTCCTGTTGTGGGTGCATGGAGAAGATTGAAGCTTTAGTGTCTTAAGTAATCGGCCTCTCAATGACCTTATTGACCGGGGTAACACAGTTTAAATTTTCTTTTCCATGTACGTTTGTTTACCGTTGTCTTAGGCATTTGTGGATTATAATTTATAAGTCAGTACTGTAGGATGAAGATTGTGAAAACATGCTTATGCTATATTGATGACTATAGATGCTAACCACAACTAGACAGGTTACAGCTAGTTCCTGGTCCAATCCTACTCAATTCTTCAGTTTCATCTCATTTTTGTCACATACTTTTGAGTTTTGACAACTTTCGACTGGGGCACAACCAGCATGAGCTAAAAAAAAGGCCCGGATTAGCTCTCAGTCATTACCTAGAGCTGTTTTATTTCCAAAATAATGGCTTCCTAGACTGCCCAGGCGCAAGCTCCTGTCTACCGCTTAGTTGCCTAACCCAACCAGTTGCTGTCCAGGTTCTGGGCACACCCTGCCACCCTCTTACCGCTTTTTAAAACATGGCTAGAGGTACATTAGTCTGGTCACCCTCTGGAATTCTGGTTTGCAGTGGTATCCACCAGTAACCGTTATTTTTTAATCTCATTCTAACACATAATGATGCAAGCTATTTATATGTCTTGCATCAAGTCTGAACCATGTTTGAGGGATGTTGCTGCTTGACCTGTAATGTAGGATTGATAATAATGCCTTATGATCCGTATCATGTACATGAGCCTTTATACATATTGCCGTTCATAAGTTTACTTACAATTTGGATTACAGAAATATGCTCATGCCTGCATGCTGTTTTTTTTAATACATAACTCTGTGTAAACACATTGCTCCTCTCATCTCTGTATGCCTCCATACTTTTTAGGAGTGTGACGAATATTGGCTAATTCAAAGTTAGTAGGGACTTCACAGCATTTTTTCACACCCTGCTGGTGTTACTATCCTTCCCTTTTTTTTCTTAGAAATGTTTATTTCTTGGCTTACACTGAAAGCCAAGAAGGAGTTTTATAGTATCTTTTTACACCCTACTGGGGTTACTAGCTAACCATGCACGCATTAGTAGCATCCTGTATATTTGGAAACATCCATGGGAATAAGACAGACCGAACTAGTTTAGGTGTATCGGCACACATCAATCACTCGAACTAACAACCACACATCAATCACTCGAACTAACAACCACAAACCTTACTGCATCTTCCAAAACTAGTTAACCTGAGGACCCATCACCTTCTCTCAGAGTAGATATATGAATGGACATACCCACAGTTGGCACAGAACCGTTCATCCAGTGTAGCAGTGCCATGATGATCTTTTACCCCTTTGTTTTCTGTTTTTAGCTGCAGTGTCACTTTTGCAGGATGCTGCCCACACAAGAACACAACAAAAGCTTTTGATGATGCCGCCCACACAGCTCACATAATTTTTCCTTCTATTTGTCTCCAACCCACTCAAACAACTCAAACCTGATTGCAAGCTATGACTCCAACACACTCAAACCACTAAGATATATTCTTTAGCCAGTAACACATGCACAGCACGATCACAATCCATGACCTGCACGAATCGGCCATTTACCTTGACTATGAGCAATGAGTATGCAACATGCTCAATTGGCTAGCTAGCTGATACTTCCAAACCATCAGATGCGTCCATATCCTAAACCACTTTTTATTCCCATGTACCTGCCCCCTCCGCTCCATCCCCTTTGTTATAACGCAGAGGTGTAAATCAATAGTGTGCAAATCAAGCAGTCCTGTGAGCTGTAACATTACAAGCAATGCTTATTTCTAGATTTTTGTACTATTATACACATACATATATTCCCATATGGGCAGCTTTGAAAAAAAAATGCTATTGCCACATCGTGTATCCTCTATCTGTATGTGTATCTTGGTTATGCATCTTAGTATGATTTTATTCCCATGTACCTAACCTGCCCTCTCCGCTCCACACCCTTTGTTATAACTGACAGTACAAAGGCATAAATCAATAGTGTGCAAATCAAGCAGTCCTGTAACATTACAAGTAATGCTTATTTCTAGATTTTTGTACTATTATATATACATATATTCCCATATGGGCAGCTTTGAAAAAAATGCTGTTGCCATATCGATGTATCCTCTCTCTGTATGTGTATCTTGGTTATGCATCTTAGCATGATGATGGGTTCGCAGCAATTTTCTGCTTGTTCCAAATTGCCCACTCAAAATCTGGAAACAAAAACAAACCCAAGCTTTATGTGACCCCCAAATTTGTTCTGTAGCCAAGTGTCCCACAAGTCAGCTGCTGATACTGGGTGCCCTTCCCAGTTGACCATCTATGATTCTATATGCCTGTCTGTTTGATCTCAGCTTATTCTCCCCAACTTTTTGTTGGATGATTGTTCTTCACATTTTATTTTAAAATGGGGGTAAATTTGTGACTGTAATTTTTCTGTTAAGGCACTACTTTCAGTCTGAAAGGATGGCATACCATGAATGTATCTGTTAGCTAGGAAGCTTCTACCTTCTAGCTGCTGTGGCATCAATATTTAATCTTAGCTTTGGGTTTTGACGTGTCCTGACGCTTCGCAGCTGACTAGTTTTCCTTTGGGGATATGAGAGAATTTGAAAGCTATTCCGTTTCCTTTAAACATTCACAGCCCTGAAAACATTGTCCCAACCATTATATTTGTTGTATAAAGGAACAAAGATTAAACACGAGGTGTCAAAATGGTGTATCTAGGAAATTGCCTGTCTATTTCACATGGTGGAACATTTCCTCTCTTTTTTTAGTTTATACTAGTATGTTGATTATCTCTCCAGATTGTAGGAAGCAAAGATTACACACGAAAGGACAAAAAGACGAATCTAGGAAACTTCCTGTTGATTTCACATGGTGCTATCTAACTTCTCTTTAAGCTCATGGAATGATGTTGCTTGTCTTTGCAGACCGTCGGGACCAAGTGCTTTGATAAGTGCGTGACCAAGCCGGGATCAAGCTTGAGTGGGAGCGAGAGCAGCTGCATATCCCGTTGTGTTGACCGCTATATTGAGGCAACTGGTATTGTCAGCCGGGCTTTGTTCAGCTCCAGCCCCCAGCGCTGAAGTTCACATGAACAAGGAGAGACGATTTCAAAGATCAATCGTGGAAAGTGACGCACGCTTGAGAGGTTTTTTTGACTAAGACAGAATACAATAACATTTGGTGCTCGACCGTTCATGTAGTGCTAGTGCTAAAGACTCGAGGGTTATCTTGTAAGCCTGACTTTTGTTAGCAAAAGGAACATGCTATGAAGGGGCGCAGATGCTTTGTTGTGCCAATCGTGTGGTTTGTTTCACTGAAGAAATGTGCTATGCCCGTTAGCTCATTGAGTGAGCACTGAAGAGGTCGCATGCTCTCTTCCTTCCCGCTTCAGCTCCATGGCCACCCAGCAGCGGCCCGTTGTGCCTGTGAGTTTGCAATGAGTTCAGAATGGGTGTTTGCGTACGTAGAATCCTAGTGAAAGCTCGGCCAGGAATGGTGTTATGTTATGGTGGGGTTGGTAACGCCGTCGGGTGCTGAACTGCTGACTGACTGCTTTGCGATCGCGTCATGGAAGTCCACGGAATGACCTGGTCAGGGATGCACGCGTCGACCGAATCACACGGCCCGGTGCCTGTAGCAGCCCTCCAGATGCCGTTCCCACCGGTCCCGAGGGCTGCTGGCGGTGGCGCTAGCACGCAGCCACGCACCACCGGCACCGCAACAAACTTTGACCAGACGACGGCTGGCACTGGACCCGTCGCCCTCCACTCGCCCCCATCCCGCCAGCCGCAGCCCGCCGGGGACCGCTCGACGGGCACCGCACGCGCGCGTTGAACCCTCTCCTCCCGACTCCCGAGTTCGCATCCCCACTTCCCCCGCATTTTATCATCGGGTTCTCCCTCCACTCCCACCCCCAGCACGATCGTCCGCCCCCCAAATCTATCCATCCGATTCCTCCATGGACCTACCCAAGCCGCCGTCCACGGCCGCCTCGTCGGCCGGCGCGGACACGCCGAACCCGCACGCCTTCACCTGCGAGCTCCAGCACTCGATCTACGCGCTCGCCTTCTCCCCCACCGCGCCCGTCCTCGCCTCCGGCAGCTTCCTCGAGGACCTCCACAACCGCGTCTCCCTCCTCTCCTTCGACCCCCTCCGCCCCTCCTCCGCCTCCTTCCGCGCCCTCCCGGCACTCTCCTTCGACCACCCGTACCCGCCCACCAAGCTCCAGTTCAACCCCTGCGCCGCCGGCCCGTCCCTCCTCGCCTCCTCCGCCGACACGCTCCGCATCTGGCACACCCCGCTCGACGACCTCTCCCCCGCCGCCGCCGCCCCCGAGCTCCGCTCCGTCCTCGACAACCGCAAGGCCTCCTCCGAGTTCAGCGCGCCCCTCACGTCCTTCGATTGGAACGAGGCCGAGCCCCGACGCATCGGGACCGCGTCCATCGACACCACCTGCACCGTCTGGGACATCGACCGCGGCGTCGTCGAGACGCAGCTCATCGCGCACGACAAGGCCGTGCACGACATCGCCTGGGGGGAGGCGGGCGTCTTCGCCTCCGTCTCCGCCGACGGCTCCGTCCGCGTCTTCGACCTCCGCGACAAGGAGCACTCCACCATCGTCTACGAGAGCCCGCGCCCCGACACGCCGCTCCTCAGGCTCGCCTGGAACCGCTCTGACCTCCGCTACATGGCCGCGCTGCTCATGGACAGCAGCGCCGTCGTCGTGCTCGACATACGCGCGCCAGGGGTGCCGGTGGCCGAGCTGCACCGCCACCGGGCTTGCGCCAACGCCGTCGCCTGGGCGCCGCAGGCCACTAGGCACCTCTGCTCGGCTGGGGACGACGGTCAGGCGCTCATCTGGGAGCTGCCAGAGACGGCGGCGGCTGTGCCCGCGGAGGGGATTGATCCTGTGCTAGTGTACGACGCAGGCGCCGAAATAAACCAGCTTCAGTGGTCCGCTGCACACCCGGACTGGATGGCCATCGCCTTTGAGAACAAGGTCCAGCTTCTCAGGGTCTGACAAGGTTCGAATTTCTATATATTTACGTCGAGATATTTAAAACTTAACTGAAGATGATTGTGCACACTGGTGTAAGGTCATGGAATTGTAGAATTGATCGTTAAGTAGCCTGTTTTGATCAGTCCTATTAAACCTGCAATTTGCTAATTTGTGCATTCATGCCATTTCTGATGAACTATCCACGCGAGTTGCATCCTTTCTCTTTTATCTGAAGTTCTGAACGGTTGGCTACCTACAAGTGTTAATGCAGTATATTTAGTAAATGTATGTTAATACCAGTATCAACCTTGAAATAAGTTTCTCTTTACTTGAAGCTCGCCTGGAACTTAAGCCAAACGGGCAGTAGATAATTGGCAATCTATATTCACTTTACAATACAAACATGCAGTTCTGAATTGAGTCCACTTTCTTTGAACTTAGAAGATCCAGTTTTACACCAAGAAAAGTCCAGACTAGCTTCGTGTCAACTGAACCAGGGTAAATGGTTCAAATAACTGCTGAGCCGTAATGTCAATGGGCGTGCAAATGCTTCAACAGGCAACCACCTTGCCACATTATTGTGCTGCAGCTGTCCACTATCCTCTGCCCCTTCTGCATCTTTCTTAACACTGTATAGGATCATGTGAAAACTCCTTTTTAGTCTTAACTTGAAAAATCATCATCTGTTGATGATCAAACTAGATAGATGACATTAACCGCAGTCTATATATGTGTGATAAGCACACTGCCATGTGCCCACGAGAGTACGAGGGAATCATATAGAAATAATTCAAAAACGCCCCTTCACACATTCCATTATGATGGCAAATTCCCAGCAACAAAAGTGTTTTAGGTCAGGACTGCCCCATTTGAAGCTATAATTTTCCTTCTCTTACAGAAACTATAGTTACAGAGATCCTGGACCTAATCCTCTATTCTCATATGGATTTTTTTTCATGGTGGGACAGCTTGTGATAGAATATGTCTTGTTTATCTCGAAGAACTGGGGGGAATTATCTATCCCAATGCCAAAAAGGTTTTCCCATGTTTAGTAGCTTTTTAATGGCTTCTCTTGCCTTGCTGGGAATAAGTGATTTTGTTGCAGAATTAGTAGCATTTTTTGAACTAATTACTAATCCTAAATCCATATTTATGCTAAAAAATGCTAATTACTTTTGTAATGGCAATTGGAATGATATTAAATTAACATCCAATCGTCTTCCCCTTTGCTCTTATATATATAGATGACATTAACCAGTCTATATATATGTGATAAGCACACTACCATGTGCCCACGGGAGTATGAGGGAATCGTAAAGAAATAATTCTTCCATAATTCAAAAACGCCCCCTTCTTACATTCCATTATGATGGTAAATTCCCAGCAACGAAAGTGTTTTAGGTCAGGACTGCCCCATTTGAAGCTATAATTTTCGTTCTCTTGCAGAAACTATTATTGCGGAGATCCTTGACCTAATCCTCTATTCTCCTGTGGATCTTTTTGGCACAACAGCTTGCGATACAATACATCTTGTTTATCTCAAAGAACTTGGGGGGGGGGGGGGATTATCTATCCCAATGCCAAAAAAAAAATCCCATGTTTAGTAGCTTTTCAATGGCTTCTCTTGCCTTGCTGGGAATGAGTGATTTTGTTGCAGAATTTGTAGTGTTTTTTCGACTAATTACTAATCCAAAATCTATATTTATGCTAAAAATGCTAATTACTTTTGTAATGGCAATTTGAATGCTACTAAATTAACATCCAATCGTATTCCCCTTTGCTCTTAAGATCTCTACTACTTGATAGGCCAGCTTGCTTTTTTCTGTTGCGCATCATTGCCACTCTCTCGGTCCAAGATTATAGTTCCTTTTAGTCCTCTTTTTATCCTTTCATGTTTGGATGCATGTTGATGAATCTAGACATATATACAAAATACATTAATGGAAAATTGAATGCATCTATTTGAAACCTAAATGGAACTATAATTTGGATGAAGGTAGTTTATGGCATTGCATTTCTATTCTGTTTACCACTGAATTTTGGTTGCTGTACTGTTGTCAGTCTTTGGTTGTACCAAGTGTTGCTAGTGTTATTTGAATTTGTTTAGCTGGAAATAGGTATCACTAATGACTGCATTTATAATATGACAAACTTTCGCAAAATATTGTTCTTTCAGCTGCCAAGCATTTTAACTACTCTTCCTAAGAATTTATGACGAATTTTAGCTATCCCCCGTAGTGCTTCAAAAAAATGTTGTTCCTGTTAGTTGGCATCCCTTATATTTCACATGTAAACCCCCATTGATGCAGAATTTTTTGGAGGAAAGCTCAATTATGTGGACCCCTGGGGGCAAACCATTTGCTTATATGCGTCTTGTCTTGACAGGCCTATTGACATATTTGGTACACCCCAACACCAGAAGCAGCCATTCTGCTGAGCTACGGCAAGCAAGGAACATGATCTGTTCTAGGGCGCAACTTCTTTGGCCAGCAATGAATGAATGACATGATGGTGGATTTATCTATGAACTTCCTGTGGATGTAGAAATATAGAGCTATACTAGCTATAACTCACTGCCGCAGTGGCTCCTAAATGGATTAGAACATCATTGGTTCATTATCATAATCTCATTGTTTCGGCCTGGTTCTGGTCGCCAGTTTGGTCTCTGCTACTTCTCAGCTATGGGCTTATAGCCTTCAATGGAAATTCATAGGTTTTAGGACAAGTAGGGTATTGTATTATAGATGTCCTCAACTCATGCAGGTGACATGTAATCTCAAGAAGTCAAGATGATTTAATAGACAAGCAACTGAAGCAAGAGTGTAGCTAACATTTGGTGTGGAAGATCAGCCAGCGGTTATGAAGCCAGTAATTGAAGAAAGAGCGTAGCTGAAATTTGATGTTAAATATTAGCTGTTGAAAAAAATGAAACCCCTATAAAGCAGTAATATTTGAAGTGTAGTGCCGAGATGGATCATTGGAGGCAGTATGACGTTCTTAACTGACCCCTTCAAAAAGCCAAAAGTGTCTTCTAGAACGAACGTAGAAATGGCGCGGAATTCGCCAGTTGATATCGTTGGCTCGTGGAACTTTTGTAGTATGTAGGGAAAAACTCGTGCATTAAACATGGCTTGCTTCCAGCCTTCCATGGGTCGACGAACTTTCAGATAACAGGCTGAATTTGTCCGCCCATTGTCTTAACCAAATATCTACTGGACTTTTTTACATCCATTTACATTATGGCTATACCTTCTGGTGATGAAAAAGATCATATAGTGTTGGGGAGCTTAACTACACTGGTGTGTACTCGGTGCAATCCTTGTATGCAATAGTTATTTGCAATCTTTGTATGCAATAGTTACTGACAGAGGTATTAAACAACGTGTTTAGTCCTGCAGTCTGAAATGTCCGTGTCCCTTCCTAGTGTCAAGATCTTCCCGTGGTTTGTTAGTAATATAGTAGTAAGATCCTAACAAAAGATAACCTGTTGAAGAGGGAGACATGTTGAGGATAAAACGTGTTTGTTCTGTACCGAGAGTCCTAGATGGTATCAGTGAGTCATATGTTCTTTGAATGTTGCGTTGCTAAACGTGTTTGGGAGATGGTTTCTTCAGGGTTGCGTTGCAGGTGGATTTTGGTGAAGCTCGGAAGAGCTAGCAAGGGAACCACCCAGGATCGGCTGGAGAGAACGGGCAGCACTTGTAAACGGAGGACGCTGCTGAGAGCTTGGCTCTTCTGATGAATGAACTGTTGATTGGAGCTGACAATCTGAATTTAGACAGGCGTGCCTAGAGTACGCTGGTCTGAACATGTGTTGTGATACGCTTTATGTGAAAATTATAAAGACCCCTTCAACGTGAAGGATTAGGCTGAATTCCTGGGGGTTTTTTTTTACGACACTGAAACTGCAGTCCTGTTGCACATCACATCTTCCAGCATTGCTATGTGCCGAAAACAATAGGCCTGACCCTGACCGCGTCCACATCCGCTTCGTCAGTTGGGCTCACACAGCGACACGGGTTTTTGCGCAGAACCTGCTTCGCCATCGTAGGTAGCGCCCATCTAATTAAACCCTACAGTTCGATGCGCCCATGGATAAGCATGGCTCCATACCCTACTAGCAGGACATTCGGCACCGTTTCTTGGCAAATTGATTGCAGATTGCTGCTCTTGCCATGGTTCCATGGGCGCGTCGATCTGCCAAACTCTTCTGGAATTCATGTGCCCGGACGTAGACGAGACGACGACCCAAAGGGAACCCGACACGATGGGCAGGCAGCCGCCGACTCCACGCGCGCGCGCGCTCGCCGTCACACAATTGCACGTCCGGTAATTAATGACGGGGTTGTCGCTGACAGTGCGCGGGCACATGGCTTCGCGCGCGCGAGCCGCGACGCCGGATCGGAGGCGTGCGCTGCGCCCCGTGGTGACGGCCGGTGCGGTGCCTTGCCGAAATTTGGCTTTGCTACCTTCGATACGGGGCACGATCGCGGATCACTCTCAGATCGAAACGTAACATGGCAGTTGTACGGGAGCACGACTGCGGACTAGTCTACGGACGTTAGAGAAACACACTATCGCTGGTTTTTCCGTTCGTGGTGGACGGGGTGGGGTTCCCGGAAACCGAATTGCTTGCGCCATGGTATACCGTATACGACATCCACTGCACAAATACATACATACTGAGTACTCCATACATACTCGACTCCGGATAACGTCGCCACCTGCGTGAGCCGCGAGCGTGGGGCACAAAACAGTGGGCCTCTCCTAGTCCCGCTACGAATACAGCCAAGAAGAGGTAAACTAAACACGCGCCCGTCTCGTCTCTGAAAAAAAAAAAAAAAAAAGAGGAACCGCGTCGCTCCCAGCGTTACTTTCGCCAGGCGTTTTTCACGCCGAACATGTGCGGAACCGAGCTGTGGAGTCTAAAGAATGCCGGTGACTCCTGTTACCGATGGAAGTGGAGACCTACGCCACGTCCGGCTGACGATGACCGACGACGGCGACGCTGAGAGAGAGCTGAGTCCAAGCCGAAGCCGGACGTCCCCGACCGCCCGCGGGGCTCGTGCAGCACATGCTCCACCGGCACCGGGGCCGTGAACTTGTACTTCCCCAATCACCAGCTCACCTCGCCACGCAGTCAATCGCCGCCGCACGCGGGGGCAGTGCCTCGTCCGCGCGCCTGGTGGGCCCGTTCCAAGTTCCAACCGGCAACCCCCACCCCGTTTCCTTCCCCCCACCGGCCGAATCTCTCCCCGCACCACCATCCTCCCCAGTCCCCACCGTTTCTGTTTGCGCGCGCGCGCCTCCCCCGCGTTCCTTCTCGCTCTATATAACCAGCGGGCCGCTTCGGCTCCGCTCTGACTTGTCCACCACCGTACCATATCCTCTCCTCTCCTCTCCGCCGGCCAGAGCCGAAAGCCCGCCCTTGCCGTTCGCTCGCTCTTCCCGCGGGACAATTCTATCCAGACAGCACCGCACCCTGCTTCTTTGTCCCTCACCAACCCTCCGTGCTCTGCTCCGCGGGCGCGAGCACCAACTACCAACCTGATCATATACTATCCATGGGGTTCCCGCTGGTGTGCTACTGCATCGCGGTGCCGAAGCCGGTGGTCGCCTTCTGCAAGCTGCTCAGCGCCATCCGGGACGCCGTGCTGCTGATGCTCGCGCTGGTGGGGCTGTGCCACTGCCCGCCGCAGGACGGCGGCGCGCGGGGCTCGGCGGACGGGCCCAGGCCCGAGGAGGTGAAGAGCCGGCTCCCCGCCATGGAGTACGCGCAGCTAGTGGCGGGGCTGGACCTGGAGCGGGAGCCGTCTCCGTCGACGGCCGCCGCCCACGACCACGACGGCGCCGGGGAGGCCGCGGGGCCGGCCTGCATCGTGTGCCTGGAGAGCCTGGAGGACGCGGACGAGGTCCGGCGGCTGGGCAACTGCGCGCACGCCTTCCACCGCGGCTGCATCGACCGGTGGATCGACCTCGGCCGGGCCACGTGCCCGCTCTGCCGCTCCGACCTGCTCCCGCGCCCGCGGGGCCGGCCCGGCCCGCTCCGGATGGTGGGCCGCCTCGCCAGCCTCCTCACCACGCGCCTCTGGCGACGGTGAGGTGACGACACCACCGGGTGTGGTTGGGTTCCTTTCCTTCGTCTTCCTCTCGCAGTGCAGGGCAAGGGGGGCAGTTTTGTCTTTTCGACGGCCGGGCCTCCATCGCGGTCGCAGCCCATCATTCATCGGCTGCTGGCGCCGGCCGGAGTGGCGCGGACAGGTTAGCGACGGCGACTGGGCCGCCGCGGGAGGGAGAGACGTGCTGCTGCTGCTGCTATAAACGGCACCTCGGCCACCAGCCAACCATGCATTAATCAATGGGGATTTATCAGCAATAGCAGCTGATTAGCTCCATCCGCCGGCCTGACACTACTTGATATATGAATATGTTGATTCATTGTACATGCACAAGGTTCTCTATCGTTTCGATTACATCAATGGGAATGGAATATACGATGAGATCAATCGACCATCAACTCTTGTGTAAATTATTGATAAAAGTTGGGGAACCCGGTCGTCGGCACTCGAATAGTGTATAGCAACCAGCTTTGCATAAGTGCTTGATGAACGTAACAACTTGCTCGTTGCAAGAGGATCGGAGGTGTAAAGAATGAGATCAGGACATTCGTCAAATTGCAGTAGGCAATAGTTGCTTGAGGAAGGTTCTAAAGTTGGCTGTGACATGCCGCATTAAATTTGGGCGCGGGTTAACTAGAAAACTCGGGCATTCTTTTGTCTGACGTAACCCCCCAACAATTTCCAAATTAAAGTTTCTTTTTTACGTCAAGGGACCTTTAATTTCTTGACCTCACTGACACAAACATGAGAAAAAGAAAGTGCTTCGGCTCGCATCCATCAGCCACCAAGTAATAATAAGATATTGGTGATATGGTTGGATACAAGGACACACAACTCCTGCAACCTACAGAAAAATGAAGAGAGAGAAAAAAATTGCGAAACCATTAATGAGTGCATACGACATTCTAACTGACGCTTCTGATGGCAAGATTAGATTCCATCATCCTCAATAGTACGTACAATTATTCGCACCCGGATCGGACCCCGCCTACACATTCTTGCAAGCAACTGTGCCTGCTGCTCAGACCCTGAGATGTCTTTTGTCGTCATTGAACAACTAGACTGTCTATACTTGAAACGAAGTTCTGGACATAGAATTATTGCCTTTTCTGTTACTCGACAAAGAAAACTGAAGATATGTTAGTACTAGAAATTAGAAGAAGCAGTAATCCAGTATGTTTACATTCATTCCTGCATTGGCGCGGTTCTATTACTGATGCCTTTGATTAATCATATCTGTCTGCTGCTAATTAAGCAGAAAAGGTCTGAAGGGTTTTTTAAGCTAAACCAGCAAGGAAACTACCGTGCTTGCATTGATAAAGAGAAACAACTTGCAAATACAATGTACATTGCACAACAAGAGAAACAAAACCACCAACAAGACGGCAAGACAAACATGGACCGGAAATTTAGGACAAAGTTTTTCCACAGATGCCCAAGGTGGGGAACCTCGCGATAACGCATCCAATGAGCAGCATGGCACCGCATGCACCATTGCCAACCTCACTAGAGGGCCAAGTAGAGAGCCTTCGCTCGAAAGACACCACACAAATATGCGCCACATCGATCGAAGGCCACCATTTTGTCACACCTTGTCTGCTAGCCATCACAAAGCGACACAAGTCGACATGGCAATGTCCTCCGCTAGTAAAAGGACAATCATGCCGACCAATTCTCAGGCGGTGGCAACCCGCAATGGGTTTTCTTCCATTGTTTGTCACACCCACCTAGAGCTAGCCACGTACATGCGCAACCAGTAGTCACTACTCACTGACACTTGTCCACATGAAGCACAAATAGTAGTCTACCACCTTCAAGAGGGATATGCAGCACCACTAACTGCCCTAACAGGATGCCGCAAATTGTAGCCTTCGGCTAAACCCCCGTGATTGGTAGAAGAGCCAAAACATATATGCCATCGTAAAAATCTCTGCCTATGCACAATCTTGCCGTGTTTAGGTGTGAAAATATACAGGAGGGCTCTTAATAACTATATCTACTCTTACATGTGTGTCACCTTAAGGTGGGGGCGCAAGAGTCATTGACATGACAAATGTTGCGGCTCATATATAGAAAGCGGCAAATAGTTAGTTACACCAAAAATAAGTGGGAAAAATCATGTTCCATCTCTCGATTCGTTTTTTATGTCCATCCTCTTATTTTAATAGTTTTCGAAAAAATAAAAGCGGAACAAAAATGATTCTAGTTTTTCTGGCATTTTTTAGTATTCCATTATTTAATGTTGGGATAACACTTTTTTTAGCTATACCAAACTGGCATCCTTAGTCTTTTTAATTGAATGTCGGTGACTGTAATTGCTAAATTTTGTTTATGTGAATGTGCGTTTGTATGTAGTGTGTGTTTAGCGGTCGTTTAAAGATTTCTCTGTGGCTTGCTAGAGAATTATGTATGTCTACTAACATGTTTTCTTTCATGCTCCCACCATCACAAAAAGGGGTATGCTTGTATCTAAAAAGGTTAATCTTGTTGGTTAATAATTCAATCAAAAACATATATTTTAGTGTATTTATGTGATATATATGCACTTTTGATTCATATTCAAAAGAAATTTAATATATGATGGTAATTTTGAATTTGTTGGTGACGTATTTCGCTGCTGACCATCTACGTAAAGTCAACCGCTCCTGGCCGGCTACCGCCACCAAATGGCCGTCTATGTACAGTCGTACACGCCCTGTTGTTCGCGACAGCACGGCAAGGCTAAACACCCTCCAGCGGTCCAGCCACCACTGGCCACGCGCCTGCCGCGGTGCCGCCATCGTCGACCATAGACGTACTCCATCCCGCCGTCGCCGAGGCCGGTCCAGACGGCCCAAACGTGGACCCGCTGATTCGCCTGGACCGCCGGATATCCAGTCGAGGACGAGGAGCTAGGCACTGGATCTGCCGAGTGATCCAAGCTGCCCACTCAGCGAACAAGGCCACGTCGTCGCCTTCGCAAACGAGCAATCGATATGGTACTGAACCTTCCGTCAGCGCATTAGCACCTGCACAGATAATTTTGGATTCCATGCACAGGCAGCATATATAGCTGTATTTTTACAAGATTCACACATTATCCAATTGAAAAATATAAAAATGCCAAACCACAACCGCATAGAATAATAAAGTTGCTGTTCTTAACTAGTTCATACACACCGGAACGTACGATAGGTTTAAAAGACAGCCCAACCCCGCGCAGATAAATCACTTGAGCATGGACATGCACATGTAGAGCGCTGAATGCCTTTTATTTGTTCCAACTTTCATCTGATTGGATGGATGGATTAGTGACATGGGAACTGCTCAAAGAACCCATCCCAGCATGAAGTTGTTCTCGCCTCCGGGGGCGCTGCGAGGGATATTATTGGCTGCCTCGGAAGGCAGAAACTGGTGATGAGGGTACCTAGCAGCAGAAATTTTTTGAAGTATTATATTGTTTCGTTAGTACACTGCAGTGATCAGCTTTATGGGTTATCATTGGTGGCAGCAAGACGTCTGTTTCTTGAATTGGGATCAGTTAGAAATTGTACCCGATTTGCAGAGTGGGGTCACAGTCCATAGCAACTGAGTGGGCAGGCGGATGCACATGATACGTGGCGCCATCATGCTCCACCATGGTGCCGACGGGAGCTGGCCAAGCGGCATGCTGCAAGGTTCTGTAGTTGCTGCAACCTTCAGCTTCAAGCTGCAGAAATGGTATATATATATATATATTAAACAAAGAAACGGTGAGCATGCAGAAAAAAAAGGTGTAACAAATATCTGTGTGTACAACTCCAATGTCTAAGTGGTTCACTAGGAAACAGATAAGGACCTTGTGCTTGAGTTGCCTGTTCATTTCTCCCAGGTGACGCTCCTGCGCGGTGGATTAAACATTAATTACGACGAAAATCTCAATTTCTAGTAGTATATATAAGCTAAGGAAGCCATCTATGCATATCAACCAATAGCAACTGCATGTACTCTATATATACTATAGTTTTTCAGCTGAAGGACATAGGATCTACCCTAATGTGCATACGATATGCCCAAGCATGCTACAGTATGTATGAACCTATCTCTAGTCATAGGCCGCAGTAGAATATTAGCACTGCTAGCCACACGCACATGACCATGCAACTCCACTACTACTTCAATCAGTATTCTAAACAAGTCTGGAAGAAATTAATTAAATACCTTCCTGCGAAGCTCTTCCACTTGCTCCATCATAAGTTGTGTCTGCCAACAATTTTTTGTGGAATTATTAGCTGTGAGAAGCAAAGAAAAAAGTACCAATATGTGCATTTCCATTTATAAGCAAACTGATGATTAAATAAACAAACCAGGTTTTCTATTAAAAGTTAGTTTTTCCGTTAATTTTCATCGGGAACTATGGTTTTATATTGTACAGGACTTGTTTCATTGTTTAGATGGTTTTGCTTGCAGATAAGCTCGATGCATTTGTATTGTAATAAGCGGGAATACGGTGTATTTTCTTACCCATTCAAAAGGTATAGCATCAAATAGATTCATATCAATTGAAAACTTTTACACATAATTTGCATCGTTGGACTAATGAGTTCAACCATAGTCTCATCTAGAGAGCAGATAAGTTCTCTTTCTATGCATTATTAGGTTTAAGTGATGTTTTATTTATCGAAAGAAATGATGCTGTTTTCTAGTGTTTCTTACAACCTTTCGCAGAAAAAAAGGATGTAGAAGAATAAACAAATAACGTGACAGCATAGTTTAAAGCAAAATTTTCACAGGCATGTTTGCAACAAAAATTCTAGAACGTTTTCATAGCGGTAACAAATCAAAGCTAATAGGTTACCGTTTATACTATGTTAAGTTGGTCACTGGATCAGAATATAGATAAGGATAAAACATGTTCTGACATTTCAAAGCTAATAAAGTTTTTTATGGCTCTTTTTTATGGTGGTGATCGACCCGTAGCCTACGTTAAATTTTCAATTATCCTTGTGTGCAGTTTCTTTCAAGAATGTGGAAGAAACATTGCTCTTTGATGAGTCATTGTCATCTCCACAAAAAAATTAAATGCATTAATTATTCACTATTAGGTAATGTAAGTTACGAATGCGACCTACATGCCACCAGTAAAAGGTAAGTGACACTCCCTTTGATCTGAGTTCTAATGATTACGTTAGATCATATATATCCATTAGCTTCAAACATAAGGGTGTTGTTTTCCATAACATAAGGGGAAATTGAGGTATAAACCTTTCTCTGTCTAGCCTGTGACAAAGCACACTCTAGCTGTTTCTCCAGCTGCTGCAATTCCTTCACGCTCAGTGGGCCAAGATCCTCACCAAGCAAGTGCCTGTTCAAATTATACAACATAAAAGTTTACACACTCCCTCCATCCTAAGAAAAAAAGGCATAAAAGTCTACACACTCCCTCCATCATGCATGGCCATTTTTTCCACCTTTACCCCTAAGAAGAACAAGAATGGCGTGATTTATTGCATGCATGGGCATGTTCTTGGATTTTTTATACTGAAGAGAGCTAATTCCATTATATTGTAGGGACATGGAATTATATCACATGTAAAATATTGTAATAAACTAACCTCTGAGTGCGCTGCAAAGCCTCGAATTTTGCCCTCAGTTTTGACATTTCCTGGTACCAGCTCTAAACAGAAAAGGCATACACAACCTCATTAGTTCAGTTGCATGGCAATTTCCCAGCTGTCAGGTATCTATTCACTGGAGAACACAGCAGGGGATGGCCTTTTCAAATGTCTAATACAGACACAACAAAAACCGTTCCAGGCTGCATATTTAATTTCTGGTTCTGAAATGGGATCTTCATCTTACACACAACTAAGACTGAAAGACAACAGTGATAGCCATTTTAAATGTCAAATACAAGATGAAACAAGTCTATATATGTAATAGAAGTCTCACTAAATCCTAGAAATATTTGTGTAATTCCAGATCTTATTAGGAACTTGTTTACGACGACAAAAAAAAAGGTTCCAGGCTGCATATTTAATTTCTGGGTCTGCAATGGGATCTTCATCTTACACAAAACTAACACTGAAAGATAACCCTCTCAAAAAAACATTGAAAGACAACAGTAATAACCATTTTAAATGCAAAATACAAGATGAAACAAGTCTATATATGTAATAGAAGTCTCACTAAATCCTAGAAATATTTGTCTAACTCCAGATCACATTAGGAACTTGTTTACTAGCTACGAACAGAACAATTGATGTATGTGTCAACAGAAGACCTTATGCAGCACATTGTTGTTCTACTAGACATAATCTATAATTAGTGGTCATGAACTCATGATTCCCTAGCAGCCAGATGATACCTCATAACCTAAGAACAAACCATGAAATACACATTTTGAATGAACAAAGCATTTATAGTTCAAATTCTGAAAATGAATTTAATTCCACACAGTAATATATATGAGTTCTCTGTTAGATTGTCAATGGTTTTAACTTGTAACAAAAGAAAGCATCACATTGGTTTTCAATTTGATTTGGTTCCTTTGTTGACAAAAACAGTAAAAATGTCTAAAATGGTATGATAACTAAACATTGTTAAATATGACACAGAAAGGGAAAATATTGCCCACATATATTTGAAATTCACCATAATTCTGTGCTCAGATTTAATACCACCCTCATATTAAATCGACAATGAGTATACATTCTTGTCTTTTATTTGTAGGATACCTAATGTTGGTATTAAAATGACGCAATATTTATATCTCCAGTTTATGTTTGGACCCAATATATGGTAGGAACTAAAGATAAAACTTCACAAAATTATTTAAATAACCAAAGTAAATAAAAAAGACATGTTTGATTTTTTAAGAGAGAAAAATGATTTTGACGAAGATGTTATTGCAAGCCACAACTGATGGCATACCTGAGTTTCAGAGAGTGCTCCATTGGAATCATGAGCATTGTAGCAGCAATGTTGGTACCTTTCTAATGTTTTAGTTATGCTGCACGCAAAGTTGTGTGTAAAAAACTTATTAGATGAAATTACAGAACATGCTGAAAATGACTTTTATAATCTATCGTGTCAACTGATGAGGAACTTTTTGGTATATGCAGAGTGTTCCCCTTATTATCATACATATGTAATTACTAATTCTTCTCGTACAAAAAAATGTATGCATGTGGACTTGGGTTATAGGTGAATCACACTTGGGCGGTGTTTTGGTCATGCATGTGCGTGGATGCAAATAATTAGACTCTTTGCAGATCACTATTTGGAACCTTCCATCTTCAGAACAACCAAAGCTGAACATAGTACTTTCAAATTCATGTATATCTAAAAATTATGTCTGTTACATGCTAGCTAGTAGCTACATCTGACTACAAGAATTCCTTATGTGATGTACCATATAGCTCTCTATTTGCTATGACTTCTCATATTACAGGACTGTGTAGAGTTCTTATTAATTATATGCTTATATATAGTATACATCATAATTCATATACAACACTCCCAAATTAATTAAGTATTTTATCACCAAACTGAAGGCCCAGATCTAAAAGGGCGTGCATACATTACTTAGAGGTATATGACGATAGAAATTTTCAGACCCCTGACAGAGTTCATTTGTTTAACCATTGAACTTCTTAATTGGCAGTATATATGGAGATAGGAGAAGATTGCCATGAACTCATGATTCGGTAAAACCAATGCAAAAAAATAAACTTAATGAAAGCAGACATGCAGTAAAATCTTAGTAATAAAATGGCTGCCAACTAGTTTAGCACTTTTGAAACTAATTATTTTTCAAGAAATAAAAATCAAAGGATTGAAATTCAAGCCAACCTAATGCAAAAAATAAACTTAATGAAAGCAGACATGCAGTAAAATCTTAGTAAAAAATGGCTGCCAACAAGTTTAGCACTTTTGAAACTAATTATTTTTCAAGAAATAAAAATCAAAGGATTGAAATTCAAGCCAGCCTGCCTTCCTTGCTATAAACAAACAATGCTCATGCTTTTGTTTCGTTCATAAAAGCAGATGGAGAAAGACATAATAGAGATATTAGAGATCCCATGCCCCCCCCCCCACACACATATTGTAGAAAATGGTTAGATGCACTATTAATTTTAGTACCGAGGTTCCAAAAGCCAAAACATTAGTATGCAACTTGCAACATAAAACTGGAACTGTAGATGTCACCATTCTTGGAAAAAGGTAACAATTTCATAATTCTAGTCTCAGACGAATTGGAAATTAGTGCCTGAGAAAAGAAAAAAATAGGTCATGCATGCACTAAAAAAATTTCTTTGGTGCAAAGATAATAATAGGAAAGATGAATAACGTAACTTCGTTTATTTGTTTAGATCTGTCACATACAGAAATAGATAGGATGAAAAGATCTTGAAGCAGCAGCGGCAGACAAACTAAGAAATGTGGAATCCATGAACGAGGTGCATGCAAATAAACATGCAAAGATCAATAAAGGGGAAAGACGGATCATTATATTCATGTCTCGGAGCTACATACTGATATGCATAGGCGTAAAATGAGAAAAGAAAAAGAGCAAAAGAGAAATATTCTTCCGTATATCTTCTGATCTTAATACCATAAGAGGAACCGAAGAATATGTATACTTCTAGACATCGAAAAACATCCAAAGGGAATGAAAGGAGCACAAGAACAATGAGAAACGAGCGAGGAGAGTTAAAATCAAATAGATCTAGGTCTTGTATGGGGCAAGCGTAGTATTAAAAAATCAACTGATTTTTCCATTGCCGAGCAACGTGACATGAAATTGTATAAAAGAGAAATAATCAGCTAGCAATAATAAGGGAGAGAGCAGTCGGCCTGGAAGAAATAGATCAGGAAAGATGGAGCGGTTTGCTAGCTGTGCCTGTGCCGACGAGGTTGGGCAGAGAGGAAAACAAGTGCCAAGAAGAGACAAGTGTTGTGCGAGGGCAGCAGGATCATCATATCATAATATATAAGCAAGGCGAGGAGGCGCTGGATCAAAACGGAAAGAACATACCGCCCTTTCCCCTCGCGGACCTCATCGGTGTTACCGTGTTAGTAACTCTCTCTAGCCCGGCCGGTGCTCTTGCACGCACGCACCCACAGCGATGATTCCCGATTAGCTCAGCAATGGAACCGGTCTCTGACATGCGCACTTCCCAACACACGAAAGATGGCGAGTCCAAGTACCCGGAGGAGGAGGAGGAAAGAAGAGGTACCGTGCATGGGGGCGACTACATACATACTTCAAGAGTGCCCGGACCCGGCCGGAGAAGGTGGAGAAAGAGGCAAAGGGGTAGGGCTAGCTCGTAGATCTGCCGAATGAAAGGATGTCTCATGCCAGTTAGGGATCCGGCCGGCCAGCAGGCCACCCGGGTTATATGAACACCACCATGCCCCTACTACGCACACATATACGCACGCGGATAGTGGCAGGAATAATATATAAAATAACATGGTGCCTCGCCACAGGGAGGGAGGAGAGGGGGGAAAACAAGAAATCGCAGAGAACGAAGAAAATCCGGAACGAAACAAAAAGGGAAACGACGACGAAAGGTGTCGTCGATTGAGCAAAGCATCAGTGGATCTCTTCGATCGGCAAGGGGATAGAAAAAGAGCAACATACAGCAGCTAGCTATCAGCAGATCTGCTCGCAGCAGGAACATGTACAGTGTTGATCGCGGTGGATCGATCGCCTACCCCGCGCTGCCGAACTCGTAGAGCTTGCCGCGGCTGGAGAAGATGATGAGCGCGACCTCGGCGTCGCAGAGCACGGAGAGCTCGTAGGCCTTCTTGAGCAGGCCGTTGCGGCGCTTGGAGAAGGTCACCTGGCGGTTGATCTTGTTCTCAATCCGCTTCAGCTCAACTCGTCCCCTCCCCATGACGACGATCGATCTCCTCCGATCGATCGAGCGAGCTTGCTGGCTCTTCCTCTCTCAGGGAGGGAGGGAGGGAGGGAGGCTGCTGCTGCTCTCTCTTTGCTGCCTGCTGCTGATCAGCTATAGCTAGTCCACACCACACCACCACCGCACTCCACAAACAAAGGTCTAGGCTTGCATTGTGCGGGATGATATAATGAGCCTGGCCGGGGGATCGGAGGAGGACAGGAGCGGAGCGGAATATTAGTGGAGACCGGGAAAAAAGGTAGGGTCACTGTGCGGATGCACTGTAGCACGCTGCCGGTCTCTTCTCTTCTCTCGCATCTTTTTCACGCGTCGCCATCCATCCATCCATCGCCTCCCTCCCTCTCTCTCTCAGCTTTAAAGGAGGGTAACTTTGGATTGGCGCTGGGCAGTTACCCTCTGCCCGGGTTTACCCTAACAGGGGAGGCCCGTGCCGAAATGGGGGCGCTCCAATGGCAATGCTGCGCTCCCCTACGCCACAAATGTACTCTCGGCGCGCGGTGCACCATGCATGATGCTTTGCCCATACACAGCCAGCCATACAGGATCGGACGAGGAGAAAGGGCGGCCATCACAGGCCAAAGGGGCGGGCTACCCATGGAGAGAGAACCTCCTAGGCTTAACCCAAACCATTCATGTTGCCACCACTCCTGTCCTGGGTCCCTCAGCTCCGCGCCCTGCCCTCGTCGCTGGCTTTGGACCACCGCTCCGATCCGTCCAGTTGGGGCTGCCCAAAAATATAGAGGCAGGGAGGAATTGCATAAGCCGGCCGGGTGGGATCGGAGAAGATCTGCTTCATCCCATGACCCCAATTTGCCACACTATACTCGATCAATGCTCTCTCTTGGGAGCAAAAGCAAACTGCTAAGCCGCTAGATCTGTTTCCTTCCATTATTGAGATGCAATATATATATGCGCTGTTCTTACATGAGATTGGAAACTTGCACAGCGAACCGGGTGGCGTAGTATGTATAACGTTATTATTATGGCGATTCGATCGACCTCGCTTTAATCCGTTCATTTTTGGCAAGCGGTTTGTTTTTGTGTGGGTTGCTTTCTAACTTGGGTCGCAGTTAGGACTGGCTTAGCGATCCCTGATCGACTTGATTTGTTTAGCAAACACCAAACAGTGATAGAGAATGTTTAGCTGGCGGCCTTTTTCCTTTCATCTCCTTTGCTAGCTAGTTCAACGACAGAATTCTTAATTAAGATCTAGCTAGCTCGATCAGGGCTTGAAAAGGACATACCGGTGACTAGCTTTAATTCCCTTATTGTATCCACGAACTGTGTCTCACTTTTTACACGTCTATGGTAGAACAATCAGGGTACGTTTGCATAATTGCAACAGGTAGTGCTCTACTGTTGCAATTGGCGACATTTTTAGTTTTTTTTCATTCCACAATAACATGCACTGTATATCGTGAGGACAACAGGACACTTGCATCTGCCAAAACGGACGCAAATGGCTATTAGGGTCGGCAAAATGCTTATTTACGGAGACCTCTTGCCATCGCCAAAACCTCACCGTAAATAAGCGGTATTTGTATCACCGTTTACACAAATAGGCTTGTTTTTGTTGGTTCAATGTGGCTCACTGCATGCAAGTACTTCCTCCATATTCAAATATAAGTCGCAGTTGATTTTTTTCAAATATAAGTACTCGTTATTATTTATTTTGTTGTGATTTTCTTTATCATAGTATAGAGTTTGAGCGCAACTTGTTTTTTTTTCTATTTTTATACATTTTTTTGAATAGGATGAACGATTGAAGTTTTGAAAAAAGTCAACGCAATTTATATTTAAATACGGAGGGAGTAACTAGTATCTAGATCACACATTTGAGTTGGCCACTTCGGATGACGCCAATAGAAGTATTTGTATTGACTGAAGTTTCCTAGCCGACACAAACAATGCTTATTTGCATCGGACACTTTGGCCGACGCAAAATTTGGGAGCCGCACGGTTATTCGTGTCACCCATCCTAACTGTAGAAAATAAGGCCCTCCCTAAAACCAGCTAGTTCCCACCAATTGCCTTTCAAATTTGCCATATAAAATTATTTCCATACTCAAACATTCATATCCATTTGTATTCATTGAAACATATATAGGTCGCTTGATAAGTTAAGAACACAATTTTGATACACCCCAATACAATCTCAGTTGTGTAGCACACAATATTCCAATCTGTCTCAGCTAACATAAGAAACACAACTCAAAGTTGAAGTACATAGCCATGTCACAAATCTAGAATATAAGTACCTAGGTTATTTGATGAGTTGTGATTGCTACCTCCCGAGGTGAATAAATTGTTAACAAAGTCAACACAACCATATCTTGCACTATAACGCATCAAGTGAAGGTAGAGGTGGAGTGTGATAACTCAATGGCAAACTCGACACTCATCCATACATAAGAATACTTGGTGAATAAATCATCTTATTTAAGCATTACAAAAGGCATACAATCGTATACAAGCTCACGGAATATCATCTGCACCCCATTTGGATGTTAGTATCGGGGCTAGCAATCAAGGAACTGGCATTCGTTAGTGTTGCCGCCATATTTTGAACAAGTCTAATTGGGCCAAAATGCCAGCAGCAGACCATGATAGAGGAAATCACTTGGCTAAGATTATATCTTAAGTTTGGCCAAATACAATGATAAGTGTGTGCCCAAGGCCCAAGATGAGATGAATTCACAGGATTGTTAAAGCCCAGTTTATTCGCGAGACTGGTTCGGACTGCAGGGATAGCCTGTACGAAAACGGACGACCGGGCTACATACGGACTCTGTTTGGGGCGTTCTATATATAGATGGAAAGCTAACGAGATAAGCTTTCCAACGCAACTAGAATCACATCCAAATACACTCGAAGTCGACGGGAATTGCTGAAATATTAGGACAACCAGAATCTACAAGGATTTATACGGCACGTTTCGGCTGATATTTGGAAGCTTCACGATTGAGGATCTGGATCGATAAGAGGAAGAGTTCAGATCACGTTATCGAGTCATAGAGTCTTAGTTGAGTTGTAATGTATTAGTTAGGAAAGGGTTTGCCTTAAAGGCTAAGTCTCCGGACTATAAATATGTATCTTCTATTCATGAATAAATCAGCGACGATATTGTTATCAAGCAGCGGTGTCTCGCTCATCAACTCTCGGCGTATCACCACCCTAGCTCCCAAGTTTATTCTCTCCATGTAAATGCCATGCTGCCATAACGGGTTCATCCAGGTCACCTAGGGCAGCGAAGCGCTTACCACCATGGCAAACCTTGTACTAAAGCATTTTTTATGGCAATGTTTGTTAGTTACCTCAGTGAGTCTCGTACTAAGCTTTGCAAGTTGCGAGATTCGCTAGTTATCCCGCATGCTATCAATCTGTCTTAATGTTTTCTCTAGTATATTGCATTAGGGTTGCTTGGTGTCTTGCGTTTATCTTGTATGCTATCGATTTACTGTCTTATTTATGCTTCACGTTATAGATCGGTAACATGCAGCCAAGCATACATAGCTTGTTCAGCTGCTACATTTCACGACATGACGCCACAACATGTGCACGCGGCAGCTCAAGAGATCGATGTACGCTTGGCACCCTGCTTTACATGCTTTAGATGTATCTTTGGTCTTAGATAAACCCCCTTGGGGTTTGGATCTATGTTCATGCATGTGACTGATGTTTTTGGTTAAGGATCTTTCTTGATTGGATTCACATGGTTATATACATAGCACGTCAATCTAAGGGAGTCTCATCATCTAGATCATAATTTAAGTAGGGTTTATCTTCTTGTTGCTTTATTGATATACTAACCCAATCGACAGCAAGAAGGCGATCAGCTCGTCTGAGCCGATCCACTCACAGGCCTTAAGCTGATCCACGCGATCGGCTAGGATTTCACGCCCGTTTGCTTGTCTATGTATCTGCAGGGCGACCCTCCGACAGCACCAACCTCCCCGGCTGGAATTGAAGTTCAAGGTAGGTGGCACTGCCCGGTATCATCTCGGATCCGCTTGGAGGGTTGACCGCAGCGGCAGCGTACTTCCCGGATCCCTTATGTGTCCCTCGCCTGAACCCCGGCGGTTTCAGGCGACAGCAGTTAGATCAATTCAATTGTTTGGTTGTCTTAGGAATCGGTATTGGAATTCTCTCCACTTGCACCTCATAGCCTCCAATTTAGAGCTCCACACCTTGGATTTGCTCAGAATTGGTTTCCCTATGTCATCCAAACACCAACATTAGATTGAGGCTCAATTCAATTCCCACACAAATTTGGTATTGGAGCCAACTCAATTCTATGTCTTCGAATATCAACATCCAAATAGAGCATAAGGCCCTATTTGGCAGAGCTCCGCTCCTAGATTCTGCGGAGTGAATCTGCAGAGCTCTGCCAAACAGCAATTTTCTGAGAATCACTCCCAGAGTGAATTCTGCGGAGTGATTCTCCGAAATGAACTGGGGGCTGGGAGCTAAAAAAACTGCTTCTTCCGATTCACTATTAACAGATAGTCAGACATTCCAAAAAGTTTATCATATGGTTTCATTAGAGAATCGATTTCAACCACAGAATCACTTCTATCAGAGAATCACTTCTAACATAGAATCAGAATCACTGGGAGCTCTGCCAAACGGGCCCTAATATAAGTATTAACTTTAAGTCTGCTAAAGGTTTTCTATTTCAAAAGCACATAATCATATAAAAATCACTTCTAAGTATGACTTGTAACTCTTCTCTGATACTTAAGTCATATATTCATATGCAAAGTTATAAAATACCCATAAGTATTTCTTTTAACTCTTCTGATGCTTTAAATTTATAGAATCATATACAAAATCACTTCGCGGTAAGATCTCTGAGTCTCATACTACTTGAAATCACATAATCATAAAAAATCATAAGATTAGTTGTAGGTTTGACTTGCGTCTCTCCTAACCCTTTAAAATCATTAAAAAAATACTTCTAAGTAAGTCCTGTAAATGCTCTGGTCCTTAGAAAACCACAAAATCATATACAAAAGATTACTTCTAAGTGTGACTTGCAATTCTCCTAGCACTTTAAAACTTCAAAATCACTTTTAAGTAAATTACTGAGTGTTTTAGTACTTTAAAAGTATAAAATGAAAAACTCGAAATCTAAGAATCGTATACAGATCCACTTTCAAGTATTATTTCCGCTCTTCTAGGTTGGGCGCAAGTCTCTTCTATTGTTTGCATAAACTGGTCGGAAGAGCTGCCTTTTTCTGATACTACAAGGATCCAGTAGCGCCCACTGCCCAGTAGCAGTTTCGCACACCGAGGGGAGAGGGAGAGAGAGAGGGGACCTGAGACCCGTAGTACTCTGTCGAGAGAGACCATTGGCTGCGCTAACGTGTCGGCCGTGGACTGGCGCGCTCTCCTGTCACGGGAGTCATGAAGACACCAGTTCATTTTCATCCTTGTCCTCGTCCCGCTTCGGCGTCCACCAGCGTCCGTTGGGCCAGCAGGTCACGCTCACCGCTCACGCATGCATGCCATGAGACTGCGAGCGCAGGGCAGGGCAGCCGGCCAGCCGCCAGCAGCGCGAGGGAGATGGCCTGCACGTGGGAGGGTTTTACGTTACGTACGCCTCGGCATACGCGGCGGCCGTACGCGGATTTTCCTCGCCGAGCCGCTGCAAGCGAGAGGAAGAGGACGAGGAGGAGGAGACGCCGCGGCTCCCCTCCCGCCATAAACTCCCTGACAACACCCGCTCCAGCTAGCTAGGCGAGCAGGACAGGACGCCATCCGTCCGTCCACGGCGCGCAGCAGCAGTAGTACTAGTAGGCATGCAGACGCATGCCCGGCCGTCCGGCATCGGTTGCCTCTTCCGTGGTACCGTACTCCACCGCTACTAGCCCTCTCGCTGACACGCGCATTTACGGGGTACGCGCGCGCGCGGCGGCCATGGCTGAGCATTTTTGCACCAACAGCGCGCACACTAGCGCACTATATACGGAGTAGTAATACATGCTGATACAGCGGTACGTCGTCGTCGAACGACGCCCGGCCGGTGTACGCATCTAATAAGGTCCAGATGTACCATATATGCTAGTACGCGCGCGGTGCACTGCACGCATCTCGATCGCGCGCGGCAGAGATTTCTTTGGACGACGACGACTTGTGGTATTGCGTAGGCTATCGATGGTCACCGGCATGTATGCCGGCGACACGAACCAAAGTCCAAAGGTCGCAACGTTACAGGTGAACGAACGTTGTATCTGGCCGCGCCGGCCGGTTCCCCAGCCCCAGCCCCAGAACCAGAAGGGGAAACGCGAGAGCGACCAGTTGTGGGCTCTCGGGGCACGCATGGGCGCGCCATGCTCTGCCTGCGTCCCAAACTGAAAAGGCGTCAATACTCCTTTGCGCCGCACGCACGCACGCACCGCGCACCGGCGGCCCCTCCCACCCACATCCCATTTGCCGGCCGGGCCGGGGGGCGCGCTGCTTTGAATCGTGCCCGGAATGGGCGGACCGAATCCAAGCAAAAGATTGGCTGCACGCAGGTGCATGCAGGGGGCCGCAGCACGGCGAGGCGAGCCCGAGAAAGGGGGTGCCGCGCCGACTGCCCAGCGAGCAAATGGGGAAAGCCTACATCGCGTAGAGATTTGTTGCCAACGGGCAGCTGGGAGAGGACAAGGGCCGCCGAGACGCAATCGCCGGCCCCTGTGGCCCTGGCGTCTCAAAAAAGCAAGCTGCAAATCCAATACAATGCTGGGCGGGGGTGCCATGCCAAGACGGAATTGATACTCCAACCCCTAGCCAGCCTACTGATGGTGGGAGATTGGTTCGGATAGGCCCTGTACCGCAACTCCTGATCGATCGGTCTCGGACCTGTACGGAGTCTCGCCGGCAACAATTAAAACTCCGGTCCCTTTCGTGCACGATTAGCGTGTTGGGCCCCCCGCCCGAAGTTGCACCAGCAAATGGCCGGCCGACGACGTGTACATGCGTAGTACGGGACCCTAGCGGTGGTGTGTACATTTGCTGGCGCGTAGAGTACAGTACAGCGTTGGGTCTACAAGGAAAATATAAAGCGCGGCCAGATCGTCCCTTGTTTCCTGGGCTGAATTCGCGCGACATGGCAGGCGATGAGCCCCGCTGCCCGGCCGCTGTGACGACGAGCGCTAGCTAGCTGTATACTGAGACAGCATGCACGAGACGAGATATCAGCATCACCACCTATAGCTTAGCGGTGACATGCGCTCTCCCTTCGGTGTGTGTCGTCGCGATTATTGAATATACTAGTGCATCACTGCCACGCACGGGTAGCTGAGCAATATCACTCGTGATTTGACTTGCTGATTGATATAAAGCGTGGGAGAGAGATCGCAAAGCAACAGCAGATATGCATAGAGATATGATCTAGATAGATGCATAGATGTGTAGATATAGTGCGAGTCAGGCCCAGGAATGAGGTCAGGTGTGTCGATTTGTGTAGCCGTGTAGTAATATATATATACGCCTACATACAGACTGAGTCCATTTTTTTCTTATTCAACTCCCTCCTATCTATGTCCAGTGTATTCCTGTATCTGTTCTTTTCCCACCTGGGATTTCACGTAGGCATGTAGTCTTTGCTAGGGGCATGGACGCTTGGTGGCCTCCCAGCCATGCATACTGTGACCCAGGAAACCGGCAACATATATGTATAGTAGGAGTATGTATTGTAACTGCAGGCATACACTGAATCTTTCGTCTGACCAAAATAAATGTGCATATTCCATATATATAACTATAAAACATGCCATTTTCTTTTAGCAATTTTGATATTACTTATGTCCTCACGATTGTGTGCGTGAGAGAGAGTATTCCGCAGAAGGATATTGTTGAAAGATACAATGCAAACTTCTAGAAGCTTCTACAATAATGGCAAGCCATGAAACAAGTAAAGATTCTAGAAGCTTCTACAAGAATGGAGAATCACCATGGTTTCTAGAGTCCAAACTTCCGGAATCTTCTACACTAGTCATGACACCCATGGCATTCTAGAATTGTGTTGCCATGGCAAAGTTTAGAGTTTTCTAGACTTAGATATTTTATAAGAACCTTCTAGAGTAGGGGCACGTGGCATTCATCCGTGGCCCGAGTGTGCCTATATAAGGGGGTGCCACCCCTTGCCATGAAATACCACCACATCATTCCACCACTACTCCAAGGGTATGGTAGAGTGTGCTAGGCTAGCCACCTCAAGAGTGTAAGTGTGAGTCCTTGTATAACCACTTTGTGTTGCAATAAAGAAGTTCTTGTTGTAAGTGTTAGTCTCCCGGTTAGGCCGCATAGTTTCTAATTACTTAGTGCATAGATTGTGATCTATCTGAAGGTAGGCTCTGCCTCCCGGGATCACAAGAGTCTGGGCTTCATCTGAAGGTTGGCACTGCCACCCGGAAGCCAGCTTCATCTGTAGGTTGGCTCTGCCACCCGAAAGCGAGAAGGCCGGCTCTGCCGCCAAAGTGACTCGAGTGCACTAAGTAACTAGAAACTAGAAAGGACTAACCGACTCAAGTGTGAGTTGGTGTTGCGTATAGGTCCTCATTAGGTGGGTGTCTAGGGCCATCCCGTTTCCAACAGATATATATATAACCAATTTTGACCACCAGAACTTGACAGTTTCATTGATTGGATCTATTGACGTGGATTTTCTAAATAAGACAAATGATCAAATGTTACATGAAAAGTAAGGTTCCGCTAATATCCAATAGATCGGCGAGTCAGAGATTAGGGATTAATCAAAAATTAACTGGTAGGTAATTTTTGGTAAAACAAGTCATTAAGACATCTTTTCATGATGTACCTAAGCGTATCTCAGCGGTTAGGTTAATTGTGTTGGTACCTGCCTATTCGAGTTGAAGTGCTCAACTTGGAATACATGCTCGCATTTTCTAGATTTATTGTATGAACAGCCCTAATCTTTCAGTAGTAATAGGTCACCAACATCCAAGGCGAGCTTGATGAGGACACGGGTCACCAAAAAAAATTTGGCTAGTTAATTGGTCAAGTAGTGTATTAATCTTTCAAAACAATGAATAATCAGGTTAACCAATTAGTGGTCTGACTGGACTAAAATCTTGTCTTTTACCTACCAAAAAACAATTATTTAGGAATCAATCGGCATTTTTTAAAAAATAGATAAAATCGGCATTTAAAATGGTTTAGAATCTTCATCACAAGTAACTTGCGGCAAACATCTAAGGAATAAGTTCATTTTAAGCCCCTCGACTTTATGTTTTCAATTTTTAACCCTGATATCCAAAACCGTCTAACTTTGGTTCTTGAATAAACTATCAATACCGTTTAATATTGACCCTCATTGTTGGTTTTGGTGGTTTTAAATTTGAATAATAAAAACGTTCAAACATTAAAAAAAGGAAAACCTTGGACATGTTTTGGGCCATAAGGAATCCTAAAGAACTAAAGTTCATAAAAATTAATAAATATTACAAAAGGCTTTACAAAAATCGAAATAAATGTGTATTCACACCATTATCTATCTATGATAAGAAACCAATTCATTACCTTTGATGACTATATCTATCCTGGAATTTAGTTGTAGTTGAAATGCGCGTGTGCCGTAAATCTACTTTTTATTTTTTTTAGAGTTATATATATTTTATTGAAGCTTCTATAAGTTATTTTATGTGTCTAATTAATTTGTTCCTGATATATCTCCAGGATTCTTCCCTTGGGTGTTTGAGTATTTTTTTATTTGAATTTCAAACCATCAAAACCAGTTTCGGAGGGTTGAAACTAAACGCTGCCATATTTAGGGTTTATGTCTAATTAGAATAGCGAAGGAGTTGAGATGCTAAATATAGGCATATTGTGACCTTTAAAAACAGAGACAGTAATGTCACTATAATACTTCTCTTAGCAACTTACTTATGCAGGCCGAGGCCGAGGCCGAGGCCGAGGCCAAGTACTAGCTGTCGCGTTACGAGATAAGACTGGCAAGCGCTTAGTACGTATTACTTGCTTTAGAGTTTGTACTGCCCAATGTATGAAACTGTTGGTGGTTCAGTGTGATCGCTGAAGAGCCCCTCTTGGCCATTTGGTGCCTGTTGGGTCACCCCTCGCTTTTTTTTTTTACAGGACAGGAGCACAGTGGCCGGAAGGAAATGCATCGCGTCGACCGCACTGTTCCGGGTAAAAGTGGTGCTTGGCCGGAGTTGGCATGGCTCCTGTGTCGTGGTGGAGCCCAGCGACTGTTGCTCCGGGGCAGGGCGCGCTGCGCGGCTTTGTTGCGAGTTTTGGCTGGCCCTTGGGGGCTAAAATATCCACAATCGAATGTAGCAGCAGGATGGGTAGAGCAGCAGTGCAGCCCCACGAGGCCCAGCAGAACATCGAGATGATGGGCTTCTAGGACTTGGGCTTCTCCTAAGTCCAAACTCACGGTCCTGTTTGGCACAGCTTTAGCATTTTTAAAAGCCAGTTTTTTGCTAGCTGAAACTTTATGCCACTTATGAAAAAAGCTACAAGAAAAAAATCAGTGGTGTTTGGCATACGAGCTTTTGAGGGAAAGAGAGGGAACAGCTCGTAGAGGCCCATTGTGGCCAGGAAGGAGCTGACAACGCTGCTGTGCCGTGGTCGGAGGCGGAGGAGAGGGTGCCGTCGCCGTGGCCGGAGGAGAGGAATGCGTCACCAGGGTGCAGAAGAGGGCACACCACCATCGCTGGATATATGGAGGCCGAATGTGGGCGCCGCCAACGTGGCTAGAGGAGGAGAAGAGGGCGCCACCACCGTGGCCGGAGGCTGAAGAGGACGGCAGCTGGCGTCATCGCAACGGAGAGTGTGCGCTGCCATCACCGGATCTGGTGGGCAAAGGTGGGTGTCCGATTGCGGCTGGAGGCAGAGAAGGAGGCACTGCCGTTACGGCCGGAGGCGGAGAGGAAGGTGCCGCTACCGCTGCTGGAGGCAAAGAGGAGGGTGGAGAGGGGCGCCACAAGCCCGCATCCATTGCTGGAGGCAGAAAGGAGGCCCCGCTATCGTGGTCAAATTAAAAGCGGAGACGCCAGAAAGGAAGTCGACGACCATAGCGAAGAGGAGGCACCACCACTGTGGCCGGAAGCAAGGAGGAGGGCGACGACCGGAGCGGAGAGAAGGGTGCCGGCGGAGATTTGGTGAGGCGAGCAGCGGTGAGAGGAGTACGACGGGTGAATAAGAAGCTTTCAAAAGCTACTCCTTCACAGCGGTCCATATAAGCTGCTATCTAGTTCATTTTTAAGAAGCGGAAAAAAACTGTCTATAAAGTTTTGTGTTTGGTACGCGAATAACTTCTTTTTAAGTTTATGGCTGGGAAGCCACGCCAAACAGAGCCTGTGGTCCGCTTGCTGCTGGCTGGCTGGTGACAAGAGATTGCAAGCAGACGGATAGAGTTATGATCACTGATCTGTCAACCACCCATGCATCGTGTGCAGGGCTGCAGGGCACTCCGGTGCACCTTGTTCAAGACCTGACTGCAGGTTGGCGTAACATGCACGGTCTTTTCTCTATGTTGCGACAGAACGTACGCACGTCATGTCTTCATCGTGCAACGGTCAGGGGTGGTAAAACAAAAATCTGGGCACATGGGATCTATGGATTCAAAAACTTGCAAGCGGCACGTGGTCCGGACAGTCTCTGGGAAAGCAGAACCCGAGCGTACTGGTCGGTCGCGGACACGTACTACTATTACACATCTCATAACCGTGGTGTACCAGTAGTTTTTTCTTTCGCAGCACCCGGAAGGAATCCAATTGTCCGTCCGTCATTCGGACGGCCGTCAGCTACGCCCACCATTTTTCTTTCGCCGCTGAACATCCCGCAGGCAGCAGCATCACTCCATACGTCACCGCGCCGCGCGTCGGTGCGTGTCGGCTTTCCCTTGGCTTCCGCACGTACTCCTCTGTCTTACCAGTGCCCGCGGGCATGCACGGTCAGTTTCCCATCTAGAAAATCCATTGAATTCTCGGCACGCGATCGAGTTCCACTTCCAGCCGCCGCCGGCTTCGTCGCTGGGGCGCAACCCGCAGGCCACAACCAACCCAGGTGGGCGGCTTTTACATATGGGCAGCCGAGAGCTAGCTACTAGCTAGCAGGGCGCTGAACGAGTGGTAGCCATCGAGTCGTGCTGCTTTGCCGGCCACCACCGTACCACGAGCGGTTCCTTGGAGGCGCTGGCCGGGGAGTTGATCAGGTTCCTGCATCGATCAGCCGCCCTGCATGCGCCCCTGCAAAGTGCAAACGTACGCACGCAAGATCAGGACGGCCGGGCAGCAGGTACTACGACCACGAGGCGGTAGCTGTGGCAGGCCACCAAAGCCTACCCAAGTTGCGCAGAGCATCAGTGTTACCAAATGGCTCTGATGATCGGATTCTCTCAGCGCATGCAGTGTGCGTTGCCTCGGCGAGCACTTGCAGGCTAGTGACGCCGACGTAACATCCGACCCGACCCGACACCTTGCCGCTGAAGAAGCGTGGTCCATGCACGCATGCATGCGGACGGCTCCCTGTTCCCTTCTCCAACAGCTTACGGCGGTGGATGGCTGGATGCGATGCGACGCTGTCTACGTTTGTCTCTCTCAAAGAGCAAAGCCCAGCCTATGCTTTCTGCAAACCGAACCCAACGAAAAGTGGCCACTCTGTTTCTTCACCAAAATAATTGACCTGGAACCACAGGAAATTCAGTGACCATTACCACGGACAGACCAGAACGAAGCTTGTATTGACTGTGTTCATGACTGCTACCTAGGTGTGGTTGGTTGGCGTCGGAGCCAAGCAACAGCCAAGTGTCTAGCGCAGGCCATAGAGCTAGCGGCTGACCTCAAGAAGAGACCATCTACAGTACAGTAGTGGGAGTACTAGTCAAAGGGTCTGTCTGCATCGGCACCGACGCGTGGAAAACTTGCAGGGTAAACGGTCGCAGCAGAAAACGTTGCAGCCGACCACCCTGTTCTGCCTCCGTCCTTCAGAGACGCCTCGACTCTGACGAACCGTAGCTGTACGAAGCAGCACTGCCGCCCAACAGCGCCTTTTTCTGAACGCAAGAATTGCTGTCACCAGTTCTTGTAGTAGTAGGTACTATTTTCAAGGAAAACCAGCTGCTGGAAGTACGTTGGAACCATCCATGAACGACACGTTGCAACCATATTCTCTGCGTCGTCACTGCGTACTTGCCTCAGGCATAGGAGTTGCTTGCTTTTGTATTCCGCATTTGCCCGTGCCCGTAGTAGTTGGCTGAACCTCATAGTTCGTTAGGCTGAGCAGAAGACCAAAGCACGGACAAAAGACGGTTTTGCGCCATAGCAGCTGTGAGTGAGAGAGGAAAAATAGGGAGTGTGATGTTTTTTCTATTGGAAGCAGCCTTATAACACCAAGGAAACTAGGAGATATGTCCAAAAAAAAATTGTTTGCGGTGCATGCGCATATTATAGAACGACGACGGTGGCGTGCCAAAGTACCGGATGAGAACCTTAACCATCCAATTGTTGTCCATGTGCAGGGCGGTCGTCGTAGAGAACACGAGGACAATGACATTCACAACGTACCTGTTAATATTTTAGAGCCCTTTAGATACGACTATCAAAAGATACTACAACGCCCAATAAACAGTTCTCGTCCAAGATATATTTTTTTCAAGATATATATTTTTTCAAGATATATGCCTCACGAGTCTTAGGGGTTGTTCGGTAAAGCTCCCACAACTCTAGTACTAAATAGAATCGTTTCACAGAAGTATAGCCAAACGGTTCATCGGGCATATTTACTCTTATCAAAAAAATCACTCAGAATCACTTCACGAGATAATTAGTGTATGGGTTACAGAGTATGCTACCGCGTAAAACACATGAACACGTATAAACAAGAGATCATAGATAGTTACCACTGAACGCGCAGTGCAGCGGAAGACGAGTCGAAACAGCCGAGTGCCGAGCTGAGGCAGTCGAGTGCCGAGTTGAGCGCACTGAGTCGATGTAGCGAGAAGAGCCGATGTCGAGTCCTCTAGTCAATCTCGATCAAGAACCACTCGGCCAACTTCGCAACCAGTCAGTTGATAAGCGCAGCAGTCGTAGGAACGCCTCTACGGTATCCAAATGTGCGGGAAGGCGACGCCGAGTTCTGGCGTGCTAGCACCATGAACTTGGCGGAGGATCTTGAGAGATTGGACTAGGGCACAGCTAGGGTTTCGCAGAAACCTTTTATGCGATGCTCACGCACACCGAACCAGTACCCTAAGCCGTGCCCCGCATGCATATATATAGTCTTCACTAATAGGTTTTAGCCACGCAAAGGCCCATCAAAATTTTAATTGCTTGCAGGTCAAGCACCGTGTCCCGATTGAGGTCCAACTGCGCATATCATATGCGAGCTTTGGACCCAGACCCAATGGGTCGAGTTCTGATCGGACTCAGCATCGGCTCATGCCAGAGCCGATACGACTCGGATTCGGACCTGAAAATTGCCACACGGGTACATCTCCATCCATCAAACAGGCCCTAATGCCTAAACCGTGCACATGTTTTTTTTTTAAAATCCATAGCTAGCTCTCGGTGAGAAACATTGGTTACACTTGTAGGCAAATACAGTCTATGTTGCGTAGATCTTTTAGACAATAGAATGAACCAGTAGGCAGCAAGCAGAGGCGGTGATTGAATCTACACCAATGGGGAAGCGTCGTACTGAAGCCTGATACAGTGTGAAATCGTCAATGACAAACTATACTAGTAGGAATTACAAGAGAGACAGTTGTAAATTCATACTTGAACTCTGAAAGACAAAAGTATCTGGATGGAAAGTTCTCTCTCTCTCTCTCTTTAAGAAATGCAACAAAAGCCTTGCCAGAAAAAAATGTGCAGTGCAATTATAGAATAAATCCAAAAAAAGTGTGAACCCATTCAAGTTGGTGATTTAATCCAGATAGCCTAACCAGCTGAGTTAAAGCTCAGTTCGCTCTTTTGTAGTAACTCTATGCATACCATACGAGCGATCACATGAAAGAAAATATTACAACCTCAAATTTTTAAACAAATGGTATTGTTGGTTCTTATATGATGTCTGAAAATTCGAACCATTTAAAACTTTTACATAAAAATATGACACATTTAGAGTAAAAGAAAAAGGTGCAACAAATTAAACGATATTGTATCTAAAAATCTACCGTGCCACACATTTTTTGAAACAAATGTAGATGCGGTGTACATTGACTAAACTAGGTGATACTCTGCGTTTCGTTGTGAGGATTTTTAAACTAATTCGAAAGCTGATAGTTTGCCGTGGAAATTATTACACTAATTTTAAAGTCAAATTCAAAGGTGGAAATGTTGTTTTGATTTTAAGTAACACCTTCCACGTAGGCATCATATTCTTTTTTAATCAACTTTTAAATGATGGATAGTTCAGATGTTTGCACCTTGGCTATAGAAATTTTGTGAGGTGGTACTGCTATGAACTATTAGGTGCATGAATGGATGTTATTAGTTATATAAAATTGATAAAAAATATCAATAGTGTCTTAGTGGATAGTGATACGGTTTTTAATTAAATGGATTTCTAGACGATATCAATTATTACTTGTATGCGAGGGAGAAATAGAATTAACCGTTCTCGGCTGACGGCGCGCGCGGTCTCGGCTGTTGACCAATGAACGGACGACATAGCAGCGCAAGCGATCAGAAATCGACAGTGGTAAACCAGGCAACAATCCTAGTCGGTGACTCGGTGGGGTCGCGTTTGGCGCCCAGCACACACCCTGTGGCGGAGCCGGAGCATGGCTCGACGCGACGTCTCACGAGTCACGTCTCCCTCGGTCACTGGAAATGAATCCCTTCAGCCTTCACAGTTCACACACACACCATACACCCAATACCTCGACGAGTCCACTCCACCCGCCCGTCCACACCTCCTCGATACTTTTTACACTGCCACGACAAGTCGTACCACCATGCAAATGCATTGCATTCAGCTGACCACCTCGCGTATTTTCGGACGCAAAACCTTGGCGCGACGACGGATGGCGAGGCCGGCGTCCACGATGCGATCCCTCCTCGTCATCCCACCCAGTCCCAGGCTCCCAGCCTCCCACCGATCCGTCAACTCTTCCAACCGCAGGCGCTGCCCCACGCGGCCACGCCGTCAGCGTCACTGCTGCCGCACCGGCGTTGGCGTTGGCGTCGGCGTTGGAGTTGGCGTCGGCGTCGGATCCCAAGCAAACCACAGCAGCCAGAGTCCGCTCTGGGGGAAGCGGTATATATTTACTGTACGTGAAGCCGGTGCGCTGCACGCTTTATTAGCGGAGCAAGGAATTGAATACGGGGCACCGGGCACGGCCGGTTGTTTTCCGCTATAGGATTCCTTATATTATTACACCCACTCCAGCACGGTAGATTCGTCACATCCCTCCACGGCCATTCTCTTCCGCGCGCTGGGCGTGCCTGCTCCCGTCCCGTGTCCCGAGTCCCGATCCGTTCGCTGCCTGCCTCCGGGCTTCGTCGCTGCCGGCGGCATGGAGCCCGCGGGCGCACCCTGGTGCGACCCTCACCATGTGTACAGCTACGGCGTCGCACCGGCCGCGCAGCCGCCGCCGATCGTGAGGCGGCAGCCGCAGCAGCACCAGCACCAGCACCAGCAGATGCCGCCCCGACAGGACGTTGCGGCGGCCATGGCGAGCGGCGGCGGGGTGCTCAAGAGGAGCCTGGGCGAGGTGGAGCGGTGGCAGCAGGCTCTCTACCTGCGCGCCGTCAGGCAGCGCGTGGCCGCGCAGACCGCGCACCACCCGCCCGACACCGGGGCCTCGGGTTTCTCGGGGCTGAGTTCGGCTGCCTTTGCGCCCGGGCTGTCGCCGCAGGCGTCGTCGACGCTCTCGTCGATCACAACCTCCTCGCGCGCGCAGACACCGCCACGGCCGCCGGTGCAGCAGCGCCAGGTGGTGGCCGCGCCCCCGCAGGCTGCTCAGGCGAGACGCGCGACGGCGAGGGAGATGGTGTTGTTGCAGGAGCTGGAGAAGCAGCTGCTGGGCGAAGACGACGGCGGCGTGGCAGAGGAGGCGGCGGGGAGCGCGTGCGGGTCCACGGTCACCGGCTCTGCGTGGGGGGACACCATACAGGAGCTCAGCTCCATCGCCGCCGCGCCGTTGCCGTCTCTCCCGGCCATGGCGAGCGCGACGCACAACAACAACAACAACCACAGCTACAACACCATCGTGCCGGCCACGTCGAGGTCACCGTCGAACTCCTCCTCGTCGTCGTCCACGGCCTCGTCGGCAGCGTCCAGCTCGCCACCGACCTCGGCAGCCTCGTCGCGGCAGCAGCTGTCCGAGGCGGCCGCCGCCATCGCTGACGGCAACCCCGCGGCTGCCGCGGCGCACCTCGCGGTCCTCAAGATTTCCGCGAACCCGCGCGGCGACGCGGAGCAGAGGCTGGTGGCCATGATGGCGGCCGCGCTGTCGTCCCGCACCGGCCCGCCCTCGCCTCAACACCTGGCCGACCTATGCGGCGCGGAGCAGCGCGCGGCGTGGCACCTCCTGCACGACGTGTCCCCCTGCTTCGGGCTCGCGCTCCACGGCGCCAACCTCGCCATCCTCGACGCCGTGGGCGACCACCGCGCCATCCACCTCGTCGACTTCGACGTCAGCGTCGCGCAGCACATCGCGCTGATCCACGCGCTCTCCGCCCGCGGCGTGGCGGGCACCCGCCTCAAGGTCACGGCCGTGGCCGACCCCACGTCGCCGTCCGCGCCGGCGCTGACGCAGGCGCTCGCGGCCACGGGGCAGCGGCTCGCGCGGCACGCCCAGCAGGCCGGCGTGGAGCTCCGGTTCGGAGCGGTGAGCTGCGTGGCGGGCGAGATCGGCGCGTCGAGGCTGGGGTGCGAGCCCGGGGAGGCGCTGGCCGTGAACCTGGCGTTCGCGCTGTCGCGCGTGCCGGACGAGAGCGTGTCCCCGGCCAACCCGCGCGACGAGCTCCTCCGCGGCGTGCGCGCGCTGGGCCCGCGCGTGGTCACGCTGGTGGAGCAGGAGCTCAACACCAACACGGCGCCCCTGGCGGCGCGGTTCGGCGACGCGTGCGCGCACTACGGCGCCGTGCTGGAGTCGCTGGACGCCACCCTGGGCCGCGACAGCGCGCAGCGGGCCCGCGCCGAGGCCGCGCTGGCGAGAAAGGCGGCCAACGCCGTGGCGCGGGAGGGCCCCGACCGGGTGGAGCGGTGCGAGGTGTTCGGCAAGTGGCGCGCCCGGTTCGGCATGGCGGGGCTGCGGCCCCTGGCCATCGGCCAGGGCATCGCCGATCGCGTCAAGGCACGCCTGGGCCCCGCCCGGCCCGGGTTCGACGTGAAGCTCGACAGCGGCCGGCTCGGGGTCGGGTGGATGGGGCGCGTGGTCACCGTCGCCTCCGCCTGGCGTTAGCGTTAGCGTTAGCCGTAGGCGAGTGGTGATGAGCTCATCAGGTTCCGATCCGGTCGGGCAGCCACACAGCGTTGTTACCCTCGCCAAACGCGCGAGGAGTAGGACCAGCCGTAGCGCATCCAAAGATGCCTAGTAGCAGTCGCAATTTGCAAACTTGTAATCACTCGGAATTCTTTACAGCCACCGCTAGTTGGATCGGACTGCATAGCCACCCGTTCATTGGCGTCCTCCGTTCATGTGTGCTGTGGCAACTTGTTGGTGCTTGTTTTCCTGTTATAAACAACGGATCTGGGCTCTTCGGTCTCTCTCGCCCCGTGCACCCCGCGTCTCCGCTTGCCTTCCCGTGCCAGCGGCCAGCTGCCCGAATCGTCCTGACCTATCCTTTGCTCTCACGCTTTCAAAGTTTCTGTACTCTGCTGTCGGTTCAGGTGCTTAACCCCGGGCCCGGGGCGAATATGCCTCGCATGGGGGCCGCCGCGGGCTCCTACTCTGTTTCCCTCGACCTATTGTTCCCAGACAGGCAGCCAAGTAGGCCCGGGGCATGTGCGCTTTCAGCGACAAGTCTCCTCACCTCGTCTCTTGTCGGACTAGGAATCGCTCTTCCGAACCACGCGTCGTTCTCCGGCGTGTCCAGATCATCCAGACGTGTTCAGAGTATGCGACTAGCTCGCCGGACCTCCTAGATCTCCTAGTCCTATCTCTATCTCGGTCAGCCTCTGCTCAACACCGTCGAGAGACGCCAGAGACCACGTAAAGGCCAAATCGGCAGGCGCACCGCTCGGACGGCAGCTGCGTTGCGTTGCGTTGCGTGCGTGCGCATGGAAGACGGAACGGAACGACGCCCCCGGTCTGGCGGTGAGGCGAGAAAACACGGCGGTCGCGCGCGGGGCGAGCGTGGACGTGGAAAACGCGGAACCCGCGGTTGCAGCTGCCACGTTTTCCTTCCCGTCAGCGAGTTCGTCAGCGAATGCGTAGTATAATCGGCTGCCATGTGGCGGCCGTTCGACCAGGCAGCGTTTCTTTCTTCCTATATGCTCCTTTTGGGCATTCCAGTCCCAGTTCCTTCTTGAAATCATCAGCCCGCACGCCTCTCTCGTTCTCTGCACAGCGCTAATCTTTTCGTTTCCTCGTATATATAGGGAGGGACGCCTTCTTGGTCCATTGTTAGGCTAGCCAGCGCACGGCCGGCCCGAGCGAATGCGCGGTGGAAATGGGGATTTTAGATCGAGCGTGTCGAATTTAAAATATGCTGGCCGGAGAGAATGATTGCTGACCTTCTCTGCACCCAGCAGTGCAGTAGCCGTCTTGTTTGACATATATATCGGGCGAATTTGCATGGGATTAACACGCGTGCGCTTGCGTGGTTCCGCGGAAACAAAGTATGTGGTCAGGATCGTTTATTTCTGCGGATCCGTTGGTCGCCGGGTTCATCCGCGCTTGCGTGTCGATCACCCGGTCAAGTTAGCGCCGAGAGGCGAATCCTCTGTTGCACGTTACACGTTCGGTACGGTCCTGGACGCTGCGGCACGGTTAAGTCGTTCCAGCCGTGTGTGTACGTACGTGACAGGGAGCCAGCGCGTGTGGGCATGCGAAGACGAGCTCAATTGTCGGTGATGCCTGTGATGAGAGCACAATTCGCGTACGTGGTACCGACGCGCACGTCACAGACGCGCTAGTTGAGCACTGGGCTGGTGGGCTGCAGGCGGCAGTAGCAGCAAGGTAAAGGTTGGTCAGTTCAGCTCTCTTTAGCTGTTGCTCAATCCTATCGACCGCTGGACTTTTATGTGGGCCTCAATTAACCTGCTCGCGTTGACGTCTTTCGTGTCCTAGCGTTGCTCTCCGGCCCGGATAACATTCCTGCTCGCGTTGACTCGCATCATCTCCCATTCATCCTCCTTTCCTCATGTTTTTTTATAGTGCTGGTGTGCTTCTGAACCAGTCGTCAATCAAAAGCTCGTGTAGTTGTTCTCGGAATCGTACTAGTACATCGATACCTTGCCTTGGTCCCATAATCAAGACGCGCGCTATAGGTTGGCCAAGCCACACCTTACTATGTAATCATTCCTGTCTGTATTCTTTTTTATTTGACGTGGTTGATTTTTTTCAAAACTTCGATCCTTTATTTTATTTAAAAAATTTATGTAAGTATATAAAAATGCAAGTTATATTCAAACTACTTCTAATAATAAAACAAGTAACAATAAAAATAAATGATAGGTAATGAAATTTTTTGAATAAGACGAAAGAATGAAGTTTTGAAAAAAAATCAGCCACATCAAATAAAAAAGAATGTATGGAGTAGTAGGAATTTGTGGTCTCTGTTATCCAAGTATCCAACCACGTTAGATGTTTTCAAGGAAGAACTGATCACAGTTCCCTCCATTCCATTCTCTAGCAAACTTAGACATGTAAGTAATAAAGTTGACACGGGCCCTTTCCATGTCCCCAAAACAGGCACACTGCCCAGCTTTTGTATATGCATTATTGCCCATCGGAACGTCAATTACTGGCTGCAATCGACAGGTGAGTTGCGTGTTGTAAGACCATTCCGGCATGAATCTGATGCATCAGTTTGCTTTTGCAATCCAGTGTGACACCTCACACTCAGCCGTGCTGCCCCATTTCTAAGTATCAGAGCCGCGCGGCTCGAAGGCCAGCCGGCGGATCCGCGACAGTAAAGGTTTTACTGTTCATCGGATCACTGTTTCAAGCTCTAAGATTTACTCCGTACGAGTTTTGCGTCCCAGTAAAATACGCCTTCCGCAGCCCCGCCAACCCTAGCCCGCCCCCTCCTCCCCACCACCTCGCGCCGCCTCCGCGTCCGCTCCACCCCCTGGCCTCCCCCACGCGCCGCCGCTTGCCTCCTCCCGCTTGCTCCGGCGGTGGCACGACCCCGGCGCCCCTCCACCCTCCCCTCCACACACAGGCGCGGCGGATCGACCCCGGAGCTCGCCGGCGGCGCTCCGGTACGGCGTAGCGGCGGCCCGGGCCCGGGCCCGGCGCTGCGCAGTGCAGCGCGACAGCCCGGCTAGGAGGTGGCCTCCGGCGTGGGTGGCGGCACTGGCCTGGGCCCGGCGCGGGGCGGACCTCCCCCTCCTATACGCGTGCCGGCGGCGCTCCTGCCGGTTGCGGCATTGCGGCCGACCCCCGGCGTCCGCGGCAAGGCGCAAAGGCTGCCCGACCTCGGCGCTGCGCTGCACGGTGCCCCAGCCAGGAGGCTTCCTCTGGCGTGGACTGCGGCACCGGCTCCCTGGCACGGCGCGGACCTCCATCCTCCCCTACGTGCGCCGGTGGCGGCGGTCGTGATGCCGGGGGTTGTGCGCACGGCGGCAGCTCAGCGGTTGCGCATGAGGCCGGTGACGGGGCCCTTCGGTGGTTGTGGCACGGCACGCACGGTGGCCACCCGGCAAGGCACCCGTGCTCGTCACGGTGATGAGGCCATGCGCCTCTTCCGTGCTCGCTGTTCCTCCCACACCATCCTCGTCCTCCCAATCTTACCAATCTTCATTCTCTTCTTTCCTGCACCATCTGCTCTCCTCTCACCTTCGCTGGACACAGATCGACGGAGTTCTCTCTTTTCCTGCACCATTTGCTCCCCTCTGACCTTTGCTGGACACAGTTCGACGGAGGTGTGGAGCAATCTCCTTAAGAGCACTCACCATTTATACCTTAACTTGCCTTTTTAAAAATCTTTTGTGCAGAGAGCTCGATGATTGCTCCAAATCTGTGTAGCTCACAAGGAAAAGAGGTATAGGCTGCCATTTGGGATCTTGCCTTCCTCCTGCAGAGGTAATGTTGGATGGTCCTTGCTCTGAGGTAGTGATGGTTGGCATTTTCTCTTCTCTCACCCCTCTCCATGCATGAATTGTTCTTTATGAATGCAGTTTTGTTGTTGTTTAATACCTATACATATAAGAATACCTCTGTTTTAACCAGAAACATCTGTCGGTACCCAGCTAACCGGGTACCCGCTTACACTAGACAAAGATCACTAAGGAGGGTAAGTACTGCAGTACAAGGAGGGCCTAAGACCGCGTACAGATGGGCCCGGCCTACTCCTTGGAAAAGCTGGGCCGCGCACCCGGCCCACAGGGAAGGCCCCGGACCTCCTTCGACGACCGAGCCTCCCCCAGCCACGCGAGGAGTCCCTCAGGGGAAGGTGAGGTCCGGACCTCTCGGAGGTCCGGAGCCCGTACCTTCGGTGGTCCGGGGCCGCCTCGTGCCCACAGGGCACGGGGAGGTTCGGAGCCAGCGCCCTCGGTGGTCTGGGGCCGCCACGTGCCCACAGAGCACGGGGAGGTCCGGGGCCAGCGCCCTCGGTGGTCCGGGGCCGCCGCGTGCCCACAGAGCACGGGGAGGTCCGGAGCCAGCGCCCTCGGTGCTCCGGGGCTGCCACGTGCCCACAGGGCACGGGAAGGTCTCGCGCTGCCACGTGCCCACAGGGCGCGTGGCGGGGCCTTCAGGCGGGCGCCTCGCCTACCTGCTGCATTTATTGCGGGCAGGTGGGCGTGCCCGATGCCGCTGACACAGCCGCTGTCAGGCGGGCACGCCCCGATGCCGCTGACACCACCAGTGTCAGACGGGCGTGCCCCCGTTGCCCGCCGACGCCGCCGCTGTCGGGCGGGCGTGCGCCCGTAGCACGCTGACACCGCCGCTGTCAGATGGGCGTGCCCCCATCGCCGCTGGCACCGCCGCTGGCAGGCGGCGGCGGCGAAGCAAAGGGGCACGCCTTACCGAGGCGCGACGGCGATAGCAGGGCACTACAGTTGATTTCCCCGGCTACACTGGGGTCTATATTGAGTAAACAAGTACGCTGTACTCATCATGAGCCGCGCCACGCGCGGCGGCCGCGCTCAGCCTAATACTAGGTAGCGGCGCTACAACGCTACTACGATCGCCCTGTCCTGTCACGCGTGCGCATCGCCTGCCCCTCGGCCTCTGAAGCCTCTCAGCGGGTTTAGCAGCCGATGGGACAGGACGGCGTAAGGCAGGACGGCGCGGGGCCGTATCCAGACGACAGGACGATATGGCGGATCTCCAGGCCATACCAGGTCGCGTCGGTGGTACAGGCGCAAAGCATGGGAGCGTTGGGCATCAGGCACAAGATAGAGCTGTAGCATAGAGGAAATGGGCCGGGACCACCTGTCGGGGCCCGGCCACCATGTACATGCCCCCTTGGCTATAAAAGGGGAGGCATACGCGACACACTCTGGACAGTCTCCTCAGACCAGACACACACACTCTCGACAGTCTCCTCAGACCAGACAGACTCAACCCACAAAGCACAAGCACACAATCCTCACTGTCTTCTCCTACAGACAGGAATACAAGAACACACCCACAGTGGACGTAGGGTATTACGCTCCGGCGGCCCGAACCACTCTAAACCCTCTCATCACCATCGTGCCACCATTGACCAGCTAACAACGATCGCTCCCCCTAACTACTCTTAGTACTTAGGATCTCGGCCGGGTGCATTCCGCCACCCGACCAGGAGCACGTCCGCTCTGACATTTGGCGCGCCAGGCAGGGGATAGCATCAGTTAGCATCATCCCTCACGGCATGATGGTTCGCATCCGCGACATCCATGAGGATGCAGCCGCATCCGAGGAGGTGGCCTCGACTGGGTCGCAGGCCTCCCCCCGCCATTCAGAGGGCGCGGCGCGGACGCCGCGGGTCCCTCGACGCCCCGCGGGGGGCGCCGCTGCTGCAAACACTGCCGTAGCGAGCGCTGTAGGGGCAAACGCCGCCACGGCAAACCCCGCTGCTGCCAGCGGCCCGCTCGCCGCAGCCAGGGAGCTGCTTCGTAACCCCCCGGGTGCGACAGCCTCTCCTAGCGCCCTGGCGCAGTGGCGAAGCGATGTGGATCGCCTGATCCACCTAGCTCAGGTCACCCCTGGCCCAGCTAGGACTGGATCGTGACCCCCTCCCAGCAGCGGGGGGAGGTCGAACCGCCGCAGGCAGCACGATGCGGCAACATCCGCGCGCTCCCCCTCAGTAAGGAGCGCGCAGACGGAAGACCTGCGAGCTGAGCTCAACCGCCGGCGAGCAGGCACCCCCACCACCGTAGAGCAACCACGGGTGTAGCCAAATGCCGCCAGGGGCAAGAACCTTGACGCTGCGTTCGCCGCTGCAGCACCTAAGCCCCCGGCTTACGGCAACCACCGGTTGGCGTACAAGCGCCACCAGGGGTCGTATCGGCTAGAGTTGGCTGCGCCGCGCTCGCGGACAGTCTCCGCTCCGCGCGCTGGCCGCAGAAGTTCCGGCCGCACCTGCCGGAAAAATACGACGGGAATACCAACCCGTCGGAATTCCTGCAGGTGTACGTCACCGCTATCACAGCGGCTGGCGGAGACGACGCCGTTATGGCGTCGTACTTCCATGTCGCCTTGTCTGGGCCGGCCCGGACTTGGCTCATGAACCTTTCCCCCGGGTCAATCCGATCCTGGGAGGAGCTCTGCACTCTGTTCCTGGCGACCTTCGCGAGTGCGTGCCAGCAGTACGGTGTGGAGGCCCACCTCCATGCAGTACGTCAGGAGCCTGGCGAATCCCTCCGAGCGTTCATCGCTCGCTTCGCCAAGGTGCGGGAGACAATCCCTCGCATCTCCGACGCGTCCATCATCACAGCCTTCCGGCAAGGCGTCCGTGATGAGAAGATGCTGGAGAAACTGGTGACCCGCCAAGTACAGGACGTCGCCACCCTGTACGCGCTGGCGGACAAGTGCGCTAGGGCCGTAGAGGGGCGTGCGTGGCACTCCCCACAGCAGGACAGGACTGCCCAGCCAGGCGCCTCTGCCGGTGCCGCCCGAGAGGGCGGCAAGAAAAAGAAGAAGGGCCGACGCCCTGAGAGGTTCCTGGAAGGGGCCCCTGTCGCCGCGGCAGCACCTGGAGGCCGCGACACCGGCGGCAAGCGCCCGAGGCAGCAGGCGCGGAACAGTGGCGGCTCATGTCCTGTTCAACCCAACAGCGGTCACAACGCCGCCGACTGCCGCGAGATACAAAAGCTCGTGCAGCGGCGTCTCAGTGAGCGCCGAGAGCGTCCGGCCAAGGACGACTCGCCCCCACGCCAGCGCCCTGGCAAGGGGAAGGCTACCAGCGATGGCGGGCCCACCGCTGGGGGCAAGGAGATGGGCTACCAGCCCCCGGAGCGGGAGCTCAGGAGCGTCTACGCTCTAGGCCACTCCAGCTCCGAATCCAGCGACAATGAACGTCGCAAGAGGCTGTACGTTATGTACGGCGAAAGCTGGGCGGTCTCTTCCCGGCGGGACGTGAAGGCCCTGCGCCGAGAAGTCCTCTCGGTCAGGTCGAGCGTCCTTGGGGTGGCTCCACACCACAAGTGGAGAGACACCACCATCTCCTTCGGGCCGACCGACTGCCCAGAGAACATGGCTGGGGCTGGCGTACTGCCGATCATCACGTCGCCAGTGGTCGCCAACATACGGCTCCACCACGTGTTGATCGACGGCGGAGCCGCCCTCAACATCATCAGCCACGCAGCCTTCAAAGAGCTGCAGATTCCGGAGTCACGCCTGGCTCCGACGCGCCCATTCTCCGGCGTGGGTCCAGTGCCGATCTACCCGAAAGGGAAGATCGACCTGCCGGTCACCTTCGGGACCCCAGAGAAATTCCGCACAGAGAACGTCCGGTTCGATGTTGCGGAAGTCAACCTGCCGTTCAACGCCATCATTGGCAGACCGGCACTGTACCGCTTCATGGCCGTTGCCCATTACGGGTATTTGGTCGTGAAGATGCCATCCCCGGCGGGTGTTCTCACCGTGCCGGGAGACCGCCACGCAGCCGTCGCCGCGGTAGAGAAGCTCCATGCTCTCGCTACTGACGCAGCGAACCCGGCGGGGGACAACCCCTCGACCTCTCGGACCAAGGTTCCTGTTAAGGAACCGAAGGTGCCCAAGGTACGCCCTTCCGACCCAGAGGACGTGCCGGTCGAGACCGTCCAGATCGGGGCGGAACCCTCCCAGACCACCCGCATCGCAGGGAATCTGGGAGAGAAATAGGGAGACGCGCTCGTTGCTTTCCTCCGGGCAAATATCGATGTGTTCGCCTGGGAACCGTCGCAGATGCCTGGGATCCCTAGGGAAGTGATTGAGCACCGTCTGAAGATCAGCCCGGACGCCAAGCCGGTGCGGCAAAAGCCACGGAGGCAGTCCGTGGAGCGCCAGGACTTCATCCGTCAGGAGGTCCGGAAGCTCCTGGGAGCGGGCTTCATCGAGGAGGTCCATCACCCCGAGTGGCTGGCCAACCCGGTGGTCGTCCCCAAGGCGAACGGGAAGCTTCGGATGTGTATCGACTACACCAGTCTCAACAAAGTATGTCCTCCAGACCCTTATCCCCTCCCACGCATAGACCAAATAGTAGATTCCACCTCCGGGTGTGAACTTTTGTCTTTTTTGGATGCGTACTCTGGGTTTCATCAGATCCAGATGGATGAGGAGGATAAGAGGCATACAGCCTTCGTAACAGTAGATGGGTTGTATTGTTACGTTGTAATGCCATATGGTCTGAGGAATGCTTTACCTACATTTCTGCGTGCCATGAATTTCACGTTCCATGACCTGATCAGAAACATAGTAGAGGTCTATGTCGATGACATTGTCGTCAAGACCAAGGTAGGGTCGACCTTGATGGAAGACCTGGCCCTTGTTTTCGACAGGTTGCGCACAACGCGCATGAAGCTGAACCCCGAGAAATGCATCTTTGGCGTCTCGGCTGGTAAGCTGTTAGGTTTCCTAGTGTCACATCGCGGCATTGAGGCAAACCCAATCAAGATCAGGGCAATCGAGGCTATGCGGCCGTCGGCCTGCATCAAGGACCTCCAGAAACTCACTGGGTCCTTGGCAGCCCTCAGCCGATTTATCTCAAAGCTAGCCGAGAGAGCCCTGCCCTTCCTCAAGCTTTTGAGGAAGTCCGGACCATTCATAAGAGGCTGAACAAGCCTTCCAGGAGTTGAAGCAGCATCTCACTACTCTGCCCGTTTTAGTGGCGCCAGAGTCTGGTGAGACCTTGTTTCTCTACCTCGCGGCGACATCCGAGGTAGTAAGCATGGTCTTGGTCGCCGAGCGACCAGCCCATTCCCATGAGGGAGACACCGGGGTCCCCCAAGTGGAAGGTGGTGGTCCGCCCACCACAGGAGCTGCAGCCGGCCCCGATATCGGAGGTCCGGTTGGCACACTGCCCTGCCAAGGCGGTAAGCCACCAGAAGCTGGAGGCCAAGCCGCCCAGGGGGCCAGCCTGGCAGGGGGAGGTGGCCTCGGACCTACCACTAAGGTCCGAACCACCCAGAAGCCAGTATATTACGTCAGTGAGGTCCTCCATGGGGCAAAGGCCAGATATCTGGAAGCTCACAAGTTCGCCTACGCATTACTAATTGCTTCCAGAAAGTTGCGCCATTATTTCCAGGCGCATAAGGTTGTTGTGGTGACCTCTTACCCATTAAGAGCAATCCTACGCAATTCTAACGCCACTGGAAATATTGCCAAATGGGCCGCGGAGCTGGCAGAGTTCCGACTCGACTTCCAGCCCCGAAGTGCTACCAAGAGCCAGGTCTTGGCCGACTTTATCGCAGAGTGGACTCCCACCACCACGGGATCTGGAGGTCCGCAAGCCGAGACGGAACCTTCCCGGCTAGACAGGACCGTCCGGGTTTTCACCGAGCCGCACTGGACTCTCTTCTTCGACGGGTCTGCCCGCGAAAAAGGGTCCGGAGCAGGGGTGGCCCTCATGGACCCGAACGGGGATCAAGTAAAGTACATAGTATGCTTCGAATTAAAGCCACTAACAACATGGCGGAATACGAAGGCTTGATCTTCGGGCTCATGATCGCTCAGTCACTAGGAATCAAGCAGCTCCTGGTTAAGGGGGATTCCCAGTTAGTGATCAGACAGGTCCGGGGGGAGTGCTGCTGCAATAACCCCCAACTCGCAGCATACCTCATGCGAGTGATTGAGCTCGAGAAGGACTTCGAGGTCCTGGAACTGCAGCACGTTCCCAGGAACCTCAACTCAGTGGCAGATGACCTCTCCGCGAGGGCATCGACTCGGGGCCCAGTACCCGAGGGCGTCTTCAAAAGACAGCTGCTGAGACCAACCGCCCAGCCAGCCGAACTGGGCGAAGGGGGCAGAACTAGCACCTCGAAGCTAGCAGTCCCGGTGGTCCTCCATCTCTGGAGCCCACCAAGGATCGTGTGGACTGATGACCCCGGCATGTCATCAGGGACACATCCAATGGCTCAGGGCAGTCCCGATGCACGGATCTCAGAGATCCGGGACTACCTGAAGGACAAAATCCTTCCCGAAGAACGTGTGTCTGCTGAGCGCATAGTGCGGTTGGCTAAACGCTACACGCTAGTAGAAGGGGATCTCTACAGGCGTGGCGCCAATGGCATCCTCATGCGATGCATAACCCGGGAGGAGGGCCGCGATTTACTCGTGGAGATCCATGGAGGCGAGTGCAGGAATCATTCAGGGTCCCGTACGCTGGTCGGTAAAGCCTTTCGGCATGGCTTTTACTGGCCGACAGCGCTCCAGGATGCAGCTGAGCTAGTAAGGTCCTGCAAGGCGTGTCAGTTCCACGCAAAGCAGATACACACACCGGCTCAGTCTCTGCAGATGATTCCACCCTCTTGGCCCTTCGCGGTATGGGGGGTGGACATCCTGGGACCTTTCCCTAGAGCTGTCGGTGGGTACCGGTACCTCTACGTCGCCATTGACAAATTCACAAAATGGCCTGAGGTAACCCCAGTAGTAAGCATCACCCAAGGAACTGCAACAGCTTTCCTTAAGTCCATTGTGTGCCGGTTCGGCGTCCCCAGCCGTATCATAACGGACAACGGGACCCAGTTCAGGAGCCGGGTCTTCCAGGACTACTGCGACGGCGTTGGCATCCAGTTATGCTTCGCCTCTGTAGCACATCCTAGGAGCAATGGATAGGTCGAAAGAGCTAACGCAGAAATCCTCAAGGGGCTCAAAACCCGCACCTTCAACTGCTTGGAAAAGCACGGTGCGAAATGGGTTGATGAGCTCCCCTGCGTGCTATGGGGGAACCGGACCACACCCAGCCGAGCAACCGGGGAAACCCCATTCTTCCTGGTATACGGGGCCGAGGCATGCCTCCCGCCAGAAATACTCTTGGGCTCCCCACGGGTCCAAGCTTTTGATGAATCTTTGCAGGAACAGGCTAGGCGCGACGACGTCGACCTCGTCGAGGAGCAAAGATGGCAGGCTGCAATCCAGAACGCACGGTACAACCAATCGCTCAAACGCTATCATGAGCGAACCGTGCGGGGCAGGGTACTCCAACCTGGAGACCTGGTCCTGAGGCGCATCTTGAGCCGAGAAGCGCGCAACAAACTCTCCCCCAGCTGGGAAGGCCCCTTCAAGGTGACAGAAGTTAGTCGCCCCGGTTGCGTTCGCCTCGCCACGGAGGAAGGAGTTCCGCTGCCGAACCCTTGGATTATAGAACACCTCCGTAAGTTTTATCCGTAGGCAAGAAATTCAGGGCAACCCTCTTTCTTTTTGTAAGCTAAATAGGACCACCATGTGGACCAGAGCGGTGAAGGTCCGCCCTTGTAATCCCGACCTCTGGCTGACATCACATGACACCCTGTACTGCTTGATTAAAGAAAGAGTTTAGCCCTAAAATCCTTGTCTACGCTGTTACCCTACTGCTTATTTAGCTGCCATCCGTTTCAATTTTTCCTAACCACTGCGTGGAATCCTACTTTTGCCAAAAATCTCCTTGGAACCAGCAGGACTTAGCAGCTTGAGTGTGAAATGGTTAGCACAGAGGCTGGGAAGGAGGTCCGGAATACTGGGTGCCAGGTCCAGAGAAAAGGGGCTCGCCTTGGTAGCACGGAGTTGTCAGCTGTTTAGCCGGGTCTCATACCCTAAGCACTGAACACTCCCTACCACGCCGTGAGTTCCCCCTAGTATCAGGAACGGTGCACTTAGTGCTCCGGACCACCCCCTAAGCTGATGGTACACCCCCTAACACTCAGCAGCAAGGTCCGGCTGTGACTCCAAGGACTTCAAGGCAGCGCGGTTACCTTTGTTTCACTAAGAGAGGTCCGAACGGCTGCAGGACCGGACCAGAGGTAAGATGTTTTGGACTAAGGATGGTCCAGGGCTGTGTCGCAGTTTTGCCTGGTTCCGTACCCTTAACTCACACACCCTGCTATCCCACGAACAAACATCCTGGCCCCTGGCCCGGACAGCAAACGCTCCGGGCCTCGAATAGCGGAAAAGGTCAACTCAGAGTAGGTCCCGTAGGTGCGACACTGACGTTTGCCGTGAGTTGCATGCAGGTCTGGCCTCTGACTCGGTGGTAGCCAGCCTCAAAACTTAGAGCCTACCTACAAGGGGGCCAGGGGATCAGGTAACAACACACCAGCATGCAGCGGGGAGTAAATGGAGATAAGTCGCAACTACCATTCGTATATTACTTGCCCATACTAATGTTTTACATAAAAAAAACAAAACAAAACAAAACAGCAAAAGCTGTTGCCCTACGGCGCTGGGGAGGCTCCTGTCCCCGGTGCATCCGGGTCCTCGTCTGCAGGGGTCCGCTGGAACCGGGCGGCAACGACCTCCACCGCCTCCTGCACGCTATCTCGGGCGGCGGCCTTCGCTTCTTCCACCGGACCTGCAATGACCGGGTCCAAGGAAATGGCGGGGTCGTGGCTCCGGAAGCAGACCAGGAGGTGCTCCACCACAAGGCGGCACAGCTCACGGCCCTCAGCTTCAAGGCGCTCCCCGAGCGTGGAGTCCAGGCGCCGGAGTCGCTCCACCGCCGAGTCAAGGACAGGGAAGGCGTCCGCAATAGTGGACGGCGGCTCTGTCACCCGGATCGGACTCAGTCCGAGCGGTACCAGAGCCGAACTTGCCTCCCCGGCCCAGTCGGCGATGCGTTGAAGGCCGGCGCGCATCTGCTCCCGGTCCTCTGCCGCCGCCTGCTGGGCAGCACCCTGCTTCAGCTGCTCCAGGGCGGCCCGCTCAACCAGCAGCTGCTTCTCCTGGTTCGCCCGCTCTGCCTCCCGGGACTTCACCCAGTCCTCACGGACCTTGAGCATGGCAGCCTGGCGAACGGCGGAGTCCCTGAGAGCCTTGGCCGACGCCTCCCGCTGAGCAACGGAGTCCTCACGGGCCGCAACTGCTGCCTCGCGCTCGACAAGCCTCAGCTTCATCTTGTCGAGCTCAGCGTTGACAGCAGCCTGCCGCTCGGACACCTCCACCAGCTCTTGCCGGTGCTGCTCCACGCCTTTCCACGCGGACTCCAGCTTCGCCTGATCGAGCTTCAGCCGCGCCTCGCCCACCTCGGCCTGCTTCTCGCGGACCCCAACCGCGCGCTCTCGGCCAATGAGCCTCTGCAGGTCCTCATGGAAGGCCGTGCGGTCGGCATCAAGCTCGGTGCGGGCAGTGGAAAGCTCCGCACGGGTCCGGGTGTGCTGGGCGGTGGCGGCTTCGATCTGCTCCCCCAGACGGGCCCGCCAGCCGTCCAGACCCTCGCGCTCCTACTGCAGCCGGGCCCACTCCAGCTGGAGCGCTTCCTGGGCGTCGTCCAGGGCCTGGCGCGCCCGACGCAGCACGCGAGGGAGAGGGGCTCCACCCGGCTGGGGCAGGAGCGGCCTACCCAGAACCTCCTCCAGTTCCCCCTCGGCAGGGGGGCGGAGATCCGGGGCTGGCCGTCTGGGCGGCGGGCGACGAAGGCTCCGAGATCCGAGTGTCAGAAGCCGCCCCCGGCGCAGGTCCTTGGGCCACAACGCCTTCCAGCATCGGGCTGCCTGGTGCCTGGGGCTGCGCGTCCGGAGCTGCCCCCTCAGCAGGCACTCGGGGTGCGGTCTCGACCCCCGAGACGCCCCCCGGCGTCGGTCCACCTGGGGCCTGGGGCCGGACAGACGGGGTGGCCCCCGGTGCAGGCCCCTCGGTCGTAGCCCGGGCCCGCGAGGCGTCCCCCGCCGTCGGACCACCAGGGGCGCACTTCTCCGCCGTGGTCGCCCGACCACCAGAACCGCTGGGGGGAGGAACGCCGGCCGGGCGTGTCGGCCTAAACAAAACACACGGCGAAAGGTTGAGAAGCCTGAAAAAGCTAGCCGTGGTACCGCGAAGTGTTCGAAACTAATCTAAAAGACTTACCTCAGAGTAGGCGCCGACCAGCGGCCACGAAGGCCAGAGCCTCACCGCGGCTGCCGTTCCGCGGCCGGCGCTGCCGGTTGCTGCTGTTGCCGCGGGCCTGAGGCCGGCGGTGCCGGGGAGGGCCGCCGCTGCTGGTCCGACGTCGGGGGAGGTGCCCGGCGCTGTGGGTGCCGCTGGTCCGGAGGCGGCGGTGGCACTCGCTCCCCTTGCCCAGAGGAGCTTCCTTCCCCCGAGGTCCGCTGGCGCTTCGGGTCGGGCTCCGAGACAAAGGTCCCGTCGCCGTAGACCAGCCTTCGCCGCGTCTCCTCACCGCCCGCCGGCGGAACAACGGGGGACGCTGCCACCGGCCCCTTGCCCTTGTCAGCAGGAGCAGTGCCTCTGGCACCAGAACCCCCAACCGGGGCGTCGTCGATGTGGACCCCCCGGTTGGGGTCGCCCCCAAGCTGCCGCGCCGTGAGGCCGCCGCCGTCGAGCGTGGGCATCTCTCGGAGCACCGCCGTCCGCAAGGCCTGGTCGCGGCAGAGCGGCACGATGGCGGACGGCAGGCGTAGCTGCTCCGGAGAGAAACTCTCGTCCGTTACGCACCGCACCCATTCCTCCAGCAGGAGCGGCGTCAGATCGTGGTCTTCGCCACGCACCACCCGGCTGCAGTCGTTGGAGCCGGTGTAGCTCCACGCCAGCCTTGGCCGCATCTGCAGGGGGGCGAGCCTCCGCCTGAGGAAATCCGCGAGAACGTGCATTGAGGTCAGCCCGCCGCTGACGAGCTCGGAGATCCTGGCCAGCACGGGGGAGAACTCGGGTGGCAGATCCGTCGAGGCACCCTCCGGGAGGGATGCGTCGGGACTGCTATCAGGGAGAGCCAGCCGGTCGTTCGGCTCCGCCCTGACGATCACCCAGTCGTTGCGCCAGTGCTCCCACTTGGCGCTGGCGAAGGTGGGGAGGTAGGTCGACCTTCCCCCGGACCCCTTCAGCAGGAAGTAGTAGCGGCCGATCTCCGTCGAGCTCCTCCCGGAACACCTCACCGAGAAGAAGTGGCGGAAGAGCGTCACGCAGGGATGAACCCCCACGAACATCTCATAGAGGTGGGCAAAGATTGCCGCATGAAGGATGGAGTGGGGGGTGAGATGCTGGAGCTGCAACCCAAACGCCTCCAGCAGCAGCATGAAGAAGGAGGAGATCGGAATCCCCAGACCACAGTAGAGGTAGGGGACGAAGAGGACGAACTCCCCCGGCTGCAAGTTGCGGTGGGGGAGGGAGCCCGTGCGAACATTGTCGCAACGCTCCGCGTCCGTCCAGCCGAGCAGGCGGCGGACGCGGGTGAGGTTCTCCTCGGTCTCCCGGAAGGATTGGTGGCCCGAACCCATCGCTGAGGAATTTGGCGGTGGGGAAGAGAAGGAGCACGCAGCAGACAAGAAACGAGAGCTCTGCTGCGAGGAAGATGAAGCGCCGCGGCGGATGCGAGGGGTGCAAAGGCAAATGGCAGAAGGATGTGCTCGGCCGATGGTTGAGAACCCTATTTGACGGTTGCCCCCAATCCTCCGCAAGCCGCGGACGTCAAGTGTACGCACCCACGGACCTCCAGGTCTATGACAGCAGGGGCCCGAGGAGGCAGTCATGACAGGCGGGTAGAAGAGCAAGTAAGGCAGGAAGGCGAACCGGCGGCCGCTGGCGGACGCGCATCTCGGCGCGACGCGCGGGGCCCCTGCCTTTTCCGCTTTATGCACGGCTGCCCACGTACCTATCTGCCCCGCCTTAATGGCAGGAGAAGGAGTAGGTGAACCGCCGCACGGTTCCCGACGCGGGCCTACCCCCACGTTCCCCGGGAGATTCCCACGATCGGACGCCCCCAGATCGTGGGGGCCCACGGGGCCACCCAGCGGGGTCGGGTGGACTAGGCCCCCTCCAGGGTTAGGCGAGTCAAAGCCTCGACCAAAAATCAAGTAGTGGGCCCTGCCCAACTACGAGCTTAACAGCTAAACGCCGGTAACCATTCATGGCTCCCGACGGCTTGAGTAGTAAGCGATGATGGGCTCACCTCAGGTTCGAAAAACTCACCAAAGGCGAGCCCAGGGGCCACTGTCGGTACCCAGCTAACCGGGTACCCGCTTACACTAGACAAAGATCACTAAGGAGGGTAAGTACTGCAGTACAAGGAGGGCCTAAGACCGCGTACAGATGGGCCCGGCCTACTCCTTGGAAAAGCTGGGCCGCGCACCCGGCCCACAGGGGAGGCCCCGGACCTCCTTCGAGGACCGAGCCTCCCCCAGCCACGCGAGGAGTCCCTCAGGGGAAGGTGAGGTCCGGACCTCTCGGAGGTCCGGAGCCCATACCTTCGGTGGTCCGGGGCCGCCTCGTGCCCACAGGGCACGGGGAGGTCCGGAGCCAGCGCCCTCGGTGGTCCGGGGCCGCCACGTGCCCACAGAGCACGGGGAGGTCCGGGGCCAGCGCCCTCGGTGGTCCGGGGCCGCCACTTGCCCACAGAGCACGGGGAGGTCCGGGGCTAGCGCCCTCGGTGGTCCGGGGCCGCCGCGTGCCCACAGAGCACGGGGAGGTCCGGAGCCAGCGCCCTCGGTGATCCGGGGCCGCCACATGCCCACAGGGCACGGGAAGGTCTCGCGCTGCCACGTGCCCACAGGGCGCGTGGCGGGGCCTTCAGGCGGGCGCCTCGCCCACCTGCTGCATTTATTGCGGGCAGGTGGGCGTGCCCGATGCCGCTGACACAGCCGCTGTCAGGCGGGCACGCCCCGATGCCGCTGACACCACCAGTGTTAGACGGGCGTGCCCCCGTTGCCCGCCGACGCCGCCGCTGTCGGGCGGGCGTGCGCCCGTAGCACGCTGACACCGCCGCTGTCAGACGGGCGTGCCCCCATCGCCGTTGGCACCGCCGCTGGCAGGCGGCGGCGGCGAAGCAAAGGGGCGCGCCTTACCGAGGCGCGACGGCGATAGCAGGGCACTACAGTTGATTTCCCCGGCTACACTGGGGTCTATATTGAGTAAACAAGTACGCTGTACTCATCATGAGCCGCGCCACGCGCGGCGACCGCGCTCAGCCTAATACTAGGTAGCGGCGCTACAACGCTACTACGAGCGCCCTGTCCTGTCACGCGTGCGCATCGCCTGCCCCTCGGCCTCTGAAGCCTCTCAGCGGGTTTAGCAGCCGATGGGACAGGACGGCGTAAGGCAAGACGGCGCGGCGCCGTATCCAGACGACAGGACGATATGGCGGATCTCCAGGCCATACCAGGTCGCGTCGGTGGTACAGGCGCAAAGCATGGGAGCATTGGGCATCAGGCACAAGATAGAGCTGTAGCATAGAGGAAATGGGCCGGGACCACCTGTCGGGGCCCGGCCACCATGTACATGCCCCACTTGGCTATAAAAGGGGAGGCATACGCGACACACTCTGGACAGTGTCCTCAGACCAGACACAGACTCTGGACAGTCTCCTCAGACCAGACAGACTCAACCCACAAAGCACAAGCACACAATCCTCACTGTCTTCTCCTACAGACAGGAATACAAGAATACACCCACAGTGGACGTAGGGTATTACGCTCCGGCGGCCCGGACCACTCTAAACCCTCTCGTCACCATCGTGCCACCATTGACCAGCTAACAACGATCGCTCCCCCTAATTACTCTTAGTACTTAGGATCTCGGCCGGGTGCATTCCGCCACCCGACCAGGAGCACGTCCGCTCCAACAACATCCGTATAAGAATACCTCTGTTTTATCGAGAAACATCCTGGGAGACTACTCTGTTTTGCAGTTATTGTATTAGGCAATACATGTTTGTTTCCTTATTTATATGCAAAATCTGGATGCAAGTGCCCAAGGACTGTACTTCTTGTATGTTTATACCCGTTTTTGGATTTAGTGAAAGACCTACACATTTGATAATATACGGTGCATGTGCTTTGAGCTCTTCAGACGAAACAATTGTTCTGCATATGCCGGTAAATAGTCACATTTGTTTGCTTATTCTATTACCTGTATTTTGTGCTCTTAGATCAATTGGGTGTGTTGTTGGTGTTTTAGAATATATTTCTATATTAATAGATATTTTTCCTGGCTTTAAAAAACTTGAACCTCTTTGTTGTTGACAAATATAGATGTGAGGGGCAAAAGAAGGGGCAGATATAGGGTGCAGCCTTCATTCCTGAACAATTGAGCAGGTGAGCATATAGCGGTTTCTATGCTCTGCCTCGTGAAAAGCCTTTGCCAAATGCGAATATGAATGCAAATATGAATACTGATTCGAGTGTACCATTGTATTTCCTTTTGCTTGTTCACAAAGAGAAGAGAAGACCTATTTGTTAAAGTGGAAACTTATTTGTTAAAGAGGAAACCTATTTTAACTACTGAGATGCTACGTAAGGATGGTTATACTTTTGGATTTCAGATCTCCTGAAAGTTCAGATATGATGCTTACATGTTTAAATTAGTTCTGCGAAATGCTTGACCTTGCTAGCTTGTCAAGGCTGGGCAAATCATCCAAACATGCCCTATTTTACCATCAGATATTTGTTGTAGCTGCCGCTGTTAAGCACACTAATGGAAACTGATATTATTTGCCTAATGTGCAGGTGGTTACAGTTTATTGTTGAGGTGAACACTGCATAGCCAGGGGCTTGGTTAGCACAGGTACCATGTTAGCCTCTACAGTGTTCAATACATGATTATTTACATTTTATTGCTGGTTTCAAATTCTATGGTGCCAATGGTCAAAAAAATTTGCTTATCTGTCCTAATGTTCTCAGAATTTAATCTCTGTGTGATCCATGGTGGCATTATCTAACTCAGTTTTGGTGTTCGATACTTCGATCTAATATGTGTTTTCCCTTTTATTAGTTTCCAGAGTGAACGCTCCTCAAACCGATTTGCCTCACTCCTCTGTCGCACTTCGTTCTTTTTGCTTTCATATTTTGTGAGGATCAACCAAAACAGTGGGCATGATTGTGCATGTATAGTGAATCTAACTTCCATACTTTGCGATGATCAACCCCCTCTTGTTTTTAGTCATTGATTCTCACCTCTTCACTTTGACCTTATTGTTTAAGGGAAGCGTTGATAATATTGGAACTTGCAAAATTGCTCATAATGTTACATATATACTTGCTAAGGTCCTACTTTGTTTACAGAATAATATCTCTGTTCAGTGGATTCAAATTAGTGACTATGTTGCTACTGCTGTCTAGCTGTGCTATATGTGTTGAATTCACTGATACAAACAATTGTCTCGGTGATGTGATTTTTGATTCTGTATGTTTGCAGGGATAGTGGAGCTCTAAAGTTGGCTGTGTATGTTTGCAATATCGCTCTCTTCTGATTCTTATCACTGGTAAATCACTGAAGACAAGACAAGAAAAGGAATATAAAAGCTGTTTGCTCTGTACAGGTTCGGATCAAATTACAACCCCTTGGTGGGGCTAAAGGTTCCTGCTCCTAAGCAATATCATTTTCAGATAAACAAGTAAATAGGTGTGTTTCACATGCTTCAAGTAGCAGTATATGTATAGTCAGGAAAACATGGGTTGAAGCACGAGAAAAGACACTAATATTAACTTTCCATCGAGATAAACAAATTTAGTTGACGACGAACCATGTTTACTGATGGGCACAAGATTTTTTTTTGCCTAGGTAGGGCAGGTTGGATCAAATCATAACCTCTTGGTTTAGCAAAATGTTCCTGCTCCTAATCAATCTTATTTTCATATAAATAAAAGGTTTGTTTGCAATTACCACACTTTTTCACACGCTTGTATAGTCAGGAAAACAATGGTTAAAGCATCAGAAAAGATACCGGTCTAAACTTTCCATTCTTCTGCAGAATGGACATCAGAGTTCAGACCAAGGCCTTAATGTTCTCTTCTTTTGCATGGATTATTTATTGACTAATTAATTGGTGTATGCAAAATGGTTCAAGATGTGTAGCACGACTGATCCAACTATTGACAAGTGTTGATGCGCTTTTCTCATCTAGCATTTGGAGCAATGCTCAATTGCTTACTACTGCATCATTTCTCCTGCCATTTAGAGCAATGTTCAGGTGCCTACCCTATATCATCTGGCACTGGCCATGTTGGGATGGCGAGGTAAGCTACGATGTGATGCTTCCTACACACTATGGGCCATTCATCAACACGGCCACGCTACTGTAGAAGGAATGGTGAGTCTTTTAGATGATTATAAGCTTATTAACTCTGCGAAGGGGAAGTTGTTGGTGTCTCTTGATCGTAGTTTCATTTCGATTTTCTCATTAAAGCTTTTGGCATTTAGTTTCCTTTGCAGTGAAGTTTGTTTTTTGGCCAGGCGCATCGTTTTTTAATTCTAAAAAAGTTTTGTCGTCCATGTAATCACTAAAATTACTTAAACCATACGTTCGTCTCTTAATCCCAGTGCTTACACATTTTATATATTTATTTACATGTTTGTCAGAGCTTAAATCAGAGTTGGCTCTTTTTCTTTCCCAGCTGAACTGTTTGAATCATATTCTAAGAAAAAACACATTTCTCATCTTTAATGCACATGATGGAACATATTTAAAGATTTGTACAGCGGTAGTGATGATGCAGGCAGCATGTGACCCGTCAGGTTAATGACCATCCTCTTATGTACTATTTCTGTTTGTCATAGCCTGCTGCCATGGCATAGGTGTAGATATCCATATCCTACTGCTTCATTTTTTGCTCCTATAACATCTCTGTCACTTATTGTTTAGGTGCTCGTTGGTTGCTGGCCTTCTATCTTGCTTTTGTTATGTGAAGAAAGCAGCTGCCACCTTTGTCTCATGATGACTGCTTATATAGATGCCTATCTTAGTTGCATTCTTAGCACATACACTTTACCTAATTACTATGGACAATGTTGGGACACGTTGGTTGTGCATATATGTTTTGAACGGCTCAGTTGCTGAACCCTGGTTCTGCATGTATGCTGTACAATTTGATCAGCTCAGTTGCTCAACCTAGATTACTCATTTGTGCTGTAAGAAATGGCTATACGTTTTCTTTTTCCTTTCTGTTTCGATGGAGTCAATCGATCATGTGAACTTATGAACTTTTCATTGTGAATATGAACATACCAATGGATCTGTCTGTACCTAGCTTAGGTCATGCGTCAATTAAAACACATGGTGCTACGCGCGCATGGGCGCGCAGAAAATCACTAGTGTATGATATAGTAAAGAGGGCATCAGGGTTGTCGAGTTCGCAACCTGACCTGATGATAACGATTTCAAAGATGGAAAGGGACCGGAGCCCAAAACTGCATCCATTTCCTATTTGTGCTCGTTCAATTGATGCCACATGTCTCTGCTGAAGTTTCACGACCAATGTTCGCTTGCCTGTTCGAGGCTTCGAGCTCGACCTTTCAATCTTGCTCTTTTGCCAAAAGAGAAAACGATAAGATAGGCCAAGCACTGTATTTTCCACCCTATGAGGAAAGTATTACAGCACATAGAGATTGGAGAAGAATACGCTACAATGGCAAGAGCTGAGCGACGGCAGGAGAGACGCCTGAGCTTCTCGTCCCGTTTGCTCATATTATCCTTTTCTGTGGCGTAACGGGAGCTAGCATGGCGCATTCCCCTTCTCCACACACAATTAAAATAAAAGTCTTTCAGCATTGATATTTCAAAATGAATTATATAGTAACAAAAAATAGAAGAGTTTGAGCATTTTGGATTTTTTTTGAGAATTCCTCCACCCTTTATTGCTCAGTAATATCAAAAGACGTACACACCCGGAGGTGGGGTTACAAGCCACACATGGCGACCAGTTGACAGGTAAATAGAACTTCTAGCTAGCCTATGTGCGTCGACATTCGACCTTCTGCCCTCATGGGCGAAAGCCACCAATGCAAACTCATTGGTTCGTGCTTTAATCTCCTGAACGATGTGTTTGGATAAATGAGAACTGTATTGCCTAATGAGCGTAGCAATGGCCCGTGGCCCTTGTTAATAGGCTGCTTTTCTTACTACTTGGGTTGGGCTGTCTGATCCTATAGCCATTTGCCATTGGGACGGGCGGACTGCAGAAGTATAGGCCCATACGGGGCCATGAAAAAACTGGCGCGTAGACGTCACAAGTTTTTTGTTTCCCCTTGTTTTGACCAAGTCGAAAACAGCGTCATTATATTTTTCGTTGGTGACCATATCCACACTGAGAGGAGGTGCGATAGAGAAATGAGATGATGAATCTTATCTTTTGTCTATATAAAGAGTTACGAAAATATACTCTTTGATAAAGGTGATTGGTGTGAATTGAGAAAGACCGAGAAGAATTTTGATTTATCGTAGATTTATACACATTCTAATCCCTTCAAACCATTTGGACTGTGATGAGCACCGAGCGCAGCCTTATACTAAGGCGCGGTGAGCCGGTGACGGTAGCTAGAGACTGAGAACTCATCGGCTGAGACATGGTGACTTGTGGCCTCGTCATACGCGACCGTATGGTAGTTTCTCCCAAAATTGCAAGTTGTAACTTTATTTATCTGCTGCTCACGGGTTGATCTTCATCTGCGTACTAGCACAAGCTTGAAACAAGAGCAACCATAAGGCTCAAGCCGATCGATTCCACATTTCTACGGACCCAGAAGCCGACCAGCCGTCGTCACAACGCCGGAGTTATTACTCACTGCTCACTCATCGTCCGCTCGCTAGCGGCTGCTAGAGCTTAACATTTACAACGCGAGCGGAGAACTACCACCTAGTACCACACTACTGTACTAGTACTAACCAAACCATGCAAGGATGGTTCACCGGGCGGCGATGTCGCCGCTGCCGTCGACGGACACGCTCTCACCGGAGTAGTCAGCGAAGTGCTCGTCGGCCTTGGACAGCGTGTAGGCTACGTCCACCATGCTGGGGCGCTTGGACGGGTCCTTGTGCAGGCACGCCTTCGCGACGCTCACCACGCTGGCCACGCTTCCCGGCGGGCACGTCTGCTCCGCGAGAGCCGGGTCCATCCACGCCGCCACGCGGGCCTCCAGCCTCTCGTCCCTGCCCCGGAACACCCTGTCCTCCGCGTCCGCCCAGAGCGGCTCGCCGCTCTCGTCCGCGGCCTCGCGCCCGGACACCAGCTCGAGCAGGACGACCCCGTAGGCGAACACGTCCATCTTGGTGGTGACGAGGCCGTCGGCGAGGTACTCGGGCGCGATGTACCCCTGCGTGCCGACGATGTGGGTGGTGACGGCGTTGTGGCCCGTCTTGGCGAGCCCGAAGTTGGCGATCTTGGCGTGCATGCGGGCGTCGAGGAGGACGTTGCTGCTCTTGATGTCCTTGTGCACCACGCGCGGCCAGGTGTGCTCGTGGATGTACTGCAGGCCGTGGGCGAGGTCCAGCGCGATGCGGAGGCGCGCGCGCCAGTCCAGGCGGCGCGCGCGGTCGCGGTCCAGCAGCCACAGGTCCAGCGAGCCGTTCTCCACGTGCTCGTACACGAGGAAGCAGTCGCCCGTCGTCGAGTTGATGCAGAACCCCTCCAGCTTCACCAGGTTGCTGTGGTTCACCTGCGCACCAAATACAGTCACACATGACATGCTGCGGGGATTCAAAATCCTGCTTATTCCTGCCTCATCAACAGAAACAAACTGCTTTGGCAAGTGGCATCCATCCTTTTGATTGCTACAACACGTAGTGGGTTGACGAGTTGGTGATGTACTACTGATGTTGATGCGAAGAAAAATGCAACGATCTAGTCAATGCACCCCAACGCGCCCGCTGTCAGGACAGCAGGCCTAGTTGAAAAACGAGAGCAGTTCAGCGTCATACATCAGCGTGCGAAGACTCATGTAGCGATGGATGTTGCCGTATAGCCGTATAGGTATACGAGGCGTTATTTAGTTGTGCATGTGATCGACAGATCGAGGGCTGGAAGAAAGCCAGCACCAACCAAATGCAATGCACCTGAGTATGTCCTGCCATCCACACGATTCTACGCCCCCTGCCTCTGGTGGCTGAGAAGTGATGACATAGGCTACAGCCTTGACTATGTACTAGACGAGGAGTAAACGCGAGACGAATTTATTAAACCTAATTAATCCATGATTAACGAATAGTTATTATAGCATCACATTAGCTAATCATAGATTAATTAGGCTTAATAAATTCGTCTCGCCGTTTACTTCTAATTAGACTATATTTCATATTTCTAACTAGCGTCTAAACATCAAATATGATAAAGGCTAAAATAAATTTTAGCCAAGATCCAAACACCCCCTGTTGAGATGTGCACACTCTCGGGTCTCTCGGGACCATCCCAGTTCATATGCCATACCCTACACGGATACGTTTACGCCTATATGGTGTACTCCATCAAGCGGTTGGCTGATCTATGGTTGGATGTACTTGTACCCTTCTAAAGCTCGGGCAATGGATTGATGCTGCACTGCCAAGTGCTGGGCCTGCTAAATAGAATAGTCTTAAGGAGTCAAGGTCTCTGATTACTAAGGAGACTACCCTCGCATAGAGACAGATCTAAAATGGATTTGCAAAACCACAGAATCAACAATTTGGCTCATTTTTTTAATCAACGAAGAAAGATATCAATCAACCAGAGAAATGACTCGCTAGTTGATGTCAGTGTCAGTAGCAAGATTCCAAACCAATCATCGATGGTTACAAAGGCACAAACAATGCCACTCTAAAATATGTAAGTGCTAGCTACATCACTACTTGGACTAGTTCTGTTGGCTGTTGTTAGTCCACTTAATTAACCACAGCTATCATGTCGTTTAGAACGGGTAGGATTGTAGAAGTTCGTCCATTTATTTTATTATTTATGAGTGCTCTCTTTTGTTTAGTCTCCTACTTGCAAGTGGATATAAGCACTAGCGTTTTCTAAAACCTTGCTGTCCCAAGAAATTCAAATTCAGTATAATAGTCAAATTAATAAGCAATTGATCGGCATGTCTGATCCACAGTTTGCCTATATTTTACCTTTCCATGGGTTACCTTTTGTAACCGTTGGATGTCATCCAGTGCCCAGGACCCACTCTCTACAACACTCCCACGGCTCTGGTGAAGGTACAATAGACTTCACTCTAAAAAAACCGTGACCAGACTTTGTAATATCGACCGACTATAAAATTTGGTAATCGATGGAACAGCGAGATCCAATTTCTAGTACTATAAATTTTGGTACTCTAGCAATAATCGGTTTCTTTGTTAGTTAGAAACAAATTGGAGTACGCAATTCGAAAGCAACGCTTCAATTCTGAGTTGCGACGGCACTGGAAGGGGATGAGCATGCAACCCATTTGCGGTTGGGGGGAGAAAGAGGCCGTACCTTCTGCAGGATCTTGAGTTCCTCGCAGGCGTCCCACTTCATCTTCTTCACGGCGAACACCTCGCCATCGATGTTGGCCTTGTAGACGCTGCCGTTGATGAGGTGCGCGTCGTCGAATCCCCCCGTGCCGCGCTCCAGCTCCTCCACCTTGAACACCCTGTACTTGTCCAGCCACTCGGATATGTCGCCGACCAGGAACCTCCCCCCTCCGCCGCCCATGCCGCCGGACGAGCTCTTGGCGAACCTACCGGCCTCGCCGCCGTCACCGCCCACGACCGCGTCCCCTCGTGGTCCCTTCGCCTTGAGCCGTCTGCACAAGCAGGCCAGCAGCAGCATCTGCAGCAGCCAGAGCGCGCCGACGACGCCCAGGCCGACGGCCAGCCCGGTGACGACCCCGTCCCGGTCCTTGCTCACCACGGTGGCGTTGGGGGAAGCCGAGGGCGGCGGGGACGCCGGCGTCACGGAGGCGTTGTTCAGGCGCACGATTGGGGGCAGCCAGTGGTCGGGCACCTGGCGGCGGAGAGGCACGAGAATCTCGGCGTACTGCTCCGTCGTGGGGGTCAGCTCGGGCCCGTTGAGGGAGACGAGGGACTGGGCGTCGACGGCGAAGGCGGCGGCGACGGACGCGTAGGTGTCGCCGGGCTGCACGACGTAGGTGACGAGAGCGGTGGCGTTGTCGGCGGCGGCGGGGCACTGGCAGAAGACGGGGAAGGTGACCATGTCGCCGATGGAGAGGTTGGTGGGCACGAGCGTGGGGTTGACGCGCTCCACGGCCTGGTACTGCGTGAGGTTCTGCAGCTTGGTGGTGGAGATGATCCAGTAGGTGTCCCCCGCGGCGATCTGGTACCGCGTGGGCGCGTAGGCGTTGGGCGAGCCGGAGGGGCAGCCGCACTGCAGCGGCACGAGCAGCGGCTGCCCCGCCGCCGGCGCGGCGGTGATGGAGAGGTTGTTGGCGTGCGCGACCATGAAGCGGCTGACGCTGAAGAGGTCCCCCACCGCGGCGAAGTCCAGCGGCACGCCCGCGAAGCCGGCGCGGTAGAGCGCGTACGCCTGGCACGGGTACGTGCGGCTCGCGGAGCAGTTGAACCCCTCGACGGACGCCGGCGCGGCCGCGGTCGTGTTCTGGGACCGCGCCGGCGCGGGGAACGCGCTCATGTGCAGGTACAGCAGCAGCAGCAGCGCGCTCAGCGCCGGCAGCAGCCTCATCGTGGGCTTTCGCTGTGGATTGGGGCGCGGCACGCGCGCACCGGGGGCTGGGTCGGTGTGGGTCTTGGTGGTGGCTAAGCAAAGTTGCGAATGGATGTGGGCTGTGTTGATATATGCGCCAAGCTGCCGCACCCGGCACGGCGGCACCTGAGTGTTCGGCTGTTGTCGCCAGCCAGCGGCGGGCGGAATCGTCAAGCGTGGGCGGCCGCCCGCCGCTTGTGCTCGTCGGGATCCTTGCCGGGCCGGGGGGTTTGACGCTTGACTCGCGCGGGATGTGGGAGCCGGTGGGGGACCGTGATATTTTTTCAGTTCTGTAGACGGGGGGCGCATGGAATTCTTCATTTCCTCCCACTCCGGTCGCGATCGTGGACCTTCTTCCAAACTGCGCTTGGACTAGCAACAGGTTGGGGGATGAAATTTTCCTTGTATCATGCCGGTTGCCACCAACCGCCTACCGGGTGGGCTACTAGAGTCATGGATCAGGACCTGGACTGGAGAAGTGCTCCTTGGTCCGTTTGCCGTTGGCGAGAATAAGGAATAGGAACGAGTGTTCCGTCCAGCTTCAGGCTATTTGGTAGTGTGCGATTGGAGTGTTTGAAGGGAATAGGGTGTGTCTAATAATTATACAATAGATCAAAATCCTCAATCTCTTCCACTATATTTCAATCTCCCCCAATGCAAAAATACCCAAACTAAATTGGCCTAATATTGTGTCTTTCTCTCTGGTGAAATCTCATCGCGTTGTGATTTGACCGGTGCTGCTAGTGTTTGAGGGCGACACCGGTGTGACCGCGTCACCGTGTCCGCATCACGCATTCACGCTACCGTGAGAGAGGGAGCTGGCACTATGACATTTGACATAAGTACTCCTATTATTTTGAAGGGAATATTTTTTTTTTTTACGCAGAGGGGAAACACCACGACGCCTTCATTTTGCTAACTAAATTAAGACGGTTTTCTCCTCATCGGTTTCAAGTCTCAACTTCTGAAACGGAAGTACTGGAAAAACCATTCTCCAGCTGTTCCGACTCAATTTGATCAGTTCTCTTTCAAGAATCAGATTTGATTTTGCATTTTCACCAAAAAAAAAAAATCCGGAATTCCAACTGCTGCCAAAGGCTGTGTTAAGTGACCAGTAGGGTAATCGGATTTCAACTACAAATTTGAAGCACAAAACCAGGCATACCAGGAGAGAAAAAAAAATCCACAACCAGGTCAAACAATGGCAGTACATTCTATGAAATGGAATTCTCCTTGCCACAGCATCAATAGGCAGATAGACCGAATACAAAGAACAGCCACCATATAAATATAGAGCATGCAGATAATACTTCAGTCTTGTAGAGTAGCTAATACAGTTCAACCATGGATCACTAAGACATAAGAAAACATCATGCAACGTTTAAGAGTGCATACTTAAACCTAAGATGGGTCGATTACACATCATCAGTAGGGAATATCCAAGTTGAACACCATTTACCACCACGATGTTGTGGCACAACTGCAGTCTCTGGTAACAAAGGTGTGATTTTCCCATTTCTAATGTTGTACACACCAGATTCACGAAGCGGATCACAAATAGGATCAAAAGCCAGGTCCAAAGAAAGATAGTCACACATGAAATATATGCAGTCCTTTTGAATTCCATTGCACTCACCAGCGGGGAAAGACTTGGAGCAATGCTTCCCAATAAAGAGCGCTTGATCACCCAACTCAAAGACACATCTCCATTGCCCAGGCTTGGTGCTCAAATCTGCCTCAAAGACCTCAAATGCCACAGTACGCTCATGTTCCAAGGGATATCGGCTTGTCGGATCAGCCCACCCAATCTTTCGTTCTACCATCAACAATTTGCCACAACATTCAACTAGATATGTCTTAACAACGCATGAGCTAGGCAAGGGTTGGGGCAGGATACGTTTGACAAGAGGGTGGTTAGTTATGCATTTGACGACTGATGTCTTTGGTTTCCTATCAAGGCCACAAATAATCTAAAATGTTGTCAGGAGCTCACCACCACCAAAAACACCATACAACTTTCCGCTAAAGAAAGCAATATCATCAAGGGGGTAACACGGTAGACGGTGGCTCTCTAAGGACAAGTTGACTGCAAATGGTGGCTGGCAAATATGAACTCTCGAACCACCCAACATCAGCGCAGCATGGGCACCTGGCGATGATTCCAAGGGTGACGGCACCACCCCTTATACTCCAGCTTACGGAAACTTTTATATATGGATCTTGCATTGAACCACCTTTTGACTAGCTTAGAAAGGTCCAATGCGGCCTTGGAGAAAGGGTTCATCAGTGAGCACCGACCATCACTATGCACAAAGAAGAGCCAACTTTCACTCGAACCACCGCAGAAGGCATTATCCGATGCCGGCATTCTGATAATTTTACCATCTGGGATGCTCAGGAAGGTCCCGTCAAGGAGGGCGAGCCATGGAGGCGGAGGTGGCAAGGGCTGTAACCGAGCGTTGGAGCACCATGAGTGGCACACTGCTTTTAGCCGAACACGATCAATTAGGGAGGGAAGCCGCATGAGGACAAGCCCCAAAAGCTCTGGCAGGAGGTCAGACCAAGAGGAAGACCGTGCCTCCTTCATTGTGCGAATTGCAAGCCTAACAAAAAAAAAAAAAGAGAGAGAGAGAGACAGCAGGGCTCAAAGCTAACAAGTAGCAGACTTAAACAATGTGTAACTACCATGAGCAGTGAAATCAAACATCATATATTATACGGAGTATAGAGCAAGGCAAAAGGCAGGTTAGGTAGCAGAATGACAAGCTCTGGGTCTTGCAAATTCCAATCGAAGCCCCTTATTTCCTCGTCCGGGGAATTACGGCGCTGGATTTTCTGCTGTTTCGTGCAGAACTTGCAAAATCCCTAAGCTCCAAACAAGGCAATGCGTGACGGGAACAATCCGGACTCTTCGCAATTGTAACTATGCACAACGATCAGAAATAATACGCACCCATCAACCAAATCCTGAAACATCTCTAGACCATACCGGACTAATCATATAACAACTCAGAGAGACATAGATCTGGTTAATGTTGCAGTATGCCCGAAGAATGGAGAAAGTTGAGTGGGAAGCTTACTTCGCGGAGGCAGGGAACAAACGCCCCACGGAGACCAAGCGACCGGCGCACACGCCCGGTTGCCGTCGCGAACCGCCGTCGGCAGTGGCCCAGCAGCGCGCGATCCGTGGAGAGTGCAGCAGTTGCGGGATCCTGTAATGGTGGTGGCGCTTTACATTTCCACAGACGCGCAGCAGGGAGCCGCGGGAGGGGGCTGTCTAGTTCGCTTGTACATCTTCCAATAGCGACCCATTAAAAACACTACCAGGCCCCCAGATACATTATGCGGCCCAAAGTCAGGGCTTCTTCCTCCGCGCCGAACAGAAACAACGAAGAGCCAGGCCCAGTCGCCCAGATACCGAGAGCGAAGAGGTTAATAAACAAACTTTGAGCCCATCAACCATCATCACGTGGGCATGGTAGTACTAGTAATTTCTTGCGATTTTTTTTTTCAATTTGATCCCTCAAAAAGGATTTTGCAAAAATGAATCTTTCTCAAAAAATTTTGTACTGCGTGACCCTTTTTCAGCACCACAGGAGCTGCCATGTAGGAGGGTGCAGGAGTGATCTGCCGCATTCATTTTCCATGTCAAAATCTTGCAGCACCATCGTTCATGGCGCCACAACACTAATTTGCAGCGCCACATCGATTGGCGCCACAAACTTTTCGTCTTCAAAATTCATATCGCTTTTATACAATATTGGATTAAGATGATCTTTATTGAAAATTGTAGTGCTCGACAATATCTACGACTTTTCAGTTTTGATTTTTTCCATTTGAAGTCGTCTAGATACTCTGATATTTTTCCCTAGGATAGAACGCGCAGAGCATAGTTTAAAATAAAATAAATTATTGGAGCATCTAAATGACCTTAAATGTTGCTGCAATTTAGACCAAGACGAGCAGATCGTCTATATAGTCGTCTATATATAGTACGATCTGCTGGACTCAGCCTAAGAGCCAATGGTGGTGTTATATACTTTAAAAAGATACAGTACTATATGCTCCCTCCATTCCGAATTGTAAAAGGTTATAGATTTCGGATAGAAATATTCCATCTATTGCTCTATTGGGCTTAATATGTGTCCTTTAACGGTATCTATATAAACATGGATGAAAAAAAAGGGACAAAACTCTTTACAATTTGGAAAGAAGAGAGTATAAAACAATAAGTCAATTGCCACGCCGTGGGCTCGTGAACCTCGTGCTCCGATTTCATTTATGGACGATATTGTGTGAATGGGTCGTCTAATGCTTCTGCACTTAGGATCCACCTGGGACTTGCACTGGATTTTGATGAATGATGACGACGCGGCTCTTCATTTGGATGGAGCTTGTCCAGATAACACTACATATATTAGCTGGGTATATACAGTAGAGATTAGTTTGCTTTGCGCGCGAGAATAAGACCGCAGTCGTATAAACGGTTGTATGCAGTATAAAACGACGATGTACCTACACTGTTCGCAGAGAGTGAGATAGTTGAAACAGTGAATAAAAAAATATAATAGATGATATGCTGAAATCAATCTAACATCGTTAAGGCATCAACAGGATTGAGAAAGTTACCAGTGGATTCTGCAGACCGACTAGGGTAGGAATGCGATCTATGAGTCACTGAAGACCCCCCATGGATCAGGTCACTTGCATCGTGCTGCGTCACGGCGACGCCACCTCCATGCTTTATGGCAAGTTGCTACCGCTTGGCCCACGCGCAGCAAGCAAGCAAGCGCTGCGCTGGAGTAGTACAAGCAAACGGCAAAAGGGCGAAAACCGAAAGGCCACCCACCCATTTCGAAGCTCAGTTCTCCGGTCTCCTCTCCTCGGTCCTCCGCACTCCGCAGAGGCAGTGCAGGCCAAGCCGCAAAGCTTCGCACGCTCTGCTGCTGCGCCGGCCCGGCCACCGTGCTGTGCACCACCCATCCCGCCATCCGCCCAATTCCGATCCATCGGCGGTCCAGTCATGCATCAGGCCGCCGCCACCATGAATGTACCAAATAATGCGATAAACATCGAATACGAGATACAATTTTTACGTGGAAAACTTTGCGGGAAAAAACCACGGACGCCAGTCGCCAAACTTCACTATATCAGAAAGTGTTTACAGAGCGTGAGGGATTATAATGAGGCGTCACCTCTCCCCGACAGCTTACAAGATGTATATTTAGGGTAGAACACGTGACCTACTTGGGCCACGACATAACTGGGCCAAGATGTCCATAAAACCCAATAAAAATTTGGATCAACATCCAACAAACTCCACCTTGAGACAAATTCCATCTCGTAACAATGAAGAATCATCAATAATCTTTTTTCAATAATAAATTTCAACAGCGCCAAAAGTCATTAGGACTTAAACTTTAACACCAATTAAACTTGAGCACGGCTCAAACTTAGATGTAGGAACATGCTTTGTCATCATATCAGCAGAATTATCGTGAATGCTTATCTTGCATACCTTAATGCCACCTTCAGCAATAACACGTTGAATAAAATGATATCTCACATCAATGTGCTTTGTTTTTCAATGAAACATTTGATCTTTTGTGAGATAAATAGCACTTTGACTATCACAATATATAGTAACGCAAGAACAATTAACCCCGCAAAGTTCAGAGTATAAACCTCTCAACCAAATAGCTTCTTTTCGAGCTTCAGAAATAGTCATATATTCAGGTTCAGTAGTAGACAAAGCAACAGTAGCTTGCAGGCAAACTTTCCAACTAACAGCACAACCACCAACGGTGAACACATAATCCGTGAGAGACCTCCTTTTATCCAAATCTCCAGCATGATCAGAATCAATCTAACCAACAAATCTATCTCTAGATTTACCAAACTGCAAACAAACACTAGAAGTACCACGCAGATATCTGAAAATCCATTGAACAGCCCTCCAATGCTCCTTACTAGGATTAGCCATGTATCTACTGACAACACTCAATGCATAGGATAAATCAGGACGGGAGCATGCCATGGCATACATAAGAGAACCAACTGCACTGGAATATGAAACTCTAGACATGTATTCAATATCATCATCTGACAGTAGACATAAATCTGAAGATAATCTGAAATGTGCAGCTAAAGGAGTACTCACTGGTTTTGCATCATGCATATTAAAATGACGAAGAACCTTTTCAATATAACCTCGCCGACTGAGGTATAATAGACCAAATTTTCTATCTCTGATTATTTCCATACCAAGAATTTTTTTAGCTGCACCCAAGTCCTTTATCTCAAATTTATTTAATTGTGCTTTCAACTTAGCTATTTCTGATTTTTCTTTAGCAGCAATCAACATATCATCAACATATAGAAGCAAATAAATAGCTGAACCATTAACAGTCTTAAAATAAACACAACTATTATAATCAGACCTGTTTAAAACCATTAGAGAGCATAAACGAGTCAAATCTCTTATATCATTGTCTAAGAGATTGCTTCTATGGCGGAACCGACCAGCTTAATCTAGTTTAAACACAAAACACGAGTTTGCGCCTAAACCGGATTAAGCCCGGTAGTCCGTCAGGTCCTAAAAAGGCCCTCACTGAGCCAAAACAGGATCGATATACACCAAGTGACCCTTAAGAGTCTTGGATTATTTCAATGCAAGGAGTTTTATTAATATACTTTAATAAAACAAACAAATAAACAAGACTTTTTATAAATTATAAAACAAAAGCGTAAAAACTTACAGCGGAAACAAGATCCAAGAGATGGAATCCTGCCATATTACATGAAATCAACATCGAGCCTACTGATGTCATTTCACATTAAACATCTTTAAAAAGAGAACTTCAACATCTAGCTTCTTTATTTCTTCAACTTTAAGAGGTAGAAGAAGACTGCCAGAAGGACACCTAACTTCGATGTCTTCTCGAAGGAGAAAGATAAGCTAGAAACTTCATACATGAAAAAGAGTTAAAACTACAACCCTGAGTACTAATTACTCAGCAAGGCTTATCCGACCACTGGGTCTAAACCCAACTTTCTAACCTAAGGCTGATTTGGTTAGGTCAACTCACACTGCAGCTGCCTATAAGTAGATCCTTAGCTTTTAAGTGTCATCATTGTTTTAGTTTAACCTATTTATGCTATGTTATACCTATTCTATTATCAGGCAAGGCAAACACTTTGTAAAATCATTCTTTAACAAAAGTATTATTCTTCTTAACTACGTGTTGGTGACGATTCAGCTCTTACACCTGGTAAGCCCAGCGATTCGAATCGATTTTATACTCCCGGGAATAGTACCCAATCACCAGTCATATGCATGTACGATGACCTTACATATGACAACCCAACATTCCCGTTGCCTAATCGGAACTGCCCTCACTGAACCCGGGTGTACAGTCACTTCGACACCCGCCTGTCTCCCACCATCCAGTTGGTCTCACCACAGTTCCGAATCTTAGGTACAAAGAATGAAAGGTTTATCGGAGCCCGTGACGAGGACGACAAGTGAAAGAGGCGCGTTCGAAAACCAAAAACATGGCCAACATCGGCACGGCCTTATGCGACATAGGCAGGAATACAAACCACCATTTTGAAATACCAAACCATTCCTGCCCAATGTCTCCAATTAATTAATTCAGGAAAACTTGTCTTGGATTCCTCTCAAAGTAACATATTCTATCTTGGATTCCTTTTAAAGTAAACGTGACCTATCAAAAGTCTAATTAAGCATTTATTCTAATACGTATAGGATATAATATGCTTGAATTCGGAAATTATATGCACTAGGGTTTCAATCAACGCCTAACTCTAATGCACAAACATAACCCGTATTTAATTTAAATGACTCAAAATAAAATAGGTAAATGCACCGGGGCTTGCCTGGATTACTCCAAGGGTTGAGGCACAGAAAGTTAGTATCTTGATTAGTAATGCTCCTCCTGGTACTGTTGTCGCATTGTAGAACTTGACTTTTGGACTTCTTGTTGATTTCTTTTATTGGCGATCTATTCGATTTATCGTATCTAAATGCATGATATGAATAATGCATAAGTATGAGGATGATCAACCTGTATTAAAAAGAATTATAAATGTTCCTAAAAAGAAAAGGTGGGGTACTAAATTCAAGATTCAGGCCTTTTTCTAAATTTACATAATTTTTCTAGGGTTGAAATAATATTTTAGGATTTTAAAAACAATTCTTTGAAATTCTTAGTATTTTTAAAAGCTTAAAAGAAATTATAAAAATTAATTAGGTATTTTTAATAATAAAACAATTTCATAAAGTTTTAGAATAAATTTTCTTAAAGTTTAGAATGAATTATAGAAATTAAAAAGTATTACCCCTTTCTCTCAATGGATTTGGAAATCTCGAATCATTCGGAAGCAGGCCGGGCCCGACGGGCGGGCATCTCCCGCAACGCACACACGTACCTGCGCGTGGTTATAGACCACGCATACACCTACGGACTAAAGTAAGTCAGATCTAAATTTTTTTTAAATAATAAAGTAAACATTTATTTATTTATATTAAATAACATAAAACTTAATTATTTTAAAACTAAATTGTAAAATCCTTTCTAATTTATAGTAATTTGAAATAAGGAAATTAAAATTTAGAAAATCAGGGTTTTAAAAAAAATCTAAGGCCCATAAAAGTTCATTCAATTAAAGTTCTATTTGGCTCCTCAAATTTACCTTTTTAATCTAATCTCCCTCTCTCAAATTTCAGCTTGGCCCAACTTGAAATCGGGTCGGCCCTTTTTGCTTTTCTGATCTTTTTTTAGCCCAAACGGTTATTCGGCCTCTCTTATTTCTGTCTTTCCGGCTCGCTCAACGCGCATGCTTCTCTTCTTTTCTCCGGCCCAACTGGCCATATGGCCCAACAGGGCTCGCCCTGGGGCACGGCCCAAGCCAAAGCCGCGTCAGGGGCGTGAGGTGTAGAGCGCTCAGGCGACTCGGAGAACTACCGCCGTCAAAGCAGTGCCGGAGCTCGCCGGAACGGGCACCTCCGGTGGCCGTTCGTGGATCCGAGAGCTCGGGGGAAAAGGAGGAGGGCGATACGAATCCTTCTGTGTGGTTTTGAGTAGGGGAAGAGGCGTGGAGGCGGGGCATCTACGGTTGCCGGCGGACATGGCCGCGGAAGCTTGCAGTGAGCCTTGCTCAGTAGCGGAAGGTAGAAATTACGAGGGAGAAATGATAAAGCTGGGCGGTGTGGTGCTCGGAGTCAAAGGAATTGAACCGACATAGACCCAGTGCTAGGAATCGCTACGGACGACTTACATGCGAGCAATAACAGAGCCATGGTGGATGCTTGAATGCGGGGGTGGCGGATAGGAGAAAAAGGCAGTGGTGGTTGATGTTTCGGGTTGATGCCGGCCGAGGAGAAGCTCGGCAGAAGCTTTAAAGGATGGGGAAGACGGTGGAACGGCGACGGGATGAGGACTGCGGGGATGGCGGTGGCGCTAGCTCCTGCGGGCGCGACGAAGAAGACTGACGGGCGGAGCACGCGCGTCTGTGGGCTGGGCCTAGATGGCGCCCGGGCCAAGTCGCCAGCGGCCGACCCACGGTTTTGGCCAGGCCGAGCGCGCAAGGCGCGTGGCGCTCGCGGGCCAAGAAAGCTGGGGCTGAGCCGTGGTTTTGGGCCACCGGTTTCTTCCCCATTCTCTTTTTTTTAATCTTTTTAACTCTTTCACAATTAACCCATTTTGTAAACAAAATTACATCAAGGTCCAAATACAAAAGTGAAAGGGTGTATTTTAAACTATCACCTTGCACTTTTGCCTTTGGATAAAACAATTTTGAAAGGATTTAAATTCATATTAGATTAAAATTTATTTTTAAAAATATAAATTTTCAAAATCTTGAATTATGCATAAGATAATATGTTTAAATACACTTAGAAAAATTGAGGTATCACAGCTTCAATGCATAAAGATATTTCTTAATATTTGAAAATAAGGTTTTCCTTTCCAGGAACAACAAAACATTCGGGTTATTCCATATAAATATATTCATCTAACTCCCAATGCAATAATGCAGTTTTAACATCTAATTGCTCAAGTTCATAATCATGCATAGCAACAATACTGAGCAACATGCGAATAGAACAATGCTTCACAACTGGAAAAAGACATCATTAAAATCAATACCTGCAATCTGGCTATAGCCTTTTGCAACCAACCTCGCTTTATACCTTGCAGGCTCACTTGGAGAGATACCTTTCTTCCGTTTGAAAATCCATTTACAATGGACATGTTTTTTATCCTTAGGCAATTTTATTAAATCCCAAGTACCATTCTTTTCAAGTGACTCCATCTCATCTTGCATAGCGGTCACCCAATTATTGCAATCAGCAGAAGTAATAGCCTCAGAATAATTAGAAGTTTCTGCATTACCTTCAATCTATTCTGCAACACTCAAAGCAAAAGCAATATTGCATTCTTCAATTAATCTTCTAACTGGTTTACGAGACCTGATGGCCTTACCAGCTCCAACAGAATATTGTGGATGCTGCACAATTGGAGAAGAATGCTCAACAGAAGATGAATCATCAACAATTGCTGAATTATCAGTAACTTGTGCATCTTGGACAGCATTATTATCATTCTCTAGTGTATTATCAACATCAATAAAATGCTTCCACCTGCACACTTGTTTTCTGATGTCTCTCAATAGAAGCATCACTAGGCAGGTTGTCACACAACATAACAGTTTTTCATTAAAAATAACATTCCTATTAAGCACAACCTTTTGAGTTTGTGGATTCCACAATTTATAACCTTTAACACCAGATTGGTAACCAAGAAAGATGCACTTAATAGTTCTAGACTCTAATTTACCATTATCAATGTGAGCATAGGCAGTACAACCAAAAACTCTCAATTGTGAATAATCAGCCGTAGAACCAGACCATACCTCAATTGGAGTTTTCTTATCAACAGGAATAGAAGGTGAACGATTAATAAGATAACAAGTAGTGGAAGCAGCTTCAGCCCAGAAACGCTTATTCAAGCCAGCATTAGACAACATGCTAACAGGTTCTGGAGATAATTGTTCTGTCCATACGCTCAGCTACACCATTATGTTGAGGTGTATGAGGAATAGTATCAGGTGTATGAGGTGTTGAGGTGTCCATGAGACTTGCAATAGGCTTTAAATTCATTAGAACAGAATTCCATCCCATTATCAGTACGGAGAATTTTAACCTTCTTCTCAGTTTGATTTTCAATCATAACCTTCCACTGTTTAAAAGGAGAAAATGCTTCTGATTTATCTTTCAAGAAATAAGGCCATACCTTTCTAGAATAATCATCAATGATTGTTAACATATAACGAAAACCACCATAAGAAGGCTTGTGAGACGGTCCCCATAAATCAGAATGCACATAATCAAGAATACCTTTACTTGTATGGGTTGAGGCATTGAATTTCACTCTCTTGTATTTGCCAAACATACAATGCTCACAAAATTTTAATTTACTGACGCTATGTCCATCAAGAAGTCCTCTCTTGCTCAAAACTTGTAAACCAAGCTCACTCATATGCCCAAGACGCATATGCTAAAGATTAGTAGCATCAGAATTAGATAATGAATCAGAAATTACAGCGGCATCACCTGTAATTGTAGTACCACAAAGACGGTACAAATTTACAGATTTCAAATCAGCTTTCATAACAATAAAAGAACCTTTAAACACCTTTAGAACTCCATCTCCATCAGAGTATTTATACCATTTGCCATCAAGAGTACTCAAAGAAATAAGATTTTTAGTCATATCTGGAATGTGACTGACATCTGTCAAAGTTCTGATAATGCCATCATACATCTTAATTTGAATAGATCCAATTTCAACAATTTGACATGGTCTATCATCACACATTCTAACAGAACCACCAGATTTAATATAATCATAAGTGATAAACCAATCTTTATTAATGCATATATGAAAGGAAGCACCAGAATCAAGAATCCATTCATCACCATTATTAGCATATCCAGCAAAAGCAACGAGAGTATCGCCATTAGAATTATCTGAACTAGAAGCAGCAACAGAAGCTTTACCTTCGTCATTGGATTTACTTTTCTCTCTATATGTGCCAGTCCTTTTTTTTTCAATTTATAGCAATCGGCAATAACATGATTATCCTTTTTGCAATAATAGCAAAATTTATTACCTCTACATCTAGATTTTGAACGACCACGTTGGCCATTAGAACTTTTACCTCTGTGGCCATTATTTGATTTCTTCTCTTAACGACTACGAGCAGCCAAAGCTTCACCATTGGAAGTAGAATCATCAGAAGATACCATCTGTTTCATCTTTTCCTTGGCTTGCAAGGCCTCACAAACATCATTCAACGTGAGAGTATCATGACTATATAATATGGTATCTCTGAAATTTGCAAATGAACCAGACAGAGAACACAAAAGAATAAGACCGAGATCCTCATCTTCATATTTTACCTCCATAGCCTGAAGGTCAGAAACGATCTCCTTGAATGTCGTCAGGTGATTTGGCACAGAACCACCTTCTTGCAACTTGTGCAAAAATAATTTCATCTTTAAATGCATTTTACTAGGTAAGATTTTTTGGCATACAGATCAACTCCAGCTTAAGCCATAGAGCAGCAGCGGTTTTCTCCTATAAAACCTCTTGCAAAATATTATTAGATAAATGAAGATGAATTTGTGATAAGGTCTTACGATTTCTTCTCTTTTCTTCATCAGGACCAAAGTGTTTGAATCCTTATTTCCAAATTTTTCAAGAGCATCGTCTAGATCAGCTTGTGACAAAACTGCACGCATCTTAACTTTCCGCAACGAAAATCTTATATCATGATCTAGCAGTGGAATATCATACTTCATGGAACCCATTAGAATAAAATAACCAGAAGAACAAAAAACAAATAATAGCTGAGAATAAATTTCTGTGTGCAACTTTGCTTGGTGCACCTAGCAAAAAAATCAGCGAAGAACCCTCCTGGTAGTCTTACTATGTGCGGTTAGCAAAGAACCCCAAATCAGGTTTCTCTCTCCGCTAGATGGAAACGGGTAGTACCTTTACTCCCTCGGTCTGCGTGCGCAACAGTGCCAACGCAACAGTAGCAGCGCATTCTTACTGCGCGTGCACGTACAGCGGCGGCCGCAAGGATATTTTTTCACCGTACGCGTAGCGAACAGCAGCAGATCGATGAAGCCGATAGGACTGAACACCAGGATGACGTCCGGAGCACACGGAATCAATTCCGTCTAAAACTCGATCTGCAATAGAGGAAGCGGCGAACGACGCGAACCAGGTGCCACGAATCAGCGAATGCGACGAACACAGTAGCTGATCTGGTTCCGCCGGCGGCGGCGGCGGAAACACAGGGCTGAAACCCTAATTTTTTTAATCTTCTTAACCAGCTCTGATATCATTTGTTAGCAAATAATTAGATAAACAAGATCGAACACGAGACACGATTTTTACTGTGAAAAACCTTTGCGGAAAAAAACCACGGGCATCGGCCGGCAAACTTCACTATATCATAAAGTGTTTACAAAACGTGAGGGATTACAATGAGACGTCACCTATCCCCGACGGCTTACAAGATATATATATAGAGTGAAACACGTGACCTACTTAGATCACAACATAACTGGACCAAAACGTCACTAAAACCCAACAAAAATTCGGATCAACATCCAACTGTGTGCACCACCAGTCCACCATCAGCTACCGGAGTTGATTGGGTGCGCTTCCTATTTGTGGCCTTTTAATTGGCACACAGTACTCCTACAGTCCTAGACCTACACTGTCTGCGCGCAACGTGCTGATGAAGGAGACGAGAGCTGATAATGTAAACATAAGTGCAAGTTGCAGCTAGTTGGTTGTTACATTACGTGAAACGACCATTAGATTGCTGCCAGACTGACAGCGAAAGCATTGTTGAAATGCCAAGCTAGCTCTAGGAGCGCAGCTGATGATCGAGTGATCTATCCATCAACTGGAAAAGCCTACTCGAGCGATCCATTGCTTAGCTTTATTTTCCCTTATTTTTTTTCTTACGCTTTATGTCATTTTCCTGGCGATCGGCTTGCGGGCAGTAACGGCACGATATCAGGAAAAAAAATGAACAGGGGTCGATCACATGGCATTTGATTAGGATGTACGTAGTACGTGCGAGATTATCGTCTGTGAACGCGAAGAGAGAGCGAAAGGGCAGCATGGCTCATCGGTTGGCTCGCCATTAACTGGGCTGCCAAACTTTTTATGCAAAAACAAATTTGCTGGTTGCATGATTGCTACAAAAACTAAGCATTCATTATATCGCGAAAAAAATGACAGGACATGGTGTGCACATGATATATGTGCACGAACAATACGTGCATCTCGGACTCTCGTTGCCAATAGAAAACGAATTAACGGTACACAGCCTTGCAAATTACAATCGTCTCATAGTTTGTCAGTTTCTGTTCTGAATAAATTTGATGCACGACGAAATTAAAGATCAAGACAACAGCATCGATCACCGGTCGTCAGGTTAATCTCGTACTAGAACGTTTTTGTCCGGGCGCGCGAGAGGTAGACAGGTAGCAGTAGGACACGCTCCCAATCACAATAGATTAGCCTAATCTCACACGTATGCTCTCGGCCCAATCGTGCGATTATATTATACTGTATTTGTTCTTGGACGCATAATTAATTTGCAGCCACGAATCGCGAGTGAGTTAAACTAGTAGCAGAGCACTGTGGTGCCGGCGGCTGTCACCTGTCAGTGCGGTGCCGTCTCTCGGCATTTGGCAACAGCTGTGGAGAGACTGAAAGTCACGCGCGCGCGACCGATCGATTGACCGGCAATCCATTCATTGGCTTGCGCTGCTGCTGAATGAAGCGCCGAGTGCTGGCTGCTCCTGCTTCGTCGTGGGCGTCTTTTTCGGTACCAAATCCTTGCTACTCTACTTTCCTGTCCTGCCGCCTCGGCCCGTTATTCTGTTTTACTATTTCAACTATCTATTTTTTTATATACAATATCATAAAACTACAGTAGATAGAGAAAAAAAGACAGAGGATGCACAGCCGGTTGATGTGATCTACAAACTACCTACTAGCTTGTACACTCACTCTAGAAATAGGAGGCGTTCAATCACAAAGGAACGGCAGAATAAAGGATTAATTGGATGAAAGCCATTACAACTCTCGCGGTTTTGAAAAATACAGTTATAATTTAGAGAAATAGCGAGCAGACAATTACTAATTTTTTCGAAATTTGAGATACGCCATTGCGTACACTTTCTAGACGAAATTGCCCTCGTCTTCTACCTTGTGCTGAGAACTAGTCGCCCATCCTGACCACTGCCCACCGCGTGTGTCGCCGCCGCTTGCCGCCTGCGCGAGTGCTGGACCTACAGCCGTGCGTGCACGAGTCGCCCGCCGTGTGCGTCACCACCGGCCGCGCGCTGAACACTGCCGGCCACCACTGCATCTATGCCTCCGTGTGTGCCGCCACCTGCAGGCGCTGGACGCCGCCGTCGCTAGCAAGGGCCCGAGGCCATCCGCTGCGGCCGACCCACGCAGCCACGGAGGCATAGATGCAGTGGACCCAAGCCCCGCGCTGCAGCCGCATTCGCGTCGCGCTCGCGAGGACGCTACGGCAGCCGCGCTCGCCAAACCGCGCGCACAGCTGTGTCCGCGCCGAGCAAGCGAGGCCGGAGCTGCCGCTACGGCCGAGTCGCGCTGGAGCTGCGTCCGCGTCGCGCGCCGCAGCTGCGGCCGAGCCGTGCGCCGCAGCTATGGCCCAGCGACGCTCGCAAGGCTGCGCGCCGCAGCGGTGGCCCAGCGACGCTCGTGAGGCCGCGCGCTGCATGCCGTGGTCGCCTGCGCCACGCTGCGGCCGAGCCGTGCTCGCCGAGGTCCCCTGCGCCGTGCTCGCGAGGCCGCGCGCTGCCGCTCCTACCGCGCCGTGCTCTCAGAGGTCGCCTGCCCCGCCGCTGCGTCCGCTGAGGCCATGAGCAGAGCTCCACGCGTGGGGCTCGTGGGTGCAAGGGGAGATTGGGGAAGAAGATGTCCTGGCGGCGACGCACAGGAGGTGGCCAAGGGAGAAGAGAGGAAGATGAGGGCAATTTGGTCCGTAATGGGTTTGAAATGATATATCTCAAATTTCGCCGAAATTGTAATGGTCTGCTTGCTATTTTTCAAATTGTAATGGCGTTTCTCAAAACCGCAGAAGTTGTATCGCACCTAGTTCAGGAGGGCAGTAGCGTCGAAGTCTGAATGCACCGCCACGAGTTTGTTTACCACGGAGTACTGCTCTCTTTTTGGAGTCGAGTTTCAGTTTTTTTTTCCTTTATAAAATGCACTGAGGTCACTGCCCTGCCTGTTATAATTGAGTTTTGATTTCTTTTTGGTAACGGCTTCACATTTCAAAGTATAACTAGGTGATACCCCGCGCTTTGCTGCGGGATATTGTGTGTATAAATAGTTCTTGTACAAATATGTGAAAATAAGGAGAAATCATAGAGGGAAATTTTGTAGATCTAATAGCAAACACTAAAGTAAATTTATGATCTCTGATTTCAAATAAACATTATGCATGTATTTTATATATTGCAAATACAATTTATTGGTAATATATGTTACCAAGCTTGCAACATTGATTTTCTATAGAATAATGTATCGTGATGCTAATATGTCCAATAATGAAATAATAAATTGGGTCAACCACCTGCAAACTGGTATAGGTAACTGGTTAGAACTTATTGTGCGCACAAATGAAAGAATGAAGCCCACTATATCACAAACCATATAGAACATAGAACAAACTCTAATACCCTTGCCTGACAATTTGACCCCTTCTTTTATCAATTTGATGGGCATGCATGCCAATAGGTACGCCAAGAGTGCTTGTAGATAATCAAGTAATAGATCGGTAGACTATTTGAGAAATCACCATGGACACTACCAAGGAGGCCATTAGTATATGCAGTAGCATAAGATTAGGAATATGATAAAAATCAAGGAAAAGAATTACCTGACAACATATGACCATCCGATGATAATCCTTACTTGTGAAGTAGCTATGAAATACCAAGAAGATGGTTCCATCGCCTGTTTTGTTAGTCAATATACAAAAAGAATTAAATAAACACAAAAGAAATTGCGCCTCATTGAAGTTGATCATCTCATGGGCAATCTTATTTATGTCAAATGCAAGCAAACCTGAGAGATGTGAGTGCAAGATTTAGAGGATATCAGTTATCGTTGAAGAAAGATAACTCATGCATGCAAATATCATAACATGAATATTGCAGCATTCAACGTCAAAACTGCAACAAACCAAAGCAGATAAAACTAATTTGATCTTGCGAGGAAACGAAGAGACCCGTCGTGGTAGCAAACTGTGGCTATAGATTGCCATCTACTTAATGCCAGTAGCTTGTTGCATACCTCTTCTTATTCATGAATGGAATGCGGATCATAGTTATAGTCCATAGTTTCAAAGCAATAAATAGGAGAATGAAAAGCTTCAAAGCAATAAATAGGAGAATGAAAAGCTGCAGCACATGAGTTACATTTACGCGATTAATACCTGGTGGTAAGGCGACCTTGGTGGTCTCCGAATGCATGCAGTTCACCGTTTCTTCAGATAAAGGAAAGAGAATAGAAGGTCAACAGGCTTCAGATGGGATTAAGATGCGCAGGGCATATCGATGACCGTTGGAGGGATTGGATGACGTGGATAGCCTAGAATTAGAGTTAATGATGTTTAGTGAGTATTATTTATATAGGTTATATAGATTTAAAAGCTACTTGTATTTGCCACGCCTATCAAATAAGTACGACAATCCAATAGCTGAGTCGTCAGAGATTCAGAGCCTGTTCTTTATGGAGGTTCGTATCGGCTGTGCACAAAAACCAGTGGAATAGATGCTTCCATTACCTGGAGTGGAGTCATGGACGTTGGACGATGGTCCTCACACCATGTCTCTATCCGCGGTACAGGACCACTGGCAGTCTGGCACTGCCTTCAAAAGAAGGGTTAGTTTGCAAATACTACTGCCTCCAAATTCCAATCAGTTATTTAGACGGTCCAGACAAAAATAATTTAGGGTGGCATCGCATACAATTTTCAGTTTCGTTGCTCATGGGAAATGTTTTTTTTCCTCTAGAATACATACGAAGCCTGCATATCTTTATAATTAAAGTACGCAATGTTCGAAACACGACATAACGGCACAATGACGAGCATAACTAAAAGTGATGGGAGAGAGGCAGCATTGCTCATGTAATGGATGCTACGTTGGCCTTTAGGGCGTTAGTTGATGTGGAGGTGAGAGAATAATAAAAATTGTAATTTATCTTAACACTATGATTTGGTCCCATACGCAATACTTTTAGGTTTTTTGAAGTACGTGAAATCTTCTGTCTATTTGGCCATTGCTAGGTATTCTCGTTTTTTTTCTGTCTACATAGAAGAGAGAACACATCTAGCTAGCGAAATAGATATCTATTGGAGACGTCTTTAGGATTTAGGAATGAAACACAGGGGCTGATCTAACGTGAGGGTGGGGGTGCTGTAGCCCCTAGATCGTTGCACACCATAAAAAAATATAAGAGAGAGGAGAGCGAAATGAAAGGGAGGAAGAAAAAAAGAGTGTCGAAGGAAGAAGGAATTCAGCACCCCTGTCACGAAATCTGGATCCGCCACTGATGAAACACCTTTTCGGATATAAAAGTGGCCTGGTGCTTAATCTAGGTACCTGTTTCTTCTTTTTAGGCCAACGACCTTGGTAGTGCTAACGACTTCATGGATATAGGGATAGAGGTTTAGGTCTTTAGGAAAATTACATGTGTTTTGCTTGAGTCTGTCTAGCTGCCGTTCGAGTGTTTTGGTTGCATCTATCAACGGGTTGCTGGAAGCCTTTAAAACACTCGATTTGTGTGCAGCTTCACAATCGGTTGACCAGACTCCTAAAGAAGTCAATATTCTAGCGTGATCTATCTAATTTGTGAATATAGGCTCCTGTGTAAGGACAAAGTAAGCACTTGTACCTATTACAGTAAATACTGTGTACTTACTGTGTGAAAGCATTGTCTAATTATTTTTACAGATATTAAAAATATTTAAAGACCATAAAAATAACTATGTACATCTGATTAAACCCACTGTAATTATTGTGTAATTATAATGCTAAAAACACTGTAATTATAGTGCTAACACACTGTAATTACAGTGTAGTTATAGTGTAATTACACTGAAATTGATTATAGTATAATTCCTTACACAGTTTTTTAACATCTAGCACATTATTTCTTTAAGTTGTCAGATCAATATCTGACAATGGTAAATAAAACATTGACACGCACAAGCATCCAACGGCAGAATATAGACATAAATACACTTAACACATAGGAAAATATTAAGGTGACTATAAAAAAACAAAATACAGTAACCATACATACAGATTACAGTAACCATACACAAAAATTACAGTCCGCATAAAAATGGTAATGTATGTTTAGGTGAGATCAATATTAGTATGGAAAGCATAAATACACCATGGTGTGTAAAAAATGATAGAAAAAACAAATTACAATATTCATACAAAAGAGTTACAGTGACCATACACACAAATCACAGTCCACGTAAAAACTATAATTGATGGCTTGATTAGATGTAATTTCAATAATAACTATAATATGTCTATGAACAACAGGAATACACACAAATTACAGTAAAAAAACAAATTACAGTAACCATACGTAGGAATTACAGTGATCATACATAAATTATAGATCCTGTAAAAAAACCCTGAAGACTGAATCGCCTGGCATCGGCACGAGGTTGGAGTTGGACTGCTCCGGCCAACGTGATCGTCGAACACGCCGGCATCGCTGCCGGCCACAGGCGGGGCCGTGGGGGTGCTGCTGTACAGGACGCCAGAACCGCAGGAGATCAGGAGCACACCTGCCGCCGTTGCTTGCCTCGTGCTAGTGGCGGCCAGCCTCAAAATCGAGCAGAAGGCTGGCACGTGTGGCTGCGAAGCCAACGAGACAAAATCGAGCAGATTCGGTCAGTACAGATCGAGGATGGAGATCAAACGGCCACGAAAATCAACGATCAGAAGATCAACGGTCACAAATTCGGGTGCCAGCAGCCCACAAAACAACCGAGTGTGGCTTAGATTTTCTCTTTTGCTTTTACCTGTACTGGATGTGCATGAACGAGAAGAGATCGAGTCAAAACCAAATGCATGCTTGTCGTAGAAACTGATGTGCCGTGCGTGGAACCCTTGGCCACTTGGGAAGAAATCAGAGAGCCAGGCCAGCGGTCGCCGGCCTCCCTTGGTCAAATGATTGCAATGCAAGACGAGATCTCTCCCGTCCAATTGACGGAAGGCAAGTAGCCGGCCCAATGCAAGTTGGAGTGGCCGAGCTTGGGAAAACAACCAGCTCCAGTCCAGGTACGGGGGGTGAGACGAGGATGAGACAAAACGGGAGCGGGACCAGCCTCCAGCTACACAAAGCGCAGCAAAGAACACGCAGAGAACCTTCCTGCAAGCATCGACGCCCCCCGCAGCTCACTGCCTTGAACTGTAGCGATTTAAAGATAGCAATAGCTTCTAGAACCCTTGTTTCGTCTGCAAACGAATTGTTTATACATCTATAATAAAGCTACCCTCTGCAATGCACAGTGTGGATTACGGTACGGGATTGCGAGCGAGTGGCGGTCGAGGGAGGCAAAGTTTATTTTTCCAAATAATAATCTTTGCATAGGGTGCCACGGTGACGGATGTAGGGGCTACAGAGCACGCAGAGCGCGTGTGGGCCTAAAGAAAATTCCCTTCCGGCGTCGCGTCGCGTCACGGCGGCAACCGGGCGGGTGGCCGAGCTCGAGCTCGCTTTCCGCTCCCTCCCTCCAGCAGCAGGAGCCCGAGTCCACCAGACCACCCGCTGCCTCGCCCAATCTCGAGAGTCGACGACCAACGCGGGCGGGCGGCTGCACACGCAAACCTCGCCAACAACTTCCCCCCCGCGGCCGTCCGCCACCGATGTTTCCGCGTTAGCACTCCTGCTGACTCCAGTAGTCCACCAGTCCCGCCCGCCGGCCCCTCGCTCCGCTTTATATGCGACACCCGCGCCCGGCCTAGCCCTCCCCGCCCGCACGCCAGCGCCACGGCACCACCACTTCACTGAGCTCCGCCTCCGCGCTACTTCACCGTTCAGTCGCTCGCGGGGTGTCCAAGATTGACGCCACGGCGATGGGCTTCCCCGTGGGGTACTCGGACTCGGAGATGCTGCTCCCGCGGGTGCTGCTGCAGGCGCTGCTCCTCCTCGGCCACCTCCACCGCTTCCTCCTCTGGGCCTTCCACGCCGTGGGGCTCGGCGACCTCATCGACCTCGGCTGCAACTACTACCCCTCGCCGCCCCCGCCGACGGAGCACCAGGGGCGCGACGCCGCCGCCTCCTCGCCCTCGCTGCAGCAGCGGCGGCCGGAGTTCCGGCCCGTGCCGGCGGTGCTCCTGGACGAGGCGCTCCCCGTGGTGCGGTTCGCGGAGCTGGCGGCGGGGTCCGAGTGCGCGGGCGACGACTGCGCGGTGTGCCTGTGCGGCATCGGCGCCGGCGACGAGGTGCGGCGGCTCGGCAACTGCCGCCACGCCTTCCACCGGGCCTGCCTCGACCGCTGGATCGCGCACGACCAGCGCACCTGCCCGCTCTGCCGCGCGCCGCTCGCACCCGGCGGGGAAACCGGGGACGCCTTCGGCCAAAGCGGGTGGGGCGACGCGGCGGCCGCGGTCGACTACGACCTGTCCTACTACTACCCTTCCTCCCTGCCGTCCACGCCGCTGCTGCCGGTGCCCACGCCGACGCTGCTGCGCCCGCACGAGCTGCTGCTCACCGGCCTGGGCGGCTTCCAGTGAGCTGCCGCTGCGTGGCTGCCAGTGGCAGCCTGGCAAGGCCACGCCAACCCGTGGCGTGGCGAGGCAAACCGCGTCCGGTCGGTCCTCCTCACGTGCGGTCCACACCGCCCGGTCGGTCAGACGGGTGGGGGTGACCGCCGCCAAAAGCAGGAGCTGAAACCTGAACCTGCAGGACCACCACCACTGTGAGAGTCTGCAGCGGTCGTCCACGGTCGGCCTCGCCTCGTCTCCGCCCCGTCGGCGAACGGCGAGACCAACGGCAGAGCAGAGCGCCCCGTTTTTTACGCAGCGGCTCCCGAGAGTAGTATTAGCTAGACGAGTGATAGGAAACTACTGCTGCCCAAGCCCAAGTAGGTTGATGTCGTAGGCCGTCTTCCAAATCTGTGGAGTTGTGAATCCTCTTTGCTTGCGGATTATGCTACTAAACAAATTTGTTTATAACAAGAAGAACTCTGGATCCATTTGTGCTGTGTGCGGCTGCGTGCGGCCTGTGCCGTTTCGCCTCGATCGTGATCGAATCCTTTTCCACGCCCATTCGTCTCTGTCCTGCTGGCTGCAGCCAAGAAGAAGGTATCCGCTGCGACGGTGAAGACAAATCTACCCAACCTACTCGAAATATTCTAACCTGATAAGTGACCCGCGCGCGAGATCAATAGCGAGCTGAACCGACCGACGATCTGATCACGTTTGACCCGCGTGGCGTAATAACCTGAGCAGACCAGTGACCCGGGTGAGGGCCAAGGCGCAGCCGCAGAATACGCGGCCGAATCGGGCCGATTGCGTAGCGCGCGACCTCGACAGCGACCGGTTGCTGGCATCATGCGGCGGCCGCGGGAGGAGGACACTGCTGTTTCTATATACAGGAGGAGCTGCGTCGAACATTCGTCACGAGAAGATGAAGATGCGTGGGCGTTTCGATTCGCTTGGCCTCGTAGGAGACGTCACGTACACAAAGCGAGATGCTATACTAAACTACCACTATTATACCATTGCTCCTATATTACTAGAAGCTACCTCCATCCTTCCTGCTTGCTCTCGTCATAGCATGGAACTTTCTACTGCGATTTCTTGAACCGAAGCTACCGCTTCCGCCGCCAATGGCCGCGCGGCCGGCTCCATTTGGTTTGGTCGGATCTCTTCACGGAGATGAACGAGTGGACGGATCAGTGTTGGCGTGGTACTGTGCAGCTGATGGGACCAAAGAAAGATGGGCGAGCTCTTTTCGTCGGAGGGAGATGAGAACTGGACGGGGCTCGCGAACCATAATTGGTGATGGGCCGGCGAACATGACGACGCTGAGCGTAGGCCCCACGGGCTGCTCATCATCATGCATGCGACGAGAACGGGACGACGGCCTTTTGGTTTTTGGCCCAGCACGCTTTCGACGTGCCAGAAAACGGGTGTCCTACCGGCCTTTCTAGCTCCTGTCGTGGCTCACGCAACGTGGAAAGGGACGAATATCCATCCTCTCCGTCTACTTTGTCCGTCCTCAAATACATGTGTTTTCATAAATCAAATGATTAGATTTTTAGAGAAAAATATTAATATCTATCACACCGAAGAAGTAAATTATGAAAAATATAGTTCATAATGAATCTAATAACAATCATTTTACATTAAAAGCATTATTGTTTTTTTATAAACTTGGTCAAACTTTGAAAATTTAATTTAGGACAAATCCAGAAAACACTATATTTCAGAACGGAGCGAGTAGTCTCTAAGCTCTTGGTCTGGTTTTCGAGGACAGAGACAAACTCTCACTCTCTGGTCCGTTTGATCTGCGGCCAAAGTTAGATAGGCTAAATTTAACGCATGCCAAAAGACTTGAGATTGAGAATTACTGGATATAAAATTCGAGAACGGTCATGTTGAGACTAAATGGGCAAATATACCACACATGCACTCCCTATCATTAATATTAAATGTTTTTAGTTAAAATTACATACAAACGTCGTGTAACCGAATGGAGCAGTAATAAAAATCTCGACAAGGAGACCAATATCAGAAACTGAAGGCGCGACAAACTTACGGGCCAAGGAGCTGAACCCAGTGGTGGAGCTTGGAGACAAAACAAGCAGAGGCCAATTCTTCAATAACACCTAATTATGTACTACACGAAAGTAAAAACCTTTCAAAACGTAACGTGCTTATGGAATAAATAGACAATAAATATGTAGGCTAATAAATCTAGTGATAAATGTGAATGATTGTTGAGACAATGCATGCAAAAAATGTGTTTGGCTCACTTTTATTTTTTTGAGCCTATTTGGCTCACTATTGAACAATGAAAAAATGCATGCATGTCAACATGCACTTGGATTTTTCTCAACAGCAAAGGGGGCGGAGCCCGCTTCCTAGCCCAGTCTCTCACTGTCGCGCGAGGAGGATGCGCAAGCCTGCCGATCTCCGGCCCCATGCCACCATTCCACCTCCGCGACCCTCTCTCTAACAATCTGGTGCTTTCTCTCTCTTCCAACAGGAAACTTTTGCCGCCGTCCACGAAGAATCCGGCGGCGAGGAGGAACCAATACCGTGGAAACTGGCGCGGGTAATGAAGGCGGCGGCCGCCGGAGGCGGCGGCAAGGAGAGCCCGGCGGTCTCCCTCCTCCGCTTCCTCCTCCTGCTCCTGCTCCCTCTCACCGTCGTCTACATCTTCTACACCCTACACGTCATTCTCTCCTCCAACCCCACTTGTCCGCCGGCTGATCGCGTCACAGCCAAAGGCACGGCCAACGCCTTGGCCGTCTCTCACCTTACGAACAATAACCCTGCATCGTTATTGATATCGTCGCCGCCGCCTCTCCTCCTCCTCCTCCCGCGGCGCCCACGGCTACGACGCTGCAGCACGTGGTGTTCGGGATCGCGGCTTCGGCGCGCCTGTGGGAGAAACGAAAGGAGTACATCAAGATCTGGTGGCGGCCTGGCGGGGGCATGCACGGGTTCGTGTGGATGGACCGCCCCATGCGGCCTCCCAGCGTGCCGGAGGGGCTGCCGCCCATCAAGGTTTCCTCGGACACCTCCCGCTTCCCTTACACGCACCGCCGCGGGCACCGGTCCGCCATCCGCATCTCCCGCATCATCTCCGAGACGTTCCGCCTCGGCCTCCCCGAACGCGCGGTGGTTCGTCATGGGCGACGACGACACCGTCTTCCTCCCAGACAACCTCCTCGCGGTCCTCGGCAGGCTGGACCACCGCCAGCCCTACTACATCGGCTCCCCCTCCGAGAGCCACCTGCAGAACATCTACTTCTCGTACGGGATGGCCTTCGGCGGCGGGGGCTTCGCCATCAGCCAGCCGCTGGCGGCGAGGCTGGAACGGGTGCAGGACGCAGTGCATCCGGCGGCACCCGTCGCTGTACGGCAGCGACGACCGCATCCAGGCGTGCATGGCGGAGCTGGGCGTGCCGCTGACGAGACACCCAGGGTTCCACCAGTACGACGTCTACGGTGACCTCCTGGGCCTCCTGGCCGCGCACCCCGTGGCGCCGCTCGTGTCGCTTGCACCACCTCGACGTGGTGCGCCCGCTGTTCCCGAACGCGCGGTCACGCCCGGCCGCGGTGCGGAGGCTGTTCGAGGGGCCCGTGATGCTGGACTCGGCGGGGGTGATGCAGCAGTCCATCTGCTACGACGGGGCCAAGCGGTGGACGGTGTCCGTGTCGTGGGGGTTCGTGGTGATGGTGGCGAGGGGTGTGATCTCGCAGCGGGAGATGGAGATCCCGGCGCGGACGTTCCTCAACTGGTACCGCCGCGCGGACTACAAGTCGCACGCGTTCAACACGCGGCCGCTGGCGCGCAACCCCTGCGAGAGGCCCGCGCTGTACTACCTGGCGGCGTCGTGGCGAGCGGTGGCGCGTGACGGGGAGACCACCGTAACGAGGTACCAGCGGTGGCGGCAGCGCAACGAGGTGCGCCCCGCGTGCCGGTGGAAGATCCCCGACCCGGACGCGCTGCTCGGCAGCGTGCTCGTGGTTAAGAAGCCCGACCCCGCCCTGTGGGACAGGGTAATCCTCGCTGAGCTCTCTTCATGTTGATTGGACACAACTCATCTGCTCTGCTGCTGGCGAGCCTGACTGGTTTGGTTGCTTGGACTTGACTTGCAGTCTCCGAGGCGGAATTGCTGCAGGGTGCTGTCTTCACCCAAGGAAGGAGAGCACGGGAACAAGACGATGACCATAGACGTGGGTCTATGTGAGGACTGGGAGACCAGCCAAATGTAATTATTATTATTATACATAGTCAAACTGTATAGGTAACTCATCCCTTACTTTTGTCTCTTATTCCTGTAACAGTAAGATGAAAAAGGAAAGAGTATTTACACGCCTCCCCTCTTCCATATGGCCGTATGAGCATTAGATTGTGGTAGTTTTGTCTTTTGGTCTTCTGAAACTATAGATACATGCTGTGTTGCTGATTCATACGGCGGTCCAAAGCTGATGCCTCTTCAGTGATACCGGCAGCTTTCAGGAGAATATCTTGTTCTATAGATGACCGCTCGTTTTCTGTGGCCACAGGAAAACGATTCTTAATCATAAATAGGGCTCTAGTATATTAAACCTGCAGTGGTTTTATGGACTATGGTATGGATTGACAATTATGTTTTTCTAAACCTCATGTACTGAATTGACCAATCAAATGGTTCTATTAACGAGACAGTCTGAAGCTTCTCTCAACTAAGTTGTCAAGCTGCTTCCTAAATGCCTACCAATATGCAGAGAACAAACAAAAAAACACCACACAGATTGCCAATATCCGCTGACTCCAACAAAGTTATGTAACTGCACTCTGCATACTAAACTATCCAAGCAAAAAATGCCAAGTCTGACAACTCCTGCAAGATATTTGGCAGTACAATGTTGTTCGGAGATCATATATTCAATTGCGCAACGAGTTTGTTAATCCCTACAGCAGAATGTTGGCTCTTTGCTTGAGCAAAGTCCTAAATGCAATTGCGCACCAAAGAATTGACCCATGCTCCATTTATTAACATAGCACGCATAGAGAAATGCATGTGATACATAGTCATTTAACATTGTGGTTCCAAAGTAACGGAACCACAAACAGTCAAAATCATGAGAAGAACACAGATTTTTAAGAAGACCACAGCTAACGTACCGTGCTTTGGATGTTGCAACCACCTGTCAGTTCTCCACGTGAACCTTCTAATCGTGAGAGATAGCAGTAAGGAGCATCAACTTTTTGGTTGGACAGCAATGCTGCTTTTATCTCCTCTGTTATAGTAGGAATCTTTTCAATGTCTTCAATTCTTAAAGGAAGTTTCAACACGCTAACATGCCACCGAGCCCTTGATTTATTCACTATCATCTGCAAGTTTTTTAGGGGGAGGAAGAATCATATTGAGGAGGGAACCTACTTCGAATTATACTACCTCGACAGCAGAAAGAAATAAACAAATAGAAGGAAGCAATTCTCAACAATGATATCTTGAAATACAGACTGAAAACTAAATATATCTCAATTATATACCTAAATCATTGGTTTCTACATTGTAATTCTAAAATTTTACAAAGGCCATGTTGACCTTCCATTGGTCTGAGATTACTGGCGACAAGGCAACCTCTTCCAAGTTACCAGAAGATTCAGAGATCATCTCAAAGTACCTTTTTATGTGTAGATTATTATCTTAATGGCTTGGCACCTTTGGGCAATGAGAAATGGTTGGGTTTTCAGCAATGTTGATCCCATAGTGGAAGGTTGCTGGGCATGATTTTTCAAAGAGTGAAAGCAGCATCTCTTCCCAAAAAGAGAGTAAGTTGAAGCTTTGTAACACTTTATGTGTTTTTGCGTTTATTTTTCTTCTTTTTACTTGATTTTGTTCTACATATATATAAATACATATGTTTTGCAGCAGAGGCTTGACCCTCCTGTTCTTAAAAAAACCATAGAGCCTAGAAATGCAAGTCTCTTGCTTCAATATTAACATCAATAATAAATTTATGTGACCAAGCTAGATCGAACATAAATAAGGATCAATTTAACAGTATGATACATTCCTAGCTTCATTAAAAAATGCTTAAATGCACAAGAAAGTAGGTTCAGAATTCATCGCTATGAGATGAACCAGGCTTCAATTACACAAAGACAGTATACAGTATGAAATCTTGATTATGTGATAACAGTTGGATGGACAACAAGGACATAACTGAAATTTATTTTGGCAACAATGCTAGAGCATATGACCAACAGGTCTGTAGCCTTTTCAAAAGTTTATGTAGTTAATAAGGTAAGCTACACATTGCCTGTTTGTGACCATGCTGCAGGGGCTGGGGGGCCAAGCCCCCCCTATGTCCAAAAATTTTGCACTAAAATTTTGAAATTTAAATAAAATTTAAAAAGTTAGCACTATTGCCCCCCTTAAAAATGAAAATTTTGAGTTTCTGGCTCCGCCACTGAGTGCACACATGCTAGCCAGGAAGCCACACAAGACACAATATGCAATATTGATTATGTGATTACAGTTGGATGGTAAGTAAGTACACGAACTGAAATTTATTTTTGGAAACCATAGCTTTTCAAAGGTAGCAATTAATAAGGTAGCCTAAACATTTCCTGTACAGTCCACACATACTAGCCAGGCAGCCAGCCAGCCACCATATTGGTTTATTTGGGAAGCATGGTTAACATAGCGAAAAATTTTGGTACAACGTCCATGTGACTCACCATAATCGGTTTTGCATCTAATAGGGATTCAAAAAAAAGTAGCTGATGATGTTCAGTGATCACAGTTTGGACTAAATGGCATCCATGGTAGTGTGACTCAACTGAGTCTGCTCTCTATCAGTCCCACAAATGTAATGACTATTTAAATTTTTTAACTACTGCTTCATGGGTTCTAATGAATAAAACATTCTTTAAAAACAAAATAATGGTCTAAAACTAGTAATACGTCCAACATGCCACAATTCATATGTAATACTTGAAAATATAAGATTAAAAAATAGCATTTTAGATGTGTGACATTACTTGGCTGGAGAACAGGGAGTTAGGAACTATGACGGGGAGCTTTTCAGTATTTATCAGCGAAGTAGAAGTCAGTCCAATTTCAACCATTTGCCCTTCTATTGACCCAGCCTGCAATATGGAAGCATATTTAGTCACTCCAAGTTTGCATCATCCAGAAAAGCAGTACAAGGTAGGCATTTAAGATAGACAGAGTGACAACTATCTATGCTTTTGTTGGAAGAAAGTTGCGCCCTGACTCAAAATGTTCTAAGTATCAGCGCTCTCTTCTCCAAATTTGAGCTGTGTACAAAATATAAAGGGGCATGGTTGGAAGTATGAATCGTGAAAAACATAGAAATTTGTTTCTTCTAAACCTATATTCATCCTGCTTTCTCCATGACAGGTTGTGCCTTCCACTCTACCTAAACATCTAAAACCGCCCTCTCATGCAACAACATTTTTGGATAATTTGTGTCTTAAGCCTAACTAGATATTCAATGAGTTCATTAAATGCAATTTGAATAGGAAATTCTTACACACTTCTACAGGAAAATTACCCCACTTTGTAGCTTTACATTTAACAAAAAAAACACACCAGATGCAACATGGTTTAACAAAAGAACACTATTTAGCTACCTTAACAATTTGATGAGGGGAATTAGTTCTCATCCAATTGGCTTTAACTTTACACATCAAACTGATACATAGAATGCATTTGATTTTTCAGCAAGGTTGTATTCTATTAGAACAAACTAAATTTTCCATTGCTTGCAGGCTATTAATGAGTAGTTCTAGCAAATAAATGAATGCTACAAAAGTTATGTTAGATAAATAACCAGGAACCTTTATGTACTCACCAATTGAGAATGGCCTTGAAAATTGTAAAGAGAATCCGCTCAGCATATTACCAAGATGTCTCTAGCAGCAAAAGCAGTAGCAACACCTGTAACATCATGAAGAAAAGAATGGTAATTGGTACATGTATAGTTATGAGCAAGTATAGTTACATTATTTCTGAAGATATTGAAGGCACCAAACTAGTACCTACATGTGTCAAATCTAATACAGGATTACAGGTTGAGTAGAAAACCAGAAACACTTGTGTAACCAAACAAAGTTCAGTCTAGTAGAAACTTCAGTACCATTTTTGGAACTTTTCTTGTGGCAATAGGGAATATAAGCAAGAACAGGATCGTTGAAAGAATGCTCAGTACAAATCCATACATAAAAAGTCTAGTGAATCATATGTGGGGCAACATTACCAAACGGAAATTGTATTGCATATATTAGTTGTTGACATGATAAAGGTCTGATTCAGGTAGCCTTGCCGCTTGCCTACTTAGTTCACAATATAGAAGTTTGACTTTATAAAGTGCAAGAAATAATAATGCGAAGACAAACACTATATGTAAAACATTACCTCCGACACCACCAACAGTTAATATAGACTGCACAGGTACACCGCAAGCTTCAGCAAGAGCTATAATTCCAAGTGCAATCAATCCTAATGATGACACCTTATCAAATGCTGACAATCTTTCACTGTCACTTCCTATAGCAGTTTAGTTGGCCATAGCATTGGCAATGAAGTTAGTTTTCCACCTGTGAAGGAACCATACAAAAGATACAACAAATGCACCCTTCCATGCCTGTGGAAGATAATCTGAAATGCTTGGTGCAATAACAACAGCCCTGAGGAAAGAAGGAAACATCAGAGATCTCAGAAAGGTTCAGAACAAACTTTAAGATCTGACAAGAAGATGATACTTCCTCATAGTATGGTTTACACAACAATACTAATAGAAAACAATACCATGCTACCAAAGTCATGATGCACAAATGCAAATATCATAGATAGCCATAAATTTCTAGCATTTAAATATTGCATAGGAGCATCATAGGATGTCTCCTTGGAAAAAGTATATGAAATGAACATGAAAAATCTGGAATCTGGTGTGAACCTGAAAAACATTTACATCGATAAAAAACTATTCTATTTGGTTACCAATGCTACTATTTATACAATAATAAGGTACTAAGAAAATAAGTCTATTTTAGAAGGTAAAATAGGTCCTCACATCTGCGAAAACGCCATAAATGTGATGATATATTTTGCAGGATCTTCCACCGCATTCCACACGCTTCTTTGATAAGACAAGCCTTTCTTAGTAGACTCTCCCCATAGTGTCTTGAGAGGACCTTTTGATGCATGATTGTGGAGTTTCCTTAGAACAATAGGCATTACAAACCATGCCATCGCTGTGCCAATCAGGGTCCCACCAAGCGGAACAACTATCTTCTCTAGATCTGCATGATTACTAAATAACTCTTGGATATGAAGTGTAATTGCGTCATTCAGATCCTTCACGTTCTTGCCTGCAGCGGTGCTATCATCAGTAGCAGAACAATGAGCATTTTTTTGACATATCAATCCAGGTGTTCCCACTAACAACTGTGGTATCAACTTCAGAAGCTCCTGTGGAAGACATCTTTGAGATATCATTTTCAGGACATTCTGGTTTAGTTCTAGTATATGAGGAAGAGGAACACATGCGACAAAGGTTTGGAAGACTTGAGAATCCCAGCGGTGGATTGTAGTGGTGTTTTGATGTAAACAACCAACAATTCTCTACATTAGCTCTACGATGCAGTGTGCTGCCTTTTGCAACACCGATAACAGAAGAGTACTGATCTCCCGACTTGATTTCATTTTGTATAGAAGTGGCTGGCTTTTTAGTGCACTCAGCACAACTGAACCATCTCCAAGGAACACCAAAATGTGAACATTGTTCAGGAGATGCCTCTCTGCGACTCTAGGTAGTAGCTGCTTGGAAAGACCATCGCAAAATTGCAACTCTCCTAGACATTGTACCCTTTCAAATCTAACTACTAACTTCACATGGCAGCTACCAGAAAAGTCCATGCATATCTAGCACACACATTGTCAAATTAACAATAATCACAGATACCATAAAAAAGCTTCTAAATCAAAGAAAACAGCTAAATCAAGCAAGTGACTCATTTAAACAAATACCATAAAAATGTTTATGGTACACATCATTGCGACATGTTGGCCATTGCCTCCAACACACTACCCCTTGCACGTTTTCAAATAAATACTTCCAACGGTCACGGTCAGTCTTTAGGACACAAAAATGCTTGAAAGTAGTTACATTTTTGTGTAGCCAATACTGAAAACGGGGACATTACACTGTTAAGGAACAAGATAGCAAATGTCATTTTTCATGTGGTTGGTCCCTCGTGAGTCATGACAGGTGTTGGACAGCTGATCGTCTAGCGAGCCGAGGAGGGCCTGCGTCCTAAAAAATCTCCTCTCTGCAACCAGGAGGATGAACCCACTATCTAATCTGGTTATCTAGTCACGTATTTTTCCCCTTGGGATTCTGGTTCAAAACGCTAGCAAAAGGTTAGTGTGCAGATTATCTCTCCAGGGCTAGGAGAAACGTTCTTTTAATAATTTGTGTGGAAGGAATTTCTACAGGTACCTCTGATCCATTGGGAAGGGTCTCAACTCCCTGTCTCTCTTGTCATTCTTGGCGTCCAATCTTTGTGGGATCACCGTCGCCAGCTCACCGCAACAAGAGTATTTTCGATGGTGTGTCACTGTGTCACCTAGTATAGCTAGAGTTCTCCTGCTTGCAAGCAAAGAGCTGTACTTCTATTGTTCACTTAGGATCTTGCAATCTTGCCTCCTTGCCCTTGCACCAGTTGAGAGTTAAGTTTTAGGTTAGGGCCATTAATTGTTTGTAAAAGGCGCACAACGTGCTCTTTTAGTATTTGGATGCCTTTGGAAATAGGGTGTCTGTGGGTTGTAAAGGTTTTTTTTCCTGTCTTTCCCGCTTAGTATAACTATACACAGCTCTTCTGTTGGAGGGGTGGGGTCATGGTAGCTACATAGACAAGGCAAAAAATTAACTATTGTAACTTTATGGTAGGGCAACAACAAGAATGTGCATTCCATTGTGCTCAAAACTGCCATACGAAATAACTCGGACGAAATTGTATCTATAGCTAGCTAGAAGCTAAGGATGATTACTAGACATGTTTGTGTCCCATTCCTCAATAACCCTAACTGCAAGTTGTTGAGCTAGTTCTCCGAGAACCCACGGTATACCCCATCCCTTCCATCCCATCTAAGTATGATTACTTCGTTATCCCCCATCCCTTCCATCACATAGAGTATGATTACTCCGTTAAAACACAGACGCAACATATCTACACACAGAGATCAAGCTCGTAGTTGATCGCGAGGTGTTTGACGAAATAGCTCACCGGATTGCCCGACGAAGGTAACCGTGGTCCGTGCGAAAACAAGCAAGGCAACCGAGCGTGACCTCCTATCACCATCTGCATTCCAACATCCAAACTGAAAGTATATATGATGCGCGAAGCAGGCCGGAAATGGCCCTTGGCTGTGCTGGAACCAACGCTCAATGGCAGGCTGACAGCGAGAGCTAGAAATCGCGTGCAGTTGCGCGAGACCTGATGAAGTGGAAGAAGAAGAGCAGCAGAGGAGGCATCGCCAGAAGGTTCGGCAGGACTCGGCAACTGGAAGCGTGGAGCGCCGAGCGCGCCGCCTTCCCCGGATACCCGAGGCTCTAGTTTTCGACACCTGGGAGAGCGAAAGACGTCATGCGCTGCGCTGGCCAGTGGCCATGGTTGCGATGGGCTCTTGCGTTTTCCCTGCAACGCAGCTCCTATGCTGGGTGGGCCAATTTTAGGCAGGCTAGGACTTAAATTTTCTGCCCATGACGAGACTCAACGCGTGGCCGCGGCCACCGCGCAACACCTAGATCGACTCCACTGGACACGTACCAGATCGACTCCACTGGACACGTATCTGTTCCAGAGTCACACGTGTGCAGCTGCATGAGCCCAGCTCAGTCCCTTAAGAACAGCTAATCTGAACGCGCACTTTATCTCACACAAGCTAGAGCAAAGGCATAGCGAGCGATCGAGAGACCGATCCTAGATCACGTACGGCCATGGCGTCGTCATGCCACACCGTGGAGGTGCCCGGCAAGCCGACGGAGACGGGCACGGCGCTGCTGGAGACGGCGACGGGCACCATCCAGGGGTTCGCGCCGCTGGGGCAGATCCACCAGCACCTGTGCGCGTTCCACTTCTACGCGGACGACATGGGGCGGCAGGTGGAGGCGCACCACTTCTGCGCGCACCTCAACGAGGACGTGCGGCAGTGCCTCATCTTCGACGGGCCCGGCGCCGACGCGCGGCTCATCGGCGTGGAGTACATCGTCGCCGAGAAGGTGTTCCTGACGCTGCCCGACGCGGAGAAGCCGCTGTGGCACACGCACGAGTTCGAGGTGAAGGGCGGGGTGCTGTTCATGCCGGGGGTGCCGGGAGTGGTCGAGCGCCGGGACCTGGAGAAGGTGTGCAAGACCTACGGCAAGACCATCCACTTCTGGCAGGTGGACCGCGGCGACGCGCTCCCGCTCGGGCTCCCGCAGATCATGATGGCGCTCACCCGCGAGGGACAGCTGCGGCAGGACATGGCCGACTGTACGTAGATGTCTGTTGCCGATCGATATGATATGGTTACAGAGCTTATGTTAATTGGGACGTACTGTGCGTGCAGGTGTGGAGAAGAAGTTCGGGGTCTCCTTCCAGAAGGAGAGGGAGAACCGGGCGTACATGAGCGGGCCGGAGCACGGCATCCACCCCCTGGCGAACGCAGCCGGCAAGGGCCTCAAGACGCAGACCCGTGAGGTCGACATTCCGGCGAGTACTACCGACGGCGCCGCGAGGGTCTTCACTTGATATATCGCCGTGGGTGTGCGTTGGCGCGGCGGCCGGTGGCTGGAGTCTGAGTGAAATGCTATGCTAGATTAGAAGGGTAGTAACGGTGCTTGTCGCCGCTCGTGCGTCTCTTCTGAACTTTGGAGTTTGGTGTAATAATAGGGGTTGATGCGCTGCTACTAACCAGTGTTGCATGTCTATGACACGTCGCCTGTTAAAAGAACCATCATTTAGACCTTTGCAGTGCTCTTTTTCGTAGCTTTGAACTGGATTACTAGCTGGAATTTCTCTCTCTCACGTAAGACTACGAGACATGCTGGGGAGAAGATAAATTCTAGTAAAAATTGTTAATAATCTTGAAATTCCGTAGAACAACCATGATGGATTGTTCGATGGGCGTGGCCCATGAACCGACGGGCCCTCAACCATCATGCGAGCCAGCGAGTGGTGTGTCGTGGCCCATGAACCGATGGGCCATCAACCGTCATGCTTGCTATAACTCATCTCTCTCTCTCACTTAGAGAAAAAAAATAAAATGCAAATGCGGTCCGTTGGCAGTGTTTTAAGTTGGCAGTTTGTCACTCAGTCCGGGACACTTAGATCCCAAGCTTCAAAAACCAGGACACCGAGGGACAGTTCGTTTCACGCGAAAACATCCGTTACGATACGATACCTCAACTAGATTCTTCAGATCGGAAAAACGAACGCAGCCTTAAGCTTAAAAACCAGGACAGGTATGTCACTTAGGTCCCGAATTTAGAATTTAGAATTTAGAATTTAGAAAACCCCAAAGGTCCCGAATTTAGAAAATCAGAAATCCAGGTGTCATCAAGCACCAAAACCGTTCTCGTTCTTTAAAACCATTTTCCTTTTTCAGGTGCTCGTTCTCTAAAGCCGTTTTCCAGGTGCCTGACCTGGCACACGGGTCCCAAACTTAGCTAAATATGTCATTTGGGTCCCTAAAATTGGCTGCTAAATATGTCATTTGGGTCTCTAAAATTGGCCGAATGTGTCATCTGGGTCTCTATCCTTAAACTTGGCTCAAAGTGTCTAAAAGTGTCATCTGGATCACTAAACTTGGTTGGATACCATGGAAATCCCAAAACATTTTATTTTTACATGGCCAAAACAACCTTTTCAGTAAAAAAAAAACACCGAAATCCTTGCGAAAAGTTTCTATGGATTTATTTAATTTGGGGACAAAAAAATTCCAAAATTCAAGGCGGAATAACAATTTTGAGGTCTAGATGACACCCCAACCAAATTTAGGGACCCAGATGACACCTTTAGCTAAGTTTAGAGACCCGGATTCTATATTAGCATGCCATGTCAGCACCGGAGAGAGGAAAGAGGTTTTAGAAGACAGTTTTTGGAACATAGATGATACCCTAGTCAAGTTTAGGGATCCGGATTCCTGGTTTTCTAATAAGTCCTGCGACCTAAGTGAGACAATGACAACTTCGAGGACTGCCCATGCTTTTTACTCAAGAGAAAACATCTAGGTTCTACTTATTGCAAGCCAATATTTGACATATCAATTTCAGCTTTGTTTGAGCTTATTCTATCTAAATGTGTCCAACTCCATGAGCTCTAGCTTAAAAAACTTAAAATCAACCTCATGGTTTTCCTAAAAGTTGCTAAAAGGTGCTTCAAAAAACTTAGTTCATACCTTTTTATGAAGTTGAGAGGTAATTACCTAGCCACTCATTATACAGTCTCATCCGTATTGGTTCACGGTATATCCCATGCGCAAGGCTCCTTCACCCCGCGCCAGCGAGATGGAGGCTCCGCCACCCCCTCACGGGTGCCCTAGCCTCCTCCACCCCGCGCCCGCCTGCTTCCCATGCCGCGAGGTGGAGCCTCAAGAGAAGGAGGAGCCATCTATGGCACCAGTGGATCCCCTCTCCACGCCACACTCCCGATACCTTCTCCTCAACACTCGTGCCATCGCCGTCCACTTTTGTCTTCATTGTCGCTGACTCGCCGAAGCCTATCCCCTTCTCCCGGCCACAACTCTTGTGACCCTTGACCCCATCTATGACACCCCCGCCGCACACATTGCCTTCTCGCTCCTACTCAACGTCTATGCATAGCTCTCTGTCATCGCCGTCGTGGTCCGCTACTCTCAGACCATTAGGGGGCATGCAATGATGAGTTGTGGTGCGCTCCCTGTCAGTCATGGAGCAAGGGGACGACAAGGTCCTATTGTCTTCCTACCCGTGGAGGAGAGAGTCGTGTGGAGCGGCATAATGGGACGTTCGCAATAAAACCATCCATTCTAGAAAACTAGAGCTACCTTACAAGCGAGACATCTCCAAAACTGGAGCTAACTCTAATGCGAAGTTGCTCTTTTGTGAAATTAGTGGAATAAAGCTGAAATTGTTGAATCGAAGCTTTCTCAAATAGGTCTGGCAAGTAAAAAATTTAGGCATTGCCAACATTTAGTAAGTGTTTGTCTGCCGAAAAGAGAAAGATATTAATCAGTTCTCCGATTTTTAGTGGGTAACATTAATATTTTGCCACTAAACTGATTGCATACGGAGTATCATATATTTAAATAACTAACCAATATTTTGACTTGGTGAATATTGGATTTCAAGTAAGCACGGTCCCAAATAGGCTAGTAGAAGTTATTGCAAAAACATCAAGCCTGGAACCGTAAACATAGCTACCAACGAACCCGAACCGAGGTTGTAACATAGTTGAGGTTGAATCTAAAGAATCTACAACGGGATAAATGCCATTGGAAGATCTATTGCATAATAAATACTCCATGGAAGCTAATCCTCTAAAAAATACATGAATGCGATAGTGCGATAGTAGTGTTCAAATGTGTAAATGTCGTGGCTGGAGTAGGGTCTAAGGCTAAGTCCAGTAGATCGTTTGTCTCATTGTCTGTATTCAAACTTTATTCTGCCTATAGTGAGATGATACAGTTATAGACGATCTATTAGACTTAGTAAAAATGTCAAGGTTGTGGCACGAGCAGGGTCGGCCAAATTGGTACCTAAAGTAGTATAAGTTTCTTTGTTTCCTTAGGGATTATTCTCAATCTATGTGTGAGTGAGGTTGTCACGGGAGACTCGTTCTTGGTTGGTAAGTGATTGATAGATTTTGTTATTATCTGTCTACCTAATGCAATAGTAATGCGACGATAAACTTTTTATCGTTAAATGCTGACAGCGATTCCTTTAATCGAAAGATGTTAACGTGATTGCTGATACATGCTCTCTGCTCGTTTACTGTAGTAGCTAGGGATAAGAGTAAGGTTTTTTTTTACAACATTTACACATCTCCAATTCTCCATGCCTGGACCGAGAACGAGTTCACACAGTGGCAATCGGAGAAGGATTTTTTTTTTTATGTCTCCAAGTCTCCAACATCAGAAATTCAGAACTGCTCAATATAATCGTGGATGCTGAATGACAGCAGAGATTTGATCGGACACAAGTAAGCAGGACAGAGTCAATTTTGTCCGTTTGGTCGGTAATAAAAACAGCACGGCAGTGAACGCACATCAGCCACACAAACCTGTGCCCGAAGACTATAGCTGGCCTGGCGAGCGAGGGCCGAGAGCGCGACAGCGCGAGAGGGACGGCGGGCAAGTGGGCGGCAGTCGCAGCCACAAACGCTCGCTTGCGCCCGCCCTCGCAGTCGCGTCGCGCGCACCACGCGAAGGGAAGAAAAATGCCGCCGCTCCCGCCCGCAGCCAAGCAATGGGCTGGGACGGGACGAACGCGCGGCCCCCCGCGGCGCCACCACCCACATCACTGCCTGCCTGCCCCCAAGCCCCACCCACCACCCAGCGCCACGCCCCCACGCCAACGCCACACCACGCGGACCGCAGCCGCGCTGCCGCTACTCACAAGCGGACAGCACGACGCGGCCGTCACCGCACCTTGGGATCCCTCCGCTCCTGCGCTCCCCTCTCGATGGTCTCCGCCAGCACGCCGCCGGCGCCGCAGCCCGACGCTGCCGGGTCGGGGGAGGACGCCAGCAAGAAGGTGCGGAAGCCGTACACCATCACCAAGTCGCGGGAGAGCTGGACGGAGCAGGAGCACGACAAGTTCCTCGAGGCCCTGCAGCTGTAAGCGCACCGCGGACCCTGACTTGGGTTTGATTGATTTTGCTGCGCGCTTTTGCGGTTCACGAGTCTGAAGCGCCGGCCTTTGTGGTGTGCGTGTGTATTTTGGCTAAAGGTTGGATGTTCTCTGTCTTTTTTGGTTAGTTAATTACCGTGTAGCGAAATTTTCTTTTTTAATGTCTTGAGCATTTTTTCTGAAGATATGGAACGGTAGTACGAAATAAATAGTCGGTGCGGCTGCTTTCGTTATTTGGGATTTTTCCATCTTTTTTGCAACTCAATCTTTGTTTATGATTTCGATCTAAAACATCATTTGTTGAAGATTTTCCGGTTCATTTTAGGTGGACCATAGGGGGGAAATAATGTGTTCACCTACTGTGGTTCACAAGCAGAATACGTAGTAAAGGTAAAATAGTATGAATCCGATTTGCAGAAGTTGGAACTTGGTGCTCTTTGTCCAACTGGTGTTACCATTTGCCTTTTTTTTTTTCATTTTTACCTCCTCGTTTCTTTGTTTAGGATTCAACCTAGGACGAAGAGTTCTCAGTTTTTTCATGTGGAACATATACGAAAATAAGATGTACTGAGCTACTTTGGTTCACAAGAAAGTTAGAAGCATCCAATTTGCAGACATTGGAACTTCAACTGATGAAGACTAACTCTAGTGCTCTCTGCTCAACTGCTGGTGTCATTTGGCTGGGTCGGGCACACTAGATTCTCTAATCCGGCAAAGCATGTGGTCTTGCAATTATCGTAAAAACACAAGTTATTCTGGATCCAAAAATCATGCTTCTCCTCTATCCAATGGAAAAGGCCTCATGCATCTTTACCAGCACGTGCTTTGCAGATAGCCATTCTGAAATGCACACGCACACATGGGGTCATAGCAGTATCCAGACTTCTCTCATTCTCTGCTTTCGTAGTATTTTGATTGCAACTATTAACTTGGACCTGATTGGACATACCTGAATCTATGGTGTCTTTGAACATCAAGATTTACTGTGCTTGAATCCATATGCCTGGCCCGAAGGCAGTGAAATATAAGGCCACGTCTTGCATGTAATATTCACGTGTGAGCCATGTTCCATTTCTTTTCAGCTTTGACCGTGACTGGAAGAAGATAGAGGCTTTTGTTGGCTCCAAGACTGTCATACAGGTATTTCGATTTTGAGGTTTGTTACAGGTGCTTGGAATTAATTGTAGCCATTCATTAACCCAATCTAATGGCTAAAACTTAGGAAGGAACCCATTCAAAGAAACCAAAAGTTGTAGACCGGAACTCAAATCTCATGGACCGAAACTTAAATCTCATGGGCCCGGAACCAAACTGTTCCTTCGGTTATCTCACTAAACTTATGGACCGGAACCAAAAACATAAAGGCCCGGAACTGGGTTCTTCTCAAGCACCATAAAAAATCACTTCGATTCTAAACAGAATTATAAGTTGTTTAGCCGTTTCTTTAGAAACATGCCCTGGTAATCAAACTATTTAGCTTTTGTGTAATAAACAAAGCCATGTAATGCATGAAATATCCATACTATTAATTCAAATGGACGCTCATTAAAAAATAATTGAAAGAGAAGTTTTGGCATGGTTGTGTTCTTTTTCTCAGCATGACACCATTAGAAAAAAATTTAGTTGGTTTTGATCTATTCATTTCCTGACGCTCTATTTTCATCTCCATTACCATTTGGCTCTACCGTAGAACCATTTTTATCTGATACTTCGATTTGCTGTTGTAGATAAGGAGCCATGCACAGAAGTACTTTTTGAAGGTTCAGAAAAATGGAACCAGCGAACATGTTCCGCCTCCACGACCAAAGCGAAAAGCTGCTCATCCATATCCCCAGAAGGCCTCCAAGAATGGTGACAGTTCATATCCTCAGAAGGCCTAAAAAACAAGCACATGTAGATATATACATATCAAATAGTGGTTTTAATGTCCCTCTCCCTGACTTGCAGAACCAAACTATGGTATCAAGACAGATTCATCTTCCATCCATAGGAACTCTGGCGTTTCTTCATGGGCTCATAGTTCCATCCCACCAGCTATTGCCTCATCAATGGTGAAAGGTATGTATTCCAATGCGCTTCTTCTGTCTGAGGTTTCTTACTGGAATATCCTCAATTCATTCTTATCTTTCACCCAGAAGATTTAGGTGCTGGAACACTGGGTCCAAACAATTTTTGCTCGAGCAGTACTGAAGGCCCTCCAAGGACATGGCCACCTGGTGAAACAAACAATCAAATAAATCAAGTTCCGTCACTCCGCCGTCAGTACCTCATGATATTTGTTCTGATTACCTTATAATGCAAATTAATTACTCAGATGCTGTCCATCTCCACTATTTCGAGGACATATGTATTGATCATCCTCCCTGTGCACCTTTTCTTGTGAATTTATAAGCTTCAATCTTAAAACAGACGCACCTTCTTTATAGTGAACTTCTCCAATAATCTCTTGATGATGTTTCACATAGGCAAATTTAAATGGTGCATCAAAAAACAATGTAATCCATTTCTTTGTACTATTCGTTCTCCAAAATTTTACTATTTCCACTGTTGAAGTTTTGTCTTAAATGAATACCTTATATTATTCATACTGGAATTGGTGACATTTTAATTTTGTTTACAGTTATGCCGGATTTTGCACAAGTTTACAGCTTCTTAGGTAGTGTTTTTGATCCAAGCACAAGTGGCCACTTGCAGAAACTGAAGGAGATGAATCCAATTGATGTTGAAACGGTATGTAAGCCATGGATTAGCCTTAGCCTTATTTTCCTTTCCTATTCATAATCATGAACACCTCCTAACTAGTCTGCAGTTGCATTGCACCATTTCTCCTCTAAAATAGTGGCTTCCGTCAAATCCGTAGCTGCAACATCAAAACATCAGTGTTCTCTAGTATTTGTTATGCACTGTTGCCTGTTATTAATCTCTCCTCACTTGAGCATCGTGAACTGAATTTTTGTTATCTCTATTGAAACCAATAGGCTACGCATTGAATTTGTCATTTTCTTAAATTTACGGTTTGTAACTCCTTACTTTTGTTCATTTGATTGACATGTGTCTATTTTCCATTAGGCATTGTTGTTGATGAGGAATCTCTCCATCAATTTGACCAGTCCTGATTTTGAAGATCAAGTAAGTAGTTCGATAACATGTCTTTTGATGATGCCTCCTTTAAATAACTTGCCACTAATTTATGGTTTTGTATTTCATAGTATTTGTTGTGTTTTCTTAAGGTACCTGTTTCATGTTGCTGTCTTTCGCTGTTTGCATCATTAACCTGTGATATCTGTCCTTAAATAAAGTTGTACTTTACCTTTCTGAAAATACCAGTATTCAGAACTATCTTACCAATCATGTTATGCCTATTTTGCTGTGTGTATGAACTGGAGGTAGACATTTTTACGAATCCCATTTTGTCAGCACGTACAGAAGCAACACATGATTTGTGCATTTTTGCCTTGAACTGATGTTCATGATCTTAGTCGATGCTTCTAGTGATTACCAATTATGATGCAATTACTTAGTAGAGCAGGCTTTAAGTTTGGACCACTGTCTTACATCAAAAACTTTTGATGTCCTGAGCCGCTGACACCCAAACTGCGTTAGTTAGAAGACACAAGATTAAGCTATGCTAAGCATATGAGGTTAGCATGGATTAATCTTCAGAAAGTTAGTCGTTGGTAAATAATTAATCTGTGCCAAGCACGTCAGGTTAGCCGAGGACCATAGCACTTGGAAACAATTTGCAGTGCTACTAAACTAGGCATTCAGTATAGTTCCATCATCTAATCAGGATGCAATCCTGTTCTTCTCGATCAGACAAATGAGCTGAGCTGTGTCCTATGCATTTTGATGCAGAGGAAGTTGCTGTCTTCATATAGCACTTCTGATGGACCTGAGCTAGGTAGCTCCAGGAGTTCGGTTCTAGCGACAAGTGCACCTTTCATGTAAGGTGTGCCTTTTTGTTGCCCTGCACGGCTGCACCTCTCTTCTCCTGCATTTTGCTGACAAGTTCCCAGCTATTCCAGGATTAAAGGTGAATAGTGTGGCTGGGTCTCTCGACGTATAATTTCAGTTCGTGAGACTCGGGCAACGCTCTGGCGTTGCTCCGATGAGCGATGAAGGCACTTGCACCATTGTGCTTCTCGCTAGCTTCAAGCCTTCGGCTGAAGATTGTGTAAGGGTGCAGCCGTGTACAGAAGGCTTCCGATAGCAGATAGATGAGATCGGTCTGTGGTCTGATGTGTATATAATTTTTGCCTTGAAGCATGCACCCATCCTAGCCCCAAAAGCTCGGTCCTCTAGGTTCCTGAATGCTGCATCAGTTAAAGGCTGACCTCAGTAATGGAAAGAGGAAAGGAAATTTTGAGTAATGCCGGTTGCTATCTTTTCCATCCGTTGAGTTCTGTTATTGATTTCAGTTTGGTTTCTGACTGCTATCTGATAAGGAACTTGTGCCTCGTGTGGCCATATTCATCTGAGCGAGCATTTGTGTAACGTTCATTTGAGGTGACCATAGTGCTGTAAAGCGTCTTTACTTGCCCGTTCGAGTGTGTTTTTTACTGTATTGTCTATGGTGCATCTGATTCTGATGCTACCCACAAAGTTGTAAAACAGAATATTTCCAAAATTCCAAGCAAATATCTATGTACTGTCTGTCTGTCTCCGTCTACCTATGTAAAGTGCTCAGTTGAAGTGGGGTTAGAAAAAGTATATTTGATCTTTGGTGTGTCTTACAGTATATTGCCAATCACTGCAAAAATCAAAATTACCTTAAAATTAAATCGAGCATAAATCTATCGTCATGTACCTTTTGTACACTAAAGACGTATATATGATTTAACTAAATTGCTGATCGAATTTAGAAGTTCGACCTTTCTAAATCAAATAACAGAGGGTGATATCTAAATTGAAAACAAAGCTATGTCCAACCAATGTTTTAAATAGTGGGTTATGTCATTTAGCGGAAAAGTTATAAGAAGCTACTACACAATATAGCTGAAGCTATTTCATTTAGCGATTTGTAAAATTTAATTTTAAACATAGATCTAAGAAAAGATATTAACAAATACGCACAAAATATGTCTAGAGCTATATAATAGCATGTATCTTAGCCTATTACTTCATGTCAACATAATTGTGGTTATAACAAACATTTATATCCATTAAACATCCAACAATCAACTACCCAACAACAATAAGTTAATAGTTTATACATCATTTGTTAAAATATCTTATTTCAAGGTGTGTCTTTCATTTTTTTATCCTTTTCTATCATAGAGCATTTCAAGGTGTGTCTTTCATTTGTCTTTTCCATGGAGATCATCACAATCATATGCCCGAGCGTTAGGACAGCAAGAAACAATTTCATCTTCAAAGCCATGACTCCAAATGCCCAAAGCTGTAGAGCTAATTTTTGAAGAGTTTGCTCTTGTTATACAATATTCATAGACCAAAAGCAAAATATTTACCAATTATAGAACAATGGACAGGCAATCTCCTATACTCTGTTTATTTATAGCTTTCTTTATTTATAAAAAATATATTAATCTGTAGCAGGCAACCCCTGTTCTTTAAAAAAATAATTAGCAAACTACCCCTTTTATAATACCATCTCTTTTTTTAAGATAAAGGGTTTATAACAATTGGATATAAAGTAAAGCTTCCCTTAAACACAATAATTTGCAACACCTTTGGACTTGAACACCACCTGCTAATTTTGGTCAAAATCTAAGGCAGCAACCTGCATACATATACATATACATATACATATATATATATACACACGTATCAGGCAACCTGTCTACTTAAAAAAGCCTCGATCGAAGCTGCGGTGCCGCCATCGCATCTCCAGCGCCAGATGCTCACCTCGTCCTCGCCTTGGCGCAAATAACTCCGGCACACGAAAAACGCAAAGGATTTCTCTGTTCCTCGCGCTCTCCCCTTCACCGAGTCGCCCCCCAAAAAGCTCGGCCACTGCGCTGTTTCGCCCACCAGCGGCGCCATGGCCACCGCCTTCGCCTCCGCCCTCTTCCTGGCCTCCTCTCCCATCTCCACCGCGCCACGAATCCGCGCCGGGTCCTGCCCTCACTCCACCCGACCGTCCCTGCGCCTCCGGCCGAGGCCATCCCCGGCCGTCGCGGCCGCCGTCCAGGCGGAACACCAGCCCGCCGTGGTCGCGGCGCCGAAACCGCCCGCGCTACCGTTCCGCGTGGGACACGGCTTCGACCTCCACCGCCTCGAGCCGAACCTCCCGCTCATCATCGGCGGCATCAACATCCCCCACGACCGCGGCTGCGAGGCCCACTCCGACGGTACGCGCCACCGAGGCTGATAGATGCTTGCTGTTCCTGCCGCGTTCCGTTTCTGACGTCACTTGTCGTGGCCGCACGCTTGGGTTGGGGATTTTCGCCCTGTGAGCAGGCGACGTGCTGCTGCACTGCGTGGTGGACGCGATTCTCGGCGCGCTGGGGTTGCCGGACATTGGACAGATCTTCCCGGATTCCGACCCACGGTGGAAGGGCGCCGATTCTTCAGTGTTCATGAGGGAAGCTGTGAGTTTCTCTCCTTTTTACTGCGTTATCTCAAGTTTTTTTTAGCAGTCAATCCCATCAAAGTGTAGGTTATCTGTAAGCAGTTTAGGAATTTTGAGAAAATAGAAGGATGACCTTTCTGATTAGCACTAATCATGATTCAAACTATGATACCAAGTGCAAAATTGGACGGTTTCCAAGTGCCTGAAATGCTTTATCAGAACATACGGTAGAGTTATTACCTGACTTTGCTGAATAATTCGTGATTTCTAACCCTAAAGTATACTACTGCATTGCTTAACTATTGTTTGCTTTTCTACATGAATTCGTTATAGGCTTCTATACGTTTATGTGATTAAAATGTAGAGTCCACATGCCTTTTTTTTTTTTTTTTTGAAAACACAACAGTTCGTTTCCTGCTTGCTCACTGTTTCAGTGGCCTATTTTTCCTGAACTGTGCACACTCTAAACATTGGATGCGTAGTTTTTTTATGTCAGCAGCCTGTTGCGAAAGATGCCTTGGCACTTCCTACACGAGTTGCTGACTACGAATGTGACCTTTGACCTTTTGGACTCTTCAAGGTCAGAAGTATTCCACGTGTTAGATTTTGTGCAAGGCATGCGCCATGTGCATAGAATGCTGACTGAACAAGGACTCTTGGTACTTTTGAACCCTCTGGACAGAAGTTTTTCCCATGCCTTTGAATTTGGGATCATCATGCCTTTGGCCATTGAAATTTGGCGTGTATCCTCTTATTATCTAGCATTGCGTGTTATCTGTTGCCCAATGTATGCAGGGTGTTATCCAATCAGAGCCTGGGTGTTTTCTCTTTCTTATTACAAATGCGGCTATTATTTTAGCATTTTAAGTGTTTCAAGTCTCACTACACAGTATTTTAATATCTTTTGCTTGGCATGTAATTTCAGGTGAAGTTGATGCATGAAGCAGGTTATGAACTGGGCAACCTTGATGCTACACTGATCTTGCAAAAACCAAAAATTAGCCCATTCAAGGAGACAATCCGATCGAACTTGTGCGACCTACTTGGGGCAGATCCATCTGTGGTCAATCTCAAGGCCAAGACACATGAGAAAGTTGACAGTCTTGGAGAAAACAGGAGCATAGCTGCTCATACCGTAGTTCTCCTGATGCGAAAGTAGAGACACAACACATGGTATCATGCAACAGGGATGGATTGTAGTGAAAAAAAAGCTCGTTAGATCGTTACATTATACTTGTCCCTTTTAACAACTACAGACACTATATGAGTCTTTGTGAAGATAATAAAGCTGATTGCAATGATAATTTTTCTGTATTTAGCTTGTCATGATTCTTTGCCCCATGTTGAACCACTATTTGGTATGTATTAGGAATGAGAATGAGATTCATATTGATATAAGCTGAGGTATCAAAGTGAGCATACGATAAAGTTCATTTATGCTGATTATGTTCATTTAACACTAACAGATGAGGCCAGAATTGTTAATCTGACTGCAGCGTTTATGGCTTTATCTTCAACAAAAAGGTCAATTTTTCACAAGATTCCCATAAATTTGGGGAAGAAAATTTGATAGGTTTCAAAATAAATTCGTAACTCAACAACACAAATAAGAGGATGCACAGTACAATTTGAAGACAAAAGCCAACAAAATACAGACATACCATTATAAGAAAAGCAAAATGCATACCGCTTTTTGTGAAGTATCTGATCAAACGTTCCATACAATACAATACAAACGGGACAGTTTAAGAGCTAATTAACATCATCACTACTGGCGTACTGGATAATCATATCATCAGTACAAAGGAATACTGCGCTGAAAGTAAGTCATCTTAACCCGTATTACAGCATAGCGTTCAGATAGAGCTGCTAAGCGACATAGCTGTAGCACCAAGGGAAGCAACACAGAGGACTAAAGCAAACGGCAATGTGATATTTTGTAGTGTTCTCCAATTACATTTGTGTTATAGCTATATACTTGTCACCTTTATTCATCATTCAAAAGAAAATTCTACGTCTAAGTTCATGACCTGAAAGTACAAAACGCCAGTTTCAGCAGTAACACATATATGCGTTTATTTAATATCTCTGCCATCAGCTAGACTGCACTAGACTTAGGTTATGCACATTAACAGCTAGATCCGCCATGTGCTTGTTCATGCAATGCCATATTGAATATATTTTTTCAGCATCATGATGCCTTGTATCTGCTGACACAAACTTAAAACTCTCTACCCCTCCAACATCTACAAAGCTCCACCCGGTCTCCTTCCTTACACCGGTTCGCCTCATTTCAGTCCTAATCTTTGTGGCGTCTCTCCATCTCCCAGCCAAGGCGTAGGTGTTTGACAATGAGACTCTCCATATGTCACTCTCAGGTTCCAAGGCTGACAATTCATTAGCAGCCTTTTCTGCAAGATCAACATTGCCATGAAGCTGGCAAGCAGCAAGAAGAGGTCCCCAAATGGATGAATCAGGATGAAGAGGCATATCCCTGATAAATTCTTCTGCCTCAGCAAACCTCCCAGATCTTCCAAGCAGATCAACTACACAAGCATAATGGTCCATCCTAGGTTCAATGTTGTGTTCGGTTCTCATGCTTTCAAAGAACTTATATCCTTCTGAAATCAAACCAGAGTGACTGCAAGCTGATATCACACTCACAAATGTGATATCATTTGGTGCAAGTGTTCCAGCATCCATCAACCGGTGGAAGATCCTTAGAGCTGAATGACCATCACCATGCATCCCATAAGCATTGATAAGTGAATTCCAGGAGACAAGATCCTTAATCTCCATCTGCTCAAAGATGATCTCAGCAGAATCAAGTCTTCCTAACTTAGCATACATGGTTATGAGAGCATTGCATATCGAAACATCATGCACAAAACCATATTTCATGATGAATCCATGGAGCATCTGCCCTTGCTGCAATGATCCTGCATTGGAGCAAGCCTGCACTATGCTCAAGACTGTGACGTTGTCAGGCTCGAGGGCATTACCACCAGCATGAAGAGAGCTGAAAAGCTCCATGGCATCATTCACACTGTCACTCTTGGCAATGCACGAGATTATCGTGTTCCATGAGACAATGTCCTTGACTCCCATGCCATTAAACACCAAATGAACGGCACCAACTTGCTCAAACCTGGAGTACATGCCCATGAGGGAGTTCTCAACGCTGATGCTTGGGAAAGCACCCATTTTAATCAGGTAGCCATGGAATCCCTCCCCATACTTCTGGGATCCTGAAATGGTGCAACCATAAAGAATTGCAGCAAGAACGTCCTCATTAGAACACACGTCCCCTTTCCTCATGTAAAGACCTTCAAAAAGCCGCATGGCGTCTTCAACAAACCCATTCTTCGCATACATCATGATAAGAGAATTGACCACAGAGGCATCATCCTGCAGCTCCAACAGAACAACAAGAGCATGCACTGGGCCGAACAATTCCGAAGCGCCCATCAAAGAGCATGCCTGAATGATGCTCAGCATCGTGACATTGTTTGGGAGGACGCCGTCTTCTAGCATCATGACGAGCACATCGAGGGCCTCTTCGAGCATACCGTTGAGCACGCACCCTGATATGACGGCGGTCCAAGAAACGACGTCCCTGTAGGGCAATCCAAGGACCAGCCTCCGTGCGCTCTCCAAACACCCAACCTTCGCGTACATGCTGACCAACGAACCGACCACGAACGGGTCACCGCAGAACCCACCTGCGACGAGGTAGCCGTGCACCGTCCTCCCCAGCCGCTCGTCCCTGGCCAGCCCGCAGGCCTGCAGGACCGCGGCCGCGGTGAACTCGTTGGGGTGGACGGCGTCGTCCTCGCCCTCGCCGGGGCCACCCCAGGCCAGCATGTCCAGGAAGGCGCGGAGGGCGTCCATGGGCGCGCCGAGGCGGCAGTGCGTGGAGATGAGGGAGGCGTATGTGGCAGCGTCGCGGCGGGGCATTTCGTCGAGCAGGCGGAGCGCGCGGGGCAGGAGGCCGCATTGCAGGTAGGCATGTAGGAGGGTGTTCGTGACGGTGAGGGGCTGCGCGGGATGGAGCGTGCCGGACTTGAGGAGAGCCGCGTGGACCGCGGAGGCGAGCGACGCATCGCGCCGAGCCGCGGACCCGCGGAGGAGGGCGACGGAAGAGGTGGAAGTGACGGTGGTGGTGCCGTGGGGAGGCGGCGGGAGAGGAGGCGGCGACGAGGGGGCGGAGAGCGCGAGCATCGTAGTCGTAGCTTTGGCTGGAGACCTGGAGTCAGCAACTCACCACACCGGTGTCCACATGGTTGGATTAGGAAGGTTATCATAGCAACATTACACACACACGTAGACTTTGAATTTAGACAGCAGTGGAACCAGCCTAAAGTTATAACCAAGCTAATTATGTATAAGTAATTAGCTTTTTTTCACAACTTTAATCATTCGTCTTATTAAAAAATTCACAAAATATGAAAATAGATATTATACTCAAATTATATTTGATGATAGATCAAATGACAACAAAATAAACAGTAATTAATGAGATTTTTTATATAAGATGAGTGATCATTTTTTCTAAAAAAAAGTCAAACTAACGGAAGGAGCAGTACTACAACCGGATGTAGAAGATGAAAGACGTGACGTTCACATTCTGCCCAAAACGTGCATGTAGCTTCAGTGGAAGCTGACGCGAATACATGAACCTCTGGACGATGCATCAGTATTGAATACTTCGCTTATATTTCTGAATAAGTCAATAACCTAGAGACTATTACACCTGTGTACAGGCTAATGTACGAAGTCAAATGCTGCAACACCTCGTATGTGCCCGCTACCCAGGGTAACTTACCCTGTATGCATATTTGTGATGAATGCTTACAGAACCTTGGTAGCACTCTCTTGTATCAAACCCCTCGACATCCAAACACTGAATCGAAGCCTTGTGCATGACAGGGAAATCCATATGCAAACCTCACACAAAGATCAGGAATTGGCCCTGTTCCGGTTAGTCTTCTTTTTTGTTGTCTGAATCTTCAAGAGCTTGCAGGCGTTCGACAAGAGGTGGGTGGGAGTAGTGATATGCAGAATACCAAGGATCGGTGTTCATTGCAGACAAGTTCTCCTCCTGAAATTTTAGAGCATGCTTCAGGTTACTGAATGCAAATCTTGTGACAGTTTAACAGTGTGAAGGATAAACTAAAATCTCACTAAGCATGCTACAAATATGATCGCAAAGTAGTAGGCTATTGTCAACTAGTATCACAAACATAAATTAAATTAAAATGGTCTTTAGAGGATTTACCTGTAGTTTAACAAGAGCTGCTCGGAGCTGAGGGGCATACCCAAGGTTCTTGGCAAAGGCATCAGCCTAGGAATTGGATCAAAGTGAGTGCAACCAAAACCAATAAAGCTATCAATAGCAGGAAGCTTAGAGGCAGATAGAACAACAAACCTGAAATTCAAATGCTCTGCTGACAAGATTCAGGCAAAAACTCAGAAGGTGTTGAAGAGGTATTATAGTGTGCTGCATTCAAACCAACATATATGTCAATTGAGAGGGAATGATAATGCTGGAAATTCATAGACCAATTCATCTTGAATTTCAAGTCGAATTTAAATGAAAAGTGCATACACCTTCAAGTAGATTTATTTGTGACAGAATTGTTGTATTATGCATAACTTGGTAGTTGCTACCAATATATTCAGAGAGAGTAAGATATATTGATAACACTTGCTATGGAATATGTTCACATCATACCTGGAAAATGATCAATCCAATTATTATTGGCTGATCCTCGAAACCAAAACTTTCAAATAGATCTTTTGAGTTCCTTACTAGGGTGTATCCTCCAAATTGCAGAAACATAAGCAGCTGCAAGAAAAAATAATGACGAAATGAAAACGAAAAAAAACAACAGCCAGAAAATGCTAGAAAGTTAACCATCTTTCTCCTTTCTTCCATCAACTGATATATGGACCAGACGTTTTTTTGGTAAGTCTCATGAATAACATTCAAGTAAAGTATGTAGATCCCTTCCCAGTTTCAACGGCGTTCACTATTTCTTGGTGCTCTTATGATGCTAGGATATTGAATTCTCTGATAATGATATGCTAGGTTTTGCTTTCTTACATATTCATTGTCTCATTCATTTAATGAAGCATCCACTCCAACACAACACATCCACTGTAACAATTGTCGTCTTGTAGAGTCTTCATCAGAACATTGGTCTAATGCATTTCATTTTGGACAAGCATAGGTGATGCTTAAATAGAAAAGGTATATAGATCAGTGACCAGTCCCAATGGCCAACCACTCATATCTGTGGATACAATTTTCTTATCAATGTCCCACTCTTAGGTTTCAGTCTTGCCTTCTACTTTTGGCCTCCAACCAAGCAAAGGCATTGGGCAGGCCCAAATTTTGGTTTTGCCAGCTGGTGCCAGCAATCAAACAGGCAGATGATACTAAACATGCCATTTCAAAGAAAGCTATGTCACATGCTTTTTAAGGAAAATAGATGGAATCGTTTTCTTTTAGAAAGAAACTCACAACTTAAAAGAAAATCTCACTGCATAGTTACACTCCATTATCCAACAAAAGCCTCAAATGCTAGTGCCACACAAGTATATAAAAAATGGCATGCAAAGGTCATAATTTTATCTGAATGAGGGAATACCTGGACAGCTACAAAAGAATAGACTGTATGATTGAGTTTCCAGTGCCCAAGTTCATGTGCAATAACAGAAACTATCTCATCCTCGTTACTACACTGAAATCAGCAAAAGTAAACAGGTTAACTTGGCGTGTGCAGGCCAAATTTTTATGAACAGAGTGGTAGAAATAAGAGAATTTCTGAAGCATAGAACCTGCTGAATCAATGTGTCGTAGAGTACTATGCGCTTATTCTTGAAAAACCCGTACATGTAAGCCTGAAAAGAGAATTTTCAGTGCAATAACAGCATTAAATTATAGTGTACTAGTCAGCAATGAACAGCGACTCCAACATAAATTAAGTGATATACATTACTGTGACTTGATCTGGTAGACCCATCAACCATAAAAAGCTTTTTCAAAGGAAACTTGAGGGAAGCTGCCAACTTCTCTATTTTCTCCCTTAGTACCCCTTCAGGAAGCTGTTGCCCCATCAGTGCAACCACACAAAATTCAATCTCACTCAGAAGAAGCTTGGACTTATATAAGATGATGCCAATTTAGATAAAATAAAAAATAGAAGATGAAGCACGATGGAGCTATCACTACTTCACTACAACAAGATACTCACAGGAGTGAACGTGTTGAACAGAGGAGCTATTATGATGGGGTATATTGTCATCATCAAGAGAGCTAAAACAAACATAAAACCCCATAGATATATAGCCAGGTAAGGGCCCCCAATCTGAAACAATGCAGGGAAAATGAATTGATCAGTTGATGCATTTATATAATACTACTATCACTATCGGTTATATGTGATTTTCATTCTGTAGATCTTGGAAAAACAACAAAGATAAACAGGACAAAGGAAAAAACATGTGCTGTCCACATAATAGCTATTCATTAAGTTTTAAACAATGGAACAAGAGAGCTACCTGTACTATGTAGATGATAGCAGCCACAATCGGTGGCCCCAATATCATGGATAGTAAAATGCCTTTGACCATATCTCTAATGAAGAGCCATATAGTTTGCTACAAGGTATAAAGCAAGAGATTCTCAGAAAATTCATAAGCCCAGTTACTTTAGTACTTATCAGCCGTTTCAAGTTGCCAAATTGGGATATGGATAAATGTGAACACACCTTGTTAAAACCATGTCGAGCCTCTATAACAAAAGTTGAATAAAGAGAGAAAGGCAAGTCTGTAATCTGCATTTCATGAAGTACTGCGTCAGTGTTTCACATTAAGTAGTGGATGTAAGTGCGGGTATTTAGTTATGTCGCCAAGCCCGTGAGTAGTCCCGCTTACATCCCTACAATGGATGGTCTCTAAAAACAAAGTTAAGTAGTGGATTTGACAACCATTGGTCTCTAAAAACAAAGCTATTTGTCCAAAAAAGAACATGGATAGGGCTGATTGTGGACATAGCTATGAGCATATGTGCAGAAATCAACAACTTTGGACCCAATCAAAAAGCACTGTGCATCTAGGGGCCTATAGATATCACAATCCACAATGCACCATTCAGCAGTCCTGACTTGTAATAAGTCATAAAAACTACTAAAATCATGCTCCCATATGGATGAGACAGCATCAATGTTAGAACAAAATAGAGCTATCGATTCAATGGAAAGCAGTTAGATCCTGTAATCCAATAAAAAGTTTTATTCTTTTTTAAAAAATGATGCACAGCTCTTCTGTGTGTTCCAATGAAGCAAAAGTCATACTTATACACATTCCAGTCTAAGTGCCACCGCCAAATGGCTATACAAGCTAATCAGAAATTCAGGAAGCAAAATTGATTGGGAGGGGGGGGGGCATAACTGAATCAACATTGTGATGGTTTAGGTTTACACTTTATAGAGGTGAGTTACTTGTACCTGTGACCAAACCATGGCACCAGCTAAGAACGCAAGTGTGTGTATTGTCTCATTCTCAGCATTCAGGCCAACATTGGTAACCATTTCTCCAGATTTCTGCAGAAAGATCCAATCCAGTCACAACCAGAAGGAGAGTAATGGAAGCAAGAATTTGTTTTACCTTCCAAAACCAGGGAAGAACTCTATAGTACAGTATTGTGGTATCCATCAAAATAGTCACAGCCTCATGAACAAAGTGGAAGTAACTGTAAAATGAAGCAAAATCTTCAGTATCAACAATCTAAATAAGTTAGCTACTAAATTTGGGAGTCAGAAATTATTTTAAAATGGAGGCTGCAAAGAGAGACATGAGAATTGCATGAACCTTTTGTCGAGGCTATAAGCTCTAGAACGTTCAAACTTTTCATCACTAATTACTCCCAACAGGGGTTTTGGTAATGTTGGCAGCTTGAGGGCTCTGTGCTGACGGATGTCGAGATATGTTTCAAATACGTACATAAGAATCATAAAGCCTGCAACATGAACACATATTTAGAAGAGCATCAGTTATATGAAGCAAATAGCAACACAAGAACTATATCAATTAAATATCGATGAAACTAAACATATTACGTAATCAAGGAATAAGATCTTGTTGACTTCATTCATATTAACTGCCAACAAACTTTAAACTGATGCAAACCCATATGAACAATAAAAGAAGTTGGTATTAACAAATCTTTGAAAAGACCAATAACCAGATATTATTAGTATGAAGAATTTTACACGGATTAGGCATAATCAAATCTGCAAGGCATTGCATACTGACAGAGAAGAACATAGTATCTTCAGAATGACAGGTACTAGATAATAACATAGCTTTGCATCACAAGCATATCACTGTGAAGCCAGTTGACTATAACGATCTTAATCAACAGAGTTGATTGAGTTAGCAGCTCACAGGCATCCCTTTCCTCGCTTCACTAATCGAAATCACGGATGCTCTTCAATGAAAGCCACACTCTGGGAACATCGAATCGCTCGGTAACATGAAACGGTATTCAGTCACTCAGTAGCACCATTTTTTTCTGGGCTGATCACTCTCCCAGTCTCCCGGCACTCATCAGCCCCACACCGCATTACGCTCACTAGATTCCACCCGCGCAACCAAAACACCTACGCGTCCGCGGGGTGGCAAAAATCTCCCATCCAAACACCGCGCCTCACAAACCCTAGGGTTTAAACGCGGATCCCGCGTCTTGTCGCCCAAACCCAAGACAGCGAGCGAGCGACTGCTACGCCATGAAAGGAGCGGCGGGGAGGCGGGGACTTACAGAGCACGGCCTCCAGGTAGGGGAGCGCCATTGGAGTCGGGGACCGTGGCGCTCCGGAGACCGAGAGGCGGGGAACCGAGGGCTGAGGCGAGGGATCGGGCGGGCGGCGGAGGGGAGCGTGGCGCGGGGGCGGGCGCTGATGCTTTGCTCGATTCCGTTGGTCGGACTTGGGGAAAGAAGGAAGATATATATGGCGTTGCCCGGGAGGCTGCGCTGCACGGCACGCCGGAACTGGGCACGCTGAAGACGGCGGCTTCGCAGTGAAGCCAAGCGTGAACGCCGCGCTGGCTGCGGCCTCCGGCTCGGGCTCCTTCCACCGCACGACACGAATCGTCCGCGACACGATTCCTGGATGGTGCGGGCCTTATGGGCCGAGGCATGGATGGATCGATAAGGACTGGGCCTACGTCTAGCGCGAACACGGAAGTACGGAACTCTGCTCCGCAGCTACAACACAAAGCTAACCGGGGCAACTATGGGCCAGATTGGATTGGACCCACTTCTCAAAAAAAAACTATGGGCCATATTGGGCTCACTTCTCAAATTGCCTTGCCAAAAACGCAAAGCTGCACATGGACCGACATTGGGGCATCTCCAGTGTTATGGAGAAATCGAACAGTGCCACCAAATATAGGGAGTGTTAAAAGAATCAACCACGTTCGTTGAGAAGGTCAAAAAATTTCCACGTTAATCAAAAAAAAGAAAAACTCTCCACCGTTAGATTTTATGAACATCCAACGGTTTAAATTAAATATAGAGTCTATCTCATATACATACGTTACCTTCTAAATAAAAAGATATGTTGTTCCGCACATAGTATGTACTCACACGTTTTGGTCTCCTAGAGCTATTCGGACTTGAGGATAGACAAGGCCCTATAAGCCACGTTCCAACTCATCAATCAAAAATATATAAAGTCTATAATATGTGATATATCTAATTATAAACAGGTGATTCCATGTGCTGCCATTAGTGGCCTCTAATTTTTTTTAGAATTACACATACATACGCAAATCGCAGACGTTCAAAAACATGTATACCGCTATAAATATACGCATACACACACTACTTATATAAGTACCTCTGAGAGACCGAGCTGGCAAACATATAACTACATACGTTAACTAGAAGAGCTTATATCAAATACAAATAATAAAGAAATAAATATACCGATCATCAGGTGGTCAAAATTCTATTACTAACTGAAGCGCCCCTGTTTCCATAATGCGAATAAAATGTGCTTTATTACCATCCCAGGATTTGGTAATCACATTCTTACATTAGAGTGGTACAGATCAACCCTAAACGGTCGGACAACAAGGGGCGCAGCCCTGAGAATCTAAGCAACGGAATATAAAACGTAGGCATATCTTCCTCACGCCTCAATTGGAAAGCAGGTCGTAGCCCTTACTCGTTCTCGGATCGACGTATATCCATTGCACTGAGAAAAACAACAACAAAGTAAGGGTGGCTCACCTTCCTCCAAAGGAGTTGGGGAAAGGATAACAGTATATGCAAGGATACATTTGGGGCTTAAGAAAATTTTGCAGAAAAATATTTGTATACAGGGTTTGAAATAGTTGTTAAGTTTTAATCTTTCTGAAAACTGAGTTTTTTCCAAAAGGGTTTGCCACTGGACTTTCCGGTCCAAACTGGCCCATGGCTCTCCAGCCAACACATTTTTCATACATCCAGCATCCTCTGCTGAACCAAAAACCATTTTTATCCAATCCCAAACTAACTCTGTTTTATTTTATGAAAACCGCTAACCGAAGAACCAAGCCATAACTCATCCATACCGGTAGACACGGACTATTCGAATAGATTTTACTCTGATCAGAGGTTGTACTAATTCCCACAAATTGGACTCAGCGGCACGTTACCGTCGTAACTGCCCGATTTCCAAACCAAGCCATTGTCTTTGTTTCATCACCTGGCAGAACTTTAGGGGTTCGGACATCCGAGCCACTCCAGTACCCCGCGGTACTCCCGTTGGCACACCACCCATCCCCTAGCCCCTTGTGCGCTAGCACAGAAGCTACTAGCCTATCCACTCTGGCTCGGGTCTGGCCAATGCCTCATACAGAGCGAGTGGTTGTACTAAAAGCGTTAGGCAAGATGAAAATCATAACGGTCCTTACGGAGAGCTCAGGTGTAACCATTCCAACTTTTCAGTGCTCGACAGCGCGAGCAATTCACCTACTCGATATTCTTCACGAATCCCAGGACAAGGGGGTAACCGCAGGTAGCTAAATTATCTGTTCATATCATGCCTTGTTTCGGCGCGTAGCCGTATTCCGACGAGGTCGGTTGCCGGGGTTCTTCCCCACTTTATTTCAAAACCATACACACAGCCACTCTTCCATACCTATCATATTCCACGTCCATAATCCAACATAACGTCAAGATTATGATAGATAATTAAATGAGCGATCCCACCTATGCGCGCTGTATCTAAAATAGGCTTAGGTGGCTGTATATTTTGCTGAGTTACCTTAGCAACCAAAACATGCAAATTTTTATGTGATTATCAGGCCAAGGGTTGTGTTTGCAAAATATAGAAAATTTATGCATCAAGTGGGGATTCCAGTGGGCTTGCCGTGCAAATTGTCGACGAAGCGGATGATGCATCGGTCGCTGAGGTTGAGGGTCCATCATCGGTCGAGCCCATTGGTACTCCAACTGCTGGGCACGATAGGGTGCCAACCATTCGGCGTGACGATACAACATCCGCTGCAAACGCCGATTGCTAGCTTCGAACCTAGCAAAGGTCCTTGCGAGGGACGTACTGGCTAGGATATCCGGTATAACCTACGCGCACAAACAAGGAAAAACACACACATCGAGGTATAACATGAGCTCAACATGATGAAAGGATATTTGGAGTGGATATGGATTATTTGGGTGATTTGTTGGTGGTGCTTACCGGCGGTGATGGCTTTGGTAAGGTTCGAGGGGCAGCTGGTTAGACTGCAAACCACCGGCCATGCTGATGGGCACGGTAGCGGTCGTTACGGTAATGCCAAGGCAGTGGACCTGGGCGACCGGGGTGGAAACGAAATCGGTGGGATGGAGGTCGCATGATGGCAGGGTGGAAAGTTTCGGCAGGAGGGAGTGACGACAGATTAGGACTTGGTGGAACGTGATCAGAGGGGACGATTTTAGAGATCAGGATCATCTAGAACGGGGTTTGGAGAGACCAAGACATGATTCTTTGGAGGTTATGGAGAGTAGATAGGCACAGCATCAATCACTAGGCACACAAACTTATGTGGGACCAGTGTGAAGCACTGACTGGGCGTACGACGGTGTCACGATGGTATGACGGCGTCTTCCGGCCAGGAGAAAGGATTACGTGGAGTGTATGGATAGATAGAGCTTGAATTTAGATGAATTTAGAAAGAAGAATCACAGCCATCGGAGTTGGTACGACTGAGATATTGATTCTGTAAGTTTAACAGAATAGGTATCAGTCTACGTACGTACAGTATCTGATAAACGAACGATCTGAATAGTATCTGTTTGTGTATGAATGATGAACGAACGGACAAACGATGAACAAACGACCGACGAACGGACGAACGAACGACGAGCGGACGGACGGACGATTTGATCAGTGTGTGTTTGTGCATGAACGATGAACGAACGGATGAACGACGAACGAACAGACGAACGACCGATGAACGGACGAACGAACGACGAATGAACGGCCGATGAACGGACGAACGAACGATGAACGAACGACGAACGATCGATCAGAATAGTGTCTGTTTGTGTGTGTGCAGCAAACAGAGGGAGTGTGTGAGTGTGTGTGCTGTGTGTGCAGCAAAGTGTGCTGCGTTTGTGAGAGTGAGGCATGGAGCTCTCGGCGGCTACGATGGTGAACACGTAGTAGGAGCAGAGAGCTGCGCGTGCGCAGGAGGGGGAAGGCAGGGAGGAGATGTCCGCGGCGGTATGGATGGAGGCATGGGTGGGGGCTATTTATAGCCGATGGAGGGGAGAGGCCGATGACGTGTCGCGGAGATGGGATGTCCACATGGCACAGAGATGGGGCGTCCAAGTGGCGTGGAGATGGAGTGTCCACGTGGCGCGGAGATGGAGGATCCAAGTGTCGCGGAGATGGAAGGTCCACGTGGCTCGGAGATGGGGTTCCAAGTGTCGCGGGAATATTTTTTTAGAATTGAATTTTGGAAAGAAATTTTTTTAAGAGTATTTGCGATATTTGAAATTTTGTTGAGCTCGTAATAACATACTCAAAACAAATAAGGAAACAACTAATTGATTTTGAATTTAGAGAGAGATTAGAAGAAAATTTGGGTGCTAAATTTTAGGGCGTTACATTACCATTTTCCTAGAAAATGCTAAATAAATCCGTCACAGAGATGAGAGTGTTTAGAAAAAATATAACTAAAAAAATAAAAATATCTATACTGTTACAATTTCTAATTATCTATATTATTACACATACATACGCAAATGGCAGATGTTCACAAACATGTATACCGCTATAAATATACGCATACACACACTACTTATATAAGTACCTCTGAGAGACCGAGCTAGCGAACATATAACTTCATACGTTGACTAGAAGATATTATATCAAATACAACTAATAAAAAATAAATATATCGATCATCCGGTGGTCAAAATTCTATTACTAGCATTTTCTTAGAGAGTGCTAAATAAAGCCACCACAGACACCGAGAGTGTTTAGAAAAAAATATAACTAAAAAATAAAAATATCTATACTGTTACGATTTCCAATTATCTATATTATTCTAAGTACTTCATATAATAAATAAAATTAATAAAAACTAGAAATTTATTAAAAATAAAAATACCTCCACTATATGTATATTATCTTGTTATAAGAAGTGTTATAAAAAAGCTGCGATATTCGGTGATATGGTCTAGGAATTACCACATTAATTATAACAAAAGTAAAATCTACACTGGACAAGATTTCATACAATAAATCAAATATTTTATATTAAATACTACTAAAAAGGAAGAAAATGCCAATGATTGCTATGATTATGGTCTAAATTAGCACAATTTTTTATCAAATAACTAATATAATACTTTTAATTTTCAAACAAAACCAAAGATATGCACCATTTATCTTAATAAATATATCTAATTAAACTGGTGATTCCATGTGTTGCCATTAGTGGCCTCCTAAAGAACATTTTTTTAGAATTACACAATACATTTGCAAACGGACAGATGTTCACAAAAACGTACACCGCTATAAATATACACATACACATACACACACTACCTCTATAAACACCTCCCAAAGACCGAGCCAGTAAACATATAGCTACATACATTAAACTAGAAGACCTTATATCAAATACAACTAATCCAAAAAATAAATGTATGGATCATCCAGTGGTCTAAATTCTATCACTACCATTTTCTTAGAGAGTGCTGAATAAGCCACCACAGCCACTAAGAGTGTTTAGAAAAAATACAACTGAAAAAATAAAAATGTGTATACTATTACAATTTCCAATTATCTATGTTATCCTAAGTGCCCCACAATAAATAAAACTAATAAAATCAGAAATTTATTAAAAAAAACCTCCACCATCTATATATATCGTATTAAGAAGTGTTAAAAAAGCTGCCACATTCGGCGACATGATCTAGGAATTACCACATTAATTATATAAAGAAAGAAATATCCACACCCGGACAAGATTTCATCAACATCTAACTTCATATAATAAATAAATAATTTTATATCAAATACGACCAAAAAGGAAAAAGATGCCAACGATTGTTTTGATTATGGTTTAAATTAACACAAATATTTTATATCAAATAACAAATATAATACTTAGAATTTGCAAACAAAACCGAAGATATCCACCATTTATCTTAATAAGAGAGTGTTAAAAGATGCCATTATGTTCATCAAGGAATCGAGTCTAGAAGTTATCACCTTAATTAGAAAAATAGAAACCTACATTACTAGATTTTAATTACATCTCACAATCTATTTCAAATTAAATATTTAATAACAAATATAGTTTAAAAAATATCTATAGTACTAACTATAATAATCATAGAATAGTCTAGATTAATCAAAATACTCTATATCAAATGCAACTAATACAACACCAATTTCACAAAAGGAAGTGATAAAAATCTATAATGTTGTGCACGCTCTAACAAGCCTCCAAAATTGTCAAGTTAACTGATAAAAAAAGAGAATCTAAGTGGTTTGGTGGAAACCCATGCCACACTTCGCTAGAGAGATGGCCTACCCCGATTACCCGTGCTCGTCTATTGTTTTGTTCCAACTTGCACCATGATGCTACCCCAACATAAGTGAAATATATTTAGAACAAAACAAATATATTTAAAAATTATTTTCAAAAATCAATTCACACTACTTTAGTGATTATTAAATCATAAAACGATGTGCCCTAATAATTCATTTTGTATATATTATAAATTATCATAATCTAGAAAGTTGATAGGATTTGAGGTACATCTACACAAATATAAACATTTATATATTTTTAAAAGTATAGCTAGATACTTTAATATGTCAATTTATGGAAATATGCTTTAATAATAGTAGTGGTAATGATAATAAAAATAGATAAACCATGTAACGTCTAGGACAAATAGATATAATAGTTAACACAATATTAAAAATATTAAATTCAAATAAAATCAAATTATTAAAAAAATCTAGCTACCCGCACTGTTTGCACGGACCTCGTAGACTATCGAACCGTGAATGTCAACTCAAAATCGAACTTCAGGCCTGTGTCGAACCACGATGAATAAAAAAATTCAGCGGCAGCATCCGTCTTCACAAGTGAGCAAGAACCAAAGTGACACGTATAGAGATGGCTGATTTTTCTATAGTTTTTTTCTCTCAAACATCGCTTCTACACTATACTATAGATATCGAACTTTGAATTGGGTTCGCCGCTACGTAAAATCTCATTGTTTGCATACAACACTGGAGATGTCCTTAGATACTTGGCAGTCGATTGGCTGCACTTCTTGTGCACATAGGATGAGTCTAGCTTATCATCTATATTTAAATTTTGCTTTCTACAGCGTAACTACAATGGCATTTTCATACTATAGACGACTATACGGACGATGAATGTCTACTGGACTTAGTCTTTAGCACATGTTTGGCAAAGCTCCGTTTTCAAATTCTACAACTCCAAGAGTCAATCCACCCGTGGAGTGATTGCACCGGTAAAAATGAATCTATGATATGAGTGTCTAGATGTTTGGATTTTTGGCTGTGAAGTAATTCTATCCATGCATTTCCAGTGGGGAGCAGTTTGGGAGCTATGGGGAGTATATATTTTTGGCTCCCACTCTCTAGTACAAAATAGAGAACTGTTTAGCTACATGGGAGTTGTTCTCGTTGGGAGTGCAGCTACGGGAGCTTTGCCAAACAGTGGCTTACCTACACAGCAAATTCTCAAAAAAAAAAAAAAACAGCTAGCGGTAGCCACCGTCCATTTGCAGTTGCAACCGATTCAGCTGTACATCTGATACCTTTACCTTTAGACTAAATAGGCCGTTTATATGGTCGTCCATAGTACATTGTATTTTAAAGTAAAGTTTAAATAATGACAATGATAAAGACGATATGCTCGAGTCAAGGTCACGAAAGTCAATCAGAGCCTTGGAACACAAATTGTATTCAAACTTATATCCTTCAGGCTTCGGGGCTAGCGGCGAGGTGAAGGTTAACGAAGGGTGGGAAGGACAAACAAGGGCGGTGCGGAGGCAAGGGTGCTAGCCACGGGAGGTCGTCGGGTCAGGCGGCAGCCGCTGCCCATGGAGGATGGAACGAAAAGATGGGGTTTTCAGGCCTTGAGCGATAGATGGAGCGATTTATCGCTTCTATGAAAAATAGCACACCCCCACAGCAGTCACAGCACAAAGATGTTGTTACTGTTTCACTGATGAATCATCAGTTCAGAACTTCAGATCAATCATCAGCTGCAAGTGTATTGCGGCATGCTGGCTCCTGCATCTGGCGCCGGGAAAACCAACAGTTGGGCTGATTACGCCTGCCGTGTAACAAGGACTTGGTTGGCAACAACCACCAGGTGCAAAGCCTAACACTGGAGCATCTGCAGAGTCAATGGCGGATGCAGACAGATCTGAAATTCTGAACTGATGTTCTACCCCTGAGGCAGGCAGACGCCGTGTTCTTCAGACAGTCTCCCTACTTTTCTACAGAGTCAGACGGCGGCCATGTATGGGTTATGGGTCGTCTCCGATCGGCCAGTGCCCTCTGATCAAACTTCAAAGTATCCGGGACTGAGTAGTAAAAAGAAGCGACCCTGTAAACTCCCCCGTGTTTTACTTCGTAAACATCCGTTCCGCGAGTTGCGTTGCCCACGGGCAGGCTAGTGGCCTAGTAGTCCCGTGTAGTTTAGCAGGGCGCAAACAATAACAAACCGGACAGGTAGTTAGTTAATCTATAGGCAAGTGTGACATCCGTAGGACAAGTGTGGCGTATGGCTGTCGTCACTTCTGCTGCTAAGCTGTAAATAATGTGGCTAAATCTGTAGTCAAGTGAGCAGGAATCGAGTAGGGCCAATGCTAGGACAAATCAGCAAGACAAAAAATGGTGCGTATAGTTGTCGTCACAGCCGTAGGTCTTGCGCCCTTCTCTGACAAGGAAAACAACGCACGTTCACGTTGTACACTCTGATGGCCTGCAGGCTGCTGCATCTGCATCTTGCCGGCGTTCAACTTGCACCGATTCAAAAAGGCTGCAAGTGCGGAAGCGCACCCAGAGGGCCTATGGCCGTATCCTATGCACATGATATTCCCCTAGTTACCAACCGAACTGAAGAACAGGAGAAGCGACGCCCCCTGCTTGATGAAGCAAACCGTCGTCGCCTACTCATGGCTCGCAGGAACGAATCAGATTCCGATGCGACGCCGGTCATGGTCCGTGCGCGCGAGGCATTTGACGGAGACCAGAACGACCGGCGAGCGATGCCGTGCGGAGGCTGGGGAGAGGACGACAAGCGCTTGCGAGGCAAGGGGCCAAGGGCGCCCCTGCGCGCGCGCCGTTTTGTCCCTTGCCACGGCCCCGTACGCCGGGGAGCTGGGCGGAATCTGCCCCGCCCGCGTCCGTGCCGATCGCGTCCACGCGAAACAACAAAAGAGCGCCAGCGTCCGCGCCTGCCTGCCTCGGGAAGAAATTAGGTGCACCTTACACGCCGGCATGTTTGGTAGCTGTCCGGTCCTGGCCTGCTGGATTCCTTTGCTGCTGCGGTACCACGTACTACGCAGGGATCGGATCGTGTATTGTGGTTTTTTTTTTATTTTAGCCTTTTTAGCAAACTATTTTTATAAATTGACTTTTCGCAAAACTATTTGCAAAAATAGCCATAAACCTCGGCGTTTTAGGGAACCACGCCGAGGGTCACAACGTCGGAGTTGGTTCTTCTAGCGCCGATATTGTCACGTGGATACCGGGCAGGAGGTCGGCACGCCGAGCTCGGCTTGCTCGGCGCATCACGGGAGCACGCCGAGCCGGCTCCATGCATGCTAACAGTACAAGCTAGCAATATGCACGTTTTGACCAAACATTTCAAGACCTTGTGAATTTTGTGTGGAAAAAATATAGATCCAATAAATATGAGATAAGTTTTATAAGATTCATAATATTATCCTTATCATTCTAAAAATACACAGACTAATAAAATATTTGTTAGAATTTCTAACTAATTGTCTAATCAAACTTCTGCTCATGGAATAAGGAGATATTTCACACAGAAATCTCAAAGAAAGAAAAAAACGTGTATAGTTAAAAAAAACTAAGGAAAAATTTCAAAAAAAATACAAAGAGATAAAAATATGTATAGGCACACATGTACCATGTATTCACATTAAACTAACACAATTAGGTTCAACCGTTCAAGTGTAGGCACATCTAGCAAGCAAGCAATATATGTACGTATAGGTGTATTTGCGCTGGTCAGTTGGTGGTCTCTCGTGGATCTCTGGTCATTTCAAAACAATTTGGATTTAGGGCCCGTTGGAGAGCAAAGTATTTAAAACCACAGTATTTCAATACCATGGTCTACCAATTGCAATGATACAACCATAGTACTTTTTATAGCAGTCCAATCCATAGGTGTTTGGGAACACAGTATGGCTCTACAATATTTAACTTTACCTACTCCTTCCCCTTCACCCTACCGGCGCAGCACATTGGATCTCCGTCTCCTTCACTGCCCTCTCCCTCTCCATGCACCGGAACAGAGCGGCCTCGCGGCGTCGGAGTAGCAGCATGGCGGGCGCGCGGGGCGAGGCCGCCGGCGGGCATTGAGGCCCGGTGGCCGCGTGGGGTCGACGGGAGGCACAACCGGCGGGGGCGACGAGGCCGGCGCGGAGAAGCCAGTGCGGTAGACGGGGCCGGTGGCGGGAGGCGTGCTCGGCGCGAGAGATGGGGCTGGCGTGGAGGAGCCAGCGCGGGAGACGGGTCCGGTGGCGGGAGGTGCGGCCGACGCGGGAGATGGAGCCGACAGCGGAGAGACAGGGTTGGCATGGGACGATGAGCCAGCGCGGCGGCAGCGCGGATAGGCGGGCGAGGCACCGCTGGAGTCGCCGCAGTGTAGATGGGCGACAACATGGCGACGGGCGGCAGAGGAGATGGGGAATCGGCTACGGTGGTAGATGGGGCCACGGGAGGAGAGGGAAAAGGCCGCGGGAGGACGCGCCTTTGCGCCGTGAGAGAAAAACTTTGGTCCAGACCAAAGTATCCAATACCAAAAAAATACTGTGGTATTAGTAAAACTGTGGTTTTCGATACAGAGGTTTGCCAAACACCTTTTTACTCCAATACTATGGTTTTCTCCAATACCACAGTATTTTCTACAATACTATGAAAATACTTGTTCCTAAACAGGCCCTCGGTTGTATTCCCGAAGGACTATACATGAACGTGCATGCATGGATGCCCTTGCAAAAACGTGCAACTAAATTATCTGCTAACTTGCTTCTTAATTGATCTTCATGACCAGGACGTGCTAACATACATGCACACCTGGAGAAGTTTAGATGAATATATAGGAAGTGTTCACTTGAGCACAAGTTGGGACATTTTAAGAAATAGCACGTGAATTTATAAGACTAAAAATGTTTTCTTATGATTGTGTATGAAATGAATTATATAATCACATCAAACCATAACTATTTGATGAAATGAGCACCATCATTGTAGAAGTTATTTTAGAAGAGCACAAGTTGGATTAGTTTTTTTAACTATACATGATTTTATGTAAAATGGGATAGAGAATGCAAGTTTTCCATTTTTGTCTCTTTGTATTTTTTTAAACAATTCCCAAATTTTTTAACTATACATGTTTTTCTCTCTCTTTGTGATTTTTTGTGAAATATCTATTTATTCCATGATCAGACGTTTGATTATACAATTAGTTAGAAATTCTAGCAAACATTTTATTAGTCCATGTATTGTTAGAATGATGAGGATAATATTATGAATCTTATAAAACTTATCTCATAATTATTGGATCTATACTTTTTTCCACACAAAATTCACAAGGTCTTAAAATGTTTGGTCAAAATGTGCAAATAATGCACTCGCTAGCTTGTACTGTTAACAGGCATGCAAGCCGGCTCGGCGTGCTCCCGTGATGCGCCGAGCAAGCTGAGCTCGGCATTCTTCGCTTGAGCGCCAATCTCCTGCCCAGTGTCCACGTTCGCGGTGACTTGGGATATCGGCGCTAGAATAAAACCAACGCCAATTGACCCTCGGGGTTCCTAAAGCGCCGAGCTTTGGGTTTATTTTTATAAATAATTTCTCAAAAGATTTATTTACAAAAATAGTTTGCTGAAAGGGCTAAAATAAAAAAAAAATACCACATCGTATATTCGTGTACGATGATCTGTATTTGCGCCATACGTGCATCATTGCGCCGCGCGCGCGTCCAATCTCGATCGCATGGAGCCGAGGCGCCAGAGGATACGATGCCGATACGATGCCCCTGGGGTGGGGGTGGGGGTGGGGCGACGGACGGGAAGGCGACCGAAGCAACTAGGGCCAGGAACCAGGATGCATGATGATTGATGTGGGTTTTGATTCGGCGCACTTGGTGGATGGGTGTACCGAGGTCACACCATGAGCACAAATAGTGCAAAAGCTGGTACTTCGGCAGCGGTGTAGTTTGAAGTTTAGCGACGCTCAGCGCGTGTGACCGTAGCGACGCACGAGCTGGACCAGTACTTGGCACAGTGCCGGTTTTGGCAGCGCTAGGAGTCCCAGGGCCCGGGGGAGAATGCTGCGGTGGCAGAAAGGGACGCGCACCGACGTTGCCGTGCTGATCATGGCGCAGGCCGCCCACCGGCCGCGATGCGGGTGCGGCTTCGCTCGCCTCGCTCGATCTGTGTTGCCACCCGCTCGCAGGTCGCAACTGCGTGCGCGCACGGGCACACGCCTGCACTGCGAGCCGGGCGTGCTGTTCCCGTCCATGGCGCCCGTCGCCATCGACGATCCAGACTCCGAAAACCTAAAGAAGGCTACGCCTTTTCACGTCCTTTCCCTTTTTCACCAGGTCGCGCCATGATGAGTTGAGCACCACAAACATCACTTGGGCTCGATCTAGCAAGCATGTTCAGTTGTTCACCGGTACAATGCGAAAAATACACCACTACATTTTCGTGCCTTTTGTTTCACACGGAAATGGAAAGAAATGCACTGATGATGTAGTAGTGCTAGTGTATTGGCTCTCCGAGTAACGTACACTGCCAGTCTGCCACCGCGGGTAACAAAGGGTCAAACACAATGCACGTGTACCGGTGTGCGGTAAGTAGCCAAGTAGGTACCCATATCATACGCGCCACGCCGGTGACGAGCGGCGGTGTCGCGGCGGCGTCGCGGCGGGCACGGGAGGCCTGCTGCCCGGCTCGCGGCGCGAGACGGAGGTGGCGCGGCCGGGGGAGGCGGCGACGAACACGTCGTCCCAGATCTCGGCGAAGGCCTGCAGGATGGCGTCGTGGTGGTGCGGCGCGTTGAGGGTGAGGAAGCGCCGGAGCATCTCGCGCAGGTCCTCGCCGGCCACGATCCCGTGCTCCACGACCATCTGCAGCATCGACCGCCGGAAGTCGCCCAGCGGGTCGGCCGACTGCTTCACCACCGCCACGCTGCCCTCGAGCCCCGCGTCGCCGGCGGGGCGGTGGTCCTCTTCATTACCAGCAGGCGCCTGCGCCTTGAGGTCGCGCTTGGCTTTCCTGAGCTCGTGGCGCAGCGGCGGCAGCGGCGAGAGCTTGGTGTCCTCGTGGAGGTGGCCCTTCCGTGACGCGCCCCACGCCGCGACGCTCCGCTCCAGCTCGCTGAGCTCGCGCAGCAGGCCGGAGAAGCTGGGCGTGGCGACGGAGCTCTCCGCGGGCAGCATCCGGCAGCCGCCGTCCTTGTAGCCCAGCTCCGCCACCGCGTCCTCCCAGAGGGACGACGACGTCGCGGACGTCAGCGTCGTCAGGGTGTCCGTCGTCGTCGACGCCCACGGGTTCAGCCCGGCGCTCCTGCGCCGTGTCACCGTCGTCGTCGTCGACGTCCCTGTCGTCACGGAGGCGGACGCCGACACGGACACGCTCTTGGCGTCCTTGCAGCCGCACACAAGCGCGAACGCCGCGCCGCCGCCACCGCCGCCGCCGCCGCCGTGGCGCCTCTTGGCCGGAACGGCAGGGCTCTTCATGGCTTTTGCTGTAGTTGTAGCTCACCCACCGTGTGTGTGGTTGCCGCTCGAGATGAAGAGCCTTGGAGTGGACAGAGGACTGTGAGTGTGGGTCTGTGTTTCGTGTAGCAATAGCAAGGCTGGAAGCCTGGAACTGCTCGCGTTGTCTTATAAAGCAACGAAGCCAGCGTCCTCGTGCAAATGGGCGCGTCTGAGCTGACGCACAAGTGCCCAACTTGCCAAACTTGCCAAGGCCAACCATCCATCAAGTGTGCCACCGGCGTTTCGCATGCAAGGAAGGGACGTTCGGGGACCGTCGGATCTCGGTTCCGGACGGTCAGGCGCCAAGGCACACCACGATACGATGTGTCCAATGATCACCCTTCTCCCTTGTGACTCGTGAGTGATACAGATACACCACAAAGCGCTGATGAATGAGCTGCACGGCACAGCTTGTAGGCTTGTAGCTACTGTATTTTGCAAATGGAAGCACTAAAAAAACTCTGCACGTTGATGCGGAATTTGCAGATGGTACAGTAGCGGTGTTAACTGCGCGCCCTCGCGGCGAATGTGCTTTACCCTACGCCTGCAGGTCCCGAGACGGCCCATTGGTTGCTCGCGGGGTTTGCTGCAGACAAGTCCGCGCGAGCGGTCAAGTTGCGCATAAAGCTCGGCGGCGCGGCGCGGCGCGCGCCGTTGCCGTGGACGACGGGGCGATTGCGGTGCGGGGGCATGCACACGTTTCGTTCCTTCGCGCAACGACCCGCTGTTGCCGCATCCTGCCGGAATAGCATTGTGCCGTTGTTTCTGGTTGTTTATTTAGTTTGAGAGAGTCAGATATAGATAGATAATCGCCGGTCATAGGAGCTGCTGAACTGAAGGACCACGCACGCGATGCGCAGCGAAAAACTAGGCATGTGGTCGAGCATCGAATTGAAGGAGTCACGCAGTCTTCGGGTACTGTACTACTCCTAGTTAGGCGTCTCGGAGGTTCCCTCGTCTCCGTTTCTCAAATCTCCTATGTCACATTATTTACAGCGCAGAACAATACCAAACAATATTCTTCAATGTCAGATTTCTCATTTTGAGTAGCACCTTTAGAGACAGCCTTAGTACAGCAAACGTGCACACAAAGGAACGTGGCGGAGAGCGCGAACTTTCTAAAACATCCTTAGCAGGCGATCACGTCAAGTAATAAGTAGGCGAAACGCAATGCTATCGTTCAATCGTTGGTACCTGGGCTGGGAGCCTGGGAGAGGTCTGATTGTCTGAACCATGCAATGCAAGCATGGCCCCCGCAAAAAGCACATGCCTGACCACATCATCAGATGGTTTGCGTTATGGCGCTCGGTTTTATTGGCTTTCAAATAGTAGCATTATTATTGCCGCTGCCTATGTGACTGTAACTCACTCACTGCTACTAGCACACACACTGTATTTGGTGCTGCAGTAAGGTTTTTATCTTGCATGCGTTAACTGCATCAAGCTTAATGAGCAAGGTTGGGGACTCCAATCCGTTAGCTTTCACAAGTACGCGGGTGCCAGGGAAAAAGACTATGAATTGGTGCAAACATGCATTCTTGTATTGTATACCCGTTGTCAGTTGATCTCCAACCCACGGGCAGTCGGGGCGGGACAGGTTCGGAGCATGGATCGGAGGGATTGTCGGGAGGGTAGTAATCAGCTTTGGAGGATAAAAACCTACGGTGGAAGTATATATGCCCCCGCCCTGTGGCCCTGCGTCCGTGTGGACAACGGGGCACAACAATTACACGGGGCAGCTAGGTATTGCCCCTGAGAGACTGTATTATTGCGTCAGAGCTCAACCCCACCTCTACGGTCTACGGATACGTACACTCCAAGACAGTAGGGAGATAAAAGACAGCTACAGCCACCTCCTCCATCAGGCTCATCATGGAATATCTGGGTCCTGTGACCATGAGATCTGCTCACTATCAATCGTTTAAAATAAAATAAACCTACACTATTTATTGATTAAATTATATAAACGGTCCCTAAACTATGTCGGGGTGTCATCTGGGTCCCCAAACTATGAAAATGCATATTTAGGTCCCTAAACTATGTCGGGAGTGTCGTCTAGGTCTCTAAACTATGAAAATGCATATCTGGGTCTCTAAACTATGTCGTGGGTCTCATCTGAGTCCCTAAACTATGAAAATAAATATATAGATCTCTAAAATATTTAAAGTGAGTCATTCCGGTCCCAAACCTGCCACACGAGCCGTCATGTGCCAACGTGGCAAGCTGATGTGTAATCTACATAGTAGGGCCCACATGCCAATCACACTCTCATGTTTCTTCTCCTCCCACGGTCTTCTCACTGCAACCACCCGGCGTATCGCTGTCGCAGGGCGCTAGCGGTGGCTAATTCGGAGGCATGGCGGCGATGGAGGCCGTGTGTGAGGCATGGCGGACGGCCCAGCAGCGGGCGGCGGCGGGGAGGTTCCGAGGCACGGCGGCGTCAACGGCCGGGCGTGAAGCAGGCGGACGGCTCAGCGGCGGGCGGTAGCAGAGAGGGAGGCGCGGCGGCGACACGCGCAAACAACACCCCACAGTGTGCGGCGGTTATGCACGTGAGCAGTGTGACTGACACGTGGGCCCCACCCTATAGATTCAAAAGTCAGCTTGTTACGTTGGCCCATGACGGCTCGTGTGGCAGGTTTAGGACCGGAATAACTCACTTTAAATAGGTTAGGGATTTAGAGATACATTTTCATAGTTTGGGAATCTAGATGAGAACGTCAACATAATTTAGGGACCTAGATATGCATTTTTATAATTTAGAGACTATGACACCATCGATGTAGTTTAGGGACCTAAATATATATTTTTATAGTTTGGAGACTCAGCTGACACCTCCAACGTAGTTTAGAAACCGCTCAGGTAATTTACTCATATTTATTCAATTTGCTACACTCGGTCTGCTTGAGCAGGTTCAGGACGGAGTGAGGGGACCCCGTCCCCGTCCAAGAGGAACTGCATTCAGCATCCATTTCGATCCAAAAAAGAAAAAAAGGCTTTGCCCAAGTGCTTTCCGATCCAATACCCTGCCAATACGCAATTGGGCCTAGAATAAGGCCTTGGGCTCGTTCCAGACGGGCCAGACGTTAGCGGTTTCCATCGATATTCGATTTTCGCGGTCCGTTTATCCAGGGCCACTGGCGAGGAACTTTTTTTTTATTTTTTTATTTATTTTATTTATTTTTTGCAGAAATAAATAGAGGATTCAAAAAATTACAAATCTATACCATTACCGCCGGACCATCCGGCGGTAATTAAAAAACGCCGCCCTATCCGGCGGTTTAATGACGTGGCATCCTCTCTGCCGTCGGATTTGAACCCCTGTCATCGAACCGCCGGCCGAAGCGGCGAAATTAAAAAATCGCCAGACCACCTGGCGATATTTAAAAAACGCCGAATGGGCCGGCGATTTTTAATTCCCCATGGCGGTATTTAGGTCCTGTTGGCGTTTTTTAAATAACGGCCGGCGGTATTTAATCCTTTTAGCGTTTTTTAAATAATGCCGGCCCATCCGGCGATTTTTAAATAATGCCGGCCCATCCGGCGATTTTTGCTCCATATTTTAAAAAAACAAGAGCATGGTAGTTTGTTAAATAACCAATATGAGTATACGTACAAGCAAAATGTCAATTAAAAAATTCTTTGAATGTGGGCATGGAAACTATTGTAATTAGTACCGGTAAATTTGTATTTCTTTATTTTATGACGTAAAATATTTGTTTTCTTTTTCTTACTATGGAGGACAGAAAAAAACAAATTATGAAAGTACACGTTACATTAAATTGAAATCACAGCGTTACATTGAGTACGACATGAACAATTGATGCAGAAGTTAAAACGCAACATAGATTGAACTCGGATACATAATTCTCAATGTTGACAGCGTAGATTAACGACACAAATAAAGTTGGACAGACTTGCGATGCCTTGTCGTTGTAGCGCGTAACTTGCGCTACACAATTGACTTGGCTTAGGTAATTTGAAATGCTAGAAACGTAAAAATAGTAGGAAGTTCGTCTAAGCGAATTGGTTCGGATAGTGCTGCGACGGGCCTCCGAGATCATAGTAGCCGTAACCTCCGGATGGTGGAGACTTGGGGGGCATACGCTGCCGCGGATGGTACGGGCATTTGCAGAAGGGGTCAGGGCACAGGGGATCATCTTCGAGTCCAACCACTATCGCGTTAGCGTCAACCTCGTTTTCCAGAGAGTTGACGAGACACTTAAGGTCGTGAATCTTGGTCTTCAGGTGGTTGATATAGTCTTCGACGTAGGCATGGTGTGGAGGATCTACCCACTTGGTGAAGCGGCATGCCGTGTCAGTGGAATCCTGCAATCATATATATCCCTTTTTAGAAACAATTTGAGTTATGTCAGAACAAAGTCTACCCACTTGGTGAAGCGGCATGCCGTGTCAGTGGAATCCTGCAATCATATATATCTCTTTTTAGAAACAATTTGAGTTATATCAGAACAAAGTGTAGAGAGCGAGTTTGAGCACACACATAGCCAAAAGGGCATCTGTAGAAGCGACGACCTCCATCGATGAACTCATCGAACACCTGCACGACACAATACTCACCACAATGGCACGTAGGCCACACCTCCGTGCGATCATCGTAAGGCCTAAGCCTGCGTTCGCCAACAAAGGCGTCTTGTCCCTCTAGCGGGAAGTCCTCCAGTGGATGTGGAAACATGTCTGGGCCTTGAGGACCTCCCCAGAGGAAGTGGTGGCTATGACGTCCTCCACCCCTCCCTCCTCGGCCTCGGCCGCGGCCACGCCCCCTTCCTCCCGGCTCGGCCATTGCTCCCTCGCTCTGGTAGTGTGTTGTGTGTGTTATTTGAAGGTGTGCCGTGTTTTTTTAGTCGAGATGGGGGTTGAGTTGTCTTCTGAAAACGAAAAAGTTGTTAGGTCAAAGTGGAAATGGTACTGAAAAGGCCACGCAGGTGTTGTCACGTCGAACGGAAAAGGCTACATAGGTGTTGTCACGTCGAACGGAAAAGGCTACATAGGTGTTGTCACGTCGAACGGAAAATGCTACATAGGTGTTGTCACGTGGAACTGAAAATGCTACATAGGTATTGTCACGTCGAACTGAAAAGGCTATAAATGTACCTGTAACTGAAAAGGCTACGTCTTGCGCTGTCACGTAAAACTGAAAATGCTACATAGGTATTGTCATATAGGAACTGGAAAGGCTACGCATGAACCTGTAACTGAAAAGGCTACGTGATGCGCTGTCACGTCGAGCAGAAAAGGCTACGGAGGCATATGTATCTGAAACGATTGCCTACGTGTTGTCACGGCATACTGCAAAGGTGAAAGTGATAAAATACATGATGACGAAAGTACACTGAACTAATGCAAGTCAACTCTGGAACTATGATCTAGCTACGACCCCTCTTGCTCCTGCGTGCAGCTCTCTGGGCAGCCCAAGTGTGGCGTGACCCGTGACTAAAGGGGTCGGGTGCCTGTTGAGTACGTCGGCCAGGGACTGCATCGGGCGCTGGCGGCTCCTGTGACTGTTGAGTTTCGTGCAGTGGCGCTTCCTGTAGCTGTGAGTAACCAATCTCATCATGTCGCGGCGGCGACGCGAACAAGGACTGCGCCATCTGTTCTGCTGCACCTGGTGGACTGTCAGGAGCGTGGCCGGCTCCGTAGCTGTCGTCAGGGGTCGTGTCAGCTTCATATCCTGCAAATCAATCGCATGGATTAAAAATATAAAGTAACACTGTAACAGGCATGATGAGTATGCTGCATGTATGTGAATGCCACTTACCCCACTCAACGTCACGAGTCCGTGATGTCTCTGCAGCGAAGACGTCGTGGTGGTAGGTAGGGTGACGAGATGATAACCCAACATAGGTCCCGTACTGCGTACCTGTTGCACGGAACATGCATAAATAATTGACGAACTCGTGTTTAATTTAATTGACCTCTACAAGAAATACGTGGCGGCGGGTAGGTCATCGGCGGAGTCTGCGCAAACAGTGGTACCGGAGGTCGTACCGGAGGGGGTCGTGGCGGGGTCGGGTTAGGGGGAACAAACATCAGCTGCGGCGATGGATGGCCAACATCGTCGCCACGGCAAGACAACGACCTAGTCACTCTTCTGCACAGCTCCGCTATCTTGTCGTACGCCGCCTTGTGATCTTGTGGGGCCATGGTGAGGGCATTACGGCTGTACGTCGTGACGTCTGCATGGATCTGCCGGAGCACGTCATGCTGTTTCAAAAAGATTGCATTAGTTTGCCATGAAGTATGAACTTAGATGTCTTCAAATGCGGAATCGACAATCAGGAACGAAACTTACAGCTATATACGCCCCCTGGTCTCGCTGTGTAGGGTAACTATCCGTGACGGACGGTGTGCGGCGGGGCAACTCCTGTGGCGTCGACAAGACACGAAGTCGTGTCCGTGGGAGGTACCAACGGAGGTAGTGACCCCAGGCTGCATCGTCATGTGGCCTACCCTCCATGACGAGGTCATCCAAGGCCGTGGACCACTTCGCCACGAACTCGGCAAGACGTGGTGCCCAGATCTGGCCAACGTTCTGGCTCTGTCTCGTAAACCTGAAAATAAAAATAGTTTTGTCGGTGGGACGTGAATTATGTGAAATATATAACTTTACGGTAACGTACAAGGTCAGCACGAACCGGTGCACGTGTGGCGGCAGTAAGCTCTGAGGGACGACCACCTCCTGCCGCAAGTCTAGCTGACGGAGCACGTGGTGGACTGCGTGCTCCTCGACGAAGATGTCGAAGACAAGTGGGCTGCGCGTTCTCCGGTAGTCGGCGTCGCGTACGCACAACGATGACAGCCCGTCAGGTGCACGATTCTCCACTGGCTCGTCAGAGTAGGGCGTCCAACGAACGTCGTCGTCACAGAGGACGTCGAACTGGCCTACGAAGTCAGGGTAAGACTTCCTAGTCTGCACGTGAGCGTACGCGAACTGCGAAACCTCTCGTGGGCCCAAAGCTGTGCACGACCGCGGGCCGACCAATCTGAAACCTCTCGTGGGCCCAAAGCTGCAGAAGTAGCGGGCATCCTCCGAAGATGGGCTCCGCTGACGAACTCTTCAAACAACTCGTGCACAGTCCACGGTACGTCGCAGCTTGGACAGCGGACCCCCAGCTGAACTGCGGGATCGACTCTAGTGGGCTGTCGGCGACGTAACGCGCGAAAGGCAGTAGGTTCTTGGGCACAAAGTTGCCCGTAGAGCTACAGAACATCACCTACCCCATCAACCACAGCACGTACACCTCCAAATGCCGCGCAACCTCGTACTCTGTATCACCTATTCGAATGGTGCCGGCCTGTAAATAGTTGCACATAAGTAAGAACCATATGAATTTTAACTATGCCGGTTGCGGTCGAATCTACTCACCTTGAACTGAAGAATCCACCACTTTGGAGGCCCGCCCGTGTAGTTCTGTGGAAACTCCCTGTAGGGCTGTGCGTTGCCGATACGCTCGACGGCACCGAACCGAGCGAGCAAGTCCTCACGCCAGCCCGGGCCGACGTCCGTGGGACCCATGGCATCGCCCCTCAACGGCAACCCCAGCAGGTACGACACGTCCTGCAATGTAGGCGCCATCTCGCCCACGGTGAGGTGCAAAGTGTGTGTCTCCGGTCTCCACCTATCCAACATTGAAGCAAGGAGAGACAAGTCGTAGCTGAAACGCGGTCCGTCTCCCTCGACCATGCGAGCAAGTGGGAGCAGACCAGAAGCTCCATTGACTTGGAACCTGGTTCAATATTTCATCTTCACTATCTGAATCTTCATCAACAGGGACATTGGCCTCGGCATCCTCCCGCTGCATCTGTTCAACCAAACCTACAATTTCTTCACCCTCATCTACCTCACCCCTTGGTTCCCGTATTGTTTCATTTGCTTCACCTTGCTTACCTATATCAACGCCCACCTCGTTAACCTGATTCACATTATTTTCCACCACTTCTTCAACTGTTATGGCCTCATCACAGCCCCGTGACCTTTCTGGTTCACCATTCACCTTCTCGTATGCTTGCACAAAAAAGAACCAGAGGTAACCCATGACGCAAGCTAACATCAACAAACCTCCTCCATACGGCAGTGTTTTCTATTTGCACTAATTCATAATAAACAGGAGATGAACTCCTAGTTGTTACTGTTGAGATGCTCAATTGACATTCATCATAATCCAACTTAAAACACTTCATTAACCAGTTATACACTGAACGAAATGGCCTCTCAATTGCTTTGTCCAGCCCTTTTGTCACTGACCGAAACCCACTCAAATCTACCCCGAACTGACCGTAACGTATCTCTCATTCACCAAAATATATCTGAAAATATGTTTTCTGTGACATGCCTGACCACAAATGCGACAACCAAGACAGTACTTAGCACATATGTAACCACATTTCTATATAACACTAAATTTTTCTTATATTATAATGATTGAATATTCTATCTAAATCTAAAATTAGTAAATGTGCTAATGTTAACTAAAATAGTATGAGTATTACATAAAACGAGACTAAATCCGCTAATGGTAATTCAAACTAGTGCTAATATTATATAAAATACTACTACTGTTACCTAATCTATTAATATTGTATCTAAACTACTACTAATATCAAAGAATACTACTAATGATATTTAAAATGCTAAAAAAATACATGTTTCAAAGAAAATTTACCTGCAACCTTGGCCTCCTCTACTCTCCCTCTCTCTCTCCCTCTCTCTCCCTCTCTCCCTCCTGGGCGGCGCGCCGGCGGCGCCCTCTCCCCTCCGCGCCCTCTCCCTCTCCTCCTCTCCTCCTCTCCCCTCTGCGCGACGCGACCGAGCGGCGGCAGGACCTTGCGCGGGCGGCGGGCAGCGGCGAGGAAGAAGAAGGAAGAAAGAAAAAAGAAAGAGGCGACCGGCGGGTGTATGGGCCTAAAATCGCCGTCCCCGCCGGCGGTATTTAAAAAACCGCCGTCCCCGCCGGCGGTTTTTAAATACCGCCGCCCAATCTGGCATTTTTTGGTCCGCGGGCCCACCGGTCGCTGCGCATGCCGCACTGCCAACCTGTTCTGGCGGTATTTAAAAAACGCCGGTTGATCCGGCGGTTTTTAAATACCGCCGATTGGGCTGCCGGTTTTTATATACCGCCAATTGGTCCGGCGGTATAGGTCCATATTTGTAAATTTTTCAATCCCCCATTTATTTTTGCAAAAAACGATTTAAATAAATATAAAAATAAAAAAAAATTCACTGGCGAGAACCGAGCATGAAATGAAAGTGAAAGCCATGGAACAAAAACACGAAGAACACGCGCGTCCACGTCCACATATCGAAACCACTGAGGATTGAGAAGAAATCAACGTGTTCATGGCCTGGATCGCTCGTGCGCCATTGTTAGCAGATAAGCCCGCAACGCTCTGCAAGTCAGCTCAGCTGTGTAGAAGAAGTTGCGCCTAAATCAGCGTGGGGCGGGGGTGGAGCCTTGCCGGAGGCGAGGACGGAGAGCCACGCGACGAGCGGGGTGCCGAGGAGGACGAGCCCCGCGGGCACCATCCAGAGCATCGCGTTCGCACGGCGGAACGCGACCGCCCACCACGCCAGCAGCGCCCCGCCGCCGAACCCCGCCGCGGCAAGCAGGCTGGTGGCAGCCACCGCCCCCGCCGCAACGGACGAGGGAGCCTGCTGCGTCGACGAGCCGGACAGCATCGCCTCGGCACCGGTTCGGCGTCCTGCTATCTCGCTGGACTCCGTGGTCGAAGGCGCCGGGTTGCGGGGTCCCGCCGCGTCTGCAGGTTCCATGGGGGAGAAGACCTGCTGCCTCCACACAGTGCACGGTTCCGGGCTTGCGGCCTCCTCGCTCGCGCCACGCACGCCTATATACACCCGCTCGCGCCACGCGCTCGATCATGCCGTGCATCCGGTCATCCGCGTACTTCCTCAGCATCAAGTTCGGCACGAATCAGAGGTGAATGTGGTCACATGGAAGATCCTGAAGCTCCCGTCCAGTGGAGGTACACATCAGCGTGAATCTTATCCGACCCATTTGTGCACGCCTCATATATGTTTTGGGGCAGGAGAATTTCTTTCTTTCTGGTGGAAAGCTCCAGCGAGAAATATTCCACAAAATCGGAAGAATCAACATTGGAGGAGGACACGCTTCTTCTAGGTGAAAAATGACACCATAGTAGCAACAGCTTGCTTCTGAGGTTTCATTACTAAGCTTAGTCTATCACTGTTCTAACTATCACTCATTCTGTCTACGGTGCGAACACAATGCTGTAACAGTGCCAGGTCTCTTATTTTGGAGCAACCGCCGAAAACAGTCTTACTGCTTAGTGCTTTACAGTAGGTTGTAGGGAGATGAATCGAAACGAGCTTCAAGACCAGAAGATCCATGCCGAACACCACAAAACAAGGTTGCATATTGCTTTACAAAGTGTCTACTGCTCAGTGATTCAGAGAAGATTTGTTGTGCTGCTAAGTACTAACTGCTAAGGGTATGAAAAATTAACAAGAGGCTGTATCGGCAAATGAATAATCACTAGATTTAGAGTAGAACCACAGGACACGATGGCTTCTTACAATTAGGATGGTGAGAAGTGAACAACAGAAATATACACCCAAACAGATCCAATATCAGTACTAGCAATAAATGGGCTAATAGCCTCTAAGCACACGATCTAGGAGAATAACTCATGGCCTACACAGTAAACAAGCTGCAGGAATTGCGGTTTTTTGTCATCAACTACACTGGCACGCCCTACATATCATACACAAGCTTGCTCTGCTTCATCGGACTTCTTCATGGACCTACTGAACTGAAATACAGGGTGCCTACAGAGCCTCCCTACTCCTTTCCTAAATTTAAATCTGTCAAAGAGGCCTTCCTCGTTGTTGCTGCTGAACTCGTTTTGGATGCTCAAATCAGTGTCCAAGGGAGAAATTTCACTGTTGCTTTTCTCGTTGCCCCTAGTCTTGTCATAATTCTTGAGTCCTCTTGTGTTACCTTGCGTATCATGATGAAGAGCTTCTTCAACTCTAAAAAGGAACCGATCAAGCTTAGCCCCATCAATTATAGGAGAATCAACATTTTGCTGACTTGAACAGACGAAGGGTGTGTCCGAATGCTCTAAAGTTTGAGGTTCGTCTTTGTCGCTTGGGGAACCAGAGATAGATGGGAATGCCCTGGCTACTGTAGCTGCCTCCTCCCTTTCATCTACAGTCTTCAAGATCAAAGTCTTGAGGAAATTCATCACTTGAACTGCATGTAACAAAGCAGTCAATGGGTCCGCCATCTGAAAGAGATCAATGATTTGTGATTAGACCCAATTTTTTTTGGGAGGGGGGGGGTGTACTGGTATCAATAAACAATTATGATTGCCAATAACCTTGGTCATATTTGGTGCAAAAACCATAGCGATGTTGCGAGCATTCATCTTGTTGTAGCTTTCATTTTGTACAACATCTGCCATTAGATTGATGGCCCATTCAAGTAATGCAGCTTCAACAGGAGGTAGCGTACTTGCAAGGTGGCCACACTCTTCTTCAGTGTTGCAGTGCATCACTTGTTCTGGAGTCAACGAGTCCAACACTCCCCTTGGAAGTTCCCGGAACCATGCCTATAATCACCATCCACATTAATCATGAGTTCAAGACTGATGTACAGGAGAAACCAAATGAAAAGGATTATTGCTCTACTGAGCTATAGTTTGTGCTTACTATCGGTGGGTGTCCTGATTCTTGGGTGTATCTGAGTTATTATATTTAAAGACGCTTCATACTAAAATTGCAGAAAACTACATGGCTAAGCTAGTAAGCTATGTATGCAAAAGCTTGCCATGTTAACAAAAAATAGGTAATGCAAAATGAACAAAGGCAAACAGTCAAACACTACAACAAACCTTTATCAGTCCGGCGAGGCAGTGCAAGTCAACACCATCTGGAACAATTCCCCTGTTTAGTTGATCCCTCACATATAATTCCTGGCTATTGTCTGCATTGATCCTGAATATCCCTTCAGCCTAATAGAACAAGAAAACAATAATTTCAGAACTATTGGTGTTGCCACTCATTAAAAAAAGTTCCCCATTCCTTACCTGAAGACCCCCAAGAGAATATAACTTCCTTTGCATAGTCAAGAGTATTGTTGGCACACTATTTCCTCTTCTATCATACGAGCATTGCATGGAAGTTGGTGAAACTCCAAATACACTTACACTGGATGAAAAGAATACACTGTTTAGCAAACAGAAATTATCTTAGGCTTCATAAAAAATTAGAATAAGCTACAGGATTCGACGTACGTCAAGGAAACAGAAAGCGATGTGTCGCAAACGCAAGTGCCTCAGTGCAGCTCAAATGCTATGGATGAGATACAACAATAACAGGACAATGGGACAGGTAACTACTGACTAAACAAAACGGATATAAGCTAGAAGTATCTTTGCCTCCCTGGAAATGAACAGAAAACAAAAAAGAACAGAGCGTTTACAATATCCCACTCCCTGTCAAGTACAAACAGAACAATTCCCACAGGAAAAGCACTTTAGAATATTCATCAGTAGTTGAACTTGATCGTGTCATTGTTCTGTAAATGGGGTCACGAACACAAAGCAAATAGCCCTATTGGCTCCACCTATGTAACTAGAAAGCTGAACAGACTAACCACTACCATACCACGACATGTTTGTTCAGTTAGCTGACACTGTTGGACAACTAGCTTATCGTCAGGAAACACAAAACTCAACCAAGCGCCAAATTCCAAATTTCCAGGGTGGAGTTCCAGTTACAGAGTTCACCCAGAAAATCGTCTGCGAATCCAAGGCACGGAACTCTGTACACAGCCAGATCAAGTAAAGGGGGAAGTGCGGAGTTGGAAATTTGGAATACTGACCTCGCGCTCGGCACAGGGCGAGGCACCTCGGGCTCGAGGTCGGCAGGGAGGCCGAGGAAGCCAACGAAGCGGTCGAAGGTGACGTGGGAGACGTGGCGCACGTTCGTGGGCCCTCCTATCTGCATACCCGCGGGCGCTGCTTCGTCGTCCTCCGACACTGCCTCGCGCACGCCGGTGCCGCCGCTGCTGCTGCTGCACAGCATGAGCGACCTCCGCAGCGCCCCCGCCACCATATCCACCACGGACAGCCCTCCCCTCGGCGCCGTCGCCGGAAGCATCAGCGGCGATGAGACCGTCACCTCATCCATCTCCTCTTCGTCGTCTTCCTCTTCCTCTTCCTCTTCTTCCTCTTCCTCCTCTTCCTCCTCGGAGCAGTCGGTGTCGGAGCGGGAGAGAGGGATCTGGTGGCCTAAGCGGATCTCGGACGACAGCGCCATGGGATTCCAACACCTAGGCGAGAAGCAAAGAGGGGAGGGCGAAGGGAGGTGGGAGAGAAGTGGGCGGCGAGCGGCGGCGGCGTGGTGTGTTTGTTTTGCAGACTAAAGCCTCGCTGGACGCTGGCTGGTTTGTTTTAACTGCCTGTTTATATGACAGGCAGCAGTTTATTCCTGCCCGCCTCATGTGATTATGCTTGCGGCCGCTTCCAGCTTGTTTCGGTCCGGCTAGATATCAAACGTCGGTCGGGTCGGGTCGGATTTGGGTCACGGATCATGTATATGGTCCGTACCCGACCTGTGCCTAACGCCGGGTCCGGTCGGGTTGGTCCGTGCACGTTCTCTGGATGCGTCGGGTCAGGTTTTTTCGGGGTTGGGTCGGGTTTTTTTGGGTTGAGTCGGGTTTTCGGTCAAAAATCATGGCCCGTGCTCGGCCTGTCGATTGTTGTGGGTCAAAAAATACGGTCCACATCCGCCAGTCGTGTTGTTCGGGTCGGGTTTATTTCAGACGGGTTAGGTCAAGTTGCTCGGGTCGGATGACCCGTGCCTAGGTCTAGGTCCGGCTTGTGCTTTGACTACATTTTGTATTGTTGTTATTGGAAATAGGTACGCCACCTGCGTTGTCAAGGTTGCCAAAATTTCGTTTTAATGACATTAAGAAGAGAGGGAGAGAAAAAAAATTGTAAAACAGGCACTACATGAATCTACCTGAATGAGCCATATTGAGAGAGCATTTGCAAGTCTTTCTGGCTTTCATAAAAAAAAGTGTACCACAAACCATGGATTGAAAGGTACGGAAATATTCGATATATATCGAGGTGAAAATGGTCGATAGGAAAATTTTCCGATTTCATAATTTAGCTTTCCAATAGCAATGGTGTTACGATGCGGGGAGAAATTAGGAAATCAGACTTTAAATGCCAGTTTGGCAACCCATTTTTCCAAAAGATTCGGAGGGCGGGATTTGGGAGAACGGAGGAGAAAACCTCCCAAATCTTTTGGGAAAATAGGGTTGCCAAACTAGCCATAAATACAATAATAATAGGAAGAATATCGTCTTTATGGAAACGAGCCTCCAGTAAAGGAGATCTTTTTTTTACCATTTCCACCCCTCTATTAACAAAAAAATATAAATTTATAACATTCAAGCATTTAGACGAAGTCATCTCTGAATTGCTTAGATACAAAAATCATGGAATTAAAGCTTTGGTATATATCTCTGAAAATGCTTTCATATTCAATTCTTGGCAAAACATGGAGCTTATATCAAGTCAGATACACTTATTTACTCTAACGGTATTCTACAAGCTTTGGTGAGCTATTATCATCGACTTCCATGTAAGAGGTGGGTCGAAAAGACTAAGGCCAATCGTGGGAAGGCTAAGCGGCCTATGCAAACCACCTTGGAATGTGAATCTAAAAGGATCTTGGGTCAGTACGTTAAAGCCAATGACCGGGTGGGGGTGAATAATGACGTAAAAAACTTCCTTTCCATGTAAAATGTCCTTAATGGCAGCAAAATCCATCGGTGACATACGCAATCAATTCCACATCGCACCCTACCTCTACAGCTATCCCTACTAATCTTGTCAAGTCAACGCGCCTTTGCATTGCCTCCTCCAACCAATGAAAGCATGATACCCTTGCCACAGTCCCCGCCTACTGCCTATCCTCTACCGCCCTGACCCCCTCTTGGATCAACCGGTACCTAGCACACTTCGCTCACACCAGTACCTTAACAATTTAATAAACCTATTGAAGCATCCATCTAAGCCGGCCCCACGGCATATACCATCAATCCATGATCCTTAGTTCCTAACAATAACCCGAATTGTGCTTGCCCGAGCAAGAGATCGTGCTAGGTAGTAAGAAGGTTATGTCGTAAAAACTTGACGTACCAGATCATACCTCTGCGATGGCTGGAGGCGACACATCGGTTTTGACAACAGTTCTAAGTAGGAGTGCATGAAAGCAGGCCAGGTCAAGTAGCGTGGGTAACGCAAACAATATCTACACCTAATTGGCAAAATGCTTGTATCTACAACTTAACATATCCGCCCTGGCTAAGCATAATTTCTAAAATGTTTGTGTCTACACCTCCTCGCCAGCTTTATTCATTAAGGGCCACGATGATCGGATCAGTCCCTTACTCCACCATGGGGGTGGGGGGTGGGGGGTTCAATCTCCAACCTCAAATCCATTTGGCAATTAATACGGGAGGGAGAGAGATGGGAGGACTCGTTTTGGCGATCTGGAGGTTGAGTTGTGGAGCGAGATAAGACTAGCCATATGTGGCGAGTGGAGAGTTCACATGAGATGTGTTCCTACCTCGACTCGACTTGACAATGATTAAAGGGGAAACAGACTCGATGGCATGTGTTTAGTGGTAGACAGCAAGAGGGAAGAGCTTAAGATGCAGCCCAGTGTAGAAGGTGGGGGGCTCGTCTGCTCGACGAACTTGAGACAAAGGCCGAGAACAGAAGGAGAGTTTGTAAAATAACGACGTACATGTACGATAGCTAGTGACTAGCACAAGACTGTGCATGTGGTAATTATTTACAGCTAGTTTGGCAATTTTATTTTTTCTCATTTTTTCTAGTGAATTGAGAGAATTGAGGGAAAAATAAACTAATTTTCCCTCAATTCCCCTTCATTTTCTAAAAAAATATGGTTGCCAAATTAGCTTTAGGGTTGGACCAGGGAAAAGAAACCTGGGTTCCACCACAAACTCCTTGTTTATCCCCAAAGATCACCCACCACAATCCACTCCCACCCTTTACCGTCAACCCCACTCATCGTCGTACTACCACCTATGGCAGTATGGCTCGGGTGGGGACATCACTCAGCCTGTCGCCCACCGTTATGTCTCGATCACTGCCCCAAGCCTCTTCTCCATAGGCGCCGGAGGTCTTTACCTCAAGAGACTATGAATCCCTAACACTTGTGTTCATCGACAGTGGGGCACATAACGCTATGGGTACATGTGCTCCGTCACGCATTAGGGCTACGTTTGTTCCGGGGTACGTTTCCGAGAATCCCATGATCCCAGGTTGGGACTCTTCACGAGTCTGCAGTTTTTCTCGCACACACGGCCATAAACGAACGGAGCATAGATTCTATGATAGTTAAGACTGGCATTTATGGTATCAAATAGGTGTACACACGTAAAATCACACACTCGTCCTGGCCATTCTTGCCCTGCTAGATAACGGGCATGATTTTTATGCATTTTTTTGCACGAGAGCGTGTTTAGGGCCTGATTGGTTTGAGGCTGAAGTTGGCCGCGCCAAATTTTGAGCATATTTGATCATGTTTGAAATTAGAGAAATATTTGACCAAATAACAATTGTTTTGTTCGTAGGTCTAAAAAATATTATTTAGCCAAATATTATCTAGATTCAAACATGGTCAAATATCGCCAAAATTTGGTCTAGCCAACTTTGGCTTCAACCCAACCAGGCTCTTAAATCATAGCCCTACTTGACTGAAATTGAATGACTCAGAAAGCTGCCTGGGCACATGCCCACACAACTCTACTGGGAATCGGCATAGCTCGAGGCCAAGCCGCTAGCGTAGATCTAGCGTCTACCCCCTTCTTTCCCATTTCTTACCTCAATTCAACTCAACATGGCCCATTGGCCCAATGGCGCCACCGACACGCTGTGCCTCCTCCGCACTGCCGCCACGCCTTGCCTCCTATGTGACGTCGCTTGCCATCGCCCGCGCAGGGGTTAGGATTTGGGGTGGCCGGCCAGACGGTGGTGGCGGGTTGTCGGCGGTTGAGACCGGCGGCGGGAAAGACGACGGTTGGGGAGGGTAAGCGGCGAAGGGCAGTGGGCGGAGCGGCGGCAGTGGAGGCAGCCCGAAGTGCGGGAGGCTGCGACGCCAAAGAGTGAGGTGGCACCGGGATTAGCTTCCTATCGCCGGCCTCGCGGGGAAGAAGAAGATGGGGGAGGAGATAGAGGTGGGTAGAATTTGGCCTGCCAAAAATTTAAAAAACCATAAAAGATGGGTGAAAGGGATGCTGTGGTCCGTGGAATCTAACGGCCCCGCGCTGTACGCGCTGGCGAGAAAGAGCAGGCTAGGCCTTTGTTGGGCTAAAATCTTCGCTCGTAAGGGCATGGGCCTAGAAAATGGATCAAGGCCTGCGGCATATCGGGCTAACTATTCGTCGTGCAGCATGCCGTTAGCCCGTTACTCGCATTCTGTGACAGTTCTCTTCTCCCACTGCCGAAGTCGCCCGATGCCGCCGCCGCCGCCCCCAACCTCCGCTCCACCCACTCCGGCGTCCCCTACCAAACCACCCCCGTCTCCGCGCCAGATTGCCGCGCTAGTCCTGAACCACCCCTCCTCCACGCTCACCGCCGCGTCTGTCCGCTCCCTCTCGTCGTCCCTCCTCGCCGCCGCGCCCGTTCTCACGATCCCGACCCCCGTGGCCAACGCCGTCCTCAAGCTCCTATGGCACCACGCCCCGCGCGCGCTCCTCTTCTTCCACGCCTTCCTCCGCCTCCCAGAGCGCTCGCGCGAGCTCTCCTCGTGTACGGTCGACCTCGCGCTCGACCTCGCCTCGCGCCTGCGCCACCCGCGCCAACTCACGAGCTCCGTGCTCGCGCTCTTCCCGCGCCACGGGCTCGCCTTCACTCCGCGCACGTTCCCCATCCTATTCGAGCGATTTGCGGTGTCGCACCGACGCCCCGACCACGCCGTCCGGCTCTTCCTCTCGCTCCACCGTTCCCACGGCGTCGCGCAGGACCTCCCGCTGTTCAATTCCCTCCTCGACGCGCTCGTAAAGTCGCGGCACGCGGGAAAGGCCGCCTCCCTCGTCCGTGCTCTCGAGCAGCGGTTCCCCCCTGACGCGGTCACGTACAACATCCTCGCCGACGGATGGTGCCGCGCCAAGGACACCTCCCGTGCGCTCGACATCCTGCGGCAGATGGTCGAGTCGGGGATTGCCCCAACGAAAGCCACCTATAATATCATCCTCAAAGGTTTCTTCCGTTCTGGACAGTTGCAGCACGCATGGGACTTCTTCCTCCAAATGAAGAAGAGAGGATGCCACGACGATAACTGCAAGCCTGACGTCGTATCGTACACTACCGTACTGCATGGCCTTGGTGTTGCCGGGCAGCTGGACAGAGCTCGCAAAGTGTTCGACGATATGTCCAAAGAAGGATGCATGCCATCGACTGCAACTTATAATGCGTTGATTCAGGTAACATGTAAGAAGGGCAATGTGGCGGATGCTCTAGTGGTGTTCGACGATATGATCAGAAAGGGTTATGTTCCAAATGTAGTTACCTACACCGTCTTGATCCGCGGCCTCTGCCATGCCAGGAAGATTGATCAAGCTATGAAGCTTTTGGATAGGATGAAGAGCAAAGGTTGTGTGCCTGATGTTCAGACGCATAATGTTCTTATAAGGTATTCATTTGAGGAAGGGGAGATTGAGAAGGCCTTGGATTTGTTCGAGAGAATGAGCAAGGGAGAGGAATGCTTGCCCAACCAAGATACATATAATATTATAATAAGTGCAATGTTTGTGCGTAAGAGGGCAGAGGACATGGCAGTGGCTGCTAGAATGGTGGTGGAGATGGTGGATAGAGGCTACTTGCCTAGAAGGTTTATGTTCAATCGTGTATTGAACGGATTAATGCTGACTGGGAATCAAGAGCTTTCAAGGGAGCTCTTGAGAATGCAGGAGAAATATACACGCTTGCGACGAGAAATAAGATTGTGATTGGCATTTGATTTTCTTGAATACCATATACATTCGACATCCTTTTAATCCTTCACCCTGGGTACAGTCTACGCTCAACAGAAGACAAAGATCAAGTTGCAACACCTGGAGTACCTAGGGGCTGTTTGGATTGTTACCTCAGTTGCCTCGCCTGTGATGCAGGACTGCCATAATTTCTATGTAGATATGGCTGTTTGGTTTAGTGCTCAACTCCGGCATGCCACACCTGCTCTGAGGTGACAAAGTATATTTTTTTCCTACCACAGTTGCCTCAAGTTAGCGCTCGATTTTGCGGCCTCATATTCGGCGCTGCCAAAGTCCAAGGTGTGGTGAGCTCAGGCATGATCCAAACAGTCCCCTAGTCAGTCACTACTACTGTCCAGTGATTACTGATCTGTCTCATTTGGAACTGAAACACCATTGTAAGTATATACTCTGGAACTTATCCACAATTTTTCCCTATTGATTATGTGTATCCAAACGGTTTAACATTTTTAACCTTCTGTTTCATATGACTTTGGAGGTTCTTTCAATAGATTTTGAATGGTTGCTAAGGTATGCAGATTGTTTAGCCTAATATCTTGTGCTTATGTGATATGGACTTAATAGGTCTCTAGGATGGTGCGATCCTACTAGCCTGTCAAGAAAGAAAGTCGTTTCATGTTTCTTGTTGAATCTTTGTATGTTTTCTTGAGTAGAAGCGGATAATGACGGTAAAAGTTGACAAAGTAAAGTTCACTACCTCAGTGCGCAAGTGAAGCAGCAAGTTTAGCTGGACACTGACTTCCTTGTATGGCGGCTTGCATTGATGATCCTGTAAGGCATGAGCAGCGTGTTGCCTGTGTTAGGATTAATGTGATATGGTTCATGTTGACTGTTTAGGTCTATGTAATACTAAGATGTACTTTAAGCACTGCAACCTTTGTGGGTTTGAATAGAAACTGAAGTTAGCTCCATTGGTTCCTCTCATGTACCGTTCTTGCTTCCCAAACTAGTTAGGTCCAAGTCCAACACTTTGTAGCTATTATAAGCGAAACCAAGATGTCAAGCACATGGCAAATTCTCTTCGTCATCTGTTACTGGAATGAGTAATATTCAACCATTTAACAGCTGTAAAAAATGGCTGCATAATAAATTTATTTTTGGCATCAAGTGCAGGGTCTGTCGGACACAAGTACTGGGAATGTTCGTTCCTATCTTCATATTTGAACACAAGATATTTTACTATCTCCATATTCTGTATATGCTGTGTGGGGCTGCACCTTTTGGTATTGTTGTGCCTTTGCCGATGGGACTACTGTTACTGTAATTTGTATTTTTATCTTTTTTTTTACACTTGTTTTTGCAGGTTTATAGTGATGGGTATGTAGCAAATGGATTGCCAAGCATTCTGGCAACTAGTGTGGGTCGACCTGGTGACGGACATAAATAAGGTAGGATCTCTATTCAGGACACTTGAACTTCTTTTAATGCTTGCCCATAGTTTACTTCGGCGTTGAGCTTTGGCTTAAGCTAGAGTGCAGTCTAGATCTTGCGCAATGGTGGTTTTGTCTAGCTAGCGAGATAGTCTGGCGTGCACTGCCACTACAGTCGCCAACACAGAGGAATCAGGAGCTGTAGCATGAGTATCATACATCGAATCCCAACGGTAATAGCTACTCGCAGAGCCAGATATGTGCTACGGCATCCAATTGTGATGGACCAGGTGTATTTGGCACAAGCACAACCTTGCATTTTACTACCAATCTGGCATCTCGAGGTTACAAACTACTCCTTACATTACTTTTTAATGAACTAGCAAGCAACAAATATTCAAAAACGGAGGTAGTACTAACTTATCACTTCTTAATTCTGAAGTAAATTTTGGGCGGTTCTTCACTGGACCCATTGGTTGGTAGAAGCAGGTCCACACTTTATTACAGTTGCACTTCGCGCTTCATTCCCTCTGGGCTCTCGGCTGCTTCTATGCATTCAGAACAAAACATAGGAGAGACCTAGTTCGGAAGCTGGACCTGGGCCAAAATATGACTTGCAACCTGGGTATTGAAACCACTCACGCTATCCGCTATAAAACTGAATGGTGCTACGCTTTCAATGAGCATGATCGTCTGTTACCTGAACTTTTTTGAGATCAAGACTTTGAGCTATTTATCCGGAGCAGAAGTAACCAGCCTGCTTCGGCCTGTTGAGCGTAAAGAGGTAGGTCCACATGCGGTGGCGCGAGGGCCAAGCCCGTTTAAGAGCTTGTTTGGCAATCTCAATTCCTCTAGAGAATGGAGTAGAAATAAGTTAATTTTTCCTTTAATTTTCTTTATTTTTTAGAAAAAATGAGGTTCTCAAACTAATCGTAACATGTAGATTAAACCTATTTCCCAGAGACAGAGCAGTGGTAGTGTCCTGTGTCGAGCAGTATCAGTATGCCGCTGCTATTACTGCCCACGGTCCACGGGAACCGGTTGTCATCTCGTGATGCCGGCATTATTGCTTACAGGGCTACGGCCTACAGTAACAGGTCAATGCACCCTTGGTCCATAGGAAACTGCAGGTTTTGCCGCATCCACGAATAATCGAAAGCAAATCGGAAGATCCTTTTTGGCATGCATCCACGAGCCCAATTTCTGAAGTAGTAGTTGCAAGATGAACAAAAGGTGTACGATCAATTGATCGCGTAATGAATGGTATCATGGGCAGCCAGAAGACTATGGGATCCTGTATCATGAGCCGTATGATCGGGCTTCGCTGTAAGGCCAAGGTTAGCGTGCATATGTAGAGTTCAGTTCATCAGAGTATTCGGTTCACAACTCATCACAGCCGCCATGGGCTGAGAGCGGAAAGCCAGCACTCAGGTTTTTGTAGTCGCATGGACGTTCAAGGGCTCAACCACACCGATCGTCAAGGCACAAGCGGAAGCATGTGAGACGTGAGGCAGTGCTCCGGCGAGGGCTTGGGCTGGCGGGGCCACACCGGGGCAGGTCACTGCACGTCTGCACGGGACCTGCTCCATACGCAGACAGAGAGTGCAGCATCCAACGCCCTCACTCTGCCCAAGCCTCTGACACGGTCAGAGGGCGCAGCACAGCACAACACCCCCTCCCTCTCGCTCCCATCCGCGCGCCCCCAGGAGTAACCACAAGGCAGGGCCCCCGCAACACCACCAGAGCACTCCACCCCACCCAGGCGCGCTCCCCGCAACACAGCAAAATAAAATGATCCCCTGGCCTGCCCTGTGGTACAGGTGCCACAGGCCACGCACAGCGCGAAGAGCAACAGTACACGAAACAAGAGAAGCCAAGAAGCCGACGCATGCCATGGCCTGGGACGGTGCAAACTGGTTTGAAAAGTTGCGAAAAGATTTGAAGAAATTACAGCACACACACACCGACACGACATGGTAATCCCTGCGGATCCCGTTTCCCCTCGTCGTCCCGCCCCCAACGCCGGACTGGCTCATATGGCACGCGCCGCGCTGTGGGCGAGGAGCACGCTGGTGGGGGAGAAGCCGAGGCCGTGCGGGGGCGCGGCGGGGCCGGAGCCGCCGGCGGCGGCGGCGGCTGCCGTGTTCGGCGCCGGTGCGGCTGCGGAGGCGGCTTCCACAGGCTTTCTTGAACGGCCGCGGCCGCGGTGGACGTGGCGCTCGCAGTACTTGTGGCCCGGCACCACGTCGCGGGAGCAGCGCCACTTCTTGCCGTCCGTGCGCCGGCACCGCCCGGGCTCCGGCTCCATGCTGCTGCGGTAGTCGAAGCACATGCTCCCCAGGCCCATCACTGCCAATTACAAACGGCAACGCACCTCATCAGTTACAGTAGTACTATTTTATTGCTCGGAAGTCGAAACAGCCATGCTACATACGACACAAAACAGCAGAAACGCAAATGCGCGCGCGGCGCCGCTCTCAACTCAAGCCAAGCCTGCTCGTCGGCGATAAGTGATAACAGTGCTTACGCGAGGGGAAGCGCTGCGGGCCGAAGGAGGAGGCGGCGACGCTCTTCCAGATGGGGAGCACGAGGTGCACCGGCACCGGCGCGCCCGCCGCGAAGTAGCGGTAGATGAGCACCTGGTGCTCCAGCTCCTGCTGCTGCATGAACGTCAGCGCCGACGACCTCTTGGGCGCAGGCGCCGCCGCCGTGGTCACGGAGGCCTGGGCGTCTTGCTCGCCGCCGCCGCCGCCGAGACCCAGCCCCAGCCCGAGCCCCAGCGGGGCCGAGGCCGCCATGGTCACCTCTCCTGCGGACCAAACAGACCGATCAATGCAACTACGTCAACCCATTAACCCGACTACGGCTGCCCACGTGTACTTACCGGCGCTCGTGTCGCCGCAGGAGAGGCGTGGCAGCTTGGACGGCGGCTGCGGCGAGTCGGTCTCCTTGTCCTCGGCCATTTGGAGCTGGAGGCTCCGGTCTTGCGCTGCTTCTGCTTGACTGCGTGTGCTGTGGTGTCTGGTCTGGATTTTCGAACTATATGGATGGATGGAGGGAGGGACGGAGGGCGCGGCCGGGCAGAGGCTCTCGAGAGGAGGGAGGAAGAAGCGACAGTGGCGGTGTCAGGGAAGTGTGAAGCGGTGGACGTATTTATGCGTGACGGCTCCCGTCGTCTGGTCGCTCCGGTAAAACTTCTGTCCGTGCTGAAAAGCAACGGCAACTGTGCTCGCCGTAGTAATAAAAGCTGTGTCGTTGTGGCGGCAATGGCATCCTGGCGTGGCAGCGGCAGGTGGCACGCATGGAAAATCTTTTGACCTTTTCGCGGTTTTGGACGGGGTTTGGCTGCCGCTGCCCGCTTGGCTTTCGCAACGTGTGGGGGGAGTGCTCGTTCAGAGTGATCATTTTTTTCTTAAAAAAAAGGAAAAATAGCATCACATTGTTTTAGACGAGTGTTGTATCCTCTCCATACAAGGATTCCTGGGATCGGTCATTTTTTACCATTAGCTCTAGATCGTTTTCAGCAGGCGTAAATAGACGCGTATGTATATTTTGACCGGTCGATATGATAGACCAGCAGAGTGTGTAAACGTTCATTAGAGAACACGGAATTTGAGAAGTAAATGCACTCCTGTTTTGCATCGTCCGTCGAAGACAATCTTAGGCTGTGTTAGTTTTTTTTCCATATTGTATGAATCCTTACACTATGCGATAAAATGCGACATGGATAGGATTGTGAGATTTTGGCACAAAATATATATGTTTTATTAGGGTTTTTTGGGTGCTGCAAGAGATAATCCTTCGGAACCAAACACAGGCTTAGATGTGTTGTACGAAATATCCTCTGCTTCGCAGGGACTGAGAGAGGACGGTGGTTAGGCGGTGTAGGTAACAAGAGAGCTCGATCTAAATTGTTAATGAATGGAGGCGGAGGGCATGATGGTGTATCATGGCATCCTTTTGAGATCATATGGCTGCAAAATTCAAGTACAAGAACACCCTTCAACCCCTAAATATTAGGTTGTTGGCAATATTTTTTCACATTTTTTTGTGGCTTCCCCAAGTTTGTTAAAAATCCGATGTTACAAGTGAACCAAACGGACATGTCGAGAAGTAACATTTGCTCAAAAATCTCAAATAAGTGGCTAGTATGTTGCAAGTCCTAAATTGTAAGCGGTTTGATTCTTATCTCAGTTGTCTATGTTCACGTAAATATCAATAGATACTGGTAAATATAGATATACGTATAAAATACATATAAAATTCTCCATGAATATATTGAAAACCTAGAACACTTGATGGGAATATATTATGTATCAGTGTGATATTTTTTCTTTGCAATTTTAAAAACTGGTGGGAAAAACTCGCGTGGATCTACTCGCCATATCACGTGAAGATGAGGCTACTTCTGACACGGTGTCAGCCTTTTGTTTCGTTGCGCGTTCTTTAATTATTTCCGCCATGGCGCCATGCCGTGACTGTGACTGAGCCACTTCGAGAGGAGGAAAGACTGACCCAAAAACACCGTCTGCCCTGCCCTCCTTTCTTTTCCTCCGATAAAAGGACATCTTTTTTTCGTTTTCGCAAAAGAACACCGAAAACTTTGGGCGCAGCTTTGAGTTCGCGCTTCGCAGGCTGCGCGTACTGAGCTGGAGTGCAGTGCAGCAGCGTGCCTGAGACTGGCCGGCCGGACCAGTGGCGACGCCGGCGAGTGCTGGAGCAGTCGCGCTGACAGGGACAGAGTCGTGGGAAGCAGCGTGCCGTGTCCGCGCCACGGCGAGCAAAAACTATGGTGGTGGTCTGGTGGGACGACCGGACGGCGGACGGGACACGGGAGGGAGCGATCCGCTTCCACACTTGCTCCGCTCCACCCGGCCCCTACACGCTGTGGCGCGTGCAGCAGCCACCGTGCCTCTGCCGAGAGCTGGGGTCCCGCGTGCCGGGGGGCGACCGCGTGCTACGGCTGCGGATGCTGCGGGGGCAAGGACACGGCGTGTCGTTCCCCACGCCGGCAGCCGCAGCGGTCCACCGGTTTTGGCTGTTATCACGCCATGATTGGGCCGTAAGTTTACCGCGATGCGGCCCTCGCCTCGCGCGGCGGGGCGGGACTACGAGGCTGATCTCATCGCGGGGGCAGCCGTGTACGGCGCGGAGCTGTGCCCAGCTTGGCTGGCGCTGGCGGCCCTCTTCTGCCTGCGTGCCAGTTGCCGGCGACGATGGAGTCGAGCTCCGCCGGGACGGGGACCGACGACAGATACGGCTTTCGAACGCATGTGGGCTGCGAGGCCAGCGTCGTCCAACTTGGGGGGTCCAGCCGAGGCATGCGGCGCGGCAGCGTAGTAAAAAGCTGCGAGCCACACTTCAGCGCTTTCAGCAGACACGCTACCCTAGGAAAAAAAAACTTCACGCAACCAGTCAGCAGCTGCGAGTGAAAGCAAATCTCTGAATTCCTGGCCGATGCCACAGAATCGTCACGGGAGGGGAGGTGGAGCTCTGCAGTCGGACGGACGATACACATGCATACACCCCAAACAATCCAATTCCAAAGTCCTACATTTCCATGCAAAGTTTCCAAATGAAACATCATCGAACAACAACTATGTGGCACAGCAGACTGACAGAAGAAGTTCCTCACTCCATTCCCATTGTATTTATAAGACCCCAAGAGAGAGATAAGGGTTGTGCTAGGTTACACCTTGTCCTATGAGAAACCTATCTGCTTCAAATACAATGCAAACGAACACAGGGGGTGTGTTTATTGATGATTGCCGGAGGGAAATGCCAATCCATATAGAATAAATAACATCAGCATGCAGTCGTATCCAGCTCCATTTCTCAGGCCTTGGACGTCTTCCGATTTGGCTCAAACACGTATTTTATCAGTGACTCCTTGATCGACAGAAGCTCTGGGAATTCGCTCTTCAGTTTGGTTTGATCGAGCTCATTGTTGCTCCTTGGTGCAACTATGACCTTTGCTTGCTCCTCCAAGTTGAAGTTCTTCCAAGAGAAGCTTGGATCAATGTAGTCTCTGTACATCTCTAGTATCTCGTTGTGGCTCACAACTCCAGGATTTGTGAAATTCCATATTCCAGTGAGGTTTCTCTTCGCCATTTCAATTGAGATGGGAAGGAGCTCATCCAATATTGTCATTGAATTCGGGATGTCGACAACCTTCTCATATCGGGTGATTTTGGTGATGAAGTTGCGAGGATTCGAGAGGTCAGATGAAATAGGCATCCTTACACGAAGGGTGCATACATTCTCATAGTTCTTGAGCAGCTCCTCAACCTATACAAATAGGTGTTAGCTCACCATGGACGGAATAACTGCTCTACCAATCTAATTAGATATAACAACTAACATGAAATACATTGATTTAAAAAATTAGTATGGTAACATGCCAACACTAGTGCAATCGCAACCAGGAAGGCCTGATTTCTTTCTCAAGGCATCAAATAGGTAAAGTTTGCCAGTAAAATGATAGCTTTTGGGAGCACTAGTTACACGCCACCCAGATGCAAGAGGCAAAGAAAACCAATCTAACCAAAAAGTTCTTTCATCAAGTAAAAGAAACTGCGCTTCAGGGTTCCAGCACTTGTGTTTGTACTTTTGTGTGCTACACTAAAGTACAAAGCAACAAAGTACTCGGGAGCCCTGCAAAAATAGACACCTTTTGCTTTGCAAATACGCAGCTAGTATTTTCCAAGATTCAAGCGCATGGCAATAGACTGTTCATATGAAACCAAGGAGATCTACCTGTCAACAAAATACACCGCCTTGTAGCACTAAGCAGGTTATGCACAATAATCCTTGTGTTTCACACTTTGCATCAGCACTTCCCTCAATACAAATTTAGACAGTTTCATCCTACAAAATTATTCACTGTGGTAATTTCTAATTGCTATTTCTGATCTATAGCAGTTCAAATTTTCATTTTTGACTATCTGCTTGGGGTGTATGCTACCATTATCCAGTAATATCGTTATCAGAATACCATATCACATTAGCTTTTGGTGTCTGCACTCAAAACACAATTGAGGAAATTATATTGAGTCAAGTCCACAGTCTTCAAGGTGTCCTTAAGAATAAGCAGGAACTGATCATGTGATCATGTCCTGTAAAACTCTAAGCTCAGCTAGCTTCTTAGTGGGACTTAAAACTGTGGAAAGGCCTGACCGGCTGCCCTACAGAGCTGCGGCTGCTGCAACTTGCACTCTGGGCAGCCTGCACCAAGTGCAAAACCAGCCAGACGGTCAGGCCTGAAGTTAGCCGCAAGATCCAGGTGCCATACCTTTGGACAAGCCACAGTCTAGAAACTACAGTTTGAAAAAAAAAAACAAAAGTAAGCATCCAAACATAAAATAAGTCGAGGTGCAGCTTGCAGCAATCACATACAGATACACCATGTGCAATGCAAGCAGAAATTTGGGAGCTGATATTATTAATTACTGATGTTTTGAAGAAACCAAGTCAATTGCTCATGTTGCACCTAAGATGCTTACTTAGGATACAAGCACAAATACAGAGGACCATGGCAGGATTGAAACATCTTAATATTACTGATTAGAGGCTCCAAAGGAGCCTCCATGATAATTCTCATGAAAAGTGATAGAAAAAAAAGAGATAAATCCTAAGAACTGTCACAAAAACCAAAAACAGTAGACAATTGGACCATTAATTAGGTAGACTGCAATAATCACTGACAATGATCCGAACTTCTGAAGTAAACCCCTTAATCTATACCTAAATCACTCACCTATGTTATTATAAAAATAACAAAGTAACCCCTAATCTTTGTGGAAATTGAATAATAATATGAAGTACCGCTAAAAGTGCATCTAAAAACTTATATCTACCATTATAAAAAATATCCCAAGGTACTCCAATATATGCTTCCAAATTACCTATCTCGGCCTCATTAAATAAAGTAAAAACTAACTCAAGGTATACATGCATGATGTATATCACCATGCAGATCACGTGTCTATGAATCTTGACACCGACGGGAATACCAATTTTCATCAACATATAACTCAAGCAAAGGTTTCAACTAAGCACATGTCAAACACGCATGATATGTATCACCATGTATATCATGTTTATTTGAATCCATGAAGCGATGAGCATATCAATTTCCATGTCAATCATATAGCTCAAAGTCTCAAACTAAGGTTTCAACCAAACATGTGACAAATGCACATATGATGTGTATTAGCATGCAGATTATGTGTAATGAATCTAGGACGCCATGAGCATATTAAGTTCCTTGCCAAACATATAGCTTCAACGGAACACATGCCAAGTCACACGGGGGTGCAATACAAAGATCGAAACTATGAATGAGAAATAAAAGGTGTATTGAATAACTAATAACCAGAGCCTACTGCAAAATGGATAAAGGATAAGAAAATGTCAACATTTTCTAGAGAAAAAAGAAATCACCAGTGTTACTATTGCGTTAGATATGAAAAATGAGAAAGCTAGTAACATAAGCAATTCTGATTAGTTGTGGCTGTATATTTACGTATGAATTTTAACCCTTGTGTCTTTCAATATTACTAGCCAGTGCACGAGCATGGGCCGTTGGACTAGTTCAGCTAGTGTGGAACTGTGGATGGATGCGGAATGTTGCATACAACTGCTTATGGGAACTCAAAGCAGGCTCCACTAACACATTTACATAGGCTTCATTCAGAAATGTGCCATTCTTTTTGCTTAAGTCAACCAAAGCTGAAGGGCGAAGCAATGAACCATTACTCTGACCAAGATGCACTATGTCAGGTACGTATCGTCTACAGACTACGCCAGATCCAGGTGACAACAACCTCAAGGGTAAGTGTATAGCAATCAAACTCAACCACTACTGACAACTGGACAAGTGACTAAGCGTAGCGAGAGCCACGTTTTAGAACCACGCCAATCATCCCAATATCCTCAACGCGTGATCGGACAGTGCCACTTAAAGTTGAGCAAAACGTGAACGGGGTTTTTCTCGATTTGCTATTTGCAGAGAACCTTGAGCATATAAAGCTACCATAAATGAAGCTAGAAGAGTGCGCGAGAGCAATTCGTACCATGGCCTTGGTTTTGGAGTAGAATGATCCGACGAAGTTTGGCGTGTCCTCCTCCTTGAATCCGACCCCGGAGCCGAGCGGGTGTTCCGCGTCGTACTCGAAGATGCAGCCCGTGGCGTAGTTGATGAGCACGAGGCCTCGCCCCCTGCAGACGTCGGCGAGCGTGAGCGTGCCGACGACGTTGGCGCGGATGGTCTCGGCGCGGTGCGCCTCGCACCAGTCGACGTTGGGGCGACCCGTGACGCCCGCGGCGTTGAACACGTGCGTGGGCGCGGCGGCGTCGATGTCGGCCTCGAGCTGCGCGCGGCTCTCGAGGCGGCCGGCGCCGTAGGCGAAGGGGATCCCGCGCGCGGCGCAGAGGCCGCCCAGCAGGCCCCCGATCCAACCCGTGCGGCCGTAGATGAGGAACTTGAGCGCGGGCGCGGGCGCCTGCTCCGCCGAGCCGTTGGCGGTGGCGATGCCCATGCCGAGACGAGATCCGGGGGAACTGGGAGGAGTGGCGGAGTGGTGGCGAGGCGAGCTGAGCAGAGCTGGGAGCTGTGGGGGAGGGAATCAGGGGAGACTGACGGGGGTGCTCTGTTATTTATTTAACTCCAGCTGGGATGCCGTCTCATCCCCTGGACGACGGGGGGCTGGCTGGGAGAGCAGAGCATGGACGCGCCACGCCAACAGCCCAACACCGACGGCGACGCCGCAACACAGCCTGGTCCCCCGCCACCGTGCGCGCGCGATCCGTCGTCGGCTCTGGCCGATCGCGTTTCGCACTCGCACGTCGCGTGACCTGGACTGGAGCGAGACGGCGTCCGCCGACACGTAAGAACAGCCATCACGGAGCCGGAAAGCTTCGACGTGCCGATTTTTTTTACGAGCTTTTTTTCACCTTCGACGACGAGGGTCGGCCGCGCAGGCTGCTGAGTGCTTCGTTTAATAACGGGCGGAATTAGCGAGGACGCGGAAGGGTTTGTCCGCGCGTTTACCTCCGAGATCTGCGTTATGTGGAAGCCGGGGAACGGACCCCGGGGTGGGGGTGTAAACCGAGCGTGGCCACGTGATCTCGTGCCCGTGCCCGGAGACTAGGGGTGTAAATGGTACGGATATTATCCGAGCATCCGACCGTTCGAAGAGGCTTATTATCCGGTGAAATGCAGTTTTTCGGATATCCGCAAAAAAATTCGGATTTCGGATCCGGATCCGGATAGCTGTCTTCGGATATCGGATCGAATATGAGATGACTAATATCCGCCGGATATCGGATATCCGGATATGTTATCGGATATATCCGACGTACTATCCGGAAATTATCCGGCTACTTTCGCCTTTCGGCCCAGCAGCGAGCAGCCGAGCAGCCCAGGATGGCCCATGATTCCATGACCCCGCTCGGCCCATGAGTCCAGTGGCAACACAACCCAACCCAACGTCCCAACCCAACCCTATCCACACGAGTACGCAACTCGTCTCTCCTCCAGTCGTCCGCACGAGGCCACGAGCGGCGGCGGCGGCGGCCACTCTACGGCGGCGGGCGAAGGATGGCTGGCCGTCGAGCGTAGGCACTCCTCTTCGCGCAGCGCAGAGCGCACACAGCCACACACATCGATCCACATCCTTCACCAGTTCACCCACCTCGTCATCCCCTCGTCCGGCTCGTCGTCTTGCCGTGCGGCCTGCGCAGCCGCTCGGAGTTGCCGGCGCCGCGCTGCCGATTCGGATTCGCTGGCGCCCTAGCAGCCCCCCAGCCAACACCCGCTCGGAGTCGCCGGCGCCGCGCTGCCGATTCGGAGTCGCCGGCGCCCCAGCAGCCCTCCAGCCAATAGCCGACTCGGAGTCGCCGGCGCCGCGCTACACCTCGAGTCGCCGGTCCCGTGCTGCCGCTGTCTACCTCCGTCCGGCCCTCCCATCCAACCGGCGACATCAAGCAAGGCAAGAAAGGCAAGTGGAATCTGTGCAAGTGTGCAACTGTGCAAGTGCAATCCGTGTTCCCCTTAATTTCTGATTAGTGATTAGTGGTTGTTCTTTGTCTCTTTGGTCTTTGCACTTAATTCAGATTATTTCTTTCGTTGTTTGATTTAGGATGGCTTCTGCAAGCGGGAGTGTATGTGCAAGCACGGGAGCATCCCCTGCCCCTGCCTCTCATGATACACTCGTTGGCACAAGTCAATCTCAATCAGCACCAAAGCCACCACGACCTACTACAGGGAACGAAACAGCTAGAGACCCAGCAATTGATGGAGGCCCAGCAAATGTTATTCACCTTGATGGTGTTGAGGAATCCTTGGAGCCTGCTGCAAAGAAAAGGAGGGATAAAAAGACCACGTCTGAGGTGTGGGACTACTTCACCAAGACCACAGTGGAAAAGAAGGGAGATAAAGGCAACATTGAGGTGGAAGTTTGGGCTAAATGCAAGAAATGTGCATTCAAAACTCGTGGTGAATCCAATAGGGGCACAACTGTATTCTGGAACCATTTGAAAAACAAGCACAATTTGGTTAGAGGGCAGCAAGAATTGCATCTTCAGAGTGGAGGTAACAGTACAGTAGTTCAAAATTTCAAGTTTGATCCCGATGATAGCCTAAAAAAATTCTATAAGGCAGTGATTATGCATGACTATCCCTTTAAGATGGTTGATCATGAGTTCTTTGTTGATTTCATTAAGTCTTTGCGTCCACACTTTGCATTCAAATGTCGTACAACAACTAGGAATGACACAATGAAAATATACTCAGATGAAAAGAAAATGTTGTTTGACCAGCTTAAGTTGCTTTCCTGTCGATTCTCTGCAACTATGGACATGTGGACATCCAACCAAAATAAAGGTTATATGTGCATCACCATCCATTGGATTGATGATAATTGGGGGATGCAAAAACGTATAATTTGTCTCCCTCATGTTAAAGGACGTCACGGAGGAGAATTACTGGCTCATGAATTTGTCAAGGGTGTGATGGATTGGCACCTAGAACAAAGGTTATTTTCTCTTACCCTAGACAATGCTGCAGCCAATAATAAATGTGTAGTGGCAGTTGTGAAGGAGCTGAACGATCTTGCTAAGATTCGGAAATCTCCTCCCTTGATATGCGGTGGTGTGTTCTTTCATGTTAGGTGTTTATGTCACATATTAAATTTGGTGGCCCAAAATGGTCTGACAGTTATTTCAAAATCAGTTAAGAACATTAGAGCTATTATTGTTATTGTGAAAAACTCTACATTGCAGTGGGAGGAATTTCAGAAGTGTGCAGATTTTTTTGGTTTAGATAATAAGTCTGGGCTTCCGCTGGATGTTGCTACAAGATGGAATTCGACATATGATATGCTTAGCCATGCTTTATATTACAGGAGTGCTTTTGAGAGGCTAGTATACTTGCACAAGGATAAGTATAGTCATTGTGCTCCTACCAGTGATGAATGGGACATGGCAGAATCATTTTGCAAATGTTTGAAGATATTCAATGATGCTACTGTGTTGTTTTCTGGTTGTCAATATCCAACAGCAAACTTATTTTGGTGGAAGTTCTGTGAGATAAAGTTAGCACTTAGAGAATGGTGTGGTGATGCTAATATAACTATTGCTTCTATGGCTGAGGCAATGCAAAAGAAATATGACAAGTATTGGAAAATGACAAACATAGCTCTTGCTGTGGCTTGCTTCCTTGATCCTAGGTATAAAAAAAAATTGGTGGAATATTTTATGTTGAAGATTTATAAAGAGAGGGCACCTAGTGAAGTTAGTTGCTTCATGGATGTTGTGAAGCAGTTGTTCCAAGCATATTTGAATAGTGCACTTGAAAGCACACAATATGTTCCTCCACCTGAACCTTCTGCAGCTAACACACTTGGTGTAAATTCAGATATTGAGGATTTTTTATATAAGGATGAAGATGCAGCCAACCGGGATGAAATAAGTGAATTGGATGTTTATATGAAAGAGAAAATTTTTCGGTGGGTTGATCCTTGCGGCAAAGGCGCACAGTTTGACGTATTGTCATGGTGGAAATCCAACCAAGTGAAGTATCCTGTTCTCTCGCGACTTGCTCGTGATGTACTTGCTGTTCAAGTCTCTACTGTCGCCTCTGAATCTGCTTTCAGCTCTAGCGGGCGCATTGTTAGTAAATTCCGAAGCAGTTTAGATCCTGAGGCCGTCGAAGCACTGGTTTGTACCAAGGACTGGATGCTTGCATCTAGTAAAGGTAAAATTGATACTTCATAGTTCATAATTTTTATATTTCTCAAATATTGCTGTGTTACTAATTATAGTGAAGAATGTCACTTTCAGATCACAAGGTTTCGATTGGATCAATTCTTGATGAGTTAGACGATACAGACGGTACCTCGACATATGAGGAGGTTTGTTGAAACTTGAAAGTGACGTAAACCTTTAGTGTAGTGCTGCTAGTGCAAACAAAAAACTGTACAATATGTAAACCTTGACGAATAAATTATTTTGCAGCAAGAGAATCTGGCTGATGATGTGGACAACGACATCGACAGTGACATCGACGACATGGAGATGGATATTTGAAGCTCTGTGATGACTTGCTGCCGCTGTAGACTGTAGTACTTCTGTAGTTCTGAGACTATGACTATCACTCGATCAGACTATGAGTCATTGAGTCTGTCTATCTGTCTACGACTATTGACTAAGATTCTATTTCTATGAATGACACTATGACAGATTGACAGTATATGGCTATTTGCCTATTTCCTATGTTATCAACTATGAGTTGCTTTATCGTTTCCATGAAATATGGAATGACAATATTCCACGTCCAGAAAACTTATTTACAATTTCCATGAAATTTGGCGGAGGGGCAAGATATATCCATGTATTTATGAATTTAATTGTATTTTTGATGATTTACTATAAAAACAAATTAATAATACACATATAGCCTTAGAAATTCATGAAATTTGGGGGAGGGGCAAGATATGTCCACGTAGCATCCTAAAAATTGTTTGGACAAAAAACTCCACAAGCCCACAACGTGTAGTCGTTTCTTTGATACGGCTCTCTCTCGTTATGAAGGTTACACGTGAAGTCACTCCTACAGTCCAAGTTTCAACATGATCAATACTTTACTTTATTATTTTCTTGTGGGAACTTGATGTTGCCTTCCTGTAGGATGTTTATTGGTCCAGGGAACTTGTTTGCAATTTTCGGTCAACTGTAGAATATTTTGTGAATTTAATTGTATTTTTTATGATTTACTGCAGAAATAAATTAACAGTACACATATAGCCTCAGAAATTCATGAAAATTGGTGGACGAGCAAGATATGTCCATGTAGCATCCTAAAAATTGTTTGGACAAAAAACTCCACAAGGTGTAATTGTTTCTTTGATACGGCTCTCTCTCGTTACGAAGGTTACACGTGAAATCACTCATGCAATCTAAGTTTCTACATGATTAATACCTCACTTCATCATTTTCATGTGGGAACTTGAGGTTGCCTTCTTGTAGCATGTTTATTGGTCCAGATAACTTACTTGCAATTTTCGGTCAACACTGGAATATTTTGTGAATTTAATTGCATTTTTGATGATTTACTGCAGGAATAAATTAATAATACACAAATAGCCTCAGAAATTCATGAAATTTGGCGGAAGCGTAACTTATGTTCACATAGCATCCTAAAAATATTTAGACAAAAAACTCCACAAAGTGCCAGCGTTTTTTCCATTTTCTTTCAACCTTAATTGGCTTTTTAGAATACCTTAATCTGCTAACTGCAATGAATTGGGCCAAAATCACCAGTCACCAGCCCAGTAGGCAGTGGCCCAGTAGTCCAGTACGGGAGCACATAAGTATATAACCCTAACTGCTAGCAGTATATAAGCTGGAGGAGGGGGCAGCGCCAGCCCACTGCCCAGCATCCCAGCCGCACGCCGCCGCCGCCGTTCTCTGCTGGAGTGCTGGTGCTGCCGTGCTGCGCTGCTGCCTGCTGGAGTGCTGGGCGCTGCTGCCTGAGTGCCTGTACAGTGGTAAGCATCTACTTCTAGTCTTCTACTCCATCTAGTGATCTAGATCTACATACAACATACTATTACAGTATTACTACTACACGTCTACATGCTTTAGTGCTTTACTACTGTCTACTTGTATTTGTTAGCAGTTAGCACTTAACACTTAGCAGTAGATAACTAGATCGGCCAGTGAATGCCTGAATCTGAATGGTTTAGCAGTTAGCACTTTAGCCGTTTAGGCTTGTGGAGCTAGTACAGCTGTACAGTAGTACATGAGAACGATGATGATGAGCTCGGCCTCGGCAGCTCATCAACGGGCGCTTAACACCCCGTCAGCTCCATCCTTTACTACTTATTAGTTGTTATTTATTACTTTTAGGATTGTAGTTTTGTGGAGCTAGTACTTGTTATTTTTTTATTAGGCTTGTATATTTATGGATCCTTGCTGCTTTGGCTGCTTGCTGCGTTTAAGTTATTAGGATTGTAGATTTGGATCCATGCTGCTTACTGTGTTTAAGACATCTGAGCTGTGCTTCTCTCATTTGATTACCTCTCGCATTTGATTACCTCTGCAGCCTAGTTAAAAGTGTGTGTTTTTGTTTTCTGCTTTACTGGATCAGAATGGCTGTTCGAATGGCGCAAAGCACAGTTTGGGAACACTACACCGTGACTACGGAGGCACATGAACATGATGGTGTGACGGAGATGCAACGTTGGGCGCGGTGCAGGCGATGCGATTTCAAAGCTCGTGCTGATTTCAAGCGTGGCACGGCTATGTTTTGGAATCACTTGAGGTCTAAGCACTCAGTCGGCCATCCACAGCAGCTGCAAGGTCCTCAGGTAGCTGAAGGTGGTGGTGGTGGCAACGGCAATTATGGAAATGCAGGTATCGGTGGTGAAAGTGTCAATGCCAACGGCATTGGCATCTGAGTTGTGACTGTTAGCTCGACTGTTAGCGCCTAGTGTGGCTGTGTGAGTGAACTAGTGAGGCAATGCACAATGTGAACCACTGAGCCAGGGACTCACGCAGGGAGTCTTGTGTATGTTGTAGATTTTTTTATTATTGTTAACTTGTTATGTTGTATGAATGTATGATCCACAGTTCCACACTGCCCTACTGCGCAGTGAGCCAGTGACTCAAGTGAGACATAGTGAGGCAGGGAGTCTTATGTTATGTATGTTGTAGACTTTGTTGTTGACTTTTTATGTTGTATGATCTAAAACTAAAAGCTATTTCGTGTTTTCCCTCAATTTAGGCTAAAATTATTTAGATTTTGAACTTATAGAGTGGCTAAATGATTACAACAACTATGAAATGTGTGGAATGATATCTTACTCGATATCCGACAAAAATATTCGTTACCGATGCTATCCGTGTCCGACTTGTTCCGTATTCGACACATGGCTATCCGTATTTGAATCCGAGAATATCCGTATCCGTATTTGTATCCGAAGCAATCCACATTCGAATTCGAATCCGAAAAAAAATATGAAAACAAATATGGTTTCGGTGTTATCCGTCCGTATTCGATCCGTTTGCAGCCCTACCGGAGACGGCCGGAAGCTGATCCTCTGACTTTGGTACCCTGTGGCTCACTGTCCCGCGGGCCCCACAGCACGTGGGCCCCCGCGTGCAGTGACTCAACTGGTAGGCGAGCTCCATCCGAGAGACGGCCGGCCGATAATTTTGCCTGGGCCTCGGCGGCGACCTGCTTCTGTCTATGGCGATTGGGTCCCACGGATCCGCTGGCCCACCGCCCAGCCAGACATCGGACCGTATCGCTGTCATGTGCGCCTCATCATCCCATGCGCGATCGGATCTTCGGTCGACGGATAAAGAAAAGAGAGAAGAATGGGTAGCCGGCCATGTTTCAGCATGTTCTTGTGCTCTCTCTTCTACTGTAACCGTTTTCCTAGACTAGACTCGTATTCCTTTTTTTTTTTTTTGCCGTCCTCGCGCGAACAGTTGTACACTAGTTCCTTGGTCGTGAGCTCGTGGTACCCGAAGCATGGATGAACCTTCCGAGTCGCTGCGGTTTTAGTTCAATAGTTTGAGATCCACGACTTCCGGTTGTCCTCGAGCGATTAGATTAGGATGTGAAGAAATGATGCCACGAGCCCTGGTGGAGAGCTCGTGCAACTCGAGCGTCAGATGGGATCAGAACTTGGCCGGCATCGTCCCTGAACCAAAACGACAGAAGGCAACACGACACCAAATAACCCTGCAGAAGGCAACCCTGCTTCAGAAAAAGACAGGCAAACCGTGTCGAGAGTTGAAAGGTTAATTACCTTCAGAGATCTTGATGCGCCATTCGCAAGCAAATGGTACGGCTGCTGTACTGCAACGTTACAGTTCTTTTCAAGTAAGCTGATAGACCACTATGATATGTCATATTCAGAAATTCAGACACTAGCTTTCCCTTTGCCTTAGTACAGAGATTTCTTGCGGCACGTCAATGCCGGTGGCGAAAGCGACTCGCTACCCCTACAGCCCTGCTTCTTGCCGACAAGCACGGATCCGGATGTAGTAGAGTACTATAGAACTTGCTCGTGTTTCTCGCTCAATATTCAAGAACAAGGCTGCCCAGTCTGAGTGACGAGCGGCCACGTTTGTGTAAACATGTTCGCAGGAAAAATGCGCGTCTGATGATAAAACCAGAAACGCTCTCAAATCTCAATAGAGTTAAACATCACATGGCGCTGCGCTGTAAGACCATCTCCAATGGTACTCTCCATCCCACTTCCTCAAATCCCACTCCTCTCTGTACGTCATGTCAGTTACAGCGTAAAACAATGCAAAACAGTGTCAAACAGTGCCGTTACAGTGTTCGATGAACTCTAGTGAACGACATTACAGATCGCCTAAATACCATATATATTCCCACATTTTGTTTCCTTTTGTGCAAATTAATTGACACGGAATTTCATCGGTTACAAGTCAGTATATATCTCCATTAGCTTGTAATAGGATCATCGCTAAAAGAATCATGAAGGCTAGTAATAGCAGACGGCACACACGCACGCGCAGAGACATCAGCAGATTACGGGTTTTCCCTGCCTGGCCCTTCCATCAGCATCCTCTCTTTCAGGAGCTTGACTCCCATGTACCTGTCAGATCAAAGAACATGAGCGCACGTCCATCAGACTGACCACTGATCCTGGGTCATGTTACCAACAAGAAACGCTCGCGTGTCGGCGTGTGAGAGACTGAGAGAGATGATTGTATACCAACCTGCCGAGCATCATGACGGTGGCCTGCGGGTTCGTGCCCGGCGAGGCGTTGAACGTGGAGCCGTCGATGACGCGGAGGGCGTCGACGCCGAGGACCTTGTAGTCGTGGTCGACGACCCTGCCGACCTGGCACCCTCCGTGGTAGTGCCAGATGGTCATGACGGTGTCCCTGCAGAACCGCTCCAGCGCCCTGGTGTTGTCCCCGCCGCCGCCGCCGCCGCCGCGCCAGAACAGCGTGTTCACGGGGAAGTCGGCGGTGACGTTGAGCACGGCCGGGAACGCGAAGTTCGGGTACGTGAAGCGCGTGAAGGCCCTGGACCGGATGATGCGCTCGATGGCGGAGATGCCCGCGACGCAGCGCCGGAGGTCGTCCGGGTGCGCGAAGTAGTTGAACCGCACCGAGGGGTTGTCGTCGGGGTCCAGGCTGTGGAGCGCGAGGTGGCCCGTGGACTGCGGGCCCAGCACCTTCTCCAGGATGAACCCGCCGCGGAGCGCCGCGTCGGGGACCTGGCTCATGGCCTCCACGGCGCGCGCGATGGCCTCCGGCGTGCGCTGCATCGGCGGCACCGTCGCCAGCTGCCCCGTCTGCGGGGCGAACATGCCGAAGCTCCGAGTGCGAGGAGGAGGATGCTGCGTGCCCGAGGGGTGGCTGTTCCAGTTGGCCCCGCTGGCGCCCTCGATGTAGCTGCCGAACCGGGTGATGCCCACCACCTGGATCAGCGACACCTCCACCGGCGACGGCGACGGCACGTAGATGGCGTTCATGGGGTTGTCCGACATGCCCTGCCCGACGCCCGGCAGGTCCAGGACGACGTCGATGCCGAGCGACCGGAGGTGCGCCGCCGGGCCGACGCCGCTCAGCATCAGCTGCTGCGGGCTGCCCAGCGCCCCCGCCGAGAGGATCACCTCGTTCGCGGCGCCGCGGTTCAGGTACGCCACGTGAGTGTTGCCCTGCGAGTCGCGGTACACCACGCCTCGCGCCACCGGCTTGCTTCCTGCAACGAGATACTCCGTATTATTATTGGCTTGGCGCGTTCTCTATTTTTTCCCCTCTTTTCGCTTCCCAGGATCGGCACCCGAAACCGTCGATCAGTTCTCCAGTGCAAGCGCGTGATGCCGACAAAGAAGCGACAGGTAGTACCGTTACACTTACCAGACTCACTGCAAACCGTTTTTTTCCCCTGCAACATTAGTATACTATAGTATGATAACAAGCTTACCGGATTTGGCAATCAAGTACTGCTTGTACCTTTGTAACGGAACAAGATCCTGGCCACTCTCGCCCGGAGGAACAGGTCGATGCCGTCGGGGTTCGAGTACCGGAGCAAGTCCGCGGCCGTGTGCCGGCGGCCGTCGGAGTCGAAGATGGACCCGCCGACCTTGGTCCCGGGGATGTGGTCGTAGGTGAAGCCGTTGTCCGGGAGCACGCCGGTCTCCAGCAGGCCCCTCCGCACGGCGGCCTGCCACGGGCCCAGCGCCGGCTGGAACGCGACCACGTCCTCCACCCACCTGTACGCCGCCAGCACCTCCCTGCGGTCCCACCCGCGCGCCCTGACGTACCCGGCGCCCGCGCGCGTGAAGAAGCCGGCGTTGATGCAGCTGCCGCCGCCCAGCACGCGCGGGCGGGAGTTGATCACGCCGTCCTCCGACACGAACCGCTGCGACGGGGACGACGCCGACGTGTCTGCCAGCACGTCCGAGAAGTGGAGCATGCTCAGGACGCGCCCGTCCTCGTAGGGGGACCCGCCGCGCTCCAGCAGCAGCACGCGCGAGCGCTCCGACAGCGTCGCCGCCAGCGGGCAACCCGCCGTGCCGCCGCCGATGATGATGTAGTCGTAGGAGGCCAGCCGCGGCGCGTGCACCGCGTCCCTCATGAAGGTGTAGTTCACAGCTCGCGCTGCATGCCACACACACAACGTACACGATAACATCAGAAATCAATAAAACAACTACAACAAGAAGAAGATCGATCACCTTGTTGAGAGATGGACAGGAGTAGGAAGAAGCTTGCGGCAGTGAGGACGGCCATTGTCTGCGCTGAGACCAGGACAGAAGCCATTGGGATCGCCAGGAAGCTGTTGGACTTCGAGCTTGTTGATGCCAGCTCTCTGAGTTTGGAGCGCTTTATATACTACTCCAAGTCCTAGCAAACAATCAGAGGTTGTTCTTGGATGGATTGCTAGTTTGGTTGGTGCGGTTTGAATTGACGCACCGGCTCTTTGGTCTTCCGTGGTCCGCAGGCCGCAGCCTTTGCGTCACCTGAAACTGTCCGGCAGATTCGGACATGCTAACCACCTGTAGTCCGCAGCTGCCTGCTGAAAGACCTGCAGACTGCAGTAGGCAAATGAGCGGCGATACGGAGAATGCTTGACGAGGATACGCACCAGTGTCTGCGCGCGAGCATGGCTTCAAACGTACGGCCTCCTTTGGAATTAGACCACAGTCCATAGCAATGCCACAGCAATCAGTTCAACTCATTTCAAAGGATTCCAAAATTAAGAAAAAAAACATGCGTTTCAGCAACAGATGCATGCCCTACTTAGCCGGCCTGCAAAATAAATATTTGATTTGTTACACGCTTGACCGCATGGGCATGCCATGAGTGTGACGAAAGAAAGGCCTCAACCACCCAACGGCAAAAACTACCAGTGGCTTTCACTTTGTTGCAGCATCATCGAGCAAGTCAGCAACCTTGAACCCGCGCCTCGCATCAAATTCAGACAAGTATGCTCTACTGTGTTGCCCTGCAAACTGTATAATCTGGCAAGTCCTTCATTAAAAAAAAAAATCTGGCAAGTGAGTGTCTGAAATTTTAAACACTGACGGCAATTCTGAACTTGCCGCGCTTTCAACCAGAAAGTTGACTATGCAGCCCATAGACTCTTGGTGTTAGGAGCATCAGATGAGTAGGACAGTTTATTCAGCAGGTCCATGTCATGCTGCAACCGTTTCAAGCTTGCAACACTACAGGCCATTCAGTCATTCACAGACATTAGCAGCGGCACCGCGGCAGCCTAAAAATTTTTACAGCGTCACTGCAAGACGCAACCCAACAGCTCAGATCAGCGAAACGTGTACAAGGGAGAACAGTTCATCGGTCATCAGTAGAGTGAGTTGTAAGTGCAGAACGTCGCGACGATGGAGGCCACGCAGATCACAAAGGACGGCAGCAGGGTGATGTTCAGGAGGCGGCTCTGCCCCAGATAACCGGCGGCGGTGATCGTCATGTCAGCGGCGACGCGGGCCAGCGTCCCCGCCTCCGTCGAGAGCAGCCCGCCGTTGTAGGTCCCGCGGGAGAGCCGCGATGACATCACGCGGGAAAGGAGGGACAGGTTCACTCCTGCAACGCATTGCTCCAAGATGGTCAGGAATGCATGGAATGGCGATTTCGGAAACAATGCACGCAGCTTCAGAGTTCAAATTAGGTTGTGCGTTAGCTTTCTGCAGTCACTGATTACCTTCGAGCACCTCGGCGAAAACGAACGTGATGAGAGCTGACGTCACGTACTGTGGGACGGAGTAGTGAGGGGTGAAGCAGAAGCTCATGCCAATGCCGATCAACACCATGATCTCGGAGGCCACCAGTATTTGCCTTCAGTAGTTGGGCAAGAAAAAGAAGCAGGGAAAATAATGAGAATAAGGAAAAACGCGTTGATCTATCTGGCTTTCAGTGTTGCGAACATGACATACCTGTCCTGGAACAAGTTGGTGATATAGCTTCCGACGATGACATTAACCGGAAGAACCGTTAGGCCAAGAACTGCTAGAAAGATTGCCACAGTGCTAGTCGTCCACTTGAAATAGAATGTGGTAACAACACTTGACTCCGAGAGGAGAATTTCCATGGCGAACTTGAGCATAAAGTAGATCAGTAGCTGAACCTGATAGGTGGTCGAGAGCAGATGTAAAACTAATGCAGAAGAAACGCATAGACTGATAGAAGTATATCACATCTGGAAAAGGTAGAGAGTGGAACCTTCACAGATGGTGTAAGCAATCTGTATGCTGCGGCAAGCGATGTTGCGGGTTTATGAGATTCTTCATTGTCTTCTTCGTTGTCATCAATGTCCTCGCCATCTTCATCATGTCCCACCTTTCCATCATCTATGAGCAAAGGCTGTCCTAGACCATCCTCCAAATTACCACTTACTCGATGGCCTGTTTTGAGTTTTGACCGAGAAATTTTCGTAAAGTTCAGAGCATATGGTTCCTGATAATGACCGGAGTTGTGATTTTCAAATCATGCAAAGTAAAAGAGTTTACCGGAATCGGATGACTGTGTGTTGACAGATTTCTCTGTAGCAATGTGATCCGGCTCTTTGAATGAAATCCACAACCAGAACAAATACGCAAGCCAAGCAAGGCACATGACCCACCCAGGTAAGGTGCTCTGATTGAATGTGAGCCCGTATATCCTAAATTTTGTCTGCAGCAAACCAGCAAGAGCAGGGCCACATGCCATTCCAAGAGCGCTAGCACTGACAAACCCTGCAGATGCCTGCAGCCTTGTTTTCAGTGGTACACAGTCGCTGATGTACCGGCGGTTCACGGCTCTGGCAGAACCCAATCTGTGGATCATGTTGATAGTTTGGTCAAACAACAGCTTAAGATCAATACTGGCACAAATACTATTTTAAATAACTTAATTAACAGAGAAATAAACCAATAGTTGATAGTTCTATACCCGCAGAGCAGCCGACCAACAATAAGAACAGCCAGGGAATTCAGATCATATGCCAAAGCATACAACAAGTTCCCCAAAAATAACATGATGCTGCTGAATACGAGGGGTCTGAAGTAGGACTTATTCGACCAGGCACTGAAATATACTGAGGAGAAGATTTGAGCAACTGCCATCGATCCAATAATCACACCGCAGACAGTCGCTGCAGCGCCAAGGCTTACTGAATAGTCATCTGCTGTTGGCACGATGATGTATGTATTCACCATATACAGAAATGTGTTCACTAAGTTGAGAAGTAAAGACAGGAAATGGTAGCTCTGGTCGTCAACAAGATCTGAACCACTTTGCATATCCTCAGGAACTATAAGTGCGTGTTGTCCTAAGAATTGCAGGAAGTTTGTGGAGTGTGTGAGTTTCTGTACTGAATGATTTATTTGCTCTATGACAGGATCCTTCACATGAGAAGAAAAGGTGATCATGCTCAGTGTATAACTTCAATGGATCAGATAGGAATGAATTAGCATGGTTATGAGAACAGAAAATAATGCAAAACCTTCAAGGTGATTGATGGTTGATCATAGATGGATGCAAAGCTTCCTTGATGATCTTGTAGATATGCAAGGTTGCGTGACAATGCGCCAACAACAGCTACAACACCCTGCAATCACAAAATGAGTTATATGAGGAAAATAATTTATAATTTCAGATAAAAAGCATGATACAGTATGAGAATTTACCACTTGCTTGAAAATCTGCTGAAGCTGAGAATAAGGATGGTTTGCCCGAGTAGAAACATAATAATCTGTAAACTTATAGCCAAAGCGTTTATCGAACTTCTTAAGTATCTTCCGGATACCAGTAGCATTCATATCCAGAAACCTAAGGAGCTTCACAAGGTCATATCCAACTTCCCTATAAGCTTCTCGTAGCTGAGAAATTTGGGATATATCAGAATGTTGCATAAGCGCAGCACGCTGCTCTCCCAAATTCTTAATCCTGCTAGCCAGATGACCTTGTTGTTGCAGAAGAAACAGCACAACCTTTTCAATCTACAAGAAAGAAGCTCGTGTGAATGCTTGCTGGCAAGGCAGTGACTTGCAATTGAAGGCGAAAATTTGGGCTTTGGTGGTTCTAACAGAAAGGAAGTCAGCTCTACTGTACCTGATCATCAAGCATCCTTGAGAACTCTTTAAGAACTTGTTCCCGATTTTTTCCACCAGTTTGTGTCTGCTGTATATACTGTTTTACCTTTTTCTTCATCATCTTGTAATTGATATAGTATCTAGGAAAAGCAAAGGAGAGGGAAATGAATCATGAAGATTTGTCAAGGGAAAATTCTTCTTTCATTTTAAGGCAGAAAAGGGAATAAAGAGACCTCTAAATACATAGAACTATCAGCTTTTAAAGAAGCTCCTTTTCCAAGAATATACAGGAGGGCTACAAATCTTTGTATTGGATAGCAAATAGAGTTTGGTTACAAGGTTGAATGCTTTTAAATACGTGTTGAAATTACATTCCTCGATTTCGCTACTATTTCAGTATACAATGATCGATAGAGAAGAACCCTGCATATAGCTTGATGGTGCAAGTGCAATCTTCAGTTTCATACTTTCATTTCCAACCTCAAAGTAAGAACATGAGTACATCCAGTTGAAATAAATGTCGGTTAATCTAAATCTAATTGAGCTAGTGCAAACATGGCTTAAAACGATAGGAAATTTTCAGAGTACCGAAGTAACTTACTCTCTCCACTCTTCAAACTGGTCAGCCATCAGTCTCTTACCAAAGTTAACCATCTTGCCGTTTCAGCACCTGAAACTGAAATGGGAAAGAATGGTTAGCTGGACACTACAGATGTGTACGGGCAAGTGTGATGCCTACTATTCATTTCAAGAAAAGGACTGCCAAGGTAGCATTTGAAATCAAAATTTGCTATTTGGCTAATCTAATATTCTTACTGAAAAAAGAACTGAAACGCTCCCTTGGAGTTTTCAGTCCAGTCTCATGCATTGAGACCAAATAGACGGAACAATCGATCTTAAGCACCTCGATGCAGTAATTTTTCGCCAGTGCTAAAGTGCAGATGAAGGGCCACCACGCATAAACGTGAAGAAAAAAAAGTTCTGAAAGCCCGACATGTCAGTGAGTACATGGACGAAACATACTTTACAATCGAGAACCTAGGATAACATTAAAATTTCTGCCTAAAGCAAAAACAATTCCAGAGAGGTCCAAAAGGATAGGTCACGTGGCAAGCAAGGTGACAAAGAATCGTCTAGTGACCTTGTCGGATCGATCCAATTTAGGATGCTACTTCGCTATGCAGGGTATGCAGCAACACTCACAGAAACGGCTCTAAGGGGCTCCCAAGAGCTAAGCATCCTGTGTGAGTGTGACGACATCATTACGCTCTTCCTGCACATGGTACCCGTGCAAAGAGTTGAGTAAGCCAACTGCCAGGCCGTTAAGCCGCAGTGCAGCAAGCCAGCAACGTGCCTGGAAGGCGAAGGTGCAATGCCCACTCTGTTTTTCTTTTTCTAGTAAAAAGAAAAATAAGAAACTATTGTTTGGAATTGACATGTGGTTGGTAGCACGAAAGTGAACCAACCGTACTGTGCAGCTGAGCTGTTGAAGATGGTTACTCTGGAAAATAAGGATGCCTTAGCTAGCGGGGGAATTGACCATGGTTTCCTCTGGACGCTAGATATATATCCAAAGTAAATTATGCCATTCCAAAGAAGAGAGTATTTGCATCTGAAGATGCTTACGTACTTCGTCACTACATACAAAACCTTGCAGCCTCTGAACTCAATCGTCCGTGTCAGTGTGATAATCCTATGCTTTCAACAAAAACGACAGGCATGTGCATCATAGACGGCGCCCGTTTGGTAATGATCGCCTAAAACCAGACATAAATGTGGTTTTGGTACTTCCCTGTCTTTTTCGTGGAAACATACTTCTCTCTGTTTATTCACCTCACTTGTCTGTTGAGTTAGCGAGACTAACAAAAAAAAGTACCACCAGTGAAAACAATATACAAGTCCCCGCGCAACAAACAAAACGGCCAAAATGTTCAGAGTTAAATGCCAGAACTTCCGTACACGCGACACGAGGGGAAGATAAAATTTTATTTCAGGTTGAATTAAACAAGCGAATAACAGAACAGATGTCTTACCGTGGGGGTGTGTTCCTTCAATTACGGCGCGCGGTTCCGTCCCTTCCTCCGAACTGAAGCCACGGGATGATCGATGTCCTGTCTTAGCTAGATGACCATCAACAAAACTCGATCGCGCGCGCACAAAGCCGGTAAATGGCAGCAGTTTATCCGCTCCAGCCGGGCACCATCAAATCAAAGCAGAGGGAACGAAGGGAAGGCAGGCCATCGGAGAAACCAGGAGGAAAGAGCCAAATTGCTGCACGTACGTAAGTCCACAGGGACGGGCCGATGGATCCGGCAACACGAACGCCGCGGTGATGCCAATTCGAGGTGGTCGTCAATGGCGATGGACGCACATGCGGCGCGAATGCAATGGGCTTGCGTGTCAGTAATTTGTGTTTGGCCGCGTGGTGAGATGAGGGGGAAGGGCTGGGGGGCGACGAGGTATTTATAGCGGCGACGCGCGGGCCAGGAGCGTGTGGTGAAGGCGGAGGACGGAGGAGGAGGAGGCGTGCTGCCGGAGGGGGGGTTGTGGCGGAGAAGACAGCAGTCTGCCTGCGGGCCGTGTCGCTGTCGGGTCGCCGATGCGGACGTGGCCGATTCGATCGGGGCGGCGCCTTTTTGGAAGGGCCCTGCCGCGGCGGTGGCGGTGGCTGTGCCTGTGGCCAAAAATGCCGCGCCACCCCCAGCCAGCCAGCCCAGCATCTGCCCTGAACTATTGTTCCGTTGCCCCTCTCCCGGATTCATCGATCAGATGGGTTGGGTTTAGCCGTTTGGGCACAGTTGGAGTCGGGCGCACGCGGCGGTATGGTAGTACTTGTTGGCCAGTTCATTTTTTAAATTAAGAACTGATAAATAAAAAAGAACAGAGGGAGCATTGTTCTTCAATGAAATGAACATACCACCGAGTATCATGTGAACGAGCTCCAATTTTGTAGTTAGATATTGGATTCATCTTCACTTGAAAAATCACTTGGTCAGATCTCCAACCGAGGATTGATGTACAAGACAGTGATTTCGACTGGTTTTGTTTAGAGCGAAATAGGAGTATTACCCTATGAAATTGCGTTGAGTAATATTCTAGGATGTTTTAAACTTGTCGAGTTGTATCCAGCCGGTCCACAAACCCACAAATTGAGTTATCAAGATGGCCTACAGACTCACAAATTTTTGAGACATTTTGGTTCCTAAACTTGTTTTGGGTCTCACAGTAGTCCACTCAAACCATAGTCTCATCCCTAACCCTAAACCTAGAACCGATACATAGAGCCCATGTATCAACCCATTTCTCTCCTCGTTCCTCCACCACTCCATTAGCTCTCTCTCACTCCGTTTCAACCTTGCTATATCTTCCTCCACATTGCCATTGAACCGTCTCTCCATCTTGCCAGCCGCCAGTGCTCTGTTTACCCTCTTCTTATGTCATGCACGTTCGTCTCCTCTCCCACAATTGCTGCCCTAGCTACCCCTCTGTGGTCGCCAACGTGGCCGCATGCCTACCTCATCGCGCTTTGTGCTCCATCACCCATGCATGAGCCGGCGCATTCACCTTAGGCTGGGCTCACTAGGGCGCTCAAAGGGATACTGTAAATAGAGAGGAAAGTAGTTGGAACAGTGGATGGATTCACTGGTGAACGCAGCCTTACCAGCTGCTTTCACCACACGCGCATCTTGCTGGCTTTACTCCAAACAACATTGTCTGGCATTGTCATCAACCCATGCGAGGGCATTAAGGCATCTGAGCTAGCCAAGATCTGGTTGTCGCCTATTCAAGGAGATGACCAGGGGGTCAATGGTGGATCTAGAAACAGGGCAGGAGGGGAGCTGAAACAAAAAATTAGAAATCTTACTAGCTGAAACTATTACCCGAAACATCCTCTATGAGAAGATACTTCTCTGTTGCAGCACACTACTTATGCACTTAAAATCTATTTTTAGAGACTAAATGAAAGTAAACTGAAAATTACAATTACATACATAAGCAAATTGCTGTAAAGCAGAGGTTATTACAGCAACATTGCTGCAGATGCTGGCCTAACAAGGGCAGTGGGGCACTCGCAAACATGCGCTGCGGTGCAGCAGGAGGCCAGGACACCACTCACTAGATGTTGTAGGAGGTTCAAAGTTACAACAGTCAGCAGATAAGACAACTAGGACTTGCATTGCAGATCAACCGTGGTAAGCTGAACCGCTAAAGTTGCATAGGGGTACTTGATGTTTCAGTCACTAGACCGGGGCTGCAGCCCCCCCCCCCCGCCCGGGGTGTGGCTCCGTCCCTGCAGGGGTTCCGGGCGCCAACCAAGCTTCGTCGGCAGCACCGGCGAGAAGGAAGCTAGCGAGAGAGAAATATGGGTGTAGAGTGTAGACGAGGCAAGAGGAGCGAAATATCACATAAAACAGTTTACAGAAAAAACATAAAAATAGAAAAACTTTTGTTCCAAACATACCCAAAATCTTAAACCCCGGTTGTTTTTTGAAGCAACAAATTGCCACCTGCTCCACGAATAATGTGATAACGCGTGTTTCCCATCACTTTCGCTGTTGCATACGGAATGCACTTTCTCATGGAACACCGATGCAGACTGTCACTCTGTCAGTTCTTCAAGGAATAATCCCGAGAATATTCAAGATGCCTAGCCAAAATCTTGTCGTCTTTTGGCAACGGAGAATAAGAACGACTCCCAAGAGGCCAACCACCTCTTTTTTTTTCTTTCAGTCCCAGTCACTAGCTCCTCATCCTCATCTAGCAAAAAAAGTTGGACGATTTTTTACGGAGAATCTCCAAGTTGTGGTGAACATGCTGCAGTACTTGGCATTTGAAATATCTGGAGTGCATTTGCTACGGATCTTAAGCGCTATGCTAGTACGTGTAATGCGCATGATCTCTATCAGCCGATTAAGTGTAAACTTTTGTTCACGTTCAACATAAACATGCGCTTTCCACTTGTATTAATTAGTTTCCGGAGAACTAACAGTTTTCCTCCACATGTTAGTTGCATGGTTCGGTACGAAATAGTGTTACATTGGTACATGAGAGGCACTCTCGTGATGTGTCTTAAAATGTCCACGTGAAGATCAAGGCCATGCTTGGGGAGATAAACTAACGCGTATCAAACATGATGTTAGGTACTCCCTCCGTTCCGGTTTATAGATCGTTTAACTCTTTTGACACCAAATTTTGACTTCTCGTTTTATTCAAAAAAATTCATAATTATCATTTATTTTTATTGTGATTTGGTTTAGCAGGTAATATACTTCAACTATAACTTGAATTTTTTCATATTTTTATAAATTTTTCGGTCAAATTTGGTAAAAAAAATATCCCTGCAATGTTTAATTTGAGTCCGTATATCATTTCTCTTTTTTCATCGGCCAATTCAAGTAAGAAACCTATTCATTTCCAATAGAGTGAAGTCCGTTTTATTCTTAAGCTTATCGCTGAGTTTCATATATATTTTTCACAATTTTGAAATGGTTTCTTAGATAATTTTGCTGACATGGCAATGGGCAGGGGTGACGGCGCACCATGCCTTGCGACCTCTCCTGTCCTCCAGCACTGTCGCAGACTCGCAGTCCGGCTCCGGCGCTGCAGCCCGACATGGCGACATCCTCGCTGCCTCCTCGTAGGCTCACACCTGCGAGGCGAGGCCTCGTGAATCATGAGGCTGGCCGTGGAGCGAAGCTCAGCGCCCGCGACCCTGCGTTGCTGCTCAGCCTGGCTGCGGGGGCTTTCTGCACCGCTCCAGCTTGGCTACACATACACTTCAGGCAACCAAACGCCAGCAATTTGCATGCACTGGGCTTGGCTGCAGGTGGAGCAGGCAACCAATCATGTCCGTAGTGTCACTAGATCTAGATGTTTGGTTACGACATAATGTCACCCGATGTTGGTCATAGAGTGGTCCAGTTAAGGTATAGGGTTATGACATGGTGTCACATATTGTTAGGTACAGAGGGAATAGCACATTAAGAAAAAATGATTGAAAGGACAATGTATATAAAGGACAAATTAGGGGTAACATGCAGGGGCGGAGCTAGACCTTAATTCTATCGGGGTCAGTTGTCTAAAATAGTACTTAATTTTCTACTTAAAAGAATGATCCGTTCATCTTTCATAGAAACTGACAGTAGAATTTCATAAAATTATTGGGGTCAGCTGACTCCAACAAATGCACGTAGCTTCGCCCCTGGTAATATGCAAAAATGTTCTTGTACTGTCAAAATTGAGTCCGTACATTTCATCAATCAATCAATGTTAACCTATTCATTTCCAATTTCAAGTCTCGTTTGGCGCACATAGGCTTCCTTCATATTCCGATTCTTTACTTGTCAAAATGGTATAAGATGATTATAGACAACAAACATACACTTGCCACAACCACAATGCCCTTGCTCATTGGGGAGCCTGGAGGGTTGGCAAGATTTTTAATGGTACATATAGAATTTAGAATTTTTTAATGGTTCGTAAGTAATTGAATCTAGGGTGCACTTGCCAGTTACCAGACAATTGCTTGCACTGTACTTGCACAAAAGGTGGGTGTCAAATGTCTTGGATTGAAACTGAGAGTGACGACAAACATTTGCAACGCCCACAACGGTGGTTACCTCCCTTTTGAGCGATACACAGGGGCAAGACAGGGAGGGTTATGGTAGAAAAATTGCACTATTTTTTTTAATTCATAAAATTTAAAAAAATTAATGCTACTGGCGGTCAAGCAATTCACCGCTATATAATAACTAAAATACTGTTCAATCAAGTTTCAGGAGTACATGATCATGGCTCAAGAGAAGACCAGTGGACATCGCCTATCTTTGACATTTTGTCACAGATAGGACCGATATTTGTCCTTACTGTTGCACTGGATGTGGCACATCGATCCCATTCTTTATTTACTTCTTTATATTTCAGCATCTCTCTGTGGCGGAACCGGCTATTTAATTCAGGCTAAGCACATCTGCCACCTCTAGTTTGCAATGCAATTAGACCGAACTAAACCCGGCCGTCCGTCGAGAGTCATTTGGCTCTCGATATTACCAAATCTCAGAGGAACCGACATCATACACATCCAGCCCTCGATGGAGCCACAACAGTTACATCATCACAGACAGTTGAAATAGAATATAAGTATATTTACTTTACAAACCGGTTTGAAATAAGATACAAATTTCAACATAATGCCACACGAGAGACAAGTTCGAACCAGATAGCGGAAGCGATTTCAAAAACATCTCACGGCGGAAACGAAATACTTTAGTAGTCTTCATACAATGATGATCGAGACGAGCAGCACCGAGCCCACCGGTACCACCCTCCTCCAAGCACTTGTCTGGATGTCGTTCGGTACCTGTACTCAAAAGGTGAGGACAAATCCTGAGAACTAATTACTCAGTAGGACTTAAAAGAATGGTTTACGGCTGACGCAAAGCTTGCTTACTACTATGTGGATCCTCAGCCATTGATTTTAATCATAAACTAACAAGTTTTATCATTTGCATATAACTCTATAATAATAACTCGTAGAAATGTATCCTCAGCCATTGATTTTAATCATAAACTAACAAGTTTTATCATTTGCATATAACTCTATAATAATAACTCGTAGAAATGTATCCTCAGCCATTGATTTTAATCATAAACTAACAAGTTTTATCATTTGCGTATAACTCTATAATAATAACTCGTAGAAATGTAAGCAACACAGTAGTACAAGCATGTAGTGTTTGAAAATATATGAAATAGATATAATATATTCAAGTGGTTACTACGTTGCCCGTGTGCATTATCAGCACTCGCACACCTGGTGGGCATTAGCAATTCGAATCGATTTTAATTTCCGGGAATAACTATCATGCCAGGGGTATATGCTTACTAGCCATCGCGTTGCCACATATAGCCCACATCTCCACGTCTTGTCCTAAGATTCAAAGCGGCCCCACCTAATCCCCGGGTTGTGCCCTCTCAGGAACGTTACTACAGCGCACTGGGTCAACTCTCCCTCGAGTACAAACGCCCTCGGGCCCAACGGCCTCCAGCAAATGGATGGGCGGCACCTCGAAAATTTCGGACGAGCCCAGGTAAAACTTCACCGGTCCCATATCCCGGTTAAGCACTATAGCAATGTTACGCCGATCAGCGAGCGAATAGCGGACGAGCCTTAAACCACTCGGACGGAGCCAAATGATACAACAACGCACACCACCAAATAAAATTATTCTCCGTCCGGTCTCTATTTAAATCATGAGCATAATAATAATTTTCATAATAGTAAGATTTCTGAAATTTTGAAATCACCTACGCGACGAGTGACTCCATTCACTCGTATCTACTCGTACCTAGCAGAGCCTAGGCAACTCGTCCTACGAACTCTATATATAGGTGCTAGGCCAAGGCGGCCAGGGGATCTAATGCAATTGTTTTCAATCAATTCTTAATGCGGACGCGTAACCATCAACCAAGATAATATTACCTGGGAATTTCATAGTCTTGCATACCTTTGCTTATGTTTATCAAAACCAACAAAATAATCTAGGTTAGTTTGCCGGGTTGTGAGGTTTTGCGCTAGGCAAAACCTTGATCACTTGGACAACTCCTCATTCCAAATACCATTTCAGGGGCCTACATGTGGTATTTGTGTCTTAGTTGGTCTTTTGGATACCGTTGCTCGAAGTAGCTCCACACACTTGCTTCCCGGTCACGTATCTGCAAGAGCGTTACTATATGAATGGCATGCATGATGCTAAAGTGAGATGCATGAATGTCAAGCGCATGGTTGAGCAACCAATTCATGGATAGGCAGAAAAACAATTGATAAACTACTTAAGGCAAATCACTTTTGTGAACAAGGAGTAAGCATACACTCATACAATTAGATGTTGCTAAAGCAACATATAAACCATTAGTAGGTTCGATTGCCAATTTTAAACTGTCCGTTAAGCCACATGTAAGCAAAGCATCAACAAGCGTATAAGTGAATAAATTATGCAGTTTTCTATTTTACCGATCATATTAACATAACATTTATCATTTTCAAATCGCATAGTACAAAGCAATTATAAATTCTCTAAAAATACTTTCTGGAATCTAAAATTAGATACTAAGTACCATGATTTTTCTCAGAATTTATTTTGCTCAATAAAGTTACTTTCTCCTATTATTCATTTTATAATGCAATTATTTGTCTATTTCAAAACAGTAACCAAAACTTACATGCAGAACTTGAAACTTTAAAAATACACTAAATATAAACATAGAGCATCTACAAATTTTCAGTGGAATATTCGGAGCACTTTTTATGTACCAAATATTTTTACTCTTGTAAAATGCACAAAATACATGCATGAGGGCAAAACGGTAATCTAACAGTATATACTAGTGTCACCAAAAATCACACATAATCCTAAATAACATGATAAGGCTACTGACCAAGTGTTATAATTTTTGGATGTCGTTTAGACCACTTTTGACATTTATTTCGATTTAGCTTGCATGCAACAAATCAAGGGCAATACAGTCATTTTACATCCCTAGGCCTAGTCCACTGCATAGATCTGCTTATAAGCAATCTAACAAAACAAGTTTCATGATTTTATGACTTTTCTACTAATTTCTAAAGCATTCCAAATTTCATATGCCAAATCCGGAAGATGTATGTGATTTCCGTTCTATCCAGGGGCCTGCAAAGAAGTTTTTAAAGACTTAGTAAACAGTAGCCTAAGTGTCACGAAAATAGAGGAAAATACAAGGGGTTTTCTACAAAAAGCTCTTCTTCTTCAACCTTTGGTCGACAGGGAGGGGCGCGCGGTCGCCGGGTTCTCGCGCGCGGCGCGTCGTGTGGGGGCACCTTCTTGGAGCCGACGGGGTCCACGAACGTGTTCCCGGTGATGGGCTACTCGTTCCCCAAGATCTCATCGCGAGAGGAGCTCAGAGCGGGCGGGGAACGGCCGTGAACTGGGGCGGCGGAAGTGCACAGAGCCCGGCGGCGCGGGTCGATTCCGGCGCGTGGAGTTGAGGAACGGCGCGACGGACGAGCCCGCAAAATGCGCGGTGAGGTGGTGATTCCGGGTGAGTTGAAGTGGAGGCGCGGGAGGCGCTGGGGGCAGCCGTCCACGATGGCCCAGGGCTTGACCTGAGCGGCGATGGCGACCGGGCGTGGAGAGGGCGCTAGAGACAATGGAGGTGGCTAGGGTTTGGGGGAACGGTGGAGGACGGCGCGGAGAAGCCGATGCGCTAGCTACTGGGGTGGGAGAAGGCGTGGAGAGGTGACGGCGTGAGCTCGCCGTAGCTCAAACATGGCGGCCAAGGCGGCCAGAGCTCTGTTGGCGCGGGGAGGAGAGCCTCCGGTGGCTAGGAAGAAGAGGAACCGAGGGCTGAGGGGTCGATCCGGGGCGCGGGGCGGCGGTCCGTACGTCGCCGGCTGCGTGGCGCACACCGGCTCGGCGTGAGCTCGCCGGCCGGACCGAGGGGCCCACTGTCAGTGACCAGTAAAATGAAGAAAAAAGAAAAAAATGAAGAAACACACCCAATTTGGTTTTTCTCCCTACTGAAAATTGTAGAAATGACCCATTTAGACGCCGAATTTGACAAAACCCCAATTGGAAGAAATGTTTTATCCTTTGAGATCTACAACTTTGTAAAAATGATAAAGATCAAATTATGATTTGAAATATGATTTAAATTTCAATTTGTCTCAGGGTTTCAGATTTGACCTACACGGCCACTTGCAAAGAAAATTCTAAAAGTCCTATTTGTAGCCAAAATCACCTAAAACGTTTTATACCAACTTTGTTCAAAATTTCAGGACCTAAAACTTTCTAAATTAGAGTTTTGTATGAAAATGATTGTAGGTTAAGGAAAAAGTGAAATTTCTAAACAGTTCAGATTTTTATTGTGTTTATATGCTGACAGTAAAAGCCCTAAATCCCTAAGCAAATCTTTGTGCATGTCAAAGCTCCAATTATAAAAGTTGTTCATCATGAGATCATCTACAAGTTTGGTATATAAAGTTTCTTCAAATTTTACACCAGATTTTGAAATACCAGTTCAAACATATTCAGAGATTTTGTAAGGCAGCATCTTCACTGATTGTAGAGCCTTTCTTATTTCCATCTTTTGTAGTACCAAATGAAGTCCAATTGATTCAAGGTTTGATGAATTTGAAAGGTAATAGGTTTAATTTCATTTTATATAAAGGAAGATTTTGAAGTTGTATAGTCAAACCGAAAGTAATTTCAGAATGAAATTTGGAAAAGAATGTCGACCCTAAACTTAGCAAAATTTCCTAAGTGTAGGCTACCTGGGTTTGGTTTGAACTTTTGGGCCCCTTAACATCTGATTTTGAAAATAGTCAAAATAGCATATTTGAAGGCAACATCTTGAACTAAAACTTTTGTATTTGATGTCTTGCATGAAAATGTATAAATGTTTAACTACTCAACCAAGCAACGCAAAGTTTTGCATATTCAACTTGAAAATTTTTGACTTGGTGATTTATTGACCTAGTTATTATTCTTCTCAAAGCATGATTAAGTCTAAATCCTTGATTAACACTAATCTAATTGCGTGTCAAGTCTTTTGAGATACCGGGTATCACACTCTCCTCACGTCATGTTTATGCCGAATAACTTAACGAAATAATATGTTATTTCAGCATATGGTTATAAATGAAGACGTTTTACTACTAGCAAATGGAATAGTATATTTTCATCTTCCTAATGTATCGAGATCGTTTCCCTCGCTCCCATAATTTCACATATGCTAGCTACTTGTTTTTTTTCTAAAAACGAGCTATGGACACATCTTATTATTATTAATTGAAAATCTTTACGGTAGAAAAATATACACATTAGAAGTTGTGAAGAAAAGATTAAAATATTCAGCCATTCATCTGGTAGCCGCTAAGAATAATGCTCATCAGGACTATTCTGTTTTTCCAAAAAGTTACCCACTCGACCATTATACATGAAATGAAAATGAATAAAATAACCTTCTAATTCACATTTAAGTTACCCACCTATAACACTGTGAAGGGTGATTTATTACATTTAAATGACCCACCTATAATATTATCAATGATGATCTAAAGTAAACTCATAAATTTGTATTTGAATCATCAAATACATCATTATAAAATATGACTTAAATTAAACACATAGATTCGCATTGAAAATACCTATATATTTATGTTATTATGAAATATAATTTAATGCATGAGGACGGTCCGTCGATACAATATGCATTTGAACGTTTCAATCTAACATGTAGATAAACAATTACATCAATAAAATAAGATCAAAATTTGAAAGCAAAATCTAGATTCATACGTCATGACATGTGTGTTAAGAAAAAGTAAACACATTTAAGCTAGAATTTTAACTAAACACAATTATAAGGTACGTGAGGTACCATCTAACTATTAAATATAGATGGTAAAAATATAGTAGTAACTCATCATTTACCATGGTCAATAGAAAATATAAAGTATGTAATGGATATTATTCTTTGCAAATAAGCGTGTGCGCACGCAGAGACACATATATAAAGAGAGCATGAATTAAAAAAACACTCTGTTTGTCTCAAAAAACAAGTTACCCTAGAATTTCTTACACAAATTAGTGAAACGTTAAAATGACCATGATACCCTCTTAAAGATGATAGAAAAATCAGAATTGCAAATACCAAAACAAAAAGTAACGCATTCAATGCTGCATACAGAGGATGACTTGTTTTTTTAGATAAATTTTGAAGTGTAGAATGACTTATTTTTTTTGGGTCGAAGGGAATAAGTTGGTTAGTTGTAGCTAAATTTATTAACAATTTTTAATGCTTACATTTAGTAAAAAAATTCCATGCAAGAGCGCAGATCGATGGAGTAGTTTCATAAGTAAATAAATACTGCTTCTATTCCACAACAAAAGGTGTTTCAGCGAAACTTTAGACAACTTAGTGGGGGGTGTTTCAGCAAAATTTTAGACAACTTACTAAGGTGTTTCAGCAAAAATTTAGGCAACTTATTAGCAAAATTTTAGACAATTTTAGACATAGCTAATAGATTTATTTTTCTTAGCTGGTATGTGCATGCATTTATATATTGAATTCTCTTTTTAGTTGATAAATAGCTAAAAAGTCACATATTATGTGGTATATTTTGAATCCTAAAATAGAACGCCGTTATTACGAGGTGGAGAGAGTAGGGAAAATAGAAGGACAGTTTTACAAAGAGCAGACAAGGCCGGCTCTCACAAAATAAAGCAAAATGGAACACAGAGCAGAGTCTGTAGCGGCCGCTGGTGTAGGATGATACAACAAACTCCTCATGCCGTGTTCTTTTCTGCGGGAGGCTACCGTGGATGGCTCATGGCTTGGCTTGGAGCTCCTCGTGCCATCGGTGCACATGGGGGCAAATACTGGCCAAAGCCTAAACGGATGGCAACCAAGGTATTGTAGTGCCAGCGACAGGTAGGAGTGTAAATGGATATCTGAATTGTCCGAATTGTTTGGACAAATTCGATTGTTTAAATATATATATAGATTGAGTTTTTTACTCCTTTTTTATTCATTTTAAAAATTTCACTATAAAAAATAAGAATATAAAATTGGGTGAATAATTTTATGCATCATTTTCTTTCAATATAGAAAAAGGTTAAAAAGTATCCAATCATATCCGACTCTGATTACGTCTAAAATCATTTTAGCAAATATAGAATACATTTATGATTTATTTTTTATGGAAATTATCAATTTTAACACAAAAGACAAGAATATAAATTTGGATGAAAAATTATATGTCTTATTTGCTCACATGGATGAAAAAAGACTATCCGAATAATTACCGATTACACCGAATGCACCAAAGGATATTCCTTCCTAATTTCTAGCTTATCGCTGTTTTATTCTTATAAGCTTATCGCTGTTTCCTATATTTTCACTATTTTGAAATGGTTTCTTAGATGATTTTGCTGATATGGCAATGGGCAGAGGTGACGGCGCACCATGCCATGCGACCTTCTTGGTCTCTTGAATTCTTTGTACGCCAGAACCCCAAACCCTTCCGTCTGTGCCTTTCTAGCCCTGCAGTGCTGCCGCCTGCCTGGTGTTTAACGGTCGCAGTCTGGCTCCGCAGCTCCGGCGTTGCAGCTCCATCATCCATGCCTCCGTTCGATGTGGGTACCAGCCTGACACCTGCGACTGCGAGGCGAGGCCTCGTGCTACATTGCTGTGGTGTTGCCTAACCCGCTATAGTGCTTTGATCTGCTGCTCTCGAATATGAAATTCTCAAATCTCAACCTCATATTCTTACACACATACACTACTAGACTATAGAATATACTCCTTCCGTTTTTTTTATTTGATGTTCTTAGTTCAATTAACCAACAAATATCTCGTTTGATTTTTTTTTGCACCAAATTTGACTTGTTCGTCTTATTCAAAAAATTTATAATTATCGTTTATTTTCATTGTGAAATAGTTTAGTATATAATATAATTCAATTACAATTAAAATTTTCGTATTTTCATAAATTTTTTGAATAGGACGAGCTGCTCAAACTTGATGCCAAAAAAGTCAAACGAACTATAAATTAAAACGGAGGAAGTAGTAGTTATGTAACTATATTCTCACATCATGTTTATGTTGATACTATGACTTATGACAAACTGATTTTGCTTAAAATTAATTTATCCAAATACCAAATTAGAGGATGAAGAGGCATAAGACAATGAGCTCTTTTCTTGCTGGCACCGAAGAGTCGTGACAGGCATTGAAAATGACAATATATTAAGGCTTTTCAAGATACAAGAACCTGCAATATGAAACTGGCTCCTGTTGGTGTTATCTACAAATTCCTTATTCTAAAATTTGCCTGGTCTTATCCTATTTGCACATTTCATGTCTTTAATATGTGAATGTTTTATTTTTCTTGTAGGTTCTACACCTAGAGTTGGAATTATAATTGAAGAAGAATAAAGATATACTAGACTTGAAGATGAAAATATTGCTCGGTAATATGTATGTTACATATCTTTACGTTCTTTTGGTTGTAAATCTTTTTACATTATTCTACTTTTCACGGTTATACTTTTTGCCTCGCTTTTTCCGTATCATCATATATAGTGTCATCCCTATGCTTCACCAAATCCTAGATCCGCCACTGGCCGCTGGCAGTGGGCCACACATGACACATGTCAGGTTTTTCCCCCCTCTCTCATCTCTCCTCAAGTGCCCACTTGATCGGATGCCTATAGCCACCCGCAGGTTAACTATGTGCCAGCACTATGCACCGCACCGCCTCTGCTCCAACCTCGGCCGTTGTAGCGGACGCAAAAGGTTGGAGAAGAGATAGATTGGAAGAGGAAAAACGAGGGAGGGTGGAGAAAACATGACACAGTGAGCCATCGCCAATGAGGTGGGTTCCAACATCTAACCAGTTAGGATACATAGTTACGACATAGTGTTGCTACATGTTAGGTTACGACATAGTGTCCCACAATGTTAGTTATAGAGTGTCCATTGTTACAACATGGTGACACATGTTGTTAGATACAGATGGTCTAGCCTACCTAGAAAATGACTGAAAGGGCATTGTATATAAAGGACAAATTGGGGGCAACAGCCAACACGCATAAATGTTCTTGTACTGTCAAAATTAAGCCCATATAGTTATTCCTCAATTTTCATTAATCAATCAATGTCGACCAATTCATTTTCAATTTCAATTTCAAGTCTTGTTTGGCGCACGTAGGTGTCCTTCGAAATTCGTTTCTCTACCTGCCGAATATGGTGTGAGATAATTGTAGTAACTGAAACATATATACAACACAGATACACTCGCCACATTGCCGTTGCTCCTTGGAGAGGCTGAGGAGCGATCTTGTTGAATATGAGCGTGCCCTTGCCAGCCAATGGCCTTGCACTGTACTTGCGCAAAAGGTGGATATCTGGGATCAAACCGAGTGACGATACACATTTACAACTCTCATAACGGTGGGTGATATAGAGATGAATATTAAGCCTTCAAACAATTCACCGCTGTGTAATAACTAAAATATTGTTCAATTAAGTTTTATATACATAATAATAAAGGTGAGCATCGCGGCTCAAGAAAAAACAAGTGGACATCACCTATCTTTGACATTTTGTTCCGGATAGGACGAATATTTGTCCTTACAATTGTGCTGGATGTGGCACATCGATCCTGTTCTCTACTTTATATTTCTGCATATCTCCTCACGTCATGTTTATGCCAAAGAAATTAAATAAATGATATGCTATTCCAACATATAGTTATAAAGGAACACATTGTACTACTGTCAATAAATGAAATATATTTTTCCTTGACATATATTCCTAACGTCTCCGGATTGTTTCCCTCGCTCCCATAATTTCAAATATGCTAGCATCTTCTCTTTCCAAAAATGAGCAATGCACACATCTTAGTACGGAGTATTACTTATTACTAGTTGAAGTCTTAAGGCCTATTCATTTGGTTTGCAACGGCTGCGCTGCAGCTACAGCTGCAAAGTACGTCAGTTGGAACCAAAGCAGCTGGCATGTGCGACAGCCGCAACCGGTGCCTGCGAGCGGAACACACATTCATATTAATCCTTGTGAGACAATACAAGAAATTGTAAAAAAAAAAAAATAGAGACACCCAACCATTCATCTGGTAGCCTCTATCAACAATATTCATCACAATTATTCTGTTTCCCAAAAGGTTAACCACTCAACCATTACAAGATAATTATAAAAGTAACCTTCTAAACTCGCATTTAAATTACCCACCTACCTACAAAGGATGGTTTAAAGTGACCCCAAATAATACATTTAAATTACACACCTATGTTGTTACCAATGGTGATTTAAAGTAAACTCATAAATCTGCATTTAAATTATCGACTATGTCATATAAAATATGATTTAAGTTAACCATGTAAATTTGCATGGAAATTTATGTTATTATGAAATATAATTTAGCATAAGCCTCTAAATTTAATTATATTTTTTCTATATTTTTCATTATAATAGATCACCTATGTAACATTTAAGGTTACATTGTAAATTACACAACTCTATTATTGTTAAAAATAAAAATAAAAATATTCTCAAAAATATTTTAAAATTGCCAAGATTTGCTATTATATAATAATAGACATACGCAATGTATGCCTATGTATATTTTTAAATTACTCACTTTACCAACAATAGTAAATATATGAGGTATGTATGAGCAATAAATATATGTATTCATGAAAAGTGTTCCTTTGACTATAGAAATACCAATGGCACTACTAATTTATGTTAAGTTATATTAATACTTCTTGAAAACAAACTCTACAAGTTCTTACTTTAGATGAAATTGATAGTGTAACACTAAGCATTTTATGCTCCATCACTGCTTATATGATTATTTAGTAGACCCAAGTGAATGTTTATCTACTATAGTACTCCCTAAGAGTGTAGTATATGATCTAGATAGAATATATTGTCAAAAAATACATGAAGCGCCCCTGTTGTTGAGAACTCAAATGTGATACAAATTCTAGTCCTAGGCGGCTAGCACAAGCATTTATTCATAAAGTAGTACATAGTATGACTTAGCCATTACATCAACAGAGTACATAAATAACATGGCAAAGTGGAAGCATCTTTCAGAGGCCAATGCCATAGACTAGTTGGGAAGTACTCCCTCCGTCCTAATTTATACGCCGTTTGATTTTTTTGGCATCAAGCTCGACCAACTCATCTTATTCAAAATATTTACAAAAAATGTAAAAAAATTCAATTTAGTTAAAGTATATTATATGCTAAACTAAATCATAATGAAAATAAATGATAACTGTGAACTTTTTTTAATAAGACAAGCCGGTCAAATTTAGTATCAGAAAAGTCAAACGACCTATTAATTGAGACGGATGGAGTAGCTGCCATGACCTAGTTGAAGAGCGTAGCAATGATATTGTCGCTGTCCTTGTCTAAAAACATCAACGTAGTGAGGGTGAGTACAACGTACTCTGCAAACTCACCTTCTTCCAAAAGGCGTGGGGATTGCACCTATGTCTATATGCCAGGAATTGTGGAGCCTATGGTGTTTTGTGAAAAACCAGTTTTACATGCAAGGTTGATTTTTGAAAACATACCATTCTTGTTTTCAAACATTTTTACTTTCTCAAGAATTGCCACCATAGCTCAGGCAGCCACTGTTAAAAACTTGCCACTGGACCTTGTCCATCATGACCCACGGCATCAACAGCCAGACCATTCAACAAATTACTTTTGCCCTTTTCAAAAACAAAGCCAACTAGTTGTTGGAACCATGCCACAACCCGTTCATACCGGTGCACACGGATTATTCGAATAGATTTTAAACTCTGGTCATAGGTGTATACTTTGCCCACAAGTTTGGACCGGAACACAGGCGAACCACTCAAAGTCTTTCCACACAAGTCACTTCTCCAAATAGTACCATGGGAGGGCCAAAGCCACCATGTCTTCCATTACGGGTAGACGGCAAATATTGCAAAAACAAACTCCACCCTTGGCCTCCCACTGCTCCCCAGCTCACTCAGTATTTGTTCGAATACCCTTGTGGGTTCAGATTAAGTGTTGCCGCACACAACATCGAGTGATTGTACTATAATGGAGCTAGGCAAAATAAAACAGCAACTTGGTCCTTGCACGAGACATGGTGGAACTTGACTTGCTCAAGCCAGAGAAACCATATCTCCGGACTTTCCCCTGAAAGACCCAGGCTCTCTAGAAAACCATGATAACGGCATACTAAATCCGCCCTACTCTAAAGGTAGTGTTGCCGTTTGCCTTTGGTCATCGCTGTGGAAAATGCAAAAATAATGGCTTTGTGGAGCGACCTGATCTACCATGTCTGTGATAATTTCGTCCTCCTCTTCCTCTATAAGCTGAGTTGTAGCTTTGGCTTTGTTCGTGAGGTATGTCAACTGTGTTCACTTGTCTTGGCTGTTGAGGGGCTGAATGTGCCCCTGGTCTTCGTTCTCTTTCTCCACCATGTGCTGCTTCGTTCGGGGAGAGTTATCGTTTTGATTTCTTTCGGCTTCTCTCTGTGCGGCCAGATTGTCTAGTCTTCTTCTCTTTCCCCTAGCTTGTCCGGTGCGCTCCACCGAAGGTATCTTCACTGGTTCCGAGAGCTGACCTAGAATCTGCACCAATCAAGTGAGGAGTATCAAACTGGTCTAGGGAAGTCCATTTCACCAACATTCACCACAGGTAGATGCTTTTTCGTTTTATGTTTTATTTTCCATTTGGCCCTTTATATTTCTACTATTTATATTTATTAACATGCATTTTGGCCGTGCAAGCAGAGTATAGATTGATGGAGGAATAGTTTCATTAAAAAGTAGGAAAAAATAAAAAAAGAGTTCTACAAAGAGCAGACAAGGTCGGCTGTCACAAAATAAAAGCAAAATGGAACACAGACTTTGGAGCGGCCGCTGGTGTAGGATGATACAACAAACTCCTCATGCAGTGTTCTTTTCTACGGGAGGTTACTGTGGTGGCTAGTGGCTTTGAGCTGCCACACGTAGACGTGTTCTCGTGCCATCGGTGCACATGGGGGCAAATACTGGCCAGAGCCTAAGGCCTCCTTTGGCGAGGCTCTCCCGGGCTCCGGCTCCGGTACTGTACGGCTACTGCATCACTACTGTAGCGGCCAGCGGGAGCCAGAGTCGGTGAAGCCACAAATCAACGGCTCCTCTCATTTCCAGTTCATTTTGGTGCTTCAATTTGCGTTCCGGCTCTTTGCTACAGTGCCGCATAGTGTTGTACCAGGTGAGGAGGAGCTGGAGCCGGTCGGAGCTCGGCTGAGCCCTCCCAAAGCGAGGCCTAAAACGGATCGCGACCAAGATATTACAGCGCTAGCGACTACAGGAGTGTGAGGACTGAGGAATGTACCAAAGGATATTCGCTCCTCATCGCTAAGCTTTTCCAGAAGGCCGTCATCGTGGATGAAGAATGGATCGGCAGCCACTCATGCATCAGCTCGTTGCAATCGCACGTCAGCTAAGAATCCCGAGATGCATGCACATTTCTACGCAAATGAAGTCGAGGCATGGTGTGTTACTGGTAATGCCGTAATGGCAGCGTCATCGATCGTCTTATCGTTGATGCGTTCTCCAAAGAGTCTAAACATGAAAAGAATGATTGCACTTCATGTGTCACCATCCAACGCTAGACATCAATCTGCGTCCTGTACGTCTAAAGACCGCGAGAGATTAGCTAGCTAGCTGTGGTGTTGAGCTAGCTTGAGCAGTCGTCGATGACGACGCTTCCTATCTGTCGTTAACGTCTATAGCTGACAGGAACTTGCTGCCAGACGTACGACCGATGATTTTCCGAGTGGGGCCGCGGCGGGACATGTGAGGAAAATGATCGGCAGCGTATCATGGTATCACCGCACAGTGATCGTCGTTACCTTTTACCTCCGATTCGGTGTTATCCTTTTCTAACCTTTCTCCATTGCAAAAGATCTCCGCTTATGATTGGAGAGCACGTCCGGCTCAATGCACCGCATATCACGGGATGTCTCTAGAATCTGTCATGGCTAATCATGATCTTCGTTAGCAAGCCGATGTGTTCCTGTTACTGTTGTTGTGTTTCGCCTTCTTAAGTTTTTAGCTATAGTGAAGTACTCCCTCCGATTTTTTTTCTCCGTAACATATTTTAGCTTAAAATGAACTAGTCAATGCAGCAAACATTCGAAAATTAAGGTAGTACTCCCTTCATTCTTTTTTTCAAAATTTAGATCATTCATCTTATTTTAAAATTTACGCAAATATATAAAAATACAAATCATGCTCAAACTATCATTAATGATAAAACAAGTAATAACAAAATAAAGAATAAGTAATGAAATTTTCTAAATAAGACAAATCATCAAAGTTTTGAAGAAAAAAAAGTCAACCGCGTCAAATAAAAAAGAATTGAAGGAACAGTATTATATTTCATGTGCTGCTGCCTCCTGCCTGCTGGTAGACTGGCACCAGGCCATTAGAAAGTGGGTAGATCTGGTATACTGAGTGACCAGCGGTCCAGCAACTGAGCAACTGTAAGGACACTTCAGTGCTAGTGCGCACCATGTAGTCCTGCTGATCTGAACGCAAGCTTTGGTTCGACGTCTCCAATGTGCGAACCGAATGGTGGGAGTCACGTATAGAGTAAAACGGGAATATATTATCTTCCTCGTGCGGTAGGAAACCTCTAAGCATTTGCGCTCAGCGGCTTGGAGTAATGTTTTAATTCCTTGCAGTCGAACAAGATGGGAGTTCGATTTTCGCTCTGACAACCATGGTTCCAGCGTATTCGGTTCAGTTTGCAGTTTTGCACAGCCCCCGGTTCGATTTTGGCCAACATTGGAGATGCCCTAACGGACGAACTGCGAGGTGACGGTCCGATGCCCATGTGCCAAACGCCCAAACTGCCATCAAATGGGCCGAAAAGTCACCGAAGCCGAAGCGTTCCTGCTTTACCTTCTCGTAGATCGATAAGCAGGCCCGATGATGGCTAAAGAAGAAACGGCCATAAAAGGAGGGGCAGCATGAGTCATATGACTAGCACAAGTCGAACTACATTCCTTTTGCGCAGCAACGGATTACGATATGGAATATCCAACTGAATCAAATAGACCTTGCTGTTGCTCCTTTTGATCAACCGACCATTTAGACAAGTCACTAGAGCACCACGTACTACACAATTACAATTGTTCAGCTTCAGCCACATGGAGAAACGGTATCATCAACGGAGCCTCTGCTGCTATCAAAGACAGTCTAGTACTCTAGTAGATAAATACTGGTACAAGCTTTGCCTGGACTTCCAAATATTTAGTGCGGCACTTGCTGCCGCCCACATAGCCAAATGAGGTTACAGGACTGAAGCTGATCTGTTTGGGGAAAAAAAGATCATCGAACAGTTCCGTAAAGAGATATCCATAATCCTTGATAAGAAAAAAATGGAACCGCTGCGAGAAAAACAACCCAATATCCTCGTATACAAATGCAGCTGAACAAACCCTTTATATTACCATACTCTTTGAAATTGTCAGCACCTCCAAGCAATGATCAGAAGATACTTGCTGGTCCCAGTGCTTTACATATTACAAGCAATTATTCTCCTGTCTTCAAATTCATAACACACCCTGCTTGTGCTTTAAACTGCCAGCCAGATCAACTGAATCTCGTCCTTTGAGAACAAACGTAGGGCAATCACAAAAAACAACTCACCACCAACCACAGCCTCAGCTCATTATGCATATCTGTGAGAACTCCCTCATAAAATATGAGCGAAACTAATCTAGCACACTATGTTCATTAGGTTTGGGCTCCATCTACCCATTGCCAAACCTTCAGCTCACCAGTTCCATCCCCAGTAAAAAATAAACCACCAGGACCCATTTGTATTGCTCTAATTTCTTGTTTAGAGAATATTCTGCCCCTATCACTGAACCTATAAAACAAGCATAAGTCACTCCTGATTACATTATTAGCAATAAAATACGCAAAAATATCTTAGTATGACAGATTGCTTACGATGGCAGATCATATAGGTGGACAGTGTTGTCATTTAATGAACACAGTAGCACAGGTTTTGACTGTGCATCAGGCATACCACTGAGAGCAAGTGCACCCTGAAGATAGAGGAGAACCATTAGCACAAAAAAAGCAATACATAAGAAAGGATAGCACATCACTGCATGTTCCCAAGAAAATGGCAACGATGATAATGGATACTGACATACTGTTAATGAAAAGGAACGTCGAAGTGCTGACAAAATGAACAGTAATGAGTACAGATATAGCAATTGCCCTTGGTTTTAAAGTTCAGTACAGTAGGTAAACGAGAGTAGGTCTCGAACTCTTAACAGCACATGTTAGAGGCATAGATGATTAAGATACTACTCACAATTACCCATTGGGAAGATTAAGGCAATTTCAAAAAAATTAGTGCCTGGTGGGTATCGGAAATAGAGTGAAGTCTAATTTACCCCCTTGAAGTTGTCACCGAATCTAAAAGCCCCCCTCAACTCAAATACCAGACATAACACCCCCCTAAACTTCTAAAACTGGTCAAACTACCCTCCCCCCCCCCCTCCGAGCGGTTTCACATGGTGGTTTTCTCCTGACATGTGGGTCCCACTTTTACCTTATCTCGCTGACAGGTAGGTCCCACCTCCACCTCTTCTTCCTCCCTCCCTCCCACTAACATGGACAGGCAAGCTCGAGCTCACACGCCCTGCAATTCGGCCTCCTCCCGCCCAACTAGCAAGGGCACCAGACCCGCCGCCCTCTCCGCATTGCTTCAGTGCTTCCCCTACCATGGCAAGCTCGACCTCCCTTGGGAGCGCCACTGTCAGGTCGCCATGGCCAAGCTTGGCTTGATCTTGCGGCCCTGCCTCCTCTAGTCCAGCTACCGCACGCACCACCATCCGGCGCCTCCGGATCTGTACCACAGGGCTTGCCACCTCGCCGCGCTCCCTCGCGGCGCCGCTGCCCCTCTCCATCGCTGGATCGACACCGCGCCGCTGGTCCGCGTGGTCACGGAAGGAATCCCCATGGTGGGGAACACCTTCCCCAACCCTCTCCGCTGCCGCCGACTCCTCCTCTGCTCCCTGGCGGAAGGTTGAAGGAGATGGGACCGGCACTGCCTCGTCTTCCTCCACCATTTCCCCTCATCCTTCGAGCTCCCTGCAGCTCCAATCCCACCTCCACCAAGCGTCGCCCCTCGTCAACACCACGCCGCCGGCCATCACCGTGGAGGACCACCTCCGGGCCGTCCCCATGCCCACCCCCCCTCCTCCTGGCTCGGCTCGTCCCCATGCAGCCTGCGCGCTTGATAGTGGCCCCCCTCCTTCGCCGGTGCCGCCAGATCAAGGTGTGCCGGTGGCGGGCGGAGTAGGGGCGGCGAGGTCATGGGCGCGGTGGGGGAACCAGCGAGGTCATGGGCGCGGTGCGACGCCATCCCGGACCCTCCCGGCGCGCTGGTTGGCAAGCTGTCGGGGCTCGCGGGCGCGGAGCGGGTGCAGGGCGGTGGGGATGCAGCGAGGAGAAAGGGGGAGGGAGGAGGAAGAAGAGGTGAAAGTGGGACCCACCTGTCAGGAGAAAACCACCTGTGAAACCGCTTGAGGGGGGGGGGGGTAATTTGACCGGCTTTAGAAGTTTAGGGGGGTGTTATGTTTGGTATTTGAGTTGAAGGGGGCTTTTTAGATTCGGTGACAACTTTAGGGGGGTAAATTAGACTTCACTCTCGGAAATATAACCTCAAAGAACCTTCTATCTGCAGGCTGGGGTATCCTCTCTGAAATCCTTTTTTATGGAAGTTGTAGGACATATTATAATCTCTTTGCCAGGTTGTTGTTTCATTTATACCTGTTAAAGGTGTTACTTTTACGCCTGTTGTGGTCCTTTTATTGCACATAAACTGCCTACCATCAAGAGGTGGGAGCCAGCTAGGTTAGGTTTATCTGCTCGATCTCAGCTACTCTGCTATAAGGGTACTAACCTATATGTTACCAAAATAACAGTGCTCATAAGTACTGATAAAAACAAGATTATTATATACTTCCTCTGTCCCAAAAAAACAAGTCATTCAAGTTTTGTCCCAAGTAACTTTCTGAAGTTTGACCAAGTTTATATAAAAAGATATCAATAATTATGAAACAAAGTAAGTATCGTTAGATTGGTCATGACATATATTTTCATAATATATCTATTTGGTGTCATGAATGTTGACATTTTTCTTGTTAATTTGGTCAAAGTTTAAATAGTTTGACTTAGGACAAAACTAGAATGCCTTGGTTCTTGGGACGGAAGGATTATTAACATTATTTAACTGCTACTCTAATTCGTGGATTGCGGGCCAGACCACAATTAGAAAGGTTCAATCATCAGTTAAGTTCCAACAAGGCACTAACTATAACCTTGTTTGGCACAGCTCTAGAGTTCAGCTCCATGCTGGAGCCGGAGTTTCTCAACACAAACATGTTGCAATTAAGACTAGTAGTAGTACAAGGTCTTGTACCTGCTCCTCTTTGTGTGTGTATGTTACTTCTAAGTTTCCACTTTCTGTAGCCGCCCAAACCTGCACCAAAATGAATATTAGAACTATGAACAGCAGTGAGAAGATCAATATATGAAATATGGGTAGATGAATTTACGAAATTATTCAACAAAAAGGAAGGTGGTTAGGACTAACTTTTATTGTTCTATCCAAAGAACAAGATAATAGGAACTGATCCCAGCACAGCACAGACATAACAACATCGGTATGATCAGAAAGAGTCTGTATACATTGCAGTGTTGCCAAATCCCACACCTGAAAATCACATTTTTGTTGTTGCTATTATTTGTAAGATGGGAGTAAACAAAACAAAATAGACAAGGAAAGATACTTTTGTTGTCTTGATGGGAAAAAGGTAACACTTCCATCAGAAATATAAGCCCCTTAGGACATCGATAAGGTCTACAAGGTGACACTGACTGACAATATATATAGAAATTATTATCTTTTATAGAAAGAGTTTGTCACAATGAATCCAGCAATACCAATATTGTGTTGTAAATTGAATCCATATAAAACTTTAGATGCTCATAGTCAAAGATGGGTCATGTGAGGCCAAAATTACAGCTGCAGAGCCAGGAAAGGTGATGAGTGTTCGACGTAATTAAGCAGGTTATCTGTCGCATATAAGTTTATCTTCAGTAAAGACTTAAGAGTTGGAGTAGTTGGTTTAGCTTATGAGCAAAGTCAGGAGGTCAGTTAGCATGATGCCTACATAAAGCGAAACGGTGCACACTATTTGGTTAAGCAATGAAACAATATCTTCGTATTCCTCTCTCTTTACCTCACCCCTACAACATAGATCGTCCATGGAGCGGGGAATAGCGATTGTGGATTGTGGCCAGCCGATTCTAGCTATCACCTATGTAGTCTGGCCTGCCACCACCAGTCCAGCACAGGTAAAAAAGATTGGACTTAGGACAAACCTGGATGGACTTATATTTCCGATTGAAGGAAGTATGCAATAAAACAACATCTGACAACAACGAATTCAACTGGGGATCCAGGCACATTACAACACAAGTGATAGCCAAGTTTGTACCAAAGAGTGAAGACACAAAAATGTTTGAGTAACAAGCATTGATTGCACTCGGGAAAAGTCCACAGGTAACCCTCCCCCCCCCCCCGGTATATAGGAGTATCTCCTGTCCTACTAGCACACACCTACCATTAACAGGGGTATTCTTTGGCCATCGAATTACCCAGTTTTATAGTTTTCCCTTTTCCTTTTTTTCTTTCTTCTTTCTTTGTTTTGGCAAAACTAATCGCTGCAAATGTTCCAGTCAATTAAAATATCAGCATAAATCGTCCATGCGAATTGGTTAATAGAATCAAGGGATTGTCAGCTGCCAGTACTTTTAGGATGCATGCTTGGATCATCTATACAGTGAGAGGGCCTAATCAAGAACAGATTTGCACCAGAATTAGGTTTCACATTTTCCTGAATTTATTTTGGCTCAATACTAGCAGACATTCATGCTCTGATCTTAGTAATCATTCATGCATCTGATTGTTAATAGACCAGACAGAAATATCTGCCACTTAAATACTAGAGAAACCTATAAATATGCAAAGCATGAGGGATTAATTCAACATGCGAAAATTTCAACAATGAGGAACAGAAATGATTGAAAGCAATACGGCGTTAAGTGAAGGCTGGCATAACGCAAAGGAAGAGTGAAACATCAATAAGGATTTAAAATATCATGGCGTAACACATGTATTACTACGTAAATTAGATCTATCAGCATGAGTTGGTGCGGAACAAGTTTTGCATACTCTGATCGTTTTATCCATCGAGGCAGAATAAAGTCTCATGCCTCCTACTATTAATGAAACAACAGCAAGCTTATGGCCATCAAGAGAAGCAGCTGGCTCAAAACAGTTAGTTGCAGCGCTAAATCTCCATGCCAAAATCCTCCCATCCTGCACGAGGCACACCAAAAGAGAATTCAGTACATGAAGAATAAGAAGTTTCAATAGAAAACAAAGATAAACCCAACAGATGGAAGCTTACTTGTGCAGCAGCAAAGAGTAACTCACTGGCAACAGCGAGCGCATAGACTTGACCAGTTGGTCCGGTAAGGTTCATTTCCGCTGCTGTTTGCATATTCCAAACCTGAATAAATAAATCGTGTATCATACATGTGCAGAACACCCAATGGTGGTAAATTTCAGAATTTAAGAAGACCTAGGGGAGCAGCAATGGCGCCTGGTGTCCGATCACTGTTAAGTCAAACTATCTTGAAGTTTATCTATAGAGAAGAGTTTCAACATTTATGACACCAAAGATGTATATTATGAAAATAAAATTCATGATGAATCTAATAATACTTAAAAGTCGGTCAACGTTAAAATGATTTGACTTAGGACAAAACTAAGAAGTGCACTCTTTGTGGGACTGAAGGAGTAGGCGACAGCAAGTAATGCACAAGTTTGAAGAACTGCTTACCTTCACCGCATCAGGTATTCCAACAAATAACCACGGACCTTCGCTGATCATACACCCAACCTCGCGACCCATAGTGATGACACCAGCACACTAACAGACCACCAACAGCAAAGAAGTACTGAATTGTTTGTTATAAGGAACACACAAAAGTCTCGGAGATTCAATCTGCAGATGCCTCAGCTACCTGCCCAGTTTGGCAATCCCACATGCGAATGGTTCCATCCTTACTCCCAGAATACAGCTTGTCCGACCCAGCAGGCAGTGCAATGCCCGTAACACCCTGAAGCATCAAGAGCATTTCGGATAGCTAACTTTCATGTTTTACAAGAACAAATGGAAGAGCAGATTAAGCTTTACCTTCTCGTGGCCCTTGAGCGGGGTCAGCATGGTGATACTATCGCTTATGCAGTAGCTGTGGGGATAGCGGCACCTCTCGCCATAGCTACAATCGGTACCGGCAAGGAAGTACTTGCAGGGCCGGTCGGGCGGCTTGTGGCTCGCAATCCCGCTGCCGCCTGCAGGACCCTTCCCCCATCTATTGTGACCACCGCCTCCTCGCCCTCCAGTGTTAGGGTTACGCCAGACGTTTCCCCCGGGTCCAGTGGGGCGCTTGGGCGGCGCCGCCTCGGGGAGCTCGCTGTGGAGGAAGGGGCACGGGAAGCGATTGCACCGCCCAGCGAGCCAGTAGTTGCAGACCTTTCCGTTGGTAGATGAAGGAGCTCCGCCGGAGCCCGGTCCGAGGCGATTATGCATGCGCTTGTTGCCGTATCTCCCGTCGGTCTCTATGTCCATGGGCGGCGGCGGCTAGGGTTTGCTGGGCTCTGGAGCAGATAAACAAACAGGTTGTATGATGGCCGCAGCCTAGTATTTGGCGCGCGCAGCGGCGGGGAAGCCGGATAGATAGATATGTGAGGTCGTCGGTCGCGTGGAGGCGACGCGGCGATGGCTCGCCGGAGCGGGTAGGGAGATCCGGATCGGAGAGGACAGGGACGGTGGCCTGGTAGCTGGGTCGGGTTAGCTCGCGCGGTGGCGGGCGGAGACGAGGCCCCGACTCCGGCTACTGATTATGTTTTTTTTTTTACACGGCCCACAGGTCAGCCCATAAGCGGCGCTGAGAAATTTCAGTATTTCGCACCAAGTTCTCGCGCCTCGCTGAAATTGACGTCCAATTGGTAAGGCCCCGTTTCTTTGAGAGTTCCTCTCCGGAAGAAGCGAAGCGGTGACGGTGGTGCGGAGCGAGGCTGGCGGGGCGCGCGGCGACGAGGGCTGAGGCAAGCGACGGGCACACGGTGGCGCGCGCTAGGCGGACGACGGCGTGCGGCGATTTAGAGAAATAAGTGAGGGTAGACTCGTCGATGCACATGAGCTGGAGAGTAAAAAGAAAAGGAAAGGAAAAAATAGACAGAATCCTCCAAACCAAAGAAATCCGTGTTCTCCGTGTCAAATATTGGAAGGCTTACGGATTGGATGTTAATTTCAGTGAGCCGTATGAATTTAGTGCCAAATACTGAAATTTCTCAGTGATTGTTGATGCGACAAACCGGCAGGCCAAATGGTGTGATGAATTTGTTTGTTTTTTTATATCTTGACTTATATCAATTATAAATGATAACAACATATCTGACACTGCTAGCTGACGGTCGAAAAACCTAAAGAATCTTATATCTCATTTATATCAATTATAAATAATAGCAGCATCTGTTTCCAGACACTTGAAACTTTTTTTCATAATACTTGTCACTTGATGTTTTTTAAACCTAATTTTCTATTTTGGCACGATCCAACTACTAAGAGAATGCTCTGGACATAGCTTGATAGGATTTTATTTTTATCATTTCATCTCAGAAAAAATGAATCAACTTGGTTTTCATGCATTGGATAGAATAGCCACATATTATACATAGCCATAAAAATAAAAATAAAAGAGCAAGTTGGAGCCTAGCCATTTCGAGGGCTAATGCAAAAACTACTATTTAGAGCATAATTGCCTTTCCTAACACATCCTTATTTATTTACGTTACGATTTTTACCTCACACCACCTCGCCCAAGTTAATATGTAGCTCATAGGTAGTAGAATTGGGTAGTGGATTACAACTAGTGATGGTTAGAGGTAGTGGATTACAACAAGTTAATACATAGCTCATTGCCATCACTCACAAGCCGCAAAAGGGCATGTTTGGATATAGGACTTTCGAGGAAATCTAAAGGAACCGTCATCCCTATGGTTTGGGTCCTGTGTAGCGGTGCTTGAAACATAGGATCCATCACTTCCTTTCTAGAGGGAAGTTTCCTACACATATAGATTTTGGAGGAAAACAAAATTCTACTCACATCTCTTGGTCTTCATCTCTTCGCAAAGTATGAGACAAAGGGATTGTTAGCTTCCCAAACATTTATCCAAGAAGTATAGAAAAGTCTAAGCATCTGGTATTGGTGTTTACTTCCCAATTTTATATGCCATTCATGCGGTCCAATCACCCATGTTTGCAAAATTCGTATGGTTTTATTCCTCTGATTTTGCCCCATGTCCCTAATTTTCACTATGTTTTCTCCATTCATCTATTTGCAAAAGTCTTTCACTCCAAATGGGGCCTAACTCTCCGACTGCAAGTAGGGGATGTGTGGCATGGTGTTTAGAGGGGCGGTGAGGATTAGAGCGTGGTTTAGAGGTTGGCGAAAGATTGGTGTCTGGTTTAAGCTTCAATCGAAGAGTGTATTTTATCTTAGTTCTTTGGATTTGACATAGAGAGTTGGATTTGAAGTTATAGGAGACGGTCTTACATCTATTTTATGACAACATGCAGGCATCGTTTAAATTAAAGTATACGGTCAGTTTATGTTTTGGGCACAAACGCATAATAAAAAACACTTAAATTAGTTGAAAAATGGCAACGATGGTTTTGTTTGATGTAAATTGGGTAATTCATTTTTAGTCGGTATTGAAAAAAATGATGTTTATATTAAAATATAATAAGAAAACTACAAAAAGCGTTGGCAAGTTCAAATGTGGCCTAGCACCTTTTCTAGACGATGGGCAGATGGCCAACTGGCAAAGCCCAGCAATGAACGTGTGTGAATTGTGAAGGGAAAGTGGGAAACAAAGCCTGGCCTACTATCAACGTAAAATGCATGAGGCCAGATCGGGCATGCTTCCCTTGCTTTTTGAATGCCTAGGCGGCCGGTAGATGATTCGAAGGCCCACTACGTGAAACTTCACTTCGTGGCAAAATCCAGACCTCGGGTGGGAAAAAACAGTGGCAACAAATCGAAACGATAAGACCATGGCGATTGGCTGCCGAATGCCCCCTTGCTTGCTAGCTACTACCTCATCCTCCGAAGCAGCATCGATCGGCTGCTGCTTTTCACCGCCGCTACAGCTACCGCGCCACGGTGCGCCGTGCGCGCACTCCCAATGGCACCCGGCGGCGTCAAAACCTCCTGGCCAGACCTCCCAGCCCTGCAAAAGCTCGCGAATTCGAGGAGACCGCGCGCGTATTCCGCTGCCGGTGCGCTCCCGCGGCCTCCGTCCACCAGACGCGGGGCGCTGGTGGTAGCATGCGCCCGCGGAAGCGAGCAGCAACCCTCCCCTGCCGTCGCGGCGAAGGCGCGGCCCGAGGCCGACACGCTCAGCGTCGAGTTCTCGACGCGGGACGGCTGCCGGCTCGGCATCGCCAGGTACCCGGACTTCGCGTACAACGCGCAGGGCGGCCGCGGCGTGGGCGCCGGGAGCGGGGAGGATGGCACGGTGCTCGTCGACTTCGACGTCGCGAGCCTTTACATCCCGCCCATGTCCGGCGCGACGGCCAGGTTCCTCGGGCTCCCGCTACCGCCGTTCCTCAAGATCGACATCTTGCCGGAGGCTCTCGGCGGAACCATCGACCGAGCCACTGGTCAGGTAACCTTGCAGAGTTGCAGTAGTCTCCTGCCTTCTTTGGCATCTTTGCAGAGCAATGGAGGATTAATTAATTAATCCCCTGGTCTAGTATCTGTGCTCAGAAAATGCGACGTAATGCTCTCGGCTCTCCGAGAGAAAAATGGTGGTGACAAGCATTTGTGCTGATGTGCCGTTTGCAGGTTGATCTCAAGTTCAGGTCTAGGTTCTGCTTCTCTGTGGGGAACGTCTACAAGGCGCCACCACTGTTCGTTGACACAACACTGACCTCCGAGGAGTCCAGGGGAGCCATAAGATCCGGCACTGGACAAAGAATGGACGATGAAGGGAGATGCAAGCTGGTTGGGGTGGCCGTCGTCGACCCAATTGATGACCTCTTCATGAACACATTTCTCAGCCTGCCAACCGAGTGCATTGCTTACTTGAATGCCACCATCTCCATAGCCACACCACGATGATATTGCTTATTGCCGGTCTAGGCTGCAGATGCGAGCGTCAGTTCCCTTTCCTGTAAAGATTAGCCATGGGTCACAAAGGAGATCGGCATGTGATAATTCAAATGGGAAGGTTGAATTGCGTCACCATAGATGTGATGCAACGTGCGAAAGTATAATACAGTATCACCATCGTTCGTATTTCAGAGGGCATTCTTGATTTTCATTCTGTCCCTTTAGCGTATACAGTATCTTTGCGACCAGATGCAGGGTTTCTTTTCCCTGCTGACAGCATTTACTTTTATCAAAATTCTTATGTGAGAATAGCATTTTGGAAAATCAGACACATGAATTAAAGTTTTAGTTTTTGAAGGGGAATTTTGATTTCCCCAATTCCACCGTAGGAGGTCATTATTAGTACTAGTTGTTAAGGCAACAATTTTTTTAGATAATGAGCTGTTATGACAATGGTTGCTCGAAGATCATCCGTGCATTCTCAAATTGTATTCGAAAATCTTCATCTAACCATCTCCTAAAATGCATGAGTACCAATTATTGCTTGAAAGTTGAAAGTGCATTAACATAAATCACTTTTTCATTACAATATAATATAGAACAGATCAGGGAACTTTTCTCTAGAAGTCAGGCCATACCGAGAGTCTAGAAACCAGGCTGTTTACCATTACTAATAATCATGATTCCCCTTTAAGATAACACTCTTTTAAATTTTGACCAAGTCATTCCACCTATGGAATTGCTTGCTTTGACTTTGGTTAGATATTACATGCTTGTTGGACATGTTTTTTGCTTAACGACATCTCGCCATAACCATTTTTGTTCCAGTTTCAACCGAGTCATAAACTAACATGTTATTACATATGTTGTACCATCCACAGTCATCTTTCCCCCTTTGCATCACATATCGGTTCATATATGCATATCTACTTTGTATGCGGGCACAACCCCCATATGTTTACTTAATTTAAGTCGGTCTCTTTTATATATTAGTGATGAATGATGGCAATTTGAAAACAATTATTTATGTGTACTCCGTATTTATCTAAATTTTCTTGTGATAGACTATGTTGAAAGTAATCTAGATGTAGTCTTGAAGGGGGGTATTTTATTTATTTTTTAGAAATGACGAAAGTGGGTACATTACATGTAAATTTAAGAGATTACACATATTAGTGATTATAATTGAAACATGTGCATAATTTAGATTAATTTAAATTTAGTGGATTAAATTTGCTATTTTAATTTAAATCTATATTTTTAGAAATCTTAGGTTTGTAATCTAAATCCATATTTAGAGAGCTATTTGCAATCGTCTTTCATAATACCCTAGAACTTTAGGTACTTATCTTAGACCATCTTTAAACAATGACATGGTGGGGTAATTAAAATGTAACTTTAGGGACACACCTTAAATCATCTTTAATATAATGGTGATATGATGAGTAATTATAATGTAAAATCAACTTTAATAATGCTATTTAAATACAAATTTATAAAGTTACTTTAAATCATCTTCAATAACCACAAAGTGGTTTCCAAGATCATATGACTATCAACGCTACATGCTATCATATTTATGGCCCGATCTTTTTGTATTTTATGAAAAAAATTTAGAATTCATTTTTTCTAACGCGTCTCGTGAGAAATAATGAGGAAGCTTCAAAATAAATCTACAATTAGTTGATATTTCAAGTGGCTCCGCCTCCTACTACCAAGCAACACTGCGACACAATCAGGCTAATAACAGGAACTGCAGTGGAGAAAATGAATATATCCGCTGGCTATTATTTAGGCAACATATATTTATTTTACGCGACCCACTTGTATTCTTAGGCAAAATATTGGTCGCACAAAATGCAGCATCAGGCTATCTCCAGCAGGCTGCTTACAATACAAAACGGCACCAATACTGAGTGAAAATAGAGTGGCAATAATGATAAGAAAGGTGCCAACCCATACACCATACTTGTGCGATGCAAGATCCTTGTAATTTGGAAGAAGGGTCCACTACTCCACTATGAGGCCACCATATCTAGTTTCCTGCCTGACTGATTATGGCGTGACCGTAATCCTGCATTGTGCGCTTCAGTGAGCTCCTTCTGCGGCAAAAGAAAAATACTAGATGCAGAATTGCAGATCAGCAGATGACCGTGGTAGGGTCACACTGAAGTACTGAACATCTTTCCAAACCCATACCACCTCCGCCGATCCCAGTCTCCCTCCCAGAGACGCGGGCAGAAACTTCTATTCTATCCCTTCGGCGGCGGCGCGAACCCGCGGGAGGACTGGGTAAAAAAGAGGGGAGAGGAATGAAGACGCCGTGAGCTGGCGGTTGCCAGGAGCACTACTTTTGTTGGGTTGGAACTTGGAAGAGCTTGCAAGTGGAGGTTGCGGTCCGCGCGCGACAACGAGCGGCCGTCAGTCTCCAGTCTCGATCCACTCCACTCCACCCTGAGCTCTGAAGTCTGAAGTGACGGGAGACATCACTAACATGGCCATGGACCGCGTTTTCCCGCGGCTTGCCAGCTTATTAGGCCCCGCGGGTTTCATTGACATCGTCAAAGCCTTTTCCGTTATCCGGTAACCACCATCAGCTGCAAAGCCTCCAACGCAAACCACGAGCCCCCGCTTTCTAGAACACACACCAGGCAGGAAGAATGCATGCATGCTTTCCTTTCTTAAAGAAAGACTATTGTGCCTGGCCGGTCACCAACAGAATGAAATAATGCCGCATGCAGCTGGACCGTATGGAATATATGATATATATTCTTCTAGTCGTAATTCATGTCATATAATTCCAATTCTCACGCATGGACCGGCGATATATATGCCGTCCATTAAAAAAAAGAGAAAACAAATATGGAGCGCTGCTTAATTAACAGTTTTAATTATCAGGCTCAAACGCTGGGCAAATTCCAGAGCTCAAACAAAACAGCGTAAAATTAAAAGGTATAGAGGTTGGTCCAAATTAAATGTTGGTTATACTCCGAATCCTGCAACTAAACTTTTGTTAACAACATTATGTTTTGAAGCTGTACTAACATAAGTGGTGTTACTACTACATACTGTTTTTTCTTACTTAAGAAAAGGAGCTCTAACTCCAACTAGCAGGTAAAAAAAATGTAACTCAGACTATAGATATCAAACTCAATACAACCACCACGTTATGATTTAGTATCACATAGCAGTATTATTGTAGCAAGGATTTGAGCCGCATGAAATTAGAGCAGTGTGTATACATAGTGGAGCTTCATGGAATCGTGACGTGGAAACAGTTTCGGCAGGATATCTCGTTTTGTGATCCCTGATGAAACGCCCAAATTCTCAATGCATGCAACAGCGATACCTTCAGCAGGCCATTCCCACATCCATACGAAATTCGCGGCTTGTTACAAATGCTGATGGCAATCTCAAGATCACCGTTACCATGCATTATGAAAATTACAATGCTGATCTTCAGCTCCAAATTAAACGCCCATACAACCGTACGTCTACCAAACTGAGAAGCCAAGTTCCCAGTCTTCTGCTGCTCCTGATCACACTTGGTCAGAAGAGCAGGGATACATTAACATTACAGACGAAATTAGAAGGGGGGGGGGGGGGGAGGGCAAGCAGTACATTTCCCGGGCGCGCGGTGCTAATTAAGTACGTAGATTCTTCTTCCCATAGTAGGCTGTACAGTGGACTCGGGAAGAAGTTATTTGCCTCGCCCCATAGCTTGCCTCAGATGCGCGCGATGGAGCACCGAAATTATTAATTCAGTAGCTCCAGAGCCTGACCTCACCGTCGTCATCGTCGTCGCCATAACCGCTCGTGGACGGGCCAGCCATCGGTGGCGGGTCAATGAGCATGCCTTGCGCCATGTCGAGGTACCCCTGCATCCCGAAGTCGAGCCTGTCGTCGATAATGCCGCAGTACGGGTGATCGACGCCCTGCGCCGCGCCAGCCGGCAATGCCGGCATCGACGCATCGTGCGGCGTCGTCGTGGCGCCGGCCGCCTCCCCAGCGGCCGCATTGCCCCCCTGCTGATCGGCCGGCGGCCGGAACTGCTCCGCTGCGGCGGCGGCCGCGCGGCGTATCTCGTCGTGGCCAGCGCCCGCGGGGGGCACCCTGAGGAGGCGCGGCGAGTCGGCGAAGTTGAGGCAGGCGGCGCGGCCGCGCAGCGCGAGCGCGGCGACGTCGTGCGCGCGCGCGGCCATCTCGGCGGTCTCGAAGGTGCCGAGCCATATCCGCTGCTTGCCGTGCGGCTCGCGCACCTCGCAGACCCACCGGCCCGGGTTCCTCCGCCGCACGCCCTTGTACACCGGGTGCCGCGTCTCCTTGAACTTGGTCCGCCCCGCGCGGCGCTTGGGCGGCGCCGACGACACCGTCATGTAGTACGAGGAGGGGGACCCGCCTGCGTCGCCGTCGGCGCCGCCGCCGCCGCCGCCGACCGGGGACGGCGTCCCCGAGGAGGAGTAGTCGCTGCTGAAGGCGCCGACGTCCATGCCTGCTGCTGCTGCTGCTGCTGCTGAAGGGGTGAGCGGAACGGGTCCCGTCGGCGGCGCATTCGAGTTTGAATTTGGAGGGAAAAGGTGGCGGGTTATATAGGTTAGCGCGTGGAGAGCGACGTGGCCGCGTGCACTGTTCCCACGCGGTGCGGCCCGGGAGGCGCCAGCCAGGTAGCGCCGACTTGATGGGTCGGGAGCCCGGGACCGGGGCTCGATCGATCACTCCAACAACGGGGAGAGCGGGCTCGGCCTCGGAGAGAGGGCTTGCTGGGTCGGAACCAGCTGGAGCTCGCGGGGTCGGGGACGGGGACGGGGACGCGCGGAACGCGCAGAGCAGGCATGGGATCCAAGTGGGCCCCGAGTACCGGGCCTTCCCTCTCGCGCTGCTGTGTTGAAAACTGAAAATGATTGGGCGTGCGTGACGGCTTTGACAGGAGCAGGATGTCGCCTACTACTCGTAGAGAGTACTAGCAGGACTAGTAGCGCACTCCACTCGTGCGAGACGGCGTTCTGGATCAGCGGCGCGCAGAGGATCCGGCCCCACGTACGGTTAGGCGGCAGTTATATTGGACTTGGTCTCGGCCGGGACCAAGGTTTCCAGATTGCCAATGGTGATGGAGAGCGACCGCGGGCGTACCGGGGGTGTTTGTATCGCTGGCGCTGGCGTTCGTACGTCCCCGGCTTCCAGAGATGACCCCTTGTTTCGTTTTCAACCGGGTATAAATGGCGACCGTTGGCTTGGCAGTGTACGCCGGCACCGCAACTTGCGCGCCTGCCGTGCCAGAGCCTCACCGTGGAGACCCCACGTACTCGTACAAAGAGACTATACTGCTGTTTCAGTTCTCCCCGACGCTGACTGTGTAAAATTCTCAACGCTGTTCAGTACTAGGAGACTAGCTGTACTATCTGACAGCCACAGCATGGTCTAGAGCGGAATTGTACGATGTCACTGCTGCAACTGCAAGTGTGTCTTGTGGCTGCTAAATTAAGCTTGACTACAAAGCCTTCGTGGCATGTCGCTCCTACAGCAGCGTTGCCTATTTTATACGTATTAGGCTATCTATATATAACATGACACGGATCGAAGTGAAAAATGAAAAATGGAGATAGATATGTTTATTGGAGATAGCCTTACAATGCCTTCATCATTATCTAAAAAAATACATATGCCTTTGTAATATGGATACATAGAGGCTACCTAATGTGATGATGCTACTGTATGGCCGAAATACTGGGCAGTCAGTCCCATATGTATTTTTTGTCCGTTTCTCTTATCCGCATTTTACCGTACATTCTATTTTAAACTTCACTTAATATTTTGCATACACATCTTTCTCAGGGTCCGGTGACCATAACCTTATGGAGCTTAAAAAAACATTGTTTTATAGCACGTTTGTTTAGAGAACTGATGATGTCCGGCATGGTATGGTCCGTCATGGGTTCATCTGGTGATTTTCTGAGGAATCAGTCCGTCCGGCGATCACTAGCTTTTACATACGCTGTACTGGATGCCCTCGTGACGGATGTACCAACTCCATGATGCAAACCAAACATAAACACATGCTACATGAGATGATTCCGGACCATCTGATTCTGGTAACCAAACACGGTGTAAGTGAGCCAACCGATCTCTAGAGACCTGCTAGCTGTAGAGATTTTTGCCTAACACCGGTGGCCATCTTTTAGATGGATTAGCTTTAGTTAAGTTTATCCTATTTATCTCTTTGAAAACTCTCTCATCAGACTGATAAAGGATTGATTAAGTGCAAAAAGCTTACACAGACCGGAATAATTTCCCTTTTTTCTAAAATGTGTCTTTTTTTTTATACAGAAGTCCCTGTGTCCAAATCAAGCAGTCTGGAGTTGGGCTAACGACCTCACAAAGTCTCGTCTCAGCATAGCTGCCTGGGCCCTGGTGGGTGCGCAACTCCCGGGCAAAAACTTTTTGGACCCTAAAATTGTTTCGAACTGTCCAAGCACTGATGGGCCAAATAAATCTTAGAAGGCTGGATGCCTGGATGTATCCAATAAAACCTTTCGGCTAGAGCTTGCGAAAAACAAATCGTAACTATGGATTTTTAGGAAAAACACAATCACGCGACCAACCTAGTACAAAGCTAGATGTAGTAGAACCGTTCGTCCGCGAGTACAACAGGCACCAGCTCACGAATTTAGATGCCTCTTTAACGATTTATATGAGTGGACAGCGGAGGCCAGCCAGCTAAGTGGTGACCAAATTATCTTTACTGAAGCTTCCCGGTCATAATCAACTTTCTTAATGAGGGGCGTCATCCTCAATATTTATCGTAGCCACCTAACTCATCGGGTCATTTTCACCTCCTTCTCACATAGCACGAAGTACAGCTTAATTCCGAACATTATACACTCACTACGGATAGATGGAATTTGAAATGAGGTATATACACGGGCTGGTGAACTTAGTCTAAAAGCTTCACGTTTCGTAAAAAAGATCTGCACGTTGGTTATTCGACCAGTTCAAACTAGAGTAAATGTTCCAACCAATTGAAAAAAAATCATATCTAGCCCCTTTCCTTCCTGCAATTGAACAGAACTGAAGGGGGGGGGGGGTTGAATTGGGAGCGACTTTTGTATTTTTGTTATCTATCTCTTTAGAACACGATTGCTGTTGGAACTCCTAAAATGGCTTAAATGTTACGGTTAATCTATGGAAGCTCTGCCAAACCAGCAAAGGATGACTCCCACAATAAACTATGTCAAGTCATTATCAAATGAACTAAGTGTCTAGGAGCAGGAAAAATCGCTTCTCCATATTCACTTCTGACGTAGAATTGGTTTATTTATACATTCTATCTTGTAAAATCAGTAGAAAATCATTTTAGCTATATGGTCGCCTAAACCACGGAAGAATTGAAATTAGAAAGATGTACAAAAACGTGCCCTTAGTTCTTTCGAGGTGACCTCTTTTGGGACCAATGTGCATACCCTCTTAGGGATCAATGTACATACCCCATATCTCGTGGGTCCTTTATTTCCTTTTCTTCTTATACTTCGTCTCCCCGACAACACCATGCTGGATGCAGTGTGAGGCTGCAAACTTCCTCAACACTTCCAGCGGTATCAACATGAGGGTGAGGCTACTCCTTTTTTTCCAAAAATGACAGAAAGAGTGAGAGACTTTGGCATCCCCATCGATAGGTTGCACATCTAGGTTTTTGATATTGTTTGTAAAAATTGGAATGATACTTCGAGCTGGACGTTGGTTTCATGACTAGCAATTGCAGATCTTTTTCCCATCTCAATGTTGCCGAGTCGATAGCGCCTATGTTTGTTCAATGGTGTTGATAGACCTTGAGTGACGTTATACCAGCACTAGATCAATGGAGTAGATCCAAGGTTTGGTGTCCCTCCTAGAGTTGGGAGGTGGATCCAACCTTGCTCGAGTGTTCCTAATCCTTAATGGCAGGGGCGGAGGCATGTAGAGCTGAGTGGGGGCCATGGCTCCAGTCAATTTTCAAAAAACACTTATATGTCTAGTATATTTAGAAGTAGGCCCCACTCAATTTAACGTTAGGCCCCCACTCTTTTTTTCTCAATCTTGAAAGGTTGAAACTAAAAGCTCAAAATATTACTCCATTCGTCCAAAATTGTAAGGTTATACCCCACTTTTTATTTGTCCACATCTATATGGATGTTGACGAATCTAAACACATATTGAAGATACATATACATGAAGTAAGGAATGAATTTAAGCGGCCAAGAACCCTATACAATTTGGGACGAAGAGTAGTACTCTTATAAGAATGAAGATGTTTTATCCCCTAGACAACGACAATACAAATTTGCTCGTTATTCCCATGATATATATACAATACATATAAATATTTACTTTTTTTTTCAAACTTGTACTCTTGGCAGGAAAAAATAGAGAGAAGTTTTTCAGCTATGAAGATTCTGAAAAACACACTGTGTAACAAATACACAAAACTGATGATAAATTTTTGATCTTTAGCCTTATTTGCTTTGTTGAGAAAGAATGCCGTTTAACACAACTTCTAATGAGGTCATTGTTGTTTCCATAAAATGAAAGGCTCATGTGGGAAGGAATTGAAGGAATTGTATAAATGTCCTTCTGTACCATTGAAAATTCACCAATTTCTCTATGTGCCATCATTGTGTCAATGACACGTGGGTCAAGCAGCCGATGACATGTAGAGAATTACATGTTTTTACAGTGGCTCGGAGCGAATTAACTCGCACTAATATATTTGCATTCCTTAATTTAATATTTATACAGCGTATGTTTTTTTATGCAGGCTATATTAGAACATTTCTTATTTAGTTATACTTTGAACTACGTTTTATGAGAATGAGTGTGTATAGTCATATTTTATCGACGTAAATAATATTTTTAATATATGGGTATGGATTTTTTTATGACCTCTTTTTTTTTTGTCCTTGCTCCACCATTGCTTACGGGGTGCGCACGCCGGTAGGCCGCTCTGTCAGGAACAAAGGTGGTTTCTGACAAGTGAAGCAAATAGGTAACGGGCCGTATTGGGCTTGGAAGGCTTAGTGTTGAGGAGAGAATAAAAGAGAGTATGAGAGACGGGGAAGAACCCCATGTAACGGAATAACAACCGCTTCTAATACCAAACTCTGTATCTGTTCTTCCTTTCGGCTCACATTGAGTCCGAATCCTAATCCCAATCTACCCTATCTTCTCCCAAATTCTGTGTTGTGCGTGATTGTTCGTGACACGCTCTCACGCGCCCTCCCCGTGGGGCACGCGGCCGCGCTGCGAGGGCTACGGGCCGCGCGCGTCCGGGAAGAGCACCGTCTAGCGTTGATCATAGATGGCCATCAGTGAGGACGATAACGATGACATTTTGTTGCATGGTCACTGTGTTTTGTAATGTTCGGGACTTCGGGTATTCTAAGGACGTTTTCTATTAAAATAGTAGGGATGTTTTGTGCTAGCAACTTTTTCCTAACGCAAATCCCTCCTTTGGAAAAAGAAAGTGATCGTTCAGTTTCACCATGCCACCTAGATTGACCAATCTGTACGGTTTTAATTTTTAAACACCTGTGAGTGATAAAAACAGCCCGTTGTTTTAAGGAAGATGTTCTTATGAACATTATTTATCCGCAGTCCGCACTTGCGCAACTAATACTTACGAGTGAGCACGGTGTATAAAAAAAGTTTTTTTTTTACAGAACAAAACACCTCGATTACCTGTGAACGTTTGCGAGAAAAAGACAGGCCATCCAACTGAAAAAGCCAGCGCGCTTTATCGCCAAAAGCAAACCAAATCGAGCATGGTGGCGCGATCGGTTTTGCAATTGTGCATGTTTCCCTTCACTTGACGTATTAAAGCGACTAAATGAATCTGGCAAAGGAAATAAATACTGCACAGTACTATGCTCCCGAACGGCGCAAATTAAAAAACTTTCGTTTGGCCTGTTGCTCCGGCCAATGATTGGTCAAAGCCGGCAGCACTGTTGACGCATCACGGTCACGTACGGTGTGCGTGCAGACACGTCCCGCCCAATCGCCGCGCCGATCATGTCACGGGAGTGGACCATTTTAATAATCGACAAACAAAGCCTAGGCATGCACACAACATCAATGATCCCGGACACAATGCGAGACTGCATGCGCTGCAGGTCTGCAGCCGCTGAGTGTTCAACGCGCAAGCATGCACTGAAACTACTGAAACCGGCCCCAACGAACACCAAAACCTGTAGTACAGTACTAGCCAAAAGGGAACGGAAGAAATATATAAATAAAAAGATAGAAGGAAAATGCGGCGATACGATATCCAACCAACCACAGTGGCCAGCAGCCGTCCGTTCACACGGATCGCACGCACAGCTCAAAGCAAATCTGGTGCACGAATATAAGCAATATAGACTAGTATAATCCAGTCCCGTCACTGCACTGGGCATTACTAATCTGGTGCGTGATCTAATAATCTAATTGAGTACTGTGCAGGTGCATGGCTGCGATTGGCCTGGCAACCGAAACGGCGCGGCAGAACAGCCCGCCGTTGATAATCGAGTGCCTCCCGCCCGCCCCCTTTTTGCCTTTCCCCCGATCGTAGTCTCACGTCCCATCGCCACAGGAACGAGGCTGCCTTTCCCCCCGCGCGGGGCCCGGGCCCTCGCCGACCAGGCGGCGCCCACGTACGTGCGCCATCTTTTTTCTCCGCCGGCGACGGCGACCTGCCTGGGAGGATCAATATCATAATCAGCCCCGCGAGCGCGCGCGCCTTTCGGCAGATTCGTACGTGCCGCGCGTGGAAAACAGCGCGGCGGGCGGGCTCGCGGCGCAGCACGGCAGCCGTCGCCCTGTACGCTTCGCCGCCGTCCCGGCGGGCCGCGCGTCGCCACAACGGAGTGCGCGGCCGGCCGGCGCGTCAGTTTTTCCGCGCTGGGGATCCCCGAAAGCGATCCTGCCGCCCGGCCGGTACGCGGGCACACACAGGTATGCGCCCGTCGCCGTCGCTCGCTCGGGCTCTCGGGCTACCGCAGAAACTCGAGTAGAGAGTTCGCAGGTTAAACATATGCATCAGGCGGAGGATATCGAGCAGCAGTACGTGCCCCAGTTTGTCGGGGTCCCCCGCCCCGCCCCGGCCCGGGAGTGGGAGATCTACGGAAGAAGAGTCGGACAAGGAAAGTGATGGAGCGGCGCCGCGATCCGACACGCTAGCACAGACAGCGGTTTGAGGCGTCCAAAAGGGGGCAGCTAGCGCGATCCCTCCCCTCCGAGTCGGGGGCTTGGGGCGGCAGCGGCACTGTGTGTTTCAACGGCCGGCGCTTTACGAGATGCCCCGGCCCCGATCATGAAGTTTCCAGCTCCAGACAAGCGGTCGCCAACAACTCGCAATGATTTCTACCTCCCGGAAATAGTTCGTCGAAGGAAGGAGGAGGAGCAGCAGCGCGCATGCCCGGCCGGTAAATCTTCTCTTAATAAATGAACTACTCCTAAGGAAGATTTGGTGAATGATGAATGGCTTGAGGATAATGCACCGGAATATTAGCGGGACTGCTCGCGGACGACTTAGAGATATAGTTATATACTCGTGGAATCCGTGAAAAATTAGCCTGTGGCTAAGCCCGCACACATGTCCGCTGGGACTGCTGCTGTACGCCACACCAACATGCATCGCCTCTCTGCAAATGACCACGAGGTGGAATTTCATGCGATCGAGACCGGACATGTTGGAGTAAGTAGGCACGTACCAAAGGACCGTGGCCAAGCAGCCACACGACCGGGTCGAGCGGGATTATTACGTGACCGCCGCGCTGATGATCGATGCGGCGGTAGAACGAACGGCCTGACGTGGCCCTGGGCCCGGCAGATCTAACCTACGATCGTGCTAACGACTTCTTGTCTGCGGCTTGCTGCCTCTCGACGACATCCGCACGTGCGCCGGTTCCCACACTGTAGCACCGGCACCGCAGTGGTCCATCTCCCTCTTCTCCATGCTCTCTTCCTCTATCTGGTACCGCTAGTATAGTATTCTTGCGTACCTAGCTGATGTAGGAGTCCTAGTAATCATTAGCAGTTTAACAACAATGCAAATGGCCAGGGACGTCCATAGTATAGCAGGCCGTGGAATGTCAGAATTAAAGCTGCCGATCCGATCCTGCGACGGGCGGCTGGAAAGGATCGGAGCCGACCGACCAGTGCGCCGCAATCCATCCCGGTTCACACGTGAGCGTAGAGAATACTAGCACACAGCGGTCTACGCCTGACCTATCTATATGAGTATCTGCCAGTGACCGCTCTTCGCCGCTTGCATTATCGTACGCATACGATGCATCCGTGCATTGCGCATCCGCGACGGATTCGGTGAAGTATGCACGTTTCCAACAGCTTGTCTAACCTATTATTTATTGGTTTATAACTTGACATCTCGTTTTCCCTGGGCACGACCTTAGTACACATGTGCACGTCTAATTAATCATCCAAAATGTATATGGATGCTCAGGTTTTATGCGGTGGAATCTAGGCCGGAGCTATTTATAGTTACTGGGCTTAACTAATACTAACCCTATACATTCAATCAATATAATTTTCTCTAGTAGATTTAACTTATGATTAATGGAGTTGATCCCGAGATGATTTTCGTGCTGGTCTTCGCCATTGCTGTTCAAGTGAATTAATTAATTTTGATTCCTAAGATAGCCACCGGCTTAGTATCTTGGAGTTGGAGATGGACATGTTTATAGACATGGGTTCATCCACCCGTTGGAAATGAGTGGGGCTTCACATACCATCCGTTTTCTAGGAACAAGGAGAAATAAGAAGAAACAAAATTCAAGAATAAGGAAAGAAGAGACAAAAGAGTAAAATTCACCGGCGGTCCCCAAACTTGTCGTCATCTAGGCCCCAAACTTTGAAAATGCACATCCATGTCCCACAACTCGCTAATTGTGTCACCTCGGTCCCAAGTCTCATAAACCACGCTAAACTGTACACATGGCATGCTGACTGGGCGATGACATGGCCCGAGCATGTAGCGGCCGGAGGCCGAGAACACGCGGCTGTGCGCCGAGCTCGAGGCCTCCACGCGCGAGGTCACCAGCAGGATGCACTCCCACTTGTCGTTAGACACCGCCGCCGCTCCACCTCCACCTCTATGTCTCCCTCCGATAAGGAGGCCGCTCGTATCCGCATCACCACCAGTGGCGTTGCCCACCGGCATGTGGCAGCATCGGTGGTCGGTGTGCCTGCACCGACGCATTGGATCATGCACCCTTATGGTGAGCTGCCGGCTAGGGGGAGGAGGCGGGTGGCGCCGACGTGGAGGGGTGTCAGAGGACCTACGGTGGGTGGGAGGAGGTGCAGCAGTGGGCGGCGAAGGTGACCTGGCAGGAGGAGGTGCAGCGGATCGGAAGAGTAAAAGGGGGAGAGAAGAGATGTCAGACATGGGCTGACAGGTGAGCCCCACATGCCCAGGCCACGTCATCGCCCAATCAGCATGCCATGTGTACAGTTTAGTGTGGTTTATGAGACTCGGGAACTAGGTGACACTGTTAGCAAGTTGTGGGACATGGATGTGCATTTTTAAAGTTTAGAGACCTAGATAACACAACGAAACAAGTTCAGGACCGCCGCTGAGAGCTCCTCCTACCTTGTGTCTTGCAACTTGCCTCCACACCCTCACAAGCTGCATGCGGTTTTGAAAAAAAAATAAGCTCAATAAACTCATAAAACAAAAGTTGAACTAAATGTAACCTTGGATACTTCATGTGTGGTCGGATATGAATTCCGAATCTACGTTTCCTCTTTTCGTTTCTTGGGATGCTAGTTAACAACTCATCGTGAGTACTGCCGCCAACTAAGAAAAGCTCTAAATATAAATGAAAAACTTTGTACTTACCTATAATAAACCACATAGAGCCATAGAGGGGTAGCCTAGCAGCAGGGAATGCGATGCAGGTCTCCCCTGGTGGATGATTTTCCAAAGGAATATGCAGTGGTAGAGTGACATCCCGATTAATAAGTTGACCCACGAAATACTATTGGCTACGCACTTGCCATGCCACGCCATGTACGCATGCCTGACGACGTTCTGGCCCAGTCAGTTGATCGATCTTCGGATCGGCAGCTCCGAGCCGTCCTGGTGTCGAGCCGGCTACCCAATTAGGTGCGGTCCTTCTCCGCGCGCGTTGCTGCCTGCCGAGAGTACTACTGTACACCAAACTGTTCCCTCGTCATTGCCCGATCGGCAACCGCGCTGCCGTCGGGGCCGCCCGGTTGCCCATCCGTCTATTCCATCAGTCTGGTTCGACAAGACTGCTTGCGAGCATACGCATTCACCAGCTAGCACAACTTGGCGTTCTCGCAGCATGTGGCCGCGACGGCCGGATCGATCACCGCAATAATTCTTCTGGTCCGTCCATCGATCGGGCCTAGCTCGGCACACGGAGTTCCTCGAGTGCCGGCCGGGCCGGTCCTGGTCCCGGTCCCCGGCGCTCGATCGCTCGCTCGCGCGTACGACCGCCCGCGGTGTCACGCATCGTTTGCACGCCCTTGTCGTCCGCTGGGCCGGCCGTACGCGTCCTCCTGGCTCGGCGCGCAGGACCGGTCGCGCGCCCCGGCGACAGGCGCACGGGCACGGCACGCACGTCCGTGATGAGGGCGAAAGGACGATAATTCCATGTATCCGGCCGCGCGCGCCGCTCCGGCCGCCCCACAGACGCCGCGCACCCTGCTGAGTGCTGGCTGGGAGTGGCTGCTGCTGCCCTGGAGCAGCAAATGGCCGACGCATGATCCCGACGCGACAGTCGTGCCGTACCACTGGCGACGGGGCATGTCGCGCGAGCGCGCCCTACTTGGCCCTTGGGGACCGTCGCGTCACGGCTCCCGTAGCTAGAGGAAGCGTATAATCCATCCAGCACCATGCATCGGCGTCCCAGCGAATGATGGGTGCCCGGCCCGCGCATGCCGCCGTGCCGTGGCCATCGACACTGTGCTGTTGTCTCACTGTTCGCTCGCACGGCCAGGTGGTAGTGGATGACACGACGGAGCACGTACACACACATATACCGTCAGGCCGGCCGGCGAGCCCAGCCCGGCCGGCAGCATAAAGTTAGATCGTCGTCGTCTATCTGATGACCGGTACTTATCGAGCGTCATCGTGCATGTGAGCATGCCGCTGGTGCGTGCCTCTCGCTTGCTCATGCAGCCAGGGGCACTTCGCTCCTCATCGTGTTATTGGGGAAAGTACCAAACGCCCCGGGTGTACGTGTGTGCGGCCACGGTAATTAAAGGCACTCTTGTCGCTGCCGTCTCCATCTTAGAGAGCCCGAACAGCACACATATTATTCGGTGTACCCTTTGCTACCACTTTAGTACTAATGTTGATCAATCAAGAATCTAATAAAGTCGATGCACTTTTCCTGCTTTCACCTCAGTTGGTTAGATTCCTTTTTCGTGGAATTTGCTGACCCAGGTTTAAAATTCAACAAATTGCGCTATTCTTTCGGTAGCAGGCCATGTACCTATTGACGGGCCGGGGGACATCTATAATGACTACAACAACCTTAAAGTAAATATTGTTTAACTTTTATCCAGCTAACACATCACTAGTTTTTTGGCGCTTCACAATTGACTTCGACAATCTCAAAATAAGTATCATTTCGGTAACACATCACTAGATTCATTTTTCTATTATAGGGGTTGACCTTGTAAATTTGAATTTATGAAATATGTGCATTAGGTGTACTAAAAAAATATTATACTATCTCCTTTTTAAATGTATGGAACTTTTGGCTTTTGAACATTATTACATGTGACTACTATTATTTTTCCAAAAAAAAAATTCTAAGTACCATTTATTTTGTCGCAACATGGTTTATCATCAATGCACTTTAAGCACAGCTTAATTATTCTTTGGTATATTTCTGAATTTTTTGAATAACATGAATGATCCAAGTATCATGTCTAAAATCAATGGTGCCATACATTAAAAACGGAGATAGTAGATTTTAACTTTCTTTGGTTTATCATTTTCTTCTTTCTAGAAAGGAGATTGACCAAAGTAGTGCTCTCAATTTTCCAAGCAAAATTATTTGAGCTCCTGAAAGATTTGCAACGCGATGCAAAGGAAACTTGCGATGAGACGAAAACCATGCATGACCTAAAAAAGATTTCTGCACTGAAACCCCACATGCGGCGGCTAGCTACCTTTGACGACATTGATGTTTGTTCAAGTTCAGAAAAGAACCTGCCATATATCTGATGCTCACAAATTCTCAAATGGACATCAATCCACTGAACCTTAAGAAAGATGCCTCTGGACGATGTCAACAAATGGTCCCTGAAAGTATGCATATGCAGGCGTGAAACAGTGTTAGTGCACACACAGAAGAATCAGTGCCCCCACGCGCGTACATTCAAGAACCAGGCTAAACCACTCATTATTCATCAGAAAACCGACAGTTTGCGCCATCACCAAATTGGTAAAAATGTTTAAGTAGACTTTTATTACCCTGTGATAAACTGTGTGGACCGTGCACCTGCTACCCTTGTCCCTTGATATCAAAACATGGTGTCAGAGGCTTGGCCCTTTGGCCTTTCCTAAAGAAGCTGCTTACTGCTGCTAAACAGTGCAGTAATGAGTTCCGAGAGCATTTGGTTGTACTGATCTTTTCCTTTTTTTTCTCTCCCTTTTTTTTTTGAGACTCTGGACAGACCTTTTACCTGCTTTCCACCTTACACTATTTGTTTGTATTATTTCACTGTTCACACGGATGCTTATGGATTACGATGATAAGCTTTTATCAATCTTGTGGGTGCAAACTGAAGACACCAAGGGAATGAGCCAAAGGATATAGATCTCACTAACTTCTATATATGCTCTAAATCTGACAGTTCAGATCCAGGCACATTTTGGCTCGTGCATCAGCAAGATGTTGACAAAATAAAATGGACTCAGAAATCTAATAATACACACTCCCCGGGCATGAGTGTAGGTGAAAATATGTTTTAATCCCAAGAGGGGCAATGAAAGAAACATTTTGTTCTGCCTGGCATTTTTGCCTATTGGGAGAACAGTATTAGAACTGCTAGAGTAGTATAGGAAATACTGCTTCCAACCATGGATGAATATGATAGTGACAGTGTTGATTCCAACTATCACCGTCGATTCATGATTCTTAGAAAACAAATCTATATATAGCTTATAAAACTCTTGTTTGAGAGGAGAAATTCGTTTTAGGAAGAATGTCAAGAAGCTGTAAAATTTCATAAGAAATATTGTTAAAGTGCGGGGAAATAACATCGAAAACTTGTCCTATTTTTTAGGTACCCTGATCAATGTTGATAAAAACTACCCCACTCCGACCAATAGACACACACTATTACTAACTGAACATTACACCACCTACTATAGATAGTATGTGGTGAACATCATATAACCAAGAACCAAGAGATTGGCCACCTAACTCCTTTGCCCTTTTGATCATCTCAACTGCCAACTTCCCCAATATGCATATAAACAACACCAAAATTTAACACAAAATTAAAAAAAAAGGAAAGTGAAACATGCATGTGCACATGTATTTTCTTATCCATGGGACCATATCACGAAAATATTTTGAGGTCTATAGACACGTACAATGGCACCCACCCGCACACACACATATATATACTGTACTAGCGTCTCCCTACGATCCACTTGGCACATCAAAAACATGTGCTCGCTCTTACACCAAAACTAGAAATAAGCCAATTGCAATTGGACGTTGCTCAATCATGCCGGATGGTCACTTCAAAGTAAAAATAGGAAATAAATACGGAGCGAAATAAAAAACATATAAAATTTGAAAGGCAGTAGTAATAGCACTTTAAAATGGATGCTCTGGTAGCTACTAATATCACTAGCGATCATGTCACACACTATGCTTATGGCATGGACTTGTATTACCAGATAGAGGATCGAACGCTGCGCTGCACCGGTCGGCCGGGGTCCATGCATGTACCTCCTCTTGTTGCCAATTGCCATCATCAATGCTTCTGGTTCGCTACCGGGTGTACAAGCAGTTCACTATAGTTTGTATTATTACCACACTCCTAGCTAGCCATGGTCTAGCTAGGCGTGCGCAATTGGGCAATGCAAATATGCGATCTACGGGTCATGGTAGCTCCAGAGGCTCTCCCCAGCCTCCGACGGGTCCGGCGACTCGTCGGAGGTGTCGGGGCTGAGCCTCGGCGGGCTCATCATCATCCCCGCCGCCATGTTCCGCAGGAGCTGCGGCATCTCGAAGATGGCCTCCTCGTCCATGAACTCGTCACTGCCGATTTCCTGCTGCGGCTCCGCGTCAGCGGCGGCATCACTGCTGCGCCGGTCCTGAGCGGCGGCAGGAGGATGGGCGCCACCCAGCGAGTGCTCAACCTGCGCTGCCGCCGCCGCCGCGGCGGCCGCGGCCCGTATGTCGGCGGGGGACGCGGACGCTGGGACGGCGCGCGAGGCGATCGCTTCGGGGAAGTTGAGAACGGCGTCGGCCCCGCGCAGCGCGCGCGCCGCCACGTCGTAGGCGGCCGCGGCCATCTCGGCCGTCGGGTACGTGCCCAGCCATATGCGGCGCGCCTTGCGGGGCTCCCGGATCTCCGACACCCACTTGCCGCTCCTGCAGCGGATGCCGCGGTAGAAGGCGTGCTTGCCCGAGGACCGCGGGGACGGCTCCCCGGAGCTTGTGGCGGTCGCCATCGGCGGCGCTGGTGGTGCGGCGACTACCCCCGCCGCCGTCCCGCCGTCGCCCTGCACCACCACCGGAGAAGGAGAATGAGGCGAGGCTGGAGCTGGACCCGAACCGGAGGCCTGCTGCTGCTGGTGAGCCGCCGCGGGGCCCGGCTGCACCTGCACTTGCACCACCGGGGAAGGAGAATGGGGAGCCGCCGGCGGCTGCTGGTCAGCCATGGACCGTTAGGGCACCACGACCATCGGTTTGCATTGGGCACCTACTGACATGTGCCGAATTCAGCTGCAGTGCTCCATCTATGCACCTACCTATCTATGGTGCACGCAGACGCAGGAATATCCCTCTGCAGTCCCCAGGCAGGCAACAACCCAGGCAACAAGGCAGCTCAAGTACGTGTGCGTCTATCTCGATCGGTTTTGTGTGCGCGGGTGGCCGGCGTTTGCAGGTGGTGCAGCAAGAGCTAGAGCTATAGTTGTCATGAGAAAGACGAGGGGGGAGGGGGCTATATAAGGGTTGGTAAAGAAGCGGGAAGGAAGCGTTGGAGCCGCCATGGTGAAATTAAAAGATCTCTCTCGGTCTCGGCAGGCAGGCAAGCGGGAGAGGAAGCTGAGGGGCCGGCGGGGGAGGAGACGAAGCAGCGAGGGCGAGAGGCGCGCGGCGGACGCGTAATTCGAGCGGAGGATGCATGTGTGTGTATGGCTTGCGCTGAGCTGGTGCCTGGGAAGCAAAGCGCACGAGACAGACAGCAGACCACCTAACTTAAGCTAGCCGGATAAAACCCAGTTATAGCTTCCGCTTAGCTTCCCTTCCCTGCTTCGTCTTATCTTCCCCGGAGCGACAGCGAGATGGCGCCGTCGCTGTCCACCCTGCTTTGCCGCTTTCAGCTTATTTGCGGCGGGTTGAGCTATGTCATTAGCACCGCGCTGACATGTGATTGGCGTTAATTCTCTCCATTTCCCCCTTCGCCGCTGTGTGTGCGGGGGTGACGACAGATACGCCGCGGGGCGGACGTGGGGGCAGGTTCTGTGGCTGACGGCCTGACGGGTGCCGGGCCTCGCTCGTGTGCCGCCGTGGCCATCTGTCTGCTCCCCCCCGAAAGGCCCTTGTCGCGGTCGATCGGATCGCTCGCAGGACGCAGCTGTGATTGGGCGAGGAAGCGACCAGCGCCTGCTGCCTGTAGCCATGCTAGTGCGTCTCGGGGTCGGGATAGCGGCGTCCAGTTAATTTCAGACAGGGGTGTTTGACAAACGTCTGCCGCGCGCGCCGCTGCTGTTTCTTCCTGTTGGACGATGGTACATCCAAGTTGCACATGCGTGGACGACCTGGCGTTGTGCTCATCACGCGGGGAGAACATATAACAATACGTCAATACGCATAAAAAACTACTGACTTCAATAAAAGCGAACTGATGCGTGTTTCTCTGTCGGGGTGTTTGTTTCGGGGAATGAGATGTCCATCACCTTTTCACTCTTTACTTTTATCGTTTGATTTGTGAGATAGAATGAGGTGATCTATCACATTTTCATTCATCGCAAGTTAATAATTATTACGATGAGTGGATTCATTCCACCAATTTTGTGAAATAAATTGATCCATCACCAATCAATCATTTATGAGTACATTACTCAAAACAAACGCTCGAACAACAAACGCTCGAACACTCCCTCCATCACTAAATATAAAACACAAAATTCTAACGTGCAACCACGCTGCTTGATAAAACAGGGGCGCCACAGGGTTAGGGCAGCGGTTAAAAGTCCAGGGGTTTCTGGGTCATGGGTCGCCGGCGGGCATCGCCGATAGGCGGAGGCTATGGGCGGCGGAGTAGAGGCAGAACAAGATGATAGAAGGCAATTGGTGGGCTATGGAGGCAGCAAGAGCGTGGGTAGCAGCGAAGCAAGTTTATTGTGGTGTTGGTGGTTGAGGAGTTGGGAGGCAGCAGGGCAACAGAGTTGGAGGTTAGTGTGGCGATAGAGGTGGACGACAGCGGAGGTGACGGAATCCGCTGAAACCAAGGCAGCAATGAGTATGGGGCCTCCGGTGCAGAGTACGACGACCATGCATATACTTGGCGACCACTCAACACATCATGTCTTAATTGGGTCCACTATAAAAATGTAAGTGTATTTTAAGAGTAGACTGATCTAAAATATAAATTATAGTACAAAAGTAGTTTTTATATATGGTTTCCAACTATCAAACTTTTGTAGCTGTGACATGCTTCTGATTATATTTATATCTATATATATTGTCCAATATAAAATTATTGTGTCTAGATGTTTTTCATTTTCTTAGGATTTTCTCCCTCGTCCCATAATAATTGCATTTGTATGATTTAAAATTTGTCCCGTAATACATGATATATTAACTATTTAATAATGTAGACACGCCGTGAACCATGTCTCAGTCTGCATATTTGATGGGTCTACGCGGATCATATAAAGATAGAAAGTGTTGAGAGAAAGAAGGAATTGGCTAGCTGGGCAATTAAAGAAGGACCTAACGGGTATAGGTACATGAGGGGGTGAGAAAATAAAAGGAGTAAAGGTAGTTATTATTTTTCCCTTTCCGATCTTTTCTAATCCTTTGTAGCTGTCAATGTGAGATGTACAAATGTTTTTGTTGGGCGAAAGACAATATTATAAAAGCTTGCTCTTTTGTAGCGTGGATCAAGTAAAAAAGGAAAATTAGTCCTTGTATGTATTCATTCATATACCAGATAAGGAAAGATAAATCTATTAGTTAGGAGTACATGTGTCTTTAACCACCATCATTAAATTATCTGAAATTTTACTAAAAACATCTGTTATCTTGGGGCAGAGGGTATCTTTTTTCTAAGGCGTTTTACATGTAGTGTTTTGTAAACTTCAATCAATAATAGTGAAATACTCTATCCCAGGACGTGCAAGTATTCGAAAAAATCGGTATTTTAAATCTTTGACTATATATACAGTGTATGCATATTATACATTTAGTTTTGTATTTAACAGTAATTTTATATTTACCGATGATATATTTTAAAAAATGAATGATAAAAAGTTCCAATTTAAAGATCATATCAAAAATTTATATGTCTTATATTATGGGTAAGATATTACTCCCTGCGATTTTTATATACATGATGCCAATTAACTTAGTTTTAAACTAAAACTAGTAAAAATGCACGTGCGTCTCGCACGTGGCGCTATTATTTTGAACGTTTTAAGGCCACAAAGTAGTTAGTTTATATTCTATTATGTTTTATAAATTAATTATTTTAGGTTGGTATTTTTTGGAAAATTATAAAATAATTAGAAGTATTTTAGAAACATAAAGTAAGTTATATGTATAGTTGGAGTTGTACGTTCGTCCCGCACGTTTTTAAGAAACTCAAGTTAGACTTATACTCGCTCGCTCACTCCGCGCTTCTCCTCCGCCTCTTGGTCCGGCCTGCCGCCGCCTCCCCATCGGTCGCGCCCTCTCTCCGCCGTAGGCCGCTCCTCCACCCTCCTCTCTTCCGCCCACCGTTCCTTCTGCGTAGTCGCCTCATCCGAGGCCATTCGCCCCCCGGCTCGCGTCGCCCCGTCACGGCCGTATCGGTTCGCCCGGTCACCTCGACCTCCGCCTCTGGCACCGTCGCCGCCGGATCCACCGCCGATCCCGTGCTCTGCCCTAGGGTATCCCCTGTCTCCGCTGAGGTGTTGCCGTGTCTTCGGCGACTGGCGGTCACAGCCTAGCCATCGCCGCTGCCCTGCCGCCCTGCGTCTCCCCCTCCGGCGGCTTTCTCGTTTCATTCCGATTTGTTTATTATTTTCAACTTGTCATGTGATGCTTCGACGAGGTTGTTGACAGCTTATTTGTAGGCTTAACAATTGTTTAATGATCGATGTGGTATTAAATCATGTACATGTTCATCTTTGATTACACATGTTGGGACACCAATATGGCAGCCGATCAAAGTCCATAAATCTAACGTGTGTACAAAGATTTGGTGAAAAAAGTTTGGAGAAACATGTATCAAGATCGGTCTCTATTATGACGTGAAACCAATCTCTATTTTAATTATTATGAGACTCCGGCGTCTAGACAATGTTTTGGTGAAAAGAAAACTGATTAAGTGGCTGTACAAAAATTACTCGTTTCTGCCGCCGCCCAATCTGGTGAGCAGGATTTAGTGTAAACCGTAGGATTTGCTGGCCGTATTGCCGAAAACGAGTAAACATTGTGGAGTTGTGGGCCATGTGGGTCCAAATAGATTATGATTGGTCGTTAGATTAAAGAAAAAGGAAAATCCAATGGCTGGATACACCTCTAGGTAGGTAAAGGTTAGGTGTAAAATATTTTCTTTTAAACTCGCTCTTTTACAGAGTGGGTTGGGTAGATGGATACACCAGGCAGTAATATTTAGGGGAGATGATGTCATAGGATCCGTATAGATGACGATGGGATCCCTGAAACGGGAGAACGGCGCTATAACGTGCAGAACCTTAATTAGGTTGCGTGTACATTCAAGGTCTATAACTTTGACCACCAATTATTTCGAATCGAGCTGTACGAGAATATGGTCGGTCGATCGTGTCTACTTTATTGTGAGAACTATTACCCAATGTTATACTTATCTTTGATTCGTTATTATTATTAGCAGACAAAATTATTCTTCGAACTGGCCATGAAACGAACATGCACATTCTTGACCCGTTCCGTTGGATTGGATGTACTAGTAGTATCTTTGACTTTGGTTTTCTACTCCGCAGTCCGCAGCGCACCCCCTGTACAAGCGAAGCGAATACCCTGGCGCCGCCCAACCCGTCCCGTGTAGGACGTACGACGTACGCTCCGATGCACGGGCCCCGCCCGCCCGGGAATCAACTTCCTTTGCTACGAAGAAAACATACGCGTAATTCGCTGTGGCGGCGGTGCGGCGCAGGCCGGTGCGGTTTGTCACGGCCCGAGGCTCCTGCCCCATGCCTCCCTCGACGACCTTTTCATCGGCTTTCCCCCGCGGCCGGCCGGCTCCGATCGGATCCTCCAATTGGCTGGGCCGCGGAGGATCTGCCACTGCGGCGGCCGAGCGTTCCCTGGCCGGGCTTTGGTTTTTCCTCTCCTTTGTCAATATATAATTTCCGCGATCCGCCGCGGAATCCACGCGACCGCGGCGTCGTGCGTGCGTACCAGCGTTGTTGCACTACCGGATCATGCCTGGGCTGGACGCCTTCGCTTTGACCACCACGCCGCGCGTGATGAGGATCTGCTGATCGGGATGTGTGCGCTTATAACATTTACACCGGTGAATGTCGAGTGGAGATCCATTACCACGGCAGCGAAAAGCGCGGATTATGCCGCCCTTGGTTGCCATCCGTCTGAAAACTACTCCTAAGAGCATTCAGTTGACTCTTCGTGACGTGGCGAGAGCTCAGAGCCTTCAGTTGGCTCTTTTATCAGCCTCGCTCTGACTAGTATGTCCCGGCCGGCGGAGAAGCATATATTGATTTCTTAAGCATACGCTGCAGTTGGAACGGAGAGATTCTATATATGTATGTGCCAAAAAAAAAAAAAAGGATCAGTGATCGGATCAAGTAGGAGTAGGACGGCTACGCTACGAGCATAGGACGATTAGCTAGCCCCTTTTATGGCAGTAGCCTAGTAGGTGCTTCCAACGGCTATGGTACTCGCACACACACACAAAAAAGGTTACTGTTATCGGTAACACGCCACTCCTGTGTCCTGTGGGGGTGTGGGCTGTGGCGAGGCGCAAGAGGCCAGCAGACGTGCAATGATTTGGCCTTCCTCATCCAAACCAACAGATGAGATCCGCCCGGGAGGGGATGGTCAAGTGACGGAACAAGGGGCACTATACGCGCGCAGGTTAAACAGTTCCCCCCGCGACCTCTTCAGCTTTGGAGAATTCAGTACGCGAAGCGACATGTAGAGGACCCCCCAGCGCGGACCGACCGGCACCTACAAATAAGTGGGCAGCCTGCAGCCAGCCACGGAGCGTCCACGTCTGCTTGCTTGCGCTAAACTGCAAACTAGGCCAAATTCTTAGTTATTATCTCCCTTCCATTTCCATCCATGATCCATGTATGTAGACAACGCAGACCCTGCTGGTGCTGGGTCCCTGCCGGGCTGGGCCAGCCAGCCGGCCCGTGTGCGCTCTGGACCTGAGTTAGGCCAGGCCGTTGGGGGCTGGGGTCGTCCATCGGCCGCGCTTCGCCTGTCGAGTCGCTCTAAAAATATCATCAGGTCGCCGTCGTCGCGGCAGCAGGCAGACGCAGGGAAGAACCGTCAGCATCAGCGTACCCTGCTAAGAAAGCCAGCAGCCGCGGCAGCAAGCTTCGGGTGCAAGTGCTTCTCGTTAGAAAGGGAGTACGCGGAATGGACGGAGATATTCATGCACAATTCGAGATGATACCGAAAGCATAATATTTATTAACGAGATTTAGCTGAAGCCTATATTCTCAGGGTACGACTATGGACGCTCATCTCTATTATTAGATAGCTATGCCGGCATTCGGATACACCACAGCAACACTGCATCCCAAGCTAAGCCATCCAGTCGTTCTGGTTACAATAGCTGTCCTCACCTCATATTTATGAAGAGTGCGGGTTACAAAGTTTGACTATGACTCTACTTTAAACCGCCAATACAACTCAAAGTTCTATCGTAACTAGATTCATACGAATATTCGACACATATATATAACACTTATCGTCGAATCTAAGGCGTATTCTTCTTCGAAATCTAAGATCCAATTTTGAAACTTGCTCCAAATAGTTAGCCGCTAAATAATCCCGAGTGTGTGAATCCAGTTTTGTCACTGAATAACATACTCGATTCATCCACTAACCGGAGGATTCAATCAGCCTAGATAATAGTTGGCCGACTAATTTTGATGATATCTTTTTGAGTTGTTTATTCGACGCTTCTTAATTCAAAAATTAATTAATAGGCGATAAACGTTCGAAAACATAAACACCAGCTGAGTAGGGGCGCATCACACATGGTTTGAAAAGATACGTGACTACCTGCCCCGGGCCTCCATGTTCACCATTCTGCATGTTCCCCAAGTCTAATTAGCCCGAGCCCATGTTTGAGCACGGTTTGAAGAAAACCGGCGCAGTGCAAAGCAAGCCGGCGCGATGGCATCCAGCGGGCACACACCGCGGAGGTAGCTAAGTCGGCCGGAAGCTCCCCTTTCGGGAGACGTCAAATCCGGCTGATTCGTTGCTCGCAGTAAGCCGCGTGGAAGGCTGGAGAGCGCCCGCTGGATCCGATCGCGACGAGCCGCGCGGCCTGTGCGTGCTGCGACTACGAGGTGAGCCAGCCACCCGCACACGCACGCACGCACGGCGTCCAGCCAGCCAGCCGCTGCTGCTCCGCGGAGGCGGCAGATCGCTGGACGCCGACTGATCTAACACGCACATCCACCGCGCAGCGCCGCCAGTTTCCTGCACCCGATTCATGTAGCCACACGGCCGATTCATGTACCTTTCCACAGTGATCGGCCAGACATCTTTCAGTTCAGGCTCCCTGACACGGTTTCTGGAAGGTGATGTGCCCTTTAACAGCCGCTCACAGGGCAAAAACAGAGAGGGCAACAGTGTGTCCGGGCCGCTGATGAAACGTCACGGCTGTTGGTACAGGAAAACAGCCTGGAAAAGGAAGGAGCGGCACAACACAGGAGGAAAGGAAGCCTTTCATAAAAGTATAAAACTATCACTGAAAGAGGAGCCGCAAACCATCAGCACTGAAAAACACTGGTGGTTGCGTTTATCTAGTCTCACAGCCTCTGGTGATGAACCACCCCATTTCTTAAACCAAACACACCGTAGGAGATGCAACAGTTTCCGCAGCTTGCCTTCAAGAGCCAATGCTCCCTTGAGCACTGGCAGTTTATTGTCGTGAGGAGTGCTGCAAATATTTTCGCAACTCCGAATCTGAACAGTATATCATTTCTTTACAGCATACAATGACAACACATCAAAAAGAAAGCCCAAAGACAGATACCGGAATCACGATAGACAAGCGCTAACCTAGCTCGACATGTACAAAGAATGCCTAGACAGCAGACCACCAACGAATGAATGCGCTCCCATACTGTACCCAGAAAAGCCCAAGCACGGCTTCTGCAATGGCAGACCCTTTTGATGCTCGACGGGAACAGTATAGCGTTACCAATTTCTCTCTTGATTTCAACCCTGTATGGCTGTATCCATGACCCCATCTCATTGTCTTTGTGGCTGGATTTCGACTATCACCTCTAACGATTCCTGTGAGGCCAGACTGCTTTGTCTACCTCCAGCTCGATCACGATGAAGTGGAAGTATCCAATGAGGCGATCTATTGGCAGAGCTCTCTGGGTGTCCCAATAGCTGAGGGAGGCTACGGAGAGGGGACGCAGTAGATTTTGGACCAGGTTGGTCCTTCAACGAGATCCGACATATCGGGCAAGTAGTTTGTTTCTGTAACCATACATCTATACATTCGAGATGGAAGTTATGTCGGCATGTAGGCATTATTCGCAGTATCTCTTTATCATTGTATTCACCTAAACATATGGAGCACCTGCCAAAGAAAAACAAGGAACATGTTATTTCCTTTTGAGCTCGAAGTACCATGTAAAGGTAACTTATGATACTGCTTAATTTCCATGATGCTAATCAACAATCATCAAGTGATAATATAATCCTCTTACAAATATTTCTCTTGATTTGCTAAACTGTAGTATAGAATATATCTAACCTAATAAGTCATGTCTGGTTTTACATATTTGATTTTAAATAACAAATAGAAAAACTGCAATACAAGCAACATCTGCTGGGCAGGCAAGAAACTAGCTATTCGGCACGAAACTGCAAATACCAGACAAGAACTGTGCGTTCTAGTAGTGGCTTAAAGTACTAGTTTTACGGGTTGATTACACGTAAATAATCAAGATTGTTGTTTTTATCACTATACTATGCAGTTGACAACTTATGTGACACACTGGCACTGCCATGCCAAGGTTCAATTATCAGCTGTGCTCATTAGCTTCCTCCATGTACAAGTAAGATAGAAAATAAAGGCAAAATGTAGCTCTATTTATTGTCCAAGAAATTCGGTTCTACAATATAAGTATAATTTAATTTAAGGGCTTCATTCAGTTACAGCATATTTCAGCAAGGACTGATAAACCACTTAGCAGTGATATATATAATTCAGAACTTATAGGTCACCCAACAACAGAAACTAGAAACTCTGGAGGCTTTGGTGATCAAGTTATTTCCCAATAACAATTAATCCAGTTCCCATTTTGTGTCCGCCCCTCTCATCTATGACCTGCCTCCTCATCTCCAACAAGCTGACTCCACCCGGCCATCCTCCCGGTGGTGTGTATCCCATCATGGACATTGGCTATGACACTTATACACACTGATATCTTGTGAACACTAACTGACACGCCCTATGTTCTTTGCATACAATTTCATTAACAATCATATAAAAGGGAATCATACAAGTATCCCCTTTGCCCCTGAGAATAGGCAATTCAATTGAAGGATTGATGGTACATTTGCAAACATGGATTGGAAGTAAATTAACTCTAGAGACTAGATCATACTTACTGGGCATCATCTTTTGAATGGAAGGCCTCAGAACTATAGTTCATCGTAGGAATTGCAGCAACGGCAAAAGGATCCAACCCACTGCGGGAATGCTCAATCTATTGAACAAAGTAAAAGGGAACGGTGTTTTAAACACAAAACCAACTCTGGTTAATGGTAATCAAACTGGCACCAAAGGATTATAAAGCAGAAACATAATGCTTGCAAGTTACAACACACATCCATTAAGTAATTTAAACACCTAAGTTGTTTGCTCATCTCAAACTTTGTGTTCAAAACAATGAAACAAGCAAAGTGAAAACAACGGAATCTAAGTGTGCGCAACAAATGCCCAAGTAACATCTACTCCCTCTACCCTAAATTATAAAGGGTTTGGGCCCTCCCTCTCTCCGTCCATGTTGATATTGATGAATCTAGGCACATATACTAAACACATATACATAGAATAATGAATGAATCTATTCGAAACGCAAAATCCCTTACAATTTGAGATGGAGGGAGTAGCATATTAGAGTTGCCTCATAGCCAAAAGTTGGAAAAGTCAAACTGCCAGATACCCAAGTTAAGCAGTGATTGAAGTACATTCCTCAGTCATACATAACTTTGCATGAAGATTTTATAATCAGTGTTCTGATCACAGATAAACAAAGGAGCATACACAATGCACATCTGCGAAACTACATCCATATACTAATGCATTGGATATGAAAGAAAGCATAGAGCATTAAGAAATACTTTAAAACAGACACATGGAAAACGTAATGTGCATGCTTAGCATTTCAAAAGACATCCTCACATCTGTCCATTTTCAGTTACAACTACAAAGTTAGCATAACTGTAAAGGTCTGGTTGGACAAAATGCTGGCAAAAATATGGCCTCAAGTCCTAACTTATCACAGAAGTACAGAAAAAGGTGCATTTGCATACATTATGCTAAAAATTGAGACAGCTGATGCACATGCATATCAACCCATCAATGACACAACAAATTAATAATAATCAATATGGTCGATATATCGTCCATGGTACTACTCTAATCATCCATGATAACCACACTGCTGATCTCACATGTCTCTGTGAACTAAAGGCCATAAATTACGTGGATGGTATCATCGTTTTTTTAATCCGAGCCAAACACCTGCTGTAAATGTTCCTAAGATGGTATGGAGATCACGAATATAATGGTAAATAAGCTGGTATGACCATGACAAATCAAACAAAATGCCCCATGATCAGGCTGCTTATTTGGTCAAGAAAGATGGGCTGTTCTTATATTCTGGAAACAGAGATGAATATGACTCCTGCCAATGAGCTTGCAACTACATTGAGAGTTTGTAGAGTAGAGACTAAAAGAGCCGATACAATATGTGTTGGTGGTGGGCTGTTGACCATCAGAAGTCTTTGAGGTTAGCTCGATCTGAATTTGTCGAGATGTTTCTTTTCGCAATGCACATGCTACCTCGCGTTCAGATATAGTAGCCCATATAAACATGACTTGTATAATCAGTGGTCGAATTGCCGAGCTGCGTTGCGGTGTGTGAAACAGAATTAATCAGTGGAACATTGCCCTGATCAGAACTGACCCCTTGCGTGACTCGAGGCCACGGCCACCGGATGAGGTCAGTCGAGGACCGCTCCCGGGAGCTTCACAAACGTAAATAATGCAGCGCACGCTAGCAAAGTAGTAGCAGCAGCAGGGTAATTAAAGCGCTCACCGTGCGTTCGAGATCCACGACGTTGCGGAACTCGAGGTCGAAGTCGAACGGCGCGGGGGGCTGCGCCAGCGCCCGCGCCGCGGCGGCGTCTGCGTCTGCCCGCGCGGCGCGGCCGCAGATGAGGCGGGCGCAGACGAAGACGATGAAGGTGGCGCTCATCCCGAAGCCGATCACCGTGGTGACCAGATTCAGCCCGGACCCCAGCATCTCTCCGCCGCCCTCCCTCCCCCCAGCTCCCCTGGCGGCGGCGCACCCTGTCCTGTCCCAGCCCGCTCCCGCGGCCGAAACGCACGCGAACTAACTCCGCGGCAGCCGGCAGGGCACGACACGCCAACCGGCCAGCGGGATTAAGCAGCGAGCCGCTGCTGCGGCTGCCGGGGCGGCGTATAAGAGCGGCGCGGCGGGCGGCTGGGGTGCGGGGGGGCCGGTGGCCATGGGCGCGGGGTTTGGGATTTGGGATTTGCGTGGGCCGCTGGCAAGGAATGATGCGGCGGGGCGGGCGGCGGGAGTTGGAGGAATCCCGGAGTTGGTGAGCGAGGTCCTGGGAGGAACAAGTATCTGCCTGCCTCGTCTCGTCTGCGTCTCCTCGCGTCCTGTGTGGTGGTGCCTGCCTTGCGTTGCGTCTGCGTCCCCTCGGCTCAGCAGCTCGGCAAGCTTGCTTGCGACGACGCCGGTCGCCGGATGGATCTGCTGCTGTCTGGGCCGGGGAGACCCCGCCGGCTCCGGCTGCGTATGACGCGCGGGGCCGGCGTTGCGGTGGGGTCAGCTGTCATGGACGAGAGGTGGGAGAAGCACGCGGCGGCGGCGTGGGCAGCGCGGGGCGCCGGGGAATCGTCCAAGATTTGGCAGTCGCCACGCCACGCGAGCCGCGGCAGCGCCGTTTGCGTGCACACACCTTTTCTCATGAGCGACCAAAAATCTTTCCAACTTTCATATATAGGATATAAACTAGCAATGATGTCCGTACGTTGCAACGGGATCAAATCTTATTAAAGATTTTTTTCATAATACATTGTGCAACAGAAATAATTAATAAGAAGAAGAAAAATTAAATATATGTAGTTTTCCAGCCGTCTTCATGTGCAACTTGACATCTGGTACCGAGTAAAAAGAGCATAACGTGGACACTCTTTTTTAAAACCCTAAACTTTTATCATTACAAAGAGATGCATGGATGAGATGAAGTTGCCCGGCAACCGTAAGTAAAACATGTTTCCATTCGATAGTTTACTGATAAACGATATTGTAATCTAAAGATCAAAAGTCGGTGCAATTAAATGTAAAGTATTTATTGTTGTAGCATGTAGGCACACAGAGAACGTATTGTATTTTTATTATTAGTAATTACTCATTCACTGCTATTAGCAGAATACATTTTCTTTGAAAACAGACATTATATAATTATTTTTTTATACATTTTTTAACAAAAATTAGAGCATAAAGTCTATACTTAATACACAACTGCTGTAGTAGGGCATCGTGCATGCTTCGGTGCATACGTTGCGGCAAATGCTTTTTACCTGCAGTCCTAGTTCCGTCACCTACACAATCCGGTCGAGTCCGTGATCTTCATCCTCTTCCTCGTCCGCTCTCGCTCATCTTCCGAGTTGTGACTCCTCACTCATCCTCCGACTCCGCGAGTCAGGTGGTGGTGCCGGGCTTGACGGAGGCACGACGCTCGCCGGCCTACAACGGGACTGCAGGAGAGTCGGAGGGTGGTGGTGTCGGGCTTGACGGAACTCTGAGGGCTAGTTTGGCAGCACCAAACCCCGCCGGTTTTTCGGCCATTTTCCCGTGGAAAAAGCCCACGCGGAGATTTTCCGTGGGACATCGATCCGCAGCATTTGGCAGCCCATTAGCGCGAGGAGTTCACCCAGGGAGGGAGAGCCCATTTTCCACGCGAAAACAATCCCGGCCTTCCGAGGCCGGGCGCTTTTCCCTGTCCCTGCGCGACTCTCGCGAGGCAACCGCTGCCGCCACCGCCTGGGCAATCTCCCGAGCTGACGTCTGAGTCTGGCCGCTCCGCCTCTCCTTCCCCTCGCCGAAGGTACTCCCCCTCCTCGTCTCGATGACTCCCCCTCCTCGTCTCAGCGCTGCTTCCCCTCCCCGTCTCCACGGCGGCGGGAGTAATCTGACAGGGTATCGGCAGTGGCATCGGCAGTCTTGTGAGACACAGGAGGCGTCACCGCCGGTGCCAGCGCTCCTCTCTCTGCCATCGCGTTCATCCTCTTTGGATTGGAAGCGTCAAGAAATGCAGATGCAATAAAGGCAAGATTAGTAGTGTTTGTCAAGAAAAGGGATCTCACAATCATGGCAGAAGAATTCAGAAGACTACATACCATGCAGCAGATGTCGCAGCGGTGGCCGGTGTGGAGGCAGGAGGGGGAGGACGCGGTGGGACGCCATATGGTTCTTTTGCTTGAAGGGTGCTCTGGCGCCGAAATCAGCAGCTGGGACTGGTGGTCCGCGGTGCCACCGCCCACCGCCACGGAGAAGCCGCCTATGCATGCCCACCGGTCCTTGAAGTACTCCTGCTCTGGCGCCATGTGAATGGCCCTCTGGCAGCCGGACGCCGCGGCGTGCGGGTGGAGGAAGCAGACAGGACTAGCAAGTGCAGCTGGCGGCGGCGGTGGAGGCGCTGGGGCCAGCAGCTGCGAGCAGTAGCGAGTGCCGAGGCCGGCACCTGCAGGTGGTGGTAGTGGAGCAGCGGGTGTCCCTGCGCGCGGACGGCGGCGTCCCCGACGACCATGGCCGAGAGCTCGCGCAGCGGGTCACCCCGCACCGGAGCCGCTCGAGCTCCGCCATGCCGAGCCTGCGCTACGGCGGCTTCCTGGCCCCGCCCACCTGCTGCTGTTGTTGCTTCCCAGACCCCACGGAGTTTTGGCGCAGCTACGGGCACGCCATCGCCGGCGACGCGGCCCAAGAGAGTCACTACTGCGTTCTGTAGCTTGGATTATGTTCGGTTGGGCTTAGTCTCCCCCTCCTCCCGCATAGTCCTTCCAAACAGCAGAGCAGAACAGGAGTACCTTCCCTGGGAGCGAGGGGGATCCACGAGTCCAGAAAAGTTCCTCGTGAGGACTAATTATCCCTAGGATAATCTTTGGCTGCTTCCAAACTAGCTCTGAAGGGGGACGTCCATCCACCATCCCTTATCTTGCTGTTGAGTCCGCGGCATCCCGTCCATTGCCTCGCCGTCTTGTTGAGCCTACCGGTCGTAGCCATGGAGCTTCTTCACCCTTGCGGTTGCGGCCTGCCCCCTTTGGCCCCTGCTTTTTATTTGGATTGATCTGTTCTATATTTACTAGATTCTATTTGAGTGTCTTCGCCGATTTGGATTCTTATTGTGGATTTGGGTTCCTGTTTACGATTTGGAAGCCCACAGGATTGCATAGCAGGGACAGGGCGGGACACACGGCCACGCAGGCGGGCTGAGTGCGGTAGTAGAGACGAAAAGGGAGGCCCGGACACAAATTAGAAGGACAGACTGTCTCGTGGCTGCGCATGCAAACCGGACACAAATTAGAAATCAAATTAGAGAGTGTTTCGGATAGATTGGTCCCACATATTATATTTGCGAGGAGATAGACTGAAAATCCTTACTTACTCTCGGAGGCGGTTGTGTACCGTCTCGATCGGCGACGCGTCATCATCAGTCACCATCCGCAGTGTCTTCATGGATCAGTTTGGTTTTCGTAGGACTAGAGTTCTGCTGTTCAGATCGGCGGGACGGACAAATCTACCTTTTTTCTGTTCAGATATTACCAAAAGTGTTAAATTTGGAGCCGTTTGGTAGGCTGGACCGTCTTTTCACTATTTGGAGCATTCGTCACAGAACACAGTGTACTAGTGTATCATTTCAGCCCACTTAACAATTCGTCCACCCATCCACGGGCCAACGAGTGAATCTGGTCACATTGAAACATTGCTTTTGTTCGATTAGGAAAATCCAACAGAACCGCAGGAAACAAACGGTTTGTCCAAACAGAAAGGAAAATGTTCTAGGAGAAGGAAAAAATGTTCACGAGAAGCGCGACATGTTCTAGTCACATGTGCGACATATCCTTTTTATAGCAAGAAGAATCACACCTGACAAAGGAAATCTCCTATCCGTTTCGTACAATATGATTAACTTATATATTTTCCAGCGCTAATAGGTCGAATTAGTCTATTTATTTTTAGCCCGCCATTAAATAACTTACAACTTACAAGGTGTGTGCCTAGTTACTTTTTTCTGCTTTAAGCATTTCTTTACTCTAGGATATATATAATTTGTAACCTTGATTGTTATATTATATTTTTAACCATCGACATACGGCATTTCCATAAGCTTGATTAAAAATTTGCGAAAGTAAAGTCAACATTTCATAGAAACTAATTCTACATCTTATGTGAAAAATATTAAAACAGTATATCCAAAATGTGGGAGTAGTACACAGCTTTGGTTTTATAAAAAAAATATAAACATGATATAAACACAATAGATCTCATTTTTGGCACATTTATTCTAAATTAACATGGTGCTTCAAACAGAATCAAAATTGAACTCAAGGTTTTGAGACGAAAATGCACTTCAAGTTTGAGGTTTAAATTAATTAATCACCCACACATCCCCTTAAATAAAATTCTGATGCTTCTCCACCTCATTCTCAGTTGTTCATCTACCATAATACTAGACATAAACATTGAAAAGTACATCACCTTTCTACCTAGCTGAAGATGGATAGAACCATGACACTGTAGCTGGTCATCTAATGATCGTTTAGATCATTTAAACATAATACAATGACTAGCCATATCCATTTAATCGTTTGTTTATCTCTTTTAATGGGCTGGTTTAGTAAAAAAACTACAAGATTGGTGATGCACTATTTATATTTTCAAGTGAATATTGATTTGTACCATATTTTTTGGCCACCTATTGTTTAAATGTTGCCCAACAGTCAACAAAAATTAACCTCACCGTGTAGCACATATTTGAAAAATCATACAACCCCCTGTTTAGAAATTTTTTTATTTGAGGACATAAATGGCTGGAAATGTCACTACCATGTTCATATATATTGTTGGAGCGTGTGTGCTCCGGCCGGGTGGCGGAATGCACCCGACCAAGATCCTAAGTACTAAGAGTAGTTAGGGGGAGCGATCGTTGTTAGCTAGGTCGGTGGTGGCACGATGGTGACGAGAGGATTTAGAGTGGTTCGGGCCGCCGGAGCGTAATACCCTACGTCCACTGTGGGTGTGTTCTTGTATTCCTGTCTGTTGGAGAAGACGGTGGTGATTGTGAGCTTGTGCTTGTGTCTGTCCGTCCTCCTGAGAGTCTCGTATGCCTCCCCTTTTATAGCCCAAGGGGGGCATGCACATGGTGGCCGGGCCCCGACAGGTGGTCCCGGCCCATTTCCTCTATGCTACAGCTCTATCCTGTGCTTGATGTCCAACGCTCCCATGCGCCGCGCCTGTACCACTGACGCGACCCGGTATGGCCCGGAAGATGCGCCATGCCGTCCTGCCACCCGGATATGGCGCCACGTCGTCCTGTTTTACGCCGTCCTGATCCATCGGCCGCTAAACCCGGTGAGAGGCTTCAGAGGCCGAGGGGGCAGGCGACGTGCTGGCGTGACAGGACGGGGCGCTCGTAGCAGCGCTGTAGCGCCACTACCTAGCATTAGGTTGAGCGCGGTCGCCGCGCGTGGCGCGGCTCATGATGAGTACAGCGTACTTGTTTACTCAATATAGACCCTAACGTATGCCGGGGAAGTCGACTGTAGTGCCCTGCTACCGCCGTCGTGCCTCGGTAAGGCGCGCCCCTTTGCTTCGCCGCCGTCGCCTGCCAGCGGCGGTGTCAGCGGGCAGCGGGGCACGCCCGTCTGACAGCGGCGGTGTCAGCGGGCAGCGGGGCACGCCCGTCTGACAGCGGCGGTGTCAGCGGGCAGCGGGGCACGCCCGTCTGACTGCGGCGGTGTCAGCGGCAATGGGACAGCGGCGGTGTCAGCGGGCAGCGGGGCATGCCCGTCTGACTGCGGCGATGTCAGCGGCAGTGGGGCACGCTCACCTGTCCGCAATAAATGCGGTAGGTGGGCGAGGCCCCTGTCGAAGGCTCCGCCACGCGCCCTGTGGGCACGTGGCAGCGCTAGACCTCCCCGCGCCCTGTGGGCACGTGGCGGCCCCGGACCACCGAAGGCGCTGGCTCCGGACCTCCGAGTGGTCCGGACCTAACCTTCCCTTGAGGGACTCCTCGCGTGGTTGGGGGGGGGCTCGGACCTCGCTGAAGGAGGTCCGGGGCCTCCCCTGTGGGCCGGGTGCGCGGCCCAGCTTTTATAAGGAGTAGGCCGGGCCCGCCTGTACGCGGTCTTAGGCCCTCCTTTTACTGCAGCTCTTGCCGATACTGGTGATCTTTGTCTAGCGTAAGCGGGTACCCGGCTAGCTGGGTACCGACATATATATATGGCATATTCAAATATCATATATGTCATTCTTATTATCTCTTATATAAAAGGCTATATGCCTATGTTCCCATAATAGTTTCATATTTTTATATAAAATATTGAACTAGCTCATTAAAAACCATTTCAAAATTATTAAAATAATCATTTGATATTTAAAATGTATAGAAATATAAATATAGAAGGCATGTAATTACAGCACAAGAATTAGAAGAAAGGAAACACAAAAGCAAAACCAGCCTATCGTGGGCCCGCTGGATTATTTTCGTGGCCCATCGCTCCATTGGCTGATGGATTTGATGGCCCGCGACTACTGGTGCTCTATGGGCTAGACGACGATGTATTGTGATCCCTAGAATTGGCATGCTCCGGCCCAGAAGCACCTTCACAGTAGTCTTCATCTGCCTGAACCGTAACAAATAATTTTATGCTTTCGATGGTGCTGTTTGGTTCGATCCATTGTAACGCAATCCCATTACGTCCGTTAACTGATACCGCTACCGTTGTTTGTTTCCACCACTCCGTAATCAAATAGCAGCGTAATCGGATCCCAGCGTATACAAGTTCGATACCCCTCCTCAGACCCCGCAATCAACAACGATGCGGCGAGCGCGAGACGGAAACCTGCTTAGAAGAAGTCCAATTTCATTACCAGAGCTGAACCAAACAAAATGGGTATTTGATCGATTCTTTTTTGTTACCAGCAGTTTCAGATACCATTTCGGTTACCATTACCAATCAGCGAACCAAACAGCACCAAAATGGGTATTTGATCGATTCTTTTTCGTTACCAGCGGTTTCAGATACCATTCCCGTTACCATTACCAATCAACGAACCAAACAGCACCTAAATGGTTATTAAGCTAATCTCAGGTTTTGAAAAAAAAAAGTGTGCCGATTGCTCAGGCGTTGGACGCACTCGTGCAACGGCTCCTTAGCAATCGTGCATGTAATTATGCATCAGATGGTTGTTACTTGACGTGAATTCGTACTTACTCTGTCTACAATACATGAACAATGTTTTACACATTTATTTGAACCTTCCTGTAACATCAGCCTATAGCCTATCAATGGTTGGCCTAGCTCTTTGTGTGTCGCTGCCTTTGCTGTTGTTCTCCGCTGCCATTGTCCGTGAGAGATAAGAGGACTCCCAACAACTTCCTTCTAATTTGAAACCTTGCTGCCACTCTACTTACTCGCTCAAGGGGAAGAACAGTACGTCAAGTCCATTAGGCGATGTCTCTTCATCACCTTAAGTGGCCATAGTATTAAGTGGCTTATGCGACATATAGCATTTGCGGAGCTACACTGTGGCAAGACGACGGCTGAAAACTAGTATATTCAAACATGCACTGGACCAACGGACCACAAATATGTTGGGCGTGGCCCATGATGTGCTTTTGACTTTCCGCGAGATCCCTAGAGGTTATGTTGTCTCTCAGAGTATGACTCTCCCACATTTTCTTGCTAATTTTTTTATATAAAACATTAACATCTATCATACCAAACAAATTTTGTGTTATAGATGCCGTGCATGTTTTACAATCTTTGTTAAACTAAAGAAGTTTGATTTATGACAAATTAAAAGCAACCTATAATTGAAACAGAGGGAATAATTGTTACTAGCATGGTCCATGAACGGAAAGACTTTGTTGAAATATGCTTCTGCATAGTTGTCAACAAATCAAAATACTGATTTTATTTATTTTTACTTGCTACACCAAATGCTTCACTATTACTAGTATGATTTTGATGTTTTGCTAGGCCAGTGGCAACACATTTTAAGTTTTCAATGGACTCGAGAGTCACATCTATTTTATTTTGATTTTGTATCTTTTCAGAAACAAATGTTGTGACAAACTTAATTAACCAATAAACTTTCACCATTGTTGTCTTTCTTTTTGAGTAGTCAACTTCAAATGAATTCAAACTAGTAGAGCTGGAGCTCAAATTAACTCAATGCCTTCCAGCTGTAGTTTGACATGATTTTGCATTTCCCTGTACTAAGTATATGTCATCAACTATTGTTAGAGTTGCAAATCGCATGTTTTGATTGGTTATGTCATGATTTGACTTCATTTTTTCTATTTATAATCTTCATTGACTTCTAACCCATCTATTAATTATAAGTGTTATCACTGGTTAGACAACTCATGAGTGAACATGTATCATTCAAATTAGCTTATGAAGAATGCAAGAAAATAAAGTCAACTGATTGTCATATTGCATAATAATAGTTGTGTTGTATTATATACCCATGTACGTTGCCTTTGAAGCTCATTGTGCATGCAAAGTTTCATCGGAGCTCACTTCTGGTACTGGGTCCTTATCTTACTATTATTGGTTGTCTCACTCAAGCGCGCTAGAAAAAAATAAATTCTAAAAATTCTCATAGAAAACAGAAACATTCAATCATCCATTTTGCCCTGTCCACAATGGCATTATGAAGGATGAATTAAAACAATCACCACTAATATTATTAATGGTTAAATCTTATATTTTCTAAAACTCTAACCCGTGTGAGAACACAGGTCGGTGGACTAGTCATCAAAAGTTTTATGTTGCAACTAAAGTACTTTTTCGTTCCCTAAAGTATGGGAACCAAAGTCGTCTGGCTTTTACTGGGTCATCATGTTTGTAGGTACATAAACTCTGAAACTACTTGTCCTTTATATCCGGCCATCAAGCATTGGAGATCCACTGAAGTTCACCCTTAAACGGGAAAACAAGCATGTATTTAGACAGTTAATTCCAGGTATTCAGTTTTTTCCCTTTCAGATATCTCTGAATTTCTCAGCAAACAAAACCCTTTTCACCGTGATCAGACCATATCCAATGTGATTTCACTGCTTGGCAGCTTGCTTGACTCGTTGACCTACGTACGCGTCGTAGGCACGTGTCAGAAAATGCAATAATTAGGCCATTAAATTGCACTATCTACCTGCTACTTTCATCCTTTTCATCTTTAGACCGGCATACGTTCTGTAGGAAATCGGGATCACAGAATACAGAAAGCGCATGCTTGATTCAACTTAAAGGAGCGGATGATATCTTGCAACCGGATCCTTTTCGGTCCGTACTGGTTAAGGCTAATTCATACAGTGTTGTTATACAAGACTGTGTCACCTCAATAGGCAACATCATTGCGTACTGATACTTGAGCGATCTACAGTCGTTGTCTGGCAATAATATTAAGTGACACTGTGCCAAATAGACTTAGCAGCAGAAACTCTGACACCGTATTTGGGAAGCTGCCATCGAATGAATAATAACTCTTCTAGGAAATCCTGAACAGCAATCCGTTCGGGTTCAGATAATCCAAAAATCTGCAGTAATACTGCATGAACTTTAGAAATTCTTCATAACGCACCGTACCAATAGTTAAAGTACCACCTACCTACTCCTACACATGGTTCCATTATTTTCATGAGGATGATTTGTTTCTTAATTATCACATGAGAAGGCTGGAGTTCCATAGTGACGGTGACAGTGACAGTGACAGTGATTGAGAGAATTTGACAATTATCTGTTCCCTAGCAGGTTGAAATCCCGATAAAAGTGATCGATTTTGCTCGCTTTATCGCAGTAGAAACCTTCTTGGCCAACTAGTGACGGTACTGATTGCATATTTAAAAAAAAAACTCTCTAGTTGAAGGTTATTTTTGTCGGGCATTCTGTAGCAGCGCCACATGGCATCCAGCGTCCAGGTCCAAGCCACCCTCCGTCTCAGGCACGATTTAATAAAGCATGCGTCGTAATAAAGTAAATGGTGTCTCAATCCTGTACTTGTACAATGATTTTCTTATTCATTAAGTAAATAGCCGGTTCGGGTTGACATGCAATAAGTCAGCTCGTATAGAAAAATGCAGACACTCTGATCTGTTTGAGCTACATTATTATTGTAACGTGCTCATATTTATACGGGGGATCATACGCACTGTCTGAAAAAAAAATATTGATAGAGGTACGTGTCCTGCGCATTGACATGCAGTTTAATATAACATTTGCGATTTACACAAGCACATTCCGCTACGCCTAATCCGCGTTTGATCTATCTAGCGTATGTACCTAGTGGGCACCGAGTCAGGGGACAGGGCCTGCGCACCGGCACCGCTGCGACGTACGACGACTCGAATATTGCCCGACTAGTCCATGACGCCGCCGCACCGCGCGCGCGGCTGGCCGGCTCCCGTCGACGACCGCCAGCCGCGCGGCACCGCTCCTGCTGCACTAGCCTGCCAGGACAACCGGGCCGCGCGCGCGCGCGCTAGCCTGTCCCGTCCAAGACGTCCCGCCCACGTACGTCTGGCTGGGTCCGCGGCGCGTGCGCCGGCCGGCCGGGCGGTGCGTGGTGATCCGACGCACCGCGCATGGCATCATATCGGCATCCATCGCACCGGCCCGCAACCACCGCCGCGCCCGCGCAGGTGGAGCCTTTGAACGCCGCCCCCACCCGGCACGGGTGGCGCTGCTCCCCCGCCACGAGACACGCGCCCGCCCAGGCCCAGCTCGCCCCGCCCGGAACCGGCTGACGGCTGCAACTTGCCACACTGGTGGGTGATGGCCGGCCGCGTCACGCACGAGCACGAACGTCGCGCCTCGGCTCTCGGCCAGCGTAAAGAATTCCCCCACGAGGCCACGAGCCGTCGCGATCGGCGGCGCTGTGGCTGTGCCGCCCCCGGTGCCTCCACGGCCGCGACGGATCTGGACGGACGCGGCGGCGCGCGTGCTTTCGGTGAACAGTTGGTGCACGAGGGGGATGCGCAGGACGGCTGCGGGCCGGCACGTCACTCGCCCCACCCGAACCACTGGTAGTCCGGTACCCACGTATTGTACGTTACAGGAAGCTCTCGATCGACGCATTGCGTGTCACGACTGCCTTGCGCGTCCTGATGCCAATCTACCAAAAAGTTGCAGGGTGTACGCTGTATTTCCTGTATCGCACGTTCCACGCACTGCACTTGGCCCATATACGTGTGGCTCAGTTCCACTTGGTCCCGGACTGTGGTAGATACGTACCGTGAACTCTGAACTTGTGAGCGTCTGTTGTGAGGAAAAGGTGCTCGCGGACGTACCTGCTGCGTCGTGACCATGACACTCCCATCGGTTTTACGTTGCCGTCTGTGTCGAGCTACTTCCTTCTAGAGGCCGGTAGTGCGGAGACCGAGCCGGCAGGGGAGTTCGAGGACGGAATGTAACTGAAGACGTGTTTGGCCCCAACTAGACTGTACAATCTAGCTTTTAAAAGCTACTGGTTGTGTATCAAACATTCCATTAGCCTGCAGCAGTTTCTAGACTCCGGTTTTTAAAAATCATACAAGCTGACCACATCTACCTTTCAGTAGAAGATTGCACAAGCATCGCGCTTCCAAACGCGGCCTAAAACCAGCTGCTGCCATGTTTCGGATGAAATGCCACAGAGCGAGTGTCTTCTTTTGAAGAAAGACACGATTACATCAGTGTCGCTTTAGCTTTGTTCATCGGACCTGATTTCTGTGGAACACTTTGCTTGGCAATCAAGGGTAGATCAGATCAATAATGATTGCCAACGCGAGGTCCGTTGACTCGATTACCTTCTTTCATTTCTTGTTCAGGAAACCCTTTCAACTCCCACATTTCTTCTCGAACATATGCACAAATAAAGCGACCGTCGATTTCCTTTTGCTAGAATGCTATACATCAATTGATTGTTTTAGGGATCCAACACTCGAATTTTTCAACCAGTCCAAGAACGACATATCGCCCTTCTTCCTTAACTCCAACTGACGGGGTTAGGGTTTGGAGTTTGGGGTGGGGGTTACCTGTGTCATCTCCGGACTTAGAGGGGGTGCGAGGCGGGGGGGGGAGGGGTGCCGTGCCACTAGCTGCAGGTGACAGAGGAGGGTGGTTGGGCCGGTGCCAGTGGCAGGGCGTCCACGCCACCTCGACTAGTGGGGGTGGCGGTGGATGGCAGTGGTGGGGGCGCCGAGGACACCGCTAGAGCTAGGGAAGAAGCTGGTGGCGGGGGCGACTCCGGGCGGCAGCTGATTGCTGCCAGAGATGGGCGGGCGGCGGCTAGAGGTGGGGGCGAGAAGGCGTGGTCCGAGGGGCGGTGATGGGGAGTCGCATGGCACGGGGCCGTGGTGGCGATAAGAGGAGATGTGAGCTGAGGGTTTGGGGCTGCGGACGTATGGGGTAGAGAAAGAGAGTGGGAGTGGGAGAGTAGATTATATCCCTCCATCTCAGTATCCAAGGGTCCAAAAATCAAGTGTTGGTGTTGGGGATACAATCCCCGAAGCCCCGCGAAACCTCCAGGCGAAGGTCCGAAAGCCTCCAGATGAAGGCCCGAAGCTCCTCGCGAAGCCACGAAGCCCAAACGAAGGTTAAAAGCCTAACCGAAGGTCCAGAGCTCCGAGCGAAGGTCCAAAGCTCCAAGCGAAGGTCCGAAGCTCTGGGCGAAGTTCAGGAGCACGAGCGAAGGATTCAAGTGAGCAAGCGAGATCCAGCGGAGGCTCATCGGGCAACGCGAAGCTTCTAGTAGGCCTAGCGGAAACAGTCTGGCGTGAGTTGTAAGGTAACCGGAAAAAAGACCGATCAGCCCCCACTCGTTCCTAGGTTATGCCGAGTATGGAGGGCAGAACGGTCATTGTACATCAAGTCGGTTCGAGTCTCTATAAAAAAGGGTCGTACTGCGAACTGTAAAGGGATTCAGTTTTCCAAAGAATATAGCTTTATAGCAGCTTTTAGAATACTTTTTACAATTCTAGTTAGTTGCATTTCCTTTAGCTTCGTTTACTGTTTAGCACTCGGCTATCTGAGGCCCAACAGTTGGATCCCTCCAAAACAATCGGTTGTTGAGTATACAGATTTCGCAATATTAACTGAACCGAGTTTGACTATTCTTCTTATTAAAACATAATATAAGTTTCATTGGCAGCAGGCTTGTTTTTATCAACGACCTTTATTTTAAATATATAATATATTTTTTATATAATTGTGTAATTTTTTAATGAGACGAATGATCAAATGTCATGCTAAATGCCAACAGTGTGAAAATTGGATGTATTATTTCGTATAGGCATACGGCAATGAAACAGTAGGTTTATCATAAAAATATTTTTCTATAGAAATTGTGTGCGTTGATATTCTTTTTCTGCCACCTTCAAAATTGGACAGACCACTACATTGTAAAAAAAAGTAATTTAGGAGTACATGTTGGTAAATATAAATATCCTTATGACAGGTAGTAAATACCAATGGTAAAAATGATGGTCCGTAGGCACTAGGCAAAGTAGCACCATCTCGCCTAGCAACCAGTGGCAGATCGTCGGGTTTCAGATTTGATGTACAGCCACCGTTATTTTTCAATACGTAGCATATTAAGAACACATTTAATTCGTAGAAAAGAATTCACCTTCAGAAAATGCAAACATGCGATAGCTTAAGGAACAACATGCATGGAACTGACCCAGGCCCGCCCCTGCTCCACCTATGTAATTTACTCCATCCATTTTAGATTATATGATATTTGCGTTTTTTTACATAAATTTTGACCACCCGTCTTATTTAAAAAATTATGAAAAACAATATAAAAATTGATCCATAATAATTAATAAAAACAAATAATAGTTATTGAATAAGACGATGGTCAAAGTTGACATCCAAAAGGCCAAATTGCCCTGTATTTTGGAACAGAGGTAGTAGGTATGTTAGAACATGTGGGGTGACACAAGAATGTAGTATGATATTTTCAATAGTTTGTTGGGCACCCTTGTTTTGTTCGGCGAATGGGAAATGGACACGGCAGTAATGAATTCGCTTTGCCTTTGCTTCAAAGTCGATTGCTAAGCGCGATTGCTTTCGTTCTAAAGGGCACTAATATCAATCGCTAGATATCGTCCAACCATTTTAGAGTGGAGCCCTCAGGTAGCAGCAACCGATCGATTCCTGTCCGTCAGTTCGTGATCATCAAATCTCGAGTCTATCGACTTCGAGTGTACGGCTCATGGGCATCCATTCGAGTTTAGAGTTTATTAGACCACTACTGTCTACTGCATGGTCCTCATCCCATCGGCGACGAGCTTAGGCTGTTGATTCAAGCAAGAAGTGGCGATTGCTTCCACGCAAGCGGCGGATCGATGTTACCACGCCGAATCGCAACGTATACCAACCCCAAAAATAATCTACCGCTACTGCTAGCCGCCCACACATAAATACGGGCACATCTTCTCTACGACAAGTAACACGCAGAATCCACAGGTCCTCCAGGACATGCAATGCATGATGATTGTGATGATCGAGAGCGCCATTGTTTTCTTAATTTACTGACCAATCAGGATTATAATACACTAATGCAGACGTCTTACACCGGCTCTTGAGGCCACCCAAACAATGTTATCCTCTCGGAGTTCCAAGAAGGCCAGGGCAGCCAGCCAGCCAGGCAGCGAGAGAGCCACACTGACTGACACAGTCAGATGATCGAGATGAGGCAGGCTAACCATTTTTTGTTTGATTTTTGTTTGTTTAGGAACGGCGAATTGCGCCACCAGTGGGCAGTGGGCGCCATGCCGGTGCGGGTGCCGGTGCCGGTAGCCGACGAAGCCACGAGCTGCGCCGGCTAGCCACTGCGGCCATCGTACGAACCGGCGTATAATTATGCGCGGCACAGGCGGATCCACCTCGGCCTCGTGGCGCCTGCAGGCGCCGTGGCTGGCTGGCTGCTTCGCTTGCTCCTGCTGCGCCCTGCGCCCGGACACCGGCAGCAGAGGAATCTCATCGCCTTCGCCGGGATGCGAGCCGCCTGATCCGTCGGCGACCCACACCCTGCATTTGAGCATTTCCTTTCCTCTGCAATGTGCGTACACTGTACAGCAGTGGAAATAGCAGTGTGTGTTTTCCGTCGAACGCGGATGCGCCTTTTGTATCAAGATAGCATATTACAAGCTACAGATATACAGATACAGAGAGCAAACCGTTATTTACGAATTATGAAAAAAATACAAAGAAAAAAAAACACCCAACGCACTAGCACAGCCCAAACAAACAAAGCTATTGCACGTCTAAAAGTGAAACTAAACGGAGGTGAGATAGAAGATAACGCCATCAACAAATGAAACGACGCTCGAAGCGTCGCCGTCATCGAAACGTAGCTTTCATTTGACAAGATAAGGGCTATACTGATAATGCCTTCAGCAGAGAAACTACGCCAACGACGCAGTCATTATCCACACCGAAACAATTAGGGTCGTCATCGAAACTAGCAGCGTGTTTTTATGTGAACTGAACCCCTGATCTCAAGTTCAAGCTTCAAACTTCAACGTACTAGTGCTTAAATTAAGAATAGCACTGGATTTCAGAAACAATTTAGGAATAGCACTGTAGAAGATTCGTTTGTGTTCGTATGCTGTCACGGTAGTCCATACTCCAAACCTCCAAGTAAACAACCGCTCTAGCATTGTACATTTGTACGTTGAAGGTGCCACTATAATTAAAACTCACAAATACTAGTACAATATGCCAATTGTTAACGCAGGTCTGCATCTTGAGGTTTGTTAGCATGGGCGCCGGCCTCAGACCGTTATTGATTCGTAGAGGTTCGCAGAGGCACGTCAGTATCTGTTGGAATCTCGATTTGTCAATCGTGAATCCTCCTATTGCAGTCGTAAGCGGCGTGCTCCTATTGATCAGCAACTTGCCCTATCATCATCAGCCAAATCGTGACCGCATTGGTGGATTTGTACAGGTTTTCGTAGCCGATGTATAATAATTTAGTACTCTTTTCATTTTTTTATTTGATGTGGATAATTTTTTTTTCAAAACTTTGATCCTCCGTCTTATTCAAAAAATTTCATTAGTTATCATTTATTTTGTTGTTACATGGTTCATCATTAGGTGCACTTTAAGTATGATTTGAGTTTTCATATATTTACATAATTTTTTTGAATAAAACGAATAATTAAAGTTTTGAAAAAAATTATTCGCATCAAATAAAAAAGGATGGAGAGAATAATGCGAAGTGACACCAAACAGAAGCATCGGAACTTATTTTTTAGCGTGTGATGAAGGTTCCACATGTCAAACGTTTTGAGCCTTTTTTTCTAGAATTTGTTTTCAACATAAATGTAAGTGCTTCTTTGGAAAGCAAGAATTTAGTATTGAAATTTTAAAAAACATTTATAAACATAAAATTAGTAAAAAACACTTTAATAAAAATCTGCGCCTCAAAGGGAGCCTGGAAAAATTTTAGGGGTACAGGACAAGGGGATGCACACGATCCTCCGTTGAGCTCTGGGCGTACAGGAAGGACCCTGAATAAGTAGCCCTACCAGATGGTGATCAAATGGTGAGACACTACCAGATGCAATGACAGATGTAGTCACAGGACGCCGGGAGGGCTCTCCTATTCTTCCTTTTATTTTCTCTCTCTTTACCTTTTTCATCGCTCTTCTTCTCCCTTCTTCCTCAGAAATTGTAGAAGTGCCTAGCAAGGCTCTAACATACATTTTTACCATGATAAGATAACCAAAGTTATAAACTTTTTGTGACTCTTTGTATCTTTCAAAGGATTGTAAAAGGATTATTGAAGTTGCACTGAGTACACGCTCGCTCATGAGAACCACCTCTTATATGATTCCAATTATGGTGCCTACTGTAAGGTTTTACACGCGCATTAATGATTCCAACGATTAATTTGTATGGTATTTACGCGTGGTGGTCTGTGTGCGTAAATGCAATACCACATTTGTCTCCAATATTTGTCTGGTTGAGGGAGTAGCGCAGTACGGCAGTAGCATGCTATGGCGGCATGATGCACCAATTTTCTCTTCCAAAGTAACTGGGTCGGCTCCAACTCCAAATTAAAGCAGAGTGGTTAGTTGTGAGTACCGGTAAAAAGAACTCTTTGATGGAGTAGTACAGGGTGTGTTCGCTGCAGCTATTTTCAGATGTAAACACTGTTCCATGGCTGATTGATTGTGAGAGAAAAACACTGTTCTATGGCTGAAAAGAAGCTAAAAATAGCTCAAGCGAACATGGTGCAGAATTTTCTATCACTACTCTCATTTTCTATAATAGCCATCAGAAAAAGAATCATTTACAAATACGAGTTCGAAACAAAATTGTCACTCAGTCAGCCTCTGTTTCCTCTCCCGCCAAAAAAACATGCAAAAAGAAAAAAAAAATCGCTCGAAATGTCGAATGGCACGCACGTGGTTTGCCTTGGATGTCAGCACTGGTCCTTTGGTCGCTCGATCACAACGTCGATAGGCAAGCCGGCCAAGCCCGGCTCCTCGTCTCCGCCGGCTGCTGCGACTTTGACGGCATGGCTCCCCTTGCCGCTGCACTCCTCCACCGCGGCTGCTCCGGTGAGCTGCTGCGCGCGCTTGGCCTCGGCGGCCCAATCCGTGCGTCCGATCACCAGAAGCATGCGCACGACGCAGGTGGCCTGCGCCGCGAGGAGGCCGAGCCAGAGGCCCTGGAAGTCGTAGTGGTACCAGAAGGCGAGGACGAGCGCGACGGGCGTGCCAACGAGGTAGAAGGAGCGGAGGTTGATGCTGGCGGCGTCCTTGGGCCTCGCGCTGCCCCGCAGCACGCCGCAGCCTGTGGTCTGCGGGCAGTTGCCGAGCTCGCAGGCGCCGAGGATGGGCAGCACGGACGCGGTGAGCGCGACGATGGCCGGGTCGGCCGTGAACATGGTGGCCCATGCGCCCCGCACGAGGTAGGCGAAGGCGGACGCGACGCCGCCGAAGGCGAAGCCGAGCATGAGGCCGACGGTGGCGGCGCGGGCGGCGTGGGCCGGGCGGTTGGCGCCGAGCTCGTTGCTGACGCGCGTGGAGACGCCGAAGCCGAGCGAGGAGGGGAAGATGTAGATGAGGGAGGTGGTCTGTATGAGGATGCCCATGCTGGCCACCGTGGCCTGCGGGTCGGCGAGCAGGCCGCAAAGGAGGATCATGATCTCGTACCACCACCACTCGAGGCAGACGCTGACGCAGCTGGGCAGCGCGAGGCCGGCGAGCTCGCCCCAGCCGCGGAAGCTGTCGGCCGAGAGAGCGAAGCCGCCGGTGCGCCGGTGCACGCCCTTGGCGAGGATGTAGGCGAGGAGGAAGAGGACGAGGTTGAGGTTGGCGAGCACGGATGCCAATGCGACGCCCGTGACGCCGAGGCCGAGCACAGAGACGAGCAGGTAGTTGATGGGCAGGTGGAGCGCGATGGCGAGCGCGGCGCAGAGGGTGAGCGGCAGGTTGATGGACTGCGCGCGGAGGTAGATGCGGACGGGGTGGAGGAGCGCCTGGAGGAGCAGGTCCGGGAGGGAGGCGAGAATGTAGGTCTCGGCGACGGCGGCGATGCCGTCGTCCTGGCCGCAGAGCAGGAGCAGGGGCCTCATGTGCGCCCAGAGGCCGCCGATGGGCACGGCGGCGGCGAGGAGCATCAGCACGGTGCGCTGCGTGGTGACGCCGAGGAGGTCGTGGTGGCCCGCCCCGAAGGCCTGGCCGCAGATGGGCTCCATGCCCATGGCGAGGCCGGAGAGCACGGAGTAGCCCGTGATGTTGGCGAAGCCGATCGCGAGGGAGCCGCCGGCCAGGGCCAGGCCGCCGAGGCGGCCGAGGAAGAGCATGGAGATCATGGAGCGGAGGTACATGAGCAGGCCCGTGAGGATCATCGGCAGCGCGAGGCCCAGGATGGAGCGCGCCTCCGCGCCGGCCGACATGGACGGCGCCATGGGGAATGCGACGGACCAGGCTTCCTTCACCGCGACGGCGAACCGGCGGCTCGGCGGCTTGCGCGTGAGCACCGGCGGCAGGTCCTCCACCGGCACGCGGACGTCGGCCTTGGGGAGCAAGGACGCCGTGAGGCCGGCATCCGGGTCCCGGCACGCCGCCGTGTCGGCGGAGCAAGGCGACATACCGGGAAGCAGGGGAACGCTGTGCTCTGCTCTGTTTCTGCTCTGCGGCGTGCGTCTGGGCGTCTGGCAGTGGCAGGGGGAGAGGGGACGCGAGTCCCGAAACGTGCAGGCTGTCCCCGGCGCGGAGGCGATGGTAGTGACAGAGAATTGAATAATTTTATGCGTGGTTGGCGATGGTGTCGCCGGTGCGATGCAAGGGGATGGAGGCGGGGCGAGGGGTCCGGTTTATATAGCAAGGAAGGCTTGGGGTGTTGGGGGTTCCCCCTCCGGCTGCGGCTGCGGCCGCGGCTGCGGCTTCCACCGGTTCTCTCTTTTGGGAAGGCTCGTGTGGTGCCTGTCTCTGTGCTTTGGCGGTGGCGGTGGCGGCTATGGTAGAGGTCGACGACTTGGAGAATTTTCGTTCCAGTCGTTCAACAACAGCATGCTGGGGCTCAGCAGCTCGTGCTGCATCCTCCACCACGACACCACGATGCAATTGCTCCAGTTATGGGATTCTTTTATCCTGTTCAAAACTAGTAACTCATCGTCTGGTCCTTTTTTGCGTAATAAAGCCGGCACGCGCTTGCCAGCAGCCATTCAGTCAGCCCTGTCCACTGTGCGTGCATCTGTGGCTGGACCGCTGGAGGTGTGTGTAGTGTCCACCGTGTCGTCGTCTCGCTACTCGCTGGTCGCTAGTGGCAGCGGGTCGGTACCCGATTTCAGGGTGTGCAGATTGGTGACAGTCTCCGCGAAGGCGCAGCTCTTAGAGACGCGCCAATTTGCACCTCGAGCTAATTTAGTTTTTGCTTCGAGCGCAGGTGACGAATTCTTCACCTGATTTGAACCATCCAAATGTTCCTTGCTTGCGTGTGATTTTTTCCCCTCGCAATGATTTCATTGCGGGCTGTTTACCGTGTGCCTTGCTCTTCACTCATTCACCCTCCCTATCCTCCGCGTCGATGCTTTCTAGGTGATCATTATTTTCAAGGACTGAACTTATAAACGACTGGATTGCGTGCACACTGCTGTCAAATTGAGTGGTTGTAAAACGTGAGTCATATTGTTATTAAGGCATTCTTTCATACGGTTTCTTAAAAATGGCTTCAATCTAAAAGCCAAAGAAGCTGAAGAAACCAGTTATCTTCTCTGGTGTAAAAACGGTTTCTCCCCTTTATAACTTCTGAAACCGTTTTTAAAAAAAATATTTGGTAGAGTTTTACCTAGAATTATGAGAAATCAGAGTCAAAACCACACAAAAACCATGCTAAATGGGCTCTAACTTGAGCCAACTATACAAATCTTTGTGAAAATATGGACCTGCCATTTATATGAACAACAATTTTTTTGGTGGCGGTTTTATGAGAGTAAATATTCTTACCGTCTTCTTCTCACGTGCTCTATGACTCGATACGGGTTTAACTACATTGGACTTTTATCTTTCTTTCCTTTTAACGACTGACTGTGTATTGTAGTCATTAGATATCTATATCTTCTCTAAACACTACCAACGTGTCTTTTTTTTTCTAATCCAAGAAGGTCATGTTAAGTTTACAACTCATCTTACTATTACTAATTGAATATTTTTTTCCGAGCTTTCACGTTAATCTTCACTGGACGCACTTAAAAAAGATAAATCTTATAATTGTTCACAAAAATCAATGTTTCCGGTCATCTACCAGGTAGCTCTAATAATAATAGCGATTAGATCTATTACATTTTCTAAAAACTTAATCACCGTACCATTATAAATGATGAATTAAAATAACTCCTAAATTTGTATATAAATTACCCATCATGTCATCACAAAATATGAATTAACATAACCTCATAAATTTGCATATAAATTATCCACCATACCATTACAAAAGATAAATTAAAATAAGCCCCTAAATTTATATATAAATTACTCGTCATACCATTACAAAGGATGAATTAAAATAACCCTATAAATTTGCATATAAATATGCCATGTCATTATAAAAGATGATCGGAGTCATTCCCAAAATTTGCATATAAATTACCCACCATGCCTTTGTGATAGATCAATTAAAATAGCCCCCTTAAATTTACATATAAATTACCCACCATACATTTATGAAAGATGAACTAAAGTACCCCATATACAAATTTGCACATAAATTATCCACGATGCCGTTATGAAACATAAATAGTAATATGTAAATTTACATGTAAATGATCTATTATGCCACTATAAAATATGATTTAAAGTAAATCTCTAAATTCTTATATAAAATATCCACTATGCCACTATGAAATAAAAATAATAACTAGAGCATGTTATATAGATAAGGTAAAAAATAAGTATGCAAATGTTCTATTAGTGAACATGTAAGAGATATTAAATAAAAGTTATTTTGACTATTTGTGGGTCTCGAATTTATATAAATTTCTAACATTAATGTTTCATAACAATACTAGCTCATACTGTGCACGGGGTTAACGTACTAGTAGTAAAAATTTATGTCATATAAAGTTAGAAAACGTCAATTTTACAATACTAAACTGTCATGACCGCTCAATTTTTAAAACGGGATTTAATGTTTGTTTCTTGTATTAAAAATAAAGGTTTGTTTACTATCTATAATTCCTTTCTGATTTATTTTAAATAAAATAATATATCTATTGATGCTATGTTTTCATATACTTAGAACTTATTTGTCTCTATGGCTATTATTTTATTTCTCTAAATAGAACATTAGAAATACGAAAAAACAAGGTCCATGTAACCCTAGATAGAGAACTAGTTGATAGATTATGTTTTTAGAAAACTTGATATAGGTTTCATATTTTCTAAAAATAAATTAATAATGAATTTTTGTAATTAAACAAGATTATCTTTTATAAACATTTGTAGATTAATAGTGAAAATTTAGATACATATGATTTACCATATTTATCTACAATGTACTCTATGTAACATATCTTTTATCATGGTAAGGTTGGTAATTTGTATGCAAATTTAAAGGTTATTTGTGATTATCCTTTATAATTGCATAGTAGATAATTTATATGTAAATTTAGATGGGTGCTTCAATTTTTTTTGTTCATAATGGCATGGTAGATCATTACTATTAGAGGCTACTTTATGGACAACTATATATTTCTAATTTTTCTAAGAATTCTAGGATTTATCTTTTTTTCTAACATATCTTATAAATCTTCTTTTCTAGTATCCAATTAATAGCGGTAAAATAAGGTTTCTTACTATTACTATTACTAATTAGAGGCTCCTTTTGGAGCCTCCACGTTAATCCTCACGAAACGCTCCAAAAAAAAAGATAAATCGTAGAAATTTTCACAAAAATCAGAAACATCCAACCATCAATTGGTATATTGAAATATTAATAGCCATTAGATCTGTTTTCTAAGTAATTATCCTCCTTTGCCATTATGAAATGTTTTTAGTTCAACTCTCAACGAAAATAAATTTCTTTTTTTAGCAGATTTTTTCATCTGTTTTCTAAGTAATTACCCACCTCTGCTATTATGAAAGGTTTTGAGTTCAACTCTCAAAGAAAGCAAATTTCTTCTTTTTTGGCAGATTTTTCTATTTTCAAATTTACTCAGTTTTTTGTTAAATTTTTTCACATTTACAAATTTACACTACTAAATGATCACGTAACTTTTTTTCATAAAGATGCTAGAAACATTTCTATGAAACAGATATTTTATGCCTAATCTTGCTATTACTAATTGGGGACTCTTTTTTGAGGTTCCTTATTAATCCTCACAAGATGTGCTAAATAAAAAAAATCATAGAAATTTTCACAGTAATCTGCAACATCCTATCATCAATTGCAGATTGAAATCTTAATAGCCATTAGATCTGTTTTTTATGTAATTGACATCCCGTCATCCATCATGTATCTCTAATAATAGATCTATTAGAAAAAGATAAATCCTAAGAATTCTCACAAAAATCAGAAACATCACATCATCCATCATATAGCTCTAATAATAGTAGTAATTAGATCTATCATAGGTTCTAAAAAATTACCCACCATGACATTATGAAAAATGAAATAGAACAATCCCCTAAATTTGTATAAAAATTGTCCATCACGCCATTATGAAATATGAATTAAATAACCCTTTAAATATGCATAAAATTATCGACCATGCCAAATACGAATTAATATAACACCTTAAATTTGCATATAAATTACTCAACATACCATTATAAAAGATGAATTAAAATAAACCCTAAATCTGCATATAAATTACCCAATATGCCATCATAAAATATAAATTAAAATAATTTCTAAATTTGCATATACATTACCCACAATGACATTACGAAAGATGAATTAAAACAATCAGCTTTAATATTATTACGGATTAAATTATATCACTAAAACTCTAACCCGTGCAAGAGCATGGGTTGATAGACTAGTTATTTCTAACGTGTGCCACCGTAGTGTTTATTTTAGAATCTTTGGTTATCGATAATAGTAAGATAAGATACGATGTTAGTTAGTTCAAAATGAACTATTCAACGTGCAATGTACATTATAGAATTTAAAGATAAGAGGAGCACCTCTTTTGGAAGAATCAGGAGAAAGATCTCAAAACTTGGGAGGAGAGGAGTGTGATCTCCACATGCATGGTGATCGATCGAACTGCAAAGACTGCGTGATCATTACCAAATCAGGAAGACGTACCATCTTCGTCTCGACGTGTTTCAATGTTATCAGTGTCAGGTAACCCCACGTTGGCTGCCTCTTTTGGGCATCTTTTGCATGCACACGTACTCTGTTTGCATGCCATGGGTCTTGGAGATTGATCTTAACTCCCTGATCAGTCGCAAAACCAAGCCGCTTGTTACAGGCAAACACAAGCAATGCAAGCTGGGCGCATGCCGGCAAAGCGGCAGAATATACGTCGGCGACGCCGAGATGCGTGAGCAATGAGCACATATGCGTGCCTAGCTCGTCCGTGCATGCATGTTATGGCACGCATGAGGCGATCTAGCTAGCTAGCTAATGAGGTCACTTGAGCAAGTGTGGCCATAAATCTATATTATGAATGGGCATCAATAGGGAATTTTTGGGGCCCTGGGAAGAGCGTTTCGTCCTCTTCCGTCAGAAACTGATTCTCTGCGAGATCCATATATACAGCATCGTTTGTCTGCATCTAGAGTTGAGCTAGATGACATGTTGTCTGCAGGTGTTCTTGTCCCGGCCAGTTAATAACCCGGCCTCTAGCTTTGTCCAAGGCTTCACGTTGTTGATCAGATGCTCGTTCACTCACATGTGTCGATGGAGCTAGATCGATCGATCAATGGCCCATGCCCTCTAATATATGTATATATATACTGCTAACACTACATAGTAGCTAAGTAGGGTATCATTAAGGCATCTGCTGCGCACTTTGCAAACGCAAGACCTTAGCACTATGCCACACAATGCTAGCCTACAAACGTCCATGGGGAGTCCTCGAGTGTGGGCTTCCTTGGAGGACTCGCGTGCGTTGGATTTTGTTGGCTCTCGGACGCGAAGCTCGTAAGTGATAATTAACAAGGGTAGAACTACAAGATGATGGAGTTCTTGTTGTTTCTTGGCTATGCATTTGTCGTGTCGGAAGCGATCGAATTCCCCGTCAAGCTGAAGGAGGTAAGCTGGTTTGAGCCTGCTGCGATGCGGACGACGGACGACGGAGGAGGCACACGGCGACGACAGGGCCGGCGGCCATGCAGGCGTCGTCGTCGTTCCTGTGTCCCATGCACCAAATTAAAAGCGCTTCCCTTGGCGCGTCTCTGCATGCCGTCCGCACATTACCGCTGGCTTATTAGTTCTGCATGCTGCCAAAACTGCTACTATTGTCACTTTGTCGACATGCATGTACTAATAAGTACTTGTATTATCTTGCATATGATAGATTTAATTAGCCTGAGGCCAGTGAGCATATATGCATAGTATATGTTAGCGTGACAGTGGTACAGGTCTTTGTATACGTACGGCGCGATTGCTGTCAAGCAGAGTCCACGTATGTGCATGTTACGTACTTCCATCAGCTAGCTTAATCTGTAGCCTTGTATGATGTACCAGTAGTCCAGTACTAGTAGCGCATATTTCTTCTTCTTTTTTCGTACATAGTACAACCTTTGTGAAACGCGATACAATGCAGATACTCACACACGAGACTACACTCGTCTCTGTGATCGCGCACGCACGCTATTTCTATGAGCATCTCTGCAGGACTGAGCTGGATTGTCACATTGAGATTGACGAAAATCACCTCAAATGCCTCGTGAAATCACCTCAAGTGTCTCATTGTCGATGGGAACATCGTCTAAAGAACAGAGCCGATAAATTCTGAAATAAATGCATGAAGTGCGAACACCGGTGCCATGTTGAAAGCTTGAATCCGGGTAGACAGATTCCACCACAAAGAATCTAACTAGCTGAGCAACACTTGGACACTTTGGCACACCAGTAGTGCACATGTATCTACTTTCACATAGATGGGACTAGCTAATAGCATGTAAATAGAACGGGCGGCGGGAAAGTGTTGTGTCCCGTTCATAGAAAATTTGTTAGGCTATGGGGCTGTTAGCCGTTCACTTTTGAAATTATATTTTCTGCCTTGACTTCTCTCCATCATAGTTTGTCTGATTCCTCTCGAGCTCGAAGAGAGCACCAGGCCGTGACAAGAAGCTAGAGGGCTTCTTTTCCGACCGATGTGTGCGAATGGGCACAAGGAAGGAGCATATGCATGCATCATTTGGCAGTCCGGAAACGCGAGTTCGACCCTTCGTCGTCGTCGTCGTCCTTGGATAATGATTCACGCATCATGAAATGACGCAGGTGCATCGCAAATTCAGCCTATCGAGTCCAAGGCTAGGGTTTCTTTAATCATTTCTTCGTTTAATTTCTTTTTGACTATATATACGCGCTGCATGCCTGCATCCATGTCGCTTTCGTTATCTGAACCGGCCGGCGGCCCGGCCGGCCGGCAGTTAGAGCGAGCTCACGGCCGGCCAAGTGTTTTTTTTTCGCAGTGTGTGATTTAGGTTTAGGAGTAGTTAGGCAAAGCGTCTCTTCGTTTCTCGGCCGGCTGGCCCTGCTCATTTTCCTGATCACATCTGGCAATATGGGAGCCGATGGGCGTCTCGTCCGCTTTATTTGAACCTTTTTATTTTCTGCGATGGTGTGTCCGAGCGTACAGTATAGGCTGTCACATTGATTCAACCCTTTAACTACTACAACGCGAGCTACCATGCATGATGCACGTGTAATAGTGACATTTTGTTTTACGTGCCGTTCTGATCGATTAATCATCTCAGTCCCTGGATAGTCAGAGGGTAATGGGCATATATGTCCTACACACGTTCACACGCATGCACGACGACGCACGCGACGTGATGCAAGAAAATTTCGTCGTCGCTGCATGCGCCGGCCCACACCATAGCCGGTCCCTGCAGATTGCACCTGAAAATGATGTAGTAATATAATTGACAGGTGGTCAATATTTATTAAATAAAATTTCGTTTAACGCAAAATTTTCCTTCACGTGGTACGAAGTCTTTGTGTGTAGTGGCGACAATAATGAATGTAGTGGCAAATGACTTCTACTAGAACGGAAGGAAACGCTAGCTTCAAGCCTTGAACAGATTTGCACGTACGCACGGCGAACTAATAATAAGATACTAAGTGTTAGAAACAAGAAACATATGCCGTTCTGCTTAGTCTTAAGCTCATACAATTATTCAACTTGTTTTAAGGACGATGTTATTGTGCGATCACTCCCTTTCTCTCCTTCTCCAGCCATTGCAGCCCCTGTCCTCGACAACCCGCCCAGCCTAGCCATCCTGCTGCCCCTCAACGACATCGCCCACCCTCTAGGACTTCACTAATATCGCTGTTAAAACGTTCCCCACCACTTGATAAAGCTTGTGAGTTTCTTAATTGTTCAATGTGGAGTTATGTACAATTGAGGTATGAGCATACGACTTTAACCATGGTTCAAATTGTCTGGTCTATATTCTATCCATTTCAGTAGATTATAGTTCACTCTGGCTTCATCCTTAAGTCAAATGTTTCTAATTGGACCAAATTTTTAGAAAAAGTGTCATAACTCTACAATACCGATACTATCAAAATATATTTTATGATAGATATAAAGGAACTAATTTGATGTTACAGATGTCGGTACTTGTACGCCCGATAACAATTGATTCTTTTGGCTGGGCTAAGGCTGCGAAAATGCTGCAACGCGCCAAAAAAAGTGCTACCTATCAGCGTCTAAAGACTTGGTCAAAATAAGAGGACTTTGACTTAGGGCACATACAAAGTAAACTGGTACAATTTGGAATAATGGAGAAGGTACTAAGTATACACATATTATCAGTGTTCTCACGGATCTCACCCATTCCAAATTATAATTTACTTTGGTTTTATCCTAAATCAACTTTTTCTAATATTGATCAGATTTATAGGGGAAAATTACATCTAGAATAAAAAAATCAATTAATAGCTTTCTATAGGCTTTATTTTTTGGTATACATGATTGTGCCATGTAAATAAAGTAATTAATAGACTTCTCAGTTGCGAAGTCAGATTAAGACAAAATTTAATGAAAATTATAGAGCTTGATGAGGTCTAAAGCTTTGTTATTTTACAACATTGTACTCATTGAGATCATTTAGGACTTAGATATTAAAAACAGCATTTATGTTCAAACAACTTCGGTCAAAGACAATACCCATATCACGATTGTAGAGCTTAACGAGATCTACAACTTTGCTGTTGACAACTTTTTCATTTTAAATTGTTTGCAATACAATACAAGGTTCGAAAACAAGAATTTGAAAGACACCAACCACCACAAGCTCCTCTCTCTCTATATATATGCGATATGATAGGAGGCTACATGATGCAAAGGCTACGAGGTCGCATGTTTGAACCCAAAATGCACGTGGCCCTAAAATACAGAATATATTTTATTTGAGACGGTTGCTTGATTACCACGTTTACAAATGGTCATTTCAACAATCATCCTTTGCGCGCTCAACAATCATCCTTTGCGCGCTGAGTGGTTGGCCTTAACCGTCTTTGGAAATGTTTTTTTTTTCTCCCCAGCAGTAAAAAGACCATGCGGTCGATGATTGGCGTCGGGTTTGAGAAGGACCAACGTCATTCTCGATCGCTTGTCTTCTTTCTCCAGCATGGCTCCAACGATTGCCAGCACATTGTTCGCCCTAGGCCTGCAGCCCTGCCTGCCTGCCCTCTAGCTGCTTGATGAGAGACCCGGCCGAGCACGCTAGCTGCAACCTGCAGGCCAGGTTGGCCACCTCAGATCGATCAGCTGATCCGATCAAAAGGCACGGCGGCGACGGCGACGACGAGGAGCACGTCTCCCAGCTGCGCAGGCAGAGGGCGGAGGACCAGCTCCCCGATCAGGCAGCGTTGCCAGTGGGACGCTTGCGACGCGCGGTGGCGCGGCGGTGCATTGCATACGGCGCAAAAGCCCATCTCCGCATCTCGCGCCTGGGCCAGGTCTAGGGGTGGATCCAGATGCAGTGATAGCCCCCCAGCAGGCCAGGTCGCCATGCCTGGCCAGTTCCCCGCGGAGGAACAGTGAAGCATCGTGCTCTTTTTCCCCTACGGTGGCGTCGTCAGACTAGCTCTGCTCCGTTGATCTCCGCTGAGGCTGCGACCCTCGCATGCCTGCCAGCGTGCTGCAGCAGCACTTGCAGGTACACCAAAGCAATAGCCTGTAGACGACGCATTCCCCATGCAGCAGCAGCACATACTAGTGATGGCTGGCAGGGCTGCCTGGTGGCTGGTCCCTTTGCCTCTACTTTGCAAAACGCTCTGTCCGCATGCAACTCTTGTTTGATCGTCCACGGGCACGTGCCGTCGCAAAAGCTCAGGTTGTGCGGTCGCTGTCCGACTGTCTCCCCAGCCGTACCATGCATGCCGCTGCGTTCATAAAACTGTGCTCTGCCGCTGACCAGCACCAGTGCGCTGTTCCGCCTGCTGGTGATCTGCTGAGACTGAGACGGAGCCAGTCCCGCAACCGCAACGCAGAGGCAGAGCCAGTCCCCCGGCCAGGCCAAGTCGCGGGACTGCAAGGTGTCGCGCGCCCAGGGCATGGGCGCCGACCGGCCCCCCGCGCTCGCCTCTTGCTGTGTGGCCGCCGCGGCGCCGGCGCGTGTGCGGCACGGGGCGCGAGACGGGCGGACGGACGGCGACGGCCCGCGCGTTGCAATCGGAGACCAACGAGAGCGACCAGCCGGTGAGGTGGTGCCGTGGCTGCTGGCTGCTGCTAACGTTGAATGAAAAATCATGGGCGTGAGTGCCGCGCGACAGAAACAACAGACCAAGGTTCGTGTGATCGTGTCATGCCATCGTGCGAGTTGAGCTTGTCTCGGGAGTGGCAATTCCATGTCCGACCCGACCGTACGTGCGTGCGTTAGACGTCGTCAGCTGGACTGTTTGACCCGCACATTCTCTGTCTGGAAGGTGTTGACTTGGCACGCTTGCTGCTCAGCTCAGATAGGCTTGACGCCGAGCTAGTGGCACCAACCGCATGATTCAGTGGGGTCGTGGAAAAGGCGGTCACGATCATGACCGCGTCAACTCCACGGCCCGTGGCGTCACGACACCATTTACCCATAGCACTGCAGGCCTGTGGGCATACCACATCTCTCTTTTACAAGTCGTTCTGGTGCGCCCGAGCACCGACGACGACGCACGCAGTCCACGTACGAGTAGTGTATAGGGCATGGCCTAGTATGACGCGACCAGCACCAGCACCAGAACTCACCACGACACCACCACTGCCGCACGCTGGGTTGGACCGGGGAACCCCAGGCGTGTACCGCTGCGGCAGCAGAAGCACCATTTATATGACCGAAAAAAGCACCGGACGTCAGGCCCGTCGGTTCATAGTATATGACCAAACGTCCACCACCATCTCGATGGCCACGGCTTCAAACTTCAGCTACAATCGCACCAAAACTGCATTCAATGGCGGAGTCAAAAACACGGGCGCCCAGTTCTAGGAGCTCAGTTGGTAGCAACTAAAACACGATGGAGTGCGCAGGTGCGAGAGGATCATACGCATTCACACCTCCATCAGGCACCAGGTGGAAATGCGTCCGGAGGACACCCAACAAGCACTGCCACGTTCTGATGATTAGTCAATCGCAAATGGTGTTCCGAAGTACAGGAGAGCTGTGGTCAACACATTATCCTTGTGCTAAATCCCATACGGTTCAAAAGGACAGAATAAATAAAATGAAAACTAGATTGTCGTTGTCATCGTTGAAGCTCTCCAATCTCCATCTTCTATGTAATGTTCACTTGAGTTTGTATTCCTCACTCGGCCTTCCGGGCCTTCGGAGGCTTCCTTGCTGGCTTGATGACATTGCCCAGCAAGACACATACAATGGGAACAATTGTGCCCACATAATATACGCTCTGATAGGACGCCAGGGTTTCCTTGAAGCTCAGTACCTTCAGAAAACAAAAATGACCAGCATATTAAGTATCACCATGTGTTAACAAAAGGAAGCAGACAATGATTCCTCATTTCGGTATAGGGACTAAGTTTCTTCATCAAGACAAATGGAAACTGAAACTACATTAAAAGCAGCATAATGACCATCCCATCATATAAGGTTATATAGAACATAAGATAATCATGGGGACTTGAACTTTATGGTAGTGTGTAGGAGTGCAAAATGATGACTCTTAAAGGGTCTCCACCAATCGTACTAGTTCTAGTTTTCAAAATAAATCCGACGAACTAAAGAGGGGCGATGGAGACTCTACTTTATGGTTTCAGAGACAAATACCTTGAGGGCATCATGTGAAAAATTTTATGCAAGAATCTTTTGTTGAAAGCACCATCATCTTTCGACTACCGGCATGATAAAAAAAATAAACTAGAGCCTCATTCAAAGGCTTGACGCTGACCTGGATCCTGACATGATATAAAATAAACTAAAGCCTGATTCAAAGGCTTGAAACTTACCTGGAACCCGATGCATGAGTAGTTAAGCACCAGCAATGTATATGCAAAATTTAGAAAAGCCAGGATACTGCGCAGCACCGAATTGCTCACTGCTTGCTGCCATCTGTATATAACTGTATTGAAAGAAAAATCAAATTACAGGTTCAAAGGCCTTTAATAAAAAACATGCCTCAGAAAACGAGCTTAGAAGCAGCAAACTCAACAGTAATGGGATAGAGATTCGTTAACAAAACAGTCATGGGGTGCAGAGGTACCTCGTGAACCATTTATCATCAATGCCGATTGAACAAAGAATATGATATATCCTGGATATAGTCCCTGTACAATGAAAACATCAGATAAAAGTGTAGGACTGAAGAACGGGGGGGAGGGGGGGGGGCGCGGGGTTGAATAGGAGTACTTTAAAACTCAAATTCAAACCCCAAAACGACTTAATGTGGGTAAATTTATGCAAAGCGTCAATCATCACAAGAAAAGCTCCATGGGATAAGAATGTCACTAAGAGAGGCTGTTTAATACGTTAGAGTCCAGCAAGTTCATGATCAATAAATAAAGAGCAATGATTTCCAAATGTAGCGATGACGTTGGGCAGCAACTGGGTTATCTTTGCCAAACCCAGGATTTACCCATACCCATTTTACGAATGTTACCCACCCCATGGATATGGCCAATGGGTACAAGAACCCAATGGGTGAGCATACTGGAGAGGAGCACCCGATGGTGGTGTGGCTACAGCCAGGTGGCGGCAGTTCAGCAAGATCATGCATGCCTATCCGGTCATCCCCGAGGAGCACCTACGCAGCCTGCATCCGCGGATCAGCTCGGTGCTGAGGCGCAGGTCGACCACTCAACCTGCAGCGTATAATTGAACGTGACACGGAGCGTGCGGAAAAGAATGGCTGCCGCTTGGGTGTCCCGGTCGTGGCCTTGGAGCGCAGGCTGACGCCAACGAAGCGTGGGGCACACATATGTCGCGGTCGGCGGGCTAGCAGTAGTCACAGAGTCACCGCAGCCAGTAGCCCATCGACAAGGGGCCCTCTGGCTCCTGGAGGAAGAGCTAGTGCAGAGCGGTGAAGACGTGGCACCACTGCCGCGAGGCCTAGCGCTTCTGCCATGGACAAAGATTTGTAGAGGGAGAGATGGGAACAGGGATCGATCTTTCAGTCTTGATTCGTTAATCAGTACAGGAGAGTCGGGTATGTGTGAACAAGGGTATGTATACCCTACCCACATCCATGTTTCAATGGGTATCCCATACCCTCCCCAAATAGCATGGGTATGAATTTGGGTATGGGGGGCCAGATACCAAGTGCCATCGTTATTCACATGTGATGTGAACTCTACTTGAGAAGGTGGATATCAAGGCACAGGACAATAGCAAAACTAATTTCCTAAGTAATATTTTCTTGATTAGAAATCATTGGCCACCCCAAGTAATATAAGGCTGCTCTGTGACATGCCAATAAGTACAAGCTACAGTTACCACAAAATAAATAAATAGAAGGTGAGAAAATATATAACTCACATGCCAGACAGCACTGACTGTCTGTGTGCCCAACAACTGGAGGAAACCAGGCTTCTTTCCTTTTTGTATTAGCCTCTCATAGACATCTGAAACAGTTAAGGAACCGTAAAATTTAGTTAGTCTTATGTACTAATAAATAAAGACTGGACGAATGTAAACAGAAGTCCTTCAAAGTGGTACATAAATAGTTAGCTAGCAGACTAAATGGAGTAAAAAAGGCTCATAAGCAGTTCCATAATCATTCAACAAAGCAAGTTAGCAGACTCAGTATGTGATGGACTTGATATTGATAAAAATTATCAAGAGACCGAACTTACAGTATCGTAGCCATGTGCTCACTTGAATATTCCAAACAAGGGGCAATTGAACTGCACTTCCAGCTAATTCGACACCTAATACATCAACATTCTTTGCACGATCCCATTTGGCCTTTGGGGGAGAAGACTCGGACCAACCAGTAAATCCCAGGCCAGATATAATAATTGCAGCTTCAGAAATCGACCATATAAAGTAATATTTCCAACGAGCAGTAAAGCCTGACATGTACTGATAGAAGAGCCGATGCCAGAAACCCCACTCATAATATAGGGGCTCGCTAAACCGTGAGAGTGGAAATTTAGGTGACAGGTATAAATATAACCCCATGCATATACCAGCCTGGACTAGAGCACGCAAAGTAGGTAATAATGGCGAAGGAGTTGGGCTAGCCCATATCTGCAAAATATTAGCGTATATCAGGAAGAGGTAAAAGATAGCATAATCCACACAAAGTAGATGAAGACGCACAACCCACACAAAGTAGATGAAGACGCATAACCCACACAAAGTAGATGAAGGTCACTTACTCCTTTCCTTTCAGTCCAATCAAGATAATCTTTCATCTCATATACTGGTCCAGCAAAGTGGCTCCCACAGCAAAGGCAGTAACCAAAATATTCAATTAGAGAAGGAAGCTTAGTTAATCGGTACTTTTTCTGAGCATCACGTAAACCGTCTTCCTTCAAGATGCCATCACTGTAGTTCATTGCGCATGAAATGACTTTCAGCGTTAAAACCATTAAAGCACCTGCATTGCACAGACAAAATAAATTCTGGAAGGTCACTGTAACAAGCTATGCTATTTTTCCAACACAGAGATGAAACAAACAAAACTTTGTATTCCTAGATATAAACATAAAGAGCAAGTTGACAAATGCTAAAATAAAGGAACCTGCACGTGCTTTCTGTTCATATATGTTATTACAACTATCCTTGATTCTATAATCTATATAGATATTATTATAGCACTTTGCCTATCTTCTAAGATATGAGCAGTGTGAATTATTTCTTGCCCCTTATAAAATGGAAAGCAATTCTTTCTCTAGATGGAGGAGATCTGCATATCATTATCATTATAGTAAAAAAGAAGAAAAGGGCAGAACCCTGAGCACAGCAAACATGCCCACACCCAAGAAAGTACCACTCTCACTATCTCATGATAAAAAAATCCCTGACATAACAATGTTAACTATCAGCACCACGATACAAAGAAATGAACTGAAATCAATGATACAAATATATTCAAAATCCTCCAAATCTGTTTCCTTCAGCAATCCTCCAGAAAACCGCACAGCAAACACTAACTTATTAACTATGTTAAGTACAAATTGCGATAGGCATACCAGTTGCATCAATGCCTCCCTCCTTCCATGCATCTCCGCTCATGTAGTACACATGACTAGTAATAAGAACAAAACAAGTAAGGCTTTTGAATGTGTTATAATTATTATGCAATATGGTCGATACTGACCATAGAAAACATGGTCAGTACTTTGATTTGAACATTATCTAAATTAGAATAGAGTCCCAACATTCTATATCATGGCCAAGCTTTTACTAAGTGGTAAGATCTAAGCTTAAAACCAAATGGGCCCATACACCAAGCCTGAACCCAGTAGTGGTTACACTTTCATGCATCTCCAACCACAGCTGACTTATTTTTCTTGCTTTTCAAAACTTAGCATATGACAAAAGGGAATGGAGCACACGTGTGCTGTTTCCTTTTTAGAGGCATCACTTTTGGAGGGCCTTCATCACAGTTCAAGTGTTGCTATGGTGGTGCACGGAACTGAAGATTATGTTATGTGTCGTCGCTCGCTGTGGCATGATAGATCATGTCATTTGTCATTTTTATTTAATATGCACACGTTGTGTACATCCTAGCTGTGTAGAGGCTGGGAGTGGTTTTGGAGTGATTGTATCACCTTGATGTAATTGAATGAGATGAATAAAGTTTTCTTTATATTTAAAAAATAAGGGAAATTAAAGGGCAGTAGTAAACACAATATGAGAAAAAGAAAAGACTAATCAACAGTATGTAATATTATTACTGAATACAACACCATGCAAATAAAACTACACGTCAAAGCAAGGTGGACAAGAAGAATGGATAGATATACATACCAAACTCCCAAATCTCGAGACAGATACATAGATAAGTTGGCCTAATTCCTAAGTTGGACATCGGACGTAGGTCGAGAAGGTGACATCTACAATATTTTAGGGAAAGCATCAAAGATGAACTATAGGCTTATGTAAGGTCTCAGTTTAAGTTACATATAATCACTATATGGTGCCTAGTTTGGCACATGTTAAGCCATCAGAGGGGTTGTTATGTTGCTATATAACCAGGAACCGTAGCTTATTCAAATAAGGTAAATGTGCCAAGAATTAAGGTATAAGGACCTGCCAAATTGTCTTGCCTTTGTTTTTTGGACCGTTATAGGAGAACACGAAACTTATTGCAAAAAGTAGGCCCACTGCATTATACTATTCAGAGCCCTGTTGAAAAATAATTGAACCAGTACAACCTTTTGTCCTTGCCCCTCCCCTGCCCACCAGCCCCGGCAAAAAAAAGAAAAAGAAACCCATACTAGATGCGATCTCCACATTATTATTACATAGGTCTAAACCTTCAATATCATTAAAAGTGGGCTCAAAATGTTTCCTCAAAATGGTCTACTAGGAGTTTTGGTCTGATTTAATATCCTAAATCATGTTTTACACTTCTAACCAGATATTAGCCTAAATGTCAAATCGATTATCCAAGTGAATTGAATCTGTTTGTGTAGTGCAATCTTCAAACAAGGCTAGAGGACAGGGGAGCGTCAATCAATGATAATGAAACTAGATTCACCTGCGCCCACAAACCCAGACTTCATTGAATGTTGGTGGTATACTGGCAATCAAGACCCTAGGGCATAATTACAAGTGGGTTGGATTAATCAGGTTACCATAAGTAACTCATCCGATGGACAAAGAAGCAACAATATCATTCCAGGATTGTTTAGTATAAAAAATTGAAATACTAAATTGATGCAACTGATCCTAAAAATAAAAAAAATAATTTTGGTGCGCTGCTTTTTGTTACTCAGGCAACAAATGAAAAGTTTGTCAAAGCAGACCAAAAAGGATCACCATTTTTTCCAGTTATTAGGATGGTAATCTAAAAAATAGGACTCTTCAAACTGAAACGTGGCTAATGTAGGTACTCCAGCCACATTCCTGTATTTTTCATGCCACCTTGACCCTTTTTTTGGCAATTTTACATTTTGCTGCACCTACTATGCACAATCCCATCTCACAGCACCAGGTAAAAAACAACATCACCTCAAAGCATCAAAGCACCTATGAAAGCCCCTTGTGTATTCATGATATCTCTAGCTTTAACACCCAAACAGGCACTGCAACAGAGAACCGTCCAATGGAGTGGATTTTTCAGTCGTGTTTGAAAAAAAGAAGGGGAATCATCGGAAGATATAGCTTTGCAATTCCATGAGAGGTTAACTATTTCTTCTCAAATAGTTAGCATTAACTCAACTCCTTGTAGTGAATCATAAATACAATCTCGATAGTCGATATTCCATTTACTTATCTTACAGACCAAAACTGACCTCACACAATTAACAAAACACTAGAGCTGGTGACCAATGAGGGTTGAAGCAATGGTGGAAATTGAAAAACAGGCAGTGCATATGAAAAGGTTCCACTCCCATTCATCTGTGAACATGTTCCATTGAATAAAGCAATGGATACAGAGGCACATACATGAACTAATAATATCCAGGGCATAACTCGCAATAATTGATAGATTAAAGCCACAATACAAAATAACAAACTAATAATAATACTTGCTGCTAGGGAGTGAGACCTCAAAAGTCAAAAACACGGATTGTGTGGATGGATAGTTTATAATCAGAGATCCAGTAGGGGAAAATATGCATAGAAGAGTTCCACAAAGTTTTGGTAGGACACTAATCTCAACGCAAAGCACTTGGAGCAGTCATCTTACTCTTAAATGCTCTACAGCACAGTACCTAGATTCTATAGCGTATCTTTCAGATCTGGCTTTGTGTCTGAAACAAAACCACATATGATGGGCTCCTGGTCAAATCTTAACGCGGGGATTAGATGCTAGGAATAAACAATTGAGTCAGAAGATGCAATACATGCAGCAGTTATGAACTCCTATTGTGAGACACTGCCAAAAAACCTTTTAACTCAGGGTTTACAAGGATATGGTTGAGCCGGAACATGCCATCCATGCAGCACTTATGAGCGTCTCTTCTAAGCAACTGCCACATTTTGCAGTAAACTATTTGCACCTATTCATTGCAGACAATAATATATCCCCTATCCAAAAGTTTGCGGGTATAGAGGCCGGAGTAAATGCAAGGCCATAGTTTGCCCCCTTCGAAATCTTACTTGGAGGGTTGGAGCAGGACCACAGGGCCCCAGAAGAAATGCGGAAAACGCTCAGTGAACTCGACTGCTCTAGTACAAAACATTCCAGGGCTGGCGTGTGGCGTCACAACCACACACCCCGTGCTCTGCCCACCGTTACTCGAGCTCTCGTCCGAATAAACCGCAGCTGGTGTAATTTCTCCGCTCGTTTCTACTCAAATTTCATCGTGCAGGTATGAATCGGCTGCTCCGGGTCACCAGAAACTAAGCCCCCATATCAAATTATTATAACCCCGCTAGAGAGTGGAGTGGAGTGGAGTGGAGACGGAAGATGGAAAGGAGAGTTTCACCATGCGATGAGGTAGCCGAAGGCGCCGAGGAAGGTGACGAGGCCGGCGTGGCGGCGGAAGAGGAGCATGGCGAGGTAGCCGAGCGCCATGGGCGCGACGAAGAGGAGGTTGGACGTGGCCCCGAAGGAGAGGTAGGAGAGCGCGGCGCCCGTGAGCCCCGCGAAGAGGTGGCGGCCCGTGGCGCCGGGCACCGCGCGCCACAGGAGGCCCGTCGGGATGGTGGCCGCGAAGCAGAGCAGGAAGCGGAGCACGGGCACCGACACGCCGATCGACGCCGCCATGGCGTCCATCTCGAGCCCCATCGCCGCCGCCGCCGCCGCCGCCGCCGCCGCGAGGGTCGAGGCGGCCAGATGCGGTGCGGGCGATATTGGAAGAATACGGAGGAGGATTTGGTCCGCTTGCTCCGCCTTCTCGGATGCGGGAGCTGCTCCGAGCGGCGTGTGCGTATATGACGCGCAGATGCGGCCGCGGCGGACATGTTGCAGGCAGTTTTGTAGAAACCCCCCTTCCGTTTTCGGTTATCGAAATCTGGGGTATAGGGTAAATCCCTCTAGCAGGTGGTTTGCCCTTTGATTGATCCCTGGATTAAAAAAAAAGAGTGAAGTCTACTTTATCCTTCTCATCTTTTTTTTTTGAGTTTAAAATACCCCATCCAACTCGCAAACCAGACATTGTTGGTACTTTAACTGGCAAATTCGGTTAAATAACCCCTCCACCCCCGGACCCTGTTTTTGCTCCCACCTCAGCCCGGTCTCGCCACGTCAGCCCGAGCCCAAATACAACCCCCCGGCCCATTTACGCACGCACAAGCTCGCTCACTCGCCGCCGCCGCCGCCGCCGCCAGCCTCCGTCTCCTCTGCTCCTCCCTTCCCATCTCCGCCTGCCACTAGATTCGTCGTCCGCCGCCATTCCCCCGCCGCCAGCTCCCTTCTCCCCAACGATGCCGCGTTGCCAGGCCATTGCCGCCTTGTACTCGCTTTGGGTTTTGGTGTTGTGGATTTAAATAGCATCATACCTCCAGGTTCGTAACCCCTGATTTGTAGGGTTATGTGGAATTGGGATGTCTCGATTGCTCTGTTTGAACCATCGTTTACTCTTGTATTTTTGGTTCTAGGTTGTTGTGTGGATTTCGGATCTGTTGAAATGGATTTGTTAGACTATCTTGCTGTTAGGTTCCACTTTCTTGGTGAGTTCGTCAGTTATGGCACGAATGTTGACTATGTAGGTGGTTCAGAAGCAATGTCTTACATAGACAGAGATAAAATGTCATTGCCAGAGGTAGTGAGACACCTAAAGGACCACTATAACGTGGAAGAAGGCTCTTTGATTCACTGGTTGTTCCCAGGAAAGGATATGAGCAGTGGGCTTAGAGTATTATTAGACGATGGTGTGGTCCAATACATGTCTCAGTGTGTAACAGAAGGTGGAGTTGCTGATATCTATGTAGAACATGGTAGTGCCACCAAAGCAGAAATGGAGGTTGGCAAAGTGAGTGCAGATGAAGATAGCAATGATTCAGCTGTCCAGGTCATTGGGAGCTAGGAAGCTTGTACCATCTTGTCTCCAACATTTGGTGCAGTTGAATTATCAAGGAGGAAGAAATTAGAGTTAGCAACCAGGGATAATGTCAGTGCAATGAGTCAAGTAGAAGTACAGCAGGATAGTAGCTCAGATGATAGTGATTATTTGCCTAGTGACAACAGTTGTTCAGAGGAAGATGAGAAAGTTGAACAGATTCTAAAGAAATTCAAGGACTACAAGAAGGAATGTAAGGTAGGAGAAATTGCAAGTTTAGACGATGTTTTGTGCCCAGGCAAAGGTCCAGCATACAATCCTAATGTACTGGGGATTGATGACGGAGATGAGACCCCCTATGAAGACAGTAGTGAAGCTGAGGAGGAGTCCTATGAGTCAGGTAGCGATGAGGGGACAGTAAGGCAAGTCTCTCGGTTTCCTAGATATAAGAGTACAAGGAAAACACCTGTCTTCTGTTTAGGAATGAAGTTTTCAGACAAGAGAGATTTCAAAGAGGCAGTGAGGCAGCATGCTCTCTAGGAGAGAAAGGGCATAAACTTTGTCAAGGATGAAGGATATAGAGTTAGAGCCAAGTGTGACTAGCCTAGTTGCCCATGGGTATGTCTCCTGTCCACCAATTCAAGAACAGATAGTTGGCAAGTAGCTAGCTTCACAGATGAGCACAACTGTCCATCAAGAAGAGATATCAAGTTAGTAACATCAAGGAGGATAGCTAATAAGTATGAAAACGTCATTAGAGCAAATCCTCAATGGAACTTGTTGCATATGAAGAGAACTGTGCAAGAAGACATGTTTGCCAATGTAAGCATCTCAAAGCTCAAAAGGGCTAAGTCCATAGTAATTGACAAGTTCAGGTCAGCAAAGGAAGAATATAGCAGAGTGTATGACTACCAAAATGAATTACTGAGGTCCAATCCAGGTAGCACTGTCATAGTCAAAGTCGACAATGCTGGATTAGAACATGTCTTTGCTAGGTTCTATGTGTGCTTTCATGCATTGAAGCAAGGTTTCATGGCTGGTTGCAGAAAGGTAATTGATTTGGATGGTTGCTTCTTCAAGGGCTGTACAAATGGTGAGTTGTTGTGTGCACTTGGCAGAGATGCAAACAATCAGATGTATCCATTAGCTTGGGCTGTGGTGGAGAAGGAAACAAATGACTCTTGGGATTAGTTTTGTGATGTTCTATTTAGAGACATACAACTTGGGGATGGAGAAGGCTGGGTAGTTATATCTGATCAACAAAAAGGGATACTAAAGGCAGTAGAAAAATGGGCACCAAGAGCATAGCACAGGAAACTGCGCTAGACATGTATATGCCAATTGGAGGAAGAAGTTCAAGAAGAAAGACTTTCAAAAACCATGGTGGAGATGTGCCAAGTCAAGTTGCATGACCTTGTTCAATCACAACAAGGCATTGTTGGCTAAGCACACAGCAGAAGGTGCTAGGGCTTTGGCCAATTCAGGTCCTGAGCATTACTGTAGAGCCTACTTCAAATTGGAATCCAACTGTGATTCTGTTGACAACAACATTTGTGAGTCTTTTAACAAGTGGATTGTTGAAGAAAGATTCTTTCCAATTATCAGCATGTTGGAAGCAATTAGGTGCAAGGTGATGGTTAGAATCCAACAACAAAGGGAGAAAGCTCAGAGGTGGACAGGAAGGATATGCCCTACCATTTGCAAGAAACTGAAGGTATTCATTAACTTTTCTGCAAATTGTCATGCCATAGCCAATGGGAAGGATGCATATGAAGTCAAGCATTGGGACCATCGATTTATTGTCAACCTCATGGAAAAAACATGTAGTTGCAGATATTGGCAACTATCTGGACTGCCTTGCTGCCATGCAATTTCATGTATTTTCTACAAGACAAATTGCCTAGATGACTATGTTGCAGATTGTTACTCCATTGAGCACTTCAAGAGAACATATGACTATTGCCTTGAACCTGTAGAGGGCATGTCTGCATGGCAAATGCCAGGCAAACCGAGGTCTAAAGCACCTGGATATGTTAAGATGCCTGGCAGACCAAAAAGATCTAGGAAAAGGGAACCAGGGGAATCCTCCAAGAGAAATAGGATGTCTAAGGCCGGCACAAGGGTGAGGTGTACTAGATGCAAGGGCCTTGGTCACAATGCAATCACCTGTGAGAGACAAAATGGGCCAGTATCTCAGCCAGCAGGTAATGCACCAGCTGCATCACAAGGACGAGGCAGGGCAGCATCATCACCACCAGCTAATAATGCAATGGTTAGCTCTTCAACTATAGAGTCTCTCAACTATATGATACAATTACTTGTTCGTTGTGAATGTTAACGGTGACAAATACATTTTGCAAGTGCAGGTTATTGTGCATACTTCACAGCATATTGCAGCAAGTGGAACAAAAAGAAAGAGAGGTGCTTCCACAGACAACCAGATGAGTTCTCAGTCACATGGTTCGGTGAATAGGATGAAAAGAGACAGATCAAGTGTAAGTTTTCAAGCATTTCTTTGTTCTAAGTTGCATGACCTCAACTGGTCACTAACATTGATTACTCCAAACAGAGTGCTACAACAACTGCTAAGGCAAAAGTTCAAACTCTACCAGGTGGCACTGCATCAATCCACCTAGAAGCTAATGTCCAAACTTCTCAAGCTTGTTCCAAGGTGGATGTAACTATCACCAGTGGAACAGCTAGTGCCCAAGTGGAAGCTCGTGAACCTCAAAGGAAGAAACTGACACCAAGAAGGCCAACGAAGGTGCCAGCTCTCAAGATGTCTCCTGATGAGTAAACTGAATGTGTCCTGTCTTTGTTGGACCATGTGTTGAATTCAATTTCAATTTGTGTTAAACTATGTCCTGTGTGAATTTGTCCAGCGTGAATTTGTGTTAAACTATGTCTGGTGTTGGACCAAGTGAATGAACTTAATTTGAATTTGTGTTAAACTATGGCCTGGCTCACTATGTCTCTGTTTAGTCATCAAACATTTGTGTTAAACATGACAGCATCTGATTCCATTACATTCCATTCCATTCCATTTCACAGCACATTAATTGGTTTTCACCATACAAAACATTAGCAGACCAAAACAAACAGCAAGTGCATACAACATTATAGCCTTTTGCCTGTCTAATTCCTTCACTCTTTCACCTAGCAAATCTAGTTCATGGTCTTTGGCCTGCAATGCAAGCCTAGCAGCTTGCAGTTCTGCTTCTTTTTTGGCTCTCGCCTCCTCTAGCTTTTCCCTTGCATCAACTACCGCAGCAACCATCTCTTCCTTCTCCCTTCTCAATTTCCAGACCATGTTGCGCAGATCAACCAGCAAGCTTCGCACAAAGGGAGTGGTTGTTGATCCTTCTGCTTCTGCCCATTCCCACAAATCACATCCACCACCCTACAGAAAATGAGATGAAAGAGTATTCAACACTATCACACCTCACTCCAAAAGCATAAATTTTTCTGAAAACCGATCATTAGCCGGGCTCTTAAACACTTGTAGTACCGTCGTCCTAGGTTCTCATCGCTCCAAGATATCCACCGAGCTGCCTTCTACTTGCATTTGCACAAATACGGTGGCCAGTAATCCATGGGCTTCTCTCAGTATGGAATCGGGGAAGGGGCTGCTGCCCCATCCATCGTAGGCCACGATGCCCGGGACGAGGAGCTCGATGAACTGGTCGAACGGGCTGGGGTACCCATCATGGCGTGGCGGCGTGTGGAAGCTGGCGCAGCGGCGGACGAACCTGGCAGGGAATGGGCGGCGGAGAAGGGAGCTGGCAGCGGGGGAATAGTGGCGGACGACGAATCTGGCGGCGGCGGAGATGGGAAGGTAGGAGACGGAGGCTGGCGGCGGCGATGGCGAGTGAGCGAGCTTGTGCGTGCGTAAATGGGCCGGGGGTTGTATTTGGGCTCGGGCTGACGTCGCGAGACCGGGCTGAGGTGGCAGCGAAAATAGGGTCCGGGGGGTGCGGGGGGGGTTATTTAACCGGATTTGTCAGTTAAGGTACCAACAATGTCTGGTTTGCGAGTTGGAGAGGGTGTTTTAAACTCCAAGACAAGACGAGGAGAGTAAAGTAGACTTCACTCTTAAAAAAAGCATGGTCCACTCCACACGGGAAGCATGGGCATGATGCCGGCAAGGCAATCTTGTCCTTGTCGCTGGCGAGTGGCGACAAGTGAATTTCCGCATACTCTCCGAGCATACCTCATCGTTCTTTTTGTTCATTGAGCTGGTAGCGACGTACTAGCGTGGAATGAAGAGAAACGGATGGCATATGCATGGGTTTATTCTAATTTATTCCCTTTATACTCTATACACAGCGACACAGGCACAATATGAATATCCTGCTTGAATTGCTACTGTGTGAAGGCTGACCAGCACAAAAAAAAAAACAATAATGGTGCTACATCCATCATCTCAAAAAATAATACAATTCTGACTATACACCTGAATAAATATTTTGTCTGGAGTGGGTAGTTAGGATTGTAATCTTCTGGAATAAAATAGTACTCTCTCCGCTCCAAATTAAGTTTGTTGACTTTTTAGATACCAGCTTGATACACACGTCTTATTCAAAAATTCATAATTACCATTTATTTTACTATTATTGAATTTATAATACGGTATACTTTAAAACATGACTTGATTATTTTTATCTTTGTGAATTTTTTAAATAAGAAGATAGGGTCAAACTTGGTGTAAAAATAAAATCAAACCAGCTATAATTTGAAAAACAAAGGGAGTAACAAAAGGAAAAAAGAATAGTCAAAAGAAACATTGAATTCCAATTTTCCCTTGTGCCTCTACCCCACCTAAGCTCCGTGTATTGGTTCCTTTTAATGGATTGACTAATGCCTCTGATAACCGGCTGGTGCCATATATACCATTGGTTAAGCAATAGTTGCATTATATATGTACGGCTGCGTTGGTTTCAGCTGCCGTAGTGCGGCAGCACGCCGCATGTACTCTGTTCCCTCCCCCTCATAGTCATAGGCTGGACTACAGTGTTCCGGTGCGCACCGTAACTGCTCAAACGAACAGAGCCTTTTTAAGACGCGCTAGGCGAAGTTGGCAGATCCGAAGAGATGGATGTACAGCCATAGAGCTATACTGTAGCTGCAGACACACGTCAATGTAGGAAAAAAGAAGCCAGCAGCCGTGTCACCGTGTGATCGAGTAGTGCAGTTTATTTGGCCCCTGCTGCGTGTAGGGCTGGGCGTTCGGTCAGACCGAAAGTTCGATTCAGTGTTCCTCTGTCACTTCGGTCTTCGGAAACCTAGAATCGAAGTTGCATCTGAGAAAAATGAAGACCAGACAGTTTGGTTTTCGGTCTTTTCGGTTAGACCGAAGAGACCGAGCAACACTACAACACATCAGTCAAACAACAGAGAGGGTGGCGGAGAATGGCGAGGCGACGGCGCCGGCGAGAAGAGGAGCGGAGGGGCGCCGGCGTCGGCGAGAAGAGGACAGGAGGGGCGACGCTAGCGTGGTGGCGGGCGACCGGTGCGCTGTGCGCCTAGTCGGCGGGTGTCGGGACGGCATGCGGGTGCGAGATTCGCCGACGCCAAGGCGTCGAGCACCCGAGTGAGCAGGGAGGAGGCAACGGCCCGACAAGGAGGCGCCGGCGAGGGCAACAGACGCGGCCGTCGAGCGAGGAGCGAAGCAAGGAGGCCGGAGGCGCCAGCAAGTGTGGCTGCAGGTGGGCGCCTAGGCGAGTGGCGGCTAGCGGCTGGCCTGGGGAGCGGTCGAGCGGAGCGGAGAGCCGAGGGAGTGCGGGGTTATATACGTAGGGTTACACTGATTCCAGTGGGCCTTATTAACTTGGGTTTCTTCAGTTACTTTGGTTTTTTTGTCTGTTCGGTCGATTCAGTTTCGGTTAGTTCGGTCATTTGAAATTTGAGACCTAAATTAACTTTAGTTCCGTTCAGTTTGGTCACTTCGGCTTTGGTCTCGGCCTCAGTTTCGTTTTTTTTCCCACCCCTAGCTGCCTGGATCCCCAGCAGAACTTGACAGCAAAATCGCACGCTACGTCACGATCCGTGGATGGAGTTGCGTTTACGCAGCAGGACCAGGATTCCACGCTCCTGCACTCGCGGGATCAATTCTACCCGTGGTTGTAGCACTTATGTGGATGCATTCACGGATTCACCTTATGGCTACCCAAATCAGCAGCTAACCAAAGTAGACGCACGCCCTTGGCCTGGCCTGTAGACACAGCCACGCAGGAGTAATGTGCGTTCACCTGCCAAATCGGTGTGGGGGTGGGGCGGCCGGCACTTGTTGGTGCCAGCGACACACGGGTCATCGGGAACATCGTCGGCGGATCGTCCATCGCTGTCACGACCGTTGTGCCGTACTACTGTGGCGGGCATGCAAAACGCCAAACGGAGCAGAGGTCTCGGCGAATTCTGGGAGACTCCGAGGGGCGATCCTGGAATCTGGCGTGAGCAGCGCAAGTGGTCTGTCTCTGTCTCCTGGGGCGGATGCATATTGATGCATGTGCGTGGCCGCACCCACACCAAAATCAAAATTTAGTTCTAATCGTCAATTTTTGACCCTATTTGCACCCTCCTCGTCCAGAGTTGTGCACCCACAGTCCAGCTACAACAGCCCAATACGGCAATACCTTACCCTTTCTCCAACCGAAGCCATCCATGCACAGGTCGCCCATCGACAGAAGCTAAGAATTGCACTAGCGAGTCGTGGCTCCTCACCTCTTAGTCCTCACTCGTTTACGTCTCCCGCCCGATCGTCCCCTTCTCCAGCTCTCCCCCATAGCGCATCTCCAATCGGGGCAATCCTCCACCGATTGAAGAAACAGAGAGTTACATGAGGACGCATGGAGGAGGCTTTCCTCGTTAGCAGCTACGAGACCACACCACACCACACCGTCGTCGTCGTGCTCTGGTTGCATGTTTAGGCTTTCGTTTTTAGAAAAAAATCGGACCCAGCGATAGAACCGAAATTCCCGATTTTCGACAAAATTTCGTCCAAAAATTCTAGACCATCGATGAATTTTGATCGAATTTTAAAAATATTGGAACAATACCATTCGAAATTACCAATATAATATTTACCAGAGGAAGCCGGTAGGACCAAAATTCGCCGAAAATCGGAAAATTCCTGCTGGAATTTTGAACCTTATTATGTGCCTACAGGCTGGCCCCATAAACTAGCGCCCATCCAGTTTAGGTTTTATTATTTCTCATCGGTCGAACACAAGTCAAGGACCCTCAATGATTTTCTCAATTGTTTTAATTCCATATATACTTGGCAAACACTAAACTGCTACTTAATTGGTGCTATACATGATGCTATGTTATTTTAGATTTTGTTATTGTCAATGTTGAGGTTTTGAACAAATTTTATGGAGATGTCCATTTGAAATTTTTTTACCAAGCTTAAGTGCCGCACCCCCCACAACTTTGCTCTAGCTCCGCCCCTGTCTGTCTCTGTCGTCGTCCGAGCGGCCGGGCCGGCGCACTGGGGCTGTGGGAGGGAAACCCTGCCACCCTGGAACAAGGAGGAGCTCGGCACTTGTCAAGACGTCCCTCGCGGCCGCACGCAGGTACCGTCAGGACAGCAGGAGGCGCGATCGGATCGGATCCATCCGGCAGCAGAGCCATGGATCGGCGATTGGAATTGAATGCTCGGTCGGCTGAAACTGTAGCGGCTTCACTCGCGGCACGCCGTGGTCGAGGTGCGCCGTGGAGCAATGAGAGAGCGTTCGTTTTCACGATACGATATCCTATCGCAATGTCCATCGTGGGCTAGAAGCTTCCAGGCCTTTGATCCATCGAATCGAATGGTATGGAGGCCAACAGGTATTGTTATTTTACAATACGATATAGGCTCCGTTCCAACCTGCGGGGCGTATACGCGCCGCAGCGGTACCGCTTCGGTCAATGCATCTGGATGGTTCGATTCCATGAAATGATGGTGCACGATGGCGTTGGCTTCTGTGCTGCGGGGCGTATCCACGCCGTGCCGCCGCGTGGAACAGATCCATATGTATCGGAGAAACGAACGGAGCCTGATTCGCACGGCGCGATCCAGCAAACGTGGAGATCCAGCGACAGTGCTGCAGGTATTAAGTTTTCACGGCGGTCACGGCTACCGGGACCGGGACCGGGGTCCGGTCGGTCCGGGCAAGGGGAAGGCAGGCGCGCCATGCCGCCAGGGCCGTGCGCTGCAGGACTACTACGGGTACAGTAGCAATGCAATGCAAGAAAATGTCAACAGCTGCGCGCTTTTCTCAATATATATCTGCCGTGTGAAAGCGAAACGTTAGTGCCTGCACTGCAGTCTTCATCTTTCGCTTCGGCGCAAAAATTAGGACCCTCGGCGACGTGCGGCCTTCTGGTCGCCTGTCGACCTATACCGCCGAGGCCCACCTGGGTCTCAGTCCGGTCCATCAGGAGCCCACAGCATGATGCAAGAAGGCTTTCTGGCAGTGGCGCGAGAAGCTCCGCAGGCCGGACAAGAAAAATGCCAACGAAATGAGAAGGAAGAACACCTGTGGTGGGCTTTCGGAGACAATTAAGACCACGATCGCAAACGCGATGAATAGCATCTGCGATCAGACACCGCGCGGCTTTGTGTCTCGGCCTACTTCCACTCCCAAAATTCAGAGACTGTTCATCACTTCATCTAAAAAAAAAAAATCAGAGACCGTACGTTAGCACGATACGATAACGGTAAAGAATCATGTACCGGCGTGCAGTGGCTTCTTGACCCTTCGACGCTACGTATGAAGAAGCGGATGGTGAATTGGTGATAAAACACCGTCTCAATATCTTTCACGTGCTGAAACAGGTAAACAAACAGAAACCTCAATATTCATGCCCTCCATGTCCCCCGCTCGTTCGCTTCGGCCCCTCCTACGAAAATTGGAGGGGATTGGACACGATTTTCACTTACAAAAGATTTGTTCCCTCCCAATCTATTCGTCCCCTCTAATCCCCTCCAAACCGGACAGTGTCGATCTGATCGAGCATTTTAGCGGCTGTTAATGTTCTCAATCACTACCGCGGTTTGCGCTCTACAGGGTTGACGTGCGCTTGGGGACTTCAGACTCTCGATCGAAAACAGATTGGATATACCCTTCAAATATTGGATACGGATGTAAAGACACATTTTTTCCCGAATACGAAATTGGTGTACTTGTAGTCGGGGTGGATAATATCTAGATATTACAATGTCGGATTCGAGGCATATTTGGAGGATGTTCAGGCACATATGGCCATATGGGTACATGGGGTTCAGATATCCGTTTTTTCTTTTCTTTTCTTAGTTGAGGGGCCTCCTTAGATGATATCCAGTGAGCAGCATATGTTCTTCTAATTCCTTCAAAATATAAGCATTAGATACGCATTAGGCTTACCTCAATAAAGCCTAGATGCGCACATCGCTAACTCACAATGCTCAGTTGGCTCCTGATGGGATGTGTAACGATATAGACAGAACCAATCACTGGCAAGTAGTACGCTAAACTTTTACGGGATCAAAATAAGGTCACATATGTAGCTGCAGCTATAAGGTCTGAAAGACCGCAAGGCGCATTCTGTACAAAAGAAACCGGATACGAGCATCAGTCTACAGAAATCGACTTTTAGCCTCTGAAGATACCGATGATTAGAAGATCCCATTTGTTGGCCCTTTGGGGGCCATAGGAGCAAGCAAGGAGGAATACCAGTCCAGCTCGCCAAACATTACTATATTGATGAAAATTACAGATGGAAATGTCATCCGCCGCCTCTGTTGAACTAAAACTGTGCACTCAAATGACTCAAACTCTTCGTTTGACTTTTTTCTCTAGACTCCCCTGTTCTCCACCTGTTTAACACTTTAACTAGCACTACAAAGAATACAGAAAAGACCTTGCATTCATGAAAAACTATCAGAATGAAAGGGGGAAAAGGAAAAAAAGAATATACAATGGGCTTTCAGGTAAGAATGGCCAGGAAAAAGGCTGACCGTTCACATTTGAATTGCCTCTTGTTTCATCTTGCTAGAGAAGTATAGGGCCGACTTTGCTGAACTACATGCAGACTATGTTCGCCTTCTCAGGTTTGTACCCTTTAGGATATATAAAAACTGAATCAACACACAAGCCGCCTTTCATATGTGTGCAATCGATCTGCATCATTGAAAACTTGAGTTTGATGGGCTCATCAGAGTTTGATACGACAAAATCACCGACATGGTAAAGCTTCCAGCCCCCTTGTTCATGTAGATGCAGATAATACTCGGATGTGGATTGCTGCTCATCAGAAGCTGAGAGCTGGAACCGGGTGGGTGTGACATCCCACCCAGTGCACATGCTCGGTTGCACAAAGTCGACGACCCATGCGCCTTATAGGGTCGGCCCAGGTGGAGATGGAAAAAGAGGCTGTAGGAGCCAGCAGGAAAGCAGAACTCAAGCTCACCATCTACCTCAAGCCACCAGATCTGCTGAAGATAGGCAACGCTATGAAATCTGCAGTGCCATAAAGAAGCAATTGATCAATCAAACATTCACCACAAATCTGCAAAGCATATGTACAGTTTTGTAGTATAAATGATCCGAAAAATAAATTTCTTGAGTGTGCTGATTGTTTCATTTTCATATGCATATTGAAACGTGGCTAAGAAATGCAGCAGCAGCCACATGCAAAAACCTCAGCTATTCAGGCAATTCTTATAATCATGTTATCCAGTCTCTACATCATATTGCTATCAAATGATGTGAATTCCTACATGCAAGAAACAACAAAATATCCTCCACTGCAGTACTTGGTGGTAATATTTACAACACAGTCACAGACAACAAAGTGTCACAGACAACAAAAATTATACTTAGTGGGCAGATCAGGAAGATGAAATTGATGGAAATAATGAGGCTGCAATTAAGAGTTGTCAGTTTTTTAGCAACGAGGAAAGCACAAACACCTATTTATGGCACTGAAATTATTTGCTCTACCACATCCTGAACTAAGGATTGCAAACCATAATGGTTTCATTACTGCATTTCAATGACCTAGAGCATACAATGTTCTACAAAAATGGAGACTGCGCAAATCCAAATCGTGTTAAAGAACAGTTGATGCAGAAAATTTCTCAGTTGAGTCTGTCTGTGCAATATCCAGGCGTTTGAGGGGTTGTTAGCAGCTAGCATACGAAATTTTCAGCAATCATAATTCAAATGGAAGGCCTGTACCAAATTTACCACCTCTCCATCCTCACGGATTTGGCAGACCAAAACCGCCCCCCCCCCCCCAATGATAAGGTACCCCCAAGTCCCAAGAACAACCAGCGCAATCAATTAGCTAAAGGATTTGCAACATCAGGTAAACATAAAGGTTAATTCTGCACCTTTTCATGGTTGGGCTGATGAACATGTAGGGGACTAAAGAAATGCAATGGAGTATAACAGAAGCTTGATAACTTAAGCAACAAAGCATTATATTTTACACAATCATATAAAAGAGAGCAAAGAATGGCTATATCACCAAGTATAACAGAAGCTTGCTAACTTAACCAACAAAGAGCTAACATGTGTGAGCATAAACTTTTGTCTGTTTTAGAATTTTAGTTCGACAATCTGTGTACTGGAACAAAAAAAAAAATTATCAAGGGAGTAGGAAGAGTACAGGAGATTTTTAATTTGATCCATATGGGCAGCTAAGTAAGAAGCCTGTCATTCAGTAACTCAGACAATAAAGCCCGAACAGAAATTGAGACTTTGAAGTGGTTGCAGCAATGACAGTTGTAATGGGATTCATACGTCAAAGAGAAGATATACAAAATAACAACCATAAACAAAAGAAATACCTTGATTCCTCTGTGGCAAGGTGGCTCCAGTACCTCCGATCATCTATACCGGTGATAGCCATCGCCTTTGATGATATACTGATGCAAAGACCTCCCTTGTTCTTCAGAATCCAGAATTCCTACAGTCGACAGCATGAATGCGTCTATTAAGCAAAACAGACAATTCTAAGGAAATAGAGTAGAAGACCAAGAACATAACTGCATCAAGTTCACTCCATATGGAGATGCATATGACATGATAGTGGATCAACCGTAGCAAACAGGCGTAATAATACCTCTAAAAGAGGAAAAAAAATGAAAATGGTCTACCTTTGTGCCTGTATCGAAGAGGGTTGGTCGGCACAGACGCGCGTAAATTTCCTTCTTAGTCGCTGCAAGGGAGAAGCGCTTGGCATTGGCATCTCCATCGGCACCGCCCTCGTCATCGGCGGCCGCGGCTAGGGCGGCAAGGTAGCGGTAGTTGGCGGGGAGCTTGGCGGCCCAGACGCAGTCCGCGGAGGCGGCGCCGCGGAAGGCGCGGTTGAGGCGCGCCACCTGGCAGATCTCCGGCGGGTCGAGGTAGAGCAGCACAGCCGCGACGCAGCTCTCGGGCATGTCGCCGAGGGACGTCTCCCCCCACTCCCCGTCCGCGCCGAGGATGCTCGACCCCGCCCCCATCTACGGCCCCGCCGCCGCCTCGGGAACGGATCGAATTGGGGGGGGCGAGCTTTTCAGGATCGGCGCTCCCGAAGAAAAAGGTGGAACCTTCCAGGAAGCCCCAGGCAGAGCAGTTCACCGCCGGGATGGCACAACGAAGCCCAATCTGCGCGGCGAGGGAGCCTTCTCGCGCGGATAACCGCCGCCGTCCTTGCAAATTTGGCTGCCGCACCCTCCCGATTCGAGAAGGAACCTCGGATTTGCACCGCCCTTGAAGATAAGCACCGAGAATCGTAGCCAGGAGACCGCCAAATTCGCCTCCTTTACGCCGACAAGCGCGGCCGTGCAAGGCAAGAAGCTCGCGCGTGCAGGAAACTGAATGGTTCTGCAATCGAACCCAAAACATACGCTTCGATCAGGAGCTCACAAGTTGTGCCCCCCAAATGTTCCTCCACAAATCCCCTCAATTCTCGCGCCACGGTTGTGAGAAAATAGAGCTGGAAAACTGGACCTGAAACGCAGCGCGCCGTTACTTCCCGGCACGATCTTGTTTCTTGGAATGGAAATGGGGCGAGGGACCGCCGGGCGCGCTGGGAGCTGAGGCGAGGTAGACGACGGAGATTTTTCAGAGCGGCTTTTAAAGGAAAGGAAGGAGGTGCTCGCCTCCGGTCCCCGGCTCCCGCTCCCGCCCCGACTCCCGTGTCCGCTGCCCTGCCGGTGTGGATACAGACCATACGGTAGGTAGCGGACCAAACCGACCGTATAAAAACACTCCTCCTCTGCCATTACTTGGTGGATACAGTGGCACCGGATAACGTTGGGCGTTCATGTGCACGACGACGCGCGAGCGCGAATATATGTTTCCCTGACAGATGGTCCGGCTGGATCGGATGTGGATAAGCATGGTTCCGGCACATAGTTTTCCTTTACATCCGGAAAAAATTCGGATAAACACTCGGATTCACACCAATGATAGCCAAAACGTTTTTTATCCGGATGGTGGCTATAATTAGTAGCGTACGAGCTCCATAAGCCCAGATTAAACGGACGGCGATTGCGCTCCTGATCTCGGGTCTTGACGAACCCCGGCCACAAAGACGGGGAAAAAATTAGTGTGCGTTCTTTATTAAAGAAAAAAACAATGCGTTCGTTCTAGAGCTTGATGTTAAACTGACGCGCAAGCTTACCGGCCGGGGCTCGACGGACACGCAACGATAAAATTAAGTGTGTCAGCTTGTGGTTGTGTTAAGGAAAGCGTTGGGATTGGCCGGATTAAATAAATTAAACTAAAGCCCGTCTCCGGCCGCCAATGGTTTGGTCGGAATCGTGTCTGCTGCCGCCAATTAGGGGTTCAGTAACGACTTGCAGCCTCGCCCGGTGGACCCGCTTCGTTCCCGCCCGGCGACGCAACCGAGTCTGCCGATTACGCGGATGCACGTAGGATCGTGGAGCGTGAACAGCAGCGCCACACAGCGGGACTGAAAGCGAGAGAGCCCCGTCCCGTCCTAGCTAGAGGGGCTGGAGCCGGATTTTGAACCGAGCACATGGTGGTGTCGCGGTGTCGCCGGTCGTAGGCTGTTGCGGATGGGGGAAAACTGAAGAGCTGATTCTCTCTATGTCATCTAAATTTATACTTGACCCTTCTATCCCATTAGAAATATAGCGTTTATTTTTATGACATTGTATTTATATTTTCTATCCTCCGTATGCCATTCCGTTTATTAGACCATAGTTGAAGCCTTAACACAGAGACCGACATGTGGGCCAGGGTCAGATGCGCCGTTCACCATTAGTTTTGGTCCGACTGGCCTGAGTCCCTCCCGTGAGGCCGCCGCAGCCGGCTCCAACGCATGCGCGCTGCTACCCAGGCCAACGCTGCCTGCCCAACACCGCCTGCCGACCTCGCCGCACGACCCCGCTTGCCCAACGCCACCTGCCGCCCTCGCCGCGCGCCGCCGCCTCTCTGCGCCTGTGAACCTTGCGCCGCGTGGGCGTGCCTTCCCGCGCTGGCAAGTAGAACCGCGGTGCGCCACCGCTCCGCGCAGTTGCGCCCTCCCACATTGGCGAGCAGAGCCAAGCCGTGCGCCGACGAGTCCTCCGCCGGTCGAGTGCCACGTGGCCGCGCCGACGAGTCCTCCGGCAGTCGCGCGCCGCGCGGCCGCGCCCTCCGCACCGGCAAGCAGAGCTGCGCAGCCGAGTCCTCCCTTGGTCGCGCGCCGTGCGGCCACACCCTCCGCGCCGGCTAGTAGAGCCGAGCCACGCGCGGCCGCGCCTTCCTCGCCGCGCACCGCCGAGTCCTCCCGCGGCCGAGCCCTCCACCCCGGCGAGCAGACCAGCTGCCATGTGCCTCCCGCGCGGCGTCCCTGCGCTACCGCGGCCGGCCCGACTCGTGCATGGCGTTCGCGACTTGGATTGAAAGCTTGGAGCGTTCCTAGATGCATCATGGGACGCTGTCGGGGTCCAGCGCTAAGCAAGTCAGCGCCAGGTGGGGACGGAGCAGCCGGAGGTGGCCGGAACAGGCGCGGGAGGCCACCAAGGACGGACGCGCGGGAGGGTGCCGGGCGCCGGCGGTGACAGAGCCGCGGGAGTATGGAGCGAGGGCTCCCCGGCGTAGGTGTGGGGGAGGACTAACGGCGATGGCAAGGAAGGGAATGAAAAAAGTTTATGTACTAACGGCAATGGCATAGAAGGGCACATAAAATGTAAATCGATGGCATAGAAAAAAACGTTATATTTTCAATGGCACAGAAAGAACCGGTATAAATTTAGATGGTATATAGGGAATTAGCTCAAAACTGAACACGAGTGTGTGTGTATAGCGCCTGTTTCTTTCGTGCACTTGCACTGTGTGATGATATGGAACGACCGGCGGCAAGACGCTCGCTGGTAATTTTTTCTGGCTGGGAACGCCGCTGGCCCACTGCACACCTGTACGTCCTCTCTGCGTGCGTCAATACACTGACTGTTTCGCCGTGATCAGATAACTCCGCACGGTATTGTGCTGCACGGTATTGACTGGAAATAAGTCCAATTAAATATACAGTAGATCGGCTGGTGTAGATACGACCGCGGCCGTGAGATGCTGTATTATGTGACTGTGTCCATGAACCATGGCAATGTAAAGATGTCCTGGGTTCTTGTGCCCGGCCGGGACACACACAGCAGTACACAATATATACGACAGCACCCGCTACATCTTGCAGCCTTGCAGGAGAGACCGACGGCGGCACAGCGCCAGTACGTACTAGCACGTTGCGAACGCCAACGTTGAGCTAGAGAGTAGAGGCCCATCCGCCCACCCAGCTCTAGCTGTCGGCATTGCATGTGACGGCGGGACGTCGATCGATCGATCGGCGGCGCGCGCGGGGGCAGAGCCTAGAGGTGGAGCCTAGCCCAGCGAGCTCGTCCACCCGTTACTGGACGGACGGGAACAGGATGCCCCAGCTCCTGGTCCTGGCTCCTGCATGCAGTCCTGCTTGTCGTCTCGTCTCGTCTCTCCCGGGCGTCTGGAGAGAGAGTGGCCTCCGGATGGAACGCATGATGCATCATCGGATTCGGCAGCTGCTCACAAAGGAGAAGGTGCCAAACATGTGTATACCTTTGTCAATCAGTTCGTCCAGGCTGGCACCCACCGTCGTCGCTGCTACCTCACCCGCTGTTCGATTGATGCGAACGGCCGCACGTACCCATCCATCACGTCCACGCTCGCCCATAGATTAAACTCGTGCGCCACAGGTGTCCCTTCACACGTACTCCACCACACACTGCTCCATCCAAGTCGCACGACGCGCGGCCAATGCCAGCTTCGCCTGGTGGCCTGCAGCTCCGGCCAGATCTTTCCCGAGCACACTCCAAGCCGCTGTCTGGCCTACTGTAGCTTCTGCCGCCGTCGATCTGCGTGTGGATTCGATGCGCCGTGTGAGGCTGAGGCCCATATAAAGCCGAGGGGACGGACAAAGCCGGACCAACGGCCGAAAGTGTTCCGACTGAACACATGCGCCTGGGATACCTACCTACTCGGTCGAGGAAGCTGTAGGAGCAACCGAAAGTTTGGCGGCCAATGGCCTTGGTTTCATCAAGTGCGTTCAGGTACGAGTGTAGGACCCTGCAACGAACGGAGGGACGGCGTGCCGCGTGGCCCTGGCGCCCGCCACGGATGAACTCGAGGATTATGATTTAGTTTATATATATAATGAATGATTTAGTATATACATGAACAACCCAAATGATCTTTTCATGCCTGAGTTGGGCACTACAGGCTAGGAAAGTAGTCACTCGAGATCCTTTATCAAAAGCATTCGTCGAGATCATCTACTAAGGCCCCATTTGCACAGCTAAAATCTAACTGTAAAAATTAGCTACCATTAGCTGCAACAACCCAGCTAATTGGTGTTAATAGATTGCACCCCTATTAATTAAATTTATTAACTAAACATGTTTGAACCCAAATATAATTTTATGTAGGAAATAATCAGCTGGTGCGTCCAAACGGAGCCTAAACCTGGACCCATGGCTTTCCTTTAAGTTTATCAAAACAATGGAAGATTTGCTTGGACGGCTGCGTACTCTCTGAGAATAAAAAATTATAAGCTCCTCCCGACGGACAAGGCAGTTCGTTAGCCATTGCCATCACATACATGCATGCCGGTTTGAAAATTGCGAAGCGAATCACAGGTCTGGTTTTTTGAACGCGAACCACTCCAAGCTCTCGTACGCCAGTTAGTATAGTATAGTGTAGTACGATACGGGGATATATACAAGGTTTTCCCTGATTTTCTGGTAAACGCACTTATTCATGTGGGCCACGTCGGACCGATCGCAGTGGTCGCTGCAATGCAAGATGGCTAGCTCCATAGTTTATTAGGTACGTCCACATAGTGACAGCCTAGCGAGCTCGCCCATCTCGGCCATGATTTGGACAGGAGGGCCGCCGGCCGGCCGGACCAATCCCGGCAGGACCAGCGACCAGCGTTTCTCCGTCCACGACCACGGCACCATGCAAGATGCAATAGGATCGGACGAGCGCGTCGTTCATGCGGTGAAATGTTAATTATATTGGCGCTGAAAGGTCAGCAAAGCACACTGCGCAGTTGGCACCTACGAGTAGGATCTAGCTGCTAGCTGCACTCATCGGCCATTGATCCTCCATTCTTCTCAAGGAAAAACAAGTCCTGTATGCAGCGTACTGCTACTGACTTACTGAGTACAGACACAGAGATGATTGCAGTAACGAAAACGTGCAGGAAAAGGTGCTAGAAGTTGCTGGAAATTTAGAAAGGTTGCATGAAGTGCTGTGGCCGTTTTTGTCAACTCTGTGACCTGGAAGGCAGGTACATCCAAGGGATGACCCCCGCCATGTATGCACACACTTTGTAGAAACTGCCATTATATGTCTGGTGTTATTCTTTTGCACCACCAACATTGAATTGGTTCTCCACTGCTGGAGATTGTCGGCATATATAGCACCGTGTAATGTTGGGTTGTCAACGTCGTCACGAGTGGCACAATGCATATTCTTTGTACAGGTAGATCGGACGGCAGTGGACAGCTACTGCGTTCTGTGTGCCTAGACAGAGCAGAGCAAAATGCTGATGCGGCCGCTAGATATAATGATCTTGACGATGATGGGTTCGGCCCACAGGTCCACAGCCAAATGAGATACAGAGGGGCGATATTCAGATCTTAGGAGTCAGGATGATGGTACAGAAAAAAAACACGTGCCTCACGCCCTAATGTTTTTTCTAAAGAATGCAACGAAGGGGACCAGGACCTGATGGAGAGGTGATCGCTACCTTGTCTCAAACGCACAAGTGGTGGTAACATCTCTGCTTGCGAGTTGCGACAGCCTTTTGGCTTGCGGTGCATGAGATCTATTAGTTTAATTGCACGATGCGTAATTGCAGTGTCGCCACAAATTAATTAAGAGAGGAGCTTGCATGCAGATAAAATAAGATGGAAACCGGAGCTTCTGGAACTGATGAATTACATGGAAGTCAAACGGAGCCATGGACAGAGCAGCCGTTAGTTGTAAGCAAAAGACCAAAAAGACCCCCCATTGCACTCGTTCAGTAAAGAGCTTCCAACCCGACGTCTTCGTCCACACTGTCCTCACGTCTGCAGAATCCTTTCTTGATTGATTTGTACTACTACCAACTAATAAAGTAACCAGTCTAGACGATAGGTGTGGAACACATGTAATTAAGCTGGATCTATCTAGGATAATCGGTAAAAAAAAGTACACGACCACATCGAAACAACCAGCAAGGACGGTGAGCTTTCAGAAGCTGCCGTGCTCGTCTGGCGCTTGTCCGCTTCATCGGTGAAGGCCATGCATGGCTATGGGCTGTCAGCTGTGTGATGCCTGGAAAAAGAAAGCAGAATGGCAGCATAGCCGTGGCGAGATATTGGGCTTCGGCCCAGGCCAGGCCCATCACACCTTTGGGCCGTTGTGGTATTTCGATCTTGGGCTGTCTCGAGCAACAGCCCAGCTCACCACTCGGTTTGGGACTTGGGTTATAGAGGATGGGCCATGCAGGGTGGTTTTGGGGCCGGAGCACTGCACGACGGGGCCTGCTGGTACAAGCAGATCTGTTGGTATCATGTCGCTCGTCTCGTTGAACGCCCCAAGTTGCATCATCCTACTGTAGTCTAGCTGAGCAGGGAGAGCCCACGCGTAACTAGAAATACGGCGCCGACAGCGTCCTGCGTTCGACATCTTCCGTCCCCGGGTTGCGGTGGGTGGCCGCAAGCGGTGAGCGAAGTTACAGTAGATATCCAAGCATGCGGTGCGGCACAGAACGAGCACGACACCGCCTCCTCGGCCAGGCACGCGGCACGGCACGAGAGCGCATTAATCGTGCCGTGCCGGAACGGAAGCTTGGACGGCTCGTCATGCCGTGCCCGCCCGCCGCCACAGCTCCTGCTGCGGTCCGCGGCGCCATAGGGAGTCATCGCCGCGAGCCGACGCCGGGATCCTAGGGCGGCCCGTCACCATGCGTTGCCAAGGAGATGGAGGGGAAGGGGCGCCATCGGGGAGGCGGAAAGCCGAAGAGTGAGGGGCCCATTGGCTGCCGGGGAAGAAGGGACACCTCCTCAGTAGTGCGGGGTCCAGGAGACGGCAGGGGAGTTGGGGTCAGGAGGAACAGAGGCTATGGGCAGATGAAATCGTGGTGGCGGCCAGGAACGGACAAGGAGAGAGATTGGGGATTTAGAGTTTCCTGTTCCGTTTTATATGGACTTAGAGTAATGAGTTGCTGTGCCGACCGGACCGGCTGGCTTTAACGGGCCGTGCTTGTGCCGGCATGACGGGCTGCGCCTGCAGTCCAAGCACAGCACGGCCTTCGTGCCGGGCCGGCACGGGCTGGGCCAAACCCGTGCCGTGCCATGGCCCAGTTGGACATCTACGGAAGTTACCACGCGGTAGTCGAGGGCACAAGGTCAGGTACAACGCCCGGTTCACATCATAACGTTCAGTACATAATACCGCTACGCATGGGCAGTTGCGCGTCGTACGTGCGGGAATTCAGCAGCAACCAGCAGGGAAGGAAGGAAGGAGCGTGGCAGTTGGCAGCACAGCGCCCTACCTGGTAGTGTACAGAACGCATGCATGCATAAGGACGAGCTCTTTTTCGCCCCAACTGGGCCAGAGTCCCCACCCATGTCATGTCATGGAGGGGGCGTGGCCGGCCACGGCCCACTTCCAGCACCAGCCACCAGCAGACGGGGGACGCCCTCGTCCGCGTGGGTGTGGCCGCCTCCTGGGACATCTCATGCATGGGGGTCGATCCCTTTCGGTTCCCTGGCGCGGTGCGTTGATTGGCCTCCAGCTGCGCTGATGTGCGTCGGCTCAATGATTAATGATGTGGGGGCTATCTGCTACACTCCCTTTCCACGGTGGCTCCGCTCCGCTGCAGTATACCGGAGCAGTAAAAAGGGCTTGGTCGATGCAGACCTGCAGGCAGGAGCCTGGATGTGTGCACTGCGGCCACCGGCGGCAGTGTGCAGGGAACAGAGCTGCGCAGTTGAGATCAGTTGATGGGGGCCGGGGGTGGATCGGTGGAGGTGTGGTGGGGTGGCGGCTGGTGGCCTGGGCCTGCTGCAGTGCTGGACTGCTGGAGGACCATGCGAGCGAACCCGACCCACGTGCACCAGCTTCGTTCTGGCTTTCTACCCCGCGCAGCAGGATGATGGATGACAGCTAAAATCTATCCGGTGCCATTGCGTCGCAGATCTTCTTAATCTATCCATTGTTTATGCCCCGCGCCGCGCTCGACGGATGTTTCCAAAACAGCGCCACGCCCGTTGGGACAGACATGGAAACGTGAGCAAAGATGCGGCGTGTCACATGAGCGCCGAGCTGAGCCTGAGATTCAATGGCGTCACGGGCTCGGCATTTTATTCCTCCGTAGCAGTGGAAAAGGAACAAGGTGGATTGGGAGGGCAAATACCGTGCAGCTTTTATACGTGTACAGCTACGTCTTTTTCCCCCGTATGTTGACTCCGTGCTCATGGACTCATGGTTGATGGGTGTCACTCACACACACTCGCTCTGTCAACTGTCAAGTGTTAGCTGGCCTGGAGGCTGTAGCTCTCTTCCGCGACCGACGAAAAGCAGCGGACAGGTCAGGCAGGCGCAGTCAAAGTTATTCCCCCTCTTAATCACCTGCCGTCGGCGTCAGCGGCCAAATCGCCTCATTTAGCACCCGTCGCCATCCAGTTCCAAATCAAATACAGGCCCCTGTCCCCGCCTAAACCCACACCACACTCCCACTGGGACTGGGAGCGGGAGCGGGCAGGGGCAGCCGGGCGGGCAGAGGCGCAGACCGACGCACGCCATCGCCATGGGGGTCCGCCCGGCGGCGACGAAGCTGCACATCCCGCCGTCCGCCGCCCGCCGCCCGACCTTCCTGCCCTTGGTGGCCGTCCTCCTCCTCTGCTCCGCCTCCTACCTCGTCGGCGTCTGGCAGCACGGCGGCTTCGCCTCGTCCCCGTCCGAGAGCCCCGCCGTGTCCATCGCCACCGCCGTCGCCTGCACCACCATCCCGCAGAGGAAGTCCACCGCGGGGCTGCGCCGCCCGAGCTCCCGCGCCCTCGACTTCTCCGCGCGCCACGCGGCCGCCGCGGACGACGCGCTCAGCGCCAGCACCGGCACCTCCCCCTCCTCCTCGTCAGGGGCGGCGGCGGCGGCGACGCGGAGGTACCCGGCGTGCGCGGCCAGGTACTCCGAGTACACGCCGTGCGAGGACGTGGCGCGGTCGCTGCGGTACCCGCGGGACCGGCTGGTGTACCGGGAGCGCCACTGCCCGGCGTCGGAGCGGGAGCGGCTGCGCTGCCTCGTGCCGGCGCCGCGCGGCTACCGCGCGCCGTTCCCGTGGCCCGCCAGCCGCGACGTCGCCTGGTTCGCCAACGTCCCGCACAAGGAGCTCACCGTCGAGAAGGCGGTGCAGAACTGGATCCGCGTCGACGGCGACAAGCTCAGGTTCCCCGGCGGCGGCACCATGTTCCCCAACGGCGCCGACGCGTACATCGACGACATTGCCAAGATCGTTCCGCTCCACGACGGCTCCATCCGCACAGCGCTCGACACCGGATGCGGGGTAAGATCCTGCGTCTCTCCGTTGCTCCAGGATTTAGTCAATCTGGGTCAACAGCTGTTGACTGGATTAGTAGCAGGTTGGAGAATTTAGTTAAGAGGCATTCGGATTAAGCATTGACTTGACAACCGATTTCACGATTTGGGGGAAGAAAAACTACATTTCCATCACATACAGCTCCGGCACCACGTGAATATAGTACGTACTTGCAGTAAGACTGGTTTATGAACATGCCTAGTAAAAACTGTTCCAATTCCAGGACGGCTCGCATACATTGGTAGGATACATTGGAAAAAGAAGGTTGTCCCCTGTCGGTTGGTTTTTATCGAGTCCAACAAACACTTCGTCGGTACAGCAGCAATAGTAGTAGGCTAGTACTACCATTTGTCCATTTGCATTGAACTTTTAACGCATTTGCGTTTCATATACGGACGGTCAAAACACTCAAACCTAGAGTGTGTTTTCTCGGTAATGCAGTGTAATCCTCCTAGTGATGCTTGCGTTGCCAACACAATTACACAAATGTTGGCATTGCCGTTTACAGTAAAAAGCCAGCGGATCTAGAGTAGGAGTAGCACGTCGTGCTCACGTGCACTGCTCCGCTTGGTGCCTGTGACGAAATTTTTTTGTCTTCCGGCGCTGCAGGTGGCGAGCTGGGGCGCGTACCTGCTGTCGCGGGACATCCTGGCCATGTCGTTCGCGCCGCGGGACTCTCACGAGGCGCAGGTGCAGTTCGCGCTGGAGCGCGGCGTGCCCGCCATGATCGGCGTGCTCGCGTCCAACCGCCTCACCTACCCGGCGCGCGCCTTCGACATGGCGCACTGCTCCCGCTGCCTCATCCCCTGGCAACTCTACGGTAACCTGTCTCTCCCTCCCTGTCCAAACGCACGGCACGCTCCAGTCGACAGTAGGTAAGCTCTGGCTGATCATACGGACCCGGACGCCGTGCAGATGGGCTGTACCTGATCGAGGTCGACCGCGTGCTGCGCCCCGGAGGGTACTGGATCCTGTCGGGGCCGCCGATCAACTGGAAGAAGTACTGGAAGGGGTGGGAGCGCACCAAGGAGGACCTCAACGCCGAGCAGCAGGCCATCGAGGCCGTCGCCAGGAGCCTCTGCTGGACCAAGGTCAAGGAGGCCGGCGACATCGCCGTCTGGCAGAAGCCCTACAACCACGCCGACTGCAAGGCCTCCTCCAAGTCCCCGCCCTTCTGCTCCCGCAACAAGAACCCCGACGCGGCATGGTACACATCCAAGTCTACGCTTAAATGAGCAGTTGATTGATGCGCTGCCGTGGTTGATTACTATGGTCTGTCTGCGCCTACGTACGCGCGCGCGCAGGTACGACAAGATGGAGGCCTGCATAACGCCGCTCCCGGAGGTCTCGGGCGCCAGCGACGTCGCGGGCGGCGCGGTGAAGAAGTGGCCGCAGCGGCTGACCGCGGTGCCGCCCAGGGTCTCCCGCGGCGGCGTCAAGGGCGTCACGGCCAAGTCGTTCGCGCAGGACACGGAGCTGTGGCGCAGGAGGGTGCGGCACTACAAGTCGGTGATCAGCCAGTTGGAGCAGAAAGGGCGGTACCGCAACGTGCTGGACATGAACGCGCGCCTGGGCGGCTTCGCGGCGGCGTTGGCGGCGGCGGGCGACCCGCTGTGGGTCATGAACATGGTCCCCACTGTGGGCAACACCACCACGCTCGGGGCCATCTACGAGCGCGGGCTCATCGGAAGCTACCAGGACTGGTGAGTTCGTTGCTGCAGTGCGTCCATGGAGGCATGGACCATGGTCCTTGGACTTGGACCAGCGGCGGTGATTCAATGGCGACGGTGTGTCGGTGGCGTGGTTGCGCGGCGGTCGGTCGGCTTCGCGATCTAACCGCTGCATTCACTGCAGGTGCGAGGGCATGTCTACCTACCCCAGGACCTACGATCTCATCCATGCGGATTCAGTGTTCACCCTGTACAAGAACAGGTAACCAGCAGCCGAACCAGCTGCATCCTGTCGGTGTGCTGCCTGCCTGGTACTGTACTACTGATTCTCACCTCTGCTTTTGCTCTCGCAAGGTGTGAGATGGACGTCGTTCTGCTGGAGATGGACAGGATCCTGAGGCCCCAGGGAACGGTGATCATCAGGGACGACGTGGACATGCTGGTGAAGGTCAAGAGCGTGGCGGACGGTATGAGGTGGGAGAGCCAGATCGTCGATCACGAAGACGGACCGCTCGTCAGGGAGAAAATCCTCCTGGTTGTCAAGACGTACTGGACTGCCCAGGACCAAGACCAGTAGCAGGACTGTGAAGAAGTAAAAACTCTCCATGTTGATAAGCTTTTTTTTTTCAATTTTCATGATTGGATCTCCGTTTCTAGCTTCCTTGAGCTAGCGTTCTTTTAACTGTTTGCTGTTCTTTTGTACCGTAACGGCTCAGATAGGAAATCTGTCTAAAAAGGGGCCAAATGGAAGGAAGGGTAAAATCCCTGCCCCCCTGCAAAGAATTTTTTTTACTCGAATTGCGGAATCGTGCCAACTATCAAGTGGTAAATAGAAGTCATTGTTGCGAGTCATCCCTGATACTCTAAGCAGAACTGGGTTAATGCCAGCACTGCATTTTTGGCTGTATTTCAATCCTTTTTTTTTTCTTTGTGCTGTGCGCTGGATTCAAGATTCCAGATCTGGTCCCAAATTATCAAGACGAAGCCCACCCCCCCCCCCCCCACCCCCTCTCCCCCAACCATCGTGGACGGCTTCAAGGGGACCCGAGGTGAATTGATACGGATGCATTGACATGACAGCAGTAGGCCATATAATAATAGGTCTGTGTTACCCCTGTGACCCTGTCCACCATTCATCATGTTTTTGGACCACATGAAGCTCCAATACATACATCTGTTGGTGCTTTATGGATACCTGAACAACGACAACGAATGGTTCCCGTGGTTTGGATTCACAAGATTACTAGAATCTGCTAAATCCTATCTAGATAATCTAAACTCTAACTAATGATAAAGTTTAGCTAGAAACAACATTTTTCTCTCTCACTATCTATCTCAACCTAGCTAGCTAAACGCGATTTGACCATTTTCACCCACTTTTAGGATCTGCTTGCAATACAGGAATCTCGCAGAAAATTTACAAGAAACAATTTAATTTCATAGAGAAGACACCGGAGGAGAAAAAATTTCACGTGTTCAAAACAAGAACTAGGATGGGAAGGGGAGCGTTAGGGAAGGAAGGGGGTGTTATTTTAGACTTTTCTAACTTTCAACCACCTTTTAGCCGATCCATTAGTTGTGGATCTAAACTCCCCTAACTACTATCCATCCTAATATTAGCTACTACCCATTAGCTAGATAATGAGAATTTGTAGTAGATTGAAATAGGCCCTTTTTAATCTGCCATTTCTAGCTGTTTTCAGCCATGCTAGGTTTTTTTTGTTTGAGGATATGCTAGATTCTACCCTGGACCCTTGGTGCAGCGCATTAACTGGGCCTCTTTTTTTAAGCCCATAACCACACAAAAGGCTTGGCTGGGTGGGTCAGGTATTTCAGCCCAAACAAAGCCCCAAAGAGAGAAGCAGTGAACATTGGCCTTTCTTTTTCGGTATTTCCTTTCGGATGATTTTGTGTTCTTTTTTCTTCGGTGATTGAGCAGGAACATGTGAAGTAAACTACTACTAGTAATATTTTGTACAATCAGAGTTTGTAGAACCCATCAAACAGCGAAGTCTGAAAATCTGTCAAAATGTCGTTCTTATTGGGATGAGGGTAGTAGTATAATAAAAGAACCTCACTTGAATAATCACTACTCAAAGATCGGCTAACTTGAAAATCGTTCAAAGCGAGTGGCTTCCCTAAGTGCAAACAACTGCTGGCACTCTGCAACTTGCACTTGTTGCTGCTTAAAGGATGTGAGACTAACGATGCGTCCGAGGTTTGAATTGACCAATCTCACGACGAACCCAGCCATGGAAGGATGATCCGTGTGATCAAGCCAATCTATCTATCCCTCCCTTCAGCGACATGCAACCTCGCAACTTGCACCGGTCACCTTGTAAGACACTGATGAGTGTTCAGGAAAAGGACAAATGAGACAGTATCTTGTAAGAGATGCTTGCCACTGGACTGCCAGCTGCTGCATGAGGCAACTAGCTGCTGACATGCACCGTAGTAACTTTTGGACTTTGCATGTTGGCTGCAGGGTGGCCTGATGATAGATTGATGTGTAGGAGCACTAACAATTCAGCAGGCATCAGTTGTCGACTTGTCTCTGCTACAAGTCAAGAGTGGTCACTCTGGCAATCCAATTATGCATGCTGTATTAGCAGTGATCAGTCTGCCACTTGAGTTACTTCAAGCTCAAGTGCTCAACAGTTTCAGTGACTCCAGAGATGCCGCCTTGTCATCGTGTGCTTAGCCCAGCCTGGCGTATCGACAAGCAGTAAGTTTTTAGGTGAAGATGTACGCCAAGAAACACACAGTACTGTCCAGGGCCTGTTTGCTTGTCCTGCAACTTGCCGTTTCCAGCCAAGACTTGGTATCAGCTACGAGTGCTTTAATTAGTATTTCCTTACTTGGTTGTTCGGATCAAACAATTGCTGTCCAACACTCCACTCGGAGAGTTTATTGTCCCAGCATGCTGCACCTTTAATTTAGCTTGTCTATAGTTGTATTGCTCCCTTCACGCCAAATAATCTGAAATGAATTTTGGTCAAATCGTCGAGTCAAAAAGGTCCATGCTAACTTGCAGTGTGCTGTGCAGTGCTTCCCTACCAACACAACGTAAAAAGAAGCTTCACATGTATTTCTATTTTCTACCTGTTTTAAGCCATTTCAGGAAGCTGTTTATACATCTTCTATTTCCCCTCTCATCGATCCGTTCAATCCATGAAGCTATTCCTTATGCTAATAACCGTAGACCCTAGTTAAACTATGAATATTATCATCCCCGGGCGTGAAGCTCTATATATCAGAGATTCAGAGTTATGATTTTAATGTGGTGGGGGTTAACCCTTTTTTTCAGCGGCTGGTTGCCTGGTTCAATAAAAAAGAAGTGCTCCGCAAGTTCTCAAAAGAAAACAATATCAGATGGATTCATCATATGCAAGGAGTTTACTTCTGCTACAATTGAATTCATTTTTAGCAATTGCATAAAAATAGCGGTGATATATCTGCTGGAACACTCGACGACGTAGGTACGTAGATCTTTGCGGTGAGTGCACTTATGTACTCCTACACAGTATGCTAGAACACTGCGACTCTGAGAGCACTTTGTTGACCGGCAATAAACTACGAACAGGTTGGCATCGGCGGCTTTGACCGTTTCGCTGGGAACACCGGACGCGGATACGAGAGGGGACCAAATTTTGTCTCAAGAACAACAGATTTGCTGTCTTTCAATATTCTGTCGGCTCCTCCTCAACTGCCGCAAAATCGTTTTGCGCTGCTTGCCGCAACGTTGAGATGCTGCGGAAAATTGCAATGATATCTCCTGCCGTTCGTTCAATTTTGCTCCACGAACGTGCAAATCATCTTTTTTTTCTATTATGAAAAAAGTAAGTTTAAAACAACGTCTTGGTAAGCCTAGGCTAAGAAATGAAGGAACACCAGACGAAATGAAAAGGAAAAAAACCTGCAACAATGAGCCACCACATTCAACAAAAGAATCTTGAAATTACGGAAAACACCTAAAACCTAAACTAAAGGTCATATGAAATCTAATATAATGATCCATAATAATTTAAAATATTATTAAATGCATAAAACAGAAAGATATAAATCATTGATTGTTTTGAGCATCCAACCATATGCACTAATCCAAATATTCTATACAAACAAAAATAATAAAAAAGTACAAAAATAAAAATAAAAGGACCCCTACCATTAATTATAAAAAACACCACGTTCTCTACCAAAGCTTAAAATGTGTTGTGTTAGGCTAAGTCCAGCAGATCGTCTATCACATCTTTTACATTCAAACTTCACTCTATCTATAGTGTAGCTGCAGTATCATTTCCGTACTATAGACGACCATATACACTAGACGACCATATACACGATTTGTTGAATTTCGTCTTAGATGAGGAGAAAAGGGCATCGTGGATACAGTGAGTACTACTTATAACTGTGGAGATTTTTGTGGCCGTATAAATAGCTAGAAAGAAAAGAAACATGTATGTAGCAAAATACTCTATCCATCCGGGGTTCACAAATGTATAACGCAATTAATTAGTAGGAAGCTAGGTAGGCATCATTGAGATTCACAAGGGTGGATGCAATCCAACAGTAGCGGGGCTAATAAGTTCGTGGTGACGCTACGACGCCCAGTGGCATCGGTTGAGATCTGTTGGCAAAATTCACAATCAGCTAAGATCACCCTGTTGTACTACCGTACCGGCATGAATCCTATCCGACGCCATCCGGAGTGTTTTGCCTCCATTTTGTTACGATCATTCGGTAGTTGGGGAGCAGGGAGGCTCTCTACCGGCTGCCCCTCATGCGTATCTACACGAATCCACAGCTCGTGTTTTAAACTTCTCGGCCGGCCGGCGCTAAAACTAAAAAATATACTGCCCCCACGCACGCGAACAACGATGGGTTCAAGTTTTTAACAAGGTCAATCATGGAACGGGGGGATACAGTCCCCTTGCAACGTACGTACGTCATGGGCTCGTCAGTCGTTGCATCAACTAACCTTCAATCCGTATCCTCATTGCTAAGGTGGTGAGGAAGGGCAGGTTTCTTCGTCTTCGTCTTGAGCTCCTCGCTCCGTCTCCCGGTCGTCGTCGGCAGAGCCCTCGATCGTCTTGGTCGTCGTCTCCAGGGAGGATTTGCATCTCGTCGCGATCAATTCACCGTCATCATCAGTCGGCAGAGCCTTGTGCGGCTGTCTCCCTGTGGCATGCATGGACGCAGGGCCGGCCATCACTTTCTTTGAATCTTAGCACTGACCGATCGATTAATCCTATGAATGACCAGTCAGAAGCTCATGTCATGCGCGTGCCTACGTGGCGGCCGGTCGCTTCTTCTGAGTTGTGAAGCAAGAAAACTCCGGCCGCCGCGGTTTCATACCTGCGGTGGTAGAGCTCATGCATGCCTCGAGAGTCGACGTACATACGGCGGTGCCATGCGCAAATGCAATCGCAATCAGAGTTCATTCTGGGATCGAACAACCACCACGTGTGCGTCGTATGGTTTTGGTTGTTGCAAGGTGCATGCATGAACATCCCCCGGCCGGCCAAGCAAGGGCGCCGCCCCGACGCACGCACGCACGCACGACAGACCGACCGACCGACAGTCATGCCTTCGGACAAGATGGCGGCGGGCCGTGCGCGTGTGGAAGCACGGATCTGAACCATCCGCCGGCGAGCTCTTCACGCGTGATGATGTAGGATCTCCGATCCGCTTACGTTCGCGGAAGATTCGGCGATCTAATCCGCCGCCTGATGATCTCTGTGCTGTGCTGGATTCAGGCTAGCACGAGCAGATGATGCTGTACGCATTTCCTTTTGGATATACAGTACAGTACGCGTACGTGCGTGCTGCGAGGGAGCTGGCCGGCTGGGTCTACTACCGCGCCTCTGATGGGGACGTCGCAGCACTCGATCAAAAGCGACCAACACGAAGCGACCTGGCAAAACACAGGCCACCAGAGCTGAAAACAACAGCCATCTCAGCACTACTATTTTACAGTTTAGTGTGTGGCGGTGCATATTCAATTCCTTTCTTGCACAGTTCCGATCCACTGTTCTGTCGTGGACCGATAACCATCGCCATGTTTGGCCTCCAGTAACCGGAACTTTTGGATCCGTAGCCTCAGAGGTTCTTGAGCTAAATCTATGAATATTATTCCCTCCATTCTAAATTATAAATGACTTAAGCATGACTTGAGTTTCCTATATTTTTGCAATTTTTTTTGAATAAAACGAGAGGATCAAACTTAGTGTCAAAAAAATTTATTTACACACGGCATATGTATGCTTATATTATGAGTAGCAGAAATGGGCAAAGCATGCGTACTTTGTATATCTGATTTTTTATAACAATATATGTTGGTAATCTAAATCTAGATTTGAGATGATTTTTTGTTTACTTTTAATATTAGCAGGGGTGGATAATTTGCAATCATATTTGGGGGGGGGGGTTACATAGATTGTTAACAGTTATAAAGGAAATTGTGGATAATTCAGATTTAAATGTTGGAGATAATTTTAAAACACATTTGCTAATGCCATAAGTGGGTTTTCATACAAATTATGAGGTTCCTTTAAGTATAGTTTATCATATCATAGGTGGTTAATTTAAATGGAAGTTTAGGGATTATTTTAGATTATTTTTATAACGTCATAGGTAGGTAATATATTCATAGTTATGGGTTGCTTGGAATTACCTTCCATAACAGAGAGTGAATACTTTTTAGAAAACAAAATAGAACTAGTGTATGGCACTTTGAAAGAATTGGCGCATTGCTTTGGGAAACCAATTCTAGTGTTCAAAAAATTATTGCTATTTTCTAGGAAAATAAAAAAATGCAAAATATATGACTATCTCTTAAGCTTAAAAGACCACAAAAGCGTCTCTTCATATTATGTATCACCTCTATTTTTTTAATGTATGGTACTTTGGACAGGATATTTAACTATTCGTTAAAAACTAACTAAGTATCATTTATTTTATTTTGTACTTATCTTATCAGTAATTGTACTTTAAGCATGGTTTATAATTTTTGTTTTATTAAAAATAAATATATAAGACCAATGATGAAATGCCATTTCAAAAGCTTGTCATAGTATTTAAAAATTGCTGTTAAATCGAAATAACAGCATAACCTTTATGTTATACTAACCGATTATTTGTTTAGCCATTGATGGTCGAAGCTATGAATAATCCTGAATAGAGTCATATTCGGGATAAAACGGTGGTGATAAAATTACTATGAAATCGGTCTTTACTTGGGGCCATTGCTGCGTTTTACAGATGCCGATATTTTCATTTGTCGAACTAGAATGCCCGTACTGGCAAAAGTAAACGCAGTTTCTGCTATAATACAATGGAGTGGCATAATCTAACTGGAAGTCTGGAATAATCCCCGGTCCGGAGAACAGCCGGCAGCCCATCGCTGTACTACATGCATGTCTACTGCTAAACCACACAGAGCCAGGCCACAGCCAGCCTTAAACAGGCATCCACGCCGAGAAAGTTCACAGCATACCAGCCTATTTCTGTGTCATGTAGCACATTCTTCAGAACAGAATAACCCAAAACAAGCTTCTTGGGGCATCCTTTCCGTCAAAAAAGTGGGGAAACACTCGCAGGAATCCTTTGGCAATAATTCCTCCTCCATGTTTTTTTTATGTTCCTCTCTCCAGGTCTCGGAATTGGGCCATTGGGGGCTGATGGTCTGAACTCTGAACCTTTATATAAAGCGAAGAAAGCTGACCTGCTGCTATAACAAGCACTCATCAGCTAGCTCTTGGTTCTGCATCGATCAAGAGCCACACCAGACCCTTCTCCCTCCTAGCTACCTAGCTTGGTGGCCATGGAATCACTGGTGTTTGCGGCAGCGTGGGCTGTGACCTTGGCCATGGGGGTCATGGCTTCCATCCTGTGGGCGTACAGGTGGAGCCACCCCAAAGCGAACGGCCAGCTGCCTCCTGGCTCTCTCGGCTTCCCTCTCCTCGGCGAGACTTTGCAGTTCTTCGCACCCAACCCTACCTGTGACGTCTCCCCATTCGTGAAGGAGAGGCTGGAGAGGTACTAACTACTTAACTATCCACAGTACGTAGTCATCAGTGTTAGTTCATATTAAACCAATTAAGCAGATGCGTAAGAAGCTAGGTTGCTAATGATTTACTGTTGATGTGTCTGATGCATTATATTGGCGAATAATAACAGTAAATTGGATTTGTGTAGGTATGGCAACATCTTCAAGACGAGCATCGTCGGGCGGCCGGTGGTGGTGTCCGCGGACCCAGACCTCAACTACATGGTGTTCCAGCAGGAGGGGAAGCTGTTCGAGAGCTGGTACCCGGACACCTTCACCGAGATCTTCGGCCGCGACAACGTCGGCTCCCTGCACGGCTTCATGTACAAGTACCTCAAGACCCTGGTGCTCCGGCTCTACGGCCAGGAGAACCTGAGGGCCGTGCTCCTCGCCGAGACCGACCGCGCCTGCCGTGCCAGCCTCGACTCGTGGGCGGGCCGCCCCAGCATCGAGCTCAAGGACGGCCTATCCACTGTAAGATGAATTGAAGCATATGACATCACATCGTCGATCTTTCTTTCAGATCAGCCCGGATGTGCTTCAACTTTTTTTTACTCCATCGATCAACTGTTTTACTAAGATTACTGATGAATGAAACTGTTTTCCTGATGCACACACACAGATGATATTCGATCTTACCGCGAAGAAGCTGATCAGCTACGAGCCGTCAAAGTCGTCCGAGAATCTGAGGAAGAACTTCGTGGCCTTCATTCGCGGGCTCATATCGTTCCCGGTGGACATTCCCGGCACAGCCTACCATGAGTGCATGCAGGTAATAATATGCTATAGCTGCACAAGTACCGCCATGCATACCGGACATCAGGACGATCGACATGCATGCATGCGAGTGTGTGCCATGCCATCGAGGCAGCTTGCTGGGCAACGTAGTGAGCAAGACAGCACATGCATCAAGTCAAACGAACGACCAGCACTCAATCACATGCACGCTCGATCAGTCGTTAACTGCTGCTCACGGTCAATGGTTCGTTCTAGAGGACCGAATCCGTTCATCTAATTAAGAGTGTTTAAAATCGCAGGGGAGGAAGAAGGCGATGAAGGTGCTGAAGAACATGTTGCGGGAGCGGATGGCGGATCCAGGGAGGCAGAGCGAGGACTTCTTCGACGTCCTGCTGGAGGAGCTGAGGAGGGAGAAGCCCGTCATGACGGAGGCCGTGGCCCTCGACCTCATGTTCGTGCTCCTCTTCGCCAGCTTCGAGACCACGGCGCTGGCGCTCACTCTGGGCGTCAAGCTCCTGGCCGAGAACCCCAGGGTGCTCCAGGCGTTAACGGTCAGTGATATACCATATGGGTGGTCGTGGTGTGTGCTTCATGGGGCAGGCAGGCAGGCAACAAGGCCTGGCTTGTGCCGGAAACAATTGACCGGCCGGAGATGCTTGATTGATCTGTGTGCTGTGTCTGTGTGTGGCCAGGAGGAGCATGAGTCGATTGTCAGCAACAGGAAGGACAGGGATGCCGGACTCACGTGGGCCGAGTACAAGTCCATGACCTTCACACCTCAGGTGAGCCTAACTAAGGTCTAGTAAGTAGAAAGCTAAAACCTAGAGCTAGTAGACACGCCGCACGGATTGCTGAGTGCAACTTGCACGGCATGGCTTACGGCCACATTAACCAATGGCGTGGTCACATACTCACAACAACGACCTTGACAGAAAAGATTGTGCAAGTGCCATGGTCAGTGTTTCGTGCATGTGGGACCAAAACGCACGGTCTACAAGGATGAAGATATTGTAGTTTCCTAAGCTAAAAAATAGACACTAAAAAATAGTTGCACCCAACCATGTAATGGGTGCTTTATTAGCTGGGCCTGTTTAGAAAAAACAACAACTAATTTTTAGCGACTAATAGTTAGTTTGGGTCTATCCAAACGCTGGTTAACTATAAGACAGACGTGTGCATTTGAATCACTAGAAGTAACAAGCAAGTAGAAGCAACTATCTGAAATGCAATTCTGGACCTGACGACTGACAATCTGTCGGTGTTCATGAAGGTCATACTGGAGATTGTAAGACTGGCAAACATTGTGCCGGGTATTTTCCGGAAGGCCTTGCAAGACATTGAGTTCAAAGGTACGCATGACCTGTTTGAATAGAATTTTTTTACTTCAATTCGTTAACTATTCTTTTGATGGAAGACTTAGAAAAAATTTATCTAGATATTTATTCGTATATCCGGACCTCTGGATGCAGGCTACACCATTCCGGCAGGCTGGGGAGTGATGGTGTGCCCTCCAGCAGTGCACTTAAATCGGGAAATTTATGAAGATCCATTAGCGTTTAATCCGTGGAGGTGGCAGGTTTGTGCCCTTTTCCTTTTGTGCAAACTGAAATAGACTCTACCTATATCTCTCTTTGAGGCGGCAACGGACCCCTGAACTTTCTTAATTTAATTAAGCCATAAAAGCAGTAAATCGCCTCAAAGGTGCCAATCTATCCATATATCTTCATTGCTATACTGAAAGTTACTAAATTAGGGTTCCCGAAGAGTAGAAAATTGAATGAAATAGCCCCTATAATAAACATTTTAGTTTCAAACTTCTAGGATTGTTTGTAAGAGGTTTTATAGTTGTTGGAAAGAGATCCACCGGTACTAGATGGTACTACTGTTTTTTTCAATTTTTAAAGACCTTTATGCCCTTTGTGAAATAAAAAAATAAAGGTAACAGACTCAGGTACCGTTTGGTACTAGTACCGTGGTACCTGCAATTTCTAAACCGTTAAATCTATTCTGATAGACGGTTTTTTTTCAACCACCTTAAAACTTGTAATTGTTTGATGGTCCACTCATTCACATCAAACCATGCATAAATATGCCCACATCTTATTTAAGTTGCATACACCATCATTTTAGCAAACTATAACCACACATTAATATAAGCATAGACTAGTTAAGTAGTAAAACCAATGGTGATTGCAGTTGTCAGATGTACTACGCCTGAATTCTGGAGTTCTTTTTTCCAAGCTGTAGCTTCACTTTGAAGGATAGGAAGACGCCAGAAAAAGTATATATACACATGCATGGAGTAGACGATAATAACCTTGGAGGGAGTACTAATATTATCATATTTTGCAACAAACTAAAAAATTTGCATTGGATTCTAACCACTTGTCCTAGCATGTCTGAGTTTTAGGGTTCTAACCCGACATTTCCTCAATGCGGCAGTGTGCTATATCACAATGTCCCAGTTAAAACTTAAAAGCAGAAAAAGATGTATGCCAAGGGGGGACATACCACACGAGTAAATAATCCTATCTTGCTGTGTAGGAAGGGGATGAACATGGGCCTGCAGTAATAATCTCAGTTGTTTGTTGTAGATTGCTACGTGATATGTCTACATGGAAATGGTCAAGTCTGCTTATGGACCTACATATAGTCAAAAGCTACTCAATATGTGCGTTGTTCCGTTGAAAAGAGACACGTAGGTATAAAGAAACGAAAGCAACCTTGGAGCCGTAATACTGTGACACTAGTGTTCACATCAAGCAAATAAGGTTGTTGCCACCGAGAGAGTGAATATGGATATGCAAAATACTGTCCATGCACTGTAGACATACAAAATAGAGTTTAAAATATAAACGGTGTGATAGGCGAGCCGGTCACACCAGCCTAAAGTGCACAGCTTGGAATAAGATATGCTGGTAGCTAGCTAGAAGGCCCCCCGTGCATGCATTTGTAGCTCGCCAGTTTCTTGAACCTGGGTATATTCACCAGGTCTTGACTCACTAGTTTCTCTGAAGTCTCAACAATAATTCTTGAGGGTATAACTTGAGCAGAACAAGGCGGAAATCACCGGTGGAACGAAGCATTTCATGGCCTTCGGTGGAGGGCTTCGGTTCTGCGTCGGCACCGATTTCAGCAAGATCCTGATGGCGACCTTCATCCACTGCCTGGTTACAAAATACAGGTACAAATTCTTACTTGTAAATGTATAAATAACAGTGCTTTAAATTCTTCAGGAAATTTTAAATTTGTATTCTTAGATAATTTTGCTCATTTGCAGTTGGAGGACAGTTAAAGGAGGGAACATAGTCCGTACCCCTGGGCTTAGCTTCCCTGATGGCTTTCATGTTCAGCTCTTACCTAAGAACTGAGATCTGCTGTCCTGAATATAGGGTTTCTGTCAGGTTGATGTGATTGATTGCAGGTCAACATATACAAGAAATAGGTGAAAATATAGCATGTTTATTAGGTGATGGAGCACTCTTGTAATCATACTTGAGGTCATTGTAGGGCACGACCTCATTGTTAGTGTGGTATATATAGTCTGTGCTCAAAGTATATGTTTAGGCCTCTGCTATCGTCGAAACAAGAGGTGTTTGTACTTTGGGTTTTCTTTCTCTGTTTCCCGTGTGGTTGGTGGTCTATACGGTCTACCCATATGGTGTGTTATGCATTGCGCTTGCCTATATGTAGTCGTCACAATGTTTTGGCACATTTATGCTTCTTTCAACAGTTCTGATATACATATATAACTTGCTTGGTTTTGTCTCAATTATTTTGAGCTAATATTTTGTGTCCATGGATACTGGTTGGTGAGTTTTTCGTGTCCATTAACTGGACGAGAATAGTTACTTTGGTCGTGTTTCTACACCAAAAAAAAAAAAGACGTCATTCAAAATCCAATGATGATTAGGGAGCGAAAACAGATCTGCTAGTAATATTGATCGGTGGGCTCAAATCAAACATGGGCCAAATAAACACATGGTTAGGATTCATTAATTTAGTGCGGAGCGAGGAGGGAGAATTGAAATTAGCCCACAATCGGCCAGTGGAGTTGGAGAACCCATGATTCTCAATAACCCGTGTCAATTTCTTTGCGGAAGGCTTAATTAGTTTTGAAGCTTCTTATGGTTGTTTAGAGCTATGGTAGTTGGTTGGATGGAATGATGGATTCGACATGCATATGGTTTAAGCCATCAATGGTGTACATCACGAGATGGAGGGGAAGGATTGTTGGGTGAGCTCGGGTGGATCGCAGCCAAGATGAAGCGAAAACAACCTGCTATCTTGTGCCCAGACAAGGTATGGTTTGATGATAAGGGTGCAAAGGGAAGGATGTGCGGAAGTTTTCTGTGTCCATCTGCTATCTTCTCTATCCTTGCCATGGCACGGAGCTAGCGTGACAGGGTGGATGTGAGGTTTCACCACAACAATGGCATGCTCCGTGCCTACCAAGCTGCCACCGACGTTGAGGACCCGGTCGAGAAGAAAGGGAAGAGTGATCAACAAGAACGAGGCCGGTGAGGGGCTGAGGGTAAATTAAAGCACGGCAACTACAGGAAGCCCCCTAGCCACCTCTCTCTGTAGCAAGTGGGGTGAGGACTCCGAAAGAAGGGGAATAATGAGGGGCTGGCGATCAAGTCTCTGGTTCGTCCTGTGTGCCGTATCGCTGGCGACTTGCATGAGAGTAGCAGACGACACGAGCAAATGAAAAAAAAACTTATCAATTGGAGATTAACCGATTCTAGCAGCAAAACCAAATTCAAACTCTGTTCCGTATAAATTCCGCCTTGGTCCTTGGGTCACCGTTCGAGATGCCCCGCTCCGACACTGAAGTCTGTGATGCTAGCGGCTATATATATTGCACGCTGGCGTTTGGCATGCAGTGGGATAAGCAGCAGTCGGCCAAGCTTTTTCAGTTGCGAGCAGTGCTAGATATTTTTGATTGATGGAGCTACAGGTTGGGGCCACGGGCCAGGGCCAATCGTCGTCCACAGCACGTGAAGGCGCTTTGCATGTGTTCATTTATATCCTCCCGCAATTTCCCCCGGAATCCCCCAGCTGATTGCGCGGCCGTCAGCCGAAAGAAGGGGAATGCGACTGGAGCATGGGCCGCATGCACGGCGGCGCACCACCTTCGATCCGTTCCTCGCTGGGGTACGTGTCCCGTCCCGGCCAGATATTTATCCGGTCCGGCCTGCTGCCTCGTGTCGTGCCAGCGGCGCCGGCAGCGTGCGGTGAAGTCAGCAAATAAAGCGCGGCGCTTTTGATCCGGCATCCAAGCTTTGGTAGCAACAAGGAAAAAAATATCTACTACTCCGCGGGCAGCCAACTGGCGTTGCGTTGCCCTTGGCCCGCTAATCCGGCCACCCTGACCTGACGTGACCAAGTACTCGCTCTCTTTGACGCGTCGGTTAATTAGTTACACCGGGTTGCCGGCCTGCTAGTTACCTACACGGCTACACGGCGTTATATAAGCTAGCTAGCTTCCTCGCGAGATATTTCGTCCAGCCAGCCCCAGCCGCCGCGGCACCACATTCTCCACCGGCCGGCAAGGAAGAGAGAGAGAGAGAGAGAGAGCAGATGGACGAGCTGGCGGCGCTGGCGCGCGGCGAGGGGTGGACGGAGGAGCGCCACGCCGCGTTCCTCGACCGCATGGAGCTCTCCTTCGTCCGCCAGGTGCTCGGCCGGCAGCCGGCGACCCGCGGGCCGGCCCCGCCGCAGCCGCAGGCGCAGGCAGAGGGCGGGCGCGGCCAGCCCGTCCCGGCCCCGGCCCTCCCGCTCGACCGGCCCCTGCCAGACAGCGCCGTGGAGTCCAACCGACCGCCGGCAGCCCGGCGCCGGGCCGCCGTCCATCATGCAGCCGCAGGTTGGTGAAGCACGCATGTTGATGTGCGTATGCCTTTGCCTTTCGTGTTGCAATAAAGGTGGAGATGCGCGCGTTCCATCGCTTGCTTCCGTGCACAAATCGAAGTGGCCTGGCGCGCCGGCCGTTGAACGTACGTACGGCAGATCGACGTATGATCGCGGGCCTACTGATGATGATGAGCTTCTCATGCGCGCGTTTTTTTTTTTCTTTTTGGATGGGGAGCACAGCGCACACCAAAATGGCCGCGATCAACGTAGCTTTCGCGGCGTGGACGACATGGGCCTTATCACACCTTCTCGTCAACTGATGAACTGAGCGCATGCATGCCCTGGTTGATGATGTCGTCTATCTCAAACGCAGGAACAGGACACAGTTTCCCCAGCTTAAGCTCGTGATGTTCTTCTCGATCTGGGTGTGATGCTAATTGTCAAGCTACTACTTGGCTTCTCAGTTGTTTGTTACGATTCCATTCGTTCGTTGTAGGGGGGGTCCCCTGAAGTGGGTTTAGCAAATGTGGTGCCGGCCGGTCTGGTGCCTCCTTTATTTTAACTGCAGTATATCAACTTGAGTTCAGTTATTGGCATCTCTCCTGTCTTCTTGATTTGCAGGTTCTTCACGAAACTCCTGAGCAAGCTGGGGCCAGACAGATCGATCGAGTTCCTTTCTACGAATGTATAGTAAAGGTCCCCCTCCGGTCCATATATTCTTCCCTTGCATTGCATGGAGGGGATGCTATGCCTATGCATTTGTTGGTCTCCGAGACATGCGCATGGTGAGGGCAGCATAGCATGGCTCAGTTCATTTGTGATCTCTGGTCATTTTTATTTTTTTTTTAAGGAAAACTTTGGGCATTTTAGAGCTACTACTTGGCATTCAAATTCGAGATGAAGTGTAGCACTTCAGCAGACCGCACTCATTACTGATCAGCTCTGTGCCTCTACATATGCAAAGCTTCTTTCTACCATGTGAGGGTGGGCAGAGATCTAACAACCCCGCTGTGTGTATAAAATCCTGATGAAAGTACTAGAATTTGGACAGAAAGGACAACTAATTGGCTGTCATGGGAGTATTTCGTACTAGTGAGTACTTTTCGCTGTGCACGAGAGCAATCACGAAACAATTCTGACTAGGTGACAATGAAAGCCACGTCATCAATTCACGGCAAAATTTACCAGTGGGAGCATTTGAGAGCACTCAGGCCTCAGGGCAGCGCCAATATTTCTGTCCTGGCCAGACCCAAGTCATCCGCTGACCACTCGCTTTTTTTTTTTTTTCGAAAACAGCCCACGCCACGCTCATCCCCTGTTCTTCGTTCAGCCATGTATGCTTGTTTCCAAATGAACGCCACGAACCATGTGACAACCTTTTGTTGTCCCTCGCCGGGTGCACTTTCGGCCCATGTTCTTCATTTGGTCCATGTATGCTTGTTCCCAAATGAAGGCCACAAACCGTCATGTAGAACGCGCATGTTTATTTTTTCTTTCAGTGTATATTTTTTCCTGTATAAGATTTGTTCCACTTGAGATCATCACCGGATTAATAATATTCATTTCGTAATGTATTGACTCTTTTTCGTTCCAATGTGTATAAAATTTTATTTCATTTAAGTTGTGTTTTTGTTCTAGGTGTATTATTTGGAGTTGAAGACACTAACCATCACTGTGTCTGTATTATTTTCTCCGGATGTAGAAAAAATGGTCCTCTCATATAAATTTTGTCCCACCTAAATAGCATGATCTGTTCCAGCAGTCCATTTTTTTTGTTTCACTATTAAGTTGCTTGTCCCACTTAATAAGAAAACTGTTCTTATCCAGAAATGTAGAGTCAGGACCTATAATATGTTTCGATTGGGACAAAACAACAACCATGTAAGAATATCAGTCACAAGGTGCGTGGTGAGACTGTGAGTGTCACACAACGCTCCGGCCGGCTGGTAGGTACGAGACGTACGCCAAGTGAGGGAAAGTGAATATGACGATGAGACGAGTACAGGGGGGACGAAGTTACGTTCAACTCTCAATAAAAGCGAAAAAATTTCGACAGATTTTCTCCATTTCATTTTATTTTCTAAGTAATTATCCACCTCTGTCATTATGCAAGGTTTTGAATTCAACTCTCATCGAAAGTAAATTTTTTCTTTTTTTGGCAGATTTTTTCTATTTTCGAATTTACTCTCAGTTTTTTGTCAATTTTTTTAACATTTACAAATTTACACTACTAAGTGATCCTGTAACTTATTTTCATAAAGATGTAGAAACCTTTCTATGAAATAGATATTTTGTGTCTAATCTTAATATTACTAATTGGATAATCCTTTTGGAGCCTCCTTATTAATCCTCACAAAATGCGCAAAATAAAAGATAACATCATAGAAATTTTCACAATAATCAGAAACAAATAGCCATTAGATCTATTTTTATGTAATTAACATTCCGTCATCCATCATGTAGCTCTAATAATATATCTGTTCTCTAGAAAAAAGATAAATCCTAACAATTCTCACAAAAATCAGAAACATCCTGTCATCCATCATGTAGCTCTAATAATAGTAGTCATTAGATCTATTATAGTTTTTTAAAAAATATCCGCCGTGACATTATGATAGATGAAATAAAATAATCCATTAAATTTGAATAAAAATTGCCCATCATGCCATTGTGAATATGAAATAAATAACCCCTTAAATTTGCATAAAATTACCCACCATGCCATTATGAAATACGAATTAAACTAAACTCCTAAATTTGCAAATAAATTACTCAACATGCCATTATAATAGATGAATTAAAATAAGCTCTAAATCTGCATATAAATTAGCCAATATGCCATCATAAAATATAAATTAAAATAATTTCTAAATTTGCATATACATCACCCATAATGACATTATAAAAAATGAATTAAAATAATCAGCTCTAATATTATTACGGATTAAATCTACATCCCTAAAACTCTAACCCGTGTGAGAGCACGGGTTGATGGACTAGTTGGCTTAATTGTCTTACCTTATTTTCTAAAATTTAACACAAAACTACGAATTCAAAGAAAATAAGGGAAAACATACAAAAAAATTGAACCACACGACTTCAACCTTACAATATTACCATGGGCCATGGCCTCCCGTTTGGCGCACAGAGTGCCCGGTGTCCCATGGGCCTGCTCGTGCCTGTGGGCTGGCTCGGTTCAGCCAGCAACGAGCAACCCATTGCAGCACAATCAGACAAAAGCGGCAGCAGTTAGCAAGCATCACCATGAACTAAGTGTAGCTTAGTTGGTTTTCTTTTAATGAACCTAGCATCGGAGTTCTTGACTTGACACAAGTGTTTGCATAATTTAACGTCTTTGTTTGTCTGCCTAGCCCAGTTCCAATGAATAAATTATTCTATAGAGGTCAGAAAAAATAATATATTTGTTAGCTCGCGGTCTACTCATTATGTATCCCTAGTTTTTTTATTATACAGTATGACATAACATATCAATATTTTAAAGGACATAATAAGTTAACTATAAAAGAGATAAATAGAATTTCATAGGATAAAAAGTATATGACATGCAAGTAGCAATACTGGTAAAAAGGGTAGAAAAATCTGTTCTCAATTGTCGATCATCTACCGAATAAACACAGAAAAAAATCAGTCGGCAGTGAACGCTCCCGATCAACATGAGAATATTTTACATCATGTTGTTTTCATCGTGAAACAAAAATTTAGTCTCTTATTCAAACACACAGCGTAGGCTTAAGGTTTAACTAATTTCATGTAAAGAAGGGTTATATATCCAGCAATTGATAGTAGAGCCTGTATATATCTAAAACAGATAAAAGATAAGTAATTATTAGTACAATGTTAAATCATGGACAAAGGAGACAGAGTGAAGATAATCAATTTCGATTGGTATGCGCCTTTTTATCTATCTTAATATTACAAATTAAAGGCTCCAAAGGAGACTCCATGTTAATCCTCACCATACGCATTAGAAAAAAAAAGATAAATATTAAAAATTCTCATAAAAATCAGAAACATCTAGTTGTCCATCATATAGCTTTAATAATAATAGACATCGGATCTATTATAATTTTAAAAAAATTACCCACCATGCCATTATAAAAGATGAGATAAAATAGCCCCTAAAGCTTTATAAAAATTACCCACCATACCATTATAAATACAATTTGAAATAACATCCTAAATTTGCATAAAAAATAACGTCATGACACTATATAAATATGAATTACATTACCTCCCAAATTTTCATATAAATTACTCACCATGCCATTATAAAAGATGAAATTAAAATAAGCTCCAAATTTTTATATAAATTACCCAATATGCCACCATGAAAGAACATTTAAAGAACTCCTAGATTTGCATATAAATTACCCACGATGCTATTAAAAATGATGAATTAAAATAATAAACTCTAATATTATTAAAGATTAAATCTATATCTCCTAAAACTCTAACCCGTGCGAGAGTAGGGGTTAATGGACTAGTTATTTCTGAAGCTTAATTGGCTTAATACTATTAACTCACGCAGGAGCATGGGTAATTGAGTATGGGGTAACTGGAACAAGAAAAAAAGAAATGAACCTGATGAGATGAAACCGGATTCAGCACAAGTGAAAGTTAATAGACCCCAGGTCAGGGCCAAATAATAGACGCTCATCCGCCTCATAGCATATGAACTGCGCTCACGTAACTACGGACAGTTGTCCGTGACGCCCTACAAATGAGCTTCCAAATGGTCTATGATTGAGCTTAATAACACAGTTCTATACTACACAGTACACAGTTATCTTTAGGACATCATAGTGTGCAGAGTCCCACAAATAAACAGCCTTGAGTAAAGAATAACAGAGTTCTTTTCTCTGTCGAGCAATCAGGCTGGATTTACCTGGACTTTGGGAGCGCGATCAAGCTGGGGTAATTGTTAGGTACGTACTACTTCTACAACACATGGTCTCAATAATCACGCCCAGTTGCCCACCAACAAATTCACAATCATTCTGACATGTACTGCAGGTAGTGGGTCTCTCCTTCCGGGCATCTATTGATCTATATATGGCCATCGCATATGACATGTCCTCCGGCCTGAACATTATTCAGAAGTTGGGTCCTTGACTCTCACTCCCTCGGTCAGTCAGTTAGGCTATTAGCATTTCAACAGCGAACGACCACCACATGCATGCATGACTTCTTGAGCACCCTCAGCGACTATGCAGTCGTCTTGCCGCCTTGTCCACATCTCAATAATCCGCCCTAAGTCAACCGCGGGACAGTGAGACGCAATATGGTCCTCCACAATCACATCCAACCAACCCCAAAACCTAGATCTTAGGACGACACATAAAGATGCTAACAGCTTTGTCCGTACTATTTATGTGCTATGCCAGTGTATGTTTGTACCCAAATCATGCGAAATTTTGGTGTTCCACTGATCCTGACAGGTTACATGGCTGGTGATATATACATTTCAGAGACACTGTTAAAATAGGGCCCTCGGTTCTTGGATCCTCGCCAGATTGGATTTGGATTAATCAGGGCCCTTGACCTGAAACGGGATCACATGGAGGAACAAAGCTTGCTTGCGTGGGCCCCTGCCGCATTTGGAGTTGGAGGTTTCGAGGTGTGCATCTGAGAGTCCTCGCCCAGCTGAAACCATGTCAATATCAGGCTTGACCTTTTAGGGTCGTTCTTTCATCTTATACTCCCTAGATACAATTTTGCATATCCGTCCGTAACGTTTCTTAGCTGACCCTGATCTGATAGCACACACATTGCCAACGTTTGTTTCCTTCTCGGAACATTTTTCTCATAAAACCATAACATTTACCCACAAGCGGAATATTGTTTTTAGTGGAACACATTAAAATCTCAACATGCCATGAAAATTTGATTGGCAAAAAAAAATTCCAAGTACGGAAGTAGAATATTTTCCCCCAAAGTGGAATACATTTTCACAAATATGACTGGCAGATATGCAAAATATGAACCGACAAAAACTTTTTCTAGAGTAAAACATTTTTCCCTTGCACAATCATTTTTCTTAACGGAACATCTAGAAATGGTACATTTGTTACGAATATGCAAAATATCAGTCACATGAAGAGGAGCAAATATGATAGCCTATGTCCTCATCGTTTTCCATTGGTCCCTTCCCATCTATCACGGATGCCGATCCAATAGCTCATATTCCGTTTCCTCAAGTTCTGTTTCGTTCTGAAGTAGAACCTTTTTAACAGAACATACATAGTTCAACGAATTGGACGCTTTTCCTTCTTGGGCGCGCGGATCGGAACTTTCACAAAAGGTTCAATTGGCAAAGTTTTATTTTCTAGAGCGCAGAACAGTTTTCGTCCTTGAGCATAGGCTCAAAACATTTTTGCTTTAGTGGAACAATTCACAAATGTGACTGGCGCGTATATATATCATTCACCTGAAGAAGAATAAATTCGGTATAATAATTGCACACCAGTTCCACATGCCTGCATGGGCCCTTGTAATCTGTCTGGCCCGGACGCCCGGTACTACACATGCATGCTTTGGACATACGTCTCTCCGTCTCCCTTGCGCTAGTGTCTGTCTGGTATGGCCTGCGTGCATGGACTTTTTTTAATTTTGTTTTGTTAGCCGCACAGCACGATCATTTCACACTGGAAGCCACGACAGGACGACGACGACGAGACTATAGATAGCTGCCCCTCCTGGGTGGCCCCACCCTCCACTGAGATACGTTTTGATGTAAACACCCGGCGACAGCGATGACTCGTTTGGTTTTTTCTCATTTGGCTGCGCCTTGGCAAACACGAGAGGTTGGAATTGTTTAGTTAGCACACCATCGACACCTATCTAGCTTTACAAGAATAAAAATCCTGGACGATCGATAAACTAATTATGCAACAGCTGCGGCTTCCGATCCACATGCTCTTTTGGACAACTAAAACTTTCCAATAACTTCATAACAAGCTTTGCTAGTTGTAACATCACACCACCACCGGTCACATGTGTTATGCTGGCCCTGCCCCCCCCCCCCCTGGGTGTGTGTCCTGTGTCAAATCGCAAGTTGGTGCAACTGCATCCACAGACAGCAGGATCGTCAGGGAGAGCCCGGACCCCAGAAAAGCAGCTGCCCTAGAAGCGACTTATCAGTACTGCTCTGCACGCCACTGGTCAATTGTGATGGGATCATGCCTGTTCATATGCATATGGTATTGCGAGAGCAGATTATTAGCAGAAGAGAGGTTACGAGTGCTTGTAATGATGGCCTGTGCCCATTAGGTATGCGTGTTAGGTGAGGCAGATACGCGGGCGCGATTCGATTTGACCTAGCTCGCAGCTAGACACTCTGCCGGGCGGCCGGTCGTCGCCGTGTCATTCTTCTACGATGCCCTAAGTATAAAGAAAACATGAGCGTGCTCGAGTGGAGATGGTGGTGCGCGAGGACTGGAGGAGGGACAGGAGACGAATGAAGGCGAGATCGAGCGGGAGACGTATTGGAATTTGGAACCTGGCGCGCCTGTCTCAGCTTCGCCCAGATTTCTTGCGATGATCGAGTCACCAGTCCACCATGCGCGCAGCGGTAAAATATGGCGCCGGCGCCGGCGGCTTTTGCTTCGATGCTTGAATCGATACGGGAATCCAGACGGCGGGCAGCTGCGTGTACTCGCATTGCCATTGCCGAGAGAATTCTTCTTCTTCGGGCCTCTCTACTACCTGTCCACATTCCATTCGATGCAATGATGCTAGCTCTTCGATACAGTGGTATTTTATTTCAACAAACGGAAAGCTGTGGGGAATGATCTAATAGGAGTATTGGCGAATATGCCTGATGATGCCTTTAGGGGGAAAAAACTTCGCCCGGATTTTTTTTACCGTGTCCTTGCAGCTCGCCGTCGATCTCGTGGTAACATCTGAGCATCTGAACCGTCTGTCGACCCTGTGTGAACACGGGGAATTGCTCACACTTTTGTGCAGGTGAGACGGACCGCATCATAATGGCCTTTTTGACGGTGCAAGCCCCTGCTTATTACATCTTTTTGCCCCGACCAAAAGGAGGCCAAGTTCAGCGTAACGTACGTATCCTTGGAGGCCACCAACGACGGTTCTCTCTGGCTTTATTAACGAGTGGAACGCGTGACGCAAATTTGCGGGACTAAGCTAGTCCGCGTCCGTCCTGCCAAAAGAAAAAGGACGAGGAGCTTGCGAAAGGGAAGATCATGTCATGTAAAGCAAGTAAATGATGATACGAAGCGTCTTTTGCCCCCCAAATAACACAACGAACGAACACAACACACAAAGGAAAGCCTTTTTTTCGAGTTTTCCAGCGGTTCGTTGTGAAAGTTCACTGGATTGGCAGTACTTGCCACCGTACTGGTACTACTTCACAACGGATCGCAGGGTTTGGAGGTGTCGCGTTGCGCTTTAGGAATTAAAAGCTAGCGCTTCAGGTGTATTTATTTCGTGATCAAGGCCTGTTCTGTTCTGGACCAAGATGAACGCCGGAAAAGGACGCGTGCAGGCTTTTGGACACGTGGCTTCCAAAGCAGAGGTATGTTTATCTTTTTCCCGATTCGAACGCCGAAAGCCTTTGGCAACAGCGTCGCGAAAACTGTCGATGCTCGTTGTTGGCGTCCACGGCGAGAACAGTGCCGGCTGGCGCTTGTGCTGTCGACGCTCGTCTGCGATTCAGAGATTGACGTGTGTTATGTTCTTGTCGGGGGCGATTCGCTGAATATTTTGTAAGCGTAGCCGTGGACAGGACGGATGATCCTCCACCGCTTCTGCATGTACGTTTCGCTGGACGTCGCTTTTGACCTTTGGACATGCGTCTGCTCCGTTCTACAGTGGTGGCAGACCAGCTATCTAGCGGTCATAAAAAGGTCAGCCAGCCCATGGCCCATGAGAGAGAGTTAAGATTCGAGCCGGCTCTCTGACTACTAGCAACTTCTCGCAAGTCATTACCCCCTTGTTTTCTCTGCATGAATTTCGACAAATTTGCCTGAAAAACGATTGACCTTGCGTTGCATTTGTTTAGACCCGCTTGACCTCTCGCCGTCCGACGGTCACGTTTGACCAACCACTATTTCTTTGCCCACAGCTAGGACGGGACAACGCAACCACTCTCTGTCCTCTCGCTGTTCCTCGCATCCTCCAGTCCCAACTGCACGATTTCCTGTCTCTCGAGCTCGCCCACCAGCACACCATGCAGCAACGCCCCAAGCTGCTACAGAGAGCGAGCTAGCTGACACACAGCAACGACACGAACAAAACGTAGAGCGCTTGTTTACGTTCAAAAAAAAAAACGTAGAGCGCTTGTACTACACAAGTAACATGCATGCAGCAGTGGTGCATGCAGTGCAGAGAGAGGTGGCGACGCATGAGTTGCTTAATAAAAAAAAAAAACCGGAGGTGAAAGCGGCAGTTGGCCTGCCGGAGGGGAAAGGGAAAAGACGGATGGCCGCCGCGGGTGATGATGAGAGAATCCACTACTACCGCGCGCGCGAGAGAGGGCCAGAGGGGTGGAGGGGGTGGAAGCGTGCAGCCCACGTCGAGGTGCCACGGGATTAGACAACACCTGGGCCCCGTCCTCGGGTTTCGCCGGCCGCCGGGTTCATGCACCCGCCGGTCCACCGCGCGCGGTGAAAACCTCCTGTCACCGCGCGCGCGCGTGAGCGACGGGGCCGGTCACCGGTGGGTGCGTCGTGCGGGGGCGGTCAAACTGAAACTAACCCAACCCTCTCTCAGCCTCTGCAGGAGGACACGACACGTTTAACCCTTTTTCCGGCGACGTTTATCTGCAGGAAATCGGCCGCGACTAGGTATGCTTTTACCTGTTCAGGAACGTAAAACGAGCCAGAAATACACACGCAGACAGAGAGAGAGGGGGAGGTGGGACGGGAGGTACACAACGCATCGCGTGGGCACCGACCAGTGACGACAAAACCGGGCTGCGAGGGCATTTCTCCAGTCGAAATCTATGCGTTTGGACGGTTTCTCCTTTGTGGAAAGGGCGGTGGCCAAAGCTTACCTGGTCTGTCGTCTGTGGTCCACCCCCACTCACTACTAAGCCACACTGTCACCTCTCCCCGACCAAAGTCACCAAACCAAGCGCACAAACCACCACACCACGCCACACGAGAGGACGAGCGCCTCTAAACAGGTTGACTTGGCCGTGCGCTAGCCACTATGTAGGCTGCACGCCGCGAGTTTTAAGTCAGAACTCAGAAGTGGCACTCCTCACTCCGGATCGATATGGCAAAACCACCGCGCTCGCTCCTACTAGTCCCGTCCCGCGCCTTAAATTATATTAATTGCCGTCATATAAAAGCCGCTTGCTAGCTGGTAACCTAGACGCACTAGCCACTTGTTCATTGTCCCGACCTATTTACTGTACACATTCGTTCACTGATGGGTTTCTTTTAATCATTGGTCATAATTATTACATGCATGCTCTCAAAAGAGAAGATGGTGTTCATTACAGATAATTGGTCTCCTTGTTCTCCACCGGCGGCTAGTGATTCTGCTGCAAAACAACTTTCTCTAGGTCTTTTCTTGGACGTGGACCAATGCTGATACGCCCATCTGATAAAGGATACCTGCAAATCTTTCTTTTTGTCGGCATTTATCGAATATAAGTTTATTTCTGGTCAACCTAATTTCACTCCCAACGGAGTGCGGCCCTCCATATCAATACATTTAAATCATTTTTTGAGTGTATTGTAATGTTTAGACCAAAGATTTAAAGATTAAAACATCCTTATAATCCAAAAGTGGCGTAGTTCCGCACCCAAAACATACATCACCGACATAAGTTTCTTCCATTGTTTGAGAAAACACTTGGCACATCAGCCATGGCTCATATTGTTCCACCTCTCCACTAGTTTGGTGTCACCAGGCCGTGCAAAACACTGTTTGTGCACCGTAAACAGAGTAAAATTTGAAATATAGAGGTGACACCACCGCGGGTCTACGACAAAATTTATGTGGGGGGGAAGGGTATGAGGTACAATGCAAACACTGGAATCTAACATTAACTCTTGTGCTTTGTTTTTTCGTTGAATGTGCAAATCACATTTTTCTTTTAAAATAAAGCAAAATAAATACAACAATCTTGATAAGCCTAGGCTAATCAAGACACCCCAATGACTTGGTTCGTCTTCATCACTAGCAGCTTGGCCTTATTGGCACGTTTGGAGCCTCCAATCCCTGGGGAAATGAGGTTGTCAAACTAATCTTCTGTGTTTCTTAGTTTAGAGGGAGTTGTCCTTGGAAAGTGGCTAGTCTATAGGATAGAGGGTAGTTTAGAGCCTCCAATCCTAAGCAAAACGAGGTTCTCACGCTAATCCTATGTGTTTCTAGTCTACAAGGAGGGTATCCGATGTGCGGTGGTGGAGGCAAGACACGGAGAAAAAATCTATCGGTCGGACGAGGCTTGGTTTCTGTGGTTGGCAGTATGTATAAGAATACAAGCAAAATACAGTGGTAGCCGTCTAGCCGAGATCGTCCATCATCCACATCGTGTTGGACCATATATGTCGAATACAGATAGTGTATTCCCAGGTCCCTGACAAACACCATATGTACTTATATAGTCCCTGTTTAAAACGCAAGAATTTTACAGAAATTATATAAAAATTTTACAAAAAATAGTTCAATTTCGTAAAAATACAAGAATGAGAAAATTTTCTCCTTGTTTTCCAAACATGCACTTAACGGGTCGCAGATCTCATGAATAAAACATCAAATGTGGTACGTGAGTGTATTGTTGTAATAGATAGAAAGTAAGGATGGGACGACACAAGACTAATCATTACGCCCAACACTGTATTTAAAAGTGCCTGGGTATTTCTAGGACATTTGGATAGCTCCCTGTCATAACCGTGGGCAATGAGTTGGTTGGGGACTAGTATGATGTTGGTGTTTCAATATATTTTTTGGGAAAATATAAATCCAAAACACTGACTACACAAGGAAAAAAAAACTGCTGGCCACTTAGATAAAATTTATCACAGAAGATCATTACATATCTTGTAGACTAGCTGATCCAAACCAAATACTACTACTTACATATGAATACGTGGTGAACTCGCGTACACATCCTTGCTACGACGTGCGAGTGTTTAGACCGTCTTAGCAGACTGGCTGAAAAACTATCTATCACTATTCCAACTCAGCGCTACTCTTTTCGTTAGGCGTAGTCTTAGCCGAGGTAGACCATCCTTTGAAACCACGTAGCTAGCGACTGCGGCCCTAAAGTTGCTGCACGTACTGTTGTCTACCATTGGGCACCACAGAGAACCATGGCGACCAGATGAGCCGCGGAGCGAGCCCGGAGCCTCGGTGGCGCATCACATGCATGCCATGCTCCTGAGTCCTCGAGACACAGTACCGCGCATGCCCGGACCGGCGCTGGGTGGACGAGGATCGACCAGAGAGCGATCTGCTGATCTGACACAGCGACACGCCCTACAGGCGCTCTCCCACCCCCAGCCAGCCAGTAGCCCACTATCGCACTGCTCTCGGTCGGTCGCGGCGGCGATGATAGCCGGCCGGAGGCCGACGCTACAGACGCCTAGAAAGCCGTCCTACGGGGTGGCTACTCGTACCGCGCGCGCACAATAAAAAGGACGGGCGGAAGCTTTCCGCCGAGCTCCATTCAATTCGTAAAGACGCATGCATGGCAATGGCAGCCGCCGCCTCCTCTAGGTAGCTGTGTAGTTGTGGTACGATCGATTCCCCTCTGCCCCGGCATAGTGGGAGTCAGTGCGTGCATGCCTTGCCGGCTGCGGCTGCCGGGCGGAACCTTTGTGCGCTGCGGCGCCGCGCGCGCCATGCATGCACGCACGCATGATCCGCAGCCTTGCAGGCGGTGTCGCGGGCACCTGCCTGCCTGGTGCCTCCCGGCCGCGCGCGGTCATAAATTAGTGGCGCACCTGCCGCCGGCGGTCACTCAGCACGTCGGCGGTCTCTCCTCCCGCGTGTTGGCCGGCGTTGGTGGCCGTGGGCAGGAAAGCTGAGCAGCGTGTCGGTTGCTGCTGGCTCGTCGTTGCCGCGACGACGAGGCAAGCATACACTGCACTGCCCTTTTGCCTCCACAGGTAGCGAGGTCAAGGTCAGGTGTACGTTGTATCAAAAAAAAAAAAGTCAGGTGTACGTACGGCTACGGCGGTATGAACATGCATGCTGCGTTTCTGACCGCCCGTTTAATCCAACGCGCGCAATGATGGCTGATGATGCCGAGCCCAGTGACTTACGAGCGCCACGAGATCGCCGTGCAATCTCAACAAACGCGACTTGTGTAGCGTTTTGGTCGGGCCGGGGAATTGAACTAACGGCCGCAGTATTTGTACTACGTACTAGAGGGGGTTTCAACCCATGGACGCACCAAATCAAAAGTGACGAGCCGCTTACCTGTAGTATAGTAATTAACTAGTGATTGTAATAATCCATGGACCGACCTAACAGATGTATCCGAGGCTCAAACAATGAAGCCGCTCCAAAAAAAAGGAGAAGAGCGCGCGCGGCTCAAATCAAGTCATGAGTCATGATTAATAAGGGAGGATTGCCCGGGGGTTAAATCTAGCTTATCCTCTCAACGGAATGGGTCATCAGGTCGCGAAAGCACGCAGCCACCGCGTAATCGCCGGCAGCTAGCTTTATTCCCTTCAGACCGGTCACCACCTTTGCGACTAGGTAGACTGATGATCAAGCACGCACCGCGTGGTACAGTATATACTACTCCCGCAGTATTACGTGCTCCACTGAGCAGGCGAGGCGATCGATCCCGATCGAAAGGCGCAAGTAATTCTTTGTCCAATTGAAAAGCGGTTTACTATAATTTCTGCTCGCCTTCTGGCTTGTGTCAAAAGCTAGCCGGCCGGGGGTTAGATAGGATCATGGTAGGAGTAGATTAATCAGCTAAGCTAGCGACTCCATCCATCACCACACCCTCGTACATGTCCGGAAGCATGCAACGCAATGCAATCCCGCGTTGCGCGGTTTCGATCGAGAGGCAAGGCAGCCTTGATCTCGGCCGATCGAGCTCCCAGCCTCCCACAGAAGAAGACAGCGCACGAAAAAGAGCCGAACTCAGCTAGCCGATGAGATGATGCAATAGCAAACAAAACCTACTAGGTTTCTTTTCGTGCCTTTTTACTACTACCTCCCCGTGTCATCTCTCAAATCTCCCTTTTTCGGGGCCCTGGCCTTTTCCCCTCCACCCCCCCTTCCGAGGAATAGCTACAGCTATGCAGATCAGTAGCAGAACAACACAAGGCCGTGCTTTTTGGAGCAACGCGGCCGGATGGAAAAAGATTAAAAACGGCCGCCGGACGCCGCCGCGAGGCTTTCCGCTAATAAAGGCGCGTGCTCACTCGTCACTCTCGCTCCCCCGGCCAGAGCGGAAGCGAGATTATTACGCAGTTGTAGGTGATCGAATGGGGACACGGCGAAGGAATTCCCGTGGATCGCCGTTGGCAGCCCGACAATAATGCTACGCGCCCATCATGCGCCCCACCCCCGCACCCTTCCTAGCCACTGCCCACTGGACACTGGTGGCCGCGCGCGCAGGTGGAGCAGGAGCAGCTCCCAGGCTCGCCACCACCCGCCGCGCCGACCCCATCCACGCCCATCCGCCGCGCCCCGCGCACTAGCGGGCGGGCGGGGCCCGGGCGCGCGGCCACGCAGCGCGCAGGCGTGCGCAGTCGCTTTTGCGCCTGTCGGGGGGCAGAGCGGCGCGTTCGGCGATCGGCCACGGCGTGCGGGGCCTCCCCTCGGTTCCTGGCAGGGTGAGTGCGATCTCTCTCCGCGCGCGCGGCCACCCGCGTCGCTCTCCGCGTGTGGCGTGGCGTCCGGCCCGCCCGCCGATGGTTGGCTTGGGTCGTGAGCCGCCGCCGCCGCGGGACCCGCGGTTCCACTACTACGGCGCGTTCCACGCCACCGCACCGGCGGCGGGCCACCTGCGCCCGCGGGTTCTCGCGCGCGATCGAGCCCTTTTTTGACGCCCGTTGGAGGGGAGGGTCAGCGCGGAGCGGAGGCGGAAGCCCGGGGCGAACGGCGACGCTTGGCCCGCCGCCCGGAGCCGGACGGACGCGTGGTCTCTCACGAAGTCACGACTGGACCTGACCGGGACACCCACCTAGCGCGCGCGGTGCGGTCATGTACAGGCCCGTACTCCTCCGTGTCGTACCTCACCCGCCATAGCAGCTTCAGCTCTTAATGGTGGATCAAATCAGGCTGCACAGGAAGGCTTTTGTCTTACAGGGAAAACAAAATCAAAAGAGACGAGGATTGCAAATGTTGACCTCCGCAACACTCCAAGCCTCTCGGTCTGTCTTCTGTTGCAGCCCCCAAGCAACGCTGTTCATCCATCTATCACACATGCATGCTCGCCCCTTGCTTGCTACGGAGTACATACTATGCCTCTCTCTCTCTCTCCGTCTAATCAATCTATCCCACCACACGTCACTGCCGCTACAACACCTCTCATCTGACATGACCTCCGGTTCCCCTGCTCCTCAAGCCCCCACCCAGCCACACCTGGCTCTAGTAGACAGACTGCTAGGCATTTGCACGGGTCGGTTCCCCCAGCTAATTGATGGTACTAGCAGGCAGTGTGCGTGGCGTCTCTGTTGGCATGCAAGCTAGCCGGCCTATAGGTCCCCAATTGTTTGAGCCACTCGGAATCTCGGCGAGCCGCACATCAAGAAATGCCTTCTTCCTTCATGCATGCTTGAGCAGAAGCCTCAAGTAGACTGACAGCGCGCGCACAAATTCTGCTTAATTATTAGAAGCAGCCACAACCGAGCAACGTAGTAATGCCGGAGTGAGCTCTTTGAATTCAGAAAGCAGAACGTGCTAAGCGCTAGAAACACCCGGGTTAGTTGCCGGCACGTGCCACGGTGCCCTACGCACGTGCGTGGCCCCACGGACCATCATTCCTTCTCATCTCGTAGCAGGGCTCTCTGTTGCGTACGTTGAGCATGTGTTGACTGCTGTCACCGCACCGCACCGACTGGTTTTCTTTCTCGGCGGCCCAAAACCAAAACTCCTCGAAGCCTCCCTCCTCCTCCTATTGCAGTATTTTACACGGACGAATAATTTCCGCACATTTCAGAAAACAAAAACTGCCGGGCTGCCTTCGCCCCAGCTAAGCTATAGAGCTAGAGCCATAAAAAATACTGCGAAAAAGATCCCGCACTATCTCATGACATATGGAGGAGGCGGCGACTATAGAGAAGGGGAGAGCAGCGGTTCCACTCGTCAGGCCATCCACAGGACATTCCTCTCCTCCCCTCGCCCGTCCCATCCAGCCGCCGGCTCCTCCTCTTCTTCCTGAGCTCGACTTCCTCGGCAGCAGGCGAGGATCGCTGGCGACGAACGCAATTGGGATCCTTGCATGCATGGACGCGGCGCAGTGGCACCAGGTAAGCTAATCCGTCTCGCGATCGAAAACTATAGCCGCGACGTGCATATATCGGGGGACGGGCGGGCGGGCGGGCGGGCGGGCGTACGAGATCTCTCACCTGCCGGCCGGCCGCTTGGATCTTGGTGATATCTTGTTCTTGGTCGTCTCTCTTTGGTCTGCCTTGGTTCTCGGAGCCGGACCTTGGCTTTCTTTCTTATAGGAGCCGAGGGAGGAGGGAGTATGGGTTGTGGCCTTGTGGGCATGGCATGCATGGTGATCCGGCCGGCCAGGCTTTGTTGTTCTTGGATACCGCCATGGCGAACCTTTTATTCTTTGCGTAGATCTATGATGCAGGGACGGAGTACCCGTCCGTCATCTCCTCTCTGTGCGTGCCGTCTCTCTTCTCCATTGGCTTCGAGCTGAGGGCCTTGGGGCCTTTAATTCCCTTGTCGCCCCCCTTTTAATCCTTGAAAGGAGCACACACACACCGCCTTTATTTTCCCCTTTGTTCCTCCCTTTCTTTCCATCTTATCCCCCTTTCCAAGCTCTCATCCTTTTTATCCCTCTTTTTTTCCTCGTATACGGAGTAGCTTTACCTTACCCCCTCTCTCTTCCCCACGCCACGCCTTGTTGCATCAAAAGAGCAGCCATGTCTTGGGTGATGGAGTAAGTAGCAGTGCAGTGCTACGCCACAAACGCAACCCTACAAGCAAGAGCGCAACCAAAGTTGAGTTTTGGGCGGCGCTGTGTGCTTCTCTCTCATCTTTTTTTTTCACCTTTATTTCGTTTGCCTTTCCCCTCTTTCCTTTTGATCTCACTTTGTATCCATTTGCTTGGTTCTTTCACTTTGTTGCACCGCACCACAAGGAAGGATCCTAAGAGCTCCTCCACTCTTACATGTCACCCTGCTATATATCCATCTCTTCATCATCATCCCATATATACCACATGTTCTTGATTCGTAGGATTAGTTGTTGTTAGTGACCCTAACATTGTTCAACCTGCTTGCAGCAGTAGTGACATCTAACGATGAGCAATATGTGTCCATTCCCAGGGTCTAGGGCTAGGCAAGCCCATGGAGGAGATGCTCATGGCGGCAAACACAAATCCTAACCAGAATCAGAACCCAGCACCGGCGGCTGCGCCGCCCTCGGCGCCCGGCGCCCAGAGGGCTGGCGCTCCCGCAGCGCCGGCGGCGGCTCCTGGCGCTGGCGCGGCCAGAGGGGCGGCGGCGCCGGCGGGCACGGAGCGGCGGGCGCGCCCGCAGAAGGAGAAGGCGCTCAACTGCCCGCGGTGCAACTCTACCAACACCAAGTTCTGCTACTACAACAACTACAGCCTGCAGCAGCCTCGCTACTTCTGCAAGACGTGCCGCCGCTACTGGACCGAGGGCGGCTCGCTCCGCAACGTCCCGGTGGGCGGCGGCTCCAGGAAGAACAAGCGCTCGTCCTCGGCCGTGTCCTCGGCGGCCGCCGCCTCCACCTCCGCGGCGATCTCCGGCACCGTCCCCGTAGGGCTCGCGGCCAAGAACCCCAAGCTCATGCACGAGGGCGCGCACGACCTCAACCTGGCGTTCCCTCACCACAACGGCCGCGGCCTGCAGCCGCCCGACTTCTCGGCGTTCCCGAGCCTGGAGAGCAGCAGCGTGTGCAACCCCGGGGCGGCCATGCCCGGTGGCAACGGCGCCGCTGGCAGGGGCGTGGGCACGCTCTCGGCCATGGAGCTGCTCAGGAGCACGGGCTGCTACGTGCCGCTGCAGCATGTTCAGCTAGGTATGCCCCCCGAGTACGCCGCCGCGGGGTTCGCCCTGGGCGAGTACCGCTTGCCCCCGCCGCCGCAGTCTCAGAGCGTGCTCGGCTTCTCGCTGGACACGCACGGCACGGGCGGAGTCGGCGGCGCCGGGGGCTACAACGTCGCCGGGTTGCAGGAGAGCGCGGCCGGCAGGCTGCTCTTCCCCTTCGAGGACTTGAAGCCGACGGTGAACGCAGGTGGGGGTGCAAGCAACGGAGCCGATCAGTACGACCACGCCAAAGACCAAACAGGCGACGGCAGCGGGGCGAGCGGCGTCACCGGTGGACACGACACTCCAGGGTTCTGGAGCAATACCATGATCGGGAACGGCAGCAGCAATGGTGGTGGCGGCCCTTGGTAAGGCGGCGCGCCGCCGCCATGCATGGCTCATGCACGCGCCGTTGTCAGGATGTGGAGATAGGGATAGAGACAAGGATCGGAGTTAATAAGCGGTGGAGGTGATTAGTGGTCACATATGGCGTTTGATCTCTCTGGTTGTTTGGTTTTTTTTTTCTTCGGTTCCTGGTTGTTCATGTTTGTGTCAATCGACTTGGGGGCTAACACAGCAGGATATACATATTGTTAAGGGTGGTGAAACCGGTGATTTACAGCTTCTCTTAGCTAATCGATCTCTCTCATTTCTGATCGTGTAATTCATGGAGCAAGCTGTATGTTAGTCATGTGCCATTGTTGTGCATGCATGTAGAATTGTAGAGTATGTATTAATCAAGCAGCTTTTCTACAGTGCCCTAGCTATTAAAAGCACACAGTACGGATCACGTATTGGCTTGTGTGCGCGTGCTCTGTGCTTTAAGTCTTGATAACACACAGGTTGGTTAGCCATGTGTATTATTACTTCTGAACCATCATACTACTGTGTTTAAAACTCGTTCCCTTCTTGTGTTTTGGTTTTGGTGTTTGCCTTCAGTGATCATTCATCGGTGATCATACTATGCTACTGTTGGTTAATTGGTATGGTATAGTGTCGAGTACTAGATCAGTAGATCATGTGAGGGAGCATACAATGCTGTGCTGATCTAACTTGAGGGTACCCGATAACAGTCATATTTTATGGTTGGTTCATTTATTATATCGTGTTCAACCAATCTGCCCTGTACTGAAATATGTAATTTTTTTGAATCGTCTATAAATGTAGATGTGTTTTCATTCTAAATCTTTATTCTGTTCTTGGTATCGATTCGTCGCCTCTGTAAGATCAATCTCCATTTCCTTTCGTGCTATATCTTTTCTTGTTCTAGCAGGGGTGTTGCTATGAGATGTCATATCTCGCATCATCACGAAATCAAGAATCTTCCAGCCATGAAAAGCACTACGAGGATGAAGAGAGGGACTCCGGGACGTCGTGGAGAAAGGGTGAAAGGAACATGTATGTATGGAAAACACCATGCTTTTTGCACCTGTCTCTCCACATGGTACTATTATCATATGTTAGGCCATCTGCAAGTGCTTCTGCAGGCCATTGGTACGGCAACTCAATATTTTCTAAACCAAAAGTGTGCCCCTCCTCATCACCATTGTGCTCCTTGCCCTCTCATATCATGGCGAGTAGTGTTCGTACGTACTAGTATAGGAAATGAAAACTACGTTTTTTTTTTAAATTTGCAGCTAGTTGGGCATTCACTTGCAAAGTTCTACCGCCCACACCAGAAAGTTTCCATCAAATTATTCTCGCACCCGCTTTACCATTTCCATGTATGCTCTGGCCTGGGCTTTTGTGCATGTCTTCTTCAGAGAATGGCCAGGCCTTACAGCAACACTTGACCGCATAGAAGCCCTTCTCTATCAGGCGCGGGTCCACAACGACATTCTCCTAGGGATGGGGTCCCGCCGAGTACTCAACTCCGCCCTGTTGGCATTTGGTCACCCTATATATAATAAATATAAACTACCCAATGCAATATGAATGCGCTGATAGAAACTGATCATCAGGAAGATAAGGTTTGCTAAATTTGGGTGTGTGTGCAAGCGAGTATGGAACCATACCCTACAGTAGTAGCCTAGTAGGCCATCGGCACATCCCTGGCCGTTCCCTTTTTTTTCGTCAGACTTCCTTAAACTGAGTTGCTTGAAACATCTTAAATTAGTTTCCATGTAATTCTAAAAAAATTAATTAGTTTCCATGTTATACGCAATGTTTCTTTATGTGATTTAAATATAAAAAATATGAGATATTTGAGTGGGCATAAGACTAAATGTGGTTTTAAATATCCTTAAATCTATCTATTGTCTTAGTAAAGAAAACATTAAAAGAAGCCATTGTACTTGATAAGAGGACCTAGAAATTATCATATCAATTTAAAAAAATCCCCTAATTGGAATATTGGATTTTGTGAACATGCAATGCTCTACATTAATCCAAAGATTTTATGTTAAATATAACTAACGAAAATGAGAGATTTATATTGTTGATTGTTATGATTCCAATAGTACGTGCATCTGGATTCGAACCAAATTTTTATATCAAATACATTTAATAAAAGAGAGCAATTTTGAAAAAAAAGACAAATTTTCTTTCATTGGTTTTTTTGAAACAAACAAAGTTCCAAAATTTAAAAATAAGCAGGACCAAGTGAACAAAAAAAATACAATTTTGTATAGTGGGACCAAGCTATAAATTATTATGGTCGTTTATTTGTCAAATTGCTAGCAAAGAAATGGATTTTTTTAAAGAAAGATGTGCAAAATATTTTTTTTATTTGTGGTTAATATCATGTAATTCAAAGACAAGCTTAAAAATTAGAAGGAAAATAAATGAAGAAGAAAATAAAAAAGTGAGGATGAGGGAAAAGAAGGAAAAAATAAATCATACTCAAATAAAAAAGGATACAAAGTTAGCGGATTTCGATGGTTGGAGTTGAGCAAGGAGTCATCATAGATGATCTCAGCACCTAAATGCCTTTCCATGAATGGACACGATGGTGTGGTATGTGAGTCACACAAGCAAGGATAATATTGGAGCTTGCAAGTGATCACAACCCTCCTATTTCCACATCTTTGCTCTCAGTGGCCACATGGCTCCTTGGTTCTTGGATAATGGTTATTGATAGGCCAATCAATGAAATTGGAGATTGAGCGGACCGTGGATGGTTGTGGAGGGCAAGCTAACGTGTGGGAGGAGGTATAGAGATGGGGCATACACTACAGGAAAACCTACCTGTACACATTTTATTTCGTATCTACATCAATGTTGACATGTTTTCTAAAGCGTGCTAGGAGCGTCTTCGCAAGCACCGTGTCAAAGATTGTAGAGACAAATTACTATAGCGTATCTATAGTTGATAGAGACGTTTCATAAAAACGTTACATGTATGTCTATGCATTTTAATACACTTTTATAAATACATTTATACAACGTGTCTATTGACCGTTGTTGCATTTTGTAAAAACGCTTTAATATGTGTTTAAAAATAGTAAAAATATTTATTACTACAGGATGTGACTTTTGTGCAATGCAATCGCTAAGAATCGAACCCATGACCTCATACCTCATGTAATGCCTTTCCATCACTAGACCACCATATCACACATGAATAGTTAAGTAATGCACTCTTTTTATATTTACCATTAACGAATTTTAACTTCTCAATACCGTGTCAAATAACGTCTTTGTGTGTCTATAGACACGCTTGTCTGATACGTTTTATGTGTATCCCCATGCTATTGACGGTTGAAAACGTGTCTTAATTCGTGTTGTTTTAAGATACTTTTAAGTTGTATCAAAAAACATATTTATATGCATATACACGTTTGTTTGACATGTTTGATGTCGTGTCTAGATGCTACTGATGGTTAATAGCGTAGCTAACTACGTGTCATGTTGAGATGTTTTAAATAACATAACAACAAGCGTCATTTTATGTCTTTCGACACTCTAATCGTATCTAACATCGTGTCAATTTGAGACATTCCGAAAAACGTGTCAAAAAGCATGTTTACGTCTTTTGTGTAGTGACGCTTTAACCAGCGTTGCTACCAAAACGTATCTAGAAGGCCTTTTTCCAGTAGTGATAGGGCTAGAGCGGGATGTGAGAATAGCAACATGCCACATAGTTTGAGTATAAGTTTTGTTTTTACATATTTGACTAATATTATTTTGAATAAGAGAATGATTGAGTTTTCGAAAAAAAATCAACCGCATCGTACATATGTTAACGGAGGTTGTAAGTAAGGATTTTTGTGGCCTTGTGTGGCTCATCACGACGTCAATGATTCTCTAAATTTGTTGTGGAGCGGCTCTCTCATCAATGCCTACTAGGAGTGAGCAGACCCCTTGGCGGAGAAGCTCCAAAGCACATGGCACCACGGTGAACCAGGAGACTTGCGCAACATGAGATTATCCTAAATGGCTAGTGCCCCATTCCTTTATTGGCTCGGAGCCTATGGTGTGACTTGCGATTCTAAGATCGTGATTCGTAACTGGAGGTCATATTTGGTGACCAAGTGCATATCCCCTGTGGAGCTCATATATAGAACAAGGGGTGGTTTGTCCATCGATAGTTCGATACCACGGGAAGGGATACATTATGCATCTCTCGGAGTTTGTCCGGAAAATGATTTTATTGCTATTTACTGTGTAGTAGTAGTACCTACGCTACTCATCATTGCTATCATAGACTCGATTATTTGATCTATCAAAAGAAGCTGGATTATTATACAAGTTGCCAAAGGAAAGAAACAATGGTCGAAATGTTGATAAAGATGTAATGGTTCAGAATTCAGGTGTGGATAACAGAGACAAATACCTATGCTCTGTATACAAACCCGATCGAAATCATGTCCTCAACGCTATAGTGTTAGGGGGGAAATGAGGTATGGATTGTGGCAAAGACGTGGAGAAGGCTCCTAAAGATGGCGGAGACGCATAATACGCACAACGGAATGAAGGCTGGCTACTCCTACAGCGCATTGCAGTGCGCGCAATGTTTGTTGCTGTCAGCAAGGACGGGCGTGCATGCATGCATGTGCCGGGTGCCACTGCCGCCGCCGGCCAGTCAGCTATCCATGTAAACATGTTCGCCTTCGTGGCAACAACGGCTCGAACAGTATAATCATGGAACCCCGAGAGCCAGCCAGCAGCGAGTGTGCAGCTGAACGCCATTACTCCCGGCGCAGTCGTTTGTGATGCTGGAAGATCCACTAGCAACAGCGATTTCTCGAACGCAGTAGGTCTCTTTTTAACGAGTCAGCACAGCACGCAGGATCCTCGAACATCAGTCATGCTGCGATTACGAACGGTGTGTAGTTCCGTTCGTGTCCGCCTTCAGATCAGAGAACAGCAAAAGCACTGAAGCGCACGCTTTGGCAGAAGGAAACATGTTTCATGCGCCCACTGTGGACTATATAGTCGCCCAACTCGGCAGACGGCGGGGGAGCACGCAACGCACGCCATGCACTGTGCCGTGAAAAGAAGGCGAGTAGGTCGCCGCAAAAGCTTCCCCGTCCCGGTGAAAACGCGTGTCAGCCGGGGGACGCACGCAGGGAATCGCGGGCGACGGCAACTTCGTCGGCATTCGCGGGCGGACGACACCGCAATCCCGGCGGACCCCGGGCCAGCAGCGGAAAAGCCATTCCATTCACCTTGGTCGGCCGGCAATGTCATGGCGGATGGATTAAGCGAAAACGAATAAATTTTGCTAGCGACCGGTGACGGCGAGAAGCGTGATCCAGCAGCCGTCTACCGTGCCGGCTGCGCAGGCTTGCCGGCGTCGTGCGGCACGCGGGTCTTTGCCGTGCTCACGTGTGTGCGCGCGCGCGCGCAGTTAGTTACACACGAGTGTACCAGAAAAGGAGTAAAAAAAAATGTATGTGAGCTAACCACGAGTGTTAGCCGTTGCAACAATGGCGGTCCTGGCGGGCGGGTGGAGACGTGGGAGTGGCGGCCGCCGGAACAGCAGTCCGGATCAGCGGACGACCAAGGACCGGACCACCTGTTCGCAGTCATGCAGGTGTCTGCGTGCGACTTGGATGCTGCGCAGTGGATGTCACTGTTTCCGCGTGGTGCGCGTCACTCTGCTTGACTTCACTGGAAGGAAGCTGCTTGCTGCATTCTGATGCCATGGCCGCAGGAACGGGTAGATTTCCTGGTTGTGGTAGCAGTTGGTAGGCATACACCCCACCCCAGCCTTCAAGTTTTACCGTGAACCTGCTGCTACCAGCACTCTGAAGTCGACGGCATAAAAGGACATCAATTTAGCACAAAGGGTAGCTTCATGTTTTTTCGCGGATGACGCCTGCATTCAACGATTACAATGACGATGAGCGTAAAAGACATCAATTAGCCCAAAGGCTAATTTCACCAACAATTCAGAGTAGAGCCTCGTGACACACCCAAATTCCTCTGCTTGGTTTGTGCCAATGTCAGGCAAGCGAATATTTCTCCCACCCAAAAAAAGCATCTCTGATGGCCTGGGCGAAACTGTTTGTAATAATATTGCCCCTCTATCCATCATCACACACGTCCATAGACAGCCAGTACTGTATTGCTATCTTGGAATTATGGTAGCTGAGAAAGCATTGCTCTGCAAGAGTGGTACTGTACATGTAGCGACTGACAGATGCTTGCAACAAAGCATATAGCAACATTAAGGAGTCTACAGAATCCGTGCACATCAGATGTACAGCAGCCACATTTCCAGCCTCTGAGCATTTCTCTATACAACGACCAAGGCCCATCTGCTAAAAACCTTTAAACACTACTCACTGGTACTCTGATGAGCCCAACTAAGCACTAGAAGGGGAACATACACACCGTTCTGAAAAGTATATAGGTAAATGTCTGTTGAAGGATGGCGCTGTTTAGTTCTCGGCATTTATTCCAAAAATCCGGACCTTGTGCATATTCGGTAGTTTGGCGACCACAAGCACGCTAACCGCAAGGGTATTGAGGAAGAGCATTGGCTGCTGGTAGTCTGTAGTGTGCAAAGCTATCAGATACCTGTCAAGTAAATGTGGGGGGAAAACAAGATGCAGTTAGTAACAGACACCATGCTGAAAGTATGTCTAGCTGCACATACAACAACAACAACAACATAGACTTTTAATCCCAAGCAAGTTGGGATAGGCTAGAGTTGAAACCCAGACCAAACCGCTAGAAAGGGGAAAGATTTTTTTTTAAAAGTTTTTGAGCAGCTGCACATCATGGATAAAAATAGTGTCATTCTGCACTACATTTCTCATGCACAATTAGCATATCAGAATAATGCTGAAAGAAGAAAGTTAAGTTCATCTTTTAGCATTAGCTATAGTCTATCATGCATGTTTACTGTATGCACTGCGGATCTGATGTGGTGCTTGAAAAGATTAGCAGCAGGAGAATGCAGAAGTCACATGAAAGATCAGTCTATATTAATTGTTCTACAGATCTACTGTACAACACACTCAAAATCATGAACAGCATGTACAAGCGGACAGACATATGTCAAGCACTAAACTGAACACTGTTATGCCATGCAAATGCTGGTAAAGCATTGAATTGTACACATTATCGCAGACAGGTTCTAACATCTGTGCAACAACTAGAAAAGGTGCTGACCACCTACACGGCAACATTTAAGGTTTATCTGGTGACCCTGATTCCAAGACAAACAAGGTGTTGATGCTACACATAAAGCAGTTCTCCTCAGTGCAGTTTGTTGAGTTCTTGATAGTGAAAAAAGAGTGGAAATTTGGACAAAGGTGCTTGCCGATTTTTTTCATGTCTAATCTGAGAGATTGGCAACTTTTGACATCAAACCAAATGGTTGCTAAAAAATTGGCTTGCCAAAATTTTGGCATGCCAAGAATTTGGTACTCAACCAAGCAGCCCCGAAGCAAGCTTGTAGGTCCAGTGAGAGGTCCCAGGGTACCAGCACCTTCTAGAATTAAAAGTATCCCAGAGGTAGGTAGAATGGCATAAGCGACTCATATAGCCTACTTTAGAATTATTGTTGGAAGCAAAAGGTAAGTTTCCACAAACTGAACGAGAGAACTCATAACAGAGAAGACCACAAAGTTGTAGGAACAAGTTTCTCTCATGAACTGGGGGTATGGAGAACCAGAATTAGGGCAGAGCAAACAACATGAAATTGCAAATTAGGCATTCAACAAAAGCATGGCTGATACACAAAGTGAACATTTAATTGCTTAGACTATCATATTATCATTTAATGCTAGCTTCCTAATTAATTTAAAATGGCACTGTTCATCTTAGCAGCAAGGAGACAAAACATAAAATCCTATGCATTTATTGCCATTAAATCGACACATAAATCAAAACTGTCTTGCCACATTGTGGAAACAATTCAAACTAGTAAAAGGACAAATTTAAACTAGTAAAAGGAAAAATTGCACTTAGCCTGTTTCGTGATAGCCACAACAATGGTGCATCAAAATCAACAAGATGGCAGCTATAGTTACGTCAGAAGCTATCAAGCACAAAAAGGCAAACTCAATATTGCCATAGGAACTGTCCTGATTCTCTGCAAGAAAGGTATACTAAGAATATTTTAATCTCCGAAGGGCACAGATATATCTATTTCCTGGACAAGATCGGCTAAAGGGATTAATTGGGATTCATGTTTTTATTTCATTCCTAGAAAACTATGCCAACAGTTATATATGTAAACAAGTACTACCTTACATTCAGCAATTTTCTTCCATGATTTATTCCAATGGTACGGTTCTTTAAACACGTCAAGTAGGCTACCTACGTGAACCAGCCAGCTAGGCCATATAGTCTACTATGTGGGGGTGGTGACTACCTTTTTTTCGACTTTGATGTCATATCCACAAAGGGATACCAAGGCATTCAACTATCAGGATTCAGGGTACACAGCTCCATAGATGAAATGTCTCTTATTAGCAGATTTATAAGTTAATAAAGAGATGATGGCATGCAAATAAGAAACTAACATGTGCAAATAAATGGGAAAGCCAATGGCATTAGAGATTACACAGAAATTAGTTTTGGAATTTTCTGCAAAGAATGATATGGGCTATGGGCCATATGTCATTTATGGGGTAAACAGTGAGCTCTCTCACAGCAATAGAATCAATTACATTTCTGAAATGTAAGATATTAGTGACAGGTCTGGGGTCATACAGATTACAGTTTCAGTGAAATATCATTAGCAATTAGCTAACAGGGCTGTAAACAGTGAGATTTACCACAAAAGTGGTCTCAACAGAATTTCTGAAATATAAGATATCATTGGCAAGTTTGCGCTCATACAGATTACAGTTTCCATGGAAAAAATTTAGCAACAGAAAAATTGTAAAATGAATCAAGAAATAACATAAAAATGCAGCAACTGCAGAATTTCTTTTAGGAAAAAGAACAGATTGTGCACTAATAGAGATATCAGAATGCTATGGAGGATTATTGAATGTTCCTCTTAAGTCAATCATCACAAGAACAGATACATGTGAGATGTGTACAGACAATTCAACATGTATGAGAAGGGGGGAAAACAAAAAATGAACATAGATTAGGCTAAGAAAATAGAATAGCCTATGCATTATCTAATAAACTTGAAAGAAATTGCACTTGTCATTCAGTATTAGTAACAAACAACCACATTCTGTTAGCATTTTCTAATATCCATCATGATATTGTGACCTGGGGTCAACGAAGCATTAGTGTATCAATCACATGATGTCTCTCATAAACATATCCAAAGAGAATATCAAATGGAACAGAGAAATATGAATGACAGTACTTACAGGACTACAGGAACAACAATGAGGAACTTCCTGTTACGAGTAAGCTGCTTGCCATCGTCCATTTGCTCCCACCAAGTCAATCCATTGTACATTCCCTGGTCATCAGCAAAAGGTGTTCCTTTCTTCCAATGGAAAAAGTGGTATGTGATCTGAAAAATAGAATCCACATTCCAGATGGTAAGTGTTATTCTGACAAAGTTCATTAGAGAAATGTTCAACAGATGGTAAAGGAGAATTCATGAAACCAAACACCATATCCATTCTTATAAAAAAAACACCATATCCATCAGGAAACAGTAACTAATTTGTTCCTTTGCCTTACTATAACTAATGAATGATAAATGAAGATAGTGAACTGTCGGTACCCAGCTAACCGGGTACCCGCTTATACTAAGCAAAGTCTAGTAAACAGTCCTTAGTAAGGCTCCACGCAGCCTAACAAGCTGGGTTTATTCCCTTGGGCAGCACAAGGGCTGGCTTGCCTATACTCGGCAGGGTCTTCAATATCGGCAAGTGTCGCAGTAAAGGAAGGGCCCAAGGCCACGTACAGGCGGATCTGGCCTACCCCTTATAAGGCTGGGCCGCGCGCTTGGCCCACAGGGGAGATCCCGGACCTCCTTCGGCGAGGGCCGAGCCTCCCCCAACCGCGCGAGATGTCCCTCAAGGGAAGGCCAGGTCCGGACCACTCGGAGGTCCGGAGCGGCCAGGTCCGAAGCGGCCAGGTCCGGACCGCTGGGAGGTCCGGAGCTAGCGCACTCGGGGGGTGGAACCGTAAGCTACCACGTACAACTACCCCCGGTGCGGGATGGTCCGGGGCCGCCACGTGCCCACAGGACGCGCGGCGGAGTCTTCGGCCAGGGGCCTCGCCCGCCTGCTGCATTAATTGCGGGCGGGCGAGCGTGCCCCGTTGCCCGCTGACACCGCCGCTGTCAGACGAGCGTGCCTCGTTGCCAGCTGACACCGCCGCTGTCAGACGGGCGTGCCCCGTTACCCGCTGACGGACGGGCGTGCCCTGACACCCGCTGACACCCCGCGGGCAGGCGACGGCGACTAAGCAAAGGGGCGCGCCTTACCTAGGCGCGACGGCAGTGACAGGGCATACAGTCAACTTCCCCGCCGGACGTTGGGGTTTAAACCGAATAAACAAGTACGCTGTGCTCATCATGAGCTGCGCCACGCGCGGCGGGCGCGCTCAGCCTAGTACTGGGTAGCAGCACTGTAGCACCGCTGTGAGCCCTCCGTAATGTCACGTCGGCACGCCGCCTGCCTCCTCTACCACTGAAGCCCCCCGCCGGGTTCAGCGGCTGATGGAACAGGACGGCATAAACCAGGACGGCGTGGCGCACTTTCCGGGCCACGCCGGGCCGCGTCAGTTGTGCAGGTACAAGACGTGGGAGTCAAGCAGTTGCCGCTACGAGGAGCACGCGACATGACAACAGAGAGTCCGCTGGAGAGACCTGACCTTCGCCAGAAGGAGCGTAGGGTACCAAGTCAGCGCAGGATAGAGCTGTAGCATAGAGGAAGTAGGACGGGACCACCTGTCGGGGCCCGGCCACCATGTGCATGCCCCCCTTGGGCTATAAAAGGGGAGGCATACGAGACTCAAAGGAAGAGAGGAGGGAGAGGAAAGACACAAGCACGAGCTCACAATCACCTCCGTCTTTTCCAACAGACAGCAATACAAGAAAACACACCCACAAGTGGACGTAGGGTATTACGCTCCGGCGGCCCGAACCACTCTAAATCCTCGTGTCCCCATCGTGCCACCACAGACCTAGCTAATAACGATCGCTCCCCCTAACTACTCTTAGTACTTAGGATTCGGGCGGGTGCATTCCGCCACCCGACCGGAGCACACACGCTCCGACATGAACATTTAAAATACATGTACGTTAACGAAGTAAAGTCCCAGTGGGATGAATTTGCAATAATATAATTATAATACTTTAATGAGGAATTCATCATCTGAGGCAAACACATACCACAGGTGATGTCATGGCACTATTTATACATGTTTGGACATTCTTAAACAAGGCAGACTGCTTGTCAAACTAACAAAATACTCCCTCTGCGCAGTTTTGATCAATGCATAAGTCAATGGAAAGAGTTCCAGGATTCATCCGGCATTGCTTTTTCACGTTTTGGACGCTCCCAGAAATGAGGAGGGCTGTTCACAGCCAGCACTACAGATGCAGAGCCATGCCCCTCATCGGCATTGCTGGCTCAGCGGGTGGCCCACATGATCCAGCATCAGGGTCCGGTGCGAGATATGATGTGGAGGACTAATGCATTACGGATAGGGTTGGCTCTTGTTTGGTCTCAGTGTCCATTGCTTATGCGATCAAAACTGAATGGAGGGAGTATGTAAAAATGTTTTGGATGTGGATATTTATGTTGTTGGCCTTCAGACAGTACATATTCAGACCAGGTGCGCATCAATAGCATGTTAGAGGACGACTAATATCGTTCACACAATTGATGGGCAGAAAAGTATTTGGGGGGTCTGTTCTTAGCTATATGCCCACCACTCTGAACAAAACTAACCAAACTGGTATGCTGAAGCACCCTGAAATTCGCATAAGATAACAACTGGGGTGAAGCAATTCTGGCAAGTGGAGGCACTTAAACTAGCTCCTATGTTTTGAACGTCCTCGTCAATCTATTATAGCTAATTGGGGGACCACGAAATGAGCTTAAAGAGGAACGCACATCAGCAGACGACCTACGAGCATTGCCTACACAGCATCGCCGCATTAACGCCCGCAAGCCAGAGCTGGGCGGAGCGAGGCACTCGTCACAGCCTCCCAAAGAGTTCAGATCCACGAAGCCGCCCCACCCGTCAGGATTCCATCAGTAAACGGGATGCACATACGACACGAGGCGGGGAGGTGGAAGCTTGGAAGGAACCAGAAGACGCTGTTACCGCGAAGTGGAAGAGGTTGACGACGGTCCACGCGGTGCCGGGGGTGCAGCCGAAGACAGAGAGGACGAGGAGCCAGGAGAAGAAGAGGATGAGGATGTAGGTCGTCCAGACGCCCGGGTACATGAACCACTCGGTGTTCTTGTTCAGATCCGTGGGCGGGAACGCCTGCACGTACAGCTTCGCCATCGGGAGCAATCCCCCACCCCAATCTTCCGCCCGCCTCCCTCAGCGAAACCTTCCGCCCCGGCCGACGGGAGAAGGACGGGGGCACGGCGAGAGGGGAGCAGCAGCGAGCTGGTGTGTGTGTGGGCTGCGTGCCTGCGGTCCGCTGCGGCGGCTGCGGCTGCGGCGGCAGGATTTATAGGCGCGGGATCGGAGGGGGACGAGGAGGGAGGGAGTGACGGAGATGGAGGCCGCGGCGTTCAAAGATGGAGGCGAAAAATTAACGAGGCGGTGACAGGGACGGGTGAGATGGAGGAGGAGAGGTCCGATGGCAAGGGGAGGGAAGGAGCGGGCGCCTGGGATGGGACTGGGAAGAAAGGAAACACGACGTGACGTCGTCGGGGACCCGGTCAAAGATGGAGGGGCTACAGAGATTTTGGGCTCCCGTGGGCCGGCATCAAGTTTCGGCCATTTTGGTTGGAGGATACAGTTTTTTAAAGTCGTCCTCGTCCTCGTCCGAGCGGTGAGATGCTCTACAGTTGCGCGGTAGCGTTTGGTTGCGGGCGAAGTAGGATCGGATGGCCCTGTCTCGGTTTTTGAGATGGGACAGTCCCAACTATACGTTTGGTTAGAGGGGCAGAGTCATCCCAGTTTTATGTTTGGTTGGAGGAATTGCAGAGGATGGTATAGATGTGGGTTTAACACCGTTTACGCCGCTGTCAATGGACCAACCTATCACCGATACATCCTTCTTCTTCCCCGTACGCAAGGCTGGCGGTAGCAGCTCCTCTCCGCCCCCCACCGCCCCTCTCCGGCTCCCGGCGGCGCTCCGCCTCCGCCTCCGCCGCGCCGCCTCCTCCCCACCGGTGCTCCTACTCCCACTCCCCTCCATCGCTCCTCTGCCTCCTCCTCGATTCCTCGCGCATGCCGCTGCCAACCCGCTCCGCCTCTAACCCATGGCCACGCGGCGGGCTTGCCGGCGATGGAGGCGAACGGAGAAGAGGCCTCAACGCCACGGCGTCACTCCACTTGCGCGCCGCTGCCGTCGCCGCCGCGGCCGAGCAGGTGGACAGGCGGGCATGCCGTGGCCCACCGGGCGCGGAGGAGGCGGGCTTCGCGATGGTGGTCGGGGCTGGGCAGCGGCGGGAGAAGGTCGGGCGGTGGCGGGCCGAGGTCGAGCGGCAGCGAGCGGAGCGCTGGAGCCCGGGCTGCAGCGGGTGCGGCTCGAGCGAGCGTGAGACGAAGAGCAACGCCGTTGCCCGGGGACAGCCTCGTCCCTACTTTGAAAAGGGATGAAGGGGAACGGCATCTGGAGAGAATATTCCCATCTCGGGATGATCCCGTCCCCTTTGTCCCGCAACCAAACAGCCGAAAAATGGGACGGTCCCATCCCATCCCACCCCACCCCTCAAACCAAACACTACCAATAGCATCAGTGGGTCCACATGTAACTAACCTCACGTGACATAAGACAAACATCTTCTGTCTCCAACAGGCAACGGGAGTATCCCTATTCAAAATAGGTTGCCAACAAAACTAGGAAACACCTCTAACTAACTATCTCCGTTCATAAACTATGATGCGATTGATTTTTTTTCAAAACTTTAATCATTTGTTTTATTCAAGAAAAAAATTGTTCAAATGTGTGAAAGTATGCTCAAAATTTTTAGTGATAAATCAAATGACAACAAAATAAAAGATAACTTATTAAATTTTTGAATAAAACGAACAATAAAAGTTTTGAAAAAAATCAATCGCGTCATAAATTTGTGAACGGAGAGCCTATGATTTATAGAGACTAAATAGAGTTACATAGAGAGCTCTTTTCGAACTCATTTTAGGTCTTCCGGTTGAAGGAGACACATTTTAGTTTCCCACAGAGTGAAATGGGTCTCCATTTCAAATATGCATAGTATTGCTGGACGATGTTGCCAACTCCAATGATCTACATTTTTTAAGACTTTCTCATTCTCATATTTTTTTTCTATCTACACAAAAGTTGTAGAAAATTTTGAGATACGTCTTTCTCATATAGACAAGTTTTTCATTTAAGCAACATGTGAAATTTATAATGTGCTTGGATCAGCACGGCCGATCGGACAACCACTCACCATGCTATTGGGCCGTGCCAGGCCTGGATTATTTCTGGTGTTAATCCGAGCCGGTCTTCCTCTTCCCGCACTATACGTGGCCTGTCAATTGCATTGCCAAAGGTACAACCTTCGTCGTATGCAACACATACGGAGTACCCGCTTACTTTGGCATGAGCATTGACCCAATTCCCAGCACTGCCAAGGTACGGCCTCCCTAGTCCAAATTCCAAAACACCTATACAAGTATTCGCGCGTTAACGGGCGTTTCATTCGTTTGACTGAACCGGCGCGATGCGGGCTGCTCCGCTCCCTTCTAGTCTTCTGCCAGCCAAAGTTGTCAGCCGCATCCCGTTGATGGGGTCAAGAAGGGCCAGCGACGACACTAGCAAAATCCGCTTCGTTCCATAACGGCGGGACGGACCTCCGCAGTCCGGAGACTAGTCCGGGTCAATTTCTGGACTGCTTCCCGGGCTCTGACTGCCATCAGGCAGCATGTACAGGATTGAAAGCCTTTTTTTTTAAGTAGAAGGGAAACTTGGAATGGCCGGAAACTGTATCTGGAGACATTTCTGTTCCAGAAATTCCCTGATTCTAACCTTCGCCTTATTTTCGGCTATTTGTATCGCTTCAAAGAAGGTGGGAGTCATGGCCCGTGCTCAAATAGTATGATGCACACAACATGGAACGTCTCAGTTATCTTCGTTGTGAACTCGTAGAATGCAGCTGTACAAAACTGTACTCATTCGTCTCAAATCATAGGCCGTTTAAATTTTTTGACATAAAATAGTACTCCCTTGTTTTATTTTTAAAAATTATATTTATCATTTGTTTTTATTTTAATTCAGTTTAGCATCTAATATACTTTAACTGTTACTTGATTTTTTTCATATTTTTGCAAAAAATTTGAATAAAATAAGTTGGTCAAATTTGGTGTAAAACACAATCAAACAACATATAGATTGGAAGAGAGGGAAGTATTTGCTTTGCTTGTTTCAGGATGGCCGCAAATCCAGATATTCAGCATGTACGTTTAGTTTGAGCCAATTAACTCCTTTATGTCGAAAAACACAATTTGTTCTTAAAACATGTCGGAAATGCGAGAAAATCAAATAGATGATCGAGTCTGCTGAAATTCTTTGATTGTCCCAGCTAATTTGTGTTAAAATGCAATCACCAAAATGGTTTGCTTACTTGCTTCGTGTTGCTTGGCAAAGGAGTTGGCACATGCTCTTAGAAGTCAACTTAGGATAAAAAAGGTAATTTTCCATTTCATAACGAGGTCTGATTTTCAACCATGAGTTATGAAATCCGACATCGAGCCCCTCAAACAATCTAAAACCGGAGAAAACATAGACCTTCAACTAGTTTCAAATGTGTTTTTTATTTTTTCTAGAAAATAATATACTTTAATCTAAATTAGAAAAATATGAAACTTGTACCACATTTTTTATTTAAAAAATATAATTTATATATTAGTTCTCTATTTGGGGTTATTTGGATTTAATTTCTTCTTGTTTCTACTGTTTTATTTGGAGCAACAAAACAATTGGTGTAAGAAAACAAAAAAAAAATCAAAATAACCCCACATGGATCTCCAATAGATTGATTATATTTTGATACAATATGAGTTTCTAATTTAAAATAAATTAATTAATCCCTTTGTTCATTACTTTACACTAAAACGTCATATATTAATGATCGGAGGGAATATATTTTTTTTAAAATAAAATAAATAAGATCCTATTGGTTCTAAAAAATAGAAACCCGCCGTTAAAACAGGCTAAAGGTTCAATTCCGTCTTGTTTTTATAGTTTAAGGTGCTCGATGTCTGGTTTTATGGTTAAATGTTGAAAATCATATGAAGCCGATAGTTTTAAGGTATTTTGTTTTGTGTTTCAAAAAAGATTTTTTCATAAAAACGGCATGGCTTGGCAGGCATGGAGTTTTCGCAATCTTGCTATTACTAATTCGAGGCTCCGTTTGGAGTCTCCACGTTAATTCTCATCAAACATGTTAGGGAAAAAAAGATAAATACTAGAAATTCTCACAAAAATCAGAAATATTTGGTGTTATATTTTGATCTAGTAAGCCACTACATTTATTATATTTTTCGAAAAATTACTCACCACACCATTTATGAAAAATGAATAAAAATAACCTCATAAATTTGCATATAAATTACCGACCATCCCATCAATGAAGATGAATTAAAATAACCCTATAGATTTGGATATAAATTATCCAGCACACAATTATAAAAGATGAATTAAAATAACATATAGATTTGCATATAAATTATCCACCATACCATTATGAATGATGAATTAAAATAATCATCTTCTAATATTACTAAGATAAAATGGAATAACATCTAAATTATAAAATACAAACATTTGTTATTATAAGAAATTAAATAACAAAAATAGACCTATATATATGTTTTGGATTATTGATTGATGCTACTATTAAAGTTGTTTATCCAATCTTAACATATGTACCTTCTAAACTCTAACTTGTGTGAGACCACATGTTGATAGACTAGCGACCCTCAAAATGCGTGAGGTGAAAGCATGGAGAGTGTGACTCAAGAGCGCGGCGGGCACTAGTGCATGATCTGAATTGAGCCTCGCGGGCTTTTATATATTGTGATCATGTGATGCCTTAGATCTTAAGCAATCCAAGAGAAGATGCAAAAATATCCTATCCTACCATAATAAACAGCCTATCGGATCACAAGGTAATAAACAGCATAAGCTCACACAACTGTCCACATTACAAGCTATAGCATCAATATTCCTAATTAAACTCGTTACGTGGCAATTCGTACATCTCATAAATGAATTTTCTTCACACACCGGTTTCGCTACATCCTTTCCCTTTTCATTTCTATCAACACTTGACGGCCACCACTCCAATCGGCCAAGCACCAATCAGCACTCCAAATGTTATCGCTTAAGATTTCTTTCAAATACGGTATGGTCTACTGGAATCATTTGTGACCATTGCTATCTCCCCGCAAGGCCTACCGGAATTGATACAGGACATTGTTGATGTTCCGCGAAAGATGGGATGCCATTGTTAATGACCTTAGTTAGCTGATCCGAAGATCGATTGAGGCTGTTCTGCTGCAGTAACTGAACAAGTGATAAAAATATATCCATCCTGGTTACGTTCTTGTTTGCCTGAAAACGACCAGCACACTAAAATGTCAGCAGAGAAGATCACCATGAAAGGAACATCCCAAAACAAGAGTTTCTTTACCTCAACAAGAAATCGAGCCATTATCTTGCCATCGCGAAGTTCCATTAGTCCCTTCAAGATGGTCAATCCAAATCCACGTATGGTGTCTGCTATCTCTAGAAAAAATCCGCGTTCCTCGCATAGCATCTGTCAAATATCAAATATATCACCTCAAACTTCCTCAATGTGCGAAAGGAGCACTAGGTGACCCCATGATTTGGGAACCATACCTCAACTAGCATCTGACCAGGCGGTGCGAGATCCTCAACTATTATTGGGCAAACCATAGTTTGCCCTGCAACCTCATAGGCCCATGTGGCACCTCCATTGCTTGCACCACTTGGATCATCTTTCAAGACAACTCCATTTGAGTTGTCATTCAAGACAGCACCACTATCTTTGCTTATCATCTTCATGTGAATACAAATGTCAGTACAAAGAACACTAACACAATGTGTTTCGGTTGTACAGCATTAATTATATGCATTCTCAAAAATGGTATACCTTTGGTTCATCAGCTTGCTTAATTTTCTCTGCATACTTTGTTACACTTTGTAGAAAGAGCATGTGCTTGATTGTTCGGTCCAACAAAGCATCAATGCTACACTGTGCACAGGAAAAATATCGTCGTCAATTCCAGTAAGCCTTCCAGCAACCACCAGCTTAAACACAGAATGAGATTGTGGCCAATTCTTACCTTTGCGCTATTCGGGACTATCTCGCGTAACTCTTTGACACGCTCTTGTATCTGCTGCCGGTCCTTTGGCCTCGGCCGCATGCTTTCACCCGGCCTAGCTCTTTTCTTAGCAACCTTAGCTTCTTCAGGCTTCTTTACTTGGCTGACCTTGGAATCTGCAGTGTTCAAACTGCCACAATCATCCACAGATAAATTCTGCAGTGACATTAGGGTTGGCTTTGACGATCCGACTGGAGCATTTTCGGATGTACAGCTACTGGAAGGAGGTATCAATGGTGGTACTAGTGCGTTGCACAATGAAAATGAATCCTGAAGGTTATAACTCGGCAGCAATCGACAGCCTGAGACAAAGCCAGCTAATGGATCAGTGCTAGCCATAACTGAACAAACATTGCTGTCAAACCCAAGCAGTTCTTCAAAGGTAGATTCTGAAAACAACCCCGTCTCAACTGATAGTGGATTACTACTTGCCTGCCCTGCAACAGGGTTTGTGGCTGCAGCATGGAAATGTGAAGTGTTTCCTGCTACTAGGGCAGTCTCATCCCACCAATCATGCATGATTGGATCAAATGTTGTGCTTTCAAGGAAGCCATTATTTCCATTGTCTCCTTTTATGATTGGTTTTATTGCCCCTGCAGCAGTTTCTCCCCATATTTCATTTGCTAATTCATGGAACTCAAAAGCATGAGAAGTAGATCCGGTAGTACCTATCTCTTGAATCAAATCACTTTGAACAAACAGAGTGTCATTATCAAACAAAGTGGGTTTTGGCTCAGTGTCTGTAGAGTATGGATCCAGCAAGCATGAAGATTTTTCACTTTGGAGGCAATATCGTAGCTTGTTAGGTGTGCATGACAGCTCGCGCTCTATTCTTGGAAGATTGGTCAAACTTGAAAAACTTGTAGCTGCACTTGCGAGACTAGAACCAGACTGTTTACTGGATTCAATTTGTAGCGCATGTTCTGAAACATTATTGGGCCGCAAATCGCTGTCACTTTGACATACTTTAACATTACTTATTGACTTGGAGTTCACAGGCATGGCCACTATGTGAGGATTCAGACCACTGAAACTTCCATTGGAAGTTAAACCATTAAAAGAACACAGAGAGTGATTACTTGAAGCAATTGCAAAGTTCTTTAGAGAATCTACAGATATTGTGTTCTCCAAGAGCCTTGTGTTTTCTGGTTCAGCCTTAATATGTACAAGGCCCTCTGTAGTGCTTGGAGAATCGAGTTGGAATTGCGGGTTGTATGTGAAAGCATCTTTCTGAACATCTTTGGTTGAAGGATGCCACGATAGACTTCCCATCAGAAAAACTGCACTTCTAACTTGATCCAAAAATTCTAAGCTTTCAGAAACCTGTAAGTGTGAAAATTTGAATTTCCATGAGAAGGTATGCACATTGCACAAGTTCTTAATCATTTGGGCTTGTTTGGATACAAGAAAATCCCCTCCAATCCACACATATTGAAGGGGGGAACTTAATTCAAATTGCCCCTCAATTCCTAGCAAAAAAATCCCCCTCGATACGAGTGGATTGGTTTTGTCCAAACAAACCCTAATAGTGCAGAAAAGAAATGCTTCTCAAATGACCATTTTTCTTGAGATCTGGCATGAATACAGATATAGCAGCTTCAGACAAATCCATACAGGTTGTTCTTAGCAACCAAAATGAGGACACCATGATCATGGGTATAACCTTTTCTGTTAGAATCATGTGAATTGTGAAAGTTGCTTTCAATAACTAACATCCTCACCTTTTGCATGGAACCGAACTGTGCCACACCAAATGCCGGGATAGGTACTAGTGCAATAGTCTGTAGAAGATATGTCATTTTCAGTAACTGGTCTATACTTTATTTTGTAATATTTTAGTAATGAACTGATTTCTGCTCCAAGTTTGTATAGAGTGAACTCGTTATGTTTTCGAGGTGAAAGAAATAGAGCAGAAACCTTTATTCCGCTTAGGAACTGATGTTGCCACCAAGTGTAACCCTACAAGAAGGTAACCTTCCTCTGTTAAAACAAGGAAACCTCTTACTTTCTGAAATAAATTAGCCAAAAAAAGTACAGAAATTGGACGCTTAGTGATTTTCATTTGCTCAACGACCATGCATATGGCATAATTGGCTCATGCTTTAAAAGATTGGATGGAAATGGTTGTCAGAGAGAACCTAATGAAGGAAGAACACAAAAAGGAAATATGTACCTGGCATAGACCTAGGTTATCTGCATCCGTTATCTGAGACAGACCGAAGGGGATATCATCAGAAATCCATTGGTGCTCACCACTTATTAGTGCTCTTCCTATGACGCTGCAATAGAACATGGGACGTTATCAAAGTAGTTGGAAGTACATCCTAAATGTAGCAGAGGAAATTGTTTCGGACACCGTTCAAAAAATCAAGACAAAGTAATTGCCTAAAATGATGCAACACGGAAATATTACCAAATAATACGGGAGTTTAGTATTCAGATTATATTCTTGAAAGCATATAGACTTGCAGGCAGCTAGATGTATCAACCTAGAAGACTTATCAAAACAAGCACGAGATAGGTAACTTTGCCGTACCCTTCTCCGACGACATGGACCTGATTGACCATCTTCTCAACCACTGTTCTTGCTTCATCTTCACAGTGCCATTCTCCTATCGTTAGCAAGCTAATATGCCAAACCAAGCACCAGTAAAGAAACCAGAATGGTATCTCGAGCTACTGCACAGATATTACGGAAACAAAGAAACATGGCAATGGAGGATAAAAAAGGAAGAAAAAGAATGATGATCGACAATTTTTACAGATGAGCCAAAAAACAGATGCCCGTCCACAAAAGAGGAGGCAACCTTTTTGTCATTTTTAATGGAGCTTAGAATCCTTGTATAGGACAGAGGGGAAGGAAAAGATCAGACTTTTGACAGCCCAGAGGAGACTCAGGAGAGAGGATTCAGCATTTCAGCGCGCACTACGGCTACAAGGAGGCAGAGGCTTGCAGGTTGCAGCTGACGGGCAGAGATATGAATAGCAAGGGAGGAAGATGCGCGTATGATCTCTGCTAACCAAAGCAATAAAAAATGAGCATACAGAAGCTGTGAAGCTCAGGTAGCTTTCCCTTGTCCCATTTCTGAAGGAAATTGAAACGTCGATTCAATTTTCTACCAAACTAAACTGCAGCCTGCAGGCTTCCGAATGCGCACTTCGCAGGCTGCATCCGTTACTCAGAAGTTTGGGTACTGTAAGTCTTTTGGAGAAACACGCGAGGAAAACACACGGAAATTCTGGGAAGCCAGAGAGCAGCACACGCAAAAAGCTGAAACTGTTCCAAACAAACCCAACATGGCACAGAAAATATCAAAATGTTGGATGCCTCCCGTCTCTGTAGGCCAGGAATCCACCATCCCACCGACACAAAATAGGTGTAAACACAACGGGAAACTGACGAAGCGCCCTCCCTGCATTGAGAATGGGCCGGTGTCCTCCGAACATGTGCGGAAGGTAGAGTGGACGCTCCTTGTTCGTAGCAACGCCGCGCATACTTACTACATACTATGGGCTGCGGTGCAGATCTACTACTGTCACTAACCGTGGGTCGCGCCGGTCGGAGCGCCAGATCGCCGCGTAAGACCAGCCCCCGGCGCGGCACAGCGCTCCCAGCGCCTCCGCCATCGAGTGCAAGGGTTTAAGCACGGAGCGCGCGGGCTCGATGAGTTCACGGGAGAGCGAGGGCGCGAGGGACGGGCGTGGGAGAGGTGGTGGGACGACGTGGTGAGAGGCGCGCAGCGCAGCGCAGTGCCGCAGCGGCAGCGGGGCGGAGCCTTCTTTAACTAGTGGAGGCGTGGGGCAGAGTCGCAGGAGCCTATGGTGAGGACTGGGAGCGGGCGGGTAGCCGGGTAGGTCACGGCCAACGACTGATCGGCTGCGCACTGTTCCGTCTCGGTGCGCTCTATCATCTGGTGCTTCTTGAACAGGTTATACACAGGCACAGCAGGGGATAATGCCGAGTTTTTCGGTTGCCCTAGATTTGGAGGAGATTGGAGGGGAGGAAGGGATTGAATCCTCTATCCTCTTAGAAAATCCCTGTGCACATGAAAATACAGGAGAAAAAAACTACGGTAGCCACTTTAATCAGAGATCCCGAGATCTGCGGCGAGCTTAATTATTGAACCGTTGAAAACGTAGCCATCGTTAAAACGCACAATTCTTTCTCTTGAAAGAGCAGACCACTGATACACTATTTTCTGCTTATTATTTACACACCCTACAGCCAGCAGCCGTCTACTACTTTTCCAAAAGAACACTGAGCTGATTTCGACAGTCCACCTTGTGTCTCTTTCGTCCTTTTTTTCTGCCAAGATCCGGACCGAGTCCTATATCCATCTTTTGTAAGTATACTGTATATAGATAGCTAGTCTTCGATATGGCGGTATTGATTCATTTGATAATCTAATAATCTACATGTGTCTAAGCACGTAACCGCAATTAGTCCTCATCGCCGGCGTCATTTTCGTCGTCCACACTCAAAGAGATCTGGTCTGGATTACGCGAGGTATATTACGGATTAAGTTGGCATCACTTAATGGTTAGTGCTAGCCATTCGACCAAACCTAAATGAGAAGTACACGACTGCTGATGCACCAATGCACCATGACGCGTACGTGAGATCAACATGCATGTAGGAAGCAGGTTTGCAGCGGTTCCATTATTAGGTAACGTGGTAGTAAAGCCGGGCAAAACGGGAAGTGATATATAGCTAGACACCGATCAAGTTCACTAAGCGAATAGACAAGCATATATATAACTTCTTGTCCCATCTGTAGAGTGATGAATAGCCAAGTTAAATATTCTCTTTGTTGTGTGACTTTTTGACATTGCTCGTCTTATTAAAAAATTCATAATTATCATTTATTTTCGTTACGATTTAGCATAGCATATAATATACTTAACTATGAATTATTTTTTTAAATGTTCTCAAATAAGACAAATTGGTTGAACTTGGTGTAAAAAGTTAAACGACCTATAGATTATGATGGATTGAGTAGGATGTAAGAAAAGATATTGTTTCGGCTATTGACTATACATGAATGGATACACAGATGCTGCTAATTAGATATATAGTCATGTGTGGGCATGCGGTATTACTCCTGCATGCATCTTCTCTAAATCCCTGCCGCCTTGTCTACAAATGCATGTCTAGCTGGTACAAGTACATATATCATATATGGCGCACTCCCATGATTTCATACATCAAATGCATGCATGTTGTCTAGGACATGAGCAGATTGTATCCACTACATAAAAAAGGCTCCCATTGGGGCAATGCAAACCCCACGTATTTGAAGGAATCTTGACTAAGATGGTGGCTTTGGAGAAGCTCATAATGAATGCGCATTCCTATACACCCATATAGGTATATGGACAAAAAAAAGAAGAAGAAGAAGAAGAAGGTAACCATCGAGCCCTACAGACATATATACCCACACACATGTTCTTCGTTTGTTTTTTCAAAGATGGAAAGATGGTTTATTTTTCTCCATTTTTTCACTAAGCGAAATTAAACGAGTTCAACTACAGATCTGCATGTTAGCACCCATCGTGTCTTGCTAGCCCACATCAACAAAAACAACTCATCCAAAAAAACTTACGTCCTCGGTTTCAAATTATGTATCTTTTTTACACTAACTTTGACCCGTTATCTTAATAAAAATATTATAAAAACATGAAAAAGTTCAAGTCGTTTTTAAATTTTATATGATAAACCAAATCATAGTAAAATTAAATAATTTTAAAAATTTTAAATAAGATTAGTGGTTACAAATTGCTGAAAAACTCAAATGACCCATAATTTAGAACGATCCATACACTTTGCCAGAAAAACACTGTTTTCACTTGTTCCCTGGCTCCACACAAGAGAATTTGAGTACTGGACCGCTATCCTATCTTTACAGTGCGCTGTTGCTCCTAACCAATGATATCTCAGGCTACAACTGAGTGGCTGCTATCAAGCTACCAAGAGAATATTTCTAGGGTTCCCTTCCTTCCCCGCTCCTTTTAAGGTGATATATGCCTGCAACTTCATGATTGTCCTCCGCATACCCTAAACCATTCCACCATCATCTTGCTGGTTGGTTGGTAAGGCTAGATGGAAAGAAGGATGATGCAAATCTGCTTTCTTCCGGCAGGCATTAGCAACCGCCAGTCGTCAGTAGTCACTGCAGCAAAAACAGGTAAGATCTCTCTGGAAATGTACCCTTGTTTCTTTAGCTTATATGGTTGAGCTGGACCATTCTATCTTATATGCTCACTACTACATGAGGTCGAATTTGGAAACCCTTAAATTGGAGAAGATTAAAATAGACGAGGGATGATCTCATGATCTATCGTGAATTCAAAACCCATCTTAATCATCCCAATCCACTTTAATCCCAGATATGTATAATTCTGATGCCAAATTATTTGGAGGGTATTTCAAATCTTAGTATTACTAACTGAAGAGTCCTTTTGAGGCCTACACGTTAATCCTCATCAGATTCACTAGAAAAAAAGATAAATCCTATAAATCCCCACAAAAATCAGAAACATCCGGACGTCTATCATGTAGCTCTAATAATATTAGACATCAAATCTGCTATATTTTCTAAAAAAATACCTACCATGTTGTCGGTACCCAGCTAACCGGGTACCCGCTTACACTGGACGAAGATCACTAAAGGAGGTAACTACTGCAGTACAAGGAGGGCCTAAGACCGCAAACAGATGGGCCCGGCCCACTCCTTGGAAAAGCTGGGCCACGCACCCGGCCCACAGGGGAGGCCCCGGACCTCCTTGGAGGACCGAGCCTCCCCCAGCCACGCGAGGAGAGGTCCGGACCTCTCAGGCCGGGGCCCGTACTTTCGGTGGTCCGGGGCCGCCTCGTGCCCACAGAGCACGGGGAGGTCCGGAGCCGGCGCCCTCGGTGGTCCGAGGCCGCCACGTGCCCGCAGAAGCGCGTGGAGGTCCGGAGCCAGCGCCCTCGGTGGTCCGAGGGCGCCACGTGCCCGCGGAGCACGTGGAGGTCCGGAGCCAGCACCTTCGGTGGTGGCGGGGCCGCCACGTGCCCACAGGGCACGGGAAGGTCTCGCGATGCCACGTGCCCTCAGGGCGCGTGGCGGGGCCTTCAACCGGGCGCCTCGCCCACCTGCCGCATTTATTGCGGGCAGGCGGACGTGCCCGATGCTGCTGACACCGCCGCTGTCAGGCTGGCACGCCCCGATGCTGCTGACACCACGAGTGTCAGACGGGCGTGCCCCCGTCGCCCGCCGACGCCGCCGCTGTCAGGCTGGCACGCCCCGATGCTGCTGACACCACGAGTGTCAGACGGGCGTGCCCCCGTCGCCCGCCGACGCCGCCGCTGTCAGGCGGGCGTGCCCCCCATCGCCGCTGGCACCGCCGCTGGCAGGCGGCGGCGGCGAGGCAAAGGGGCGCGCCTTACCAAGGCGGGGCGGCGATAACAGAGCACTACAGTTGATTTCCCCAGCTACACTGGGGGCTATATTGAGTAAACAAGTACGCTGTACACATCATGAGCCGCGCCACGCGCGGCGGCCGCGCTCAGCCTAATACTAGGTAGCGGCGCTGCAACGCTACTACGAGCGCCCCGTCCTGTCACGCGTGCGCATCGCCTGCCCCTCGGCCTCTGAAGCCCCTCAGCGGGCTTAGCAGCCGATGGGACAGGGCGGTGTAAGGAAGGACGATATGGCGGATCTCCAGGCCACTACGGCGGTACAAGCGCAAGGCATGGGAGCATCGGACATCAGGCACAAGATAGAACTGTAGCATAGAGGAAATGGGCCGGGACCACCTGTCGGGGCCCGGCCACCATGTACATACCCCCCTTGGGCTATAAAAGGGGAGGCATACGCGATACGCTCCTCCATCTCCAAAAAAAGAGCTAGATACACAGACCCAGACACCTTCAGAGACTCCTCAGAAGGCCCACGAAATACAAGAGCATACCCCATAGTGGACGTAGGGTATTACGCTCCGGCGGCCCGAACCACTCTAAATCCTCTCGCCACCATCGTGCCACCATTGACTAGCTAACAACGATTGCTCCCCCTAACTACTCTCCGTACTTAGGATCTCGGCCGGGTGCATTCCGCCACCTGACCAGGAGCACGTCCGCTCCGACATTTGGCGCGCCAGGTAGGGGGTAAGCATCAGTTAGCATCATTCCTCGCCGCATGATGGTGCGCATCCGCGATTTCCATGACGATGCAGCCGCATCAGAGGAGGTGGCCTCGACTGGGTCGCAGGCCTCCCCCCTCCATCCTGAGGGCGCAGCGCGGACGCCGCAGCTCTCTCGACGCCCCGCGAGGGGCGCCGCTGCTGCAAATACTGCGGTAACAAGCGCTGTAGCGGCAAACGCCGCCACGGCGAACCCCGCTGCTGCCAGCGGCCCGCTCGCCGCAGCCAGGGAGCTGCTTCGTAACCCCCCGGGGCCGACAGCCTCACCTAGCGCCCTGGCGCAGTGGCGAAGCGATGTGGATCGCTTGATCCACCTAGCCGAGGTCACCCCTGGCCCAGCTAGGACTGGGTCGCGACTCCCTCCCAGCAGCGGGGGGAGGTCGAACCGCCGCAGGCAGCACGATGCGGCGACATCCACGCGCTCCCCCTCAGTAAGGAGCGCGCAGACGGAAGACCTGCGAGCCGAGCTCAACCGCCGGCGAGCAGGCACTCCCACCACCGTGGAGCAACCACGGGTGCAGCCAAGCGCCGCCAAGGGCAAAAACCTTGACGCGGCGTTCGCCGCTGCAGAGCCTAAGCCCCCGGCCTACGCGCCACCCCCGGTTGGCGTGCAGACGCCGCCAGGGGTCGTATCGGCTGGAGTTGGCTGCGCCGCACTCGCGGACAGCCTCCGCTCCGCACGCTGGCCGCAGAAGTTCCGGCCGCACCTGCCGGAGAAGTACGACGGGAATACCAACCCGTCGGAATTCCTGCAGGTGTACGTCACCGCTATCACAGCGGCCGGCGGAGACGACGCCGTTATGGCGTCATACTTTCATGTCGCCTTGTCTGGGCCGGCCCGGACTTGGCTCATGAACCTGACCCCCGGGTCAATCCGGTCCTGGGAAGAGCTCTGCACTCTGTTCCAGGCGAATTTCGCGAGTGCGTGCCAGCAGTACGGCGTGGAGGCCCACCTCCATGCAGTACGTCAGGAGCCTGGCGAATCCCTCCGAGCGTTCATCGCTCGTTTCGCCAAGGTGCGGGGGACGATCCCTCGCATCACCGACGCATCCATCATCACAGCCTTCCGGCAAGGCGTCCGTGATGAGAAGATGCTGGAGAAACTGGCGACCCGCCAAGTACAGGACGTTGCCACCGTGTACGCACTGGCAGACAAGTGCGCTAGGGCCGCAGAGGGGCAGGCATGGCACTCCCCGCAACAGGACAGCACTGCCTAGCCAGGTGCCTCTGCCGGTGCCGCCCGAGAGAGCGGCAAGAAAAAGAAGAAGGGCCGACGCCCTGAGAGGTTCCTGGAGGGGGCCCCAGTCGCTGCGGCAGCACCTGGAGGCCGCGACACCGGCGGCAAGTGCCCGAGGCAACAGGCGCGGAACAGTGGCGGCTCGTGCCCTGTTCATCCCAATAGCGGTCACAGCGCCGCCGACTGCCGCGAGATACAAAAGCTCGTGCAGCGGCGCCTCAGTGACCGCCGAGAGCGTCCGGCCAAGGACGACTCACCCCCATGCCAGCGCCCTGGCAAGGGGAAGGCTACCAACGACGGTGGGCCCGCCGCTGGGGGCAAGGAGATGGGCTATCAGCCCCCGGAGCGGGAGCTCAAGAGCGTCTACGCTCTAGGCCACTCCAGCTCCGAATCCAGCGACAACGAACGTCGCAAGAAGCTGTACGTCATGTACGGCGGAAGCTGGGCGGTCTCTTCCCGGCGGGACGTGAAGGCCCTGCGCCGAGAAGTCCTCTCGGTCAGGCCGAGCGTCCCTGGGGTGGCTCCACACCACAAGTGGAGAGACACCACCATTTCCTTCGGGCCGGCCGACTGCCCGGAGAACATGGCTGGGGCTGGCGTACTGCCGATCATCACATCGCCGGTGGTCGCCAACATACGGCTCCACCACGTGTTGATCGACGGCGGAGCCGCCCTCAACATCATCAGCCACGCAGCCTTCAAACAGCTGCAGATTCCGGAGTCGCGCCTGGCTCCGACGCGCCCATTCTCCGGCGTGGGTCCAGTGCCGATCTACCCGAAAGGAAAGATCGACCTGCCGGTCACCTTCGGGACCTCGGAGAAGTTCCGCACAGAGAACGTCTAGTTTGATGTCGCGGAAGTCAACCTGCCGTTCAACGCCATCATTGGCAGACCGGCACTGTACCGCTTCATGGCCGTTGCTCATTACGGGTACTTGGTCGTGAAGATGCCGTCCCCGGCGGGTGTTCTCACCGTGCCGGGAGACCGCCACGCAGCCGTCGCCGCAGTAGAGAAGCTCCATGCCCTCGCTACTGACGCAGCGAACCCGGCGGGGGACAACCCCTCGACCTCTCGGGCCAAGGTTCCTGCTAAGGGACCAAAGGTGCCCAAGGTACGCCCTTCCGACCCCGAGGACGTGCCGGTCAAGACCGTCCAGATCGGGGCGGAACCCTCCCAGACCACCCGCATCGCAGGGAATCTGGGAGAGAAATAGGGAGACGCGCTCGTTACTTTCCTCCGGGCAAATGTCGACGTGTTCGCCTGGGAACCGTCGCAGATGCCTGGGATCCCTAGGGAAGTGATTGAGCACCGTCTGAAGATCAACCCAGACGCCAAGCCGGTGCGGCAAAAGCCACAGAGGCAGTCCGTGGAGCGCCAGGACTTCATCCGTCAGGAGGTCCGGAAGCTCCTGGACGCAGGCTTCATCGAGGAGGTCCATCACCCCGAGTGGGTGGCCAACCCGGTGGTCGTCCCCAAGGCGAACGGGAAGCTTCGGATGTGTATCGACTACACCAGCCTCAACAAAGTATGTCCTCCAGACCCTTATCCCCTCCCGCGCATAGACCAGATAGTAGATTCCACCTCCGGGTGTGAACTCTTGTCTTTTTTGGATGCGTACTCTGGGTTTCATCAGATCCAGATGGATGAGGAGGATAAGAGGCATACAGCCTTCGTAACAGTAGATGGGTTGTATTGTTACGTTGTAATGCCATATGGTCTGAGGAATGCTTTACCTACGTTTCTGCGTGCCATGAATTTCACGTTCCGTGACCTGATCAGAAACGTAGTAGAGGTCTATGTCGATGACATTGTCGTCAAGTCCAGGGTAGGGTCAACCTTGATGGAAGACCTGGCCCTTGTTTTCGACAGATTGCGCACAACGCGCACGAAGCTGAACCCCGAGAAATGCGTCTTTGGCGTCTCGGCTGGTAAGCTGTTAGGTTTCCTAGTGTCACATCGCGGCATTGAGGCAAACCCAACCAAGATCAGGGCGATCGAGGCTATGCGGCCGCCGGCCTGCATTAAGGACCTCTAGAAACTCACTGGGTCCTTGGCAGCCCTCAGCCGGTTTATCTCAAAGCTAGCTGAGAGAGCCCTGCCCTTCTTCAAGCTTTTGAGGAAGTCCGGACCATTCATATGGACCGAAGAGGCTGAGCAAGCCTTCCAGGAGTTGAAGCAGCATCTCACTACTCTGCCCGTTTTAGTGGCGCCAGAGTCTGGTGAGACCCTGTTTCTCTACCTCGCGGCGACATCCGAGGTAGTAAGCATGGTCTTGGTCGCCGAGCGACCAGCCCATCCCCACGAAGGAGGCACCGGGGTCCCCCAAGTGGAAGGTGGTGGTCCGCCCACCACGGGAGCTGCAGCCGGCCCCGATATCGGAGGTCCGGTTGGCACGTTGCCCTGCCAAGGCGATAAGCCACCAGAAGCTGGAGGCCAAGCCGCCCAGGGGGCTAGCCTGGCAGGGGGAGATGGTCTCGGACCTGCCACTAGGGTCCGGACCACCCAGAAGCCAGTCTATTACGTCAGTGAAGTCCTCCACGGGGCGAAGGCCAGGTATCTGGAAGCTCACAAGTTCGCCTACGCATTACTTATTGCTTCCAGAAAGTTGCGCCACTATTTCCAGGCGCATAAGGTTGTCGTGGTGACCTCTTACCCATTAAGAGCAATCCTGCGCAATTCTAACGCTACTGGGAATATCGCCAAATGGGCTGCGGAGCTGGCAGAGTTCCAACTCGACTTCCAGCCCCGAAGTGCTGCCAAGAGCCAAGTCTTGGCCGACTTCATCGCAGAGTGGACTCCCACCGCCTCGGAATCTGGAGGTCCGCAAACCGAGGCGGAACCTTCCCAGCCGGACAGGACCGTCCGGGTTTTCACCGAGCCGCACTGGACTCTCTTCTTCGACGGGTCCGCCCGCGAAAAAGGGTCCGGAGCAGGAGTGGCCCTCGTGGACCCAAACGGGGATCAAGTAAAGTACATAGTATGCTTCGAATTCAAAGCCACTAACAACATGGCAGAATACGAAGGCTTGATCTTTGGGCTCATGATCGCTCAGTCACTGGGGATCAAGCAGCTCCTGGTTAAGGGGGATTCCCAATTGGTGATCAGACAGGTCCGGGGGGAGTGCTGCTGCAATAACCCCCAGCTCGCAGCATACCTCATGCGAGTGAGGGAGCTCGAGAAGGACTTCGAGGTCCTGGAACTGCAGCACGTTCCCAGGAACCTCAACTCAGTGGCAGATGACCTCTCCACGAGGGCATCGACTCGGGGCCCAGTACCCGAGGGCGTCTTCAAAAGACAGCTGCTGAGACCAACCACCCAGCCAGCCGAACTGGGCGAAGGGGGCAGAACTAGCACCTCGAAGCTAGCAGTCCCGGTGGTCCTCCATCTCTGGAGCCCACCAAGGATCGTGTGGACTGTTGACCCCGGCATGTCATCAGGGACACATCCAATAGCTCAGGGCAGTCCCGATGCACGGATCTCAGAGATCCGGGACTACCTGAAGGACAAAATCCTTCCCGAAGAACGTGTGTCTGCTGAGCGCATAGTGCGGTTGGCTAAACGCTACACGCTAGTAGAAGGGGATCTCTACAGGCGTGGCGCCAATGGCATCCTCATGCGATGCATAACTCGGGAGGAGGGCCGCAATTTACTCGCGGAGATCCATGGAGGCGAGTGCGGGAATCATTCAGGGTCCCGTACGCTGGTCGGTAAAGCCTTTCGGCATGGCTTTTACTGGCCGACAGCACTCCAGGATGCAGCTGAGCTAGTAAGGTCCTGCAAGGCGTGTCAGTTCCACGCAAAGCAGATACACACACCGGCTCAGTCTCTGCAGATGATTCCACCCTCTTGGCCCTTCGCGGTATGGGGGGTGGACATCCTGGGGCCATTCCCTAGAGCTGTCGGTGGGTACCGGTACCTCTACGTCGCCATTGACAAATTCACAAAATGGCCTGAGGTGACCCCAGTAGTAAGCATCACCCAAGGAACTGCAACAGCTTTCCTTAAGTCCATTGTGTGCCGGTTCGGCGTCCCTAGCCGTATTATAACGGACAACGGGACCCAGTTCACGAGCCGGGTCTTCCAGGACTACTGCGACGGCGTTGGCATCCAGTTATGCTTCGCCTCTGTAGCACATCCTAGGAGCAATGGACAGGTCGAGAGAGCTAACGCAGAAATCCTCAAGGGGCTCAGAACCCGCACCTTCAACTGCTTGGAAAAGCACGGTGCGAAATGGGTTGATGAGCTCCCCTGCGTGCTATGGGGGAACCGGACCACACCCAGCCGAGCAACCGAGGAAACCCCATTCTTCCTGGTATACGGGGCCGAGGCATGCCTCCCACCAGAAATACTCTTGGGCTCCCCACGGGTCCAAGCTTTTGATGAATCTTTGCAGGAACAAGCAAGGTGCGACGACGTCGACCTCGTCGAGGAGCAAAGATGGCAGGCTGCAATCCGGAACGCACGGTACAACCAATCGCTCAAACGCTATCATGAGCGAACCGTACGAGGCAGGGTGCTCCAACCTGGAGACCTGGTCCTGAGGCGCGTCTTGAGCCGAGAAGGGCGCAACAAACTCTCCCCCAGCTGGGAAGGCCCCTTCAAGGTGACAGAAGTTAGTCGCCCCGGTTGCGTTCGCCTCGCCACGGAGGAAGGAGTTCCGCTGCCGAACCCTTGGAACATAGAGCACCTCCGTAAGTTTTATCCGTAGGCAAGAATTTCAGGGCAACTCCTTTTTTCTTTTTGTAAGCTAAATAGGATCACCATGTGGACTAGAGCGGTGAAGGTCCGCCCTTGTAATCCCGGCCTCTGGCTGACATCACGTGACACCCTGTACCGCTTGATTAAAGAAAGAGTTCAGCCCTGAAATTCTTGTCTCCGCTATTACCCTACTGCTTGTTCAGCTGCCATCTGTTTCAATTTTTCCTAACCCCTGCGTGGAATCCTACTCCTGCCAAAAATCTCCTTGGGACCAGCAGGATTTAGCAGCTTGAGTGTGGAGCGGTTAGCACAGAGGCTGGGAAGGAGGTCCGGAATACTGGGTGCCAGCTCCAGAGAAAAGGGGCTCGCCTTGGTAGCACGGAGCTGTCAGCTGTTTAGCCTGGTCTCATACCCTAAGCACTGAACACTCCCTACCACGCCGTGAGTTCCCCCAGTATCAGGAACAGTGCGTTTAGCGCTCCGGACCACCCCCTAAGCTAATGGCACACCCCCTAACCTCAGCAGCTAGGTTCGGCTGCGACTCCGAGGACTTCAAGGCAGCGCGGTTACCTTTTGTTTCGCTAGGAGAGGTCCGAACGACTGCAGGACCGGACCAGAGCTAAGGTGTTTTGGACTAGGATAGTCCAGGGCTGTGTCGCAGTTTTGCCTGGTTCGGTACCCTTAACTCACACACCCTGCTATCCCACGAACAAACATCCTGGCCCCTGGCCCGGACAGCAAACGCTCCGGACCTCGAATAGCGGAAAAGGTCAACTCAGAGTGGGTCCCGTAGGTGCGACACTGACGTTTGCCGTGAGTTGCATGCAGGTCTGGCCTCTGACTTGGTGGTAGCCAGCCTCAAAACTTAGAGCCTACCTACCAGGGGGCCAGGGGGTCAGGTGACAACACACCAGCATGCAGCAAAGAGTAAATGAAGATAAGTCGCAACTACCATTCTTATATTACTTGGCATACTAATGTTTTACATACATAAAAAAAAACAACAACAACAAAACAAAACAGCAAAAGCTGTTGCCCTACGGCGCTGGAGAGGCCCCTGTCCCCGGTACATCCGGGTCCTCGTCTGCAGGGGTCCGCTGGAACCGGGCGGCAACGACCTCCACCGCCTCCTGCACGCTGTCCCGAGCGGCGGCCTCCGCTTCCTCCACCGGACCTGCGATAACTGGGTCCAAGGAAATGGCGGGGTCGTGGCTCCGGAAGCAGACCAGGAGGTGCTCCACCACGAGGCGGCACAGCTCGCGGCCCTCGGCTTCAAGGCGTTCTCCGAGTGTGGAGTCCAGGCGCCGGAGTCGCTCCACCGCCGAGTCCAGGACAGGGAGGGCGTCCGCCATGGTGGAAGGCGGCTCTGTCACCCGGATCGGACTCAGTCCGAGCGGTACCAGAGCCGAACTCGCCTCCCCGGCCCAGTTGGCGATGCGTTGGAGGCCGGCGCGCATCTGCTCCCGGTCTTCCACCGCCGCCTGCTGAGCAGCACCGTGCTTCAGCTTCTCCAGAGCGGCCCGCTCAGCCAGCAGCTGCCTCTCCTGCTCCGCCAGCTCCGCTTCCCAGGACTTCACCCAATCCTCGCGGACCTTGAGCGTGGCAGCCTGGCGAGCAGCAGAGTCCCTCAGAGCCTTGGCCGACGCCTCCCGCTGAGCGACGGAGTCCTCGCGAGCCGCAACCGCTGCCTCGCGCTCGACAAGCCTCAACTTCATCTTGTCGAGCTCGGAGTTGACAGCAGCCTGCCGCTCAGACACCTCCACCAGCTCTTGCCGGCGCTGCTCCACGCCCTTCCACGCGGACTCCAGCTTCGCCTGCTCGAGCTTCAGCCATGCCTCGCCTACCTCGGCCTGCTTCTCGCGGAGCCCAACCGCGCGCTCCCGGCCAGCGAGCCTCTGCAGGTCCTCTTGGAAGGCCGCGCGGTCGGCGTCGAGCTCGGTGCGGGCAGTGGAAAGCTCCGCACGGGTCCGTGAGTGCTGGGCGGTGGCGGCTTCGATCTGCTCCCCCAGACAGGCCCGCCAGCCGTCCAGGTCCTCGCGCTCCTGTTGCAGCCGGGCCCACTCCAGCTGGAGCGCCTCCTGGGCGTCGTCCAGGGCTTGGTGCGCCCGACGTAGCACGCGAGGGAGAGGGGCTCCACCCGGCTGGGGCAGGGGTAGGAGCGGCCTTCCCAGAACCTCCTCCAGTTCCCCCTCGGTAGGAGGCGGAGATCCGGGGCTGGTCGTCTGGGCGGCGGGCGACGAAGGCTCCGAGGTCCGGCAGTCAGGAGCCGCCCCTGGCGCAGGCCCTTGGGTCGCGACGCCCCCCGGCACCGGGCTGCCTGGTGCCTGGGGCCGCGCGCCCGGAGCTGCCCCCTCAGCAGGCACTCCGGGTGCGGCCTCGACCCCCGAGGCGCCCCCCGGCGTCGGTCCACCTCGGGCCTGGGGCCGGACAGACGGGGTGGCCTCTGGTGCAGGCCCCTCGGTCGTAGCCCGGGCCCGCGTGGCGTCTCCCGCCGTCGGACCACTAGGCGCGCACTTCTCCGCCGTAGTCGCCCGGTCACCAGAGCCGCTGGGGGGAGGAACGCCGGCCGGGCGTGTCGGCCTAAACAAAAATGCACGGCGAAAGGCTGAGAAGCCTGAAAAAAAAAGCTAGCCGTAGTACCGCGAAGTATGCGAAGCTAATCCAAAGGGCTTACCTCGAGGTAGGCGCTGACCAGCGACCACGAAGGCCAGAGCCTCGCCGCGGCTGCCGATCTGCGGTCGGCGCTGCCGGTGGCTGCTGTTGCCGCGGGCCCGAGGCCGGCGGTGCCGGAGAGGACCGCCGCTGCTGGTCCAGCGTCGGAGGAGGTGCCCGGCGCTGAGGGTGCCGCTGGCCCGGGGGTGGCGGTGGCACTCGCTCCCCTTGCCCAGAGGAGCTACCTTCCCCCGAGGTCCGCTGACGCTTCGGGTCGGGCTCCGAGACAAAGGTCCCGTCGCCGCGGACCAGCCTTCGCCGCGTCTCCTCACCACCCGCCGGCGGAATGGCGAGGGACGCTGCCACCGGCTCCTTGCCCTTGTCAGCAGGAGCGGTGCCTCTGGCACCAGAACCCCCAACTGGGGCGTCGGCAATGTGGACCCCCCGGTTGGGGTCGCCTCCAAGCTGCCGCGCCGCGAGGCCGCCGTCGTCGAGCGTGGGCATCTCCCGGAGCACCGCCGTCCGCAAGGCCTGGTCGCGGCAGAGCGGTACGATAGCGGACGGCAGGCGTAGCTGCTCCGGAGGGAAGCTCACGTCCGTGACGCACCGCACCCATTCCTCCAGCAGGAGCGGCGTCAGGTCGTGGTCTTCGCCACGTACTACCCGGCTGCAGTCGTTGGGGCCGGTGTAGTTCCACGCCGGCCTTGGCCGCATCTGCAGGGGAGCGAGCCTCCGCCTGAGGAAGTCCGCGAGCACGTGCAGTGAGGTCAGGCCGCCGCTGACGAGCTCGGCGATACTGGCCAACACGGGGGAGAACTCGGGTGGCAGATCCGTCGAGGCACCCTCCGGGAGGGGTGCGTCGGGGCTGCTATCCGGGAGCGCCAACCGGTCGTTCGGCTCCGCCCTGATGATCACCCAGTCGTTGCGCCAGTGCTCCCACTTGGCGCTGGCGAAGGTGGGGAGATAGGTCGATCTTCCCCCGGACCCCTTCAGCAGGAAGTAGTACCGGCCGATCTCCGTCGAGCTCCTCCCGGAACACCTTACCGAGAAGAAGTGGCGGAAGAGCGTCACGCAGGGAGGAACCCCCACGAACATCTCACAGAAGTGGGCAAAGATAGCCGCATGGAGGATGGAGTGGGGGGTGAGGTGCTGGAGCTGCAGCCCAAATGCCTCCAGCACCAGCATGAAGAAAGAAGAAATCGGAATCCCCAAACCACAGTAGAGGTAGGGGACGAAGAGGACGAACTCCCCCAGCTGCAAGTTGCGGTGGGGGAGGGAACCCGTGCGAACATTATCGCGGCGCTCCGCGTCCGTCCAGCCGAGCAGGCGGCGGACGCGGGTGAGGTTCTCCTCGGTCTCCCGGGGGGATTGGTGGCTCGGACCCATCGCTGAGGAATTTGGCGATGGAGAAGGCAAGGAGCACGCAGCAGGCAAGGAGCGAGAGCTCTGCTGCGAGGAAGATGAAGCGCCGCGGCGGATGTGAGGGGTGCAAAGGCAAATGGCAGAAGGACGTGCTCGGCCGATGGTCGAGAGCCCTATTTGACGGTTGCCCCCAATCCTCCGCAAGCCGCGGGCGTCAAGGTGTACGCGCGCGCGGACGCACCAACGGGCCACCAGGTCTATGACAGCAGGGGCCCGAGGGGGCAGTCATGACAGGTGGGTAGAAGAGCAAGCAAGGCAGGAAGGCGAACCGGCGGCCACTCGCGGACGCGCGTCTCGGCGCGACGCGCGGGGCCCCCGCCTTTTCCGATTTACGCGCGGCTGCCCACGTAGCCATCTGCCCCGCCTTAATGGCAGGAGAAGGAGTAGGTGAACCGCCGCGCGGTTCCCGACGCGGGCCTGCCCTCACGTTTCCCGAGAGGTTCCCACTATCGCGCGCCCCAGATCGTGGGAGCCCACGGGGCCACCCCGCGGGGTCGGGTGGACTGAGCCCCCTCCGAAGGCAGGCGAGTCAAGGCCTCGACCAAAAAATCAAGTGGTGGGCCCTGCCCAACTGTGAGCTTAACGGCTAAACGCCGGTAACCGCCCGCGGCTCCCGGCGGCTTGTGTAGTAAGCGACGGTGGGCTCACCTCAGGTTCGAAAAACTCACCAAAGGCGAGCCCAGGGGCCACTGTCGGTACCCAGCTAACCGGGTACCCGCTTACACTGGACGAAGATCACTAAGGGAGGTAACTACTGCAGTACAAGGAGGGCCTAAGGCCGCAAACAGATGGGCCCGGCCCACTCCTTGGAAAAGCTGGGCCACGCACCCGGCCCACAGGGGAGGCCCCGGACCTCCTTGGAGGACCGAGCCTCCCCCAGCCACGCGAGGAGAGGTCCGGACCTCTCAGGCCGGGGCCCGTACTTTCGGTGGTCCGGGGCCGCCTCGTGCCCACAGAGCACGGGGAGGTCCGGAGCCGGCGCCCTCGGTGGTCCGAGGCCGCCACGTGCCCGCAGAAGCGCGTGGAGGTCCGGAGCCAGCGCCCTCGGTGGTCCGAGGGCGCCACGTGCCCGCGGAGCACGTGGAGGTCCGGAGCCAGCACCTTCGGTGGTGGCGGGGCCGCCACGTGCCCACAGGGCACGGGAAGGTCTCGCGATGCCACGTGCCCTCAGGGCGCGTGGCGGGGCCTTCAACCGGGCGCCTCGCCCACCTGCCGCATTTATTGCGGGCAGGCGGACGTGCCCGATGCTGCTGACACTGCCGCTGTCAGGCTGGCACGCCCCGATGCTGCTGACACCACGAGTGTCAGACGGGCGTGCCCCCGTCGCCCGCCGACGCCGCCGCTGTCAGGCTGGCACGCCCCGATGCTGCTGACACCACGAGTGTCAGACGGGCGTGCCCCCGTCGCCCACCGACGCCGCCGCTGTCAGGCGGGCGTGCCCCCCATCGCCGCTGGCACCGCCGCTGGCAGGCGGCGGCGGCGAGGCAAAGGGGCGCGCCTTACCAAGGCGGGGCGGCGAAAACAGAGCACTACAGTTGATTTCCCCAGCTACACTGGGGGCTATATTGAGTAAACAAGTACGCTGTACACATCATGAGCCGTGCCACGCGCGGCGGCCGCGCTCAGCCTAATACTAGGTAGCGGCGCTGCAACGCTACTACGAGCGCCCCGTCCTGTCACACGTGCGCATCGCCTGCCCCTCGGCCTCTGAAGCCCCTCAGCGGGCTTAGCAGCCGATGGGACAGGGCGGTGTAAGGAAGGACGATATGGCGGATCTCCAGGCCACTACGGCGGTACAAGCGCAAGGCATGGGAGCATCGGACATCAGGCACAAGATAGAACTGTAGCATAGAGGAAATGGGCCGGGACCACCTGTCGGGGCCCGGCCACCATGTACATGCCCCCCTTGGGCTATAAAAGGGGAGGCATACGCGATACGCTCCTCCATCTCCAAAAAAAAGAGCTAGATACACAGACCCAGACACCTTCAGAGACTCCTCAGAAGGCCCACGAAATACAAGAGCATACCCCATAGTGGACGTAGGGTATTACGCTCCGGCGGCCCGAACCACTCTAAATCCTCTCGCCACCATCGTGCCACCATTGACTAGCTAACAACGATTGCTCCCCCTAACTACTCTCCGTACTTAGGATCTCGGCCGGGTGCATTCCGCCACCTGACCAGGAGCACGTCCGCTCCGACACATGTCATCATGAAAGATAAAATAAAATAAGCTCCTAGATTTATATAAACATTACCCATCATGCCATTATGAAATATGAATTAAAATAACCCCCTAAATTTGCATAAAAATTACCCACCTTGCCATCAAAAATATGAATTAATGGACCCCCTAAATTTGCATTTAAATTACTCACCAAGCCATAAAATAAACCTTAAATATGCATATAAATTACCCGACATGCTATCATGAAAGATAAATTAAAATAATGTCTAAATTTGCATATAAATGACCCACAATGCCATTACGAAAGATAAATTAGAACAATCACCTGTAATATTAATTACTAAGGATTAAATCTATATCTACTAAAACTCTAATATGTACGAGAGCACGAGTTGATGGACTAGTCTTTCGTAACAGTAGAGGTGACAAGTGAGTAATTTAGATACGGATCAAAAGTCAAATACGTTGTCTTTTAAAGGTGAAGTGGGTAACCTTTTACAAAATATCATAGGTCTAATGGCTATTTTGATTAAAGTCTACCAAAACGATGACCATATTTTTTTTTAGAATGGTTACGATTCATCATTTTTTCCTAATGTGTTTCAACTCTAGCTAGCAATTAAAATATGAATCATTCCATAATATAGCAAAGATATTTTCTCAAATACAAATTAATGCTAATTAATATTACATATCTGAAGCTCTAAAATCGGCTGGGAGTGTGCAGGACTGAGGGAGGACAGAGCCTACTACAATATACCCTCAAACATCCACCATCATTTGGGATGAAGCGTCATAATGTTGTCCCCCCCCCCCTCTGGCTAGGTCAATGGCACCATAAGAAAGTTGTTGCTTTTGCAGATCGACCAGCCATCACATTTCTCAGCCAACACTGGAACAGGTAGCCACTTTGTGAAAAGAAGAGAAGATGTAAAAGACAGCGGTATGTAGTATAGTAAATTTTAGTTACGTCCGTATATAATGATTTGCTACTCACTGGATTTTAGATGTATGCAAGTACCAGTATAAAGCTACATTCCGTACATTGAATCAAATCAGAATAAGACGCATATAAAACTCAAAAGTAGTCCAATGGTTAAAAAACACGGCTTCCCTACAATAATTTACCGTCATCTATCATATATATTATATAGTCGTAGTCGTTTTTAACTTTCCTTTTAATTTCCAATGGACACTTGGAATAACCTTCATATTAAGGCAATGGCTATTTACAAAGGTGATGTGTAGTGTATTCATGTAGAGGACCGGTAGAGGTTCCAGGAGAGAGGAGTGCGCCCACCCGGACTCGAACCCAGTGCTCAATCTGTCGATCATCATATTAGGTCTCAACCTTTGTTAACGTCTTACGGTGGTTAAGAAAATATCCACGGGTACCAGGAGATAGTTCTTTCATAGAATTTTTACCCGTTGTTATAAAAATAAGAACATCAATAAATTAAAAAACTACTCAACCCATCTTTTTTGGCACAGGGGTCTTATCTACTTGGTACCGTTTGGTATCTTTGTTCTGTCACCACATATTTTTAAATTATTGGATCTCGCTCGATGAATGACTCTCATCTAATGGTGAAATGTATTAATGTGCCATGGATTTGTATGGTCCGCTCAGATACACAATTTATTAAGTAGGTAGAATTTGACTTGCATCTAAGGCTATTTGGCTTAGAATGCAATCATTAACCGGTGCACTATAGTCTAGTCTAGATATAATTAACGTTGTTGTTTCCAAAGGAAAAGGCGCCGGCGCTGCACTTGCACCATATGAGGAGCGGTGCTCATCAAATCAAACACTGTACTGCAGATATATATGACAATATAAGCTTGAGTCTAGCAGATATTATAAACGGTCGTGTACATTACAAAATGAAACTGTAGCGATACTATTCACAGAGAGGGGGTAGTTGGAATAGTGGATAGAAGAGTATAATTGACAATTTGCTGGACTCAGTCTAAAGGACTGCAGGTACAGTACATGTATCTGTCTTCGGCAATGGAAAAAACATACAAAGTGTATACTACGTACTCAAAATGAATTCTCAGTGTGACTAGCTCACTATATACAAAGGCACATATAGTAGGACAAATCACGAACTCCTCAAAATGAAGAGTCGCTACTCACTACATGTGATACTGGTACCACTCCTAATGTGTATGTAATCTAGCGCGTAGGGAAAGTTCTGCCTCACATGCAACCCTGTCATGGCGTAGCCAGACAAGATAAAATTGGTGTCGTGATGATACGTCGAGTCATCGGTCGAGCGAGCTGGTCATTCACTAGTCAGTAACCGCAGGCTCGCATGATCATGTGAACCAGGCATTGAGCATCAGCATCATAATATTCTGACTTCTGGCTTCTGATAGAGACAAAACGAAAGAAACCATTGCACCCACTCTGTAGTACATACCACCAACAGTACTGGCTTCATTTTTATTCTAGGAAGCACAGCATAGCTATATGCCCCGGTCCTGTATCTCACCGGCTTTTATACAATATATAATCCAGTGAAGCATCGTCTAGTAGGCACGTGTTTGGTTTCAGGTCCTAGCTTCCCAAGCCAAAGTTTACCAAAATAGGTCTAAATATATATAACCCATATTTTGTCGCAAAATACAATATCTGGAGCTTGTTTGTTTTCGCTTCTTCTAGCCTCGCTCAGATTCTCCGTACCGTAAAATTTTTCTCAATTCTCGCTTTTCGCTTACCTAGTTCAACCATGACTTGTCCCTTACAGGAGAATAAAAAATAATCAAAGCGTTTGGCGGGATTCTCTCTTATTTTCACCGATATGCCGATTATAAGCGAAAACAAATAGGACCCTAAGAACTGAATCTACACTTTGCCACTTCTATAATCTGAGTGAGTCCAAATTAAACATGAAGTATGCTTGTAGCACTTTGTTCTAAGCTTAAAATGTATATTGTGTATACAATCTCTATTTTTTAAAATTCATCATAACACAATTGATCTGGCACTTCAACCATGGCTAGTTCAAAAAAGCTGTGCAAAAATGCAAAGAAAAGAAGGCGACATGCTTAAAATACCATAATGCTGAAACAAGTCAAAACAGAATAAATAAATGGTAGTCATATATTTTTTTGATAAGACAATAGTAAAATAATGATGCTCATAAAATAACAAAGGGGCCATATACCACTGCGGATTGATCAGGGACCTAACAATAAAGGCCCACCGGACTAATTAATCGTACGCGTATGGGGCAAAGCTAGCTGACAAACGCGTCGTTATTCCCTCCAATCGTCCTCCAACCGTCGCCGCCGGCGAGTCGCCGTCAATCACAAGCAACAATCCACAGTCGCGCACACGGCAAATCGAGCCGTAGATATGCATGGGGCGACTACCCGACCCTCATGGGTGGTCACAACGCCCTGGAGCTCACGTAATCGGCGGGCTGGTGCGCCGAGGCGAGGGCTCGCTAGCAAGTTAACGCCCATCAAGCATGTCGGCTCCCGGTTGCATCCAAAGACCAGCGGTCGCCGGCGGCCGGGGGCGCGACAAGGACGGGCGCCCGCGCTGATCCGGGCCGCTGGACGCTAGCGTTTGGACGGTACAATGCGTCTAGGCTGGGATCGAAGAGTCTCGATGGCTACTCCCGGTACGCGCGTTCGCGTCGCGGAGCGGACCTGACGGCCGGAGCGAGCCATCAGCCGGCGGGCGCGCGCATATCTCGGTCTGGCCCTGGTCATGGCGAGCGATGGCGAGACATGCTGAAGACGATGTATATCTGGTGGTGTAAATACTGGTTTCTACTGAACTTTAGTGCGTACTGTAGTTTAGCAGTGCAATGTTTGTGCAGCCCTTCATCTGTCACTTGTTGTCAGCTGCCCTGCCGGACGTACATTGTACAGGGACATTTTTCACAGTTTGCGGCACAGTTTGACTGGCGGCGATGCGTTTGGTCGCTGCTCACGGTCTTGGAGCGCTAGTGCCGAGTGGCCGAGCTATCTCCACGGACCACCACCCAAAGAACATACAGTACGCGAAAAGAAAAGGGGCGCAAGCAACAGGGACGTGGCGAGGGCTTTTGGCCGGGCTGGGCTGGGGGCTCCCTACTAGTAGGCGCTGGAGCTGGACCACCGCCACCAAAATTGGCGGATGGAGTGGCGCCCTGAATATTCTTCAGAGGATGTTTGGTTATACACGCGTGCTGCTGTGTCAGTGTGTGTGTTGCTGCTGGTTCTGGGGCCTGGGGTATGGACTATGGGTGAGTAGTAGCATCCGTTTCGGATCGCTTCCAACGAGGAGTGTTTCGACGCCAGCTCCTACTGCTTGAAGGTTTACTGTGATGCCATGCAATGCAATGCAATGCAACAACGTGATCTGCTCCGTTCAGTTGGCACTTGGCAGGGCGGTCCTCTCCCATCCCGGACCCTGACCCGACCGTTTCGCCGCCCGTTGGCCGCCCCATCCAGCCATCCGCGACCACCGCCAGCCACCCTCGATTACCGCGCCGGAGACACCTCACGTGGCTACGCTAGCTTGGCCGGCCGTCGTTGCCGCACTTGTTTGCCTCCGCTGCCCCGCCCGCCGCAACGCCTCGTTCCGCGCGCCCGGCGCTTGTTGTCGGCCACCTGCCGCCCACGCAGGGCGCACGCTGGCCCATCCGCGCGGTGGCATGCACGGCCGGCGAACACGTTGCCCGCGCGGGGGCGGCGGCCATCATGCCTCGTCGCCGCCCTCGGCTCTCGGCCCACTCGAACTCGAACCGCCGCAGCCGAGGAGACGACGACGCGCGCGCGCGTTTCGCCCGCTTTTACCGGTGGTTGGCGCGTTCCGGGCCTCCGTCGCGCTGGGCCGGCCCCGGGCGGCGGCTGTTCACTTCCCTCTCTCCTCTCGTCTACCCCCGTACTACGTGTTGGCTTGGTTTGGGCAGCCGGTGCGTGAGCGACCCGGCATGATTGCAGCGCGCTCCACGCCTGGGGTAGTAGTTCGGTGGTTGGCACTTGGGCGCCACGTCCTCATCGGCACTGCTGTGCTCCGTTCAGCATTATAGAGGAACGAGTGTGTCCGTACACTGTGTGGAGGTCAACCTTTTTCGATTCTCATGGCATGTCGGAGGAGAGATTGAAGTGTGGAGTACTAGTACATAGTACTACAGCACAGCTCGGTAAACATGCATGGGCACAAAAATGAACGCGCAGCGACGTTTACGAGTTGGTGGTTTGGACCGCTGCTGTTGTTCGGATCTTCCAAGGCCCTACGGCCTTCGGTTCTAAAAATTAAAGCCTGATCCGTCGTCGGCCGTTGCTAGAGGCCCAGGAGTTCTCGTGCACGGAATGCACGAGTTTTTTTTATTTTTTTATTTTTTAAAATCTTTCTTTACAAAAATATACCATGGTCGACAACTTTTGCAAAAATATACCGGACGTCTGGCGCCAAGGACCTGGAGCCTGTAGTCTGGGCGCCAGGTCCCTGGCCCACGGAACCGGGGGCACCTGGCGAAATCTTTCTTTACAAAAATATACCATGGTCGACAACTTTTGCAAAAATATACCGGACGTCTGGCGCCAAGGACCTGGAGCCTGTAGTCTGGGCGCCAGGTCCCTGGCCCACGGAACCGGGGGCACCTGGCGCCCGGAGACCAGGCGCCAAGGGCCAGGCGCCCGGAGGCCAGGCTCCAGGTATGTGCACCCCTCCACGATTACCGCAGCCTCTACAAACGTGGCCGCAAGCGTCCGAGAGGTACAGTACATCTATGGTCCATTTGTAATACCACAGTCTTATACATGCACGCTTTTTTTACCGTTTTGGAGATTTGAACATGGCAGTATAAAATTTACCTTACACGCTTTTACTACGTTTCATTACCTAGTGGTTTTACTTTTATCGTGCACGAAAATTTTGTAGCTTGTCGTCACAGTAGCACGCTTATGTTATTTGGGCCATAGGCAGACCCACATGTGGGCAAGTCTGCCCGGGCTCCTCTGCCAGCACAAAAGAAGCTATGTTTACATGTACAGACAACAAAACGGCTTGGAGCACTGGACAATTCGCGTGAAACGGCAACAGTTATCCATAGTCAACTAAATAATGCAATCCATGTGAAGCAACAACGGTTTATCCAGAAGCTCAACTAAATTTAGTAAATGCAGCAGCCACTAACTGAGTTTAATCTTACATCCTATGTGATACAGCAAATCTCCTGTTAGTATGCCTTTGAATTTTAAGAACAAGTTAGGAGAAATGGTCCAACACAATCTATTAATCTGATATGTTTGATATAAAATTCTCGGACACAGTGTTTTAAAACAATTGTCTTTTTTTTCTTATGTTAAGAGACAATATGTTTTTCTAAGTGTTAGGTCCATCCAGACTCTTAAAAATTTTTAGATCCGATTCTAATGATTAGAGCTGAAATCATGAAGGTACTAAATGCTGGCTCTGTTAGGTTGCTGTAGTCCTACGTATTGGTTACTGAAAGTCTGAGACATAGACAAAACAACGATAGTGTTCCGCCTGGCCCTGACGCCCGGTCTCGCCAGGTGCCCACCCTACCGCCCCAGCGCGCTCGGTTTCATGGGCCAGGGACCTAGCGCCCAGTGCCCGGGCGCCGGAGGTATATTTTTGCAAAAGATACCGACCATGGTATATTTTTTGTAAAAAATGATTTTAAAAAATACAAAAAAAAAAAACGCGGAATGCACGCCGTGTCTCGTCTTAGGTACGACCCATGTGATTGGGCCATAAGCCCAATGTGGCGAAAGCAAGCCCATTTCGATTCTTCACAAGGCTTTGCAAAGCCTAGTGCACTCGCGTCGCTTAAACAACAAGAGAACGGATCGCCGAGTCACCAAAAAGCCCATTGCGTTTGCGGCCCACTCATCATCAGTTCATCACCGAAACCCCGACTCAAACACTCTTGGCACCAGGTTCACCAGCTAGTGCAGCAGACTATGCATTCGCACACCCTAACACCCCATTTCCCGTGTATCCTAATATGCACATGCACGATCTGCTGGACTGTCTAACCAAGCATTGAAAATACACATGCAAAACTATTTGTACCATCTGTTAGAGTCCGTTTGAGAGGAAGCTACAAAGATTAGGCGTCAAGACCATCCAGACATACGGCGGTACGGGCCATTCGGGTGGGACATCAATTCAAAGTCCCCAAGCTCGTGGAAATTGGTTTAGCGAGTTTTGGCACCTTAATGTAAGTTAGGAGTAGATTTTAACTATAAGAATCTCGACTCCTGATGAGAAAAGACCTTTCCACCCTATAGATACGAAGGAACGACACCACACAACACCAAAACCCAAAACCAACTAGAGTACTTTTTTATCTCTCGAATCCTAGTTTTCTTCACCTTTTCGTTTATATTGTTTTCCTTTTGTCACAATAACGACCAAAGATGTTCTAGGTGATCTGCTGACCTTCAGGATGCGCCAAGAAAACCAAATAATACAGTTTTTGAACTCGGTTTGACTTAGTATTTTTTAGATTTATCATGAGGTGATTGATTAAATTGCAACGACGCTTTAGTGGTTGTCCAAATTTTATGCTAACAGAATGTGGGATGGAGGAAACCATAAAAAACTTTGCAAGTTATAGGCACATCACACTCCCACATGCGGATCCATGCAAACTGGCAAAATTATTGATTTTTGGGGCAAGCCCTGGTGAGGAGCAATGAATCGAACATAGTGGCCGGTCGATGCTCACCCAACAAAGAGACCACCGTATTTGGTGCTTATGTTCGATCCCTTTTATTAGCAAAATGGGTTGATTGATCGATACTCGTCCGATTATTTTTGTTTGATGTTTCCGGCAAGAAAAAGACCTGTTTCGTACCAAAATCCGTGTGTGAAATGTCAAACACAGCTGACCTGCTGATCGATGTGGTAGCTGCCTAGTTGCTTAAGGATAGAAGAAGACGATCTTGTGTTCTCCAAACACGGGAGATGGTTCATATCCAACTTGCATTGATTCCTGGAAAGTTCGTCAACACACACACATATATATGGCTAGACACGCGTGTTCCTTCAAAATCACATTGCAAATTAAACACAACGACAGATCGACCACGATTCTTTCGGCGAACCAGGGGAGGAGGAGCGCGCCCCCTCGCGGGCATCATTCGGATGTGCGCACACGCGATCCGCCACTGGCTGACGCCGGAGAGGGCGAAGGCCAGAATATGGGTCGCCATCACCATCAAGCATGCAGCATGCCTCGGAATGACGGGTGCTGACTTCCTTCTTCCCCGCTCGCCGTCGTTGCAGGATCGTCGGGAACGTACGTACGGCATGTGAATTTGGTCGTGTTCGTGCAGGCCAGGCCACCATGAAAATTTTCTTGGTGATAGATAGGAGACCTGGCGTCTCATCTCTGTGGTAGTAGCCAGCAGTCCTCGCATGGCATGATAGCGTGATTTCCACGACACGATAAGTGCGCTCTCCTACCCACGATCCACAACCATCCGTTCCACTCTTGTGTCCACAGCTAGGCTAGGCTGCGGCAATGCAGGCGGCCACTTTTAACTTTACCCCTGTTGTGTCGTAAATAAACAAACTTTTCGCACGATGTGGAAAGGCGGCTTCACCACGCATAAGTAGGTTGGGCTATGCGGCCGGCCACTGGCTTTTCTTTTCGGCCGATCGATGGAGGGGTGTGTGTAATTAGGTGATGACCTAATTCATTCCACCATTATATTATTTGGGCATGACAGGTCCGTTTTTTCTAGAGACAGCATCTGCAAATAATGAAAGGTGCTTCTGCAATTTTGATACACGTCCATGTTAATTTGATCATGGTAATTTGATCTTGCAAGGAAGGAAGGAAGGAAGGAAGGAAGGAAGGAAGGAAGGAAGGAAGGAAGGAAGGAAGGAAGGAAGGAAGGAAGGAAGGAAGGAAGGAGCAATTAATAATACGAGTGAAACATCGTCTGATCGAGGCTTGCCTACCTCGGCCGACGAAGCTTCCGGCATAATTTTCAGGACACGAACAACGTTAGCCAGCCATCGTCGTCAATCTCGATTGCGAAATGGCTAATTAAGCTCTGTGGTGTTTCACCTGCAGGGGTTTGAATGGACATGGCTGAAGAAGTTGGTGGAGGAAAGGAGTCGAGACAATGCAGGAATAATCCCATGGGGTTCGGTTCTTGTCTCCCCCCTGAGGCAGGCCAGCTAGTAGTGTTTGACGCCGCCGTATATACGTCAACACTGCAGTGCTGTCCATAAGGTGCCGCACCAAGGAATGTCTCCTACTTTGGTCCTTTTCAAACTATGGTCTCGATTTCTACGCACGGAAGCGACTATGGCAGTGAAGAACGATGTCAAAACAAAAGAGAGAAGAACACACATCTCTTTGCTTCCTGGTAACATCCTAGGTGCTATGTACCGACCGACCGATCGATCGAGCAGGCCATTTGCACATATACATGTGGTCTGCACTACTACTTCTAGCGAGCTGCGTCAAAGCCGGCCGGGTGCAGAAATGCGCAGCTAGGGGAAAGTAATAATGGGAGGAAGAAGCTGCATTTGGATCGGATCACTTCTGCTTTAATTTGTTTCAGGTGATCTGATACTGTGGAATCCACTAGTAAATCAGCACTAGCAGTACGTAATTCAGCAGCTTGAACTGTTCGTATGATTTTCAGCGTCATGTTGAGGACCAGTTTTTGCTACTAGCTACTGGACTATATACTAATCTGAATTCTGAAACAACAGAGGGAGACACCAGCTGAGATATGATATGATCTGAATATCTGATACATCAGCTTGTGTCGCGACAGAATGCGATCATCCTTGACGACGACGCACTCCGCCCTCCCCGGCCTCCTTTATCACCAGTCACTAATAAAGGGACGAACGAAAGGATTCCAAGTACGTACGAGAGGGTACCTTCCGGCCTTTTCCAAGGCCTCCACTATATATTTCCCGAAACCATAGTTAATTATAAAACCCTAGACCCTCATCGTCCTTGCGATTAACATATTGTCCATTTACCCTGCTTTAACTACCTTTAGCCTACTAACCCATGATTAAATCCAAGGATAGCAGTGCAAAGAAGGCGACCTAAACGATCGATGGCGAGCTGGTGACTGAGTGCGTGGGGTCGTCGCTCTCGCTCGATCGCCTCCTCCCCTCCCCCCCCCCCCCAGCATATGCACGATAGCAACCGCCGTCAATGGAAACCCTTGTGGGCTTACCAGATTAGCTTTAGGTTACATAATCCTCTGGACAGAGATGCTCTGTCTGATAAGATATCGGGATTCAGGAGGAGCAACAACGACACACGCTCCCTCCCTTTTCCTTTCGTTGCGTCACGGCGCGCATCCGATCGAGATCCACTTTGGCTGCTTGGCTTGGCTAGCTCTGTGGTGAGCGAAGCATGCAAAGGGCTGCGGCTGCGGCAGGGCGGGGTCGGCGCCGACGTGTCTATCGGCAGTCACTCGCGAGGCTCCACGTCGGAGCCGTCTGTGTGTGTGGCGGTTGGTGACTGGTGTGAGGCATGCCATGTCAGCGGCTGCGGCGAGGCCGGTGGTGTGGGTTCAGACTTATTAGGTGGAGGATTAGACGATAAGAGGCATACCTAATGTGCATGAAATGGCGGGTCCCGGCTTTAATCTCGTGGTCGTGGACGTGGACGGAAGCATGCATTGCATGCAGCAGCGGCAGCTGGTGGTGCGCCTGCCGAACTTGCAAATTTTGTGATGTTTTCGAGTCCAGATCGTAGTGGCGGAGCCAGGAACTTCAAATTTTCATTGTTAGGAACGGACCGATAGTACTAAATTTTTAAATTTTATTTTTATTTTAAAAATGTTAGTGTAAAATTCTAGCCATAGAGGCCTGGCCCCTCCTGTCTCCGCCCCCGACGGATCCTAGAGGCTAACTATGTGTTGACACTGTGTTGACCAGAGACAGATCTAGCATGGGGTTAGAGGTGCTTTAGCAGTTTAGCACCCTCTACCTTTGCGCAGGCAATGGCAGCCTCCCTAAGTATCCCTATGTATACATGAACCAAAGATAGGGGTAACAAAATGTCAAGAATTACAAAAGAAAGAAGGAAAAAGAAAAATGAAGAACAACTAGGGCACCTCTTAATCCTAAATCCTACATCCGCCACTGACGGTGACCAACGTTCGTGGAGCTTGATTCAGAGAACAAGACAAATAAAACTCGCAACGATGAGGCCATGGACACGCATGCGCATGCCATCACTGCTTGCCATGCAGCAGTCCAACCAGCACAAAGACGCTGGCTCAGATTATATTAGTGGTCGCCAATGCGTACGTGCGCGGACATAGGGCATGCAGCTGTTGAACAGTATACAAGACCAGCAACAGCATCGCCGGCCTGGACACAAACAGCTGCCTGCTAGTGTCAAGTGAGTAAGCGATCTCTCTCGAAAGTTCTGCGGGTCTATGATCTGTCCAATTAATCAACTTGCGTATGCATGAAATGGTGTGGTTGCTCTTAGGGCATCCGATCCGTCAGCCTATTAGGTCGAGATAGATAAACCTTATATGATGGCATGACTATTGTGTGCCACTATACACAACAGCAAACAAAACTTTCATCAAGATGATGAGTTCCTCACCATGCAGAGCATCCCTATCTCCCCACCTAGCTAGGCCTAGGCCGGTCTCGTCTTCCGTCCACCTCATCATTTCTACAGTGAGTGCACTGCCAACTGTAGGAAAAACTGCACTACCGGCTACCGCATCCACAGGTATGACTTGGCACGCTGGCGTGTCGACGGATCTCACAGTAGACAACAGCTTCATCTTGGATGATATACGAAGAGAACAATGGCACGAAATATCTCAAAACGGATCAGTAGAGCACTAGGCCACCACTAGCTAGGAGCTAGCTGTACGGCGCTAGCTAGTGTGCCACTTCGAAGCTATCGTACTGGCTGGTACACCTCGCTTGCACGGCAACTCGGCCACTGCACCTTCTCGTCTAGTCATTTGCGATTTCCTCGCTTGTCTCCACCAGAACGCGCGCAACGGACGACGGTGACCGCTCTCGCCGCCACAGCCAGTAGCTCAGCATCTCCGCGTGCGCGGCCGGGCGTGGATCCATCGTTCCCCGTCTCTGAATTCTGAACCTACCTCGGCCGAGATTCACGTACAGTATAACAGTCGAGAGCATCAGCTGCGCCGCATGCCGAACGGAGCGGCCAGGTTGCATGGTGACCCGTCCCGCGGAGGAAAGATCAACAGCGACGGCAGCCCTCAGAGCTAGAGAAGGAAAGGTTCCGCCGATCGCATTGCGCGCTCGCCGTTCCTCCACCGGGTGCAATCACCACGCGCGCGTACGTCCTGCTCCCCGGCCAGCCGGTATTAGTGTCGTCGACCAGATGATCTGATCCGACACGCATGGGTTTCACGCTTTCAGGTGAGTCGTCGGCGTCCTTATCCCCATTGGCGCTGCCGTACGTTCCATCGGATCGGAGTGCCGGCCACTGTACGTGCGCTATCCAGCGCCGGCACTGTGCTGTACTGTAATGTACTGGGGAGGACATACGATCGAGGCGCGTACGAGAAAGTGCGTGCGGCAGGGGTACGGCGCCGGTGCTGCATGCCGACCAGCAGTGCGCTGCTGCGGAGAGAGCAGCAGCCAGCGGGGAGAGGACCGACCTACCGAGAGAGAGCCGGAGGAGGGGGTGCGGCCGTCGGCCCGTCGCCGGTGGTGGCCAGCTGCGATGCTAATAACTGGAGTTAGTTGCCGCGTGAGGAAATATGGCTGGCTGGATGGATGGATAGATATTTCGGCGTCGGCCGTCGGCCCCTCGATCTGTTGGTTACAGCTGCGGCGGCCGGGCCGTGCTTCCACTGCCGCTGCCACTAGCCGAGGCAGAACTTGCAGTTGGAGGCTGGGAGCCATGGCTGATCCTGGAGACGGAACAGAACACCAACCAGATAAGAACAGCCCCCACTCTTCCAAACGCGCGCGGTTGTGCGAGAAATCATCATCGCGAAATTCTTGTGTGCCGCACATGCTTTCCAAAAGATTTCTTCTTCTTCTTCTTTTTTGCTCGGTAGAAAAGCTCCCCTTCCAAATAACATCGTTTTTTTATTTCTCTGTGCCAATTGCCAAAGGAAAGCAAAGGAGGACGAGGGGAGTAGTAGGAAACAGCCGTGCATGCATCCACGACATGACTGGCTATGTGCAAATGGCTACTGCTGCTGCTGCTGCGCGGTAGTAGCACAAGTACAAAAGGTACCACGGCATCCACGATCGCGCGGTTTCGCTGCTTTTTCGCTGCACTTTTACTTTAGGGCCTGGCCTCGGAATATGCTCTCCAAATCCAATTTGGTGGTGATTATTGGAGCTCGATCACTCTGGCTGCATTTGGACATTCTTTCATCCAAGTACATTTTTTTCTATTTAGCATGCTTCAAACAGAGCCGGTCTTTTGGTCCAGATTTGTGCGGCTGCTGCTTAGTTTTGGAGGACACATGCCCATTTATTATAGTTTCTTTTCTGGGTCATTGTTTTCATCTTGAGGGCATTGTGTTTTTCTGATGAACTAGAATCTCGGCACGAGGTTTTGCCAAATCCATGGGACAAAAGAAGCTAGAGTTCAAGTACAGCCCTTATAGAGAAGGAGAATGTCTATATATCAAACAACCTGGTGTTATTAAGCTAGCTACCCAACATCTGATCCCCCCCCCCCCCCGACCTTGGATTTGAAAGCAAGGACTATTAGCTACACATTCACCTTTGGCCTAGTTTGAGTAACCTTGGATTGAGGGGGGTTGGAGTGGATTGGGATGGATTGTCAAATTTGAGTACTTTCAATGACCCTAACACCTAGATTTTAATTGCACAATACTTGTTTAAGAAATACACCCAAATAACAGGTTGTGACTCTTATATCAAGTAACTTTATTTTCCAGGACATTATAAACACAACTAAATTTTTATTAGTTTATATATTCGTCATTATAAAACACAAATCTCGACGGGATGTATGTCACCCAAATTCATGTTATGGGGCTGGCTTCAAACACTTGGTTGTTGTTTAATTTTTCTCGTCAAAAACTATATATAGATGCCAAATAGAGAAACTAAGCAATACTATACCAACTCAGCAAGGCACTATTCGCCCGCCAAAGCTCGTGATGGATCATTCTTAGGAGGTTTGGGGGACATTAGTATATCTATGGGAACTCACATTACCACTGGTCTCAACTGAACACTTGAAGTGGTATTTATTGCCCCGCTCAAGAAATTCATTAGGAGCCACACAACGGAGCCTATGAAACCACTCACCAGACAGTCTCGTGCTTTTAAATTCTTTCCTTCTATAAATATGACAAGTAGTTGTTCCTGATATGTTTTTTTCAATTTATTTAATAGACATAATTTCCTTTAGCTATCGGCTGTTAAGAAATTGCCATCGAGGGACTAGACTAGGTCCCTTATATATTTTCATAAATGTTAACCCCTCTCCTCCACATGTGCATGCATGCTCATGAGGATTAACTGTTGCAAAGGAAAAAAAGGCATCAAGGACTCAGACTCTAGATGTAGGAAGGCCTAGAAAGAATTCTTACTGGCCGGCCCAACATTACTTTGGTCCTTCCCCTATATATTGCAGCTAACAAGTATACTGTACTACTCAAAAACATCCAAGATCTTATAAATACATGCTGATTAAAGACATCCTACCGAATTTAAGCGATTTTGGAGAGTGGCGTTTGTTTGAATCCCCAATGTATGGAGTGGCATTCTCACAATTAACAAGCTTCACAGGGCCCTTTAGCAACACTGGGGATCAAAATCGCTGTGAGCTAGAAACTAGAAAAACCCAAAACTTTGTGGCGAACAAGCATATATCAGCTTAGGATGAAAAGAAATCGCACCCTATCTGAACGTACCACATGCACTAGCAGCGTCCTACTGCCGACCCACTCGCTCTCGCTCGCATTTTTCTATGCCCCAATCCCCTTTCCAGGATGCATGTATGGCTGCTGCACTCAGTCGCATCGTAGCCCTGCTGCAGTACCATTTGTGCGCGAGGTTGGTCTTCGCCGTCGTCTCCAACCCCAGCAGACTGCACCACTCAACCCACGTCAAAGTCCAATACCCCCACAGAAAATTCTCACGTCTCCTGCTATATATACCAGTCTCCCGTTCCCTCACAACATTCCAAGACGAGCAACATCTCGTTTGCCAAGAAATAAACCTTAGCATCCCGACAGTAGCACTCTTGGAATTAAGCAGCAAGCGACGACACACAGCACACTGCAGGCCGGCCGGGGTCGTCACATTCTGTTGCCGCGCGCGCGCGCGTGCGTTCTTGCTACACGCGCTTACTACAATAGGGACCCAACCGGTGTTGGCAGCCACGCTCGTCGACCGGTCAGCATGGACGCCGCCGCGAGGGAAGCGCAGCACAGTGGTCTGGAATGGCGGGTGACGGTGCCGGAGGGCGCGTCGGTGACGGTGGAGCACGAGGCCGGCCCCGCCGCGAGGGTGTGGGCGTGGCTGGTCGCCCGCGTGGCCGCGGCGTGGAGCAGGGTGGCTGGGTTCGCCAGGAGGGTGTGGAGGATCGCGGCGGACGATCCCCGGAGGGCGGTGCACGGCCTCAAGGTCGGCCTCGCGCTCGCGCTCGTCTCGGTGTTCTACTACACGAGGCCCCTGTACGACGGCGTCGGTGGGAATGCCATGTGGGCCATCATGACGGTCGTCGTCGTCTTCGAATACACTGTCGGTGAGTCGATCGGAGGCCAGAGTCGTACTCGTACATGTCAATATATATTATATGACGACTCCAGGTCCTGGAGCAGCTGGCTAGCGTGCATGGGTGTGAATATGCTGCTGACTGTCTGTCTTTGCATGCATGGGCAGGTGGCAGCGTGTACAAGTGTTTCAACAGAGCCGTTGCTACGTCGAGCGCCGGAGTTCTCGCGCTCGGCGTGCACTGGGTGGCCGCCAGATCCGGCGAGCTCGAGCCGTTCGTCAGCACGGGCTTCCTCTTTCTGCTGGGTACGTATACATAGTATTGCGTGCGACCATATTAGCTCGATCGTGCGGTCTCCTAACCGACAATCAATTAATAAGTCACGTCGTTGAGCACTAGCTAACACCAAAAGTGAATGCGCGTGCATGCAGCGGCGGCAGCCACCTTCTCGCGGTTCCTGCCGACGGTGAAGGCGCGGTTCGACTACGGCGTGACCATCTTCATCCTGACGTACAGCCTGGTGGCCGTGTCCGGGTACCGCGTCGACGAGCTCGCGTCGCTGGCGCAGCAGCGGCTCTCCACCATCGCCATCGGCATCTTCCTGTGCCTCGCCGTCGCCGTGCTCATCTGCCCCGTGTGGGCGGGCCAGGAGCTACACCTCCTCACCACGCGCAACATGGACAAGCTCGCGGCCTCGCTGGAGGCCTGCGTCGAGGACTACTTCGCCTCCACGGCGGGGGCGCAGGCCGCCAAGTCGCCGTCGGCTGACGGGTACAAGTGCGTGCTCAACTCCAAGGCGTCCGAGGACGCGCAGGCCAACCTGGCGCGGTGGGAGCCCGCGCACGGCCGCTTCGGCTTCCGCCACCCCTACGCGCAGTACGCCAAGGTGGGCGCAGCGATGCGCGGCTGCGCCTACTGCGTGGAGGCCCTGAGCAGCTGCGCGGGCGCCGAGGCGCAGGCGCCCGAGCACGTGAAGCGGCTCCTGCGCGACGTGTGCACCAGTGTGGGCGCGCAGTGCGCGCGGGTGCTCAGGGAGGCGTCGCGCTCCGTGGCCACGATGACAGTGTCCGGCCGGGCGCTGGACTTCGCGGTGGCGGACATGAACACGGCGGTGCACGAGCTGCAGGGCGACATGCGGGCGCTCCCGTCCACGCTGGCCGTGAAGCTGGCAGAGACGTCGCTGGTGGACGCCATGCCCGTCTTCACCGTGGCGTCGCTGCTGGTGGAGGTATCGGTGAGGATCGAGGGCGTCGTGGACGCCGTCGACGCGCTGGCCACCCTCGCGAGCTTCAAGCAGGTCGACGACAACGATGTTGACGACAAAAGGGGGGAGACCGAGATGACCACGAAAGTGCACCCGCTGAACGAACCCGACGCCGACGACGCGTCACCGGAAAACCAGACAAGCAAGGCCTGAAACAAACAAACATCAAACACCTCCATCTCCAAACCAGGACGAACGAACGCGCGGCCACACCATGCCATCGTCATTACATAGTACTATAGTAGGATAGTATTATTTTAAGACCTTGATTATTAATTTTCCGAGGATCCGAGGAGCTCACACACGGGTTTCACATCCACGGCCTTACAAGGGAATAATAGAGCGAGAGTATAAAGACCGGCCGGCCGGGCACTGTCAGCATAGTTGGTAATCTGGCATCGTGGCTGCCAATGTACATAGGTTTTCAAATCAAAGAATTGTTTGACATGGATCGTCGTACGTGCACAGAGGTAAACGAAACGACAGCACTGCGTATCAGTGACATATCATACGGAGGGAGAAAAAGGAGCAGACGCGGAAAGCGCGCGATCAACTCTCTGGTATCTGGTATGGTTTCCGGCCGGTGGTGCTTTCAACGGCCGCAAATTTTTATTTCCTGCTCGATCTGCAGTGTGCACTGATTGTTGCATTACAGCAGCGCCACGCACTAGGGGAGACGGGACCTCTGCCGGTGCGCGCGCATTGCCTCGCCTCGCCATCGCCGATTCGCCATGGTTCGCGGGAGGATTACAGATGAGGGGGTGGAAAAGGTGATGGCGCTGGCGCCGGCGTGCTGCAACCCATTATTTAGTCCAGGAGCATGGAAAGGAAAGCCGTCTCTCCGTGCTACTTGACACGGTTCAGAGGGATCGGAGCTGGATGGGGTTCAGCGCGGCTCTTCCTCCTAGTGGAGTACAAAACTAGTGCACTGAAAGGAAGGAACGCAAATGGTAGCCTTGATGGTACATTCATTTCTGAAGCAGCAGAGCTTCGCTCCCAGATTCTGCGGAGTGAACCTGCAGAGCTCTGCCAAATAATAATTTTTTGAGAATTACTCTCAGAATGAATTCTGTGAAGTGATTCTCTGAAATAAACTGAAAGCTGAGAGCTAAAAAAAAACTGCTTCTCTTGATTCACTCTCAATGAATAATCAGACATTCTATAGAATTTATCATATGGATTTATTGGAAAATCACTTTCAGCTATAGAATCATTTCTCTCAAAAAATCATTTCTAACAGAGAATCAGAATCACTGGAACGTCTACCAAACGGCCCCTAAGCTACGCCGGCACGAGCTCGGTCAGTCTGATCTCAGGATCTGACTCAGGGCTGAGGGACAAGCCTTTATTAGCAAATATATATTTGATGGAATGGGTAATGCATACGGTAGAGTCAGCCGTGTAATCAGATCGGACCCAAGGACACGTACGTCAGGAGACACTGAAACCTGAAAACTTCGGTAACGCTTCTCATGTGCTCGGAGCAACATGCTAAAAAGCCTAAAGTTTCGCAGCCATAAATTGGCAATCGACTCTCTATCCATCAGTTTGGTCTCTGTACAATTTAAGCAAACCACTGGGTGAACCATGGAAAGTAACCCTCTCGGTACACACCTCCACCCGCACATCGGATAATATAAAAAAAGACTAGCTAATGCACACACGGCCGTAACTTAGACTTACGGCACGCACACCCATTTTTGGAAAATATATAAACTCATATGTCGACTTTTTTTTATTTTTGGCAAAATTGACAGACTGATGTTCACACATGTATATCTCTGCCATGACCATGTTAGCCTGCCGTAAAAAAGAAAAAATTGCATGAACAGAAGGCAAAATTAGTGTTGTCCAATAGGTAAAAAATACGGTGTTACTAGGCAAAAACATTAGTACCATTAGGCAAAAAATATGAAAGACATTTTTGCCCCATGAAAAATAGCATTTTGCCTAATGGAAAGGAGTAATTTGCCTAATGAAAACTATCATTTTGCCTAATGAGGGGAGGGGCGGCGGTGGAGGAGGCAAACATGGAGCATAGAGGGCACGAGGGCGTGCACCGGCGTCGTCATCGGAGGACCTGCGGCAGCCGTGCTGGGAGGTGGGGGAGGAGGTGCTGGCGTCGGAGCATGCGGCGCGCGGGGCGGGGGTGGGGGCAGCACCGCCGGGAGATGCGCCGGCGGGAGGAGAGGACGCACCGACAGGGGGAGGCGCCGTCCCGTGCTACGCTGTCCCCTCCCATCCTTCGTCTGTGGATCCTCCTCCTGCCGTTGCACCTCTATCTCTCCCCCGTGCCCACGCCTGCAGCCACACCCAACCTCACCACTGCACTAGCCTCCTCTCCTTGCGCGCCATGGGCGAGTCGCGGTGAATGGTGGTATAAGGAAAATGGGCCCTAAGCCTTGTGCTTAGTTCCCTTATGTGATTTTGGTGGTTGAGTTGATAACACGTACCATTTGGGACTAATATGTGTGCAAGTGTTTTTTTTAAAACCCAGGGTGCAAGAGATAGACTTAGGGTACAAACACCTCAAAGGAGGACTAAAACACACAAGAGAAGACCCAAGCCATCAAACATCAGAAGCGTGAAGTCCTGATATGGTTTTTTCACGCACCTGACGGTCCAGATAGTAGAAGACAGCCAAGTTTAAAGACTAAGACTTGGTGCAATATCATGCACCGGACGGTCCGGTGGCCACCACCGGACGGTCTAGGCCGAAGGAAGAAACAGCAGCCAAGTCACGACGCTTAACGCACCGGATGGTCTAGTGGTCTACCACCGGACGGTCGGGTACCACCGGACGTTCTGGACAGGGAGCACTACAAGTTTGAAGACTGTGCTCCAACACGCACCGGACGGTCCGATGGTACAGCACCGGACGGTCTAGTGGTTCCAACAGTCGAATTCCAGTCCAACGGTCGACTCCAACGGCTAATCGATTACAAGCACCGGACGGTCTAGTGGTGTCACCAACGGCTAGTTTGGAGGTGTGGCCTTTATATACTCCCTTGGCCGGCCTCCACAACATGGACATATGACTCCTAAGCTTACTATAGTGTTGATACACATCTTCCATGCCCATTTCAAGTGTAGGAACATATTTTGTGAGTCCAACCATCACTAGAGCATAACTAAACACATCCCGGCATAGCTAGTGTTTAGTGCATCTTTGCTTAGGCTTTGTTGTCTATCCTACGTGCCTGCGTGCACATCTTTGTGTATAAGTGCGGCTGGAAGTCTTGTGAGGCCCTTCAGAGTGTGGAGTGGCCGCCACCTTGCTTGTGAGAGAGAGGAAGACCCTCGGCACGTTGGCCAAAAGCTTCCTATAGTGGAGACGAAGGGGTAGCTCCGCGAAAAGGACTCGAAAGACCCGAACGGCCCCGACAATCCTCTACCCTTGCGTGGGCGAGGCCGTAGTCGCAGACTATGCGAGAGAAGGGCTCGTGTGGGTGTCTACCGGGGATATCCGGAGATCCGACCGTGGTTGCTTGACTTCCACGGAAGTCACCTCGCCATCCACCACCCTTGTGTGGGGGAGGCCGCACTCCTTTGAGGATTACGTGAGAGAAAAGCCTGCGGGGGCGCCAAACGAGAAGTAGGGGTAGAGGCACGTTGGTCTCCCCGAACCTTGGAAAAAAATCTCCGTGTCTCCATCGTGTGCCATCGTCGACATCGTCATCGGGAGTTTGCATTCTCTACCTATCTCTTTAGCTTCCGCATATACATTGTTGCAATTGTATGCTTACATTCCTAAACTAGCTTGATAGATTAGTTTCTAGGTGGAACTAGGTTGCAAGACTTGGCCACGGTAGAGTCAGCAACACTTAGCAAAACCTTAATGCATATAGCTAGATTTATATAACGCCCCGAAAATTAGGACTCAAAAATTCTCTTCTAATATCCACCTAGTTCAAAACTGATTTGCCAAAGATCTTATTTGTGTTGGTTCTTGAGTGTATTAATATGAGCTCGACAAATTTCCAAATATCCCAAATTCCTCTCCAAAATTCTTATCCAAATTCCAAACACCAAATTCAAAATCTCAAAAGAAAAAGGAAGAAAACCCCTTTTTCCTTCCTGAGGCTGCAGCCCAACCCCCCCTCCCCGGCCTGCTTTCCCCCCTGGCTGGCCCAGCCGACCGCCACCCTTCCTCCTCTTTCAGCCCACGGCGGCCCAACCGTCACCTCCCCCGCCTCCCTCTTTGCCACCCCAGGCATGCACCCTCCTCTCGCTGACGGGTGGACCCCACCTGTCGGCATCTCCTCCCTTTCTTCTTATTTGGACACTTGCGCACCGCGCGCGCGGCCTCGCACCGCGAGCTTGCGTTGCGCAGACCGCGCGTCGCGACAACGCCCGGCCCCGCCGCCCCACCATCCGGCCCCACGTCCTCCGTTTGCACCGCGCGCCCCGCCAAACCTTCCCGGCCCCACCGCCGACCTCACGCCTCGCCATCGCACCATTCCGCCACTTGGACCTCACACCGCGCCTCAACGTCACCACTGCGCCGAGGTCCATGGCTGCTCCCCTGGCTATAAATACCCCCGCCGCCACCGTCGCTCTCCGCCCCTCACTTCACCACACACACGCACGGCCGCGACCGGCCCCGGCATTCGCCGGCGTCGCTAGCCGCAACCCCCCACCAAGCTCGCCAAGCGCGCTGTCCACGGTGAACTGCACAGCCACTGCACCGCCGGTCAAAATCCTACCTTCCCACTACACCATTCCCCGACTATCCGCTCCCAGAGCTCCGCCCCACCACCCTCTAGCTCACCGGCGCCTCACCGCCGCCCCCTCCACCTCCACAGAACCGCCGTCGCACGTGCTCTCGCCGCCGACACGCACCCCTGCCTCGCCGCTGCGGAGACCCTACCCCCGACCCCTAATCTCCTCGCCCAACCGCGTCACCATGTTCGCCACCCCGACCTGGTGCTCGCGACAGTGCTCTCGTCACCGGAACCGCCACCGACGGTGAGAACCGCCGGCGAAGCTCTCTCTCGGACCGCCGCTCCCCGATTCACCCCGAACCAGACCGGCGCCATCCACCCCCTTGATGCCGTCACCTCTCCCCCGACCGCTGACGCGTGGGCCCTGCGCCCACGGCGTTAGGCCGCACTGTTCCCCCCTGTGGGCCGGCCAGCTCGCTCAGGCCGCTCGGTGTCGCGCTCCGCAGGCCGCAGTCAGGCCCAGCAGGCCACCGCAACACGCGCCGCGCGCTCATGGGCCACCCCGGGCCGAAAGGCCGTTTTAGGCCGAAAGCACCCCCGGCCCAGGTTCTATTCCCCCACGGGCTAAATTCAAGAGTTCACCAAAAAAAGTTCAAATCCACCCCCTAAACTTCCCAGAAAGTCTTTTGCTACCCCCTAGACCATATATACCCCTATCTTCCCCGTCCCAACTCAGATTTGGGCGATTTTTGCACCTAAATTCATCTAAAATCAAGCCTTACCTAGCCGTACACTCCACACATAGTCTCTTCCCCTGGCCAGAAGCCGCCGTCATGCCACCATGACGCCGTCCTACGCCCAGTCAGTGCTTCGCATTGGTCGCACAAATATTGTGGCCAAGGTGATCGATGCCGTTGAACTCCTATCCTCCATAAAACCTCAAGGTTCCTGCCTTGGTCTATTCGAGCCTTGAATCCAGATAATGACGATATCGAAAATCATCTGAACACCATTGCTCTCTCTCCACCACTCCCTAGAAAGATCTTCTCCCTTCCAAACACCAACATGTGACCACCACCCCTTCGGCGTCATCGACCCCGCCCCTCGCGTCCAGCACCCCTACCTTGGCGTCTCCGTAACTGTCGTTACTGAGCCCGCCAGCTCGCCCGAACTCTTGCTACGCCCCAGCCGCTTGCAGAGATACCGCCAGTGATAACCCAATAGGTTCACATCACCTCAACTCAAGCCCTACACCACCAAACCCGCTGAGCTCATATTATGTTTCGATTTGTGTATTCCTCGTTTGTGCACGTAGGAGGCCCCAGAGAGGCCAAGCAGTCCAATCGCGGGGACAGTCGACCAGGAAACCGGAGAAAGTACACTGATCATACGCCAGACCCTCACCCTTCGTTTTGTAAGGTAAACCCACTGGAATCCCCACTTGATGCATAAATTTGCAATGTTTTGTAAACACAACCCTTTGCTTGATAATCACATAAAAACTTGCATGTTTTGCTTGCTAAGATAACCCAACAAAATATACAGCCGCCTAGGCCTATTTTAGATGCAGCGCACATAAGTGGAATCGCTCATTTAATTGTCTATCATAATCTTGATGTTATGTTGGATTATGGATATGGAATGTGAAGGGATGGGAAAGTGGATGATGTGATTTTGAAAATAAAATGGGGAAGAACCCCGGCAACCGAACTTGTCGGAATACGGCTACGCGCCGAAACAGCCAGAAGGGCAGGGTATGAACGGGTAACTTAGCGAATCGCGGTTACCCCATGTCCCGAGATTCATGGAGAATACCGGATAGGTGGATTGCTCGCGCCGTCGAGCGTTGAAAAGTGAGAATGGTTCTACTAGAGGTCCCCGTAAGGACCGTTATGATTTTCAGCTTGTCTAACTCTTTTAGTACAACTACTCGCTCTGTATGAGACATTGGTCAGACCCGAGCCGGAGTGGATAGCGTAGCAGCTTATGTGCTGGCGCACAATGGACCAGGGAATAAGTGGTGTGCCAACGGAAGTACCGCGGGTACTGAAGTGGCTCGGATGTCCGAATCCCTAAAGTTCTGCTAGGTGATGAAACAAAGGCAACAGGTTGGTTTGGAATTCGGGCAGTTACGACTGTAACGTGCCGTTGAGTCCAACTTATGGGAATTTGTACAACATCTGATCAGAATAAAAGCTATTCGAATAATCTGTGTCCACTGGTACGGATGAGTTACGGCTTGGTTTGGGATGAGTTAGCAGTTTTCATAAAATAAAATAGAATTGGTTTAGGATGGAATAAAAATGGTTTTTGGTTCAGCCGTGGATGCTGGATGGAAAATGTGTTGGCTGGAATGGCATCTTGGACCGGAAAGTCCAGTGGCGAATCTTTTTGGAAAAAACTCAGTTTTCAGAACGATTAAAACTTGACAACTATCTCATACCCTGCATACAAATACTTTACTACAAAAGCTATCCTAAGTTCCAGATATATATCTTGCAAATAGAGTTAGCCTTCCCCCAACTCCTTATGGAGGAAGGTGGGCTGCTGAGTACGTATGTACTCATCCTTGCTTTGTTGTTGTTTTTCTTAGTGCAATGGACATATATTGGTCTGAGAATGAGTAAGGATTATGACCTGCTTCCCAACTGTGGCGTGAGGAAGATGGACCTACGCTTTATATTCCGCTGCTTAGATTTTCAGAGCTACGCCCTTTTGCTGTCCGACCCATTTAGGGCGGATCTGTATCACTCTGATGTAAGAATGTGATTACCAAACCCTAGGGCGCTTCAATTTGTCTTGCATAAGTTTTGCTTAATAGTTGTAGTATTTAGAAGTCTTAGTTTTTAGAAATCCTAGTTCACCTCTCTCTTACGCGTCGGTCCAACTTTCAGGTGCCATGACCTACTCCTGCGTGCTAGGGGCGAGGCCGAGATCGGGCACGAGGACGAGCGAGGTCCACCACCTCCGCTACTCAACCTCCGCCGGATCCGCCTCTTCCGCTCCGGTCACCTTGCCCCGGATCCGCGATGCGGCCATCCGCGCCTAGAGCTCCGACGCCTCCGCGGCGTCCATCGCGGCGACGGTTGGCTGGATTTGGCTGCCGAGGAAGAGAGGCAAGGGGTGGAGCCACGAGGGGATTGGGCTGAGCTGCACGCAGCTAGAGACACGGGCGGAAAGGGACAGCTCCCACGCTCCCCCACTGGGGTGAAGCTTTTCTTTGAACTGATTGCAAAATACAAACAGTTCTGTTCCCAAGCTAAGTCAAGCTGCCAAAAATCATGATCGTTTCCAAATCTCTTGCGTTGTATGTAAGGCGAATCGGACAATAGATGTTTGCAACTGTAATCTTAGACCATGTTTGTTTCATTAGAGATGTTGATTCAAGCTTTTGTAATTCACAGCCGGAACAACTAACCGGCTTTTAACCTCGAGACTTTACAACCTAGTTTGCCTAGATTCATATTTATAGGTCAGGCCCGGGAACAAGCACAGGGCAGTGCGACCTGATCGATGGAACAGGGCTTCTATTTTCAAAGGGTCTCTAAAATTTCTATTACTCTATCTTCGCTCATTTGAATCCCAATAATCTCCTAAAGTTCTAATTATGTACGCGTTTTTTCTCCATCTCCCAGACTCGCTAGCTAGATCGTAATTGTCTGGCGCTTTAGGCTGTCTTCAGTGGGGTGTCTAAAAAGACTGTCTATGGTACAAAACGACACTGTAACGTCACTGTACACAGAAAAAAAATAATTAGAATAATGATAGAAAAAATTAGATAGACGCTCTGTTAGAAATAGTCTCAGAGACTTTCATCCACACACTGGAGCCGCTGCTGAACAGAGAACAGACGCATCCACAGTTCCACACAGCTAGTGCACGGCATAGCAAGACAAAAACTAGACATGACTGCTCAGTTTCTTGGCTTTCTTCTTGCCGTACGCAGACCCGCATGGCTTGTTTAGTTTGTCTTTCCATCTTTTCTAATTTTTATACATATGCTACACTATTACAATAAAGATTTACTGATTTGGCCACAATATTACTTGAAAGTGAAGTGTTAGAGAAGATTAAATATGAATATATCGTTGGAGCTTTTATTTCAAGGAACACCGAAAAATGTTGTTCAAATAAATAAAATATGCAGCCAAGAGTTGAGGGCCTGTTTGGACCACAGGAATTTCACAGAAAAAAAAGAGTTCAATATCACAGAAAAAACGCAGGAAAGAGAAAAAATTTCTGCATTCCAAACAGGGCATGAATAGATACAATTTTTTTCTACTGCTATACATTATTATTGTTTATTTTTTCTATGGATATAGGCCCCATTTTTAAATTTTGTACAGGGCCACGTATCATACTTGAGGAAGCTACTTTAATTTGAGCTATAGAGTTAATGATAGAAAAAGGAAGTCATTTATTCTGCCATTCCACCTACCATGTCTCCCATTTCTTAGTTCTCCCTGTAAAGCTAAGGACAAATCTGACTTTTACCAGGAAGCCAAGCATTATCCTAACATGTATGAGTTAATTTGAGTCGGCTTTTTTTTAGCCAGCTAATTGTAACTTGTAGTCTTAGTGAATCCAAACAGGCCCTAAGGCTTTCTTATTTACCCAACAACTTATATAAGCTGGCACGTTGTAGTCACAGAGTAAAGCACTACTCTAAATATCAAATAAGATACATTTCTTCGTCTTCTGTCATTAAAATATCATACGTTGTTGAAATACGTCCATCGACATGCCACACGACAGATATAAATTCTCTTAAAACAAAAGCCCTTGATCGGATTAGGAAATGGGTTTTAATTGTACTATGTACATGAGTTCTTAATTTAAATCAATCCAACAGTCTATCTCTAAATACTCTTGCCTATACAATTCTAGAGATTGAACCTCGGTTGATTGTAAAAATGACTCAACCTCGGTGGAACACGAGCCCTTAATTTTAAAATTATCCAAATGACCCTAACCTCGCTTCTAGAGATTGAATACAAACTAATTGGGAAAATGAGAGAAAATGACATTTTTGCCTGGTGCAGGACACCATCTAAGTTTGCCTACGCAAGGAGCCTGTTGGGATCACGGTCAAGTTTATTGCCATTTGGCTACCATGTGAGGTGGATTTCCCACTTTGCTATTGTCCAAATTAGTTCATCCTTTAAATTCGCCATGCATCGTCAAATAGGGCTCAATTGCTACGACATCTTTTCCACCATCTAATCCATTTAATCAGAGTTTGGAAAACAAATACATGCCCTTGTTGGATATTGATCCGAATTCTATTTGGGTTTTAGGGACGCCTTGTCCCAGTTATGTTGTGGTCCAAATGGGTCACGTGTTCCACCCTGTAAATACATCTTGTAAGCCGTCGGGGAGAGGTGACGCCTCATTGTAATCCCCCACGTTCTGTAAACACTTTCCGATATAGTGAAGTTTGCCAACTGGCGCTCGTGGTTTTTTTCCGCAAGGATTTTCCACGTAAAAATCGTGTTTTGTGTTTGATCTTGTTTTCGCATTATTTGCTAACAGCCCTGACCAATATGCCCCTAGGTTTATCCAATTAAGGACGAGGAGCACATATGCAACCAACATCTCTCGTCTATCTCGCCAACTCGTATTGCGACCACTCTTTCCCCAGTGACGGCGGTAGGTCCCTTTTCTCAGTGCGGGTCTCTGCACCTAGGCGCACGAGCAGTCAAGAGGAGAGCCCAAGTGTAGGCCTAGGAACTGGCGGCTGCTAGGGGATCGAGGAGAGGCCTAAGGTTAGCATGTACCAATGCGTAAAAGCATTGGTGTTGCGAGAGGGCGACGACGTGAGCTTATCTAGCAGTAGGTTGCCACGTTGGGAGGTGGTCTAGAGGCCGGCATATCTAGGAGGCGCCTTGCCGCGACCTTCTCTAGCAGCAGCGGGTGGAGAATGATGAGAAGAACGGGACCCTCAGACTTGGAATGGATCGGGTGAATTTGGAGTGAGAAATAAGCATATGCGGATACATGGGCATTTTTGTCACAGCGGGTCTCTTATTTCCTAAAATATTATTAAATGGATTAGAAATGATGGAAAAGACATTATAGCAATTGACTCATTTCTAATAATGGCGAATTGGTCTAACCCATTTACCTGGTGGTAAAGTCCATCTTGTCAGGGTCTCAGGGAGCCAAATGGCAATCAACTCATAGTCGTCAAACACGGCAAACAAGGCCAAAAGAACCCAGCTCGTCAGCGTGGAAGAGGTTGCACGCCTCATCGTGGTCCATTAGGTGATCCGGTCTTGAGCCCCTCACCGCAAGACCGATTCATGATCACCTCGACGCTTCCTCTTCTGTGCTCTGCCCACAACGATGCCGCCACGTGGACACAGCTCGAATGGGTCACCGTCGCCGATGGACGATGGCACGTACGTGTACTTTTGGCGGCCGTTGAGAAGGACGGACAACCTGGGCTAGTGAGTGCAGCAGCGGAAAGCGGCTATGGACAAAGGCAAATAGTGTGTCAACTTATGTAGATGATTTAGGGTACGCTTGGATGGAGGCTAAAATCGTAGCTAAATTTTGGCCATGGCTAAAATAGTTCATTTTTATACTACATTAGCCATGGCTCCATATTGACCACAAGTCTACAACTTTAACCACCAACTAAACAAGTCCAGATAAGTAACAACGCCATGTGAAAAGACGAATAGTGTAGCAATTTAATGTTTTAAGTTGCTACATACTTAATGTAAAATTAACTACTATATGTTCAGCATAACTTGCAAGCACGAAGAAAATAAACATCTAAAAAAAGTTATCGAATTTTGAAAAGAAAAACAAGTTTAAATAGAGGTGGGCCATCCTAGCCCAACTCTCTCACAACAGGCCGCGTGCAGCCATGCGCATATTAACTTTTTTTATTTATGGGTTTTGCTATGGAAAAATAAGGCAAGCCTCCTCGTCCCTATACGACATATCCACGCCTTTCTCATTGTCTAGACATGTAAGCGAAACTATTCGCAAGCTTGACGACATAACTAAATACCCGTAGAATTCACGATAAACTAGTTTATCGCTAAATCCATAGACATCTCCGCTGACATCTCTACTTGCCTCCCACGTCCCCTCCATTTGCCGACCTCCGCTCCGCACCACCAAATCTGCCGTAACCATAGCCTTGCCCAGAGCCTCACCTGCCCCTGTCCCCGCTCCTTCCATGTGCGCTGCCACACGCCCTATTGTTCCCTTGTAAGGCCGTGGATGTGAAACCTGTGTGAGCTCCTCCGATCCCCGGAAAATTAATAATCAAGGTCCTAAAATAATACTTACTATACTACGGAGTTCTATGTAATGACGATGCGATGGTGTGACCAGCGCGTTCGTTCGTCCTGGTTTGGAGATGGAGGTGTTTGATGTTTGTTTGTTTCAGGCCTTGCTTGTCTGGTTTTCCAGTGACGCGTCGTCGGCATCGGGTTCGTTGAGCGGGTGCACTTTCTTCGTCATCTCGGTCTCCTCCCTTTTGTCGTCGTCGTCGTCGACCTGCTTGAAGCTCGCGAGGGTGGCCAGCGCGTCGACGGCGTCCACGACGCCCTCGATCCTCGCCGACACCTCCACCAGCAGCGACGCCACGGTGAAGACGGGCATGGTGTCCACCAGCGACGTCTCTGCCAGCTTCACGGCCAGCGTGGACGGGAGCGCCCGCATGTCGCCCTGCAGCTCGTGCACAGCCGTGTTCATGTCCGCCACGGCGAAGTCCAGCGCCCGGCCGGACACCGTCATCGTGGCCACGGAGCGCGACGCCTCCCTGAGCACCCGCGCCCACCGCGCGCCCACACTGGTGCACACGTCGCGGAGGAGCCGCTTCACGTGCTCGGGCGCCTGCGCCTCGGCGCCCGCGCAGCTGTTCAGGGCCTCCACGCAGTAGGCGCAGCCGCGCATCGCGGCGCCCACCTTGGCGTACTGCGCGTAGGGGTGGCGGAAGCCGAAGCGTCCGTGCGCGGGCTCCCACCGCGCCAGGTTGGCCTGCGCGTCCTCGGACGCCTTGGAGTTGAGCACGCACTTGTACCCGTCAGCCGACGGCGACTTGGTGGCATGCGCCCCCGCCGTGGAGGCGAAGTAGTCCTCGACGCAGGCCTCCAGCGCGGCCGCGAGCTTGTCCATGTTGCGCGTGGTGAGGAGGTGCAGCTCCTGGCCGGCCCACACGGGGCAGATGAGCACGCTGACGGCGAGGCAGATGAAGACCCCGATGGCGATGGTGGAGAGCCGCTGCTGCGCCAGCGACGCGAGCTCGTCGACGCGGTACCCCGACACGGCCACAAGGCTGTACGTCAGGATGAAGATGGTCACGCCGTAGTCGAACCGCGCCTTCACCGTCGGCAGGAACCGCGAGAAGGTGGCTGCCGCAGCTGCATGCACGCACGCACGGAATTCACTTTTGGGGTTAGCTAGTGCTCTTCGTCCTTCCAGAGAGCGACAGTCACGTACAGTATTAATTGACTGCCGGTTGGGTTAGGTACGGTAGCGCGCAATATAATACTCCTTTCATTTTTTTATTTGAGGCAGTTAACTTTTTTTAAACTTTAATGCTTCATTTTATTTAAAAAAATTTATACAAACATATCAAAACTCAAATCATACTCAAAGTACACGATGAACCAAATAACAACAAAATAAATGATAATTAATAAAAAATTTAAATAAAATGAAGGATCAAAGTTTTGAAAAAAAATCAACCACGTAAAAAAGAACGTGAATAGCACTGCGTACCCAGCAGAAAGAGGAAGCCCGTGCTGATGAACGGCTCAAGCTCGCCGGGTCTGGCCGCCACCCAGTGCACGCCGAGCGCAAGAAATCCGGCGCTCGCCGTAGCAACGGCTCTATTGAAACACTTGTACACGCTGCCACCTGCCCATGCATGCAAAGACAGACACAGACAGACAGGCAGTAGCAAATTCACAGTCAGCCAGCTGCTCCAGGACCTGGAGTCGTCATATACAGTACTCTATTGAGATGCACGACCACGACTCCGGCCTCCGACTCACCGACAGTGTATTCGAAGACGACGACAACCGTCATGATGGCCCACATGGCATTCCCACCGACGCCGTCGTACAGGGGCCTCGTGTAGTAGAACACCGAGACGAGCGCGAGCGCGAGGCCGACCTTGAGGCCGTGCACCGCCCTCCGGGGATCGTCCGCCGCGATCCTCCACACCCTCCTGGCGAACCCAGCCACCCTGCTCCACGCCGCAGCCATGCAGGCGACCAGCCACGCCCACGCCCTCGCGGCGTGGGCGGCCTCGTGCTCCACCGTCACCGACGCGCCCTCCGGCACCGTCACCCGCCATTCCAGACCACTGTGCTGCGCTTCCCTCGTGTCGGCGTCCATGCTGACCGGTCGACGAGAGCGGTTGCCAACACCGGTTGTTGGGTCCCTATTGTAGTAAGCGCGTGTAGCAAGAACGCACGCGCGCGCGCGGCAACAGAATGTGACGACCCCTGCAGTGTGTGCGTAAATACTACGAGGTTGACGTCTCTGTGCTCGTTGTTGATTCTGTATGTGTGTCGCTTGCTGCTTAATTCCAAGAGAGAGGAATGGGAGGGATGCCAAGGTTTCTGGGCAAATAAACGAGATGTTCCACGTCTTGGACTTTGGAATGTTGTGAGGAGACGGGAGACTGGTATATATAGCAGGAAACGTGAGGATTTTTTGTGGGGGTATTGGACTTTGACCTGGGACGAGTGGTGCAGTTTGGAGGGTTGGACAGGATGGCGGCGAAGACCAACCTCGCGCACAAATGGTACTGCAGCAGGGCTACGACTGAGTGCAGCAGGCCAATCAAACCATGGCCACTCTTGCAGGAGCGGCACTAAACAGGCCTAGGCGGAGCCAGCTCTTAACCTGCTGCGTAGTTTATAAATTTAAGATAACGTGTTGCATAGTCATAAATACGAACAACCAGGCAACATGAAACAGGCAAGCACAAATACACGATGCTTGTACATCACATGGAAAAATGAGAAAATTACACCAGATGCATGTGACCTAAATGCCCTCATGACTTAAGCAAATCTCCAGATTGTTCTAATAAAACACCCTTTTCATCTTGCTTTGGCTCAACGCCCATGGTCTGCCATCTCCCAAACTCTTGCGTACACAGATTCAACAGAACAACAGGAAACATTAGCAAAATAAACTAGTCTAGGCAGAAGGAAAAAACAAAAGCAGCATTCACTAAAATAACAGTAGGTTATACATTGGTTTCATATTGGACACATATTGGGCATTGAAAGTCTAACAACTGATGTAATCCACTATATACAATTCACATGCTGATATCAATGACAGAGATACCTGGATGTACTATAAGTGCATATAAACATGGGTTCTCATTTTTTTAGCCACTAATGGTTCTCAGTTTTAGCAGCTAAAGCATACTGAAAGTCATGCGAATAAATTAGCACACATGATAAAGGACACTTCCAAGCATTAGTACTTCGTGAATGGAAGGCAAGTGGCAGCCATCATGATTGAAGTGATTATGCATCACTTCATTAGGAATTCATCAGAAAGCATAGTTATTAGTTCAACTACGGAGACAAGATTAACCAAACCCAAAACAACACCGCTCTTCATGTATTAGATTCTTGTACGTGTTGTGCTGTCCATAACAGCTACTAAGCCGGAGAGGATACAGTTAAGTCCTAAGTGATAGAAATACTCACCTGATCAGCAGGCCTTGTTACAGCAGGGGAGAATGATGTTGCAGAAATCAACCTTGTTATTCTATCTCTAAGCCTCTTCTTTCTTACTTGGAATCAAGGTTCAAGAAATCATGATTAATCGCAAGATTAATCGTAATTACATGCTACGCGAGGGTCATAGCGTCGATTACCCATTAATCGCCCATTTAATCGATCATAACGCACTGCCGCATAATCGAGCATGACACGCGCAAAATCGAGCGGAAATTCGTCCGCGCGGTCCAGCGTGCGGGAAATATTGGCAAGCCGCGCGCGGGAGCGGGAAAGATTGGCGCGGGGGAGCTGGTATTTTGTGCCGCTGCGCCCTTTCCGCCACCATTATTCTTCTGCTCGCCCTTGTCCGCCCGCCCGCCCTGCTTGTCTCCCTCGCTGCGTTCGCCCTCCTCGTTCGCCGCGCCCGCCCTCGTCGTCCGCCTCGCCCCCCTGCTCATCCGCCGCGCCTCCCCGCCTCCGTCCAGCCTCTCCGCCTCCCCTTCACCAGCCCATCTCCCCGCTGCCGCAGGCCAGCCTATCCGCCTCCCCGCCGCCGGCCTGCCTGTCCGCCGGGACTGCCCGTCGGCGCCTTGCTATTGAGGTAATAATCTTCAGTTCCTCGGTCTATTTCTTCCTATTCTTGTGGTTGTGCATCAGTAGGATTGTAGCCTGTGCCCTGTAGGATTGTTCTTGTGCCTTGCTTTGCTGATTGCTGTAGGATTGTCAATTGTGCTTGGTCTTGTGCTGTAGGATTTTCTTGTGCTCTGCTTTGATGTAGCCTGTGCATGTAGGATTGTTCTTGTGCCTTGCTTTGTTGATTGGTGTAGGATTGTGCTTGTTCTTGTGCAGTAGGATTGTTCTTGACCTCTTGAAAACCTCCTTTTTTTTGCAATATTAGTAAAAACGTGTAATCACGTTTAATCGCGTTTAATCAGGCTTACTCTTTTTCCCGGCTCGAGCGCGCACATAGCGCGTAGCGATTTCTTGAACCTTGCTTGGAATAAACAAGGACCGATTCCACTACTTGACATGTAACATTATGCAAAAATCATATGCAAAACAAGTGCATCCTAGTCTTAGCACAAGTTCGAAGGGAGCAAATGCAAATGCACCTTCTTCATGCATATTTGAGAACACTCCATATATATATTGAATTTGGAAGAAATGCTAATCATGTGCTTACAATAAAAACATCGAGTATGCTGATAGCTGATGACAAAAGATGTGATATGCCAATACATGTGCAAGAAAGTCGCAGGCAACCTCTGAACTGAAATAGATTAATCATTCTGCACACGTAGAAGCTTGCTAGATTTGTTACTATCCAGTGCGATCTTGAGGCTGAGGCATTGGACACGACAATAAATGACCACAGAGAATCCAGGCCCCTCTCTGGATCTAACTAAAACTCCCTACCGATTTCAAAATCTACAGACGAAAGCAAGAAATAGGGAGATAAATCGAACCAAAACAACTTGCTGTGTTGGTGCTCATATCCGAAGCAAGATTCTTCTAGAGGCGGCCTCACCGGAACACAGAGTCGTTGACCTTAGAACCACAGTATGCGCCGCCGCCGGACCTCGTACACAAACCCTAGCAAGAAGGGAAAGAGGATGAGTAATGGTGGAAGGGGTCCAAAGGGAAGTGGAAGGGGATGGAGAAGATGCACAGGGAAGGAGAGGGGAGAGCTGGAGGAGGCGCACCTTGATCCATCGCCGCCGTTGGGGATCACGTCCGGGACCGGAAGTGGCCGCCTTTCCACGAATCGCCTGTCTCGCCGAGGTCCGAGGGAGACGAGTCGGGGAGTGGCTTTCCTGACCTGATGAGACGCCGTCCCCTGCAGTCAATGCGCGGGAGCCTCGCGTGAGGTGGGCCCCGCATGGCAGTGAGCCAACCGCAGGGACCAAAGTCGATAGACTATCCGCACTCACGTAACTCTAAGTTTTTGCCGCTAGGTGACCTTGTTTTTCTAAGACATTCTTATTTTTCCAAATAAAAATGAACTATTTTCACTCTATTTTTTTAAAAAATTTTTGAAAAATAAGGTCGTCAGACTAGTCATAAAAAGAATATTTTATCCTATTCAACAAAATTCTTTACTCTATACCACAATCCTCCGCACTGATATTTACCATATATCTCAACCATATACCAACTACCACTTATTTTATTATTTATTTCCTTTTTTCCAGTTCCACTGACCCATTGTGCATCCGCCCGCCTCCTTCGGTCCTCCCCCACTTCCCGCCTCATGCTCCTCGCTACCAGCCAGCCGCCGCCTTCTCTCTGCCTCCCCCCTCGTCCGCCGGCGTCTCGCCCTCTCCCCGCCGTTGTTCGCCTTGTGAGATCCAGCGGCGCCGCCACCGCCCAGATCCGCCTGTCGCGGCGCCTCCTCCTCCTTGCGACTCCCGTCCACTGCTGGCGTCTTGTCCTCCGCGTGCCCGGCGACGCCTTCTCCTCCGTGCGCTGCCGACGGCTCATCATCCTCGGCTGGTAGCAACAAGGCGGCCGGCGGCGACAAGGCTAGCAAGCAATCGGCTCTGCCTCCTATCCTTTCAGCCGGCCACGCCCTGCGCCTCACCTCCTCTACCGCCTTCTCCTCTGTCCTGCAGTGCCTCCTCCGCCACCGTCACGACCCGCCCGGTCCGCCCCTACACGGCTAGCCCGCGACTCTTCCACGGTCGGCCCACTGATTGGTCGTTCCTGCCTCCGTGGTGACCGGTCGACCGCCCGCATCGCGGATCCGCCGCCCACGGAAGTCCGTGACGCCCGATCCGACGACCTCGTCCTCTGCGCGCTTCCTCTCCACGGATCCTCGTCATCACTAGTCACCTCAGTCCTCCTCCCTATCGGTTCTCCATGTCCGCCTGCCGGCCCCTCGTCCTCCTCCCTGCCAGTCCCTGCGTCTCCTCCGCCACCGCGTGCCATCGTCCACCGGCTCCCTCCACGTCCGACCCAGCCCGCGAAGAGGCGACCGTTGGTGCGGACAGCAAGAGAGAGAAGATAGGGTCCTCATTCCGTACTACCCTAGCAGTAGCGCTTCCCAGCGAGAGAGAGAAAATGGGGGGGGGTGATGTTTAGTTGCCCACTGCAGCACTTGGAGTAGGGATTCCTACCCTATAGGTAGAGTAGGGTGAGGTATCTAGTAACGAGTGCGGATAGCCTCATGCTCTTCATAAGAGCAAGCTCCAATGTGCCTGCTAAGGCTCTCTCCAACAACTCTCCCCATCTCCCATCCCCTATCATTATTTCAACTATTTATCTCTCTATCTACAATATATAAACAGTAGTAGGAACAGTGATGGGGAGCAAGGATAGGGGCATGGGTGGAGCTAGCCTAACATGGGTGCCAATAAAAAAGAGAAAGGAGAGAACGGGTGATATACATTATAAAGGTAGTACTAAGTTAGCATCTTCGTAGTACCCGTTGCTTTCTTGGAGCACCTAGGTGCTCCGACTAAAAAATATAGATCTAGTTGCTGCTCCCGCTCTTTTCTCTCTCATATCTTCTTCTTTGAAGAGTAGGTAGGTTTTTTTATTACGCACTGGATTTCGGTATAGCCTATGGTATGGTGCTATACATTTGGCTTTTCTTTTTTCTAAGCAAGCACATAGTGAGGTGGCAATCCCTTTGCACCTTTAAAAAAATTATACATTGGATTGTCCGTAACTCGTTCCAACCCACCCAGGAAGCGGTTCCGCTGCAGTACTGCGCCGGGACTCGGTGCCACTGCCGCATGGGCTCCAAGCTAGACGGACCCACTTGGCAGAGACAGGGGTCCAGGCTGCATGTAGTCCGAGACTCATCCCCCACCCTACCCCGCATTTTGCTGTAGCCCACCACACCTCTACCCGCCAGCTTGCGAGACCCGCCACCACCCATCCAAATAAGTCAACATCAAAACCCTATCCATTAAACCCGTTCCGATCTAGTCCCAGATCACCTCGGTCAGCTAAACATTATTTTCAATTTGACCCCTAAATTATTTGCACAGCCTAACTCTTTTTGTGGCACCGCTACACATGGCGTCGGAGCAAAATGTTGCGGCACAAGGTCTGCCGCATCATTTTCATGTAAAAAACTTGCGGTGCCACTTCCGGATGGTGCTGCAAGACGATACTACAGCACCATTCGGAGTGGCACCACAGTCTTTCCGTCTTATAAAATTTATATCTTTTTCATACGACGTCAGATGGAGATGATCTTTATATGCATATTGTAGCGCTCCATGAGATCTACAACCTTTTAGTTTTGAGTTTTTTATTTGAAATCATTTAGATGCGTAAAAAATTCAATCTAAATCTAATTGCGTTCTACACATCTTTGTTTTAGAAAAACATTTTTTTTTACATATGACGTAGGATGAAGATGATTTTAACATGAAAATTGTAGTCCTAAACGACATCTACAAGTTTGTTATTTTGAGTTTTCTTATTTGAAGTCATTTATATGCTCAAATAATTTATTTAATTTTAATATAAACAATGTGATGTATTTTCATATAAAATCATATATTTTCATATGATGTTGGATAAAGACAATCTACATATGGGAATTATAACACTCGATGAGAACTTTACAAAAATTATATTAGGATTTCTTTTCATATAATGATCATCTCCAACCGACCTTGTATGAAGAAAATACGGATTTTATAAGATGGAGAGCATGCAGCGGCATTTGGGATGGCGCCACAGTATTGTCTTACAGCGCCACAAGGTTTCCACACCGAAAATGGCTTGATAGACCACTCCAAAACACCCCGACAAGCTCATTTGTGGCAGACCATGCGGGGCCATTGTGCAGCGGCGCCGCAAAAAATAGTCAGGCTGTGCAAATAGTTTGAGGGGAAGTTTATTTTTTTTGCAAATTATTTTTTAAACGGGTTAAATTGAAAAAAATGCTCAGGTGATAGCTCCCATGCTGCCCCACTGGATGAAGCTTTTCTTTGAACTGATTGCAAAATACAAACAGTTCAATTCTCAAGCTAAATTCAATCTGCCAAAAAACATAATCTTTTCCAAGTCTCTTGCATTGTATATAAGGCGAACTGAACAATATATGTTTGCAACTGTAAATTTAGGCCCTGATTGTTTCAGTAGAGACCGTTGATTTCGAGCTTTTTGTAATCCCTAGCTAGCTTTTAACCTCATGATTTTACAACCTAGCTTGCCTAGATTCATATTTATAAGTATCTGGTTTTTGCAATCCATACTTGAGGGAGCTACTTTAAATTCTGCCCTTCCACATACCATGTCTCCCATTTCTCACTTCTCTTTGCAAAGCTAAGGATAAAGCTGGGGCCAATGGCATGTGCGCAGGTGCTGCTCATGCGCAAGCTGGACCTGATCAAGGACGACAAGACACCGGGGGAAGAACAGCTTCAGAAGTTCCTGGCTCTGTTCAAAGATCCTCTCCCTGAAGATGCAGTCAAGGCAATCAAGGAACTACTGCTTGCTAATGGTCCGCTGGGTCAGAAGGACGTGCCTCCTTTCGCAGGCTGATCTTGTTGTCTCCCAGATGAGAGAAGGGGATGTTTTAGTTTTTATTTATGTTAAGGGTCAGTGTTTTGATAGGGTGGAACCTTGGTAGGAGGGTGAGAACTGGAATGTGTGTCGTCGTTTTTTGGGATCTCAGTGTTACGAGATCAGGCAGCATGCTGATGCCAAATCACAAGCTGCTTCCTGTGTTACTCTCCCCTGGCAATCTGCCGCGCTCATCTAAGCATATGTTTGGAATTTATCTCCTTGAGTCTGATGTCTGTAGAGGCAAGATCACTCAGATACCGGCCAACAAGCTGCTGACCGCCAACAATGGAACCACGCTGTCTCACCTAGCTGGTAATGAATGACGCCAACTGCATCATCCTAAACTGGAATGTAAGAGGCCTCAACAGCATTGCAAGGAGACAAGTTGTTAGAGATTTTATTTCTGACCACAAGGCCACAGTGGTATGCCTTCAGGAAACTAAAATGGAGGTTGTAGATAACTCAATCATTACCCAGGCTTTAGGACCACAATTTACAACTTCTTATGCCACTCTGCCAGCCACAGGAACTTGTGGAGGTGTGATCCTTGCCGTATCCAGTGACTTCTATCACATGCACAATGTCGAAGTTGGGCAGTTCTCAATTTCTGCAAGAATTCAGAGGCTCACAGACAATAGCACTTGGAGTATAACCGGTGTGTATGGGCCACAAGCAGATGCAGACAAGCTTCTTCTACTAGCTGAAATCAGAGCAGTCAAACAGAGAGTGCTGCTTCAGTGGACAATCATGGGAGATTTTAACATGATCTTTAGAGCCTCGCAAAAAAACAATAACAGAATAAACCGTCGGCTAATGGGGAGTTACAAGGCCTTACTTGACGAACTGGAGCTCAAAGAAATCCATTTGCACGGCAGGAAATTCACCTGGACTAGTCAGACTGATAATCCTACTATGACCAAGATTGACCATCTGTTTTACACAAGAGAATGGGAGCAGTTACATCCGGAATGCTACCTGCAGGCCCTCTCCTCCTCAGCTTCTGATCACTGCCCGTTCTTGCTCACCTGCAGGCCCCTGCTCAAGAGATTCAAGGGTTTCAGGTTTGAAGCTTTTTGGCTACAGGTGGAGGGTTTTCTGGAGGTCGTCCAAAATTCTTGGCAAGCGCCGGTGTCCAGCAGGAATCACACCAGAATACTACATATTAAACTTGCTAGGCTAGGGAAATCCCTGAAGCGATGGAACAAAGGCATCATTTGTAGCCTGAGAAGTGCCTCACATGCCGCACAAGAAGTTATCCTCCGATTGGACAAGGCACAAGAGGACAGACAATTAACGGACAGTGAGATGGAGCTCCGGAAAATTGCCAAGAGCAGGGTACTGGGGTTGGCTGCTTTGAGAAGAGTTAAAATCCGACAGCGCTCCGGCCTCACCTGGATCAAGGCTGGTGATGCAAATTCAAAACTATTCCACCTGCGTGCCAGCGGGCGAAGGAGGAAAAACTTCATTCCCTCCTTAATGCATAATGGAAGGCACATCACTGACCACGAATGAGAAGGCTGCAGCTCTACACTCTCACTTCACTAGTATAATAGGGAGCGTACCTGAAAGGAGCAGTGCTATTAGCCTGGGACCTCCTGGATATACAGCAACACAACTTGCAGCATTTGGAAAGACCATTAGAAGAGCAAGAGATTTATAGAGCAGTGATTGATTCACTGCTAGAAAAGGCCCCAGGACCGGACGGATTCATTGGCCTTTTCTACAAACATTGTTGGCACATTGTCAAGCAAGACCTCATCAATGCACTAGAGGAGATGTTCAATCTCCAGAGGTAGACACTGGAACTTGCTCAACTCAGCTAATGTGGCCTTGATCCCCAAGAAAATACAATGTATTGCTGCACAAGACTACATACCAATCAGCCTGGTACATAGTGTGGCCAAGATCCTGTCCAAGGATTCTAGCTAGTAGGACTATCACCTCACCTAGAGGAATTGGTCTCCCACAGCCAAAGCGCGTTCATTAAGGGGCGAAGCATCCATGATAACTTCCAATACATCAAGGGAGCAATCAGGCACTTTCACCAATGTAAAACACCAATGCTATTCCTCAAACTTGACATAGCCAAGGCTTTTGATAGTGTTCCGCTGGGATTATCTTCTGGAAGTTCTGCAGCAGTTGGGGTTCGGACAGAGGTGGCGAGACCTTATTTCCATTCTATGGTCAACAACCACATCCAGAATTATCCTTAACGGGGCAACTGGTAGACCAATTTGTCACCGCAGAGGACTGAGGCAAGGCGATCCGCTGTCCCCCATGTTATTCATCCTCGCAATGGACCCGATTCAGAGAATCCTTGACAAGGCAACGGCACAAGGTCTGTTAAGTCCTATAGGGGGCGACCCGATCAAGCTACGGACCAGTTTGTATGCTGATGACGCGGCTCTGTTTGTTCGCCCAACCACTAGCGATCTGCAAAACTTGCACCGAATCTTAAGCCACTTCGGAGAGGCCATGGATCTACGAACAAACCTAGACAAATCTGAACTTTACACAATTCCCTGTGATAATGTTGATATGGCAGAGGTACTGGGCATGTTCCAAGGGCAGCTATGCAATTTTCCTTGCAAATACCTAGGCCTTCCTCTGCAGCTTGGAAGGACAAGACGGGCAGATGAACAAATCTTGATTGATAAAGTTGGGGCTAGACTACCGGGTTGGAAAGGGTGCTTACTAAGCAAAGCCGGAAGGCTGCAGCTCGTCCAAACGGTTTTGTCTGCTATCACTACCTACCATATGACAGTTTTCCCACTATCCAAATGGGCCATAAAGAAAATCGACAAACTGCGGAGGAACTTCCTATGGAAAGGATCAGAGGAAGCGAGAGGTGGTCACTGCTTGGTGAATTGGCCGAGGGCCTGCCGCTCCAAAAGGCTGGGAGGTCTAGGAATTCGGAACCTGGAATGTTTTAACAGGGCCCTCCGCCTCCGGTGGATTTGGCTACGATGGAAGGACCAACACAAGCCATGGAACGGGCTGGATACTGCCACTAGCCCAACGGAAATGGAATTATTCAGGGCATGCACCCATATTACAGTTGGTAACTGGTCAAAGAACCAATTTTTGGCATGGCAGATGGCTGCAGGGTTCAGCACCAAAGGACATTGCTCCACTATGCTACCACCTAGCGTATAGGAAGAACCTGAAAGTAGCTAAAGCGGTCGAGCAGAACACGTGGATGAGAGGAATCCAGCGAATGACTTCCGACCAAGAGATCAGACAATTCCTATCCCTTTGGAGCAAGCTGCGTCCCTTGCAACTGTCTGCCAGTGGAAGACGATATCACCTGGAAATTCACTGCTGATGGGAAGTACACTGCCAAATCTGCCTATGACATACAGTTCCTTGGATCATACCCCGAGCTAAATTGGACAAAAATCTGGAAATCCATTACGGAGCCCCAAGTGCCGGTTCTTCACTTGGCTACTGTTGCAGCGGAAGATCTGGACAGCTCACACTGTAATCAAAGAGACTGGGCAGACAGAGCCTCACTGTCCCTTGTGCAATGCAAGACCTGAAACTCCATTTCACGTGATTGTAAACTGCAGGTTTTCACGTTCAGTATGGTCACAACTTGATTGCTCTTACAATCTAACAAACATCAATCATACAGCAAACCAGGCTACTATCAAGCACTGGTGGGCAGCGGTAACAGGAGACGGTTGCAGAACATAGGTAGCCATCTATGCAGCTTGGAACATTTGGAAGGAGCGTTGCAGACGGAAATACGACAAGGCATTGCCAGTGGATCAGGTGGCAAACCTTGTTAAGCAAGACATCTTCCTTTTTAATTTAGCTAAGGCGTCGCCTGCTTTACCTCTGTAATTAGGCCTTTGTCCACTCTATGGTCTTGTAACCTGTACATTGTAATTGCTAGCTCTCCTTCAATGAAACGGCAGAACACCTGCCAACAATTCGCTTCAAAAAAATCTGACTTTACCGAGAAGCCAAGCATATTTTAGCGACATAATTATATCTTCCCTGCCACAAATTATGTAGCGACAACTTACATACATGCAGTGTGTTAACTTATGTAGATGCCTTAGATAAGGTAACAACGCCAGGCGGGAAGACAAATAGTGTAGCAATCTATTGTTTTCAACTTGCTACATACTTAATATAAAACTAATTACTATATACTTAGCATAACTTGCGAGCACTCAAAAAAAAAACATCTTAAAAGAAAGTTATCGATTTTTGAAAATAAAAAACAAGTTTAAATGAAGTGGGCCATCCTAGCTTAACTCCCTCACAGCCATATATGTCGTAGGCTTGCCCTACATCGCGACCCCACACGCATTAAGGCCTTATTTGGATATTAAGTATTTTTGGAGTTTCGGAAAAATATCATGGTTTTGCAAAATATTTTGGTTTTAGAAAGATACGGGGTGTTTGGATCAAACAATGGTATTGCTAAAACTAAAGTATTTTTAGAGTTTTAAAAACTCCACTCTGGATTTTTTTTAAACCATAGGTTCTGTGTGTCACTTGTTTAAAACTCTAGTTTTCTAATACTATGGTTTTTCGAAACTACGACATCCAAATAGTGCCTAACTTTCTACTCCATTCGTCATAAGCTACAGGCCGTTTAATTTCTTTGACACAAAGTTTAACCATCTTCTTTTATTCAAAAAAATCGTGAAATTATCGAATATTTCAAATCATAGTTAAAGTATATCATGTGTTAAATTAAATTACAATTAAAATAAACAGTAATTATGACTTTTTGAAATAAAGCAACTAAGTTAGATTTAGTAATAAAAAAACCAAACAAATGTAAATTGAAACGGAGGGAGGTGGGAAAAGAAGGCAGCCTTCCCGTTTGCAAACGACATCCCCTGGCCGAACTACTGTTTCCCTCCCCCTCACATTTACCTCCCTCGTATTCCTGGTTGCCTCCCACCGTCCCCTCCCCCGTGCCGACCTCCGCTCCGCACCACCAAATCTGCCGTAACCATAGCCTAGCCCAGCCTAGCCTCACCTGCCCCTGTCCCCGCTCCTTCCATGTGCGCTGCCACCGCCTCCCCGTGTTCGTAGCCGCCGCGGCGGGGAAGATTCCTGATATGGGTACTGCATACGCCGCCGAGAGGACGCCGATCGGGGGAGAATGAGGTGCTGCGTCTGCCGCGTAGTTTCTGCCGGGTGCCGGGCCATGGGCGTCGGGGGGAGGGCGAACCCGGCGTCGTCGCTGCGCAGCCGACGCTGCCTACGGATGCGGCCGTCATACGCCCCGTTCTCCGAACCCTTCACTGAACACCCGGCACCCGCCGCTTCGTCCTCTCCTGCTGCCGCGCCTAGGGCGTAGCAGCCGTGCGCCGACCGCCGCCTTCTCGGGCGACCTCGTTGGTCCATTTCTCTCTGCATCCTCTTCCGCCGTCTCTCGCTCCTAGATTCATTTGCTTGGGCTGATTTGGGATGGAGGTGTTTGGTGGTGGGTTTGAGGCGGTTGATGCTGAATACGCGGAGGTAGATCCAACTGGACGATATATGCGTGTAAGATCCTTGTCATCTCTTTCCCGGCTTTATGCTGTCATGGATTCGTATTACATTTTACTAGGTTGGTTCAATGTGAATGTAATTTGGCATTATGTTAAGCTTTCAACGAAATGATATGTTACGCCATGCAAATTGCTGGGAAAAAAAAACAAGGCGTGCATCAAAAGGAGTAGATTCATCTCTCTGTTTATTAGCATGATTCCATTCATTAATACTATTCTGATTAAAAGTATTTTTTTTTAAAAGTGGATTTTAATTATATGCTTGAAATGGAATGAGCTGAATTTTTTGTGCCCAATCATGAAAAAGGCCATGGAGAATGGTAAAAAACATGACTCTGCCAGTTGTATGTATCGATCTAATTCTCTTACCTTGGTGCAGTACAATGTGATTCTAGGGAGAGGAGCTTTCAAGACTGTGTATGTTTTCTGCTCCTCAGCATCCTCTTTGCGCACTTTACATGTTCTTGTTGAATATAATTCTTAGCTGGGAATTAGTTGTTGAACTTAATTTCAAAGTATCAAGGGAAAAGATCTTGCAAACCTTCCAAGATGCAATTGAACATATGTGCAAGTTTTATTTGGTTACATCAACATATTTTAAAAGCAAATTATTTTTTATGGGCGTGGTGGCATTGTTAGAGTGTTGAGACAATTCGATCCTATGAGATTTTGTTGGTTGACAGTAATATTGTCATTTAGAATATAGCCTCCACCTCTTTTGCATCAGGAGGAAGGTATTACTGTTGCATGGCAAACATAGTGATTTGTGCTGCAATTCAGTAAGAACATGCTTACTAGAAATTCGCAACAGAATCTAATTAGTTACTCAAGATTTATTATTATTTTCTATACTGTCTCCAACTCTTCAGAATATAAATTTGGGCATGTCTAAAATTTCTTATACCTTCTTTAAATTTATCTAGTTACAAGGCATTTGATGAGGTTGAAGGCATCGAGGTTGCATGGAATCAAATTAACATTGATGAGGTCATGCAATGCCCAGATAACCTTGATAGGCTCTACACAGAAGTTCATCTTCTGAAGTCTCTCAAGCATGGAAATGTAATGAAGTTTTATTATTCTTGGATTGATGACCAGAACAAGACAATTAATGTCATCACAGAGCTGTTCACGTCTGGAAGTCTCAGGCAGTAAGTAATAAGTGCTAATAACCATTCTTGTTGCTACTTTGATGTGTATTGATAAATGACACTTATGACTTTGTGCATTACTAGTTACCGCCAGAAACATCCACGTGTTAACTTGAAGGCAATAAAGAATTGGGCTAGGCAGATTCTTCTTGGGTTGGAATATCTACACGGCCACCAACCTCCAATTATCCACAGAGACCTGAAGTGTGATAATATTTTTGTTAATGGAAATCATGGAGAAGTTAAGATTGGTGATCTTGGACTAGCTACGGTAATGCAAACACCTAGAGCAAGGAGTGTTATCGGTAATGATCTTATCACTTTATTTCTTCAAATTCTCAATACAATTATAAACAAATCTTTTGTTGTCACGATGTCCTTTAGTCAGGAGAGACAATCTAGGTGACCATTTCAATGATGCCACCAAAGCTTTTGATGTAATCTGTGAGCACATTCAAGTTGTTCACTGTTTACCAATTACTCAAAAGGAGAATTGAGGATTCTAGGTTCCCTAGTGATTATTGATTGGTTATGAACTTGTATACTGTGATTCAATCAGTATGACAGTATTTGCCTGCCCAGTAGCCGTCAATGTTATTTACACTCAGCTAATTAGCCATGTAGTGGTCGTTGGTCGAACTTGTTGACATCTTGCATGCATAAATCCTGTACCTGAAAAGGCTTTTAACTTCTTATGACCTATGGCTCTTTCAAATCAGCTTGCTTTGCATGTGTCCTTGGGTTGTTGTCTTTCTGATACTTGTCACACTTGCTATGCTAGACTAACACTGCAAAATAGAGGGTAAATGATTGTGTGATCATTGGTTTGTGGTTTCTCTTCGATTGCTACTCTTGAAATATTTTTATGGCATTAATTATTTTTTGTCGGACAATAATTATTATGGGTTGACACCATGTTAGACTATTATTCTCATATGTTCATGTTGTTTCCGTTCTGTTTTACCTGACACACTCTTATCATGTGGGAAGTTTGTCTTATTTTCTGCAGGTACTCCGGAATTCATGGCACCTGAGCTTTATGATGAGAGTTATGACGAACTTGTTGATATATACTCATTTGGAATGTGCTTGTTGGAAATCTTTACTCTTGAATATCCATACAGTGAATGTACGAATCCGGCTCAGATTTTTAAGAAAGTATCCACAGTAAGTTTTTCACTTATTTATAGAGTCACATTATCTTACTATTTATCTAAACATCCACATCATATTTGTAGGGCGTTAAACCAGCTGCATTGGCTAAAATTTCTGATCCTCAAGTAAAGCGTTTCATTGAGAAATGCTTAGTTCCTGCTTCTGAGAGGTCGTCTGCCCAAGAATTGCTGCAAGACCCATTTCTTTGTCCTGATAATACACATTGTCTTGCTGACACTAAGTTTTTGTCTCCACCACCTAAAGCAGTAGATGTTTCTCTGGCTTCTTTGCACATGGATGTTGACACTACTGAATCCAACTCTGCTAGTTTAGACAAGGAGAATGGCTGTGTGGCTCCACTTACACCAGTCCTAGAGTTCACAAGAACTAACAAAAATACAGAACTAAAGCTGAAGGGCTGAGAAAATTGATAGCAACTCAGTCTCGTTGGTTTTGCGTATAACTGATTTGTCAGGTATGTCGTAGCTTGGTATATTTCTTTCTGATCCTAAATTTTGTATATTGGCAGTCCCTTATCTCCTTTCTGTTTACAGGGCACGCAAGGAATATTCATTTCCTCTTCTACTTGGATTCTGATACAGCTATGTCTGTAGCCGCTGAAATGGTCGAACAATTGGAGTTGGCAGACTGTGATGTCACCTTTATTGCTGATTTTATTGACCTTTTGATAGTCAATCTTGTTCCTGGTTGGAGGCCAGTAAATGATGCAGCAGCAAACTCATATAGGCAGTCTGAAAGTGAGCTTGCAATCTCCTCCCACCAGAACATATCAGACTTGTTGCCTGATTATGCATTAGTTGATTGCACGATGCATCCAAAAGATGTGAACACTTCATCTACTGGTTATCTTGATTCTATCTCAAGTGCAAATGACCTAGGAAGATCACAAGGCTCCGAAGCTTCTGTCATTTCTGTACAGCTCACTGGGAGTTCCAAAAGTGTGAGTGACTCTGGGACCGAGGATTATGGTACTATGGACTGTCGGTACAAAGAGGGAACCGATAAACTAGAGTGCAAACATGTTTTAGGTGATGGGACGAGGCCGATTTTCCATATAGACCAAGCATCACCTTGCGTGGAGTTGGCCAGCAGTGGTTCATCAATTTCTACCACTGATAATCAGGACGTGCTAAACCGGGAGCTTGTTTTGATTGAAGCTCAGTACAAACATTTGGTTGATGAGTTGACAAGGATGCGGGAAGAGGCTATGGAAGGAGCTCGAAAAAAGTGGCTACCAGATAAATGATGTTTTAATTCAAATTTGGTGTTTCATCTGAACATCATAGCGATGTTTGGGTTTCAATGTTTGAAAGATTAATTTTGGTTGCCATACAAGTGTGAGAAAACGTTAATAACTATTTTAGTTGAAGCATTGTTGTAGTTTGCAATGCTACAACGTTTTCCAAATATTCAGTTTAATTTGATGTTGGTTATGACTTGTTGAGGGAAGCCAAGAAGGTATGGGATGACAATCCACTGGCTCTTTTGTTTTAGGGAAATAGTAAAGCTTAAATGGTCCATTCTTTAACTACAGAACTCGTATAACTTGGGTACCGTAATGTTCTATCTATGCCTAATCGCAGGTCATTAAATTCTCCCAGAATGTCTGGATTCTTTTTTGGCTTTGTATTTTTTATAGGTATTGTGTTGTTGAATGATTCTTCGACCCATCCCCTTCGTCAGCTCAACTATTTATACGGTACCTAGGCCTGGATGGTGGAACGTAGGTGGCGGTGGCAGGCCATACGCTTTTCGAGCTCTCGCAAGAATTTTTGTCCTTGAGTCAACGGTCTATGTTTTCGGTTTGGGTAGAGAGCAGCTTGATGTCATCAAGAAGGGTCCGTTTCTTATTTTCCTCTGCTGGGATATATAACATGATATCTATTTTGAATATCCAGCATTTAGGAATCATTCTTATATTCCCTTGTCCTTTATGCTAGTACTGCGTTTTTTCTTTGGGTACTTTGTTGGAGACAATATAATATAGGTAGGGAGATTGATATGTAAATGGAGATATGGCACCTGATTGTAGGTCTTTTAGTGGAAGATTTTTAATATTCAGATGGAGTTAGGCAAATTCAATTCATTAAACTAGTTTAACATGAGATGATGAGAATGGTCAAATGATTTTCTTGATAATGTCCGGTGGCACTTGCCAACTTAGCTAGCCTCATCATGCCATAATCCTTATGTTTAACTTCCTAACTGGTATATGGTTACCTTATGTTAAAAAAATATAGCTGCATGTGAATCTGGCTTACTGCTTGAGCTTCATTACTTCCAAATAGCAGTGCTTCCTACTGCTCCCTCCATTCAAAATTGTACGTTGTATGGCTTTTTGAACACTATATTTAATCATTTGTATAGTTTGAAAAATTATAAAAATACAAAAAATATTCAAGAAAAATATGGAAACACTTAAGTCATACTTAAAACTTATTATATGGCAAACTAAAATGCAGTAATAAATAAATAATAATTGTAGAATTTTTTTGAACAAAACGAGTGGGCAAAATCGACTAAAAAGCCAAACCATTTACAATCCCCAACGAACAAAGGGAGCCGCATACGTGCAAGCATACCAAAGGACGACGGAGACAGAAAGATGCATCGTCGTACATTTATACAAAGATACTGACCAGTTACACTGAGCTCACTAGGTGAAAAAAACATATGAATTTGAAATATAAATGATAGGGCATCGTACATTTATACAAAGGATACTGACCAATCACATTAAACTCTCACTTAGTGAAAAAAAAGCATATGAATTTGAAATATAAACGGATAGGATATGAGCGGTGGTGAGCTCACTGGGACCACAGTTCAACTTCTCTGCTTATACCATGGACATTATTAAGCCTTTGTCGGGGGAGTACTCCACCCTTTTTAAAACAAAAAAAAGCTAGCTTACGACAGGACACGACCACCGTCCGCGCAGATGACTTGACCGGTGATGTAAGAAGCGGCCGGCATGCAGAGGAATGCTACGGCGGCCGCGATCTCCTCTGGCTCACCGGCCCGACGCATTGGGATGCGAGGGACCTCAGTTTGCAAGAATTCGTTCCCCTTTGCGACCTACTCCAGTGAAGGGGAAAACATATCTCAGTAGCAGGTCAATAAAATTATAAAAATGATACAGTATTTGCTGTCTTGACTCAACTCGACGCAAAAACGAAAGTAAAGACCAGAAAGTGATGGGAAATAGTGAATCATAAACGAATGCATGCACAATGGTTCTTTGTAAGAAAAGAAATGCAAAGAATACACTGGGCAGTAAATTTCAAATAATACGTAATAATAATCCGTGGCTCGGAGCTGCCATACATACGTCGGCAAGAAGTGGTGTCTTGATGAGGCCCGGCGCGACGCAGTTGACCCGGATCCCGTCGCTGGCCCACTCAGAAGCCAGGCTCCTGGTAACTTGATTCATTGCTCCTGCACGACGACACGCAACGCAAGCACCGCAACATGTTAACGTCGCACCCGGCAACTTGGTTTTTTCTACTAGCTCGAACTAGAACTGCCGCCGTGTACCTTTGCTGGCGGCATGGATGGGAAGGTTGGGGTATCCAAGCACGGAAGCGATGGAGGAGATGTTGACGACGCTGCCCCTGCCGGAGGCCTTGAGGAGAGGGTGCACCAGTTGGCTGAGATGGAAGCACGACTCGAAGTTGGTCGCCATCACTCGCGAGTACTCCTCTGCCGTCACCTCCACCGCCGGCCTCAGAAAGCATGTCCCGGCGTTGTTCACCTGCCGCCGCCGCAGGAGCTCAGACAAGACGATCGAGCCGCCATCAGCCATGGCCCATGGATGAATATATATATGGAGCATGCACGTACCAGGATGTTGAGCTTGCCGTCGAACATGGAGCTCACCCTGGCCGGCGAGCGCCTCCCTGTCTGTGCGGACAGAGACGTCGCAGGCGGAGGCCTGTGACGGCGAGGCTCCTGGCCTCCCACTCCTTCAGGCACCTGCGCAGGACGGCCTCGTCCTTGGCGCACGTGTGCACCGTCGCGCCCAAGCTCGCCATCTCCTCCACGATGGCGCGCCTGCATGCGTGCACTCCTCGTTCAATTCGTTCCAGCTGCTTCCGCGTTTTTTTATTCTCATATCCGCAGGAATTTACTTGTACTCGATCGATCGTGTGCGACGTACGTATCCGATTCCCTTGCTGCCGCCGGTGACGAGCACGGTGCTGCCGGCGAGGCTCCACCGCCCCTCTTTATTGCTGCTACTACTGCTTGCCATTGATCTCTTTGGTTCCTGGATTATTCAGACTAGTGGAGGGAGGAGAGTCAGAGAGAGATGTACTGCCAATAGCTCGAGTGAACCAAAACCTTCCGATGCGCACACGGCTCTTGCCGCTAGCGGGGTGGGCGTGTTGTATTCCTGTTTGCTTCTTGCTTAAAAAAGACGTGCGTGCTTTCGCACTATCGGAAAAAAAAAACTTTCGATTTGTGACTTCATATCCAGCTATCCTGAAATCTCGAAGCTGCCAATAACAAGCCAGTATCTGGAAAACGACATGGATCTCACCTTCTGTGATTAGTCTTTGCTTGCTATTGTCTCTAGCTACTCCTTTCATGTCATGGTATACCTGCATACTCCGTTTAATGCCCAATGGATATCTATATATAAACGGCTATCTAACCTAAATAAATAGCACGCGTGTTGCTACGCGATTTGTGAAAATATTCATGTGATTGCAAGGAATAGTCCTTTTAGCAAAGACATTGTGCAATATTCCTTTTAGCAAAGACATTGTAGAACGAGAGGTATCAACTCTTATGGTTCTTTTGGAACGCAGGATAGAAAAAACATAGGAATAGAAAAAATATAGAAATTGAGTTATTGTATTTTTTCAATCCTATGGAAAGAGAAAATATAGAAAACCAGATCCGCAACCTTCTGGTACCACCGTGCTAGAAGATGGAAAAGTCTGCTATCGTCAGCCGCCTGGCTATCCATTCCCATTACACACAAGAAGACTGTTTCCTATAAAAAAACTCATTTCCTCTTCTCCCCAAGACGACGGAAGAGAGGTGTCTTTGGCGCCAACCACGCAAAAGTGACGCTGCACAGGGGCAACCATGCGTCAGTTTGCGCCAGGGATTTTTTCCAAAAGGTACGAGCTCTTTGTTATTTTCCTACTGAAACTGGGCTGCGGGGTTGTAATCCTATGGAATTCTTCCTTCTCTTTCCTATGAACCGAAGGCCTCTGTAGGAAAAAAAATCCATAGGAAAGTGAATCCTCCAAAAATCCTATGTTTACCCTCCAATCCAAAGGGGCTCTTAATTGTTTTCTGCTATAGGAATTTTGTAGTGTGTTGCTCAGATTAATAGTTATTACTTCCGTTCTCGATTATTTATCTCTGACCGGTTCAATTTTGAATTAAGAAACATCAAATAAAAAAAACAAAGGGAGCACATGAATGAATCGCTGAAAGACACATAGATGGTCCTAGTTAATGGTGGCATTGCTTCTAACTTAATAGAACCATTGATGACGTCGATACTTGTCGTTGAGAAAAATAAAATTAATAGTGATTAGTGAACTCCACTTGTAAATTCACATACATGCAAGCATATCGAACACTGGCGGAGCTTAGTACAGGCCAAAGTGGGCCATGGCCCCTCCTATCTAATGTGATCTTGCACTGATTGAACAGTAAAATCAGTAGTATTCAGTGTTCTCTAATACTCAATTACATGGAATGGCCCCTGCTGATCTATTGGTCTAGCTCCGCCACTGATATCGAAAGAGGCAGAAAGGCAAGCGTCAAACATTTCGTATTTCAGCGCTGGCGCGTCCACTGCCTACCGGCCGCCGCAATGTTCATGCCCTGCCTCTGCTACGGAAGGGGAGGGAGATGTTGATGTTCTCATGTAGTCAGTGTCCGCCTGCTCTAAGTCTATCCCCAACCATTGCCTAAAAATCTTGTCTATCCACTATTCTTCTACTATTCCAACTACCTTCACTCTCTGTCTACGGTAGCGATACAGTGTCAAACAATGTATAGTACAGTCCTTTTAGCAACCCCATTGGGGATGGTCTAACTTCTGCTTCGCTTTTGTCCTACCACAGTTCACAGTCGATGAGCGCATGCGAGCTAGGGGAAGAAGAGCCTGCGAAGAAGAGTCACAACCTGTTGGACACCGATTCTGTATGGAGTCGGTCGACTGAGAGCGACTCTGTTTTCAAGTGTCTACTTTAGGTGTCTACGTAAGCACCGTATTTCCTTTCAAAAGGAACCAGGAGGTTTTCCCGCGCGTTGCTGCGGGATTTAAAGGCCGATCTTAGATGAATTTTAGAGGAAGGGCTATTAGATCAATTTGCCTATTAGAGAAGAGAATGAAGTGTAGTCTTCCGAATGTTCATTCATTAGATCATTTGAGAAAACCCAAAGAGGTACCCACCGGCAATGTAAGCCACATAATCTCAAATGGGTTTTTTTTAGAAAAAAACATATGATGTATGCAATCATGCCATGATTGGTGTTTAATATACACATTCTCCTTTGCACCAATAATAGGGGCCACCTAAAACTTCTATCGGCATGATAAAAAAATATGCATGCTTCTTTCACACCCGCTCCTCGGTAAGTTGTCCATTCGCGGTTAGATTTCATATCTTCATATGAAAAATAGAAACAAAAAAATATTCAGTTATAACAACGAATTCAAACCGCTATGGCCAAGAAAAGTGGGTTGAACTTGTTACTTCAATGAAACAATATACCATACAATAACGCAAATCAACCAAGTTTAGTTTTTTTGGAGAGAGAGGAAGGGAGAGAAAGAGAGAGGGATGGAGAGAGAGCCGCATGTAGTCTGATCTGAGGCACGCAAAGGAAAATATATAGAGCTTTCAAGCCAGGCAAGTCAAACCATAGAATATATGCAATAGGAAATTCTTTGCGCAACTACGCAAATTATAACCTATGAGCAGCTACTAAAAAATGTATGAGGATGGATGGAGTTGTACCATGTATGGAAGCATCATCAATAAAACTGAAGCCAATTTAAAAACAGAGATCAGAGGAGTAGTCGTTGATTGGTGGCTCCTTTCTGGTGGCCAATGCCACAAAGCAACTGATGAACAAATTGTTTTATATTGCAAAGAGAAAAGGTGCCAGCAACAATCAAATAAGATCAAACGCTAAATGGGCAGGCACTGACATGCACAATTCCAAAGTAGAAGCTCCCAGGCTATGACAACGATCCAAGGCTTAGTACAAATGGCTAGTAGAAGATTGGTTTTGTAGACTTAGTACAAATGGCATAGTGAGCGTTTCTTATTTCTTCTTAATTGCACAGATGGCAGTTTTCTCTTAATTTTTGCTGCCGGTGGGTGCAGGTTGGCGCTGGCGGCTCCTCGGCTGCCTGGCAATTCTAGGCGAGCGGCAGGCAGAGGGGCATGCAATGCCAGTGGTTCCTCCTGTGGCAGCGGCAGCCCCCGCGGGCCGCGGCAGTGGTGGGCTGCTCCAGTCAAGCGGGCAGGCCAAGAGGACGGAGGAGGCGGACGGGCAACGGCTCAACAGGGGGTGCGACGACTTGCCCTCGGGAGCAGCAGGCGGCGGCCAGCGGGTGGGATTTGCGGCTAGTGGAAGTTGGGCTGCATGGTGGGCTGGGGAGCTAACCAATTAATTCCATATGACTCTGGATTTGATGACTGTGGAATAAATAAATTGTAACATGCTAGCCATTCAATTAATGGTGATAAATTTAATTATTGCTGATGTGGTTGCAGATTTAAACTTAGTAGGCCTCCATCTATACAGATATATAGGATTCACGCTACCAACTGAAGCCACCAAACCAGAACTGCTACTAGGGAAGTAAGCAGCATGCATGCGGTGCCTCTTGCAGCCAAAAAGCAATTACCATAATGCTTTCATTCCCCAGAAGCAAGTACACGGTGATTACAAGAAGCGTTGCATGTGCAACAGGACGTTTCAAGGCTCAAAACTGAAGAAGTACAGGGAGCGCGCGCGGAACGCTAAAATCAATCCTCTCTCCATTCAAGCTGGCACTCTTCGTTGCAACACCTGTAGAACATTGTCGCTGGCTCATCAGCCGATCGAATCTGTAGCTGCTTGAAGAATGCTTCTCCATGGTTGCACCGTGGGCACGTAGCTGCGCGTTCAGTGAATGAGCTTAGTATACGATGGCTTCATGCAATGTGTATGCATGCATTCAGCTCCAGGCCACGAAGTAGTACTCCTACATCCATGATCCATGTGGCTATATTATGTTAGTTAACTGAGTTAGGCTATCGATCTGAATTCACAAATTGTTCAAACAATATGCCTCCATTGTGGCAGCTTGGGTGTGTGGCTGGCAATCAAGTTATTGATTAGTGAGTGGCCGAATGTACCTAGTGTGCTATTTTTGGTGCATCACTCGTTCAATTCTAGGTCACAGATGAAAAGTGAAGTTACTTTTATGTGTCTAATAAAAAGGGTTCCCTAGTATGGCAATAGTCACCAGTGATTTATCGATATTGCATCGCAGCTATGCTATCATCTGTCTGCTCAGAAGAAATTATTTCTTCCACCAGCAAGTGATGACAGATAGAGGCCGCATTAGGTCACCGCTCGCCACACTAAATATTTCTACAAACAAGCACTCAAAAACTGATCCATTATGTTGAGAATGACAAACCAAAACTGTATGGAAGGCGTCAACATTGTGATCTTACGTTAGTAAATACTAGGTAGTATGTCCCTTTGCAAGAAGCCAATATAATGATTTTCCAACAAAAATGTGGCAAACATCTGATCGAATACTTACTAAAAAAAATCTGATTGAATATTCAGGTTTGATATTTTGAACATGAAACTATAAAGTGATAGAATACATAACCAGCTTTAAGTTCGAGTGATAAAAGCAGGAGATTGAAGTTAGCACGAGATATGTTATGCATATTGTGTAACACACAGCTTCGACCTTATCATTTGATTCTATCTTAAGGTGATCTCATTTGCTATGTCTACCAAACCAATAATTCGATAACAGACAAAATACACTGAACTTTTGGTGATTTACTCATACAATGAGTTAACGACATACGGAGTACTTACCAATCGCAAGGCACAGAGAAAACAAAACCCATTACTACTACATATTGACTGTTCTATAAACCACCTACTTTCGAGACCCAAGGTTCTACAAGGCCATTAGGCCAAGGATTAAGATGGCATTTGAGTATTTGACAACAACAATGCTCAATGACTAATAATGAAAAACGCTATCAATAGATAGCAAAGATATAACCATGGACAATAGCCAAAACACAGTTCGTTGGCTACATAGAACAAAGAGAAGGGCGGAGCTCACCTGGGCCCTTGGCGGCCAACTTCAGCGAGTCGGATTCGCTGAAGATGAGCGCCACCTCCTTCTTGACTAACTTCGCCTTCTTCACGATCTGCAGCACCACGAAGGCAAATGGAATCACATCAGACTCGGATCAATTTGAGGCACCAGAAGTCCAGAACGACGAGAGCAACGAGGGGGGAAAAAACTGGCGGCAAGGAAGAGGGATAGAGCGAGGGACCTTGCTCTGTATGGGGCAGACGTAGGGGCAGATGGGGCAGAAGAGGCGCAGGCGGTGGATTCCGGTGCCCGGATCGATCTGCAGCAGCACTCCACACGACGGGCAGAACTCCATCGCTGCCCCTTCTCCGCCGTCGCTCCAGACGTCGCCGTGCCCCGCCGAATCGACGGGGATTTCCGTAGAGGCCGACACAAAAACCCTAGTTTGTTGGGCTTGGCCCCGGGTTGTCTGGACGGACCTCTCAGTTGATGACATCGTGGGCTGGTGACCTACATTCGAAAGATGGGCCGTGGGCAAATACTACGAGGCTGTGGAAAAGGAAAAGAAGTGCAAAACACCGTCTATGCGAGATGCAGTATTAGAAGGTCTGAGATTCCAGAACAGAAAATTTGACCAATATATACGCGCACCAATTTCACCAATTTTCTAACAAGCAAAAAATTACTGCCCTCAGAAAAAGAGAAGCAGATTTCCTTACAATTTTCGGCCACACTCATGCGCTTAAAATTTGGAAAACAAGATGGGACCTGATAACAGGGCCTTGGTAACACTGGTGGCAATATTTGCAGGGGCTGTTACCGTGTACACCACCTTCAATCTGATATTTGTCTACTTATGAAGCAATCCTCTAGCCTCATTTTCCAGTAACAAAATACAACCGAGCTGCCTAATTTTACAACAGACACAACGCCATCGTTGATTGATGGAAACTATATGATCAGCAGTGGATCCTTGCAACTTGCATAATGACTTGCAAGTAATGTTGCTAGCATCAGGCAGGCCTCTCGCCACTATCTGGAGCAGAAGCCTTCTGTGAACTACTTTGGTCAACATCACTAGGGGCGCTTGTCCTGGGAGGGGATGGAGGCTGGACCTCAACATCGGGGTAAGCAGCCTTGTACCTTGCTCTCAACCCTTCATCCACAAGCCTTACTCCGTTTAACTGGTTACCCAGAGAAAGCCATCTGTGCAAGAGAAGTAAGTTGAAAGCAAACAATAAGCATCTCATTAGGACAAGACAAAAAAAATTTAGCCAAAGAAGAGGGGTAATAATTATTAGCGCGCACCCAGCTTGTGTATTATGCATTCTTGCAAACAGTTCCAACTTCCTTGTCCTTGGGCTAATTCGCTCTAGCATCGCGTACATCTGCACAAGACAGATTTGAAGCATCAATCCTGTTTTTGAAATGATAAATTTCAAAGGACAATAAAATCTTAAGGATATCAATTCTGCAGGAAAAGCAAGCATCAAACAGTGATTTTGCAAGCAACATCCAGTTGAATAAACAACTAAAAAGGAATTATTTTGTTCCTAAACAGCTTGTCTCAACCATAAGAAATGGTGTTTTACCTCATCAGGTTTTCTGCTTGTTTCACGGACTTCAGCGACGATAACGTCAGTGTCTATATTCCTGTTCACTAAAGGGTTTCCTTTTATTCCAACAAGGCAATGTTCTTTGCTGTGATTCAACCAATGGCCAGTGCGTCCAGTTCGAATGATACGTTGAAGTTGATTGGTCTTCACCCAGATAATTTCTTCCACGCGCTTGTAGCCCCAGAGCTCCAGACTGAGGAGCACAAAAAAAGGTACAGTGAATAGGTGAAAGTATCAGGTTTCCCAATGCACAAAGTAACATCTAGAGGCCATCAGTCTTAAGAAAGAAGACCACAGACTAGAAGACATTGTGTTGTACGGCGCACACCAAAGAGTAAGGACCATTTATATAAGTAGAATCTAGTTAATACGGCATACAGGTATATAATTTTTATAAAGTATGTAATCAAAACCCTTTGACAGCCATTATATCTTGTTGGAGTAAAAATGTTGTTGCAATAGAGCTAAAGAATGGTACATTCCCCTGCCAACAACACTAAAGAAAATTTTTAAGGTTTGAAAACTTACCATTCACGCCCAAGTTCCATGGCGCGGCCAGTGACCCATAAAAAGATCAAACCATCAGTTTGCAAAGTTGGAACATTAAGCGTCCTCATTTCATCATCAGCCATTGTGCCATATGGAAGCTCCATATGAATATCCCAAGGGGGGTCAGCCATAATTACTCCAAACTGTCCTAAGATGTCCATCCTGAAGTTTCGAATGTCACAGTTTATCCATTGAGATTCTCCAAGCTCTATTTCTGAACAATATTCAGCTCTCTGGGGCTTTATTTGCCTAGGTGGTGCCACAAGGGCACCAGCCATCATTGGAGGTACATCTGGTGTTTGATCAAGCTCGTAGTGGACATACTTGCAAGTCTAGAGAGGTACGATATATGTAAGATAGAAACAGCCAAACAGATACATGGCAGGCAGTATATCAAAAGAAAGAAGACTTTGATTACCTTTGTGTGACGGCATGTATCCAGGAAAGAGCAATCTCCCAAGTTTGTATCAGTATGTGGAGCAATAATACGCCGAAAGTGGACCTGCTTGTGGTGAAGCAGAATTACGTAATGATTACCAGTGATAAAAAACCATGTATGAGAGAGATCCAAGAATTCAATGAATTTGTCTGAATATTATAAATTAAGGAAATTATATGGTGTGAAATTAATAAACTGATACATTTTCTGAAAGTCTTGTTTTTCAAGTTATAACCATATGCTGTATAAACAATAATTTAACTCAGGTTCATCATAAATATCATTGGTTGCCTTTCCAAATAACAAAGAAAATACAGAAATCATTTCTCCTTGCACTAACTCTGAGCACCAAGTAGAACTAAAATTTTGTCCTTACCAGCTTGGTCTCATTTTAACAAACTAGAAGGAAGCACCAAAATGATGATTTTGTATATTATGAATTTATATGATAACTAAGTAGAAAATTCTAGCTTTGTCATACAAAAGTTTGGCTAATCGCTTAATGTCAATGGACAAACTGCCATTTTTATAGAAGCGATGCAAGTTTTGTTTTAAGAGAAATTATGAATGCAGAGGAATCAAGAAGAGCATTAACACTGACCTTATCACAGGCCACAAAAGAACCTGTTTGGCGTCGGCAATCTTCTTTAGTTAAATTGGTACAGTATTCCTTTAGCTGGGAGCCACCCTTTGTTTTAAACTGAAGGAATAAAACTAAAAGGTAAGCAAAGAGGTGATAATCAAACAGGCAAAGGTATTCCAATAACTTGAATATTGAACTAATCATAGGCTATCATTCTAGAAGTTAGCAAGATGCAGATGATGATACTGGATGCACTGAACACTAATAAATAGTGGTGCCTAGTCTTTTCACATTAAAGTGTCAATTAGATTCCCAGTGGACGCTCCAACAACTCAGAAGATTAACATAACTATTCGACTCCAAAGATCATCAAAGGGTGGAGAAAGAACAAACCTTTGCAGCAACAGCAGTTTCCTTTGCCGTAGGGCGGTGAATGAGATCCAGCAGCTCCTCTCCAGTCTTCGTATTCTGCTTCTCTCTATATGTCTTCTTGTTCAGCAGCAGTTCAAGGTCCTTAAGGTCATCCTCCTCTGTCCTCAGCTTCATCTGCGTGGGGTTCGGGCCCGGACCACCACCCATTGGGATAACTGCCCCTGGCGCCATGAATGGCCGCTGCAGCGGCATCAACCCTGGTGGCATCCTCGGCATCGCCATGCCCCTGGGCCGTGGGAACATCGGTGGCATTGGGTGACCCCACATATCCGGCTGCTGCAGCGGCGGAGGCCTCGGCATGATAGCGCTGTTAGTATCAGTCTCAGACGAGGCTGCCGGTGGAGCCGGCGGAGGTTGGAATTGGGGCACAGATGCTGATTCTGGTAGCTCTTTGAGGAGTTTGCTCCGGTCGATGGCCCAGACCATGGTCATCTGCTTACCCCCAATGAAGGCCTCCTCGATCTGCAATGCTCCGCTGTCTTCCGAGATGCAACGGAGCGCATGGGCAACAGCAGAGGACGCGGAGCCTCCAAGTTCCGCGGCGAGGTCGGCAAGAGCCGCCCGCTCGGGCTCGCTTGCGGACGACGTTTCCGACAGCAGGCGACGCGCGAGCGCGGCGGCGTCGATCTCGGCGAAGGGGACGAGCTCGAGGAGGCACACCGCAACCATGGTTCGCACGGCATCGATGCCGACACCGACCCCCGCGCCGCCCGCGGCGGCAGAGGCCGGGGAGGAGCCCGGCGAGGTCTTGCGGCGCGTGGAGCGGGCCGGGTCGGCGAGGGCGCGGCGGTGGTGGGGCTTGAGGCTGGGATGCTGCGCGTGGGCGCTGGCGTTGGGGTACAGAGTTGGGACGAAGGGCCGGCCGTTGAAGGCGGCGATGAGGCGGAGGGATTGGTCGAGGGAGGGGACCAGGTCCGGGACGAGGTGCTGCAGGGAGCCGATGAGTTCGAGCTGCGCCTCCCGGCGGGTGGAGATGGACTCCTCCAGGGTTCGACACTGCTCGCGCATGGTCGCAAGGTCATTACCGCCGCCGGGGGCGGCGTCGGTCTGCGCCTCCATGGTCGGAGGCGACGAGATCGAGCTGGGTTTTGGACCAACGCTAGTGTTGGGGGGCTGCGGCGTGCCGGGGTCGGGATTCGGGGGCGTCCGTGGCCGTGGCAAATGCCGAAGGAAGGTGAAGGTGAACTCCACGGGGTCAAAACTCGAGGCGAGGCGAGCTTAGTTTCGGCCCAATTACGTAGTCTAGGTTCAATTTGGCGACCAACACGCTGGTGGTAGGGCCCAGCACAATTTCTGCGGCCGCCAGGCCCAGGACTCGGCCCTGTGGTTCGGAACTTAGGAATCGAGATTTCGACATTTAAAAACATCGTATATGAATTTTTTAAGAATGCGGAGCTCTTTCCTTGTCTAAAGAAAAACTATCCTCATGGAAATTGCACATGTAAAGCTGAGCTTGAAATTTTAGTAGCATAACAGTTATGAATATGTCCGCCAAATTACTCTCAGCCTTGCAGGAAAACGCAAAAGAAGAGAACTCTTATCGTCACTGTCTTCGTTGCCGAAAATGCAGATCCTGCCTCCAATACGAAGAATTGTTAGCTAGCTGGAAATCGAAACCAGTAGTCAGCGGTGCTTATTTTTTTAGATCTACTAGATATCTAGCTCCTCCGGTAGATCAATAACCAATTGAGAGAGAGAGAGAGAGAGAGAGAGAGAGAGAAGCCAGCCAGTCATTCAGCATCAAGACTCTAGCATAACACGAAATAAATCTGTGGAGATGCACTTACCAGTGACAGTGCCAGCAATGGAGAGTGTTGAGTTGTGAATGAAGATTACATGAGTGATATTGGTTCGGCTCAGGTTCACTGCCTCCCGCTTGGCTCAGGACATGCATGAGCCGAAACAACATCACGCCATGTCATCTTATTCTCTCTCTTTTCTCGACAATTTCCCTCTGAATCGGATGCATATGGCTCCCAGAAAGCTGCTGGCTACTCTTGTTTCCGCCGGCTCTTTTATCTGTAAGCGATGAGCAGCCAAAGGATTGTCCTTTATTAATAAGGAACAAGGTTCCATGACAGCCTATGAAGCAGCACGCAGCACCACTTGGCCGCTGTACACTGATCATAAAAAAAATTGAAGCAGAGCTCCTGGATATGCCCAAGGATCAAGAGAAACAACAATGCCGATGAAATCGCTGGGAGCCTGGGATCCCACCGATGACTCTGCAGAGAACCTTTCTGGTCTGAATTATTTAAAGCATTGTGATAATAAACTAGTATTGTGGTCATTGCGATTAGGGCAAAATGTAGTTTATAGTCCTAATGCCAGGTTGCCCCCCATGAAACTTAAATCATGTGTCGGTTTGGACCATTGTAGTATTACTTGTCAAGAATCTCTGTCCGTTCACGGTTGACTTGGTATGTTTGAGAGTTCACAGTTCCAGCTTGTTGTGTGTGTGTGGGGGGGGAGGGGGGGGGGAGGAGGGGAGGCAGAACTTGCGAGGTTAGACCGTACTACACGTGAATTCGGCAATAATCTAGCGAGAATCGGTTTCAGTACCGTGCGAGTTTTTTATCGGCTATAAATTATAATGTTGCCGAGATCGTGATGGCCAGTTCATGGCCGTACTGGTCAGTGGTCAGCAATCAGGCCAATCGGTCACATGCCTACGGCGTTTTGCCACTGGACATGGGACGTCCAGGCATACAATATAGTACTACCTAAATACACTAGAAGGATTGTGATTTTTTTTTATTTCTCTCCAGATGTTCGCATCTGAGTTTGCTTTGTACTTGCCAGCGAGGCAAGGTTTTTTTTTTTTTGCATTTGGTACTTACAATACAAAGTTCGAATATTTATTCACAAAAACTATATAGAGCGACGGGTCACACTGAGGTCTCAGGGTAGACTTGCCTCGTTTGCCACTGGCAAGATCACACATGCCGTCGTCTAGTTTGGGGGCCGAAGGCGCGCTTAGATGTGCAGCAGGTGTAAATGAGGGGGTTAGGGTGGCTACCGTACCGGTGTAAACAAGTTTTAACCAAGTAGAGAGGTCCTTCTCATCATAATGTCTGACCACCACTCCACATCAAGTTGGATAGTACAACGACGAGTACAAAGTTGCTTGCCATAATAGGAACTAACCCTGTTACAAGTCTCTCACTCGTAAACCAAACTCTCTCAAGCTTGATAGAACACTAAGCTCATGTATGATGATTGAAGCAGATAGAACACCTCTGCACCATTGGGGATCTTCAACTTAATCAACCATGGCCCTTGGGGGTTGTTAAATAGCCTACACCATCAACAAAGCTAGGAAAAGTTGCTGCAAACACTACAAGAAATACGTTGATTAATAACAGATTTCTCGTGACGTTTTAACAAAATGTCATCAATATGTTTAATTTGTGACGGTCGTTAAATGGGTAATTCTTCGTGACAAAAAGTGAGTGTTACAGATCCTGACCGGCGAATTAATTGGCATACGGCCCAGTGCATCCACTTTCCCCAATCCCCACTCTCTCCCTTCTCATCTACCACCACCCGCGCCGCCGCCCCGTGCCCTGCGCTCGCCGCCCCTCGCCAGCCGCTGCCCGCGCCTGCCCTGCGCGGCAGTCCCACCGGTGCCGGCACCCTCCGGCGGCCTGGCGCCCAGCGCCCCGCTGCGCCTACGCTCGGAGCCCTCTATGGCCTAGTGCCCTAGCGGCCCCGCGCCCGCCTTGCGCGGCCATCCCGACAGCCGGCGGCCGGCGCCCTCTGTGGCCCGGCGCTCGTCCCTCTGGGTCCTCCAACGAGCGAGCTGTTGCGTTCCCTCCGGACAACTCCTCTCCGTTCGCCCGTCAGGCCATCGCCGGCACACTGCCGTGGGTTTACCGCTCTAATGTCAATGCCGCAAATCCCATGCTACGAGAAGCTACGCCTAGAAAGACCGGTACGATTGATTATCTTGTGTTCCCCTTTCTTTCTCGCTCTGTTATTTGGCTGGACCAAGATGCATAATGGATTAGATCCGGTAATACTCCCTGTCATGCGTGGTGTTGAGGGTGCCGTCCTCTTCGTCGTCTCTCCAGGAGTCCCCGCAGCTCCTCGTGGCAGCCAGCTGCTGTGTGGCCTTTCCGTAGATCCACTCTCTCGCCACCTGTTCCTCAACTCTGCTTCTCAACAGGTGCTTGCATTTGCTACTCTGCTTCTCAATAGGTACTTGCGTTCACCTCCTGATGTTGTTGGCTTCCCTGCTGCTGCTGATGTTGGCTTCACGATTGCTGCCGCCGTGTTTTTCTCTAAGCTGAATTAATTAAGTGAAATACGGCAGGTGCTCTTTGTCTGCAAAGCAAGTGAAGCACTGAACTATACCATCAAATGGATAGCTATTATGTTTTCATTATATCTTATTTCTTCATTTTGCAAGAGCTAACAATTGTACCACCTGTATTCAATTAATCACATCATGTCCAACATTGTAACTTAGAATTGTTTTTCATGCAGGAATTAATGTCCTTTCTTGGCTATTTTAGGTAATGGGGTCCATTGCTTGCATATTCAATAATGGAACAAGCAGGTTCATTGGGTAAGCATGTGGTGAGTAGCTGTTGCATGAGCGGATTGCCCAAATTGCATCGCAGGTGTCCCAATGGCATGAGGGGAAAGATCTCTGGATCTGCAAGGTGCAACCAGCTAGTTAAACTATCCTTATCCGATCCATAATTTCCAACTGATCTTTTCAATAAATCACTCTTTTGATTCAGAGCTATGTGGATTGAACCAAATGAATGAAAGTGACTTATTTGATTACTGAAATTCATATAAGTGCTTGTTTATGGCCTTGTAGCCATTCATCGCTAGGATGTATTGTATGAACTCTTTTAATTAATTTGTCTTAACCCCTACTGCAGGTTAGGATGTGCTGACAACTACGAGTGACAAGTTCAATTTTCAGCTGTGTTCAAGGCGTTAACATTACATGCTTTATTTTGTATTTTGTTAGCCTCCGCTTGGTACTCAGATTACTCATGTTCTAAGCTAAGTTGTTACTTGAGTACTTACTAGCCCATGTTTGATTGGAGTAAGCTGTAATCAGCAAGAAGCAAGTAATATTAGTGCAGTTATACCTTTAGCTCCTGATGTGTATCTATCCTTCCATGAGATGTTATTTATTACTTCAAATTGACTAGATAAATAAATTGACTAAATTAATCGTATGATCATGAACCAGCTAACAAGTTTCAAAGTTCTTAGAATATATGAGGCACATAGCAATAAACACTTGGTGCCTCTTATTGAGCGTCATTTTGTATTCTGAATCTATTCTGAAAATCTTATTGCATGTTCATATTGATTTTTAGGGGTTTCGGGAGGTGCTAGGGAGGACATCATGTTGACTGCAAGCAAATCAAAGTGTTAAAGGATCTCTACTTTGGAAGCAAAATCCTTCGTTCTTAGTTGTGAGCTTAGTTTGTTGGACTAAATTAATGTCTGAGCAAAACAAACTTGTAGTCTAGTGTTTGCTATGACAATAGTTGACTTGCCAATGCATGAATGAGTAAATGTTTATTTGCATGTTTGGTGTATTTTATGATGAATGTTAATACATTGATGGTTGATGATGTGCCATGACTTTCTTTTTTGTCACTATATTCAGAACCTAGGCAAATCACAGCAAACGTACCACTAATCTATGACGGATAGAAAATGTCACAGTTCTTATCGATCTATGATGGTTTTTTTTGGACGAGTAAAATTATGACGCGTGATACATAACGTTTTACTCGAACATCATAGACAATAGTTTATGACAGTTTTTCATTGATCTATGATAAAAGTTGAATATCATGGATCACCAATTTCCTTGTAGTGAAAACGTAGCATGATATGATGCCCTCATTTTTTCATCACCGGTTGATCCGATGATACACAACTCTCAACTATATGTTATACTCGACGACTATTTTAAATGCCCTGATACATTGACCTACACTCTCATCGATTGATCCAAAGCTCACGTCCAATGTGACGATGACCACGTCAGTTGATTCAATGTTCAGAATTTTCCCTCGTCTTTAGCTAGAGTTGGGACTTGGGCCGGGCTGGGTCAGCACCCTTTGTGCCTTGGGCCATGTCATGCCACGACTTCTAGGCACGTTGTGTGGCGCCGGCATGGTACGACAAATATTTCCCTAAACCCAAGCACGGTCCACGGTAAGCCAGCACATCTTCGTGCCGTGCCGGCCCAAGCACGGCCCTTCAAATATTTGCGCTTGTTTTCTCTAACTAGCCACTTTATTATTAGTGTATCAATGTCATAGTAAGAGCTGGATAATTGTGATTTTTTTAAAAAAATATACATTTTGTGAAATAATGATAAAGATAACACATCAGGTAAAGACATGTTTTATTATTTTGATGATATTTTATTAGTATAATGTTAATGCGTTGTTTACGTGCCGTGCCGGTCCAAGCACGGCCTAAGGTACGTGCTATGCCACTCATCGTGCTGAGATCTTAGGCACAGCACAACCCTCACGTTCGTGCCGTGCCGATACGGTCTAAAATTTATCGTGCCGTGCCGTGTCAAAGTATCATGCTTCGGATAATCCACAAATGGCACGGCCTAAGCCCCAGCTCTATCTTTAGCCTGGCAAATATGTGACATCAAAACCAGCATGGCAAGCAATAGAACTGGTCAATGGTACTCCAAAACAAAAGGAAATAACATCAGTTGCCACTGGTGAGAGCAAAAGGTAATAACCTTCCATTTTACTCTGCTGGATTGACCGTTTTCGTGAGACTGCGTTATACTTCATCATCCCATAATATGAGGCATATAACTTTTTAGCACCGTCTTTAAAAGCATAACTTTGACTATTTAATTCTTTTAAATATGTCATCAACAAATAAAAAATCATCATTATCTTAAAGTCCGTTGTAATACAATTCCAAATATATAACATGCATACATTAAAAACGTATATTTTTAGCTAACTTAATAGTCAAAAGATATAAAAATTTGACTTTTTCAAATACATGAACGCTTTGTTTTAGGGACGGAGGGAGTAAAAGGAAACAAACTAAAGCCCTGTTATGATGTAAAAAAAAGGTACTTTTGGAGTTTCGGAAAAATACTTTTGGTTTTGTAGAGCTAGCCATGAGGTGTTTGGATGAAATTTTAGTTTTGAAAACGGTATTGCAAAAACTAAGGTTTCTTTAGAGTTTAGAAACTCTAGGATGTTGTGGTTTTGGAAAATTATGGTATTAAAATTTATAGTTTTAGAACAAGAGATACACAAATTAAGTTTGATTTATACAGTATATGGGCTTCGGGAAACCGTATAGACATATAGTCAATAGTTGATACAAACAATTGGAAGAAGTGATTTACTTCTCATCAACTGATTGATTTCTCATTTACCGTCAGTCTAATAGCCATCTCTGCCACGCCTCCTCCTCGGGGAAGAAGAGCTCATCCTCCTCCGCCGCCGCCATCTCGTTGTCGTCGTCGGGTTCAGATTCGGGGTTGGGTGTGGGCGGCACGATGTATTTTCCACCTTCGGCCTTAGAGGTAGGGATGCAAACGGATCGGATCGGAGCGGATAATGCCTTTTCCATATCCTAATCCTATTTATTTTGTCGGATTCGGAGCGGAGCGGATATTATTCGGTTACGGACATGGATACGGATTTTTTTGGATATCGGAAATGGTGCGGAGTCGGATCAGTGTCGGAGCGGAAACGGATTTAAAAAACATCGGATAATACATGCTTACATGTAACTTTTTTACGATGATCAATAATTCATAAACTTAAGTATAATTGTTCACATCATAATTTGCATATCGGTAATAAAAATAATAGTAACGGTATTTTTGGCACAAACCAATCATCTTTGACCCTTATGTACTTGCCAAACTAATCGGATATTATCCTATTATAAACATCGGATAATCCGTGTTCAAATATCGGATACTCCATATCCGTCGGATTTTAGTGATACCATATCCTACTCCGCATCCGCACGTAAGTCGGATTCGGATTATCCATATCCGCATGGATATAAAAATAACTCATCCATATCTTTATAATTAGGATTCGGATCGGATCGGTTCGGATAATTATCCACACCATTTGCACCCCTACTTAGAGGAGAGGCCTGTGGGCAGCCCGACGGTGATGGTGCCACTAGTTGGGTGGGGAGGGGACGGTGGTTAGGGAAGGTTGGCGGGGAGGGGGGGCGACGTCGTCGATAGGTTAGTGCCTTAGTGGTGGGCAATGGTGGGCCAGCGGTGGGCGGCACGGAGAAGTGGCAAGCTGGCGGCCACGGGCGGGAGGCTGCGGTGCCAGGGAGACACCGATGAACGGACGGGTGGCCACGCGAGGGGGGGGGTGGTGGTGACAGCCATTCGCGTCGCGAACAGGGGCCGGAGCAGGGCCGATGGAGGAAGAAGGGAGGGAGAGAAAAAAGATAAGGTGGACGGTTCAACCATTGAATCTAGATTCTATGGATAATATTTGTGAATATAGAAACATAAAAAATCAGTTAGTTGGAGAGAGACTCAACTTGAGTGAGTGACTGTGTCACTGTGATCACTGCGACGCACTGTAGTCCCACAAATGTCCGGACGGGCCTTAAGATAGAGTTAGAAAGAGGCGAATATACGAGATCACGGATACGGGCATACGGCGAGGACACGGCAAAAGTCCTTCGCACACCCCCATAGTCCCAGTTCAGCCCGACTCGTATCAGCCCGACGCGCCGGCCTACAACTCTGTCTCGTCGGTCGTCGCGTCCGCCTCGCACCGATAAACCCTGAGCCCACGGGACGACGCCACGGTCCAAACACGTATCGACGCTATCAAAATTGAACACCCCCGCGCCCGCGCCGCGTCTCGTACTCGCGTTACGTCTCTCCCCGACCCACTCGCGCCGACGCCTCGGCCTCGATCACCAGCCATGTCGCGCGGCAACCTCGTCGACCCCCGCGACGACACCACCAGGCAACCGGACCCGGGCCGCCGCTACATCCCGATGCCCGAGAACAGCGGCCTCCTCGCGTTCCGCCCTGATGTACCCCGGGATATACGACATCCCGTCCACGCCCGAGCTCCTCTTCGAGGAGGAGGCGCTCCAGGAGGGGCGCACCTGGGGCGAGGACCTCACCCTGTACACCGGCGCGAGCTACCTCGCGGGCGCCACGGCGGGCGCCGTCGCGGGGCTCCGCCGCGCGGCCGTCGAGGCGGAGCGCGGCGAGTCGCTCAAGCTGCGCTTCAGCCGTGTCCTCAACAACTGCGGCTCCGCCGGCCGCGCCTACGGCAACCGGCTCGGCGTCATCGCCATGCTCTTCTCCGCCACCAAGTCCGGCGTCCGCGAGTGCAGGTCCGGCTCTCGCGCGGACGACTGGATCAACACCGCGGCCGCCGGGATCGCCACAGGGGCGCTCTACCGCATGCCGGGCGGGCCACGGTCTGCCATCGTCGGCGGCATCTTCGGGGGCATCCTGGCCGGGGCCGGCTTTGTTGCGGGAAGACCGCTGCTTAAGAAATTCGCACCGAATCTTGGCATCTGAAATACGTAGCGTGGCTTTAACAGTTATTATTAGGCTATAAATTTAAACAAAGTGCTTAGGAAAGTTTTGAAAAGAGATTGTATTTTCCGCTAACTGCTTTTCTTCTATCTATGTTGGAAAGAGATATTACAGTGTCTCAAATCACATAGAAATTCTATGTTTATCTGAGAGAGTCGTTCTTTAAACAATTTTTCCCGAACCTAATTTAATTCACCGACAAAGGGACTAAGGTTGTGTTTGACTACTTTAAATCTAAAGTTTAGCTCGGATTAAAGTTTAACCGGCTAAAGTTTAGCTCACTGGCTATTAGTCATGAGATGTTTGAATAGTATGGACTAATTGTTAGTTGATTCATTAATTACACTAAGCATTGTCATTAGTTCATTTTAGCTCACTTTTCTGACTAATGGACTAATGGTTAGATCAAGGGTTAGCTAAAGTTTAGCCCGCTCATTAGCTGTCCTGTTTGAATGCAAATTGACTAAATTTTAGTGGCTAAACTTTAGTTATTTATATTCAAACACTCCCTAGGTGATTTCCATCCATAGAGATGAAACTAAGCTATCAATCAATGCTTCGATTGCGCAGAAGTGAAATTGCAAAAGTGCACGAAGGCAGCCACAAGCAAACCAGCCTTAAGCTTGACACTCCAGGGGATGCCATAGCTTCCCTGCTTGCCCACAAGCCCTGTCACAAATGGCCAGAAACATAGCAGCAGCCAGCTGCAGCACACGAATTCTCCAATGCCCGGGCCACCGTCCTCAACTGCACCGGTAGCCACCACCCGCCACACTCCGACAGCTACCGCGACCATGTTCAAGATCGCCATTGCAGTTGCAGGGATGAACACCGGTGACGAATCAAAGGTGAACCGCCCTGGGTCGGCTCCATCGGGACTGCAGTCGCCACCAGACGTGCTCTTGTCCTTGCGAGTGACCTCGAAAATGGTCTCAGAGAGGCGTAAGGTCTTGAGTAGCACGGTGAGGAACGCGAGGAGCCAGGCAGAGGATGAGATAATCCGCTGCATCCTTTGGTTGTTCCACCAGGCGCGAGCTGAGAGCCGGCAATCCAGGTACTCCACGAGGTTGTACATGTTGTAAGTCAGGAATAGGGCTAATGGGATGCCGAAACCAGGTCCTGATAACTGCACACAAGCATAGAGAATTAGAGATCAAATATGACAGCGAAGGAAACCCACTTGTTTATTTACATTTGATTCAGTTAAAGATTCTAGCTATACAAACTTTTAAAAAGGACAGTTTTTTAAACAATAGTATGTCCTTACCTTTGGCAAAAAAGAGTGGTTTGCAAGGAGGCAGTAAGGTCCCAGCAGCGAATAGCACAGCTCAAAAGGCGCCCTCAGCGGCCACACGTCGATGACCAGGTAGGCAAGGCATTGCCGAAATTGCAGGCGCTTGCAGAAGGAGAGAAGGATTGGGTTGTTCCGGCTCAGGAGTATCTCAAAGAGACCTGTTGCCCATCTCTTATACTGGGTTAGGCTGGCTGGTCCTCCTGTTGGTGCGCTGCCGAGGAACGCAGGCGGACTGGTGTTGATAAGTGCTGATTTCCAGCCAGCAGCATGGATCCGCTGCCCCGTCAGAATGTCCTCAGTCGTCGATCCATAAACCCAGCCAATCTGCAAATTCATATATGGTGAACCAAATCTAGAACAAATCTGCAAAGATGTGCCCTGGTTACACTGTGGCAAACTTTGTAAATGACAGTGCCAAATACCTCCTGCCCCCAGCACGTGTTGGCCTCATAGTTGCAGGCAGACACTTCTTTTGCCACTTCGATGCCATTCGACCAATCTACAACCGGTGCTGCGAGCATGTCTCCAGATATGACTCTCATAGCTGATTCGATCAATTCTTTCTGATCGCCCAGCTTCAGTTTCAGCTCCTCGCAACATGGTGAACCTGACGAATTACACCAACTGCTTTAGTTTTAATGATGTGAACTGAACCGAAATACATCGGGTTTACAGCCTTAGAGGATGTTCCGATTTCTGACAATTGAATCTCATCAGTTTATGCTCTGAAGTCTGAATTCACCTTTTGGTTTGACATGTGTCGTGCAGTCTGGTGGCACGCCATAAATGACTTTCCTTCGGTGAAAGCAGCCTGTCCCGTTATAATAAATTCCTTGCAGTCCAGCAAATCCATATCCAAGTTTCTGAACCAATCAGCACAGGAATGATTGTCAGTAGCAACTAACATTAGCATGCAGTAGCACAAGAAGTTAGTAGGATTTCTTTCAAAAACAAAAGTAGTTGGTAGGATGCAGATACGCTAAATAGGGTCTCTTTGGATTGACCGAGGGCATGTATTTTGTTGGACAGTATGATAAGATGAACTAAATCCTGATTTCTAAACAAACTGTTAGCATCCATGACAACATCATCAGTACATAGTGTACATTCCTACCTTGTACATGACTTCCGTCTGATTTCCGAAGGGATCATCCTTGAGGGCGCCGTAGAATATCTGTGGTGCCTGAACAAATCCGCTATGGACCTCGTTGTCGAACCCCAACAGGAGGCACATTGCATGGAGAATCCCACCTGTGGGTTGTTGGCAAACATATCGCAATCCACGTTCAGCATTATTGGTGCATTGGTCAGCACGGCAGAAACCCTTGTCTGCACAACGATATATTGTTATCAACCACTAATCAGCTGTACTCAGCTAATGTTAATGCAACACAGACACTTCGCTGGACTTTCTGTGTCACTAATCCGTGTTATCCACTTATTCTGCCGAGAAACACGAGAAGCACTTACCAGGACATTCATGGCCCCGGCCTTGAAGTGGTGGTGATATTTGGGTCTCTTTTCTCTTGAGATGTATACGAGACTTGGGAACCCTTCTCCTGTCGTGCTCTTGCTGTTGTCCCACAGGACCTGAACTCACCAAAAATGAACACCGAACCAGTAAAAGTTTAGCACACGAGCTAAATTTCACAGAATATTTTGACAGACGACTGTTACATCTAGTGACTCCGCATCGTCTCCACCTTAATTATGGTTGGGTGATTCTTGCGCTCCGCGCCCAAGAACTCTGTGAACTCGCTGTCACTCTTCACAAGGGAGCCCTCCTCTGCTCTCTCGACCCGGCTCACCAAATTTTCATACTCGTTCTGCCACAAAACCAAGAAAACGAGCATCCATGTTTATTTGTGCCTCCGTGACTACCGAGGAAGATATTTGCAGCTCACCTTTATGAACGCCCATTCTTGCAAGAATTCTCGATTGGCGTCGCGGGGCTCTGGTGCGCCGGAGCCGGAGAAGTAGACGCAGGGAGCCCTGACTCCGACGCCGTGCCTCCTGCAGAAAGGCACCCACAGCCTCGCGAAAGCAGCAGCCTCCCGCAGCGCGTAACAGGTCAACGGGGAGCAGCCGTCATCCGAGACGTAGCACGCCAGCTTGCCGGCCGGGTAGTCCACCGCAAGAAGCGAGAGGACGGTGTTCGCGGTCACGACCGGTGGCTCCAGCTCCGGGTCCGCCGTCGTCACAAACACGTCCACCGCCGGGAGCTCGTCGGCCCTAGAAGAAATCAGCGCGTGAGAGGGGCCCGGCGTTTTCGGACACACGGGAACAGCCGTATGCTGCGCTGATACCTTTCGGAGAGACGCTCGGGGTACGTCTCGAACCGGACGGGGTTCCACTTGCAGTTCATGTTCAGGAGCCACAGGAGAGTGAACCACGCCTCGCAGATGAGCGCCGTGAACGCGAGCCAGGAGCTCTCGGCGCCGCCCAGCAGAGAGGTGGCACGGTGGGTGAGGAGGGCGAGCAGCAGGGAGAGGACGACGAGGTCGGCCAGCCTCCACGCCGTGCGGCGGATCGGGACTCTCTGCTGCAGTTTCTTGCCGCGCCCCATGGCCACTGCCATAGCTCCACAAGCAATCACACGGGCACACAGAAGCAGTAGTGCAGCACCAGCCAGTGGTGATTATAATTTCAATGCAGATATAATTTTATATAGTGGCAGGGCATCGTTAAGATGCCCCGTTCAATTTATTATTCAAAACTGAGTCATAAAGCTTTAGTGCCTGTTTGGATACTAAGCATTTTGGAGTTTTTAAAATAGTAATATTGTTTTGCAAAATACTTTGGCTTCAGAAAGATATGGTGTTTGGATAGAATAAGAGTTGCAGTTTTACAAACCATGATATTGCTAAAACTAATGTATTTTTTGAGTTTTAGAAACTCCATTTTAGACTTTTTTTTATATAAATCATGGTTTTGTGTATTTCTTGTTTTAAAACTCTAGTTTTCTAATACTATAGTTTCTTAAAACTGAGACATCAAACATGGCGTCATAGTGAGTGCGAAAAAACGTGAAATTGTTCCGGCGGCTCAAACTCCTACATTAATGGCACCCATATACCTGTTTTCACAAGAGATTCTCTGCGGCGACCAAATGGCGCAAACCCATTCAAAACCTGAGTTTAGGATATAAAGTGATGGATTGGACGTGTTAGGAGTGAAAAAAATTGAAATCATTCCGATGATTCACGACTCATTAGCGGAATCAGGTCAAGTACGTGCTCCAACTAAGTTTACGCCCAACGTGCGTACGCCTTCTAGTCAGAGCCCTGTATCTTCCCGTACCCCCAAGGCCCCAACGCCCAAAACTCGCCCCAGGGCTCTTTGCGCACCGCCTCCCCCATGGCGGCGCCGGAACCGGAGCCCAAGTTTGAAGCCGTAACTCCATCGCCGCCCCGCGAGCCGCAGCCGGAGTCTAAATCCGTTGTCCCTGCCACCGCCGGCAGCCAGGAGCTGCAGCCGTGGGAGCAGCATGCTTCTGTAATAAACCTCCCGCGCTACGACTACCGCGCGTCGGGGTCCCTCCTCCTCCGCTCGCACTCCGGCTTCCTCATCACCTGCCCCATCAGTGCGTCCCCTCTTCCATTCTAGATTTTATTTCCCCATTGAAGCTTCCGGCGTTAGATTTGCTCGTTACTTCATGTCATGAGGTCATTCCTTGCTACAATTGCAATCAGTCGAAATTTATTTCTGGATCATGGAGGACCAACTAGCTTCCGTCTTATATTAGCGTTTGTTTGAGTTTCTGTGAGCAGGGATACATATTATAATGAAGTAGAGTTTGTTCTGTCACACATAAGTGTGAAACTACAACGGTAGACGAATTTTGACTTCTTCGAATCGTAATTCCCACTCTGCACTAGTACGATCCATACTGGTGAGCACAATAAGCGTAGTAACATACATTGGACAGTGGGTATTCCATGATTTCAGGATTGAACGCATAGTTGCCTACATGGTATTCTCATGATTCGAAGATTTCATGTAACAGTGGAATCTGTTAATTTAACAATGGAGTACATTGGCTGGTGCCTGGTGGGTATTCTCGTGATTTTGGGATTGATGCATAGCTGCCTACATGTTATCATGTAATGATCCATGACTCACCATAGTTGATACTGCTAAGTAATCAAATTCACAACTGTGGTCAAAATAATTTAGTTGGCGGGTCACCTCTACCTCCTGTATACAGTGAACAAAATTCTACACTGTTGGTTGCTGCACGCTTGCAGCACAATATTGAATAAAATAAGTACAATGGGAATAGATGATTTAAAAAAAACAACAGCGATATAATTATATACCATCTATGATTCACTTGCAGTACCGTTTAGGAAATTTTGATTGCCAAAAAAAGTTTGACTCTGTATTGACGGCACATGGGTATACTTACATACATGGTGTGCCTTTTATTTTCTTACAGAGCGTGAAAAAAGTGCAACCAAGGAAGCCATTTCCATTCTTGAAGAGGTCAGCACTCATCAATCTTGCTCCTTGCAGTATTTAATTGTTTTTCCACTGTAGACAACTCTAGTAAATGAATTCTATCTTAGTGAATGTTTCTATTTATATTGCATTTCATTCACTATTCGATGCACACTCTCAAGACTAAATGTAAATGAAGTTTTATATTTTCCCATCTTATTACTTAATAGTTCCATCCTTCTGTGCACATCGCTTTTCTCATGCAGTCATGCTATATGCTTGAGTGTGAGGACTTTTCTTGCTTCTTTTGACTTGCATTGTTTGCATCTTCATCTCTAGTCTTTTTTCTTATGACCGAATATCTTAGCTACGCACATTAGCACAGCTTTAAGCTACATTTATGACTTCAACTTTACATATTTCGTTTTGTAACATTTCGCAGTTTCAGGTTCCACACACTCATATGCTGATGTGAAAGCTTCATTTGTTGTTTTTTCTTCAGTACATTGGTCATGCAAACTGCTGTGTTTCTGAACACAAGGAACCATGTGATGTGGAAAATGCAGTAAAGAAAAGAAAACTGTGCTCAGAGACATCAGAAAATTTAGTAGAAGCAGTAACGGATGGGCATAGTAATAGTGTTTCAGAATCAATTGGTTAGTATAAGTCCTCTGATTATCTCCTTATAGCCATTATATATCAAGGCTTTCCGTGTATTATTTTCTGATCTCTTGTAATTCTTGATGCCATGGTAGGAAGCATTGGAAACTCAAGTTCACCTCAGTCCAACAAGACTGAAAATGTTGTCAGGGCTTCAAATCTCTCACTGGTTAAGCTATCAAGAAGTGGCTTGCTCTTCTTTAAATTCCCTAGTGGAGGCCTTCCTGTTGTTGAGATGCTTACAGAAATATTTCATTCACTAAGATCTGGGAAACTAAAATCTCCACAGTAAGGTTCCAACTTCATTGGAGGAACTCATCATCTAAAATGCTTATTTTAGAAGTTAGATGCTGGCGCTGCCATGCAGAAGTGTTGAAATGACCCCTATAGTATGCATTATCTAAAATTCTGAATTTTCTGGGACTGAAAAAATAGCCCATGGAACTCGACACAAATGCTAATATTAGAAGTTGAAATGCCGATGCTGCCATGTAGAAGTGTTGAACTGACCCCTTGTACTATGCATTATCTATACTGTCTGGAACTGAAAAAATAGCCCATGGCACTTGACACTTCTACAGTATTTTTGACGAAAATTGTCAGCGTTGATTTAGTGTTCATTCTGCATTGTCTATTTCCTTAGTGATTCTACACGGTATGTTCTTGCCTTTCTTTTTCTGCTTGTTCGCTGAATGGTACTACTGTAGAACGAAGTACTAGAAACACAGAGTGGCTAAATGGTATGTTGATTTGGGACCAAACATGCCATCATTTAGGTTGCTAGATTTTCATTCTGGCAGTTTGATTTGTGCAACCTGTGATAGCACTATTCTTTTCATTAAAGTGGAACAATAAGTCTTTTCTTTCTTGCAACTAGTTGCATAGTAATTACAGTGATGCCTCTGATTATTAGCTACTTTCCTATGTTAAAGCTCTGGTGTTTGGTATCTGTTTCAGAATCATTCTAAGGTTCTGCCAACATTATGTCCTTGGATTGTAAGATTTCTATACCATCTAAATTATTATAAACTCTAAATTGACAGGTGGTGTCACCGCATATTTCCGATTCAAGAAACTTGTGTTCTATCAGAAAAAGATCTGCATGCCACTGTGTCAAAGTTATTCCTTGACTTCTTGAGGGGCAAGAATAACCAGAATAAGCCTATAAAGGTAGAAATTGCATCACTTTGTTTAACTATTTCGTTAATGCTCATTGGGAGTAAAATCCATTCAATTTTCTGCCACAATGTATTATGCAACATTTGTGCAGATATTCTTGCTGTTCAAGTCTCATGCACTGACTCATGTATTGTTTAAATTGTCTCCTACACTACACGCCTCTTTACACTTTTGCGTTTAAAGAATATCATTAGCTGTAGTAATCTCTGCACTGTCTTATCGTCTCATGAAAATATATCGACCATACACCGTCACAAGATTCTATTATGTTATTTAACTCTCACTAAAAGCCTTTGGTCTAAATCACAATATACTATTTTTATTTTATACTGAAGAAGTTTTTAACATATGTTACAGTTCGCAGTTGCCTATAACAGAAGGGGCATCGATGAGACAGAGATGAAGCCAGAGAAGAACAGTAATGAAGGTTCAAATCAGCAAGCTTTGATGGACAGGGAGCAATGTTTCAAGGTGGTTGCTGCTTCTGTCAAATCCATTTCTGAGAATTCAGTGGTCGATCTTAAATCTCCTGAGGTAACCTTGCCGGACAATTCTCAACAGCTTGCATAGTTACTCATCTGCTGGTTGGAGGACTCAGATCATCATTATGTAAAGAATCCATATGGGAAAACAACAGATTTTTGAATGCTGACTAGTGAATCAGTCTTATTTTCCATTCTATCATGATGAAAACTGCTGCTAGTTTGGTCAGGTTTTGACATCTGACATGCTGCAACCACAGTCAGCAGCAGGTTTACTTTCCGTTGCAGGGCATATGCCAGAGTCAGAAGACCATTTCAGATTTCTCTAGTAGCTACTAATCTAACTGTTGTTCATTAAAGTTACCAAACTGAAGAATCTCCACAATATTTTGTTACCAATATGTATAAAAAATGAACTTGTATCTCTCTATTCTTAGGACATATTTCTGATTTGCTGACATATGTGAAACCTAGAGTTTGAAACATTTCACCAATTTTTTTCTTTCCTGTATGTATACAGTAGACGAGAACTGTACTTTTAGATTTGTTAGGCTTCGTTCGTTCTAGAGGGTGTGGGAGCTCTCCCGCAGCCCTTCTCGCTCCCACAGCCCTTCCCACAGCCCATTGGCTACACCATACGATAGAAGCATCGATGGCAATGCTTCTTCCCGCATCCCATCCCACGTCATTGAATGAAGCCTTATTTTTACCTTAGAATATACTTGATGGCTAGTACTTTGGAGATAAATTTATGGGCTATGTCAAGTTATGTTTATTTTGCACAATTTCTCATTAATTTGTCTACCTTTATGGTTTAGTGAAGTGAATGACATGTTCATAATGTCCAGGTTGCAGTACTCGTTGAGATGATCCCGGTTTCTGGGGTACCTCTTGTATCTGCGGTGGCTGGAGTGTCTGTTCTCCCAGCCGAACTCATCTCCACCAAGCCTCGCCTTTGCATCAGATCTTTGGCGTCTGATGCAAAAGCAACAAAAAAAGAAGTGAAACCCCGGGGTGCTTCACACCAATGAGAGTAGCTGTAACGGGAAATTGTGGACACAGTTTTTTTTAACCTGACTACCTGAGTACCATTACCTTTAGCCTTGTTTTGGTCAAGAAGAACGACCATGATCAATGCGAGTTTTTAGCAAGAATTGAAGACTCTTGTATGGTCCCCTTACGCATTGTATCATCCTTTGACCCCACAAGCAGTCGTTTGTCTGCCTTTGCGGAGGTCAAATTGTGTTTTGTAGCAGCATGGCAGAGACAGAGTTCATCCAGTTCTTGGTTTCTTGGAGGCTAGCTTCTCGTCGTTTTTATCAGCGTGCCGAAATGTCAAAACCGAGCTCGCCGGCCATGATGGTTTCTCCACTGTTTGTTTACAGAACTTTGTCCATCTTGTCCAGCCACAATGCATGATGCATGTTGCTGAAGAAGCAGCCTCTGCGATGGCTTTTGTTCCGGTCACCGTACTTTTTCCCCTGCAATCTACTGTACTGCTCATCATGGTAATAATTTGTACTTGAGACAAGATGCCGTTGGTTTTCAGGCTCTTGGGGAAGAGGGCGCGGGGGGGGGGGGGGGGGGGGGTTGTAGATGATCGTGTGATTTTGACAAAAGGATTGATGCCGTTGCCTTTTACCCAGCATCAAAGGGGAACACGGAAACTGACGAGTGTGTGTTTTTTTTTGTTGGACGAGACGCAGGATGGGATTTGTCAATCCTTGAGGCAGCAGATCAGTGGTCTGCGTCAATAAGCTTTGCCCCTGGCTCTTAGGCTTTTAACAAACACCTTCTCAAATGGAGTAGACAGAGACAACACACGCACGCACATGAGGTGACTGATGTTTTAATCATTCTGTTGTTTCATTTCAGCAATGAGGGTGAGAAGGGCATCATGCATACTTGCATAGTCATGAGTCATGACTCATGAGTGCATTGCTCGTATATACACGAGCCTGCATTTAGGCATCTCTGCTGTTTATTCTATGCCCAGACATATCTGATTTGGAAATTACAAGGGGTACTCTGCATCAGATAGTAGGTACCCTAAAATTACTCCTAAGTTCTTTACTTTCTGAAATTCCATTGGCACGATCCTTGATTTGATTGCTCGCAAGAAAGCAGAAACATTTTAAGGACACGGAGAATCTCCTTTGCTCAGGAAATCCCTGCAGATACAGCTGCCAGCCAAAGGGGCAGAATGGGAGGGAACGCACCGGAACAGTAAGGGTACGCTGACAGGCGACAGCAGCACTGTGTCCTTCATGGGGCATACATTTGGCCTACATGGATCACTGAAACTGTCTTATGTTTGTGGAAGGATCCGTCTTAAACAAGGTTGTATTCCATTTTGTTGGTCACTACCAGCGGACAGTTTGTTGCCTTTAACACTTAGATAGGATGGAACTTTTGGGCCGTTCTTCCGAAGATCTTTTACTTAGTTCTGGTCTTCTGGACAACAAATTATTTATTGTATTAAAAAACGGGGCCAAAAGAGTGATCTAGACCAATAACCACTGCAATCTACGGCATGCAAGCTACCATAATACACCATTGATTTCCAAAAGGAGCTACATCGCCAAGAAAGAGGGGGGATTACAGTGGCATCGGCATTCATCATGGAGCATTGATATAGAAAATTCAGCACAGCGATTAAGCTATGATCCACATATGGACAGGGAAAGGTCCAGGTTAATTCTTTGCCCGGCAAACAAGCAGCATCCTGACGGCCCTGAGCATGCACTCAAGCTCGACCACGACGACGGCGAGAGGACACAGCTGCCATCACTGGGCCAGGATGGGACAGCGGCCACGGCTTTCGGGTCAGTGGAGGCTGGCGGCGAACGTCTCTTGGCCGCTTCGTCTCTAGTCGCAGTGCCAAACAAAAATCGTCTGTCTTCCCACTTGATCTGCTCGGAAGATAGCTGCCTGACCACAGGGCTCAGACGATTTGCTATCGGCCTGCCAATCTGAATAGAACACAGCAGCAGTCAGAAGGATAAAGTCGTTACATTTGTAATTTGTTATTAGGAGAACACAAAAACAAAGGTTTCTTCTTTTTGTACTGCAAAATTGAACGCATGCAGCTAGGTGGTATATGGATTTGGTCCTGCTTGATTGAGTTCGTTTCTTTTGCCATGAAACGGCATGGAGCCATGGTACGACAAGGGAACAACAGTACTCATGTGCTTCATCAGAATTCAGAAGCAAACGGTACACTGGTCCTCGCCGGAGCCCGGAGAAAAGAACCAGAGAAGCTTTAATGGTCTTGTTCTTTCTGCATCTGCACTGCACCTGCACGTCGTCTGCACCATCGCCCATCATCATGGCAATGCTGCGTGTGCAGCTGCTGCAAGGGTTGGAGTGGAATCGATCGAGTGCTGCAAAAGCCCCTTCTTTTGGTATATCATTATCGACGGGGTGAAGCAAATGCCTGAGGGCTCAGGTTCTCAAGACCCATTTCTGGCAGCACTCTGCTACTACTGGCAACAGTGCAACTGGTGCTCTATTTCTAGCTAGCAATACTGCTAATGAAGGCTTTATGCACAATGCATTTCATCAGCTAACGTGAAGTAGCTTGGGCTCTATTTTTGGGCTTGTATTCTCGACGTGCAGTCCTGAGCACGATGGCTTATCATGTCCACGTTGCAGCAGCAGAAACTCCATTATATATAAAGCAAGGCATGCAGAAGAGACGAGTAGAGAGACGTGAAGAGAAAGATCAGGGTGCAAAAGCAGTTAAGACAAGAGAGCAGTATCTTCTTTTGATAGCCCTCTTTTCCCCAATGCTTCTTTTCAGTAGCTTTTCTTTCTTTTTTATTACCTGCCGTACCTTGAAGGGCTCGGTTCGTCGCACCCAGAATCCGAGTTCACGCAGGGTCGGAGCGGCAGTGGCAGCGGCGGCATCCCTGTGGCACTGCCATCCGAGGCCCTCGGTTATCCTCCTGCTGCCCATGGCCATCGCTTGCGTGCAATCATCGCCGCAGCGCCGGGTGCCAGGAGCCGCCATGTCACTGTTCCCCTGCATGATTTCGTGCGTGGCCGTGGCTGCTGCGGCCTCTGCCCGTGCCTTTGCCCTGTTCATCCAAACAGGTAAAAGATGGCATGGCATAGGTGCCAAACATCAGGGATTTTCTTTGTTCATTCTGTTGGAATGGTAGGGATAAAAAGGCAGGGGAGGAGGGAAAACCTTTCCATGGGTGGGCAGATGAATTCTTTGGGGCCTGCCTCATCAATGGTGAATGAGTGCTTCGGATGTCCTAGCCGTGGTTGTATCTCTGGTGGTAACATGAGAAAGGGAGAGAAGAGGTAGTAAAGGTGGCTTGGCTTCCCATTAACAGCATTCATGTGCAGAATTAGGGCACTAAAAACTGGTTTGGCTTCAGCATTCGTGTGCAGAATTAAGGCACTAAAAAGAGGTTTGGCTTTCTAGTTTCCATTAGCACCACACGTGGCTGACTAATACTACTAGTAGCTAGTAAAAGGTGAGTGTCTGTCTGACAGAAGACAGAACACATGCATGCATGCACGCCACATGCCGATCAATCTTGCAACTAATCATTGCTGATTAGCAGTATTAGGAATAATGGCCAGTAGCTACTAATAATGTGTAGTCGTGATGCTAATTCCAAATCCCAAGGAAGAGTCTACATCACCGGGAAAAAACAAAGAAGATTGCGCTAATAAGAAACTGAGCAGGGATCCGGGCAAGAGGAACAACAAATAAAGACAAAGGAGCTATATCTCTCTCTCTCACCTCTCTTTCTGATGTCATGTCCTGAACTTCTGTACATCTGTTACCAAGAGCACACAAGGCGGAGCCGAGTTGTTAGTATAATAGTATTACGTGAGTGCAGTGCACACATTAATAGTTCTTAGCCTCAAGTAACAGGAGCTCCTGACTGACCTGAAGGTGGCTCTTGACATGAGCAATGGTAAGCCCTCTGACATCCATGAGCTGAAGAATTAGCTTAGGTGTGGCTTCTGAAGCCAGCATCGCATCGACCACCACGAACCCACACGAAAGTGAGGCCATTCAAATCAGAGAGAGGATCAGAACGCGTCAACACCACGAAGAACGGAGGAAGAACACGCAATGCAAAGGACATGTTTGTATATATACGCCAGCGTGAGGTGAGGTGAGAAGGGAGCGAACGTACTGTCCGGGCCGCCGAGGCAGTCGACGGCTCGGACGAAGCTGCGGTGGAGCTCGCTGGTCCACCTGAGCCTGGGCACCTTGGACCTGTTGTACCGCCTCGTCGACGCCCCGTTGTTCCCCCCGCCGGCGCCGGCGCCAACCATACCGCTTTCGCTCGGCTCGGCTGGCAGCTGCCTAGCTCTTCGACCTCCTCCTTATGAGACTATGAGAGGACTCTCTCGCGTGGTGCCACACGGTGTGGTGGTAGGCTAGCTCGCTCACGGCGTTGCTACCTAGCTCCGGTTCTGTTGTTCTCCAGTGCAGCTAGCGCTCTCCTCCTCGCAGGCTTCCCTCCTCTCGACGACTCGTGGTCTGTATCATGGCCTCACCGGCGGCCGGGTTTACGGTTGTCTATATATCGTTGGGCTGGGGCCTGGGCGTCAGGGCGTGTGTACCCTCTGCTCCTCGTCAAGGCGGTAGACTATGATAGGGCTAGAGAGAGCGCCTAGCCGAGCAGCCGGCCGCCTAGCGAATAGTGATCCCACGCGTCACGAGAGATGGCCATCATTGGCAGGATTCAGTGAGTTCAGAGTATCACAGTGGAGAGTAACCTATAGACATACCGCGAACCGCGTTCCATTTTTTATATATAACAGTGTTCCAGTTGCAATGCCTCCTAGCTCCCTACGTAGTTGCAACATCAATTACTCGGTTGTGTCACATTAGAATAAACGGCACGATGCAGGGTCTTGTACTCGATGCTGTCGCAGCCTTTCTCATTGCGCATTTGCACTGCTCTGTATCACAATTAACAAGTCACGGGAGGCATTTTTGGGCCTGTATGGTTGAAGGCACTCGGTGCTTAGACCAAATTTTTTTCCACATCTTGATTGGCTCTAAATTAACATTTGATTAAACAATAGATCATTTATTTGTAAATAAATAACCATATAGATGAAAATCACGTTGCACGGTTTAATTTTAATTTAAAGTCAAACATAATCAAACCATAACAAAAAAAAAATTGGCCTAACCGCTAAGGGCATTGAACCAAACGTACCCTTCCTTCTACCACATTCTTTGGCTAGCTTCACTGCCTGTGCGCGGTCCACGAAGGAAGGCAACTTGAAGCACCCTACTCCTCGCGAGAGTTATATATAGGATCTGTAACCAAACAATATCCTACTCACGGTTCTATCCGCCTGTTTCATAATCTATATTTTAAACCCATCTCTACCTACAATATTCTGTACGTGTATAATATTTTACACATCTATACACACATTTCAATAACCCCTTAGCTTTAAAAGAAACTCAATGGTTGATGGCAGGGATGAGATGCAAGTGGAATTACATGCAGACCCACAAATAAACCCTCAAAGAGGACTATTTCTAAGGCTATTTCTGGTTTTTGGACAAAGCCTAGTTTTGAAGGCAATGGCTTTGTCAACAATGTTCATGTCCTATGTGGACCCAACTCTTTCAATGCAGCAATATTATTTTTTATATTAATCTAAACGGTAAACACTAAAACAGTTAGTCACCCTTCATTTAATGATTAGTCTAACTAAGCTGCCGTTTAAAGGAGCTACAAAATGGATTATACATGATTAAACGGATTACACGACTAAGACAATTAAGCAGTGTTTAAACGAAGTACAAAAGGCCTAGGCGGCTGTTTTGTGGGGTCCAAATGTCATACGTATTTATATTTTATTATTATTATTGATGAATCCTTCTCCGCTCTCCCTGCGTCGCGCTCGCGCATCGAGCGTCCTCGCCCACGCCGGCGGCGGCGCGCCCGCCCACACCGTCGTCCATTGGCAATGGCCGTCGACCGCTCTCCCTCTCCGATGCCCCCATCCTCCTCCACCCTCTTCGCCTGCCCCTTCAATTCTCCTCCTCGGGCGGCGGCCGCGGCGGCCGTGTGTGTGTATATGGAGCTCTGTCCACGGCGGTTCGCCCTCAGCGGCGGCGATGCCCCCTCCTCCACGCCTCCACCCGCGGGCGCGGCGGCGCCCCGTGCCCCCGCCTCCCCCGCGCTGCTCTCCCTCCCCTGCCTGTCCTAGAGAATATTACTTGGAAGATTCGATTGTTCCTTTTCCTTAGCGGGCTAGACTTTGCTTTAACCCCATTATTAACACCCGATGGACCAACAGAGAACGGTTGACTTGCTTCTTCACATCATCAAACCTCAAAACGTCCCGATCCCTCCCTGAGAGCCGGTGCTGCTCTGGATCACCGGTGATGGAGATCCTGAGTCCGTCGCCGCCGGCCAGCCCCTGCACACGCCTCCGCCACGGCGGACGCCGGGAGCTGCACCACACCGAAGCGTGCGTCCACGTGGCCGTTGGGAGGTCGCCGGAGAAGACGCTTGGGCTGTTGCGGTGGGCCATGCGCCGCTTCGGGTGCGGCCGCATCGCCCTCCTCCACGTCCACCAGCCATCGCCGCTCATCCCAACCCTCTGTGAGTACTGTAGACTGCTCACTCATCTCTTCATTCAAGAGCTCAACCATTCGAGCACCGAATGAACTGAAAAGTAAAACGAAACTAAACAAAACAGTAGGAAAGATCCCAGCGGCCCAAGCCACAGAGGAGTTGGTGCTCTCCCATCGCAAGACCGAGAAGGAGGAGATGAACAGGATCCTCCTCACCTACATCGCCTTCTGCCATAGGGCCCAGGTCCAGGCCACGCTTCTTGTCATGGAGAACGACCAAATCCATGATGGCATCCTCAGCCTGGTCAAACATCATAGGATCACCAAACTTGTAATGGGTTCTACACCTGATAGGTATGCTTCTCATATGCCTTGAATGAATCTATTAGCTTATATAATGCTCTACTATTTGTCTGTGAACTGTATCCAAATGCATGCAGTTGCTTCAAGTTAAAATATGGCAGAGAATCTTTATTGGCTAGCAGTGCTCCTGCATTTTGTCAAATCTGGTTTGTATGGAGAGGAAGGCACATCTGGACCAGAGAAGCAAGTGCAGACGCCGACAATGCTACTTCAGTTCACTACCAAGATTATGTCATGGGAACAAAAAGAATTAGGTTCAGCTCATATTCTAACAACAACGAAACCATTCTTGATGAAGGATATGTCACATGCGAGGCAGCATTAACGGCAGTGGATCTTAATCGAGGCATTGCTTCAGATTGCGATCGATCCAATGATGATGATGCTCTTGGGGCACATGAAGCCAACCACAGTACGATCATGGCAAATTGGCAAGATGCAGGATCAGCACTCAACTCAACCTCCTTGCCTGATTCTCTTGTGCACATGGATAGATTGCACTTATATTCCAAGGTGCTCCCTCTGATTCGTTATATATGCATCTGTAGTTTCATGCTCAAGACCCATGTAAAGTATAGTGTTTTTTTCAGGAATTACTGGGCAGAAATCTCAGACAAGTAATGATGGAAGCTGACGAATCAAGGAAGGAAGCTTTTGTTGAGCTGCTGAAGCGCAAAGAAACAGAGTCTAAAATGGCAGATGCTCTTGCCAGGGTAAGTGACATCTATTTCTTTGTCATTTTATCATTTAAGATATCAGTATACTGCCCAATTCCTGTAACTGTACGGGATCACTTGGAAACCAGGTGGCATCTAGATACACTGCAGTGAACATCCCGTTTCAATCAATGTCAGGAAAACTATTGCATTTGTTTATTTGCTTACCCAGCTTCTTTTCTTTGTGCAGACAAAAGATTCTGACTCTGCTAAAAAACATGAAATGAAAATGATGGTGGAACTTCAAGTTTTATTGGTAGCCATAAGAAAGCAGCATGAAGACCTTATAAAGAATAAAGAGAAAGCTGTAGCAGGGCTGGACTCTTCTATGAGAAGATTAGCCATCCTAGATGCTCATGCTGAAAAGATAAAGCTTCGGATGGATGAATTTTCAGCAGAGCTTGAAATGATCCAATCTTCCATTGAAAGTCTCGGGCAGAGGAAAAAGAAACCAATAGTGCAAAAGCTAGAAAACAGACATGTTGAGCAGGTTATGGGGTGCACATACAGCCATGCCACACCGTCAAATGCTTTTCTAGATAATTTGTTCAACTTCAGAGAATTTACATTGTTAGATATACAATCTGCTACATGTAAATTCTCAGAGAGCTTCAAGATATGGTCGCAAGGTCATGGATGTGTTTACAAAGGAGAAATTATGAACAGAACTGTGATGATCTATAAGCTGCACTCGCATAGCTTTGAGAGCGTGAGGCAGTTCCAACAAGAGGTATTCCATGTGCCCTTACTTCTGACACTTTTTGAATTTGATATATTTATTGATTAGTCAATATGAAACTCCTAGAACTTTAAGTTTTTTTTCAGACATGCAAACATATGGTACTGATGTGTGACACATTATCGATCTCTCTATATTTATCAAGATTGTTTTTTTTTGTGAACTATCTGCCTTCAATAAAAACAAAGAATGGTTGTTATTATTGAAGTACTTATTAATTAAAAAATAATGTTGTCATTAAGCAATAGGCCTACTGCGCATTTTAATTCCCCTGGTTGTTTGTTGCATATCTCAGGTCTTCTTAATTCAGATACATTAAGAAATTACTATTGAATTCATGGGCACTTTTGTCAGTTACGTGTGTACCTAGGAGTGTATCCACATTTGGCTGGAGATATATATTTAGTGCTATTTTCTGTGTCAGGTTTATATCCTTAGCAAGGTGAGGCACCCTCATCTAGTGACATTGATTGGGGCATGCCCAGAAGCATTGTGTCTCGTCTATGAATATCTGCCGAATGGGAGCCTTCATGACTGCCTCTTCAGCAGATGCAATAGCTATCAGTTGTCATGGAAAATTCGTGCACGCATTGTTGCCGAGATCTCGGATGCACTTCTGTTCTTGCATTCCTGTAAACCCCAGATGATCATCGATGGCAACTTGAAAGCCGAGAACATTCTTTTGGACACTGAGTGCCACTGCAAGATTGCCGATTTTCGTATTTCTCGGCTATCCACAGCTGACATGAATGATTGCCCATCATTTGCTGGGGGTTCCGAGCTTAAAGGGTCATTCCCCTATGCAGACCCAGAGTACAATAAAAGCGAAGTTTTGACACCGAAGTCTGATGTATACTACTTTGGAATGGTGATACTCCAGCTGCTGACTGGAAAACAAGAGCCCGTAGGGCTTGCTAGCGAAGTAAGGCGTGCTATGTCTTGCGGCAAGCTATCATCAATTCTCGATCCGACTGCCGGGCAGTGGCCTATGGAGGTGGCTGGAAGGCTAGCAGAATTGGGGCTGAGGTGCAGTGAAACAAGCAGTCGAGATCGCCCGGACCTGACTCCTGGGATGGTAAGAGATCTGGAACAGCTGCACCTGATGAGGGAGGGACGAGCGCCCTCCTCGTTCCTGTGCCCGATTCTACAGGCAAGTGCCACTATCACCATCTCGCACCATTGTTAACTTGGGGGCATGGGTATAAAGTTGGACGTGGTGAATGACGAAGAACGGTATTTTCTCTCTCTCTTTTCCCCCCGGATGCAGGAGGTGATGCATGATCCTCAGGTGTGCGCTGACGGGTCGACCTATGAAGGGCGGGCGATCCGCGAGTCGATGGAGACTGGGCAGGGGACGGCAACGGTGGCCAGGGTTGGTAGGCTCACACCCAATCACACCCTTCGCTTTGCCATCCAGGATTGGCTTCGTAACCCGCGCTGATGAAACTCTTATCTGGCTTGCCGTTTGTTTGCTTTTCCCGAGCTGTACAGATTTATAAACATGTAAAAAAAAAAAAGGAATGGCATGTATCGATTATAGCAACAGGTAGTACTGTATATAGGAATAATTTGAGCCGTTGCTGGTTTGAGATTCTCTGTTGGTGGCAGACTTGTGTAGTTTACGAAATGTATCAGTGTGCATATATGTATGCGGGCGGCACTGGTGCTGCAGGATCACATTTGAGTTGTTTTTCAATTATGTATATTATATTATTTTAATTGAAGAAGAGGATCGGCGCCATGGCGGAGAAAGAGAGGAAGCCAAAGATCAAGTTGGGCTTCTCCTGCCTGTTAGTCTTGGGCCGAGCAGGACTGCCTCCACCGAATCCCGCGTGCCGGCTCGCGCTCCAGCTGCCCCGCTGGGCCGTCAAACAAGCGGAACCATACCGAGAGCATTCCTTCCTGTCGCTTCCCCTGTCTTGGGCTGCGTGGCTGGCCCGCTTCCCCTGTTGCTGCTCCGCTCCACGCTGCCGCCGCCCGCCGTGCCGTGCCGTGCGCTGCCAAACTGAAGGAAGCCGCCGACGAGGCCAACCAAAGCCGGTGACGGCGGTGCATGGATCCTGCTGCCTGTGCACGAGCTACCAGTGTTCCAGCTCTGCAACGCAGAGGGTATACCCTGTAAGCTAATCTGTGGCCGGCGCCTGCCTACGTGGCTGCGTGAACAGAACCGATCGAAGACGACCACTGCAACAGAAACGGATCGGATCGGCGAATGCCTTTCATTCTGCTGTGACAAACTAAAGGCACACACAGTCACACGTATCTGGTAGTGGTAGGTGATAGCAACAGGACCTTCCGCCGCAGCACCACACAGCTAGCAGCCCCGCCGGCCGCTTTCAGCTGCACCATGATTGCAGCTAGCTGCCGCCAATGTCGACCCCGGCGGGGCGGGGCCGGGGCGACGCGCGTCAGGCCGAGACCGGGATCACACGTCGGATCCTCCGGGCCGGAGCAGCAAGGGCAACCATGCAGCGGCAGCACCACCCGTGAGAATATATGCCCGTGACCGCGCGAGCGAGCGACGTGCGTTGGCTGTTGCCGCCGTGCTCTGTGCACCATACAAGTACGCGTGTTGTGCCGCCTCCGGTGCCCGTTCGCGCCGTAGAGCACCGACGATAACGCTACGGACGAAACACATCTATCGTCCCATCTACAATGCACGCATAGTTCGGCAAACATGGTTGTTTCCACAATCTTGTGATCTTCATGGAATGGAATTGATTCCACGAGATTCTACCTAGCCTATCGTGGCTGCGTAGAACACTGTAGGAGCAGACTGTATGAACCGTTTTGAAGCAGCCCGCCGCAGCTAAAATAATCAAAACCGATCGGAATTAACGTTTTCCGACACGACTTAGAATCTATGATGATTTTGATAACCATAGGCAAAGGAGTAGTTGTTGGCGCGCGCGTTTAACACCTGCAAGTGTGGTCATTGTTACTTGTATCATTAGCTACTCCTGCTAGCACGTGCATGACGACTTTGTGCCTTGATGACATATAAATGGCCATCTAATTACCTGAGTCGTCGTGATAGATTAGGAAGCCCTAGCTATCAGCGAAAGCGACGAGCGCGCGCGCGGAACAACTGCTTTTCAACGAAGCCGTTGAAATACTTCGCTCGCTCGCGCTGCAATCTGCGGCGGCCGTGCGTGCCCTAGCTAATCGATAAGGTAATTTAATCATAAGAGCACTAGCTATGATATGCGAGTCTAACCTAAACATACCCTGGTGAATGCTCCACCGTACCAACCGACCGGTCGAGAAGCTAGCGAAAAGGACCTCGGCCCATCATCGCTGATTTTCAGCCGGCGGCCACCGGGAAGAATTGTCCCCGTCACCGTGTGCCCTACACACATATGCATGTGTGCACCGTGCACAGCACGGCGCCCATCGCTGGTTTCTCCTTCACAGGTTACATGCAATTAACGCAATCTTACACATGTGTGTGCATGTCCCTAACTGGAAATATGTAATCCACCATCGGCATGACCTAGCTAGCTACATGCCAGACAACGTAGTACAGCGGCTAGCTAGCTAGCCACTGGTCCACTGCATGTTTGATGAGGTTAATCTACAGCATGCATGCACCTCACATACACAGTATGTATATCATATTTAGGTCATTTCTGGCTGTTGCCTCTGAATGCTCAAAACATTATTCTAGGCGCTGTAAACAAAGTGAGGTTGAAATTTGAGGAGCGAGAGAGATGAGTATGCCACTGAAGATATGACCTTACATTAATATCTGATGAGTGATTTGTGAAGCTATGTCTATATACCATACGTACATATGTCCATATGTACATTAATGCTGTACCATATGAAAGAACAACTGCGGAGTAGTATGTCTCAGAGTTATCGGAAGAGTAACCATACAATGGAATATATTTCCATCTAATTGAATGGCAAGGATAGCCATGAAGAAAAGTTATTGCCCCGTGACTGCCCACCATCCATCGTTCCTCACATTTTCTTGGTGCCGTATACGTTGATATAATTTCGTATAAAATTAGTCAAACTGAGATTGTTTGATTTGACAAACCGAAAATGGCTTACATCCATAAAGCCAAGCAGCTCCCTCTCCACCTAGGACTCCCTCGCTCGGTCGGTACATTTGGTCATCAATCCTTCCAGAGGTCTCCGTGTTCCCAATACTCAAGAGCCACTCTTGCTAGCTTCTCTAGCTTTTGTCGAGGGATGCTTTTTTTGTACCTCTGTATGTGGCGCGGATTGGACACAACTGCTCCTAGTTCTTTAACATTGCTAATATGGGCCGCCACAAGGGTTGACAAACTGCACTATCTCCCACCCTAGAAACACAGATTATTTCTGAGTTTCCACAAGCTGCACATCTCAAGGAAGCAAAAGCATGTTCAGGTTTGCAACTTTGCATGATACCTTTTGTAAACAGAACTTTTCTCTGATGTTCTTTTGGGAATGTGCAGTACTGCAGTGCAAGTGCGCTCCATTAGGGCCTTGTCTCTAGAATATGGATCCAAGTGTTAGAAAACAAGAATGCGGAAGCATCTATAGATCAATTGAGATATCTATGCACAATCACAGACAACACCAGAGGCACGATGTTTGTTAACGAGTTTCTGACGAAGCCTACATCCCCAGGGCATGACTATGGACGTTCATTCTCATTATTGATATTTATATGCCGGCATCCGGGTACACCATGGCAATGCCGCATCCCTACGCCAAGCCATCTAATTGTCCTGGTTACAATAATAGCTCTCCCCTCATATTTACGAGAAGGTCCAGGTTACGGAGTTTGGCAATGACTATCCTATACCGTTAATACAATTCAAAGTCCCATCGTAACCCTATACCGCTAATATAACTCAAAGTCCCATCGTAATCGGACTCGTATAAAAATTCGACGCATATCTAACACCAAGATTATAGAAATCTACTTTAAAGGCTTATAAAAGATTATAAAAAGCTATGAGCTGGTTTAAGGGATCTAAACATGCAAACCCTAAGTGAATGGAGCAAGCACTTGAACAGCCAATACTGCCTAGGGGAAACCATCATAGGCACCAAGTAAATTAAACAAGAAGATCTACATTAACGTGACATGCAACAACCTAATTAAACAAGCTACTATCCATATAATGAAGCTTCAATGACAACTCTGACTGCTCATAGTTTAATTTGGGGTTTCTGATGGTCCAAGAATCGTAATGGACGATCAAAGATCTGATACAAACTGCAAAAGTTATGGGTACGGTGTGCGCTAAGAGGATACGATCAGGGATTCACAAGCTAAAAAGGGAATTCATACGTGATCACTTTTTTCTATCGCATAAAAAAAGGTGAATCCAATATCAAATAAGTATGTTATTTGTACACAACCAACTATATAGCACCAATGTTAGATACTCAAAATGAAGTCACCGCACTACAATTGGCACAAGATAAGCAGCTAAATTATTTTTGGCCAGTACAATGATAAGCAAATATACACCATATATATGTACCGGAGAAAAGAAAACATGTGAACACTATATATTTGAACATATATCAACAGTGTTATGTGTTGCCACATGGCTAATAACTTTTGATTATTAACTGCATTGTAACTTGTAAGAAGTAAAAACAATGTTTTTACTTAAAGATAAAAATGATACAGTAGCAGAAAAAAATAGATCAAGAAACTTCGGGGGCATGAATTCTTATGATCCCCCAATAAGCCAATAATACTAACCTGGCCTAGCTCCATGGCATTATTGCTAAACACTATCTCCTCCGGTATAATTAACCCAATTACATATAGCGAAGACAACAAAACGTTTGACACGAACTACCAACACCAAGCATGCACCAATTAGATCATCATGATCTACTTGATCTAGCTACCCTCTTGGATTAGTAGCAAACAAACTCCTTGCTCATCACATGCATGTCTTCAAAATTAAGTTCCAACCTGAGTTCATCCCTTTTTTGCATGTGGAACGCAGTCAAGGTTATACTACTCTCCATGCATTGTGCAGTGAGTGCACTCTAACAACCTGCTGTTATGGTTTTAATACAACCATGAATGCATGTCAGGCTGCTTAGTAAATAACCTTATTGCATCCTGCTTCCACCAGTGAAGGATGACGAGGCCGACTTCATCTCGGCCTCCATGGAGCTCATGTCACCGGCAGCATCACGGTGCTCCCCTCTCGCCACCTGCATCCCCCTCATGACACCGCCACCACCGACGCCAAGAAAGTCGCGCGTCATCTCAGCACCACCACGGCCCTGGCCAAACTTCACATCTTGATCCATGCCATACATCCTCGGGTCAATCATGCTGCCGGCCGCCAGCGAGTTCATCAGGCTCTGCAGGTGCATTTGGCTCTGGTGGTCGAGCAAGGGTGCCCGGCCGTGCGTAGCTGAAGGCGCCGACGAGCCCACGAGGCCCCCAAACACGGACGCACCGCCGTGCGCGTTCGTGCTGGACCCCATCTGGGACGCCTTCTGCAGCAGCGCCGTCGCGGACATCTGCGGCAGCATCACGGCCTGATCATTGTACATCCCTCCAGGAGCAACTTGGTGGTCGCCGCCGGCAAAGTTCCCGCCACCGCTGAAAAGCATGGCAGCCGATGACTCAGAGCCGCCGCCGCCGCCACCACCACCTCCTCCTCCTTCACTGAACTGGTCACTTGTCAGGTGTCCCTGGCTTGCATGGCCATGACTGGAAGTGCCTGAGCTATTCGCGCTGTTTGCGATGTAGCCAAGGTTGAAGAGACCTGGAGCCGACGACGCCGACGGACCACCAGCGGCGCCGTTGCCTTGGAGATCCGGCAGATGCATGAGACCATGGAACGGCTTGCCCTGCAAGAACCCGTGAGACCCAGTGCCGTCCGCGTCTCCAAACTCCTGAGGCGCGCCCATGAGGAACGCCGACGATGGTGGATGAGGCAGGGTTCGGAACGCGGATGCGTTGGACGGCGGCCCTAGTAGATGATCGAGACGGCTCGCGGCGCCGCCGCCTCCGAGGCGGAGGAGATCCGGATGGTGGCCGTGCGCGTCCGCGCTGAGGGTGGAGGCGAGGTGGGAACCGACCTGCGAGAGGCTGAGCGCCATGTTGGCGGCGCTGGTGGCGCCGTAGAGGTGGCTGGCGGTGAGGCCTGGCGGCGGCAGCCGGGCGCTCTCCTGCGCGAGGGCGTCGCAGAAAGCCCTGTGGGTGATGAAGCTATCCCTCCTGCATGGATGGATACATGCAATCACGTGCGTATGCATGTGATTGACAAGTCAGTAACAGTTGGATCACGCGGCAATATGCTTGCACGGGCCGAGCGCTTGTGACGTGCAGAAACAAAATGAAAAGTCTGCACGTGAAACGGTAGGTCTACAAATACAAGGACAGCTAGCGACCTAGCTAGCGTTACAGTGAAAGCTCGCATGCAAGTAAAATTGCCCATGTGCAAATTTTCTTGGTGTCATAGGCTGCGTAGAAATCAAATGAGAAATATAGTACTAGACTTTACTCCGAGAGAGGGCAGATAATGATGTAGCAGGGCATGTCTAAAGTGCATGCATACACTGAAAGGGTCGTGCATGCATATGAATAACAATGCAAAAGAGGATGAAGTAGTCCGCTAAATATATCTTGAGAGAGACATAAGAACATTTGCAGCATATGCATTTGGAAAAATTCCATTTCATAGCCTTATACTATTCAAGTCATCCAATTTTCAACCTTGAACTACTAAACCGGACATCGAGCACCTTGAACTATAAAAAATCGGACAAACTTGGACCTTTTAGCTGGTTTTAAAAGTGATTATATATTTTTTGACATAATAAAATCTTATTTATTCTCTAAAAAACATAAGTAATTTGTTTTAAATTATAAAAATATAAATTCTATACCAAATGTTTGCAAAAATAATAATCTATATACTTGTGATCTAAGTCATTTTGATTTTTTTGTATTTCTATGTCTATGGTTTTTTTTCTCAAAATATAACACGAGAAATATGAATAAATAAATTCCAAATAACCCTTAGTTGAAAATTATTAGATAGACTCTATTTTTAGAAAAAATATTGTACAAGTTCCATATTTTTTTAATTCAAAATGAATTAATTATAAATTTATAGATATAAAACAAGATATTATTATTACTTAAAAATAGAAAGCCACCTTCAAAACTAGCTAAAGGTCCAACTTTGTCTGGTTTCTAATAGTTCGAGGTGCTTAGTGTTTGGTTTAGTTCAAGGTTGAAAATCAGACAACTTGGATAGTTTGAGGTTGTGAAATAGACTTTTCCCTTCTCATTTTCATAAAAAATATAAAAAAAGAAACATTAGAGATGGATGGTATCTCTTATGCTCCACTAGTGTCCATTTTCTATCTTCCTTTTTATTGGTAGCATAAAAATAACCACCCCAACTACCCAAACAGAGGGAGATCCTCCACTTAGCTTATCCTAATCCCAACTACTTTTTTCTATCACATGTGTTCCCTTCGAGCATGCTAGCCTAAGCCCTCGCTACCACTGCAATAATGGTCATGCCATCACTATCGACTATTTTGCAACATTCCACTGTGAAACTTGACCTACAACGTGGGAGAGAAAAGAGAAGGATGTAGAGTTGCTAAGAGGGAGACCGCCATGGACGTGTTGATTTGAGCTCGAGTTCACCTTATATCTAGGGCACCACGGCCCTGTCGAGCTTGAGTGGCATCTACACCTCTACACGCTCATCCATTCAAGTGTTGCTAGTGTTGTGCCTAACTGCCTACCCTCTCTAGACTTGAGCTCCACTGTCTGGAGCCCTCTTATCCCGCATGCTACCTCACTCATCCACCACAAACCAATAAGGGTAGAGAGTCAATGGCAGTGATCATGCTTTCCCAAACTTGAGGTAGAGATGTCCCTTGCAGTCAGTGCCACCTTATGCTCAATGCAACATTGAGCTGGAGATGCTCCTTCATGTTGTGGTAATTTATGACATAGATCTTATAGGGTATGTCCGTGTCTTTGAGAGGCCTGACGAGGTCATTGGCGGCCTTGGAGGACATGATGGTGTTGATTGTCGAGGTAGTACACCATCCTATGTGCGGTTGCCTTGGAATACTCATCACCATAAAGCATGGAGGTGGGTGGTGGTGGGAGGTGCCCAACGGAATGGTGCTCAAGAAGAATACACTAGGGGGCTCAATTGGGCCTAGGACAACACATTTGGGAGGGGTTCTCAATGCCTTCAATAGCAGGGCACGTGCTACCACTAGCAATAGGTTGATGTATGTAGTAGGGGTTTGTCACGCCCGTTCTCTACTGATATCGGGAGGAAGGGGAGGAAAAAATAAATTGACCAATTGACACATGACTCACATGTAGGCATATTAAGGTTGATTGTATTATGCTACAACACCTCTCCCTAATAATCACAAAATTATTGTTGGAGCAACCCTAATATCACTCTATAGCCAAGTTTAAATTTTTCCAAAAGTTCCAAAAACAAACTTAAAGTTTACATTGCACAACCATGTAAAGTTTCAAGAATGAACGACTTATTTCGAAAATGAGGTGTAGTAGTTTTCAAATTGATAATTGATAAAGTGGCTCCATACATGTTTCTTTCACAATTTAAGATAGCACTATAAATCGTGTCCCCCTCGTTCACATCTCCCAGGTGTGATTGAATTTATGAGTTCTTGAAATTGTGTATGAACGCAGCAGATGCCCTTTTTTATGACCTCGTTTAGCTAGAGTTTTATCTTTTAAAAGTATGTGTGAGATGATAAGATGAATCGACACCATTTTTAGATGTTACATATGCGCTCTAGTCACATATATACATCTCTTTTTTCACATGTATATGCTGGCTTTCATTCGCATATGTACGCTCAAGTGTGTTTTCAACTTGATCTTTCCACTAAACTAGTTCTGAAATAAAATATCTTCATTGGTTGCAAAAAATAAAAACGAAAAAAGAGAAGAAAAGAATGAGATAATTAAACATGTAGTGTATGTAGGATCTGAATTAAACATTGCATGCATTAATTGACATGGAGTATTAAACTGGCAAACATTGAAGTTCTCTCTCACACTCGATGGCAACCCGAGATCAAACTCATGTCAATCAATGAGGAAAAAGCGGAAAGGGCAGGTGGGTTGGCGTGCTATAGTAGCAGTTCCTATTTCTTGATAGCGGCAAGCTTCCAAAGCGGAGAAGGGCAGAGGGAGAAATAATGTACGTACATTAGTGCCAAATAATGCCCTCGCGCCGATCTCAAAGTACTTTGAACGGCTGGGATACCGCATGCACCCACATACAATGTGCAGGGATGCATTTCCTGAGGATCGGACAAGAACACCCACCCGAAAATAAAGCCTAAGTATATTCCCAGGCATGCAGCGGCTATTAGCTAGTACTAGCTACCAGGGCCCCGTTTATTATTATTCCCCCATTGAGATCGAGAGATCGAGGGTATGCATGCATGCATGCCCCGGCCGGCGCGGCGGCCCCCGGCCATAGATCGCCGGTGGCTGCACGGATTCAAGAGCTAAAATTTAGCACACATGATATTTGTATGCTAGTTAGACGTATTAAAGATGGTTTAATTATAAAACTAATTACATAGACAAGGAGTAAATGGCGAGACTAATTTATTAAACATAATTAATCTATGATTAACGGATACTGTAGTATCACGTTAGCTAATCATAAATTAATTAGGCTTAACAAATTCATCTCGCCGTTTTGTCCTCATATGTGTAATTATTTTTATAATTAAATTATATTTAATACTTCTGACTAGCGTCTAAACATATAATATGATGACGGGGACTAAATTTTAGCCGGTGGATCCAAATACCCCATTAATTAATACGCATTCCACGTATATATTGCTTGTTTCCCGTTTAGATGGATTCATCCCAGACTAGTGAAAGACGGTGGTGAGTGGTGACCACTCGGTAGTGGCTAGCTCGCTGCTGATTGCTCCGATCCAGCAGCAGCGGGCGCCTTCCCGCGATAGATTCCATGCATCAATGTGCGCGCGTGAGTGTGCGCGTGGATCTCACTCTCTCTCTCCTGGAGGTTTGCAGTGCATGTGAACTCTGGAATAGAGATATGAGGGCCTGGACTGGACTCATGCATGGATTCATCAGTACTACGTACTGTATACATGCCCAAGGAAAAGCTGTGACGACGACTGAAACTGTGAGCAACCTGGCCTGCTGGCTGCCTGACGCGACCAGCAACGGCATCTATGGCCAGCCCCGCAGCCCGATCATGTGCAAATAAACAGGCAAGATGCCGGGAACTACGCTGGGTGGCTGCAGCTTACATTGCATGCATTGTTCGACGCAAACAAGTATAGCGCGGATAACCGGGAGACGATAGATTGCATGTTTTCTTCACTTATTTGATCGTATTTATATATGGAAATGCATGGTGCCAGTGAGTTGTTGGCCGGCTTTTGGAGCCAGCAGAAGGGCCGGCAAGAAAAAAAAACGTTAATATGTTTGTTAGTCTCAACCCCTTGCTTAATTAATGTATTTGGCATCTAGCACTTGTCCTCCTAGCACTAGCAGCTAATTAACGCCGCTGTGCGCGGCAGTGTAAAATTGACGCGCAAATTAGATTTTTCTCGGCAAATAAAAGAAAAGCTTGGGGACATTCGCATCTACCTGTAGTAGTAGCTAGCCGGAGTACAGGACAATGGGCGTTTCACGTGTATGCAGTTGCCTGCCTGGCCTGGCCGCCCTATGCTTTCTCTCTCTCCCACGGGCGCAGCGCAGCACGGAAACAAAAGTTGTTGGTACGCGCCGGGACAAAGCCCTAACCCTGGATTACGCAGCACTAAACATTCTTTGCGCCTCCACCGAAGCAGCCAAATAAAGCGCGTGGTGGCAGCGGCGAGCTGCATGCTAGCGTACGTCCTTGGAGTACTTTTTAGTATATACTACAGTGTGCGTATGTCACACGGAACAATATAAGTTGTGTGCAGTAGACCGTGTAAAAAGAAACGACGTTGTAGCATTGTAGCACTGCTAGAGTTTGAAATAGGCGACGTGAATTAGGTAAACTGCTGGAGAGGTACGCAGCGCACAGCCCAGCACGCTACTACGGGAGGATATGTCGTCATGCATGCATGCGATGCAGAGACCAATGCTAGCTTGCTCATGAACCATGCATGCACGATCGAGGTTACGCGGCCGGCCCGCCTCCTCTCCTTGCACTGGCGCACCGCACGTACTCAGAGGCTGACTAGGCTTGGCTGACTTGATGCATGCATGCACGCAGTGTACTAGTACCAGCTAGTAGTAGAGAGTACCGTGCAGAGAGACATGCAATGGACGACGACGAAGTACGTACGTATATAGAATAGCTGCGCTGCCGCTGTGCGTGTGTACATGCTCTTCCAAATAGGCCTAGCTAGATAGCTCTCTATTAGATGCATGATAGATCGATGGTGACGACACGCACGTACGTACAGAGACCGTAACAACTCAAGGCACAGGCAGAGGTAAGTACGCGTTGTATATATCGTACGTATTGACGACGTACTATATATACGTGCTGTATATATAGGATAGGACGAAGGATCGGATGACGTAGTAGTCGACCACGTACGTACCTCGAGAATAGCGTGCCGCAGTCGCAGCGGTACTCGCGCGTGCCGCACACCTTGGAGTGCGCCTTCCAGTCGGACTGCACGGCGTAGCGCTTGGAGCACTTGTCGCACTTCCACTTCTTCTCGCCGTGCTTGCGGCAGAAGTGCTTCTTGATCCCCGTCAGGTCGCCGAGCGCGCGGGCGGGGTCGTGGTGCGCGCACGTCGGCTCCGGGCACAGGTACACGCGCCGCCGCTGCGCCTGCGCCGGGTCCTTCTGCTTCAGCTTCCAGGGGAGGTTGTGCCCGCGACGGTGCAGCTGCAGGTTCTGCTCACGCTGGAACCCCTTGTTGCACACCTCGCACACGAACCGGTTCGTCGCCAGAAGAGTCTTGGGGGAGAGAGCGATCACCTCTGCGTCAGGGTCTGCAAAACATCATGTATATATATGTGGATTATATTATCATCAATAAGGAATTCGCCGAGCGAGCGAGCTAGCTAGCTGCTGGGTCTGTCTGGGAGGTAATTAAGTTAGGCATGCATGCATGCATAATTAGGCAGTGGCAGTGGGTGGTTCATGCCAGCAGTACATACTGCACTAACCGCTGGTGTGGGATCGAGTAGCCTTGTTGGGTTAGAGTATGCAGCTTGGGAATATAGTTTCCTCCGGCCCCTAATTCCTTTTTTAGTTTGGTGAGGACGTGAGGTATGGACAAAATAAGGCAACGAGAGAATATTATCACGAGACTTGCTTGGAGCAAGCAAGGAGGCAAAAGTGCAAGAGATATGGCAAACAAAAGGAATTGACATGGAGGTCCTGCGTCATGGCCTCTATCTGTATTGGTAAGAGAGAGCGAGACATCATCTATCAAAGGATAGGACGAAGAGGAGTAACTGCATGAACATGGAATCTTGCAAAAATCAAACTCCACGCTAATTAATTGAAAAAAAAAATCTGAACTCTCATGCATGACGCAGCTAGCTATGAATTTATTTCTGGAATTTATAGCAAGCTAAGTGAATTAAAATCGGCGCGCTCAGCTCTTTACCTGATGATGAATTGATGAAGAGAATTCGTTCAGGGTGAGGCTAGAAACGAAGCACTAGCTTCTTAGCTATTTAAGGACAACATGTGAGTATGTGACCACCAGTGCTGCTCTATCTGAATCGAATCAATCAAGATGTGGACAAAAATTCAAAGACACGGGGGTGCCGCGAAGACGTACAGAGATCTGACGAAAAGCACTAGGACCATTTCATGTAGTAGTTCAAATCCAGTGAAGGTCAAATCTCATGGACGCAAGCTAGTGTATACTCGAAGTCTCGACATGGCATCTTTGTCTAGGAGCTCAAAATTTCAGAACCAAGAAGCGAACGGATAATAGTAAGATCCATAGAGATCGAAACGAAGAAGCTCTGGCCGGATAGATTGACGATGAAACTCGCAACAAATCCCAGTAGTAAAGATCCATGCATATATATTGGGAGAAGAAGAAGGTGCATGTCTGAAGTTGGGATTAGTTACCTGGTAGGTTTCTCTTCTTCTTCACTGGCTGCGACGGCCCTGTCGCAAGGCCGGAGCCCGCCGACGACGAGGCCGCGTTGAGCAGTGGCGCAGGAGGCAGCTGCTGCTGGTGCTGCTGCGCAAGCAGCGGCTTAATCTGGTCTTGGTGATCGGCAGCATCCCTAATTCCGAACAGCGCTGCCACAGCCGCCGCCGATGAATTGGACGCCATCGCCCGCCCGGCCTCTTCCTCCTCCAGATGTGTCGTCCCTGAGAGAACGTACGAAGCCGGTGGCGGTCAAGAACAAAGGGAATCTTTTTCCCTTTTGGCAGCCCTTGTTTCTGGATGGGGCTGTCGATCTTCCCTTCCCTCGCTCTATAATTATTATCCCCCTTCACCAAAACAAGCAGTAGTCTCCAATTCAGCTAGCCAGGGCAAGAACAAACACAGCAAGTTATTGTCCAAGCAAGAACCAAGACCACTGACACTGCTAGACATCATGCGAGCAAGCAAGCGCAAGAAGATGTCAGAAAGCTAGCTAGCTCTTTTTCCGAAAGGAGCAGCAAAGAACCAAAAGGAAAGCGCAAAAGGAGATGGGAATTGACGGAGGAGCATACCTATCTATCTCATGCCGTGTGAGTCGTATGTGGTTGCAAATTGATCTTGAACGACGGAACAGCACAAGGGAATCGACAAGCAAGAAGCTAGCAGGGGGAAAAACAACAAAGGATTAGGGCTCGTCCAAGATCAACAAAACAACAAGGAGCTAGCGCAGGAAATCCAAGGCACACAGTTGCACTCGAAAACAAAGCGAGAAAAGCTAGCAGGCGAGCGAACAAGAGCTCGCAAACACCAAAAATCCACACTTATATAAAAGAACCAAAGCTTTCTCTTTTCCCCCCTTGTGCCTTGTCCATACCTCTTCTTCCTCCCAAGTCCTTCTTTCTCGAGTGGTGCGTGCCACTACTCGAGCTGTGTTGCTATGCTTCTTGCTGGCCTTGCATAGAACTCATGGGCAAGGGAGGAGGAGAAGCAGTGGAGAGGAGGAAATGGAGGAGGCTAAGAAGGTTGTTGTCTGATTTCTCTCGCATCCCTGTCATACTTTTCTCTCTCCTCCTCCCTCCTTTCCGTCGTCCTTCTTTCCACACTACTATATGCTGCTGTGCAGGTATATATCAACCGATTTTTTCATATATTTTTTTGGAGATAAATCATGCATATCGATGTGTGTAGTCTGTCTCTCAACTTTTCCAAGGGCTAAGTATAGCGTGCAGTAGAAAAAACAGTAGTAGAGTTTAATATATATACAACTCACAGCAGAAGAGCTAGAGACGTGAGAATAGAGACAGGGCCCGTACAGATGATGCCACGATGGGAGAGGGGTGCAAAGCTCGCGCAGGCAAGCGGCGTCGTGAAGCGGCTGACGACCTGGGTCCATCGAGGCATCGACAGTGGGAGCTTGTTACTCCCCTCGCGCCTCGCTCTCCACACACGTCCGCCCGTGTGCGGTGTGCCGCACTGATGATTTTCAGTTTGCATGTGATAGGAAAATGGAGCGAGGTACGTATGTGTGCGCAAGCGTTTATCGATCTGTCCGAAGAAAAACTGCTTTAGGATATTGCATCTCGTGCAGCAGGCAAGCGAAATTATTATGCCAACTTTGAAAATTTATATACAAACTTCAGCACAAGATTATCCTAAATAATTCTTAGAGGTCTGTAATAGTGCTTGGGCGGAACCTCTGGTTCCTCCATACTGTATTGATCTGAGCCATTGATGTAAAAGACAACAGATTAATTATGGTCTATTGTAAATGAGGATTGTTTTGTAATTTCTTTGGAACGCTGAATCAGTACTCATTTGTTCAGTCGCCGTTTCATTTTCCTCCGACCGCCTGCAGGGCCCAACACCCACCGAGCGCAGCCGCCGGCCATGTATGCAGGGCAGGCCGCCGGCGTCTGCCCGCGAGGGGATCACTGCAACGCTCGCTCTGTCCGCTTGCAAGATCTCCCAATTAGTCCTCTCTCCATCCAGCGTAGGCAGTAGGGATCTAGGATTTATATTATTTAGAGTGCTTATTTCCGTTTTCCTCCTTTTTTTTACTCTTTTTCTCTTCTAATTCTTCACATATCTTTCTTCGTAGTGAGTGTTCATGCATACAAATTGTTGAGGAGGCTTTCATTGTCCGCGCGGAGTACCCCCCACGCTGGATCCGCCCTTGAGCGTAGGTTATCCCAATTAAGCCTCTCTGTCTGACGCAGAGGCGGAGCCGGAGACAAGCGAGGCGGTGTTGTGGACATAGGCTCATGGGTGTCTGCCGCCGGCCAGCGAGGGATGCGCACCTGGCAATCTAATTAGGACTCATAAATATAAATTAGATCTTAATATAAAAGGACTATTATATATACCTTTTATAATTTATCAATGGCTCATAAAATTTTAGTTCTTGGCCTACACATATTTAGTTTCGGTCCACAACTTAAGTTCCTTTAAATAGGTTTTTTCTATATTTTAACCATTAGATCTAAGCCAACGAATGGATACGCTTAACTTCAAGCACTGTAAAATCTCTAGCCTTGCAAATGAGGTTTTTTTCCCCTATAATACCCAACGAAATCTATTGTAAATATAGTAAACTTACAACAGACGAAATCTAAGTTTCAGCCAACGAAATCTAAATTATATCTACATTGCATCTATCATATCAATGTAGATGCAATGCAGTGAACTTACAACAGAGAATTACAACAGATTTCGTTGGGAATGCAAACTTAGATGATAGCCAATCTTAACTACTAAACTTGAGCTAAAACTTTAAAAGGGATCAGGATGAATTTCTAGTAAGTTCATGGTTGTGTCAGCCAAACTGACATAAAGCCTTACATCCCCTTAAGAGTTAGATCTATAGCCTAATGGCCTAGTAAGTATTGCAAAGTTATTACTCAGGGTTTGTAGATTTACCTCTACTTTAGGTCTTGGTTATGACCTTTACACATGGTACTGGAAGATCCTATTGGCTGCACCCCAGTGAGCTCATTGATGTTGAACGGTCAAGTATAACATTGGTGGGCACAATGCCATGACTTCAATATTGTTTCCACCACAATGTTCTTTGTTTATTGCTGTTAGTTAACTCTTGCCATATCGTTTTTCTTTCCACTATGATTATTTGAACTTTGATTTTTAAGTTTTGACTATGGCTGTATAAGTATTTGAGAAGAACCTTGGTTTCAAATAATTAACTTAATTTGTTCTGTATAAATGCATGGCTTGTTGTAATCATCGGTGCTCCTTCGTAGGCTTGCAAGTTCTTGAACCCTCGTGCCAAGCAATCACAAAGAGATTGAGTTGGGGTAACTTATTCAAATTGTAGTGTTAACACAAACTTCTCAAGCTTTTGAGGAGCACCCACATGAACTAGGTACCTCATCGTGCTACATCAACCATCTAGGAGCATAAATATCCATGAGTAATAAACTCAAACCACTAGGAGGTGGCAGCTCAAATGCTCAAGAGGTGTAGAAGTGTGAGGTTACAAGCAAATTTCACAAGTAAGGTCAAGAGGGAAGAAAGGAAACTAGTAAAAATAAAGTTTGATGGTTTGTCCTCAACTTACGAGTGGAGGATGACACTCCGGTTGGTATGTCCATTTGGATGATCAAAAGGTAAAATTTTCATACTAGACACTCAAGCGTTCGTGCAAGGGCATATGTTTTGCATTAGAGGTATGTTTTTTGAGCATTGATGAGGCACCTACGCAATTTGAAATCCGCTCAATACTATAGCGATTGTATACTCAAATTTGAAAATAATAAGAAATTTGACTACTCCTTCATCCCAACCGGACATGGTTTGTTTCCTTGTAAAGAGAGTTGGAGTCATCAATCATTTAGGCAAAGTCTCTTAGGATTATATCATGCAAATTTCTCAACAATCTCATTAGTTCTCTGATTCTTATTAGACATAAAATAGTCCATCAACCCGTGCTCTCGCACGGGTTAGAGTTTTATTAGAAGATATAGATTTAATCCTTAATAATATTAGAGGTGATTATTTCAATTCATCTTTCCTAATGGCATTGTGGTTGATTTACGTATAAATGTAGAAATTATTTTAATTTATCTTTCATGATAGAATATTGGGTAATGTATATGCAGATTTAGGGATCATTTTAATTCATCTTTTACAATAACATGGTGAGTAATTTATATGCAAATTTATGGGTTATTTAATCCATCTTTTATAATGTTATCGTGGGTAATTTTTATATAAATTTAGGGGGTTATTTTATTCATCTTCCATAATGGTATGGTAGGTAATTTTTATATAAATTTAGGGCGTTATTTTATTTCATCTTTCATAATGGCATGGTGGGTACTTTTTATAAATTTAGGGGGTTATTTTATTTCACATAATGGCATTGTGGGTAATTTTTTTACAAACTATAATGGATCTAATGGCTACTATTATTAGAGTTACATGATGGATGGCTTGTTTCTGATTTTTGTAGAATTTCTAAGATTTATCTTTTTCCTAGCGCGTCTGGTGAGGATTAACTTGGAGGCTTCAAAAGTAATACCAGTACATCAACCCCGTGTAAACACACGGCCTAGTATGAAACTTAAATATTAAAAAAAATATAAACTTGAGATCGAAAATTAATTAAAATTGATATTATTTAATATATCTCATACGTTTATAGTTTAATAGAATGTATGTGTGTGTATATACATAATTATTTATTTTATCTATCTACAATAGGCTCTAGCTCATTATTATTTTTAATAGCATAGTGATAATATGAAAATTAGGGTTGCTTTAAACTATCTTTTACAATGACACAATAGATAATTATATGTAATTAGGGGGTAATTTAATTCATTTTCATAATGGTAATGCATGTGGAATTTTAGGGATTACTTTAATTCATCTCTCACAGTGGCAATGGTGTGTAATTTATATTTAAAATTTGAAGTTATTTGAATTCATCTTTCATAATGGCACGGTGGATAATTTATATATGCAAATTAGGGGGTTATTTTAATTGGTCTTTCATAATGGTATGGTGGGTAATTTATATGAAAATTTAGGGGGTTATTTTAATGGTCTATTATAATGGCATGGTGGGTAATGTTTTAGAAAAAATATAATAGATCTAATGACTAGTATTATTGGAGATTATTTGATTGGCGGCCAGATGTTTTTGATTTTTATAGGAATTTCTAGGATTCACCTTTTTTTCTAGCACACTTTGCAATCCATGCTTTTTTTTAACTTCTAATGAGTAATAATAAGATTAAGATAGAAACCACGTTAAAGAAATATTGCATGAATGTAAGCAAAGCCTACAATTTGGTGAGAGGAATAGTTTTTACCCATAAAAAATGACAACTCCTTTCATGACAGATTAGTAGTGTCAGGCTGCATTGACTTGCTAACTTTGTGCGTCTGTGTTTCACAAGTGCGTGCAAGGGTGCAACCTTCGCCCCACTTGGATCTCTCAGCCTGAGCTGGCGTGGCTTTCAACACCCCGGCCCATTGAAATCTTCTTGTTTTTGCTAGAGACGGATCGATAAACGAGTTGAATCTAGTTCCATGAACCCAAACACAACATTGGTGTTCCTGGCCCCTGCCAATTATTGCTGCCGTGTCCCGTGGTCGTCGTCTTTGGCGTACGTCCTGTACAAAGATATATAACGCACTACTTGTTCACGTGCGCTGATTCCTCTGTTGGGCTGTTTGATGAAATTAAAGCAAACCCATATGTATGATGGCGAAATGACCACAGCCAAGTATCTCAGGCCCACCGTGTTGGAAAACAACCCACTGTATATATTCTATAGCTCATCACAACCCTTCATCAGATTTCCGTGATCCGACGACAGTTGTACGAGATCGACATGCTTAGCCAAGAGCATCTGGACAAAAGCAACACGCAAACACGACTACGGTTTGGTGGTTAACTTTACAATCGATCGGAGTATCACGCATGTCACCGCCTATATAGGAATAGGGCTGGTGGCGGTGGATTGTATTTCCTTTGCCAAGCACGCGTCAAATCGGGCGAAATGACTTTGTTAGGCCGGGAACCACAACGGATTATTAGAGTGACGGAGCAGTGCATATTTTATCTATATATACTCTGTGAACATCTAATGATATAGATGAACGTACAATTAAGATAAAAATACTTGTCCAAGCTATCAACCGGTTCTTTTTTATTTATAGCTTTTTAGTTAAAAATGAACTAGCATGCGATAAATATTTAAGAACGAAGCTAGTATTATATTTTCCAGCCGAGTCAGATAACGTGTCCAAGTTTGACCGTACGCCAAGGGAACCTAATCAAACCGTGATCTTTTATCTGTCCGAACTATATAAAAAACGCTACTGAATTCTATTCTACTCTATCCCTGCCTGAATCCCCGATCAACAAACACAACTTGGCAGTTGGCACGACGACCGCGATATATAGCTATGGCTATCCATATATAGCTAATAGGTGCACCAGTAAAAAAACCCCAAATGGAGCTCTACCACTGCACTGTGATGTGGTGCTGTACTGTGAGCTAGCTGAGGATTAGGTTAGGTGGGCGGACTGCGTGCGTGGTCGCTCGCCGTCACGGCCTGCCCGGCCGGAGAAACATTCCCTGCATGTGCTCAACGCGCGGCCGCATGCGTTCGAGAGGCCGGGGAAATTATGGCGGGGCGGCGCGCGTGAATTCCACATTTCCACTGCAACTGCAAGCGACGCGAGCGCCTCTCCTGTTCGTCGCGTGTGAGGAGTGGACTGAGAGAGGAGAGGAGGGGGGAATTGTCTGGCTTGGCCGCATGCGGCAGCGTCATGCCGAGTGGCTTGGATTATTCGACCGGGCGGCGAGGGGCAGCAGCGGTCGCTGGGGAATATCTCGCTCTCGCCGGGCCGCCGTGCGCGCGGCTGGGCCCGAGAGTCTACGCCTGAGATTCTCTTTGTTTTTGGTCGCTTCCTCCCTGGTACTGTGCTGTGCATGACTGCAGGCATGTCACGCTAGGATTTAGGAGCTGTGCTAGTATGCAACGTACGAATCCATCTATCTTCAAAGGCATTAGATTGGTGCACGCACGTCAAACCTTTACTTACCTCTAATTTCTGAATGTTTAAAAGAAACCTTTAAACTTTGTCTGAACACAATAAGTTAGGCCGATCCATCCACATGTCAACACACACGCGCGTGTCCGCCTGCAGTGGGAGCTCTAGTACGAGGTGATGGACAAGCTAGCCGGCCACTAGCTGTGGAGTGAGTGAAAGGGTGAGAGTGAGTGAGGCTGGGAAATTTGGGATGTATGCATTTCTGGACGTGTGTGATGACCTCACCCTCGTACAGCAGGCCGGCACAGCACTCTCATCATCATCATCATCCTCTGTCGACGATTCAGGGGTGACGGCATCACGGTCGTGTGTCGGCATATCCTAGCTCTCAAGTTGTTGCCGCGTTTTCTTCTCAAGGCTGGTATACCCGACGACGAATCTGGGAGGGAATAACAGGGGAATAAGAATATGTAGTCGCCTTCTCAGGGATCTAGCTTGGAGCCTTGGAGGTGAAGCCACCATGCGTGATCCACCAATACCCTCCTCTCCTCGTCGTCATGGTCGGTCATGCATGGTCGTCCTCGATCATATCGTCACATGGATCCGACGCACGCTACTCTTGCCGACTCCTGCAAGAAATCCTCCTGCTGGTGCTCATGCATGGGATAGATGACGCATGGGCCAGTGGAATGGTTACCGAGAGCCGTTTTCAATAGGAGTATTGGACTAGCAGCGGCAAGACGTGGTGAAGTAGAGCAACGTTTGTGTATCAGGATTTCCTTTGAATTCCCAACAGAAAAAAGGGCTTGTTTTTTAAGATGTACGTATATAGCATATATATGCCTCTACATGGACCATCAAGTCGCCGTCGAGCCCAAATAAAATTAAGTCGCTGTCACCCCCGATTTGACCGGAAGAGGCAGCATGTTAGCGGTCGCACTAGATATCGACTTCGTAACGATCGAGTAGCTGGCATTCGATTCATTTCTATCTTCACACATCGATTTCTACATATCTCCACACATCTTTGCGTTGAATAATCAAGACGGTATACCTTTTTTCTACCACTAGTTAGCTACTAGTGCATCAAACGGGGCTCTCTCACGGGTTAGAGTTTTATTAGGAGATATAAATTTAATCCTTAGTGATATTAGAGGTGATTATTTCAATTCATCTTTCGTAATGGCGTTGTGGATGATTTACGTGCAAATTTAGAAATTATTTTAATTTATCATGATAGCATATTGGGTAATTTATATACAAATTTAGGGTTTATTTTAAACCATAGTTTATAATGGCATGGTGAGTAATTTATATGCAAATTTAAGGTTTACTTTAATTCGTATTTTATAATGGCATGGTGGATAATTTTTATTTAAATTTAGAGGATTATCTTATTTCATTTTTCATAATGGCATGATGGGTATTTTTATATAAATTTAGGAGTTATCTTATTTCATCTTTAATAATGGCATGGTGGGTAATTTTTATATAAATCTGGGGGTTATTTTATTTCATATTTTGTAATAGCATGGTGGGTAATTTTTTAGAAAATATAATATATCTAATTGCTAGTATTGTTAGATCTACGTGATAGACGGCCAGATGTTTCTGATTTTTGTAAGAATTTCTAGGATTTATCGTTTTTTCTAGCGCGTCTGGTCAAGATTAATGTGAAGACTCCAAAAGAAGTCTCTAATTAGTAATATTAAGATGGTCGTGGTGGTTGCTAACTTAAAAACTAGCTCATTAATTAATTTGTAATTTTACACTAGTTAGAGTCCTATATGATATGGATATTTAAAAGTTGAAACATAAATATAATATCAGTAGAAGTCATCAATTTGGAAATAAATATATATACCTATTTTCTGTTATTTATTTCTAATCCCTCTCAAATTCAAAATCAAAATTTTAAAAACTTTAGATGTTGCTTATTTGTTTTGAATGTGTTAATATGAGCTCAACAAAATTCCAAATATCGCAAATACTCTTGACCAAAATTCTTTCCAAAATTCCTTTCTAAAATTCAATTCCAAAGAAATATTCCCATGCCACTTGGACCCCATCTGCGCGACATGTGGACCTCCCATCTCCGCGACACTTGGACCCCCATCTGCGCGCCACGTGGACCTCCCATCTCCGCGACACTTGGACCCCCCAATCTGCGCGCCATGTGGACCTCCCATCTCCGCGACACTTGGACCCCCCATCTCAGCGCCATGTCGACCTCCTATCTCCGCTACACTTGGACCCCCCATCTCTGCACCACATGGACCCCCATCTCCGCGATACGTCATGACAAGTCCTCCTTCACCGGCTATAAATAGCCCTCCACCCCATGCCTCCATCCACACCAAACTAAGCTCACCACCGCCGCGACTAGCCCCTGGCTCACCCGGGCGTTGCCCGCCGCGGATACCTCCTGCTTGCTTTCCTGCTCCTGCGCACGCGAAGCTCTCTACTCCTCCTTCGTGTTTATCACCATATCCACCAAAGTCCCTGCTTACCGGCTACAATAGTTTGATTGCTCCAATTATAAGCACATCGCCACATCCCTCCACCATCCCCAAGCCGCGCTCCCCCCTTCTCCCTGCCTGTATCGAGCTCCCCACGAGCTCCTAGGCCGCAACCAATGGCTGCACGCAGTAAGCACCTCCGTGTCCACCACCTCCACCGCACTGACAACCACCAGAGCTGAGCGCCGGTGAGCCCGTGCCCGTTGCTCACGGCCGCGCGAGGCAAGCAGCCGAGCAGAGGCGCTGCTCGGGCCTGCTCGTGTTCCCCCTGCCTGTTATAACAGCCCCCCTCTACTGTGAATGACAGATGAATCCACCCATTATTTATCCCACGCCAACCACCAGCCACCGATGATTAGCCATCACTAATCACGTGTCATTCGAGCTAACAGGTCCGATCTTGTACCATTCCCTTCTTCTATTCATTTATTTTTTAATTAATCTCTCGACCATATGAGCTCCAATTCTGTTGTTTCTTCTTTCTAAATTCATCAAAAATCAATACCTACCATCCACATTAATTTTATGATTTTAGGAGTTTCCAGAGTAGCCTACAAGCCGGTGCCACATTCGACACTATAGGCGTGGACCGTTTACACCAAAATGAAACTTCGCTCGCAAGCAGTCTAAAAATATTTTCTACTCCTCCAGAATCAAAAAATACGATTTTATTCTCCAGTTTCAAAATATTCGGATTTTGGAATATTCCAGGAATATTCATTTTTCTTTTCTTTTTCCGAATATACAAAATTCATATATTCTCCGTTCCAACTCCGATTTGGGTGATTCTTCCGCCTAAATTCATCTAAAATCAAGCTCTACCTACCCATACACTCCACATAATCTTTAGTCCTGGCCGGAAGCCATCATCATGTCACCATGACGCCGTTCTACGCCCAGTCAGTGCTTCGCATCGGTCGCACAAACATTGTGAGCCTAGTGATCGATGTCGTTGATCTCCTATTCCACATAAATCCAAAAGTTCCTATCTTAGCCTGTCTGAGCTCTGAATTCAGATGATGACGATACCGAAAATCATCTGAACGTCATTGCTCTCTCCACCACTTAAAAAAAAGATCTTCTCCAAAACACCAATATGCAACCGCCACCCCTTCGGTGTTATCGACCCCGCATCTCGAGTCCACCACCCCTACCTTGGCGTCTCCGTAACTGACGTTACCGAACCCATCAACTCATCTGAAAACTCGCTACACCCCAACCACTTGCAGTAATACCACCAGTAAGAACCCAACAGACTCTCATCTCCGCAATCTAAGCTCTACACCACCAAACCCGTTGAGCTCATATTATGCTTCGATTTGTGTGTTTTCTTTGTTTGTGCACTAGGCCTTACCGGAGAGTCCGTTCGACCTACCTCTCGGGGTATGCTATGCGATGGTCTGCGTCCAATACGTCCAGTAACTGTTATATCAACCGCCTCAACAAAGTAAAAGGCAAGTCCACTATAATTCCCACTTGATGCATAAATTTTCTATATTTTGCAAACACAACCTTTGGCCTGATAATCACATAAAAACTTGCATGTTTTGCTTGTTAAGGTAACCCAGCAAGATATACAGCCACCAAAGCTCATTTTAGATATAGCGCGCATATGTGGGATCACTCATTTAACTATTTATCATAATCTTGATGCTAATAATGTGGAATATGTTGGGTATGGGAGAGTGGATGTGTGTGTGGTTTTTCAAATAAAATGGAGATGAACTCCGGCAATCGACCTTGTCGGAATACGGCTACGCACCGAAACAGCCATAAGGGTAAGGTATGAACGGGTAACTTAGCTACCTGCGGTTACCCCTTGTCCCGGGATTCGTGGAGAATACCGGGTAGGTGGATTGCTCGCGCTGTCGAGCTTTGAAAAGTTGGAATGGTTCTACGTGAGCTCTCCATAAGGACCGTTATGATTTTCATCTTGCCTAACTCTTTTAGTACAATCACTCGCTCTGTATGAGGCATTGGCTAGGCCCGAGCCGGAGTGGATAGCCTATTAGCTTCTGTGCTGGCGCACAAGGGGCTAGGGGATGGGTGATGTGCCAACGGGAGTACCGCGGGGTACTGGAGTGGCTCGGATGCCCGAACCCCTAAAGTTCTGCTAGGTGATGAAACAAAGGCAATGGCTTGGTTTGGAATTCGAGCAGTTACGACGGTAACGTGCCGCTGAGTTCAACTTGTGGGAATTAGTATAACCTCTGATTAGAGTAAAACCTATTCGAATAGTCCGTGTCTACCGGTATGGGTGAGTTACGGCTTAGTTCTTCAGTTAGCTGTTTTCATAAAATAAAATGGAATTGGTTTGGGTTTGGATAAAAATGGTTTTTGGTTCAGCAGAGCACGCTGGATGTATGGAAAATGTGTTGGCTAGAAAGCCATGTGCCACTTTGGACTGGAAAGTCCAGTGGCAAATCTTTTTGGGAAAAACTCAATTTTCAGAAAGATTAAAACTTGACAACTATCTCAAACCCTGCATACAAATACTTTTCTGCAAAACTATCTTAAGCTCCAGATATATCTTTGCATACAGCTTTGGAGGAAGGTGGACTGCTGAGTACGTATGTACTCACCCTTGCTTTGTTGTTGTTTTTCTCAGTGCTATGGACATACGTTGGTCCGAGAACGAGTAAGGGTTACGACCTACTTCCCAACTGCGGCGTGAGGAAGATGGGTCTACGTTTTATATTCCGCTGCTTAACTTTTCAGGGCTGCATCCCTTCCTGTCCGACCCGTTTAGGGCGAATCTGTATCACTCTGATGTAAGAATGTGATTACCAAACCCTGGGATGGTAATAAAGCATATTTTAGTCTCATTATGGAAACTGGGGCGCTTCATGTGGTATCAGAGCCATAGTTGGCCGTAGGACGTAACCCTAAGGTTGGAAAAATGTTTTGAGTCCAAAATCAGCTTGAAAAACACTTCTGCACCTCATCTTACTCTATTTTCAAAAAGTTTTGGCCTCTTTTTGCCCAACGTCCGTCACCAGGGAGTCAAGCTTCGAACAAAGGAAAGCTGGTAGCTTCAACAACACATCAATAAAACCAGGATACATGGACGGACGTGTTGGATCAATGTTAAAAGAACCAGTGCCCGCCGTAAGATACATCACCATCACAAAGACACATGGCTCAATCTCAAGATATGGACCACCCTGGTCAAGCACATAACCCGATGGATAGCCAGAAGGCGTGCAGCATGAAATAAGAAAATGACATCCACAGTTGGTCTTGCCCCCCCCCACCATAAATAGCCGTTCAGTATGGCTCAGTCGACAGGCGACCTATCAATGACGCCAAGGACTGCCACTAAAGGGTGAGCCAACCAAGCTATTTAAGGGGACCGCCTTTGGGCTCAAAGGACCCAGGACCGCTCCATTGCAAAGCAGCAATGGCAGAAGAAAAGCCCATCCTTGACGGTCGCCCCGTGCCCCTTAAAAAAAGTAAGCGCCCAGACCTCTCAGTGGGAGTCCCAGTGTTGGAAGGCATACCAGTTATCTTTCACGAGCCTGAGAGCCAGCCAAATCCAGAGCCCCTCCCAAATCCTCCACCAGAACCCCTCACCTTGAGGAAGATCCCAGCACCCGAGCTAGAGTGCCCAGAGTGTCTAGAAGAAGAGCTACCCAAAGCCCCACCTCCAAGTCCTGTCTCCTCGAGCAAACCAAAGGCTCCACCAACAACCTCGCCAGCAGAAGCAAGGCTAGAACCCTCGGGCATTGCCTCGCTTAGGGGACTGACCGAAGAAGACGACCTAATCATCGCAACTCAGCGACCACCAGAGGACATCATCGACATCAGCTCAGATGACTCAGAATGAGGTCCCCGAGCCTGACATGGAATGAAGTCGCATGGTCTGAAGCTAGTTGTATCTAGTGTCCCTCTTACAGTTGGGTAGTGAAGTTTTTCCTTCACTTTGGTTAGCACCCTTGTAAGAGTTAACCGTGTAGATTGCGTGCGTTGTAGACATTGTCTTGCTTGTTTGTGTGCTGTAGAGTAGTCTTGTTCTAGGACTGAGTCCTGCGAGTCTCGTTCAGATGGCAACTACCGGACGTGTCAGCCTATGTGAGGATGTAAAAGGTTTTCCAGAGCTCCTAAGGGATACCATAAGGTACCTCCGGATTTCCGGATACCCTGAGTACCTAGGTAGAGAAATCATCGAGAGTGCAGAACAGAAATGGATGGTCTCACTGTACATCAAGGACAACCGCGCCCTTGAAGGATGGCATTCCACAACTACCAGTCATCGGTTTGTGGATGCGTGTCACGTCACAGCTCGTGATGCAATAAGAAAGTTGTGCTCAACCTACCATAGAGCAATCTAGGACACCCCTATGAGATTCTTCCCACCCTTCAACAAGCTGACCACAAGCTGGGCAAGAAGGGTTGAAGCCCTAAAGCTAATGAAGGAAACTGAGGATCCCATCGTAGCCTATCTTGTTCTTCATCTACAAGCCTTGGATGATGAGTACGACAAGCTGAGCCTCATGCACGATAGGTTGGAAGCTCGCAACCGCATAACAGAAGACATTCTGTCCCAGTACAGAGCCAGACTGCTACAAAGGCAAGAAACCAACCCTGGTCCAAGTAGCATGACAACACGGAGTTTGTTTGACCTCCGTCACCTATCACCATTGGAAATGCAGTACCCCCCTGCTAGGAGGAATATCAAACCCTCCTTGGCAAACGGAGCCAAGACACCAAGCTGGTTTCCAGTACTCCTTGCTTGAGCAACAGCAGAATCAGGGAGGAGCCCCTATAAGCATCCACCAAAAGGAAGATAGAGGAAGCTTGAGCACCCTCCTAACACTCTCACTTCCTGGAGAAGGATCCAGTGTCCAGCAGCCATCGTCAAACAGAGCCTCCGGCAGTCAAAGTTAAAGTCAATTATGCGCGAGTAGTCGCGTTAGTGTGTTTGTTTTCCTTCTTGTGTCTTGTTGTTGTGGTTTGTCTCTTGCTGTGTCAGCATAATCAAATGTGGCCCTGTTTGAGTGCTCATAAAATCGCCATTAGAACTAGCCCTCACCTCTGCAGTCTCTTTCTCACCTTAAAAGCCATCAAAGAAGTGCCTTCTAAAAGAAGCGACCAGAGGAAGCTCTAGTCGAAATGAAGGACGGTCATCAGCTAATAAAAGCTCTGCCCAAGGAAAGCACAGCTAAAAAAAACAGTGGCCCTAAGAAAATGGATAAGATCAGAGAAAACTTCACGCACCATAGCCTCCCTACAAACAGTATCCACCACAGTCTCCCGCCGCTCGCATCTCTCCACCGCCCTGCCTTTTCCACCGCACCCACTGCATCTGATGCCCCAGCCTCTACCACCCACTCACCCATGCCGCCGCGTGCGCACGCCGCCTGCTACCACCTACCGCCTTTGGCAATACACCCACACGCTCGCTGCCGGCCAAAGATGGCCCTACACCATCGTCCCCGACCGGCTGCCACGTGTCCCTACTCTGCCACCCATGGGATGCCCGGTCCCCCACTCCACCCTCACTCGCAAGCCGCCGCATGCTCCCGCTTCACCTCCACCGCTCATGTCACCTCGGTGCACAGCATGCTGCACCGCAACCACCGCCCCCGCGCGCGCCCATAAAATCCCCCTCCCTTGAGCTCAGTTCCTCACTCACCTCGTAGAGCAAACTCCTCACCGTTCCTCTTCCACCAACTCAACTAGCCACAACTTCCCCCATGTTCTGTGATTCTTGGGTAGGACAGGTCCTCCTAAGTTACTACACTATCGCCGCTGTCACCTTTCCGCTCTATCTCCTTTTCCTCTGGGAAATCCACCGCCCTCTCCCCTGGGAAGAACGACTCAGAAACCCACCCAAACCGCCTGCCAACTCCACCGCCAGATGATAAACCTAGCAATCTTCCTCCTCATCCTCATCCATTGCGTACTCCTCTCCAAGATCCTAAAAGTCCTCATCCACTTTGCGAGAAGAGGAATCATTTGTCAGATCCACGTTCTGCCCCACCCAGAATATGAACCCAGAGCCCAAAGTCTGCATCCCACTTCGCTACAAACTCTTCGCTGAAATCCTACTCCTATGCCTCCTAATCCTCCTTCGGTTGATAACCCTCCCACGGGCCGAGCAGAAGCAAGAGGAAGCTTCCTCCTAGCAAAGGTGTGCCAAGATCAAGAAGCCCAAGGCAAGCCAAGAAGCAAGCAAGAAATTCGAAGAAGTGCTTGGGGTAAAAAGAAGTGTTACGGGAAGAAGGCTATCCTATATAGCTATTTCTTCTCCAGCCTGCCCTCTGTCTACTAATACCGCAACAACAGTCGGAAAACGCAGCAGCTTTCCGCTTCCAGAAGAGTGCCTAACCTACTCAAGTAGGGGTATTCGCCCTATTTATGTGGAGTAGCCTTCCTTCTATTAGCACTGGCGCAGGATAATCTGGATTCCATATGTTGATGGATCCATCCCTCTGGATAAACCACCCGGATTATGCCACCACGTCAAGAGAGCAGAAAGTGCCTCGCTGAATTTCTGCCGCTCTCTAGAAAATCCCCTGCCGGAAGCTGCCAGGCAATGGATCAGCCTTCCAAGTTTATGAAGTGGATGATCCAGCTCGTATGTGGAAGGCTTGTACGAACAGCCCCAACAAAGAAAGAGGAATCAAGTTGGACATACTAAAATTCTATCTACCTTTCCGTGTGGAGAATCAAGCTTCTGTTAAAAAATTAGCTTGCTGAAGTAAAGCTATCCTTGTAACCTCCTAAGCCGAATCTCGAGGACGAGATTTATTTTAAGTGGGGTAGATTTGTAACGCCCCAAAATTTAGCACCCAGAATTTTCTTCTAATCCCTCCCAAATTCAAAATCAAAATTTTGAAAACTATAGATGTTGCTTATTTGTTTTGAGTGTGTTAATATGAGCTCAACAAAATTCCAAATATCGCAAATATTCTCCACCAAAATTCTTTCCAAAATTCCTTTCCAAAATTCAATTCCAAAGAAATATCCCCATGCCACTCGGACCCCCATCTGCGCACCATGTGGACCTCCCATCTCCGCAACACTTGGACCCCCCATCTCCGTGCCATGTGGACCTCCCATCTCAGCGACACTTGGACCCCATCTACGCGCCATGTGGACCTTCCATCTCCGCGACACTTGGACTCCCCATCTCCGCGCCACGTGGACCTCCCATCTCCGCGACACTTGGACTCCCCATCTCTGCGCCATGTGGACCTCCCATCTCCGCGACACTTGGACTCCCCATCTCCGCGCCACGTGGACCTCCCATCTCCGCGACACGTCATGACAAGTCCTCCTCCACCGGCTATAAATAGCTCTCCACCCCCATGCCTCCATCCACACCAAACCAAGCTCACCACCGCCGCGACCAGCCCCCGGCTCACTTGAGCGTTGCCCGCCGCGGACACCTTCTCCTTGCCTTCCCCCTCCTCCGCACGCGAAGCTCTCTACTCCTCCTTCGTGTTTATCACCATAGCAACCAAAGTCCCTACCTACCGGCTGCCATAGTTTGATTGCTCTGACTCTCATCACCGCAATCCAAGCTCTACACCACCAAACCCGTTGAGCTCATATTATGCTTCGATTTGTGTGTTTTCTTTGTTCGTGCACTAGGCCTTACCGGAGAGTCCGTTCGGCCCACCCCTCGCGGTATGCTACGCGACGGTCTGCGTCCAATACATCCAGCAACTGTTATATCAACCGCCTCAACAAAGTAAAATGCAAGTCCACTGGAACCCCCACTTGATACATAAATTTTTTATATTTTGCAAACACAACCCTTGGCCTGATAATCACATAAAAACTTGCATGTTTTGCTTGCTAAGGTAACCCAGTAAGATATACAGCCACCTAAGCTCATTTTAGATATAGCGCATAGGTGGGATCGCTCATTTAACTGACTATCATAATCTTGATGCCAATAATGTGGAATATGTTGGTTATGGGAGAGTGAATGTGTGTGTGGTTTTTGAAATAAAATAGAGATGAACCCCGGCAACCGACCTTGTCGGAATACGGCTACGCGCCGAAACAGCCATAAGGGCAAGGTATGAACGGGTATCTTAGCTACCTGCGGTTACCCCTTGTCCCGGGATTCGTAGAAAATACCGGGTTGGAATGGTTCTACCTGAGCTCTCCATAAGGACCGTTATGATTTTCATCTTGCCTAACTCTTTTAGTACAACCACTCGCTTTGTATGAGGCATTGGCTAGGCCCGAGCCGGAGTGGATAGCCTAGTAGCTTCTGTGCTGGCGCACAAGGGGGTAAGAGATGGGTGGTGTGCCAACGGGAGTACCGCGGGGTACTGGAGTGGCTCGGATGCCCGAACCCCTAAAGTTCTGCTAGGTGATGAAACAAAGACAACGGCTTGGTTTGGAATTCGGGCAGTTACGACGGTAACGTGCCGCTGAGTCCAACTTGTGGGAATTAGTAAAACCTCTTATCAGAATAAAACCTATTCGAATAGTCCGTGTCCACTGGTATGAATGAGTTACGGCTTGGTTTTTCAGTTAGCAGTTTTCATAAAATAAAATAGAATTAGTTTGGGTTTGGATAAAAATGGTTTTTGGTTCAGCAGAGCATGCTGGATATATGGAAAATGTGTTGGCTACAAAGTCATGGGCCACTTTGGACCGGAAAGTCCAGTGGCAAATCTTTTTGGGAAAAACTCAATTTTCAGAAAGATTAAAACTTGACAACTATCTCAAACCCTGCATACAAATACTTTTCTGCAAAACTATCCTAAGCTTCAGATATATCTTGCATATAGTGTTAGCCTTCCCTAAATTCCTTTGGAGGAAGGTGGACTGCTGAGTACGTATGTACTCACCCTTGCTTTGTTGTTGTTTTTCTCAATGCTATGAACATATGTTGGTCCGAAAACGAGTAAAGGTTACGACTTGCTTCCTAACTGTGGCGTGAGGAAGATGGACCTACGTTTTATATTCTGCTGGTTCACTTTTTAGGGCTGCGCCCCTTGTTGTCCGACCCGTTTAGGACAGATCTGTATCACTATGATGTAATAATGTGATTAAAAAACCCTGAGATGGTAATAAAGCATATTTTAGTTCTATTATGGAAACTAAGGCGCTTCAATATACGTTGGTATTTTTTGTTGCTTTAGTTCATTTGTATTGTAAATGGGCAGGTAATTTATATATAGTTTAAAGAGTTATTTAATTTAGAAATAAAATTAAAGGATTATTTTAGATTATCTATCAACGGCAAAGGTAAATGAGTAGATATCAATTCAGAGGGGTATGTCATACTTATCTTTCATCAAGGCAAGGGTAGGTAATTCAGAGAAGTAAATTTATGAGGCTACTTTTATATATGTTGTGTTTTGAAAGAAAGGGTATAGTTATTTAGAAAACAGTTTAGATCTTAAGGCTATTAAGCTAGGTCTCAATCTACTAAACTGATGGGTGGATGTTCATGCTTATTGTGGTATTTTTTTAGGAATTATTTTTCTACAAGCATATCTCTTGAAGATAATATGTGAGCTTCAAAAAAAATCTAATTAGTAATTAAAAGGATCCAAATTCCAACTTCACCTATACGACTGCAATCAACCTTGCGGCCTATGCCGGCCTAGCTCCCTTGCCCTGCTCTCCGTCTTCATCTCCGGCAGCGCTCGCTGCCTCGCTGCCAGGCCCATCTTGGAGCCGAATCTTTAGCATATCTCTAGCTTTCAAATTTGGCAAGGCAATCCATTCAGTTCCAAGTAGGGGGTGGCAGTGGCTTATGATCCAAAAGCTTCTTCACAATCTAAAGGAGGTCCTGTTGATTTTTAGATAAAAATAAATACCAACATAATCCGTTTCTTTTTAGGTCTGAACCTTAAAATTTCTAGGCAAAATTTGTGACTCGTTACCTCCTCTGGTTCCAAGCGACCAAGGTGGTCGTTTGCTGGCAATTGGCTATAACCATTTCGTTGGTCCCATAAGTTTTGTATCAGTGAGATCTTTAACCCTGAAGGCTGCAGCGTGCAGATGCTTGTCCACAGTCCACCCCCGCGCGGTTGCACTAGTTAACAGTTTAACACACGAGCGATCACGGCTGGAGTAAGATAAGCTGACAGGCAAAAGGTGAGAGACAGGCCGAATCTACGATCGTACTCGTTCTGTTCTCGAATATCTGTCGCATACTAGTTCATTTTTTAATAAAAAAAGATAAATAAAAAAGAATGGTGGAAATATTTCTTCTTGTTCTTGCTTTTGTCAATGCACACGATCACGCTGCAAGTGCCACAGCAGCGGGCCAAGCTAATACGCCTACGGCGGCCTCCCAGAGGCAGAGGGTGACACTGTCCTGGACACGTACACGTGCGGTTCTGCTAGGCTGTTGGATTATTCTCCGCTGTCGCGTGCAAATGCACGCTGCCTGCAATGCCCGGATGCAGGCGTTGTGCCGTGGCTGTACTCCACGTGCGCACGAGTTACGCACGACAAAGCGAGAGGGAGAGAGAGAGATCGAATCGAAGTGTGGAAAATTAAACCAGAAGCCGATCGAGTCGATCTATTGCACTTGGATAATAACTGGATGCATGCATGCATCAGCGATTTGACGATTTCACTCTGCACACGTAGAGTGCGCCCGTGACCGTGGAGCGTCAAGACAAAGACCATCATATGATCACACAGGGACAGGGCCGGGGCCTGGGGGTCCGGAACTCTGGCGGGCTCATCACGGGCGGCTCCAACAAACACCAAGATTATTCCATCAGTCGTCTATCTGGCAGCAGGCATGCACGGCAGCACGAGACCGAGGGCAAGTGAGCAAGGCCACATAGAGGTAGTAGGCTGGCGTGATAGGGAGATGGGTGAACGAACGCGTATGCGGAGCCTAGCTACAGCGGCGTCAGCCAGAATAAAAGGGCGGGCTCCATCCATCACGTGGAATCGTGAATCCCATCGGGAAGCTTTCCTGTCCATTTCCCGGCCGGCGTTTACCTTATCGCGTTGGTTGGGCTTCGGCCTTCGGGGCTGGGGAAGAACAGGACGGCTCGAGTCACGGTCACAGGCCAGCCAGGCCGCCAGAACGTGTCGCGGCCGCGAAACGGAAGGGCCCAGCGTGGCAGAGCCCACGAACCACCGAACCGAGCGTTCAAAGGCAGCCTAGTCCAGTCTGTCCGCGGCCGCCCACGGTGGGTCGTTTGCGTCGAACGACTTCAACTGAAAAATCTGAAATCATCCGCTCGGTTCCATCCATTCCTTGATTCCTTGAAGCACCTGCTCCACGGCGGCGCAATGCCGGCACGGAGTCACGCCGCTCGCCGCCACAGTTCACGAATCGCCAGCCACCACCACGGCGGCGGCCCACGCCCGCGAACGCCGACACCGCCAACAGTCCCACCGGCCGCCTATCGGAATCGACGAATCGGAGCAGGCCGAGCGCGCGCGGTACCACGGAGTCCGCGTGCGTACCCTCTGCTTCCGAGTTTCAAATGGACTCCGCCCGAGCGCCCGCCCGCCCGTGGCCCGAGACGGCAGCACGAGGAAGGCGTCGTGCGCTGAGGAGGCCGGAGGCCTCGGCTGCGGCGGCGAGTGGTGGTAAGGCAATCTCTGCACTGGCCCATCTCGTTGTCTGACGGAGCTGATCTTTTGGGATCGGGCTGGGTGGGTGAACACTCTAGTTTGGGTGGGCACATTTGATTTTTCACACTATCCGTTAGCAGACGTGCCTACTGCTTCGCAATTCAGAAGTTCTGGTCCAGACTTTCCCCCCTGCTTCTGCTAATCTGCATTTCAGTTCCTCGTTTGCTCATACAGATTATTTTTCAACGTAAATTAGCTCGGAGAATTAGCACGATGATAAAATATACAGGTCTGGAACTGGCAGGTGGGGATCAACAGAAACATCAGATTACTTATTAGTGTTACTCCTAAATACTTATCAGATTTACAGTGATATGGCGATGCATGCTATGGCATAGATGTGTAGTGCCATTTTTCGAATTATAACAGCATAGGCTGCACCCTGTTATAGTTTCTATTTGTCCATGGTCCAACTTCAATCCTACTACTGTTTTTTTTTTTTTGTTAACTAATCATTAGTCTACTTCAGATTCAGGTGCTAGTTCGTGTGATTCTTGTCATGGGCATTATGTTCTCGACGTCCTTGGTGGGTTACTAATGGCTGTTGTACTTGCAATGGTTGTTATGTTCCTTTTCGGGTGCTGTAATTTCGTAGGGGGGCTGGGTCTTAGGAAACAGCAGCTTTCTCAACTACACTTTGGGGGCTTCATCGTCACTTTACATCAGCTTTACACATCTGATCCCTTTGAAGATTTAGAGTACTGGCTTGGTTAGCCTGATCTTTTTACCATCACATATTTGTCTTGGTATACTACACAACATATTTCGAATTTGTATACGCAGAAGTTGAAGCATTTTGTAATTTGTAGTCCTTTTTGCTTCATGACTTAATGTGATACTCTGTAACTGCAGGTTATTATTACCTACACATGGTTATACAGTTGACAGGACCACCTTTTCATGCCAAATCTGGTACGTACTTTCCTAGCACATTTCCTTCAAGTTCGTATCACTCAATGAATGGCACTTTTCTGTGTGTACCCCTCGTCCTTACTGAGCCAACCTGGTTGTTTATAAACTACTCCCTCGATTCCAAATTATAAGAGGCTTTTGAATTTTGGATGCAACGTTTGACCATTTGTATTAATCAAAAAATTATGTAAATATCATTTACTTTGTTATGGTTTAATTTATCACCATAAGTATGACTTTTTTTTAGTATTTGCATTAATTTTTTGAATAAGGCTATTGGTCAAACATTGTATGCAAAAGTCAACAACCTCTTATAATTTGGGATAGAGGAAGTAGTACCTTGTTCTTTTGCATTAATATACTAGTAGATATAAAATTTGGTTTTAGTCCTTGTAGCTAAATTGTGGTCAGGTTACCTTATTTTGTTATGAATGGACAATCTGACCTTTTTATTGGGTCAGTGCTGAACGCCTGAACTACTGATGATAAATAGTTGCTGCAAACATTACTCACTTACTATGAAGAAAAATCTTCTGATTCAGTGATGTAATTTCCAAGATAGGGTCATAGATGTCTACTATGTTTGTAAACACCGTTCAATACTGCTATTGATCAATAGTACAATCGTGAAAATACATACCATAACCATTTTCTGCTAATGGATGATTAGATTAAACCAAGATCAGTACATCAACATGATAAAGTTCTTGGAGGCATGCTTTTGTCCTCTGCAACTCTCACAGCCTACAAAAAAAGAGAGAACAAAAGCAACAACCAACTTAGGTCTAATGGCTATCAATCCTAAGATTAGAACGCCATCCATGAGCCTGTGTAAAACAATCCTTGGCGCCCACGTCAGCTGTTGCAAAGCCGTCACGGTTATATGCTACGAGTCTCTGTGTTCGAGAAAAATATACCCTTCTAATCTTCACTGTTTGCTCACTATCGTCCCAAATATATTTTATTTGGCATCAACAAGGTTCTTTTTATGTCTATTCTACATCTCTAGACACTAGATTAGGCAACACATTTGTATAATAAAACAAGAGATACCAAGCATACCTTCTATAAAGAGGACATCAAGTTTTGGTTGAAGTAGATACCAAGCACGGTGATGTTTAATGTGCTATCGCTCTCTCACATTTCTCATTTAAGCATCATCCCAGTGGTTGTATTTTGATGCACATTATCTATGGAAATTATGGTCTTAGCATTATTTCCCCTACCCATACTAAATTTTCCTATAGCTTGAATAAAATAATATAATCCTATTTGCTAAGCAGATGGTAAACTGCTGCTCCCAGTTGAATGGATTAATGTTTCCATCGTCATATAATTCTGGTTCAGCTTTATTTTAAGCATCCTAAAACCAGTCTTAGGAAATGCTGAGAATAATGTCTGACTGCTGAACATGCTTTCAAGAAGGTGCAAGAAGCTGGGCAACATTCTGCTGTCTCCAGGTAACCCTTTTTCTCGACACCTGATTTTTGTCACTTCTCATTTCTCAGTCTCCAGTTGCGCATACAGCATACCAATATGCTGCATAAACAGCTGCAGCCGAAGTTGGTCATTATGAAGCATTATAAGACCATCCCCAATGGGGGTTGCTTAAAGGACTGCCTATGTACTGTTTGACATTGTAGCGCTACTGTAGACAGAGATAGAGTTAGAATAGTAGAGGAATAGTGGATAGGCAAGATTTTTAAACAATGGTTGGGGATAGCCTAAGAGCATAGCTAGAGAGTATCTACATAGATGAACCGGAAATTCCATTATGAGAGTTAGGATGGCTCCCATCTCCCCGACCCCGCAGCCACCCCCGACCCCGCCGCCGCTGCCCCCCACCCCGCTGCCGCCGCCTGTAGTCCTCCCCTATTCGTCAGTTTGCCAGCCCCAGCGTGTCCCGCCAACCCTCTTCCGCCAGCTATTTCCACATCTCGTCTTCCCTGGTGACGCTGCTCCACTGCCGGCCGCCGGAGCCGCGCCCAGATCCACCCAGCCCTGGTCTTCCTCCTCCAATGTTAGGCCGTGCCAAGGTTCCCAGGTGGCAGATCCACGTCCGAGCGACGGGTCTGGTTCGCGCCATGCGGGCCCCTATGCGGAGGCCGTCCGGGGCTGTCCGATGCCATTTAATCGTCCCCAACTACCTCGCGTCTCTTCGTGTCCGGGCCCTGCTGCGCGGTGCTCTGACTCAGGCCATGCTGCGCCGCGCGCATCAATGGCTGCTCCTACCGCAAATCCGGAGAGGATTTGAACTGGCATACAGTTAAAGCGAGGTACTAGTGGCGTCACCGACCGAGTTCAATTCAACGCGACGGGCAGCAGGCGCGCTGGACCAACCGGCATTCAATTCCTCCGCAACGGCCTCCTTCTGCTGCACTCCAGTTCTTCAACAGCTACACTCGGGGTCGCTGCTTCAGGTGCCTCGCCCCAGACCATCGCGCATCCACCTGCCGCAACGCTGCACGCTGCTTTGGCTGTCGGCGCTACGGTCACCGCCTCCGCGACTGCAAACTCCACCACGGCAGCCGTGCTGCGCCCGTGCCCGTCCGTGCTGCGCCCGTGCAAGCCCTGTCGGAGGATAACCAGCAAGTGGTCCGGCCGGCCTCGGTGACCATGGTGGTCCTGGGAGATCCTTGCACACGCCCGGACAAGGACACCTGCATCATCCCCACCTCCTTCGACATCGAGCGCGAGGCCAAGGAGTGGGAGTCCACAGCGCTTGTCCCCTGGACCTTCCGCCTGCCCTAGGGGGCAGGGCGTTCGGCAAGTTGAGGAGACTATCCTGGATGAGCTGTGCCTGAAACGCGGTGGCCTACATGATTAAATTTGAGCAAAAGAAGCACTGCAAGGCGGCGTACGGGAGGCGCTGCATCAAGAGGAACGGCGTCGTGCTCTGTCTCCATCCCTACCGCAGCTTGGAGCATGCCATTGGCGCTGCACTTCTTCTACCGAGTCCGCATCTGCCTCGAGGGAGTGCCTAGGCATGCATGGCTTCCTGACGTACGTGGAGAGACTTGTGAGCCGGTCTTGTTCAATGCAATATATTGAGACCGACCTGCTGCACCCAATTGACACCTGCAGCATATGTTTATGGGCGTGGTCGCGTAATCCAAGCAAAATTCCCAAGAAGATTGGGCTCATCTTCACTAATCGTGCTTTGGGAGATGCCTCTGCTTCTTGGTAGGTCACAGAGGAGCTCCCGTCAAAATGGCAGTTCGGCGCTGCGTTCCAGGTCCTTGTGCATCTGGACTTGATGGAGGACTACACGTCAGCCCCAACTCGTGTCCCGGGCACCGCCATGCCGTCGTTCACGCCGGCACGGCATGCCTTCGTCTGGTACTAGGGCAAGGCGGACGGCGAGCTCAGGGCCAGATCGTGTCTACGAGCATCCCTCGCCCCCACGTGCGGTCCCCTCCAGCAATGACAGTGCCCGCGGACGGGGCGACGGAGACCGGCACCGGCACGTCTCGCGTCCGGGGGACGAGAACGACCATTCCGAGTTCCAGCCTCTACGCCATCGCGACGAGCCCGATGATGACGAGGATGGCCCTGGCCACCATGGGCACCGGCGTGCGGATGCCTGGCCGCACGGTCGGGCACGGCCAAGGGGCCTTGATGGCAGAAGAGCACGCTCCAGATCACCCAGGCGCAGAGAGGTAGGCCGCTCTGGTCGTGACGGACATCGACGTCGCCATCTGCATGTTCCGGCCGGCTCCGAGTTCAAGCTCCCATCCATAGGGGAGCTCAAGGCTTGGGACGCTGAGGGGCTCCAAAAGATGTTCGCCATTGAGGCCGCTGCCTTATGCACCGACCTCAGCTACCTCCTAGCAAACCATGTGCAGAGCTCCGTTGATGACCTTCTGGCCCCTACACGCACATGGCTGGAGGATGCGGCTGCTAAGCAGAGGCAGTGGCTCCAAAAGGCAGAGAGCTACATTGACAAGGCATGTCAACTTGCTGACAAGCTCAACATTGCTGCGGCGCCGCTGTTACCGAGGAATCAAGCCTGGTCCGGAGTTACTACTGCTCCGGTTAGCCAGGCGATGGGACGCATCCTTGGGCCCTGCCAGATCGTAGCACTGCTTGCACAGGTGTACCAGGCAGGGTCTCGGTGGCGGAGGTGGAAGCGACGCTGCACGAGATCGAGATCGCTCCTGTGAGGAGCAGCGAGGTGGATGGGCATATGGAGCCAGTCGGACTTGACTGCGAGGCTGCCTTACTCTGTGTCCCTGCCAGCGCCCCCTCCACTTGAGCCGGCATCTGGTGGTACGCCTAGTGGTTCGCAAGAGGCTGAGGGCGGAGGATCATCACTCCTTGCCTCACCAACGCATGAGATCCAATGCCGCTTCTTCTCCATGCCGTCCCTGCCGCTGCTACAGAAAGCGCCGACTCCTCATCAGCCAAGGCGTCGGAGGACGTACGACATGACGAACGTGCGCCGGAGGACGTACGACATGACGAACGTCCGCCGCAGCGCGTGCCTCGCCAACCGCCCGGCGATGCCGGCTATGAAGCGGGCGCAAGTCAACCTCTGCCGTCGGCTCGGCCTTCCTGCAGAGGATGAGGGCCACAACTCCGTCGAGCAGGCACTGAAGGAGTATGTCGCCATGTATGACACTGCCCTGCCTGACTATGCCATTGCAGCACTCACAAGCTTGCTGGGCGTCGATGATGAGTGCACAGAACTGCTCGATGAGGTGCTGATCGGCAGTGGTGGAGCTAGACCAATAGATCAGTAGGGGGCCACTCCATGTAATTGAGTATTAGAGAGCATTGAATACTACTGATTTTACTGTTCAATCAGTGCAAATTCACATTAGATAGGAGGGGCCATGGCCCACTTTGGCCTGTACTAAGCTCCGCCAGTGCTGATCGGTATGGTGGGCCAGGGGATTGATGGCTTCTCAACTGCGGAAGAAGCCTCAACTGGTGATGATGCTGTGGAGGGCTAAATCCTGCAGCCAACTCCTTGAGTTCCCACGTCCTCGATGTATCCGACTACCTGCATGTTTACTACTTCAAATGCTTTTCTTAGCGCTTTTGGAAGACCTCGTCCTTGTGTCTTCATATTTGAACTTCACTGTGTAATTTTCATGTTTGCGACTGTGTTGCGGCTGCTGTCTTGTTCTGCCAAACTTCATGTGATCGGCTGTCAACCTGCTGTTGAGCGTATTATTGCTACCAATGAATGAAAACTTTGACGCAATTTGCTGGAATGTGAGGGGTTTAAATTCTGCAGCAAGATGTGTTACAGTGCATGAGTTTTTATCTGCCACTTCCTGTCATTTGGCATGCCTCCAAGAAACCAAACTAGCACATATTGATGGTGCTCTCGCTGTGTTTTTGGGAGGCTACCGCCTGAACAATTTTGTTTTTAAGCCGGCTAATGGAACTAAGGGTGGTATTCTGCTGCTATGGAATGATGCTTTTATTGACCTCACCGATATTAGCATCAAGCTGTTTTCGGTCTCGACAACCTTAATTGTGAAGAGCTCTAATACTAGCTTCTTGATCACTGTGGTGTACGGGCCAACACGCGACAATCGAAAACCAACTTTCCTCCGTGAGCTACGACGGCTCAAGCCCCTAGGGACAGAGATGGTTAGTTCTCGGAGACTTCAATCTCATTTACCAAGCGCGTGACAAGAACAATCGGAACTTGAATCTTCGTCGCATGAGGCTTTTCCGGGCAACACTAAATTTCTGCGAGTTACGCGAAATACACCTTCAAAACCGAAAATACACTTGGAGCAACGAGCGTCGTCGGCCCACGTTGGTCAAGTTGGACAGAGTCTTCTGTAATGAAAGTTGGGATCTCTCTTTTGACTCGCATGGGCCGCATGCGTTAGCCACCTCAATCTCATATCACTGCCCTCTGCTCCTCTCTAGCCTTGCCGGACCTCGCCGGCCGCGCCCGTTCAGGCTCAAGAACTTTTGGACCAAATTTCCCGGTTTCCACGACGAGGTCATGAAGGCTTAGGCCACGCCCACAAATCACGCACACCCGGCGCAGGCACTGCATCACAAGCTTGATGCTACTGCCAGGCACTTGAGATCATGGAGCCACTCGATAATCTCTGATGCGAGACTAAAATTCCTAATGGCTTTGGATGTGATCCACCGTCTTGATGTTGCACAGGAGTCTAGGGAGCCATCCGATGCTGAGCGCCACTTGAGATCTGGCCTTAAACGTCGAGTGACCGCGCTTGCCGTCATTGAACGAGCCCGCAAGAGACAGGCCTCCAGAATTACAAATTTAAAGCTGGGCGATGCTAACACTAAATTTTTTCACTCGAAGATAAATGCTAGGAGAAGGAAAAATCACATCCAAAGGCTGAACCAAGATGGTACTTGGGTGACCAAGCATGAGGATAAGGAGAAAATTGTGCTGGAACATTACAGTGCTATGTTGGGAGCTCCTGGCTCGAGGGAGATTGAGCTTAACTGAAGTGCTTTGAACATCCTGCGTTTTGAGCTTGACAGCTTGGATGCCCCTTTCACCGAAGAAGAGCTGCTTGAGGCAATTAAACAATTACCTCCAGACAAGGCACCTGGCTCATACGGGTTCACGGGCGCTTTCTACAAGTCCTGCTAGCCAATAATCAAGGCAGATCTAATGGCGGTCATGAATTCACTGCATAGCCAACGCTTCCTAAATTTTGACCTCTTAAAAAGGGCCAACATAGTTCTACTGCCTAAACACGACGGCGCCGAGAGTCTAGCAAGCTATAGGCCCATTAGCCTCATCCACAGTGTCGCTAAGCTTTTTACTAAGCTTCTCTCGCTGAGGCCCGCGCCCTTCATGAGGGATATTATTTCCAAGTGTCAGACTGCGTTCATCAAAGGCCGAAGCATACATGAGAACTTCCTGTTTGTCCGCAACATGGCTAGGAAGTATCATCGCAATGGAACCCCTATGCTTCTAGTCAATCTTGATATCTCAAAGGCCTTTGATTCTGTTAGGTGGGACTACCTTCTTGCTCTCATGGGTCACCTGGGTTTCCCTATCAGATGGCGAAATTGGGTGGCTTCGACGTTGGCTACCTCCACCTCTCAAGTGCTCCTAAATGGAATTCTTGGCCAATCGATCGCTCATGGTAGAGGACTAAGACAGGGAGACCCGCTCTCTCCACTTTTGTTTGTACTCTCCATTGACCCCACTTCGGCTCCTCCTTCACCTCGCCACCGAGGCCGGCATTTTATCCAGAGTTGCAAAGTCTAGGATGCGACTCCGGACTTCGATGTATGCGGATGATGCAATCATTTTCATCAGGCCGAAAAGAGGAGAGCTCAATGCTCTTGTTGCCTTATTACACCTTTTCGGAGAAGCAACCGGATTGCGAACCAATATTCAAAAGTCTTCAATCGTGCCTCTTAAATGCGCGGGAATAAACTTGAATGAAATTTTGGCCGGTTTCCCTGCCTCAAGGACGAGCTTTCCTATCAGGTATCTTGGGATCCCGCTGACGGTAGTGAGGCTCAAAAAAGTGGACTTCCAGTTCCTGCTTGACAAGGTCCGCAATAAGCTGACAAGCTGGCAAGGTCGTAATCTCACAACTGCAGGAAGACTACTCTTAGTCAAATCCGTGTTGTCGTCACAGCCCGTACACACTCTGACTGTGGTCAACGTGCCAAAAGAGGTGCTCGAAGAAATTGACAAACTCAGGAAACGTTTCCTTTGGGCAGGAAATGAGAATCTCACTGGAGGCAAGTGCAAGGTTAATTGGCCGACAGTGTTGAGGCCTCTGGACCTCGGGGGATTAGGCGTCCTAGATATTCATCGATTTGCAAGGGCATTGCGGCTTCGCTGGCTTTGGCGGCAATGGGCGGACCCAGACGCACTATGTGCGGGTCTGTAAATCCCCTGCAACGACACTGACAAACTCCTCTTCGCAGCCGCCACAAGAATTGAAATTGGCGATGGAGCAAAAACCTCCTTCTGGCATTGCGCTTGGCTCAAAGGCCGGTGCCCTAAAGACATCGCGCCCGACATCGTTGCTACTTCTCGTGGCCGCAAGCTTTCAGTTCGGGAGGCCTTGACCGATCAGGCTTGGGTGGACCGCATTGGCCTTCAAGCGATCCTTTCGGCTGACCACATAAAACAATTTGTGGATTTGTGGACCTTGACTCAATCTGTTTCTCTAGCACAGGGCACCTGATGATCACATCTTCTGGAGGCTCAATGCTTCTGGAACATATTCGTCAGCCTCAGCATACCGAATTCAGTTTTTGGGCCACACGAGACTCAATTTTAAAGCTCTTATCTAGAAGCCATGGGGCCCTTCCAAGTGCAAAGTTTTTGCTTGGCTCATCATACGCAACCGGGTGTGGACCTCAGATAGGCTTGCGACCCGTGGTTGGCCTCACAACCCGGTTTGCCCACTATGCAGGCGACGCCCAGAGATAGCTCTTCACCTAATCATCGAATGTCGCTACTCGAGGAGAATTTGGGAGGCCTTAGCGTCTTGGCTTTCCATCGCTCCCCTAGATCCAGCATCTTGGCCTGCTGCTAACTCTGTCAGCAATGGTGGTTCACGGTAGGCTTTGCTGCATTTGCCGAGGAGAGGGACGTGTTCCTTACTTCTCTTGGTCGTTTGGCAAATTTGGTTAGAGAGAAACGCCCGCACTTTCCAAAGGAGAGAGAGGTCTATGCCAGAGCTGCTAGTAGCTATTAAGGAGGAGGCAAGGTTGTGGGGCCTTGCAGGTGCTAAGCACCTTCGTGCGCTTTTGCCACCATTTGTTACTCCCTAATTTCTTTGTTCCTTGCCTTGGGGGCCTTCTAGGGCCTCTAAGGGACTCTCTTCTTTATTAATAGAAATGGGCACAGTCTCGTGCCGTTTCGTTCAAAAAAAATTACTATTTTGTCCTTCAGTACAGTTTCACCTTTGAGCTATATTTGGTGATGAAGCTGAAGCCACTATCTTCTGCTTTGATTTACATGCTGACCATATATCAAGTGACATGCTGGCATATTGACCATCATCTTCCCATTCAGAGTTATCAACGCCTTTGACTTAGTGACCATGTTTGCTTGTCCCATATCACGACAGAGAAAGGCTCAAGAAGAGTCCAAGGTTAACCTCCAACTGTCTCAGTGGTTGTCACATATGAACGAACACAGAGCTCAGCAATTCTAATTGGTACATGTTATTTTCACCTATCATTGTCACCGTCCACCAACCTATTCGGGTTGCTAGTGGGCAACCTTCACGCTTGACATCTTTCAAATTGAGCGTGAGCAAGCTTGTCTGTCCTTGCCTTCAAGCTTCTATTCTTATACTATTCTAGTGGTTGACACATCTCAGTGTGGGTCAACTTGGAGTAAACAAAGGTACTCCTTTACCTGCCTGCCATTTGGTGCGCCGTACACAGAACCACCTCCTGATGCGCCTTTTCCTCTTCTATTAGAATTTATGACGCGCGTGCTTAATGCTGCCTATCCCTGTTTTGTCTCTCTAACTTTCCTAAAGGTGAAGGGGTCCTTATGTAGTCATTCATGCACATATTATATTACCACTTGAGAAGCTTTATTAGCAGGCGTGATGGGCCTGAAGTAGCTGCTAATGGTCTTAACCATATTGTAAATTTGGATAGGATAGGGAGCGTGATTCTTCCCATTGTCGAAGTTCAAGTTGAAAACTTTTCCACCCCACTTGGGTTGACATCTCAACCCCAATCACCATTTGACACTGTTGACTTTGAGCCTTGGAAGAAAAATTCTAATGTCCATGAGTAAACAATCCAGAGTGCAATGGGTTTCCTGCACCACCAATCGAGACAACTTGGCGGTATTGCAAACACAGTGCAGTCCTAACTCCTAAGTTTATCCCCGGCTAAATGAGAACCAGTTGAAAGTTTGCTACTGTCCCTTTCACAACATTCCTTTAGGTCGAGGAGAAAGCCAAATGCAGGTGGCTGACCCCAGAGGACAATTAAATTACTGAGTACTATTGGTGCACGCCTCCCCGTCCTCTATTTCAATTTTTAAAAGTGCCAATGTTTATGGGTCAGATAAGGGCGGTGTTCAGTGATGAGATTTGTAAGGATTTTATAGTTGAAGTGGATGTTGCCGTAATATTTGGTGGGAAGCCACCACTTTTGCAAGTATAAAACTCTTGAAATAAAGTGTTGTATTATTTCTCTGCATGTTAGGGCGTCTTCATGTGAATGGCAATTTCACTAGCTATTGTATATTCTATTCAGTTTGTACTGGAGAAAAAGAATAAAAAACTAGTCTCTGGCGCTACTTCAAGCAGCAAGCTCGCACGATCTCCCATGCAGCATGTGTCCTTCTCTCTCCAATTCCAAACACTAGAGCACTGCAGCCTTTGCTTTTTTATTGTTTTTTACCTTGGCGATTTCGTATTGCTGTTGGAGGCGCCCTTAACAGATGAGAGGTGAGCCATTCTGCCATTAGAGTGTGGACCAAATGTTCTCATACTGACAAGTGTCATGAGCAATCCTGGTTCCCACTGAAGTCTGTTCTTAAATAAATTACAGGCCTGTCATTAAAAAAAACTAGAATCTGGGGGGCTAGGGGTGGTCCAAGATATCATTGATTTGAAGAAAGGCTATCTGAAGCATGCTGCTTGTGATGGGACATGGTTTGAGCTTGTAGTCCACTATATGCCCTTTTACGTGGCCACGTGCCAGAATCTGATCGGTGTTGAGTTATACAAATGGTCTTTTTTTTTATCTTAGTAGCCACGGTAACCGACTGTTCAGTCGCATCTGTTCGTGAAAAAGTATGTACAGCCTCAGCATCTTGTAATCAAATTTCAGTCTCAACGATGTTAACCTGAGTGTGATATCACTACATTAGTAGGTCAATCCCTTGATGTAGATGAAACCTCTGTAGGTTCTTTTCAATGGAAATACGCAGAGTACTACTTTAGGGAAAGCATGTTTTACTTTGCCCTTAGTACTGCATATTAGATGTAGACACTATCTTCTTGCTAATTAGTTTTGCAAACCTGATCAGATGCTCCTAGCTCCTTCGTTCAAAACAAAACGAAGGGAGGACGTGTGCAGCTTGGTTTCTGATGTTCCCTCTCAAAGTCGCAAGGCAAGTTCAACTTCCTTTTCTCCCTTCCCGTTAACATTTCCTGTTATTGAGTGCTATGTGCGGCCAGCTTTTTGCCTGACATGAGATGGGTTATCCTCAATTACGGAAATGCGACGAGATATTATGCTGTTTGCCTGTCCCCCTTTCCGCAGCTGACCCGCTGTTGATTTTCATTTGTGTTCAGATTGCAGTACCATGCTTTCCTGGCATTCACATACCTTATAACTTATATGACCCAAATGAGTCAGAGATCAAGTCATTGCATCCCTGAAACCCTGCCCTCGTCCACTCCCGGCACCACCACCGTCACTCACCAACCCTACGGGCGAGCCCTTTCCACTGCACTGCAAACTCTGCTCCAATGCTTGCAGAGTTGAAGGAACAGGGCAAGGTGGTGCAGTGCAGTGACAGCATAGGGAACTATGCATAAACGACACAGTATTTGTTTTTCTGAGGGTCAATGATCCAAGATTTCAAGCTTCTGAATGCTGACCCACTCAAGTGGCAAGAAGACTCTGAAGGATAGTGGCACTGATTACTGTTGTCTAGGAATATTCCCTCTTGAACGGTTCAAGCTGAGTTATGATGCCTGTGGCTTCATTTAGCAATGATAAACAACACCTGACATGGTCACAGTGAAGCAGGAAGTCAGCTGGGATTGGTATCATCGAATTCAAAAAATGACGTGATGTGACGTTTGAAGGGTGAGTGGCTCAGCATGAATGGCGTATATCCTACCCTCGGAGGACATCCTACTACTACTACTCATGTACAAGCAGCATCAACCTTGCATGAATCATTTGGTGCAGACAATAAAGCATTGTCGGAGAAGCATATGGTTGGCATATCGCACGGGGAAGAGAACAAAAAATTATGCGTGTATGCTGACAGATCTGACCGGGATCGACTAGCTCCCTAACGGTGCCAAAAAAAAAAATCCATTGACTGCCCTCTTTATTCTTGAGATTATGTACTAGTAAAATAAAGTTTTCTTTGCAACTGCAGGAGGTCGAGGTCAGTTGGCAGGGATCAGGGAGTGACGTTTATTTTACGTACAAAGCTCTTTTATCAGATAATGATATGTAACTAGGCAAAATTAGGGTGTCGTTTTGCTTGAAACACTATATAAGCGCACAAGGGAACCCGGAACCCTTTCGTCCGTGGGAGCTACTGCAAGTACCTTTCGTAGACCAGCGGTATCGGTCGTCCATCATCAACATGCTTGTAGTTCCAGAGAGAAGGCTGCCAAGTTATGACTACGTGCCGTCTCACTCTCTGGAATCCGAACCTGCCTTTATTCTGTTCTGTTCTGTTCTGTTCTACGCTAGGCCATTTGCGACTGTGCTGCTGTAATCTCTACGAAGTCGATGTCCTCTTCCTCTGCTTCTACAAAACCTTAATCGTAGGTATGTACTATTAAATTTGGACATAAGTACATAACTCAGCCAAACTTAAATTTGGACAGAACTAGGTTTGTATTCTTTTTAGACAAAGGTAGTATTCCATCCAAGAACTGTTGGCAGTTAAGGAATATTCATGGTGAGACGGGTACGACGAAATTGTTCTCACGAATAACTGACTCCGATCCGAGTCAATAAAATGCGACTATTGTTAGATGCTTCAAATACAGGTGTTCCGCGTGCAGCTTCAAAAGTCTTCACCTATACTAATAGTAAAAGCAATGCATTGAGATTTCACAGAATAAATCCTGATCAGAAATAACTACAGAGCGCGCTAGCTCACGACAACTGCCTTGGTCTATCAGTGAAAACATTATTGCACCCTGCCACCTTTACTATTTTGTTTGGAGAAAATCTGGCTACCGCAACTTTCGTATTATTGTACTATACTAGTACTAGTATTATACATTTGATGAAAAAAACTGAAAGGAACCCGAAAATTGTCAATGGTGTCTTGCCGCATGCTCGCGTCACGCTGACGGAAGCATATCATCCTCAAAAACCCCACCGGACAAGAGCCCTACATATAGGCCCCCACACGAATCAGCTTTGGTCCACGGCCCCATTGGCCATTCCATGCTACCTTCGAGACCCGTAGACACATGCGATGCACCTGCACACAGGCGGCGCGGTGCACCTCCCCCTCCAGTATTTCATGCCTCGGCACCAGCCCCAGCAGCAAGCGGCCACCGACTTACAGGCGCAGGACTCGGCCGTGTGCAGGCGCTCGTCCCCTACCACCACCACCACCACCTCGCCGGCCGCGGCCACCATGTGGGAGTATCCCCATCAGCCAGCGCATGCGGCGGCGGCCCTGCAGACCTCCTCGTCGGTGTCTCCTTTCCCCTCCTGGAGCCCCTACGCCGCCGCCGGGACCACGGCGGCGCTGCTCGGCGCCGGCTCGGCCTTCTCCACCGATGCCTCCTCGTCGCCCGACATGCGCCTTCTTCCGGCTGCGGGGGAGCACGTCCACGGCGGCCATGCATGGAGCCAGCAGCACGACGAACAGTGAGTGTAGTACTATAACTGTATCTACATATATACTTGCATCGCATGCTTCTTCGTGTGAAATGGAGTACTACACATATATGCAAGTTAAATTAACCCGGCACGACGGTTTCTGCTTTCAGAAGCAACAGCACATGCTACAGGGAGAACTTCCTTGACCTTCTCGCGTCGAAGAACGTGACACAGGAGATGTTCGACGATCTCCCTGCCGGTCACTACACCGCGCAGGCGCTGTCATCAGGACGTTTCGGGGCAGGTTCTGATGTCGTCGCACCGATCAAGTTCGAGGTCACCGGCTCGCCGCTGTTCTTTGGGGGTACTGCCGGTATGCACCAGCAGGGGATGAACGCGGTGGGATCCACGCCGTGCTACGCGTACGAAGATCACCATCAGATGAAGGAAGCGGGCAGGAACCAGCAGCAGCAAGAGCTCTCAGCCCCGGCCATGACTTGCTTCCTTCAGCAGCTGAGCTCAAATAATGATAGTAGTGTTGGCATGCATGCTAGTCTGGACTATTCAGGCATAGGAGTACTTGACAAGATTTGCCAGGAGAGTAGTAGTCCAGCAGTGGAGGCTGCTGCTGGCCCTTTTGCCATGAGGAGCTTGCCGGACCTCGGTTCCTTCGGTGGCTACAGATCAACCACCCCAGAATCGACGACATCATCAGTGCAGCCATATGCGAGATCCAGCAATCTCTCTGACAGCAGCAATATTAGACAAGAGCAGGATATTGTGTCGGTAAGATATGACTTATATTATGAGCATCGATCTGGGGCATGCATGCCATCCATGGCAGTGGCCATGAACCGTGTATATATGTTTAGAGATTTAAAGAAGTAACAAATGCATTTGTTGCCTGTGTTTCTCGCAGGCAAGGAGCAACAGCAGTGGCAGTGGAGCAGCGAATGATCGGAAGAAGCGTCCGTCTGAGGAAAGAGCGAGCACCGGGAAGAAGTCTAAGCAAGATGGCTCTAAAGCATCGCCTCCCAAGGTAACAATTAACGTTAACGATCGACAAGATGAGAACTGCGATGTTAAAGTTATTATCTGTGAAACTAGTAGCTCAATTTGCACTTCGCATGTCAACGAAGAACGAAATGACGATTTGAAAAAAAAAATCAAATAATGCAGCAACAAGTGCCCAAGGTGAAGATAGGAGAGAAGATCACAGCATTGCAGCAGATCGTTTCACCATTTGGGAAGGTATGTGGGTACTCGCATGTTGGTCAACAATCGTTAATTCCAAATAAAGTACAAGCAGATCGATCATGCATAAGAAACCTCGTAAAGCGTCCAATTGAACCCATTTCCATATTTTTTTTTCAGACTGATACAGCATCGGTGCTGTTCGAAACGATCAAGTACATCAAGTTTCTGCATGAACAAGTACAGGTAAATAAAACAAGTCAATTATTATTCCCCTTCCCCCAGCCCAAACCCTCTGCATTAGTAGCAAAAGGCGAGTGTACTACAGATGGATAAATGTACATACAGTCATACACACGCCCACACAGAGAGGCACGCATCATCTTCAAAGATACAATGAATCGCTTCAACGACCATATAGCTAGCTAGCTGGTTCCACACATATGATATTGACCTAGTTAGTTGGATCACCCCCCTTTTTCCCCCATCAGTGGACTTCCTAGTCATGGCCCAGACGAACATAGAGAATGTTCTGCTCATCTCGTCGTGTCCCAGTCCCACACGCAGAGCACCGAGCTTGAGACCCCATGAGAAAAGGACAGCGCCTGCTGCTTGCACTAGTTGCCTCGCCTGCTGTCGACATCGCAGAGCAAGACACCCCGCCCCCTTTCTTTTTCAGTTGTGCTACTCTACTATGCAGGCAGCTGATCGATCGCCTCCTGCTGCTTTTCTTTCTCTGTCCGTGCGTGCAGTTACTCAGCGAGCCGTACACGAATTCGAGCAGGAGCAACAAGGTACGTACATACAGATCGGAGCTCGATCCAGACGCCTCCATCAGTCGTTATCCGGAAGCTTATACATATCTATATATCCAAAGGATCGGTTGCGGAATTGTTCTTCACGCCGGTTGTTGTTGATGTTGCTTGTTTCAGGCGGGTAGCCTTCTTCCATGGGGAGACCACCGTGCGCAGCATGCTCATGCGCATGCAGAGGCGAGCAAGGGCGGCGGAGGAGGAGACCGGTCGGAGCACGACCTGAGGGACAGAGGGCTCTGCTTGGTCCCTGTCTCGTGGACCCCCGAAGTCTACAGGGATGGCACTGCCATGGACTACTGGACGCCGGCCTACAGGGGCTGCCTGTTCCGCTAGAGATCCTTGATCAAGATCTCGATCGTCTGACTGCTAGTAGCTGCAGGAAAAAAAAAACTCCTTTACTGATCAGTGGCTATCTGCCTCCAAGTTGCGTAGGACGGCAGCTGATATGCTTGTGTTGATTGTGGTTTCCTAGCTTAGTTCGTAGTCGATAGTCGTACTGCTACTGGCTTGTTCGGTTTAATCATTCGCAGTATTGTATTTGTTGATTTTTGTACTGATGCGTGCTGGAGGAACTATCTGGACTAATTAATCGACCTTATTAGCTTTCTGATCATGCTTGTAACCTGATGTTGCACCACAGCAGAAGAATTATCAGTCTGAAGTTTGTTTTTGTTTGTCTGTGTTAATGAGCTAGTATAGTGATCATTACAGGATTTATCTGGTCTCAGGCGACGGTAGCACGGTATATATATAGTTGCCCGCCTCCTCCGACCCCAATGTGGTCAACCCACAAGAAGTTGCTCAGGCTTCCTTGCTACCGTGAAGGTATATCGCATCACTGCCCTCGTCCGGGCTTCACCGTGGAGGCCGTGCTCGAGGCGGCCGTGGAGGCTTGGACGTAGGGATGAAAACGGTTGGAAAGGATAAGAAGCCTAAATTGTTTTCAATTTCATTTCTTTTCTCAGAAACGGAATCGAAAACGATATTGCCGAAAATGAGTACGGTACCGGTATTTTGGGAACTTTGAGAATGAAACTATGTCCGATCGGGAATAGCTCAATATCGGTCGAGAATCGATAATTTATAGTTTGGAAAACGATAAGTGAATATCATATATAGGTTTAATAAATTAAGATGGTAAGATAATTATAATTGCTTCGTTTTAATTAGCGTGCCAAATTATAAATATTGCACAAATTAACAAAAATCACCGCATATTACATACCAAATTTAATAGTACAAGACTCAAAATAATTAAACAATTCTAATTTAAAAATATGATAATTGATTCCCCATTCCTATATGCTCACATTAGATGGCAAAGTAAGCAAAATCTAGGCTTAAGGGAGGCAGGAGAAGTGCACATGATGAATGATGATTGATGGCCTTGTATTGTATAAAGACGTTTAGACTAAACTTCTAAAAACTGGTATAATATCAACGGTAATTACCGCAAAAATACGATAAAACCCGGAAACGGTCGGAAATAGGAAAAATCGTTTTCGTTTTCGTTTCCGTTTTCGTATTTTTTACCTGTTATCAGTTTTCGTTTTTTTAGTTACCGTTATTATTTCCGTTTCACCTTAAAATCGCAGTAAAACCTCAAAAATAAGCCTCGGCAAACAGAATTTTCGGTTACGGCATTAATCCCTGACGGCAGAGAGCCAAGATAGCAGAACGGCTGGGAGTACTGGGCTCGACTGCTCGACCAGCAAGCTCATGGGCCATGGGCGAAAACGTGCTCCGGGCCGGCGCTCAAATAAAAGCCCACACGAACTTCGGGCTTATAGAGAACTGCAATAATTGGGCTTTGGGCCAAGCTCGCACAGAATGAAGAAGGAGTGCATGTGACACTTCTAGCCTGGCCCAACAGTTGACATCTATTAAGAGGCTAGCGGTGTTTGGTTTCAGGGTCCACTCTATCGCTCGTAGATAAGATGGTGCAACCCGAGTTCATCCTATGGATTTTTTTAGAATAACTCGACTTCGCATTCCTATGCTAATTATTACTAGTCCTCCCATCAATGTATATAACCGAAGGAAGTAGCTTGTACAGGACGAGATGCTGATAAATCAACCAAGTTCATTCTAAAACCAAATAAAAGAAACGAAGAATGGGGAGATGATAGATTAAGTCTCCTTTAGAATGCAGGATTTTCACAGAAATTGTACATAAATTTCACAAGATACCGTTTAATTTCAAAGAAGAATACATGAATAGAAAAAAAATTCCTCCATTCGAAAGGAGACCTTACTCTATTCATCAGACCAAACACCCCTACAAATATTAATGGGCTGTTGGTTCAAGGAAACAACCCATCATCACATCAAGGTGGTTCATCATGAATCAATTCTATGGTTTTTGATGAGACAGTCAAATTCCTCATGTTTGCACTAATTATTAGCTTGTGACGGATATGATGTCAATGGATCAACTCACTATATTCCATAAACCAAAAATATGACAAAAAGTATGATCAAAGTTATGAACCTTACTCCCTAGCACCAAATGGGAGTAAGATGTAAGAACTGAACCATCATAGTACACACGTATGATTATTTGTCTGTCACCGGAAACAAGATGTGTGCTTTGAAGTGCCCCAAGGACTCCAAAATGTAGTCATCATCACCTTCCTTGTTATTCCCTAGGTTATCAAATATATTATTAACCTTTTTCCAAAATTTTGATCACTCATCTTATTCAGAAAATTTCACAATTTATCATTTATTTTGTTATGATTTGTTTTACTACTAAACATAGTTTAAGTATGAGGTTCATTTTACATATTTAGATAATTTTATTTAAATGTTTTTTAATAAGACTAATGATAAAGGTTTTAGAAAAACACATCATACATTTGTGAACAGAGATACTACCTTACTACCACAAATGTAAGCCACCGAGGAAAAAAACGAGCATTGCTAGCTCCACGGCTTAGCTTAAACGTCACTTCCAAGCTGCGGCTATCATCGTTGAGTCAGACTCCCAAGTATAATTCTTCTCGTCAATTCACGGGGAAATGATCAAAATAATGGGGAAAATGGTCGCACACAAGAATCTATCAACTAGATTACCACTCTATTCCCTGCCGCCCATGCATCATCATATCTCCCTATCATCCTTTCCTCTATCCCATCCCTGTCCCGTGAGTCCATCTCCTACGCCCGGAGGATTGACGCATCCTTTTCGGACGGCCTGTCGTTGCTGAATGACCAAATCGCAAAACTTCACCGTAAATACAGCGGAACCGGACCACACATGGAACCCTACAGTGATTCCCAAAGGCCAAAGCCCCCTCACCAATGGACCACCATTGCAAAAAGTACCATCATGCCTTTTTCTGGTTTCGATCATCACAAACTTGAATAATACATACAAAAAATGGTATCTAAACAGAGATCTCGTCCAAACATCACACGAGACTGGATATAACATCACAAACCTTGTTAACAGAGGATACAAACTTGAACATTGACAAAGGATACTGAATTTGATCGAAGTTTGCCAACAAATACAACTTATATAGGGAAGGGCTGTGTGCTTGATGAAGAGAACTTTTAATCCAAGGGACAGAACTGAGAATTTACAGGACTGAACATATATTGAAGGGGACTATTATTGTCTGAAAGAACAAATGCAACTTCAAGGATACCGACGAATGTACCTAGAGCCACACCGATTTGCCAATACTGATGATCTCTCCAAGCAAGCGCACAGGCTCTCAGCCCTCGTTCAAGCTTGGTAGGATCCACGATGGCGTCTCGCCACGCATCGCCATCTCCTGGTCGTCCAGCTCGCACTCAAGTTTCCTGGAGCTACGGATTTCCAGGCTAAACACAGACACGCCGTAGCTCACCGTGGTGGGACGCCTGTCGTTCCGCTCCGTGCTGCTGATCGAGTACACGGCGTTGCTCTCGAGATCGGGAAACCCCGCCGTCGGCACGGCGAAACCGTGGAGAGAGTCGACGAAGAGCGCGCGGTCGCCGATGCCGCCGAGCACCTGCCACTCCGGATCGTCGCTGCGGTGGTTGACGTGGAAGGCCTTGGAGAAGTCGACGTCGTCGCCGAAGAGGTACATCCACTTGGACTTGACGAGCAGGAAGAGCTCGTCGCCGGCCACGGCGAGCCGCGCCTCGGAGGGGAGCTCGACGGCGGGCGCCGGGATCTCCATGGCGACGGCGAGGGTGACCGCGTCGACGATGGTGGTGCGGCAGACGTCCTCCTCGAAGACGAAGAACTCGCCGTCGGAGTAGTTGATGCTGCTGGCGTTGCAGTCCGCCAGGGCGGGGATCGGGGTCCAGGCGGCGGCGGCGGGCGGGTCGGTGGCGCAGAAGAGGATGCCCTCGCCGCAGGAAACCATGACGCCGTGCGGGGACCAGTCCCCAGGCGAGGTCGTCGGTCTCGGCGAAGAAGGCGGGGAGCGGCGGGAGCCGGCGGGTGGCGCCGGTGAAGGGGTGGACGAGGGAGGCGGCCAGATCGGTGGGGTCGATGGCGAGGGTCCACCCGTGCGGGGACGCGTAGAGGCGGCGGCGGCGTTGGTGCACCTCCGCGGCGGGGCGGGGCAGCCGGAGGTACGGGTAGATTCGGTCCTCCCGGAGGCAGAAGAAGAGCCGGGACGGGGACGACGGGAGGAGCAGCCACGGCGGCTGCGGTGGAGGCGCGGCGGCGGCGTCCCGCGCCGCCCGCCGCCAGGAGGAGCAGACGGAGCGGAAGCGCGCGATGTCGGCGAGCTCGGTGATCCCGCCGGCGATGTCGGTGAGGATGTCCGACGGGAGGTCCGACCAGCCCGTGGCGGCCATGGGAATCGCAGTCCGGATCGAGCTCCGATCGATCGCAATCTGAAGGCGTTTGCGTTTGCGTTTGCGCGAGGGAATGGCCCATTGATTTCCCCGCAATTTTATGGGCGTGCTGGCATTTCCAAGGGGGGACGTGGCGCGCGCTGCGCCGTCGGCGGCCGAGCGGGGCTCCCGTGGCTGCGAAGAGCGGCGGGGGAGTGGCTTTTGTGTTCGGTGCCCCGTTGCTTTCCCTGCCATCAGCGTTGGGCCTTGGGTGCAGGGTTCCTTCCAGGTTTGTGTTTACGCGGGTGGGCCGGCTGGCTGCGCCCGATTGGGCGCCTTCAGGCCCGTGTCTTCGCGACTCTCGTTGAAGCGTCTACGCTGGGCCAGCATGGTATCCGTTTGTTAGGCTATCCAGATTCCACACGGTGCTGAAGCGTTTGTTACAGAAATTTCTACAGATGATTTTCCATAGATGCAGCTGGAATTGTCTACCTAACGAATGCTTTGTGGCTGGATGGCCACGTTCCTCTCAAAATTTAGGGGGAAGGACAAAGCGGGCCGGCGAGCGGCGAGTGCCACGTGGCACAGGAATATATGATCATTATGACCAAGACCAATATTGCCACTAAAATGAGTATAAACGTAGTAACTGTGTACGTATTGTGTGATAACAACATCCATTTTCAAAAAATTGCTCCAACATCTAGTTGTGCTGATACGTGTATATGTTTAGTTTGACTATAAAGAAGCCGTTTTGAAACGCACACCATTTCTATCTTTCCAAGTCAGCATTATCAAGTGAATTGGTATCAAGTGTGGTTTCAAACTGATGAGCGACCTTGAAATGCAACAAGGTGTTGGTACTTTCCACATCAACGTGAGAACGAAGGAGTGCAGGATCGGATGATTGACAAGAAGCAATGAATATATGAAACTATCCCTTTTTTTAACTTTTTAATCTTGTCCTTTGGCTTTTTATTCAGGTTGCCTTAGCTTTTCCAACCACTATAAGAGATATGAGTATCCATGTCATTGGTTATCATCATTGAAACATAGGTTTTCGTCACAGAAGACAAATAAATAGAGAGAGTCATAGAACCACCATCACTAAATAAATGTCAGCAGTGGCGTTCTTTACAAAATTATCACAAAATTACCACTGCTCTGACATTTTCGATTTCTATCATGGCATTTTTCGTCATTGATAGTCTTATTTGCTGTGACTAACCACATGCTATTTTTCCTTCTTGTCGACGGACCTTGAGGATGTCCTTGCTGGTTTGCCAAACCTGCAGGAACATGATGATGCGCACAACATGACGGACTCCCTGTCAGCAAGTGTTCCACGGTTCTACCATATCAAGATGTTCAAGTCCATGGTTTAAAATCTCTAACAATCGGCTGCACACGAGGTGCTTGCATGTCAACAGGAGATCCACAAATACACACATTTGTGTTTTTTAGAATGTTTATGGGGTGAACAAATTGCATCAGCGGTCTCTAAATTATTGCAAATGTGTCATCTATGTTCATGAACTATTGAAGTGTGCATTGATACCCATAAACTATTTAAAGTGTGTCGCTTAGGTCCAAACGGGTCCAAACCCAACCCGATTGCATACGTGGCGTGCTATGTGGGGTGCTGAGGTGGATCTGACAAGTGGGCCCCATATGGCAGCCTCCTGGAGATTCGGGGGAAGCTACACAATAGCGGTTCCTTTACCGGACACCGCTGCAGCGGATTTTTAGTCCTTCCGCCCGTATTTTAGCCGGTCCGGGATCGTTTACCGGCAACCGCTGCGCACCGGCGATTGTGCATTTGCCCACCAACCGCAGCATGCAGGACGAGTCTCCAGTCCCGACAAGATTCGAAGTCACTGCAACAGTCACCAACTGGCCGGGAAGATGCTGAGACGGTCGAGAAAAGCGGCGCCTCGACTCCACAAAAGCCGTCCAGCTGACAGGAAGGTCCATACTCCACAGACCATAGCCCTTATCTGATGACATTGACAGAGGTTGGAGCGTTGCGCTACGATACGATACATACATGCATCGGAGGGGACGATAAGCAAACATGTGGATAACACCCGAGGAAGATAAGACCGGAGGATCTTTCAGCTAGCGATGAGGGAGGGGCGGACAGCCCATTGACCAACAGGGGGATTCTGAAGAGTTCCGTTTACGATTTCTTCTGCCAGCGATGTTTCTTTAATCTTTATTTATGCTTGCTTGTCAACTGAGAAAAGGAATGCACACGGCATTTGGCATTTGCAGCTACTTGGGGGGAAGAAGCAGAAGGGCAACTTACATGTTAATTCGCTGAACAACCGTAGAGGATACTTTGAGTCTGACAGCATACGAGTAATATGCTGCTTGCCCGGCCTAATTGTGAAGGCGCATATAAAAACTGCAGCTAAAGAGTGGTTGTTCGAGACGAGCTGTGGTTGCGACGGGGGAATGCAAAGTTTATTTGTGCCCGACGACGAGTTGTTCAGCTGGACGAGTTGTCTAAAGAAAACGTAGACAAGTTGTTTAGCAGGACGAGTTGCTAGCTGGGTCGTCCGACGGAATAGCTAGCTGAGCGAGCAGTTTGTTTTCGGTGACCAAAGTGGTGTCTTTTTTTTATAAAAAAAAAAGTTGTGTCTTTTTAGCCTGGTCACCGAAAATAAACTTTCTTCTCCGTATTTTGTTTCTCAATCAAAATTTGCGTAGAAGTGTGTACGAGTCGAATTGCCCCAGTTGTTTGGCCAGATTGGCCTCCCATCCAAACTGAAAGGAAAAGACCGAAATTCGAGCTCGTCCCGTCGGCTTGCCCCATCCAAAGGGCCAATTCACAAGAAAAATTGAGCACAACACAATCAACAGGTGGACACTCAAAAATCTTGTCCTTTCATCGAATCCACCGTGCCGAGCAGGAGGAACATCTAGGACGCATACACTCGTAGAGTCGTACAGGTACATTGCTATCGGGAGTAACTGAAATCTGTCGTAGCAAAAGCGTACAGATTTTTCCCGTGCTACTCAAGACACGAACACCACTTGAATCGTAGTCTGCTCTCGGGAAATGCGAGGATCGACGCCCAAATCAACGACCAGGGGAGATGGGCGCTCGTCGTTCCTCCTCGTCCTCTTCTGATTCACCTGTATCTACACAGGAGGAGGAGCGCGACCAACTTACCTGAAACTGATGCGCGGATCGAGGAGGAAAGAAATTCGTCCTCGGGCGCATTTTTGAACAAAAAGGTGTGGGGGAGAGATCAAGCGCTGGAGGAGTGGAAGATTTGCAGCAGCGACGTGTACGTCCCGAAGACGGCGAGCGAGAGGCCGATCGCGATGAGCAGGGCATCGGAGAGCACCCCGGGCCATTCCATCTCGGCGCCGAACACCTTGAGGTGGAAGGAGGCCGGCAGCACGAAGCCGAGGAGGACGCAGACGCTGCTCCCGACGAGCGCCAGGAAGTCGGTGAAGTTGGGAACGTACATGGCGGAGAGCCCGACGGCGAGGACGAGCAGCCACCGGAGCCACCAGCAGTAGCGCTTGCCGTGGAGCAGGCGCTCGGCGACCTCGTACACGGGGTTCATCATCACGGGCATCGTGAAGAAGAGGTTGATGCACAGCCCCAGCTGCACGGCGGCCGACAGCCAGCCGGAGCCGAGGTTGGTGGTGATGATGTCCCGCGTGCCGTCGCCAAACGCGACGTACCCCATCACGCCGAACAGCCCGTACATCACGCCGATGAACGCCATGGACAAGCCGAGCGTGACGCCGAACTTCCTCTTGTTGGCCGCCTCCGCCTCCAGCGGCAGCACCATGCCGATGCCCTCGAACGCGTACACGCAGACGCCGAGCCCGTAGAGGAGCGCGCCGGGGCCGCCGAAAGCGGCCACGGGCGGGGGCTCGGCTAGCCAGACCGCGACGTCCTGTCCGAGGACCACCCCCATGGCGCCGAGGTCGACGACGTCCGCGAAGATGCTGAGCGGCGCGAGCAGCGTGAGCGTCTTGATGGAGTTGAGCCCGAGCTGGAACGGCAGCATCGCCCAGATGACGAGCGCCTTGGGGGAGAGCAGCGCGGAGGAGGAGGGCGCGGCGATCGGGTACAGGTGCGCCATGGTGTTGGAGATGAAGATGAGGTACCCGATGCAGAAGCTCGCCTGGCTGAGCACCAGCATGACGTCGACGGCGAACCGCCCGTGCGCGCCGAACACGGCGTCCCCCAGGTCCCCGAACGACGCGATCTTAGGGTGCTCGTCGGCGAGGCGGCGGCGGCACGCGACGAGCAGCATCATGCAGTAGAAGGTGAGCGCGGCCACGGAGAAGAGCAGCAGCGACCCCGATGCCCACCCGGTGTGCGAGAAGGTGTACGGGAGCCCCAGCACGCCGGCGCCCACCACCGCGATGAACACGTTGGCGAACGTTTTGGGCTGCGACGACTGGCCCACGTCGCCGGTCGCGCTGCCGTGGTGCGGCAGCAGCGGCGCGGGGTCAAGCCGCGACGACGACGAGCTCGCGCCGTTATTCCCCATTCCAAATCCCATGGCGTTGGCGTGCGACCGCCCCCAAAAATCTTATATTGAACAGAAACCAAAAAAAAAATCAAAACCGCAGACAACACGGGCACGCCGATACTACGACAAACAGGATCCGGGGATCGTCCTCTCCTCCTCTTCTCCGACCGCTAGAGAGATCCGGCGATCTCGCGACGGGGGGAAATCGAGGAGGAGAGAATGGCTTGGGGCGCGCTCCCCTGTGCGACGAGGAGGAAATGGAGGACTGCCCCGTGCTGCTGCGTCCGGGGGACATCGCACGCGTGGCTGGCCTATTTTGTAGAGCGGGGGCGCCCATTCCGGGGCAAAAATATCAATGGACCTGGTCCATGGCCGTCCTGGACTTTCTGCGCCACCAGGCCCACAAGGAGACGTGTGCCGGTGTATATGGCTGGTGCGCAGACGCCGTGCGGCGGCAGCGTTTTCCGTGGGCCCGGTTGCAACGTGTCCCAGTGTGAAACCGTACAGGCTGCCCATGGCTGGCATTTTCTTTTGGCTTTTCTCTGTGTTTTCTACTCTCCCTTGTTTTTTGCCAGGATTTGAAGCCTTCGCTTTTTGGCCAGCGAGTTAAAATATCCCTTGTTTCGTCCTCACGGAGAAAAAGGAAGATGTCGCACTCACACTGTGCATGCGCTTTTTCGAGATATTTTTCGCATTGAGGCGTCGCTAAAATTGGACGCAAAAGGAGACCAAAACGCTAATGCAAATGTTTCAAATCCAAATCAACCTTCGATCCCTTGTTTGGCTATGCGTGTGGTTCGTTGCGTGGCACGGAGATCACTATGAAGCTGGGGACCAAAAACATACGTGACATCTTCAGCAAAACGCTCAGATAGACGCTCAAATCACCTTTGTGTCATCGTAAATAGAGTAAAATTTAAAATTTAATAAATGGAATAAGTATGCGGCTGAAAATAGTTTGACTCAGTGCTAGCCGGTCATCTCATCTCAATTCACTAGCCGGTCATACTGCTGTCCGCATCGATCAATCGGAATGACAAAGAGAAGGTGCAACTAAACTGCACTCCGGAAAAAGTTTGCTAGCATAAGCACGACAGCGACGCTATTGCTTTTGATAGCAACGTTGGTAACAGCAACAGCACGCATAACGTGTGGTAGTTAGCCGGTAGTTATCCGCAGAAGATGGCGTTTATCATTTCATGATAAAAAGAGCTGGGAGCAGCAGCAAAGTTCGTCTTTTGCCCGTCTTAACTTTGAAGTGTGGTTACTAACTTACCATCAGTACACTCGCCTCTGTTCCCTTTCAGTTTTCTTACAAAAAATTCTAGAAATTCTATGACAACAAAAAAACTTAAAAACACACATGATAAGAGCTCCCGGCGAGGATCGAACTCGCGACCTTTCGCTTACGAAGCGAACGCACTACCACTATGCTACGGAAGCTGGTTGAGCTCATTGCCAAAAAGTAGTTTATAGGAAGAATATCACCGTCATGGGCAGTTCTCGCAGTTGGGATCGGCAGTGGCACGATGTTAGGCCCATCAGTCAGTCGGGCCGTCAAATAGCGGAACAATTGTCAGAGCTGTGTGTCGCTTGCGATACGTTCGGTCCGAGTGCCGTAGAACCATAACAAAGCGTGTTACCTTGTTTTCATGATCTGGAAATTGATTCTAGCCTTAATATTTTTCTACCACGCTCATACTATCTTATATTTCATCTAAATTAGCGTAGATGTATGTGCAGCACGCATGCCGTAAACCATATTTGACGGGCCTATACAGGTCACGTGAAGAGCGAAATATGAGGAGACAAAGAAAGAAGCTGAGCCGTCGGAAAATCAAGGAAGGGAGTCAAGGGAAAGAAAAAGAGAAAATTGAAATAATAGAGACCCGCTCGATTGAAGTCTTTTTTTTCATTAACTAGCGTAGACGTACGTGCAACACGCACGTGTTATGAGATGATCGATCAAGCTATAGAATGGACGAAAAAGAATGAATTAAAAGGAAAGAGATCTACTTGATAGACATCCTTCCTTTCTCATTAATTCCAAAACAAGTAAAGTATCTGTTGGATATGGTTACAAAATGAGGCGAAAAAAATAGAGAGAAAGTGGATGAAGCATTATGCATCTATAGGTTTTGGGTCTTTCTAACATTTTCCAAACTGCGCAGTGGGGTCAGCGTAAGGGGTATATCTTGACCTTCTTAGGTAAAAAAGATTTTCAAAAAACTCCATCTTCTATAGTGTAGATTATAAGACAAAAAAGCCTCGGTAGGTACAGGTAAACTAGGTGAAAAGAATAAAAGACTAAATGATGAAAATATTTTCTTTCTATCATTTTTGAACAATTTTAATCCATTTTCAATTCTTCCCAACCTGTGTAGTGAGGTAAATATGAGGGATACAAAGGTTTTTTAGGGTGAAAATAGTATTACTGGGACTCGCTCTTTTACAGTGTAGACTATCTCAGATGCAAAGTTAAGGTTGGATTTGGTGATCCATATAAGGCATAGTTCGGTAGCTCTTGGATCAAAATGGGTTGGAAGGATTAGGGTGTGTTTAAATTCATAATAGATAATAACACCTTTATTAATTCCTTCTAATCCACTTCAATACATTCAATCCAAGAGTTTTTAAATTAGGCCAAATTATTTGGACGTGGAAGAGGTGTGATTTTGTGTCCTATGCAATGTCATTTGTGGTTAGTGGGGGGGCTCGTGCCAGCGAGCAGCAAATACCGGTAGTCAGTAACCCCTTTATCAAAAAATAAGTATATAGATTTTTGAAACAGTTAAGTTTTTCAATCTTTAACTACCAACTGAGTTAAATCTGTAATGTTTGGTGTATTGCATGTTATATATTGGGTTCATATTCAAAAAAAATACTTTGATATGATGATATTTTGTATTTATTTATAACATATCTAAAAATTTAATGGTTAAAGTTTCTCTTGAAAAATCATGTTAAAAATTGCATATGCCTTATTTTTAGGATTTAGGGAGTATAATGCAAATGAGGCCATCTTCAGTAATATATCGATTCCATTACTCATCTACTATACACTATAAAAGAGCGAGTTTTCTGAAAATATTTTTTACATTAAAAAACCAAGGTATACCCCCACGCTGGCTCCATTGCGTACTTTGGAAATGGGTGGAAAGGGGTAAAAAAGCCTAAAACCCATAGATGTAAAACATTTTCTCCACTTTCTCTTTATTTTTTTTACCTTATTTTGTACTCATATCAACCGGATATTTTTTTTTGTCTTGGAATTAATTTGAAAGAAAGAATATCAATCAAGCAGATTTCTTTTCTTTTAATTCATTTTTCCTTTTTTTCTTTTTTATAGCCTAACCGACCATTTCATAATACGTCTGGAGATAGGCTGACCGACCATTTCATAATACATCTACACTGTATTTTAAATGCACTTCCATCTTCATTCACTCGTTCTACTGGAGACGGCCTCTGGGTCCGGGTGCTATGGCAGGTGCCAGCCCATTAGAATACAGGAGGGAGCTATTAGGTATGGCAACGGGTTACGTCGGATATTACAGCTCCATACCTGTATCCGTGAGCAAAAAACTTATCCGCTACAATACCCATACCCGGTCGCGGATATGAAATTTTACCCATACCCGTACCCTGCGTGGGTAAAAAAACCCGTCGGGTAATCCATACCCGATTAAATACCCACTATGCACATATTTAAATAGCACAAATATAATTAAAAATGGCATAATTAAAAATATAAAACACTAAATATGAGTAAATAAATTGAAGACAACAATAAATAATATTGAAACACGCAAGTTAACCATATTTTTATCTAATATACACTTATGTATGCTTAATTACGTAGAATAAATGTATGGTTGAGCCGGGTATAAATTACCTATGGATACGCGGGTATGGATAGTATGCACCTGTACCCGCATCCGCATACCCGACAGGTATAAGATTGTGCCCATTAACGTACCCACGGGTAGAGAAATCATCTCATACCCGTCTTTATATCGGGTAAAACCCGTCGGGTAGCCATCGCCATCTCTAGGAGCTACAGAGACTAGCTAGTCCTGCTTGACACCGAGATTCTCCTTGGCCTCCTTGGCGGGGATCTCGTGCACCACCCTCACAGGCTTGAGAATGCCCTCCCAATCGGGCTGCCCCGCCGACGACCGCACCTCGACCGTATGCTCCGTCTTCGTCACCGTGTCCTGCGCCGGTTCGGCATCAGCGGCCGCGTCCTAGTACATGACAACGTACATCAGATCATTAGCCATCGAGCGATCGACTAATTAACTAAGCAGAAAAGCGCGTACCTAGGAGGCGGCTGGGGATTTTGTGTCGTTGGTGTTGTTGCTCGAAATGCCGCCCGCGACCCGGGCAACGGCAGCGGCAGTGTTGCAGTTGCAGCGATGGATGATCAGATTAGTAACTTATCTTAGCACCGACAGAAAGAAAGGTCGAATTCATGCCTACTTGGCTACTTCTCTGTATTCTTTGTCTCTCTATCTACACCATCAGCGAGTTTTTAGTATCATTTTTCATCGAACGAAATATCTGTATCACTCACGATGATTCTACCACATAGGTTGGAAATGATTCTAAAGTGCAGAAAAAGATCTAATATATAGATAAATGTTTTTATTTTTTATTTTCTCATTTCGTTTTATATCCCTGCTGAGACGGTTGTTTCATTCTTACAATTGATGAAAAAAGAAAAAGGTCAGTCAAACGGCATGTTTCTTTTTAATATTTTTTTCTCTTTCTCTCTTTCTTGATTGCTCGGCTGGTCAGCTCCTCTCTCGACGACCTTTGGCCTTTATGCGATCTGCGTAGCCCCATCAAGTATGAAGACTAAACCACAAGTTCATGATGACGCGCATAGTATATGTATGTCTATACTGGTACACAAAAGATAAAATTTGAATCTAGTGTGTTTTTTAAAAGAAATATAATAACATACTCCAGCAAAGCAATGTGGATATATTACAGGCTGGATAAGCAAGTGTATACAAAGAGTGAAAAGGTAGAAGCTCTTTTTTTAGCGATTATATTTTTTAGGAAAGAAGTGATATAAGGCCAATTTCAGTAGGTGGACCAAAAGTACATGACCAATTCAAACTCTACTTTGTGTATAGTGTTGCTACGTTGTAGATTCCATACTTTGACCCTCATGTTGAAAACAGCCTAAATAGCCAGATTCATAAGCAATAGTCTTTGATAGCTATCAGCACTGAATCACACGCAACAACAATTTAAGGGAGCACAAAAATTGCATACATATGATAGGAAGTCAATGTGCCTGAACACTTGCGAAACTCCTGTTTCCTATGGCACATTATATTTTGGTTGCGAAACTGCTACTAGCCTAACTCCCTCTGTCCCAAGTTATAAGTTGTTTTAATCCTCTATTAGATTTATTCATTATTCCATATATATGTTTAATGCGTGTCTAGATTTACCAGCATTCGTATGAATATGGACAGATAGAAATACAGCTAGAACCATTATAATTTGAAATGAAGTGTCGTTATTTTGTGCCCACTACAAGTAGATTTGAAATAGTTTAAGGGGCTTCACGGACTACCGTCTCGAGTGGCCTAACTTTTGAGGTTTGAGAGAGAAACAGGTTGAGATTTAGACTTGTTCGGAACGAAATCCTTACATCCAGTATGGTGTTGCTGAGTTTGTATTGGTTTGGAGTTTTTGGTAACTACTGGGGAGCTTGAGCTCAGTTGGTCTGCTTGCCCCTGCATGGCGCCTTGCCCCTCCTTATGTAGTCGGAGGGGGCAGGCTCACAGGTGTGGGAGAGTAAAAAAGAAAAGGAATATGTACAATAGCACTAGGGTTTGACTCGTAGACCTTCATGCCGTCCAACGCCGTGTGTCAATGTCGACGTGGACTTGCCATGGGAGCGTCAGACGGTATTGCCCGAGATTCTCCGTTGCAATGATGGCCCTGTGGACTCATACATGGACAATTGACTTGGTATTGGTCCAGCGGTGTCGCCTCCTGTTAGGCCGGGTCGATCGAGGGTCGGCTCGGTCGACCCGTGCCCTGTCTTAAATGCCCGGTTGTAGCGCCCTGCGTGCGATATGACAGATGCCCTCCACGCCTCTGTGAAGCGAGATGATTACGAGAGACGTACTACGGTTTGTCAATTGTCAGGTGGTGGGAGGATCGGCTCGATCGACCCGTGCCCTGTCTTAAATGCCCGGTTGCATTGCCCTGCGCGGGACATGACAAATGCACTCCACGCCTCTATAAAGCGAGATGATTACGGGAGACGTGTTACGGTTTGTCAATTGTCAGGTGGTGGGCGCGCAAGGCGAAGCCGGCGTGCCAGGACGCATGCGCGGAGGGACAATCCCTCATAAATGTGCACGACGGATGAACGGTCCCTTCTTGTCAGACACGTGTGAGGGAGAGTGGGTCTCCGTAAATGTGCACGCCTTATGTGGCGACTATGGATCGTGCGCTCGGTCGCCTAAGCGGCGAGTCACTCGAGAGATCATTCGGTACACTTGGCCGCATGACCGGAGGGGGAAGGAGGGGTCACGCAGCTGACGTTGCGGACGAGGGGCGACGTTGCAGACGAGGGGTCATGTGGCCGCACCATAGGTCGTGTAGCCCAGGGGCCGCACGGCTGATCGGAGGAGACCTATCCCTGGTCCTAGTAGTCTTGAAGTTTGGTCCAGCGTAGTTACTGGATTGTTTGTGGTACCATGATATGTGTACTAGTCACGAAGGCAATATGGGTCATTGCCTCATTGGCACAGTTTCGTCTGCTAATATAACCCTAGTATTTGTCATCATCAAGATAAAAAAAGGTCCCAGTTTATTTTTATTAAGGAAATTCTTGTTTGACAAACAAATCTGACGAAGGAAGTAACTTTAAAGTTGGGACCCAAATAGCTCTTTGCTTGTTCGTTGCTTAGACCAAATATAACACAACACAATAGATTGTTTACATACGAAAACGACATTGTAGCTACGTTGTAGCATAGTAGAGTTGGATGAGTAGAGTTAGATGCGTAAAATTCCCCCTTGTCTTTTTGTCATTAACGCTGCATAGGAGACGGACTTCACGCTGAGAAACCCAAAGGCCAAAGCTATACATGAGCATCAAACGTATAGCGCCCTAGTGCGTTGGCCGTTGGCGTAAATTCCATAGCTGCTGCCTAGGAACTTATTCAGCCCTCTAGTCGTATGACTCCTTTCTATCTCGCTCAACCACGGCGATCAGGGACCTTCAGAAGTTGCCCGCTAATACCTACGCTGGATTTCAGAATGTGATCTACAGCTTGTTCCGCACAGTGATGAGTTTTGGTACAGTTCTCGTTTTTCACAGATATAAGCGGAGACGGCAAGCATCACAAACGTAAATTCACAAATACCAGAATGCAACAAATGAAACCCAGTTGATAAATGTATATGCAACCCGTCGAGGTGATCAATATCAAACGGCCCTGCGGATCAAAATGTTTGCAAGTGCCAAACTGTTGCAACAACTGCAGTATGGATTCCATTATTGCAAGGATGGTAACCAGCCGACGCATCCATGCAACACAAATCCACATCCGTCAGTTTATGAAGAAACAAGTGGATGCGATTACCTCAAATGGCGGCTACAAAATTTCCATCATATATAATATCTACAGAGCTCTACATCAATATCAACAAAAATGGACTGATAATAGCAAACAAACTCATACAAATTAACCGAGTTGCAATCAAATTCAAAGAAATGATCAATAAGGCCATAAACAGAGATTTACCATTCAAGCAGAACTGATTGCCTCAACTCATTAACCAAGTCGCAAACAAACTCACAGAAATAATCAAGCCACAAACAGAAATTCACCATTTAACCAGAACCGAGCAGAGCACACAAGAAATTATATAGAACCAAAACTAAACATAAGTTTATAGCTGACTAGCCATTAGATTAGTGAATGAAACAGGTACAGAGTTGTGGCACAAGTGGTTAGCAAAAGAAAAGCAACAGAACAGCTAGCAGCATTCGGCTTTTCCTTTGCTAATGCACTAAACTAAAAATCTCATGAAACACAAGTCTAATAGATCCCCTTCATACATATCTGTTCCGAGCAACTTAACACTAGAGGTAGCAAAGCAACCAGTAAGCTAATTGGGGATCTAGCACAGGATTTGCTACCTCATGACCCTGGAGACACTATTTACTCATCTTCCTCGTTTTCCTGCAGAGAGTAGACCAAACAGAAAAGTATTTCTTAGAACAGCTAAATAGGCAAATTCATTGGCACTGAAGAAACATGCATTATCCATAAAATGGCTTGGTTTTCTATACCTCGTCACTGCCTCCATCCTCATCGTCGACCTCAGACTTCGACTTGTCAGAGCCCTCATCATCATCAGTCTTAGCCTTCTTTGAGCTTGTGCTCTCCTAAAGGAAATAGAATACACAAATTACAACATACATAGCGAATAAAAAATCTTTATAACCAAGTATGCACCACCATTGCAGGTGTACCTTCTTATCAAAGTTAGCCTTGCTCTTCTCGTAGTCCTGCTTCTTCTGCCCAGCTTGGTCCACATATGGTTGCTTCTCCTAATGATGGTTTATCACAGAACAGGAAAAATACATTATGCACTAATAAAAGAGTGTGTGCTTTTGAGATTCGCTGTTGAAAACTTTGACGATTCAATACGAGAGTTTAATTTAACTCGTCAAGTACATAACTCGTCCTCTACTCTGTTTTTTTTTTCTTTTTTTTGCTCTGATGTACTTGCTAGACCTCATCAATTAAATAAACGTCAACATTGGGCATAAGCACCAAAGTACCATGTCACAAAAGAATTATTAACCACATGCAACTAGATCTAAATTCAAAACACAAAGTCGATCTGGGCATTCGAGAGATCTACTCACTTCCTCTGACATAGAACGCCACTTTTCCCCTGCGGCTTTGCTCACCTAATCCACCAACACGGACAAATAAGAAATCTGGAAAGTGGAAACACACAGCAAAGGAAATAAATCAGAGAGAACAGAGCGCAATAAGGTGACTCACGGCCGCGACGCTCTTGTTGTTGGGGTGCTGCGCATTGTACTCCTGCCTGAATTCAGACCTGCAGAACAAACGCACGCCAAAAAAAATCTCAAACAAGGACGGATTCCAAAAAAAAATCCCAATGAAAACATAAGACAGATCTAGAGATCTGGGTAAAATGTCTCGGCGAGGAAGCGAGAGCTCACATGAAGACGAAGAAGGCGGAGGGCGGGCGCTTGGGCTTGCCGCTCGCGGCGGCCTTCTTGCGCTTGCCGGCGCCACCGCCAGCCCTGAGCCTGCAACAGCCACCGACCACACAGAAAAGCGTAACCAAGAGCGCACAGTCCAGCCACCGCAGGGAAGCGGGGGGAACCCGTTCAGCACAGGAGGAGCGCAGGGCGCGAGATCCTACCTGCCCTCGTCCTTCTTGGAGGTGTCGGCCCTGCCCTTCATGGTGGCTGGGAGCTAGAGTTTTGCGGGGGGACAGGAGGGGACGGGGGGCGCTTTCGAATCAGGACTAGCGGGGGCGGAGGAGGGTGGTGGACTGGTGGTTGGTTTGCCTTTTGGGGAGGAGCGGTGCGAGGGGACCGTGCGTGGCCCGCGTGGGTGTGCGCGAACGGACGGGAAAAGCAGAAAGCGACCGGGTGGGTGCGGCGTTCGCGACGCGTGGAGGCGTGGGTGCTTTGGTGGATCGTGAGTTCGTGACCGACCCCGGAACGTTGAAGAAGCGGGCCGTGCGCTGGGCTCACGGTGAACGTAAATTAGGCCCGGTTACGCTGACGTTTACTGGGCCGTGATTCTACTATCCGCCGCCCAAGCATGGAACGGGGTACCTTTCCCTTTCACTGCTACAGTAGCGAGAGGCGAAAAAGGAGGCGGAATCCAAATCCGGCGTCGATCCCGCCGGCTCCTTGCCTCCGGTAGGCGTCTCCGGGCGTCGCCGAGGCGGGGGAGTTGGCGGATCGACGTCCGGCGTAGGTGTATAGCTTATGTAGTCTATTTCCTAGGTCTATAGTTTGTGAATCGACGGCGTCGAGATGCCGGCGTGTTCTTTTGTTCCTCTGCCTCTCTCCTGGTGCTCTCGTCGTTGAGCAGGCCGGGAGGGAGGCATGGAGGTTGCGTGTTCTGCTGCGCTTCGTCGGCGGCGGCGGCGTTGGTGCCGGCGTCTTCCCTGGCGGTGGTTGCAGGAGCCTTTTGTTCCTCATCGGTTTCTTCGGTGCCTTCATCGGTTCTGGTGATGCGCTTCGAGATCCTTGGGTGAGGTTGCTGTTTCTCTTCCTCTACGTGATTGGGGTGGAGATTTGGTCTTTCCCCCTGGTGGGATTGGTGTCCAGTATGCTGCTGTTCTTGGTGGCTTGCTTGGACTTCGTTTCCGGCGTTCTTGCGTCGGATCTGGAGGCGGCGTACACCGTCTTCTTTCCTCCATCTTCCATGGGCAGGAGATGGCCGATGATCGTTCAAAGGGTTAAGGTGCAGCCGGGTGAGTGGACTCTGCTGCCGAGTCTTGCGGCATTCCAAATGGCTTGGGTGCTTCTGCTGTGGAGGTGGTTGGATGCGGCTTCGTTCTACCCGTCGGCGTGTGGAGCTGCTTGTTCGGGAAGATGATGTGGACCTCGTTGTAATTTTCATATTTCTCAGGGTCCTTTATGTAATAGGGGGATGGACCAGATGTCTTGTGCACTGTGCTCAATTAATATAATCTACCCCTTTCTCAAAAAAAAAAAGGTTAGTTTGTGAAAGTCATAAAATCTCCGCGAAATGCCATTAGGGATGGCAACCGGGGTTTCGTACCCGATTGACATGGATATGGATGGAAAAAATCACCCGCGGATTTTATCGGGTCGGGTACCTAAAATATATCAGGTAGGGTACGGTACAATATTTTACCCACGAGTATCCGGTTGATACCCGAAATATATATTCAACTTAGGATTTTACTATATGATGAGCCACACGCACTATGCATGATTATTTTCGTAGATTCGTATTATTGATTTGTTGTTGCTAGCTTGCTACTAGTTGTGTTATTTGACGCTTATATTAATATGTGAGTTGTATTGCTATCTATTTGGATTTAACACAGAGTGAGACATAAGTGTGTGATTGTGTGAGTCCCTTACTCAATTTTTTAGATTATAAAATAATCATGTGACTATTTTATTACTTCATGCGACATGCAATCATTGCTTATTAGTTACCGGCAAATTGATTTTTAAAAAATGGTGTTAATTTATTTTCATCTTATATGTATGATCAAAGTGACATAGAATTTAATAATTTATCAACATACCCGGTGGATACCTGAGACCCGATAGATACCCGGTGGATATGTGTACGGGTACAAAATCCTACCCGAAAGCCTTCGCGGGTACGGGTAGGGTACTTATCTTGCGGGTATTCTCGCGGGTAGGGTATTACTCTACCCGAACATTACCTGATCCGCTGTCATCCCTAAATGCCATCTATATTATTATATTTTTATTACTAGGTGGTTTTTGGATATCTGTGCAACTTATTAAGCCTCCAAGGGCGATACGTTCGCTAATCGTCCTGCCAAAAACCGCCGCGTCCAAGCCAACCGCCACGCCCCTCGCCTTCTCCGCGCCCGTCACTGCCACCATCGCGCCCCTCGCCTTGCCCTCGCCGCACCACTCGGCCTCGCGCGCAGCCGCCGCGCCCACCTCGCCCTCGCGGCCTCGCACGCTGGCCCCGCCCGATCCGCTTGTGGGTCTCCACCCCGAGCCCCGCGCCGGCGCACATAATTATATGGAAGTATCATTGGTATATACTTATCAATTTTCTTGAAAGTAACATTGGTACCTACCAATTATTCTGACCTCCGATTTTTATTAGCGTCCTTGGCATGGATTTGTATAGAACATGTCTGCCAAATTGTCTTTAGCTTTGTTTTTCAGCATTTTCTAGTGGCACACTGACCGTCGTCAGGCATAGTACAAGAGGGAAGAATTGTGTTCCTTAGGCTGCCAGCCTATCTATCATACTATCTATATTTCAAAGTTTACTGTATCTACAATGTTAATATAGTGTTTTGCACATCTATTTGTACCTCCCGTTGACAACAACCTTAGACTAAAGTTATCAAAAAATAGATATAGATGTGAAAAACACTGTTTGCGTACTGTACACAGAGTGAAAAACGCTGTTTATGTACTGTAGCTCTGTTGACCTTTAGTCTTAACGGCGCGGTTTCTCTGCGACATTTTCCGTGTCATCTCAATCATGCCGTCGTTGTAATGCCGGTATGCATGAGACTCTTCAGCCACAAGCCGTGGAACAGCTGGATCGGATGAAAGCTATCGAGGACATGACTGTCCGTTGAGTCCCACTGGCCTACATGACGGCTGACGCAAGAGTGAAGTATGGCAGATGACGGGGATACGTGCCAGTGCTCCCGACCAGTTGCAACTTGCACGGGTGCCGAATGAATAACACCCGCGCCATGATCCTTCCACTTCCCCAACGCGTAGGCGTACTGCGTAGGCCCCCTCCAGTCTCCACGGCCACGGCCAGGCCATTCTTCTTTTGCTTCGTTAATTGTTGATCCGTATTCAACGGAGAAGACGCGAGGACACTTAGGCTATCTTCAGCGGACGGAGTAAATAGGTTGCTTAATAATATTGTTTAACATTGTAGTGTTGATGTAGACAAAAAAACGTAATTAGAATAATGAAAGAATAGAGGATAGACAGGTGCATATGGGATTGCCGTTGGAGACGGTCTTATTATTGATTAGCTGGTGCCTCGGCCGTGGATCGAGCACGGCGACGACGACCGAGAGAGGATCGGACATATAAGCTGTCTGCCGAGCTGCTGGACGAAGAAGACAGGAGCTGATCGGGAAGCAGTGCTGGCGCTTGCCTCCGGCAGTCCGGCGCCCACCCATGGGTAATTGCTTTGGCTCCGACGTGCCCGAGGTGGGGGCGGTCAAGGCAATGGCGCAGGCCCATCACGCGCACCCCCAAGGTACCGTCCATCGATCGCCTGCAGAGTGCAGACACGCGATGCCCGCGTGTTTTCGATTGCTGCTCGTTCTCATTCCAGGCTACCGCACCGGTTCTTGCTCTTCCTGCTCACACCATCTATCCTTGCAGTGGCAATGGCGAAGCGCGTGATGGCCGCGCCCAGCGCTGCTCGCCACGCCGTGGTGAGCCCAGCAGCGACGACGCCCGGCAAGTCGCCCCCGCCGGCGAGCGCGCCCGCCACGACCACAGGCGCCGGCAAGCAGCAACAGGCGTCCGGCGGGCGGCGGAGGCGCGGCGACGACCGCGGGCAGCAGCGAGGCTAGTCCGGACGGGAGGATCCTGGAGGTGCCCAACCTGCGGGTGTTCACGTTCGCGGAGCTCAGGGCGGCCACCCGCAACTTCAAGGCGGACACCGTGCTCGGCGAGGGCGGCTTCGGGCGGGTGTACAAGGGCTGGGTCGACGAGCGGACCATGAGCCCCGCGCGGAACGGTGCCGGCTTGCCCAGTCGCCGTCAAGAAGCTCAACCCCGAGAGCTTGCAGGGCGTGCAGGAATGGCAGGTGAAAACCGTTTCTACCTCGATCTAGCTGGTCAGTCGATCCGTTGCCTTCTGAACTTTCTGAATGACTGCAACTCTGCATGATTTTTCTTCTTGTTGTTATTATTATTAAACAAGCAGAAAAGAACCAAAATGCATGGAAGAACCGACATTAGGTGCTTACTGCTTAATTAGCCATCATCGATCAAACTCTTGTCCGCCAAGCTTAGGTCATGCCATTACAGTCCTTGTTTCCAGACGTTTACACGGTTCACATGTCCACACGCTGATTTCTTTTCAACAATGGCATAGTTCTCAACCGCTAGCTGTGCAGCCAGTGTTCTTCTTCTTCCTTTTTTTAATAATTATTCAACTCAAACTGCTGGCAAATGCTACGCCACTCGCCAAGAGTCCACGACGTCACCTCCAGAGACGACAAGCTAGCGCCGCAAGGAACAGAAACTGAATTGGAGTTGACAACGGTGGTTGGGACTGAGATCCAATGACAGATTTTTTTTTCGTAGGCATGATGCTTGCTCATTAGTGGTCGCCACGTCTGTCTGCTAATGTAATTGGTGTGGTGACTCAATCGTATCGTATGCAGTCCGAGGTGAATTTCCTGGGGAGGCTCTCGCATCCCAATCTGGTGAGGCTGCTGGGGTACTGCTGGGAGGACAAGGAGCTGCTGCTGGTGTACGAGTACATGGCCCAGGGCAGCCTGGAGAACCACCTCTTCAGAAGCGAGCCACGCAGTAAGTTGCCATCTCTCGTTTTCTGATACTGGCATGGAAAAGATGCTTGTTTCAGTTCAGATGCCCGAACGAGTTGACTTAGATCTGTCGCCGCGGCCGGTGGTATCCGTCCGGACATCGTGGTGTTGGGTAATGGAGGAGATCGCTAGACGTTTTCGTTTTTTTTTTTTAAAAAAAAACATGCCCCTGATTAACACGGGATCGGACTGCTAAACAAATAATGTTGATCTGACTGTACGTGCGTGCGATAACCAGAGGGCGGAGGAGCCGTGCAGCCGCTGCCGTGGAGCCTCCGCCTGCGGATCGCCATCGGCGCCGCCCGCGGGCTGGCCTTCCTCCACTCGTCGGAGAAGCACGTCATCTACAGGGACTTCAAGGCCTCCAACATCCTTCTGGACACGGTGCGTGCGTGCTAGTAGAACATTGTCGCGTCAACTTCAACGCAGCACCTCAACCCCCGAGGCTATTTCCAACCATTGTCTAAAAATCTTACTATCCACTGTTCTTCTACTGTTCTAACTCTCTGTCTACAGTTGCATTACAGTGTTTAAGCAACCTAAAGATAGTCTAACTCCCCTCGTCTCTCTCCCCTCCCCTGCTGCAGCACTTCAACGCCAAGCTCTCCGACTTCGGCCTCGCCAAGGACGGCCCCGCCGGCGGCAGCAGTCACGTCACCACCCGCGTCATGGGCACCTACGGCTACGCCGCCCCGGAGTACGTCGCCACAGGTACGTATACATACACGGCATGCACAGCGCTGGCACGTCCGCTACATCGTGCCCGCCAACTCCCAGCAGCTAAAGGACATGTAGCCGGTGCTTCTAACAATCTGTAGAAATTTTGGTTGATGTGCGCACGTTGTTCCGCACGCAGGCCACCTGTACGTGAAGAGCGACGTGTACGGCTTCGGCGTGGTGCTGCTGGAGGTCCTGACGGGGCTGCGCGCGCTGGACACGGACCGCCCCGCGGCGCAGCACAACCTGGTGGACTGGGCCAAGCCGTACCTGGCGGACCGCAAGAGGCTGGCGCGGCTCATGGACCCCCGGCTCGAGGGGCGGTACTCGTCGCGGGGCGCGCAGCGCGCGGCGCAGCTCACGCTGCGGTGCCTCGCCGGCGACCACAAGAACCGGCCATCCATGAGGGAGGTGGTGGCCGTGCTCGAGGAGGTCGAGTCCATGTCCAGGGCCGCGGTGAGGATGGATGGGTCGGCGTCGCCGCGCCCCGCGGCGCGGAGCGGGCACAGCCAGCGCCCGGGATCGGCGGCGGCGAGCTTGGGACTGGGCTGGCCCGGCTGGCGGCCGCGGTACCCAACCTTCTGCTACAAGAAGATAGCAACTGCGGCCTTCGTCTTGTTCGCCTTTCGCCGTTGTACATGGGAGATATGCCAGATTCGGGCGAAGCTTTTTTTTTTCCTTTCGTTTGATGAGCGCGCAAAGGTCTAAATCCAATGAAGAACATGTGTCTGCTACGTATGGCTTGCGTCGTCTGGTCTCGTATTTGCGGTGTACAGTGTTCCATCATGATTCATGAACAGGGAAATGCAGGTCATTGCAGCTAATGACGACCATATGAAACTCCAGTGATGATATGGGTACCGTGCTCGCCACGTGGAGGCTAGATATAAACGTCTTATTCAAAAAATTTATATAAACATATAAGAAAACTACTTAAGCTCAGACTTTATACAATGATACAACAAATCATAATAAAGTAAATTATAAATTATAATTTTTTAATAAGACGCGAAATTTTGAAAAAAAAAAGTCAATCTTAGTTTATATTTAAATACAGAGAAGAGAAGGAAGGATACGAGCTACTGTCTCTCCGTACATGAACCAAAGTCCTTCCTCTTCACACTTGTCTAGAGCCGACTTGCCGTGCCCTTTCCCAACTTTTCAGCTCCAGCCTCCAGCCAGCCGCGTCTTCGCGGAAGCTGTGTACGCCACATCAGCTGACCGGCCACGCCCGCCCCTCTTGGCATCCGCCGGCCCGCAACCGCAGCCCCGCAACAGCCGGCGGCTCGGCGCCCCTCTTGTCGCGGAAACAAGCGAGGCTCCTCCAACCGCCGCGCTCCGGCCTCCCGCGCCGCCGCCGCGGTTCGATCTTCGAATTTGTCTCGATTCTTCGAGGCGATTTCAGCTCCGCGCAGCCGCTCAGGTGCTTGATTCAGCTTCTCTTTGGCTTGACTTGAGGGTTCCGAATCGAATCTTGGCAAACCCTTTCTCTCAGCTTATCCAATTAGTTTAGCAGCTGTAGCGTGGTGAAAATCCAGCGGAATTAATTTAGTTCTTCCTTTACTTTGGCCACACGAGAATGGTTCCAGTGGCCAGTGGAAAATGGAAATCTCAATAGTTTACCCCGCGACTGGAGGATTGGCGTCTGGCTGTTCCTCTGGACGGTTTTGTGATTGGATTCTATGCAAGCCTACCTCTGGCCTCAGCCACAGCCAGGCTCTCACTAGTCAATAGACAGGCTAAGGGCATACCGTGCTTCCTGTTCGGTCGGTATTCTTGCTCAGCCTGGCTCAAAAGATATGATGTTTGGCTGACTGCATGAGTACAGGTTGCATGATGAGATTAAAAGTATGAGCTAGGACGGTATGGCCAGTTTACATATGATGTTTGGCTGACTGCATGAGTACATGTTGCATGATGAGATTAAAAGTATGAGCTAGGACGGTATGGCCAGTTTACATGTGCATAATCTTCAGGCGAGTTAGCTGACCAAACATGTCTGTCGTCTTGCATCAAACGGGCCTGGCCCAAGCCTCCACGGCCTACCAATCACGCCCTAAGTTTGTCAAGTCCTATTGGTTGCCGACATGCTTTTTTGAGCTTGGATTTTGTAGGACTAGCAAGTCTTAAGTTAGCCTAGAGGGTTTTGCAGATTCATTTTGCCTTTATTTTGAGGAAAGATCTTTCTGCGGTTTACATTAGGTTATACTTGTGAATTACTAGTTACTACTCACCAGTGGTGGGACAATGCTAACAAGAAGGTTGTGGGGCAAGCTTGAAAAGGATTTAACGCAATTGCGATACTTGGGGCTTGGTTGTTTGGAACCATTGAAGTAGTTGCGTCTCCGATGCAATTCCCCGGTTCCCCCTAGTCTAAGGATGCAACTCTAGAGTTTGGCCGTGGCTAAAGGTATTTTTTACCTCATCGCCCTAGCGATATGAGACGTGAGTATTACTCTCCTTACGTGTACGTTGCTTGTAAGGGATTTGCTTTAAACCCATTGTTTCTTCTCATATAACAATATACACACAGTTCTCCTGTGTGTTTCAGGAAAAAATAGTATGTACTAATCACTAGTCTGTCAACCCATGATCTCGCACAAGCTAGAGTCTTATAAAACATGTGTTAAAAGTTGACACATGAAGTTAATAATAGAAGTTGGTAATTTAGAAATGCTTGTTTTTGTTTATTTTATTTTTTATAATAGCATTTGTTGGTAATTTAGATGTTGATTTGTTTTTTTTGTTTATCTTTAATATTTGGGCAATTTAAATATAAATTTATGGGGTTATTATGGGCTACCTATCATAATGGCAAAGGTGGGTAATTAACATACAAAATGTAACGGGTTGTTTTAGATTATCTATCATAATAGAAAAGGTGTGTAAGTTATATACAAATTTAAGGGTTTATTTTATATATTATCTATCATAATAGCAGAGGTGGGGATTGAGATACAAATTTAGGAGGTTATTTCAAATTATCTATCATAACAGAAAAGATGCTTAATTTAGATAAAAAGTTAGGTGGTTATTTCTTATTATCTTTCGTAATGGCATGAGTTGGTAATTTAAATATAGATTTAGGGTGTTAACTTATGTTTTTTTTCATAATTTTAGATGTGGGTAATGATTCAGAAACTAGAATAGATCTAATGGCTATTAAGATTTCAGTTTGCAGAATTGATGGCAAGATGGTTCTGATTATTATGAGAGTTTCTACTTTCTAGGATTTTTTTACCTAGCCCTTCTCATGAGGATTAGCATGGAGGCTCCAAAAGGAGGTTCCAATTAGTAATAGTGAGATCGTGCGGCCTATTTATTTGTTCCAGAATTATCCATGAATGGATTTATCTGTCTGGCTGTCTGTTTATCATCTGAAATATTCTGCTAACCTGTTGAATATTTATCTGTACTCTAATCTTAAAACACTGGCCTTGCAGATAGTAAGCTTTTGGCAAAGTTTGGACTGGTATTTGGTTCACTTTCTTGGCATGGCCAGTATTTTAGTGAGCATGTAGTTATATGATGTTGAGGACTAATTGCGTAGGAGGTCAACAAAGTGTTATCAGCTTCCATGAGGGTCAATCTTGGACTTCTTTTGCCCTTGGGGGACAAATACACAGCGCCCACATGGGCCATACTCATATCAGGATTCTTTATGCTTCTTTCTGTTTCTCTCTCGATGTACTTGATATTTGAGCATCTCTCAGCGTACAACAATCCGGAGGTTTGTTTTAGTCTAGTACCACAGTAGTTCAATAGTGTGTCTATTTTATAGTGTTTGTGAATAATCAAATATCTGTCTTGCCCTGTTTGCTTTGTTGCAGGAGCAGAAATTTGTTCTTGGTGTTCTCTTAATGGTCCCTTGCTATGCCATTGAATCAGTAATATCCTCAACACATTTTCTAGCTCTTTGTTGGCTATAGTTCATTAGATGATCTTTGCTACTTCTCTGCAACAGTATGTTTCGTTGGTCAATCCAGACACAAGTGTCTACTGTGGCATCTTGCGTGATGGCTATGAAGCATTTGCCATGTATTGCTTTGGAAGATATATAACTGCATGTTTAGGTGAGTTATTTTCTGAGCCTCAGAGGAAATTCTGTTGCCCCCGTGGTTGCTACTTGCATTGTTACACATACTTAAAGGTTGGGTGGATCTACAATTTCTGTTGTAAATCTGTAACATACTAACATCAATGCTGTTAGATACACATTCTTTCCCCTTTCGAGGTGCATGGGTTATGGATTTCAAGTATGCTTGAAATGTAATTATTTGGTTTTGGAACAAATCATGCCACCATCTACTATTTTAGATATCATACCAAACATCCACAATTTGGAACTTGTTTCGTCCACACAGTTTATATTCCTGAGCAACTGGCTTTATGGCATGCTTGTATGGAGGCTATCTGCTGTCTTAAAGGGCTTCATCATGCCTATTGTCCTAGCTTATCCAAAAGACCAAAAGTAGCAACTTCTTGTTATTTTGTTATGAATGGTTCAATTCTGCAAAAGGGGTCTCTGCAGGACTTAAGAATTTCCTTTCTGAAATCCCAAGCCTTTGTTGGTTCATTCAATGCAACTAGATGAAGTCACTACCCTTCTTCATCCAAGGACTAAACAGTGGCTCATATTTACTTTCTTTGTGTTCTGGATGGAAGATATGCACTCTAGAACTCATATAACTCATCTGGAATAGATTGCCTGTTTCCTTTTCAATTGTTGTTGCTTGTTTATTTCAGTTCATTGTTTACTGCAATTGTAAATACAGGTGGTGAAGATAGGACAATTGCATTTTTGAAGAGGGAGGGTGGTGAAGATTCCGGGGAACCTCTTCTGCATCATGCCTCTGAGAAAGGAGTCATTCATCATCACTTTCCTATCAACTACATACTGAAACCATGGAGACTTGGTGTGCAGTTTTACCATATTATCAAATTTGGTATATTTCAATACGTATGATCACTTGGCCATCTAGTTGAATTACACCAGTTGAATTTGGAAGCAGCTTTGGTTAAATACTTCGTACATGTGCAGGTGATTATAAAGACACTCACAGCTAGCTTGTCTCTTATTCTTCAACCTTTCGGTGTATATTGTGATGGAGAATTCAATTGGGGATGTGGGTAAGATGTTTTTGGCTTTATTTGTCCAAGTGATGGCTTTGTATTTTCACTAATTCCATGAGTTCCGAAGGAAAAGAACATTCACCTATCATTGATTGAATATTTGTATTGTTGAAATAATTTATTTTTAAAGAATTGTGCATAAACACTATGATAGGTACACAGAAATGTGTAATAATCATTATGTCATTTAACAATGAATCATCAACTTTTTGTACAAATCGTGATAGCCTTTTCATTATTCTCAGAAATTATATTGCATCTTGCATTCCACTCCTTTTCTGCAATATATAAATGGCGAAAATTGCACGATTTAACTTTGTTCACTCTATGCTGCAGATACCCTTACTTTGCTGTAGTCCTGAACTTCAGTCAATATTGGGCTCTATATTGTTTAGTGGAATGGTACACAGCTACTAAGGATGAATTGGCACATATTAAGCCATTGGCTAAATTCCTTGCTTTCAAGTCAATAGTGTTTCTGACTTGGTGGCAGGGTGTGATAATTGCCATCATGTATTCTTTGGGTTTGGTTAGAAGTCCGTTAGCACAGAGCTTGGAGTTAAAATCAAGTATTCAGGATTTCATCATTTGCATAGAGGTACTGACCTTTTCAAGCTAGACGGGCTTTAAAAAGTGTTCTTTTTTACTTATCATATTTCATGTCTTCTTCCAACACAGATGGGTATAGCAGCAGTTGTTCACCTGTATGTGTTCCCTGCGAAACCTTATGAGCTATTAGGGAAACAGTATTCGCCTACAAACATTTCAATACTTGGGGACCCCGCTGCCTTTGATCCTGTGGATCCTGATGAGATAAAGGATATCAGTCGACCTACCAAAATGAGGGTTCCACAGTTCGAACCAGATGTGATAATTGCAACAAATATTAAAGAGAGTGCTCGAGACTTCGTAGTCGGCAGTGGAGAATATGTGAGTTTCTACATGCAGATCTCACTTCAAATCATTAAAATTTTATTTTGTTCCTTTCAATAGTTCATGAGGCTAATCGAAACCGTCATGATGCCTCCTGCTTATTCTTTCACCAGGTGATAGAAGATTTTAAATTCACTCTTAAACAAGCAGAGAAGCGCTTTGGCAAAATGAAGAAGAACATCAAGTTTAGGCAAAGCCGGGATGACAATTGGGTGAGCGCAGCCACACCAGAGAGGATAATTCGTGGTATTGATGATCCTCTCATAAGCGGGAGCGCCAGTGACAGTGGGATTGGCAAAGGGAAAAGACGTGGGAGAGATGCTAGCTCAGCTGGTGCTGTGGACAGTTGGGAAGGCACCGAGCAGACACCTGATGGCTTTGTCATACGGGGTCGCCGGTGGGAAATCAAGAAATCGTGATGCTCTTTATGCCCCCCTTCCGCCTCTGCGTTCGAGCCGTGGAGACTGAAGATACGCTGCCGATGATCCTCTGGACTGCTGGTGAATTTTGCTTCCGGCATGAGTCCTGTTTGTGCCATATATTACATTGATGAACCTTTTGTGCGGTTCCTACTGACATCCCGTGGCAAGGAGCTGTACGCGCTGATATTAGCCACTAAAACGTGTGCTTAAGTTCAGCTACAAGTACCTGTAACATTTGTACATAGAACTGGTCTCGATGTAAGTAAATTTGACAGTTTTTTTTTTCGTTCTTATCTCAAAACAACATTGCTCGTTGAACAACTTATCGTCTGAAACTCTGAACTTTACAATTGGATTGTTCTTTCTTTTTTGTTTCTTTTTCTTAATTGCAAGTGTTTTTGCACAGATATGTTGTTTCGTACACCAGGTCCGGCCTCACAGCGAAAAGAAAATTATTAAAACTGAAGTTCAAACTGGGCTAGGCCCCTAGGCCCGGGCTTATGATTTCTGGCCGGTGTCTTGTCTCCAGATCCAGCCCAAAATGGCAAACAGGACTGTCGAGGTCTCGAGCTGACTTCTCTGTTTCCAGTGAGCCGACTCTCTTCCACCTTGTTTCTCGACTTCTCCGAATCCCAACGCCGTGGTTTCCACCTTCCTCTCGTTCTCGTCCACGGTGCTGAACTCTGGGCTCACGCCGTCGCAAATAAAGCCGCCGCTGCGGATTTTACAGAGCGAGAAACAGGGGGCGAGTGTGCATTGCCGCGTAGCCTGCGTGCACAGCAGATGCGTCATGCGCGGGCAGAGAGCGTAGATGGTTGGCAGCCGACGGAGCGGATGGGCTGGAGGCAGCGGCGGCGGTACCACGGCCGTTGTGCAGCGCCAGGGGTAGCGCCACGAGCGGCGGCGTGCTTGGCGGCGGCGCTGCTGCTTCTCATGCTCGCGTTCCACTGCGTCCTGTCGCCGCCGCTAGGCGACGCGGACGGCGGCCGCGACGAACCTCCCAGGGGATCCAACCCCACGTCCGTGGTACTCCAATCTGAAACCGCGATCTCTGCAGTTTTATATCTGACTGTTTTGTGGGTTCATTTCGCGTTTCCTTTCTTTTTTTCTTTTCTGGAGCAGCCGAGCAGTCCGGGTGAATTGCGCAGGAATGTGCTTGTCGCGGATACGAACGCACGTGATTCTAACCTTCTAGTAAGTTAGTAAGCTTTCGGAATTTTTGGATTGCGTTTTCTGGCAACTAATCTGACTGGATTTGTAGGGTGGTGAGAGCAAAATGGGAGAAGAACTCTGGGGCTCAGGTGCAGGAAACGACTTCTACGGGTGTAGTAACGCAACCGCTGGTTTTGCTGGTGAACAATATTCTAAACTTTGAGTTGAAGCTCTGTTCCTTTTGGTTCTATCAAGCTTGCAGCTGGTAGTGATTCAGATAATAGATGCCATGATCAAAGAAATTGCATTTTGATGATTTGACAGGAACCAAATCTGTCACTGAATCCAATAGGTACCTCATGATTGAGGCGAGTGGTGGGTTGAACCAGCAGCGAACAGGGGTAAGGATAATAGGTGATACCATGAATCGCGATAAACTCTTGTCTTTCTTGGTTTATTGAACAATGTATGTTCTATTTCAACTGTAAAGGAAAACAAGCATGCTAGTGCAAGATTTATTTAGTACGCTATAAATTTCTTGGTAATGAGGCTGCGAATCTCAGAGCAAACAGCAGCATGTGGCAACAGCTAACAGGCTTATGGGGGCACGTGTTCAGCATCAGCTAGTTTATTTCACATTTCTACTTGATATGAACGCCTGCTGGTAAAACAAATCTCTTAATTAGTCGAGGAGACGTGACTTCATGTGTGCATTTAGAGCTTGCAAGTAGTTACACTCTTATCATTGAATTATTAGTTCATCCTTAGTGTGGTATAAACCCTGCAATCCTGCATCTCATTCTGATTTCATTTTCAGATTATAGATGCTGTTATTGCAGCATATATTCTAAAAGCAACTCTTGTGATCCCAAAGCTGGATCAGGAGTCTTTCTGGGAGGATTCAAGGTAGTCATACTTAACATTCACTATCCAGTTATTCATTGTGGTGAAGGCATGAGGCACGGTTACTTAGTATCCGCTGTTGCAGTGATTTTGCTGATATCTTTGATGCTGATTACTTCATATCCTTCCTCTCAAAAGACGTAAAGATCATACGAAAACTACCTGATATGATCAGCAAAACGTCTCTTCCATACAAGATACGCGTCCCTAGGAAATGTACACCCTTATGCTATGAAAATCGAGTACTGCCTGCTCTTTCAAAGAAAAATGTAAGTCATATGGTTTCAGCTTTCTATGCGACTATATGTCATCAGATTCAGTTTCACAGCTATTTCTTGCATAACACATTTTTAATGACATCTGCGTGTTCAGGTGGTCCAGTTAACCAAATTTGACTATCGGGTTTCGAATCGGTTAGAAACTCACCTTCAAAAGCTGAGATGTAGAGTCAATTATCATGCACTGCGATTCACTGATACAATACATAAAATGGGTGAAATGCTTGTTCAGAGAATGAGAGATAAAAGTGGTGGACCTTTTATCGCTCTTCATTTAAGGTAATGTCTTGAGCCATATGCACGCTGCCCTACTGACATCTAATTGGCTCTGCATCTGACCTTGCTTGTGCTGTACAGATTTGAGCCTGATATGCTTGCCTTCTCGGGATGCTACTTTGGAGGTGGGGAAGCAGAGAGAAGAGAGCTGGGCACAATACGCAAGAGATGGAAGGCTTTGCATGTATAAGAAACTACATTTCATTGCGCATGCAATATTCCTTCAAGTTTTGATGTGCAATGTTTTTTATGTTTCAAAGTTCTATGCAGGAAGCGAATCCTGACAGAGAACGACGCCATGGCAAGTGCCCCCTAACCCCAGAGGAGGTTGGATTAATGCTGAAGGCTTTAGGATTTGGAATGGGTGTACACATTTATGTTGCATCAGGAGATGTATATGGTGGAGAGGAATCTTTGGCTCCACTGAAGGCACTGTTCCCCAATTTTCACTCAAAGGAAACACTGGCAAGCAAAGAGGAGCTGGAACCGTTCTTGCCATTCTCTTCACGCATGGCTGCCCTGGATTTCGTTGTGTGTGATCAGAGCAATGTGTTTGTGACGAACAACAATGGCAACATGGCCAGAATGTTAGCTGGTCGGAGGTATTTTTCTTTTGCAGGAGTACCACAATAATTTCTGCAAACATGTCTTTTAGTCTATGTTGCTTTGCATTCCAGTTAGCTCAGCATAGATGGCACGTGATGTGCAGGAAGGCACCAAAATCTGAATGAACATGCTTTGATTTTTTTTATCCAAACATTTGAAAATATTAATGATAGTGTTTGTTTGTTAGGAGATATTTTGGGCACAAGCGGACCATAAGACCAAACGCTAGAAAGCTTTACTCTCTCTTTCTGAACAGAACCAGCATGAGTTGGGACACCTTTGCATCCAAAGTTCAAACAATTCAAAAGGGCTTCATGGGAGAGCCAAATGAGGCTTTAACTGGAAGAGGTGGATTCTATGAGTACCCACTGGATTGCATCTGTGAAAAGAACCAGGGAAGAGGTGAGCGTGCTAAAGCCCATGGGAACAATGATAGAGAGGGAAAGGATTTGGACTATCTGGAACACACACCATTGCCAATGGTTTTCTCCAATGAGACAGAATCTGATTATAGTCATTACAACGGTTTGGATATTCCAGAAATCGAAGATATGATTTCAGACTAATCACAATAGAATTATGCTTTTGTTTGTCAGTTTCCTCTCGAAGACTGCCAAAAAACTTGTCATCCTACAGAACACAAGTGTACCACGGTTGTCAAAACTTAATTTATTTAAAGTAAATTCAAGCTTCCTGAAAAATTTTAGTACTTGCCTCTATGATGCAGTGGGGGAATTGCCTTTGGATGATTCTACAGTGGATGATTCTACAGTATTTGGCTGCACTAGATTCTGAAACTGATGACTAAAAAGACAGGGGAGTAAGGGAGTTGGTTCCTTTTTCCCCATGTTTTTCTTCCACACATTTTGGTTTGCAATTGTAGTATAATCACACATGCAACTGCAACCAGTTTTTTTCTTTGAAATCTCTTGAAAATTGAAATGATATAGAGTTGAGCAACCCCATGTTTCATTCGTTTTTTACATTACGCCGTACCACGGTACTATATACAGCCGAGCGAGCAACTTGAACGATCGATTCGCACCATCGCAGAAAGCAGCGTGTATGCTTGCTCCTAACACTGCAGTCCACGAACATAACATCCTATTTCGCACGCAAGGATTCAGCTATATTATCATCGGCAACAAGGAAAATAACATACAAATTCGGTGCGCTGTGTAAGCATACGACCACCACAACGGGCACTTCACCTAAAAGAAAACTTGCTGCTACATATATCTACTCTGACAGACGCCGACGAGATTTTCGCCTGAACTACATCGACCAGCCTTGGTCAGTTAGCAAAACTCAGAAGTCAGGAATTCGCCACCAAAAATTCTGTGAGCAGCATTTGCCCAGAGTGTTCCGTGTCAATGCCATGCTCATACCGTTACATTCTTGTTCCCGGTCAGATGCAAGGGCATGCTCATACCGTTACACTCTTGTTCACGGTCAGATGCAACATCCATCTATGAAACTTTAGCGTTCTCTCTGGATGACCTTTCCTCTTCGGCATGTCTCAGGGTCTGCTGGAATGCTTGCAGTGAATTCGAGGCGAAGGTTTCTAGGGCTTGGACAAGACGCTGCAAGCTAGTTTGCAAACTGCTTGCGTCAAGAAGATGCTCCTGGTATGTTTGAGCACATGGAAGCCGTCTGTGATGACCTGGTACCAGGGCCAGCTTCTTGTTAAGCATGTCTGCCTCTTTGTTGATCTCCACGGTCTTCCTTTCCAATATTCTGTTCCACCTTTCTCTTTCCCGGGTAGCAACGACCTGTTCCATTTGTTCAACATCTTGTTTCTCTGACAGCTTGCGCACACTGGACACAAGAGCTTGCATACAGGTAACCACTTCCTTCTCTGAAAACCGATCCATGGCTTGAGACCAGCTATTGCAGATGACAAACACAAGGGGAGCACCCACTCTTCCAGGCGAAAAGGGAGGAACTCCATCAACCGTCTCTTCAGCCTTGTAGTTAAGACAAAGTGATAGCCATCCATTCAGTGCCTTTACAAAGCTTCTCTGTTCATTCACCCAGGAAGAAAAATTGACAATCCATTTCATCAACTCTAGTTCAAGCTCCAATGCCAAATCTCGACTGCTTCCATCAGGAACAACTGAATCCAGGTTTTTTGCCTCTGACATAACTTGACACTGTATCCGGTAGCAGTCCAACTTGTCTTGCCACATTTTCACAAACCTACAAAGAGGGACATCAGTTTTTTTATGTGTGCTAGATTTCGTGGAAATGTTAAATGCATGATTGTATAGAAAATTCAAACTACTTAGCATACAGGACTCTGGATTTCCACAACAGAGTGTGTTACCAGTTTCTTGGTGATGTTGCATAAAACATCTAAGAAATGCAGGACTACTGGGGCCGCTTCTATACCGTTAGCTTATTTCTGCTGATTTTTCAAGCCATTCAGTATATGATGCAGTGTATTTCAATCCAATTACCTACACATCTAACATCATTACTTTCTGCCAGAGCATCTATGTATGTGTACTAGATAAGCATATAGTAACCAATGTAAAGGAAGAGCGAACAGAGAGCTAAAATGAAACATCTGAGTATCTGACAAAATAATTCTGGATGAAAGAACAGAGCATACCCTTGGATTAAGGCATTAATTTGTGGCCACAATTCCTCATCCCTTACTCTGTTTATCTTTTTGGAAACCTTAGCAATTACTCTTACAGATATTCTTAATTTTGTCGACAGCTTCCTGACCATATTCCGGGTCGTGTCGATCTTGTGAGTTTCAGCACCTTTCTGATCCAAGAACTTCAGCCGTTTTGCATTCTTCGCGAGCAGTAGCCGCATTTTCTCTTCAGCCTAAAGGAGGAAAAAGAACGAGAAAACAATTAATATGACATAAAAACTAAGAAAAAGGGTTAGCATTGCAATTGACAGCATGATAGTGTATAAGAAAGAACTGCATTACTGAAAAGAGTAAACACAGAGTGTTTTATTCCTGAAAGGCCATTGATTACTATACAGTAACAAACAAATACAGAAACCAAACTAAAAAAAATCTGGCCATTTTATTTTAGCGCAATTTTGCAACAAATGGTTAACACTAAATGCATCTAATTTAACTCCGACCATTTTGTCTGAAAAGTACTTGGATTCTGGTTGTTGGTTTGCTCGGAAAAAAAAAATCTGGTCGTTGGGTCCCCAGAGGCACTTTACAAGGTGTGAAGCCAATAAATCCTTAACATGAAGCACGTTGGTACAAGATGGAACAATTCTAGCCATTATATAGTCGGGGATGTATGCCTGTTTGATAGCGGGTGGGTTGGGGGACCTGCATGCTGGTAGCCTGGGATCAAATCAGCCTCAAGGATACTACTGTTACACAAGATAAGATTCTGAAATAAACTACACTGCTCTCTCCAACTTGAGATAAGAGACCCGGTTAAGGACTTGGACTCGATGGCTCCGATTGGAGATGGGACCACTATGGAGCAAAAAATTTTCCTTTCCGACCACATGCGCTCTGAATACAGCGGCAATTTCATGTATCATCCATTGGAGTTGATACTGATAACATATTGCAACACATGCTGCTGTTTTCATAGACTTTTTTTTTTATTGAAGGAACAGCTAAAAACCAGAATCTAATAAATGAGTATGAGGTGAATTCCTCATCCATATAAACAATAATGTACACATACCTTAACCTCATCATACAATTTCTTCTCCCAGATATACAGCTTCTGCAGTGTCAAAGACAGGGTCCTTCCTCCCGACACCTTCTCACCCCCAACATCCCCAACATCCAAGAGTGCGATGCCTCCAAGGTCGGAATGCGGCAAGGCAATCGCTGACACCATACGAGATGAAACTACGTATTCCCAAATATCAACAGGTCAGATATAGAAAAATCGGGCATAATCTCTTCCAAAGACGTGCTAAAAGCACTGGGAGAAGAGAGAGCTCACCATGGTACACTGAGCTCCGGTGGTGGTACCTCCGCCTCCCGACCTCAAGAGCCGGCGAAAGCGCCCTGGCAGCGTCGGCAGCTCGAACAAACTGCGCTCTGATCTCCCCAGCGACGTCCGCACCGTCCACGGCCCCCCGCGAAGCCTGCGCGGACGCCGCAACGTTACGCTGCGCCGGCGCCTGTTGCCGCGCGACGTTGGCCCCGCCGACCACCTCCTTATCCACGACAGAGGCCCCCTCTTCGTCGACCTCGGCAATGCTGCTGCTGACGCCGCCGAGCGAGCTGCGGCGGCTGCGGGCGGCGCTCCCGGGCGCGGAGGAGTACTCGCCGGCGACCTGCTTGACGACGGCGTCGTCCTCCTCGAGGTCCGGGATGCCCTCCTCCTCGCGCACCTCCCGCGAGCTCCTGCTCGGCGTGTACGCCGGCGCGGTCGTGTGCCCCGCGTCGTAGCAGTAGTTGTCGTAGACGTCGTAGTCGCCGAAGACGTTGAAGAAGTCCCACGAGCTGGTCCTCGGCGGCGACGGCGGCGCCCTGCCCTCGGCCGCGGGCTCGCCGCCGTACGCGTAGTACTGCGGCGGGTACCCGCGCTCCGCCGCCTCGACGGAGCCGTAGTGCACGCGGGCGGACGCCGGCGCGCGCTGCTCGACGGCGACGGAGGCCGGCGGCGGCCGGCTCCGCGCGTAGAAGAGCCGCAGCGACCCCGGCGGCGGGTACCCGCCGTAGGGTGGCTCTGGCGGCGGGTACACGCCGTAGCCGTAATGCGGGAACGGGAGCGGGTGGTGGTGGGGCAGCTGGTCGACGCGCCGCTGCGGCGGCGGCGACGAGGACACGGAGCCGGAGTCGGAGTCCGAGGAGGACGGCGCGAAGTTGATGTGCGACGAGGAGTGCGGCGGCGAGGCGGGCGGCGCGCCGGCGGCGGCCTTGCCCGCGGCGGGCAGCGGAAGCGCGCGGCGCGGCTGGGTCATGAGGCGGTGCAGCGCGTCGGCGGCGGACGCGAGCGAGTCGGCGAGCGCGTCGTGCGCGTCGGCGAGCGCGTAGCGGTGGCGCGCGGCGGCCGCGAGCAGGTCGGCGCGGCCGCGGCACAGCGCCACCGCCTCCTGCTCGTCCAGCTTGGACCCCTTGCACCCCATGGCTCCGCTCGCGAGCGTGAATAGTTTTTTCACTGGCTCGCTCTCAAAGTCTCAAACCCTCGCGGCGCGGCTGCTGCTGCTGCTGCTTCGGCTCCGGGTGGACGTGGAGGGGGGGGGGTTCAGAGAAACGGCGCTGACGCACGGCGCGAGCGAACGAACCGAGGCCGGGGTGGGCTGCTGGGGGATTATTAACGCGGGGCGTGCGCGAGGCTGGTTTCGCCGGGGTGACACGGGATGTGGGTGGGCTCACTCATCACCACCACCCGCCGAAGCGAAGTGAGCTGAGAATCTTCTCTTTGGTTTGTTTGCACTCGCGTCGCGCGGCCGGCCCTTCTGCTGCTTTTTCCCGGGCCTGGCTGATGTGGCGGCAGGGCCAGGCGGGGGATGGACGATGCCCATCTCCCTCTCGGCTCTCCGCTCTCGGCTCTCGGCTGTGTCTGTGTGTGTGCCGACTGCCGACTGCCGAGGCCGGGCTTGCTTCCTCAACGTCTTTTGTCCGTTTGCGTTTGGACCCACGCCGGCCCCCGGAAACAAACAACAAACGGAGAGGCGAGAGGCCTTGGGTGCGGCATCTGAGTGCATGCAGATTGCAACAGACTACGCAGGGGCCGCTCGGCTGGGTTTGGTGGGTGGGCAGGGCAGGCATATTGACGCCCGTCTTGATTGCGCCCACGCTCAAGGCCTTGACCGGTCTCCATCAGTGGATCCGCTCCGCCAGGGTGCGACGCGCGCTGCCGCTGCGGTGGGTGTGGCACGCGCCACGCGGGACGCCTTGGCTGGTTGGTCGGTTCGGCCGGCGCAGGCACGCGGCCAGGCGGCGCTGGTACAGTGCAGGCCGTACAGTACGACGAGTTCCCTGAAATGGAAGCCTCCAGCTCTTCCGCTTGAATGTCAGCTCTCGCGACGCGAACTGCCACCGCATCTTCGTTTCGAGCTCCGATCCTTTCGGTACTGAAAACGCTCGTAGCGAGTGAGGAAAAGGGTCCAAACCCGAATCATTTTTTTTTTTTTGTTTTCTTACAAAAGTTACTGCACCAGCACCTCAATGATGGCTCGTGGAATGATCATCCACCAATGACAGGCCCGCTTTCCCTTTCCCACCCCCGTCCTCTTTTTATCACCTCCATCGGCCCATTTCTGCCACTGTTTCACCGCTCCCCTTCCGGAGCGGGAGTGGGAGGCCGAGGACGAGGAGGACCCACTCCGTTCCAAACCCCCTATGGGAACAGCAGAATGGAGACGAGCCGGCGCGGGGCAGGGAGCCGCTAGCACCAACATGGCAAGGCCTGAGCCTGCGCGGCGCCGGGCAGAGGGTTTTTTTACTCGGTGTGGCCAGGCCACAGTCCTATCGGCTCGGTTCTGGGCTTCTGCCACTTGCCATCGCCGCTGCATCATCTGCGTGTTTCAGGTTTGCGGTGGGGGGGGCCGCGACGTCGCCATGGTCTTTGAACTCCGTCGCAACCACTGTTTTTTTACAATGTTTAGACAACGCATGGGGTATGGGACCATGCACGATGGTATGCATGGGGGGAGTGGGACAGGCTCGAGCGTGCGCCGCTGCCTGAGGTTCAGTCACGCGTCACTGTTCACTGCATGCACCTCCCTCTCTGCTGACTGTTGAGGCGTTACGTTTACAACACTCAGAGAGTCAGAGTAGGGTCTCCCTCTCCCATTAGATGCACGGAAGGAACGGGACCAGCTCGAGAACTCTCAGACGTCTCGAGAACATGTTTGGCTTTGCACTAGAGGCCATATAGGCATATACCATACCGATCATTCGTGCATGCATGGACGCAAGACTCTTTTGCTTGCATTGCAATCCATCCGTCGTCGTCGCCGCGCCACGGCTTAAGCTCTGCATGCAATGCAAGGGGTCACTGATGAGCTAGCCTGCTTGGTCCATCGTCACCCCCACGGATCCACCACGGGGTGCCCGGTTGCGATCGATCGGGGCTTCGGGAGCCGACGACCATGCAGGACAAGGAAGCCACCGTATACCAGGGGACGACACAAGGACCACGTTGCGTGCTGGTAGGTAACAATATATGATCGGTTGTTTAGCTTGTTGGCCCTTCTCTTTAATGCGAAGGAAACCAACATCTTAGTACATCTGTGTGTGTGTGTGTGTTTTACAAATTTTCTCCAAGGTGACGACATGGCATCCAAGTACAGTTTCACAATTTTTCTACGCTGTAGTCCGTGGAGACTTGGAACAAATGCGCGGTGGTACTACTATCGAGCACAGAAGATGCAGACGGGCACATCTATAGAAGTACAGACAAGCTGAGACACAAGACCACAAGAGAGAGCTGCGAGACCGCAACTTTCCAAAAGCCATCCAGATCAGCGCCCCCCTTCCATTACCAGCCCATCAACTTTCCTTGCCAGCCATCCAAGAGGGGATCAAAAGCGAGCACGTATTTAACCACTCGTCACAAAAAAAGTTTACTGTATATTCTACTTTGCGAGATGGGGCCCACAGGCAGCAAGAATCCACATGGTTTATAGCTCTAGACGCATAGCATAGACGCTGGTAATATGCTGCTCAGCGGGTCTCGCCACGGAGGAGGGGAGGCAGCTCAGCCTCAGCATGGCGCCCACAGCGGACAGTGACAAGAGGGAAGCTGGTCACTAGCTCTATCTTCCGGCCAGATTCACTGTAGACCCACGGAACAAAGCGACACGCGCCTCATGCGCTCAACTCATCAGGTCGGGCGATCGACGGGGGGGAAAGAGGGCGCTGCACGCCTGCACCTGCACGTAGGCGTAGGTGGATGCTCACTTCATTGATGATCACCTCTATTTCTATCCCATCGGGACCATCGCTTTCCGTTTTCGTGTTAATCTTTCGTCGTCACACTTGCGCCGACGGAGCAGTAGCGTTGACACGCACTACCAGCAAGCCCCGAGTAAAAGAAAATGGAAAGGGGAAAAATAGATGACAGAATTCTCATAGACTCAATTAGACCTTAAACATGAAAATATATACTCCCTCCGTTCGCTTATGTTTGTCACCGGTAGTTCAAAGTGAAAGGGATCAGAATGTTTGATGCCCTGGTTCAACGCAAACATCCCTTTCCCTTTTTGCCCCTGGCCTCCAACGCCAAACCCCTCGATCGTGCTGCGCGCATCTGCAGTCGTCCCCACTCCCTACCTCCCGCAGTCCCGCGCACGGTTCAACGCCTCGTCCTTGCGCAGGAGTAGCCGATGCTCAGCGTCATCTGAAGAACAAGAGCGAGGGCAGCACAACTGCACAAGAAGTCTCTGGACGTGGATCTATAACATAAGATTCAGATCCTGATCTCTGCGGCACGCTCCTGACCCTGGCCTGTTGTCGATCTCTTCTGCCTGTTGCGGCCACCATCAGCGGGGATGGATTGGCGCCAGTGCAAGACCGCTTGCTGCAGCGGTGGAGAGCCAAAGCGTCTATTCTCGTGTTTCTTAATTTTGTCGAAGATGTCGGAGACGCCAAACATAAACGAACGGAGGGAGTACTTAGTTTGTAACTCGAAACTCGAAACCTCCAACTTTGATTCCATATTGAATTGCCAATTGCTGAGCATGTCTTGTGATGTATTGCAGAGGTTTCAAAATAAAAATAATTAGTAGTACTAGTACTGCGTTGTGGCAATGTAGTGCACTAGTGCAGCGGCAAGAGATATTACACTTTACAAGTGACTGAAAACAGTGGCCACATGCAGTACACAACAAACCCTAAGACATGGTCTTTGTGTTTGGGCCAGTGCTACTTGACATTGCTCTTTAGCTGGTAGTAACATATATGCATGATCTCCCATAAAGGCATTATAATGTTGGTAGAACCTGTCCCGGAACACAATCCCAAAGCCCCTGCGAAGCCTCGAGGAGAGGCGAAGGTGCAAACAAAATCGTTGACACGGCCTTTATGACGAGACTTCACGAGATGCCTTTCAGAGAACCTTTGGCCTACATAAGCTAGAGCGAAGATTCATAAGCTCGAGCGAGGGTCCAAGAGCTCGAGCGAAGCTTAAAGAAGCCCAATGGCTTGAGTGAAGCTTCAAGAAGCCCGGAAGCTCGAGCAATGGCTTTGGTGGGTCCCCATATGAACAAATAAGCATGAGTTGTAAAGTGATCGAGTAATGGTCCAATTTTTTCTTGAATATTCTTTGAATGTGTTAGGTGTGAGGAGTAAATTGGTCTTCGTACTTTAAGTTGGTCCAAATCGTATAAAAAGGAGGGGACCTGTTACTGAAAAAGGGTTTCAATCTTGAGTAAAAGGTGTTTTGTAAGGGCGTCCACAATGGTAATAGACAACCACTAGCTATTTGATTTCACGTCATTTAGTATGGTCCACTCATCAGGAATTTTTAATTTTTCCTCCATAGGATACTAGACACCAGTGACTAACGAAAAGAGAGATTTGTTTAAGTAGGATTGCCACAAATAAACTAGCTATTAACTCATCACTAGTGAGGTAGTTTTTCAGCTCTCTCTTCCACGTAAGGAAATAACTAGTTCAAATAGCTTTGTTGGGGACTTTGTTCGCTTTTCATTTTTCTCTTATTTCTCTTCGTTTACTGTGTGGGCATCTCGGCTAGCCGCGACCCAACAGAATCGGTGATCAAATGCATGACCCACATTCAAAGATGAACGTCTCACGATTCATGGATCAGTCTATGATTGCTGCTGCCTCTCGTAGGACAGAAGACCGTACTCTGCGTGGTTTCAGTGTGGTTCGTTGGACCAGCAAATTTGTTTTCCTCTTTAATTGTGTCCGGCGGCAGATGGGATTGGTCGTGGAGTACGTGGGGCCTACTCAAAAGTAGGCGATCCTCTTTGATTTGCTTAGAATTTTTGTAATGGAAAACTACATGCATGATCCAGCAACCAGCATATATATACCGTGGCATCTCATCAAGAACTCTGATTCGGAGCGACGTTTCTAACGACACCTCCAAATCTAAACTCTAATGTAGCACTCCGTACAAGCATATACTAAGATACAACTACATCCATGATTGGAAACAAGGAAAGACAATGCTGCACTTTTGGTGTGCATTGGACTAAATCGTGTTCAGTACGTATGTCTGAATACTGAAGAGTGGTTACGTACTGTGAGTAAGAAGTTTGCAAACAAAAAGAATACTACTACACTCGATCCAGTTCTTCAGTGCTATGCTACTGCCTACTAGTACTAGCTAGCTAGATCACTGATGGAGCTCTTTCACTTTCACTTTGTCTTTCTGTTGCCCAACAGCTGGAAGATTTACCCTAGCTACCCACCTAGTACCTAATAATGCTCGAAAGTGCCCATGGGGACGAAGTATTTCCGTAAACCGTAGATTACATACGAGTATATGACCCTGAACTGTGGAATACTCAGTACAGAAAGTTCATCAGCAGGCCATAAGGTTCGCATGTTTTTTAGAAAAAAAATTGTTTTCGGCCTCTGCGGTAGCACAGAACCAAATTTTTTTACAAAATTTTGATCAACTAAGCAGTTGATCACAAATATATAGGAGAAACTGAGAAAGAGAGCACACTAAAATGAAAATATCCATGTGATATACTAGTATATGTTTCCTGACATACAGTCCAGCTCATGCTACTTTTTGTTACAACACTAACATAGAGTAGTAGTAAGTTTTTAGAAATTCGTATAGCTCCTACTGTACATTACACAATGTACATGCACCACATTTTATATACATGGCCAAATCCTTGAGCGTCGGTGGGATTAGTTGGGCTATTTTGCATTGGTACATGTTCTGATTTTCGGTGGAGATTGATTCTCAGGGAATTAATTGTATCTTGAGTTTGAAGTAGTTAAAAGTGATTATCTAGCGATCTCTAGTTAATTTCATGGAGAAACTAAACTAATTATGTGTTAACAGTGAATCAGGCGAAGCTAGTAATTTTTCCTCTAATCTTCCTTTTTTTTTGTCAAGTTCCTTTTATTATGGTTCAGCTGCTCAGCTTAAAATATGTGTTTTTTGCTACATACATTTGTGGAGCCCGGAAACTTCTCCGTTGTCTTAAAAAAGCGAAATAGTTCATCAGAATTCAGAACCACTCCATGTGATCTATTTTGAGAGTGATTAATCTGTATAATATTGTTTGACAGAGCCCCTTGGTTTAACTCGGGAGATGCTTTGGAGCCTGTAAAACACTTCCTAGCAACGATAGACCGGGAGCTTGGAAATAGAAGGAAACTGCAAACCCCAGTAAGTCGCGCTACAGTTGCTACTAGTACTAGTAGCCTTGTACTCCTACACTCGTAAAAGTATGGGGCACTGTGCCATCTCTGTGGCACCTCGTGCCTGCTACGAGCATAGGCATAGGGAATGCAATAGTTTTCAGCACGGGTCAGTTCATGGTGTCCGAAGCTTCTAAATATACTCAACTCCTCCTCCGCTGCAAAGGTTAAATATTCCTAAAAGGCGGGTATATACTACTATACGTTTTGTCAGAGGGAAGGGCGCAGTTCATCCCAAATTTGCGGTAGCTCCTCTGTTCGCTGGATAAAAGCCGTTGTTTATTTTGCTGCTACGTAGCCGGGCGCTTAGCACGATCGAGTATCCTTTCTTTCACACCTAATGCAGTGCATGCATGTGGGAGTGGGAGGGCATGAGAGAGTGAGACCACCGAGCTTCAGCAGTGTCTCTGGAACAAACTACCACTCACCTCTCACTGGCAGGCACAGATTATTGTGGGCATGGAGCATGGAGTATTATACTCCATGAATCATTCAGCACAGAGCACACGTACGCTTGGAACTCGTCAGTTAATTGAGGCGCAAAACTCTAAGCATGGACATCCATATTTTTTTTTACAGTAGCACTCTCCGGCCATGCTCAGTACAATCTGGACATGGCCAATATACTAAAAAAACATTTCCTCCTCGTGAGATGCACGATGTTCTACTGTTGTCCAAGGCAGTCAAAACACCAACGCAGCACTGCGGCGGCAGGGTAAAATCTTTGCACCGGTGGTGGAGGTCACCTGATCCCAAAGAGCCCATGCCGTCTCCATTTCTTTTTCCACAGACACAGCAGTAAAACACGCGGCCAGCAGGACGTCTTTTTCACGTACTCCCAACCTCGCATCTAGTGGGTGAATGATGCGATATACTCGTATGTGCATGCAGTTCCGGCCTTGGTCAAGTCTTTGCCTCGAGCCCTCGAGTTAAAGCCAAATGACACACACAGCCGGCCCGGCTCTCCTCGTGCAGGCCACGACGACGAGACCCTGATTCGCATATCCCCTTTCGCCCGCTTTGCTGCCCTGCGCCCGCGCTTTCGCATCCCCCGAATCTTTGCGGCCAGCTTTCGCCATGGATGCCCTTCTTCCTGGCTCCCTTCGCCTCGCCTGTTGCTCTGCTTTTCGTTTTGCGCCTGTAGCTGTTGTATTTGCATGCAATGCGCCGCTCCTCCTCCTCTTTATCTTTCCCTTGGCGTACGTTTTCATCTTTTCAGAGCGCGTATAAAAGCTCTGGCCAAAGGTTGCTGGCTGCTGCGTACTCTACTCTAGTGGCCGCCTGCCCGGATACGGATACGGGTGGCCACGGGGGCCCTGGCAGTGGCAGCTATAGGCCAGCCCTGTGGTACTGTCGATTCCAAAGCGTACGTGTTCGACATGATTCGGCTAGGATACCCGAAGAAAAGCTTACCCCCCATGCATGCAGCGCGACGATGGCCGGGGCCGCACCCACACTGGACGAGCACGCACGCACGCACTCGCACTCGCGGCTGTGTTTTTGGCACCACGGCGGCACTGAGGAACCACAGGCAGCTTTGGAAAGGCATCAGTGCGGTACACTACGGCACCGGCTGGCCGTGGCTCGGGGTAGGATAGGAATGCTTGAAACCGTTAAAAACTATAGTACTCTCCGGTGGTTGGATCACACCACAGACCACACCTTTTGGTCAAGATTTGCACGGCAGCCGATGAGCTAGGACGCAGGGAAATCACTCGCTCACACACCACCGTACCACCGATGACAGTAAGCGAAACAAAAACATGGATGGAGCCATGCTGCCCCCGCGGTTTGAAAGAAATAAAAAGGGTCGCGTCCAATCCAGTCCATCAGAGTGTGTGAGCAATGTTCACTGAACGTCCAGGTGCATACTGAATTACTGATGTGCGTAAAACATGTGTGTCGTGTGGTGGCCATGATCCGCGTAATTAAGTGCGTAACCATGCACGGTGGTGCAGCGGTTGGCGGCTGGCGGCTGGCCAGCCTTCCGTAGATTCTTTCAGTTCAGACCAAAACACAAGAGGACGCAACAGCGGCAGACAGGAGAGGGAGAACACCACCTGGTCCAGTCGAAATGATGTAGGGTCATTTCCTGTCAGCAGCTGGCGGTGGGTAGAACTGTAGGGGCGCCAGCCATGATCGGACGCACACTGCACGCACGCGGCCAACGAACAGCACACGGCCACACGACCACTCTAGCGGTCTACTAGCCCAAGTGATAGATGGATAGATGTCGAGGCGTGGGCCTTGTTTGCTGTACTGCACCAGTAGTATGTGCATGTGCGGCATGCAGCCTGCAGGTGATCTGAATTCGTTGGTTGCTACTAGTAGTCGTTCGTTCTGCGGGCGCGCCAAGAATAATTAATTGCCACGGCCCAGAGATGATTCAATGATGATCTCTCTTCTTCTGTGCAACGCCATTCCACCAACGTGCATCATATCATATCGTTAAACTACGTGCTCCCAAATCCCAGCCACTCCCTTTTGTACTTGTAAATTAATTAAAGCTCGATTATCCAACGGGCCTAGGCATACTATAATCACCACCTGACGTTTGTTTGATACCTTCTTAACAATGAAGACCATCTTAAGTGGGATGGACAAATACGTTGCCTATAGTACAAAAGGATATTGTAGCGATATTGTATACAAAGTGAAAGGTGATTAGAACAGTGATAGGTAAGAGTGGATAGACATCCCGCTGTAGACAAACTAAGCTATAGTTCATACAATTTGCACGAACTAACGGCTTGCCCGAGAAAGGACCCACCAGACGTTTGTTTGGCACCTTCACAACAAGCACATACTACTGTGCAGTTCATAGAGGACACGAGCTTGTATTACACGGGAGGAAGTGAACTAGGAAGGGTTCCAAGTTTCCAACTCCAATGGCCTCCTATGCGTCTTGTGAGATCGCACGCAAATCGAGCAGCCGAACTAGTGGCCCAGTAACGGCTAGCCCATGAAAAACTGTCACATGCAGCCCATGTGTTGGTGGGTGAGGCGTATCAGTGGGTGAGGTGTATTAGTGTGTTGGTGGGTTAGGCCCAGTAGGTGTTTGGTGGCACTGTTGTGTTGAGTCCCATTTTCCACCGAGTGATAATCCTGGTACTCCTTGAGTCGTTCCTGGTACTCCGCCCTTCTAAGGGCATTTTCGTCCATGGCATCAAATTGAACAGAAATACAATCCATGCTCGCTAACGGTGGATAGCTCATGAGATATGGAGAGGAGTGGATACGGCAGTAAAATACTACAAAACCTGCAGATAGCGAGCGCCAATGGTGATTTTGAAGGTCAGCTAAGGCACACTAATCCAACAGCTACAAAAACGGCTGCTAGGGCTAGGCTACTACAGTATCAAATACTACTGCTACTAGGTAGTACGTGCTAGACAGGCCTATTTTTAAAAATAAGAAAAAAAATACGGTGGAGCCTGCATTTTAAGTGCTGGAGGAACTTGTTCAAAGTTCAAACAAGTGGGATCCCATGCTGGTAACAGCCTGACACCAACTCGGTGCCGAAACCAAATTTAAAACGGCAATTATATAGTTTGAAAACTTACTAATCATTCAGCGGCACTGGCACGAGTCTATAGTGCACTGTAGTAGTAGCTAGCTCGACTGGTGCACTGTACCGCTTAATAAGCACATTTCCAAATGCGCTCTCTTATGTGAAAAAAATAGAGAAAAAGAGACGTCTAGCGAGAAAGAAGATTTCACATGCTTTAAAAAAGTAAAAGTATTACGCGTGGGCAAATTTTATTGGAGAAATAAATTATTGTTTTTATTTCTCTCTCACATCTACATCAGCCGGCTATTTGTTATTATCTTTACAACCAACGTACACATTTAAAAAAAACTCGTGGTCCTTAGACCATCTTTAAGCAGAGCGTCTATTCATTTTTGTCTATCACTATTTTAATTATTTTTCTCGTGGCGCTTATTTTGTACAGTAGACGGTCTCCCTAACGACGGAAACCCGGAGCAGCTCGCCAGCAAGACGCAACCGCGCAACGTGCCACTCGCGACTCGCGGCTGTCTCACCGACGTGACCGGCTGGCGTGCTGCTCCGCGGGCGACGGCGACCCAGCAAAGTCCAGCCACGGCTGTCGTCGGGGACCCGGCAGCGAGTCTGGCCAGGACACGGCCATGGGCATTCGATCGAGGCCAAGCTGTCGGGCACCCACCGAGCAGCACCCCCACGCGTTCCCATTTCATACTCGCGCGCGGGCCACCGCACATCGGGGCATCGGGCGGCCGCGGTCGGGGAGCGGGCGGAGTTGCCTCGAGCGCCCGGAAGCCCCAGCCCTTTGCTTGTTTCTTAAATACTCCCCGCGGCCCGCCTGGCAGCTTCCCTTCTGTGTAGAAATTAAAAGACGGGGGGGCCTTTGACTTGGGCGGCCTCGGCCTCGCCGCCTCGGCGAGATCGCTCGCGAGTCCGCAGCCGCACGGGGGGCGCAGGAGCTTTGGCCACGGCGTCGGAACCGGTCGTGCGCTGTGCCACCGCGCGCACAGATGATGCTTCCTGCGAAAGCGCGTCCGTCCGCGCGACCGCGCCGGTGCGGCCACGTCCGGCGACCCGGGAAACCTGAGACCCCGGACGTGACGAAGGCCGAAGCGAGACGACCTATTCTTGTGCGGCGGATCTGCTCGCCGATACGGAATCTGTCGCTCACAGCCACGAGCGCTCGGCGGCGACGGAAGAAGCCGTAGCAAGTCAGTCCGCGTGCGCGTGCTTGGCAGAGCTCCACTGCAGTTGCAGGACATGCCTGCGCGAGGGAATGCAGGATTCGGTTCATGGAGGAAGTTTGCCGCTGCGGAAGCGGAACCAGCGTGATGCGCGCGCTCCGGCCAGATCTTCGCTGGCCAAGGAACATATTTATACACACGATTCACCACCGGGGTTTACAATTCCGAAACCGGCTTAAATCCCGGAGATCAGCGGTAACGAAATCCGAGTCGAAATTCGGTATTTTCCGAACGGAAAGGAAATTTGAATTCAAGAAAACGAAAATCGCATTTTCCGACTGGAAAATTGAAGATTCCGATCGGAAAACCGATGATTTCAACCGGAAAACCGAAGTTTCGACTAGGAAAAATGTGGAAACGTTGGAAATGATGCGTACAATTGTAAAAAATAAAAATTTTGGCAGAGTTTCCCCCTGATTATCTATATACTGACAGTATATAATGCATAACACAAATACAACATTAAACATATGTATGTAACTCGACAAAACAAAGACGAATACGACATTTGCAATACTTGCATTTGAATCTACCCCCTAATTTTTGGCCATACTCCCACACTAGGTCTGCCGACATTGCCCTACAATCATTGTAAGCATATTAACTCACTAGTATACTAACAAATCCTAACGTATGAATGTAAACCTTGTTTTTGTACTGCACATATGAATGTTCTTCACAAATGACCACTGCCTACCATAGATCGACAACAAAAACCATCAAAATCAGAGAATATGCATACCTTCTCCTATTTACGGGTTGCAATCGGCGAAATCCGCTCGGAAAGGTCGAAATCCGCTCGGGACAGGGCGAAATCCGCTCGGGAAGCTCGGTTTCCCGCTCCCGCGCACTGCCCGGTCCCGCTGGCGGCTTGCAGTCGGGATCCGCCCGTCCCGCTCGAGATCCGGCAGGCGCCGGTCGGCTTTCCGCTCCCGCGGCCGGAAAATGCGTGCGCGGCGGCGGTATGGCGCGGGGGAGCCAAGCAGGACCGCAAGCGTGGGGCGGCCGAGCGGGAGGGGGGGGGAGGGATGATTGAGCTGTTGTCAGCCGGTCAAGGGTTGGGAGTGAATGGATAATATTTCAATTTTAACGGGTTATTGGGTTGTTAACAGGTCCGAAAACCAAATTGCATTTTTAACATATCAAATCATCTTAGATTTGAGTGTTTTTAAGTGCTATTTGCTCATAAAAATACCTAGTTTTTTAACATATTTTTTTCTGATTTTTTGATGAATTCTTTTTAATTTTTGAATTTGAGAACGAAATTCTTCGAAAAATACCGGAATTTCGAATCCCGTACACTAGTGGTAACGAAAAATCCAGCCGAAATTCGCGAAATCCGTTCGGAATTGAAAACCCTGTTCACCACCGGTTATGCACGTCCCCATATAAGGTTGGAATTAAGATCGGGTGGGTGACGATAGACTAAGAGCATGAGTAGTACAAGTCACTGAAGCTAGCCGGTGGGACATATGCTTGTACAATTGGCCGTGGGATGAACTGAATTCTTTCTCGGTTTTTCTTAACCCTGTCATGAATCGTCTACAAATAAACAAGGCAAGTGCCAACAGGGTTCACTTGCTCAACATTACCTAGTCTAAGGCTACCTTATTTTTTAGTCTCGAACAGTCTGCAGCGCCGCGCGGCGTTGCTTGCCTAATAACGCACGAACGTCACCCATCTGTTTGACAACGTGGGCACGTGTGCCCATCAAAAAGGTAATCCGCGATAGCTGAGATATTCTGACACTATCACGGCAGTACGAAACATTTGAGATTCTTATTTGAGTATTTCATTTCAGCCCACATCGAGGCTAAAAAATGTGAGATGCGGACATAGACAAATAACTAGAGCCACTTTCACTTCCAGGCTAAGGTAAGTCATATATTGCTTCAAGGAACGTGCAACTTATATCAAAGGTATCACCTATGGAGAAGGGCGAATTACCCTATACTTACACATACACGTGTGTACTGATGCATGCATATGTTTATCTGCAATCGTCACTTCAATACATTGGTGGAACATCTGGAACAGAAGGCATTTTCAAAACCATTTCTCTGTGGCATCGCCTTGAAAATCAAAATCAAGACGTAGACGTCTAAGGAGAGCCTATCTTTTACTTTCTTCCTTGACCTGGCTACAGGCCAGTTTGCCATCCGTTACTGTGCGTCACTACAGTAGTCGCTAGGAGGCCTCCACTTTTCCTTAGTTAATACATACATTGCTAAAACAAGGTTCCAGCCACAGGCCGGTTAGGATATTAATATTAGTTCAGGATACTGATACTTCGGATCTTATTTAGTAGCTAAGACTATATGCATTCATGTTTCTCTATATATTTTTTCCACATCAAACTACTCAATGTTTTATTCATCCATCACCAATTACTACTCCCATCCCACTACCACTGACACGTGGGCCCCGCCGCTTCATTTTCTTCTCGGCTCTTCCAGGCGTGAGCGCCCCCCGTCCCACTCTCCTCCCTCTCTGCTCGCCGCCGCCGCCGCACCCCACCCGTTGGCGGCCTCCCATCCGCTCCGCCGCTTGGATACGCCTCAGGTGCCGCCTCCTCCTCCACCTCCAGCGCCGTCCGCCGCCGCCCTCCCTCTCCGATGCGCCGCCGGGATTGGGGTCGCGCCACCGGCCATGGCGGGTGTCGGTACCCAGCTAACCGGGTACCCGCTTACACTAGACAAAGATCACCAAGGAGGGTAAGTACTGCAGTACAAAGAGGGCCTAAGACCGCGTACAGGTGGGCCCGGCCTACTCCTTATAAAAGCTGGGCCGCGCACCCGGCCCACAGGGGAGGCCCCGGACCTCCTTCAGCGAGGTCCGAGCCTCCCCCGACCACGCGAGGAGTCCCTCAGGGGAAGGTGAGGTCCGGACCTCTCGGAGGTCCGGGGCCCGCGCCTTCGGTGGTCCGGGGCCGCCACGTGCACACAGGGCACGGGGAGGTCCGGAGCCAGCGCCGCCACGTGCCCACAGGGCACAGGAAGGTCTCGCGTTGCCACGTGCCCACAGGGCGCGTGGCGGGGCCTTCAGGCGGGCGCCTCGCCCACCTACTGCATTTATTGCGGGCAGGTGGGCGTGCCCGTTGCCGCTGACACCGCCGCTGTCAGGCGGGCACGCCCCGATGCCGCTGACACCGTCGCTGTCAGACGGGCGTGCCCCCGTTGCCCGCCGACGCCGCCGCTGTCAGGCGGGCGTGCGCCCGTAGCGCGCTGACACCGCCGCTGTCAGACGGGCGTGCCCCCATCGCCGCTGGCACCGCCGCTGGCAGGCGACGGCGGCGAAGCAAAGGGGCGCGCCTTACCGAGGCGCGACGGCGATAGCAGGGCACTACAGTTGATTTCCCTGGCTACGCTGGGGCCTATATTGAGTAAACAAATACGCTGTATTCATCATGAGCCGCGCCACGCGCGGTGACCGCGCTCAGCCTAATACTAGGTAGCGGCGCTACAGCGCTACTACGAGCGCCCCGTCCTGTCACGTGTGCCGGAAAAATACGACGGGAATACCAACCCGTCGGAATTCCTGCAGGTGTACGTCACCGCTATCACAGCGGCTGGCGGAGACGACGCCGTTATGGCGTCATACTTCCATGTCGCCTTGTCTGGGCCGGCCCGGACTTGGCTCATGAACCTCTCCCCCGGGTCAATCCGATCCTGGGAGGAGCTCTACACTCTGTTCCTGGCGAACTTCGCGAGTGCATGCCAGCAGTACGGTGTGGAGGCCCACCTCCATGCAGTACGTCAGGAGCCTGGGGAATCCCTCCGAGCGTTCATCGCTCGCTTTGCCAAGGTGCCAGGGACAATACCTCGCATCTCCGACGCGTCCATCATCACAGCCTTCCGGCAAGGCGTCCGTGATGCTGGAGAAACTGGCGACCCGCCAAGTACAGGACGTCGCCACCTTGTACGCGCTGGCGGACAAATGTGCTAGGGCCGCAGAGGGGCGTGCATGGCACTCCCCACAGCAGGACAGGGCTGCCCAGCCAGGCGCCTCTGCCGGTGCTGCCCGAGAGGGCGGCAAGAAAAAGAAAAAGGGCCGACGCCCTGAGAGGTTCCTGGAAGGGGCCCCTGTCGCCGCGGCAGCACCTGGAGGCCGCGACACCGGCGGCAAGCGCCCGAGGCAACAGGCCCGGAACAGTGGCGGCTCATGCCCTGTTCACCCCAACAGCGGTCACAACGCCGCCGACTGTCGCGAGATACAGAAGCTCGTGCAACGGCGTCTCAGTGAGCGCCGCGAGCGTCCGGCCAAGGACGACTCGCCCCCACGCCAGCGCCCTGGCAAGGGAAAGGCTACCAGCGACGGCGGGCCCGCCGCTGGAGGCAAGGAGATGGGCTACCAGCCCTCGGAGCGGGAGCTCAAGAGCGTCTACGCTCTAGGCCACTCCAGCTCCGAATCCAGCGACAACGAACGTCGCAAGAGGCTGTACGTCATGTACGGCGGAAGCTGGGAGGTCTCCTCCTGGCGAGACGTGAAGGCTATGCGGCCGCCGGCCTGCATCAAGGACCTCCAGAAACTCACTGGGTCCTTGGCAGCCCTCAGCCGGTTTATCTCAAAGCTAGTTGAGAGAGCCCTGCCCTTCTTCAAGCTTTTGAGGAAGTCCGGACCATTCATGTGGACCGAAGAGGCTGAACAAGCCTTCCAGGAGTTGAAGCAGCATCTCACTACTCTGCCGGTTTTAGTGGCGCCAGAGTCTGGTGAGACCCTGTTTCTCTACCTCGCGGCGACATCCGAGGTAGTAAGCATGGTCTTGGTCGCCGAGCGACCAGCCCATTCCCACGAGGGAGACACCGGGGTCCCCCAAGTGGAAGGTGGTGGTCCGCCCGCCACAGGAGCTGCAGCCGGTCCCAATACCGGAGGTCCGGTAGGCACGCTACCCTGCCAAGGCAGTGAGCCGCCAGAAGCTGGAGGCCAAACCGCCCAGGGGCCAGCCTGGCAGGGGGAGGTGGCCTCGGACCTACCACTAAGGTCCGGACCACCCAGAAGCCAGTATATTACGTCAGTGAGGTCCTCCACGGGGCAAAGGCCAGATATCTAGAAGCTCACAAGTTCGCCTACGCGTTACTTATTGCTTCCAGAAAGTTGCGCCATTATTTCCAGGCGCATAAGGTTGTCGTGGTGACCTCTTACCCGTTAAGAGCAATCCTGCGCAATTCTAACGCCACTGGGAATATTGCCAAATAGGCCGCGGAGCTGGCAGAGTTCCAACTCGACTTCCAGCCCCGCAGCGCTACCAAGAGCCAGGTCTTGGCCGACTTTATCGCAGAGTGGACTCCCACCACCACAGAATCTGGAGGTCCGCAAGCCGAGGCGGAACCTTCCCGGCCAGACAGGACCGTCCGGGTTTTCACCGAGCCGCACTGGACCCTCTTCTTCGACGGGTCCGCCAGCGAAAAAGGGTCCGGAGCAGGAGTGGTCCTCATGGACCCGAACGGGGATCAAGTAAAGTACATAGTATGCTTTGAATTCAAAGCCACTAACAACATGGCGGAATACGAAGGCTTGATCTTCGGGCTCATGATCGCCCAGTCACTAGGAATCAAGCAGCTCCTGGTTAAGGAGGATTCCCAGTTAGTGATCAGACAGGTCCGGGGGGAGTGCTGCTGCAATAACCCCCAGCTCGCGGCATACCTCATGCGAGTGAGGGAGCTCGAGAAGGACTTCGAGGTCCTGGAACTGCGGCACGTTCCTAGGAACCTCAACTCAGTGGCAGATGACCTCTCCGCGAGGGCATTGACTCGGGGCCCAGTACCCGAGGGCGTCTTCAAAAGACAGCTGCTGAGACCAACCGCCCAGCCAGCCGAACTGGGCGAAGGGGGCAGAACTAGCACCTCGAAGCTAGCAGTCCCGGTAGTCCTCCATCTCTGGAGCCCACCAAGGATCGTGTGGACTGATGACCCCGGCATGTCATCAGGGACACATCCAATGGCTCAGGGCAGTCCCGATGCACGGATCTCCGAGATCCGGGACTACCTGAAGGACAAAATCCTTCCCGAAGAACGTGTGTCTGCTGAGCGCATAGTGCGATTGGCTAAACGCTACACGCTAGTAAAAGGGGATCTCTACAGGCGTGGCGCCAATGGCATCCTCATGCGATGCATAACCCGGGAGGAGGGCCGCGATTTACTCGCGGAGATCCATGGAGGCGAGTGCGGGAATCATTCAGGGTCCCGTACGCTGGTCGGTAAAGCCTTTCGGCATGGCTTTTACTGGCCGACAGCGCTCCAGGATGCAGCTGAGCTAGTAAGGTCCTGCAAGGCGTGTCAGTTCCACGCAAAGCAGATACACACACCGGCTCAGTCTCTGCAGATGATTCCACCCTCTTGGCCCTTCGCGGTATGGGGGGTGGACATCCTGGGACCTTTCCCTAGAGCTGTCGGTGGGTACCGGTACCTCTACGTCGCCATTGACAAATTCACAAAATGGCCTGAGGTAACCCCAGTAGTAAGCATCACCCAAGGAACTGCAACAGCTTTCCTTAAGTCCATTGTGTGCCGGTTCGGCGTCCCCAGCCGTATCATAACGGACAATGGGACCCAGTTCAGGAGCCGGGTCTTCCAGGACTACTGCGACGGCGTTGGCATCCAGTTATGCTTCGCATCTGTAGCACATCCTAGGAGCAATGGACAAGTCGAAAGAGCTAACGCGGAAATCCTCAAGGGGCTCAAAACCCGCACCTTCAACTGCTTGGAGAAGCACGGTGCGAAATGGGTTGATGAGCTCCCCTGCGTGCTATGGGGGAACCGGACCACACCCAGCCGAGCAACCGGGGAAACCCCATTCTTCCTGGTATACGGGGCCGAGGCATGCCTCCCACCAGAAATACTCTTGGGCTCCCCACGGGTCCAAGCTTTTGATGAATCTTTGCAGGAACAGGCTAGGCGCGACGACGTCGACCTCGTCGAGGAGCAAAGATGGCAGGCTGCAATCCGGAATGCACGGTACAACCAATCGCTCAAACGCTATCATGAGCGAACCGTGCGGGGCAGGGTACTCCAACCTGGAGACCTGGTCCTGAGGCGCATCTTGAACCGAGAAGGGCGCAACAAACTCTCCCCTAGCTGGGAAGGCCCCTTCAAGGTGACAGAAGTTAGTCGCCCCGGTTGCGTTCGCCTCGCTACGGAGGAAGGAGTTCAGCTGCCGAACCCATGGAATATAGAACACCTCCGTAAGTTTTATCCGTAGGCAAGAGATTCAGGGCGACCCTCTTTCCTTTTGTAAGCTAAATAGGACCACCATGTGGACCAGAACGGTGAAGGTCCGCCCTTGTAATCCCGACCTCTGGCTGACATCACATGACACCCTGTACCGCTTGATTAGAGAAAGAGTTTAGCCCTGAAATCCTTGTCTCCGCTGATTACCCTACTGCTTACTCAGCTACCATCTTTTCAATTTTTCCTAACCCCTGCGTGGAATCCTACTCTTACCAAAAATCTCCTTGGAGCCAGCAGGACTTAGCAGCTTGAGTGTGAAATGGTTAGCACAGAGGCTGGGAAGGAGGTCCGGAATACTGGGTGCCAGGTCCAGAGAAAAGGGGCTCGCCTTGGTAGCACGGAGCTGTCAGCTGCTTAGCCTGGTCTCATACCCTAAGCACTGAACACTCCCTACCACGCCGTGAGTTCCCCCCAGTATCAGGAACAGCGCACTTAGTGCTCCGGACCACCTCCTAAGCTAATGGCACACCCCCTAACCTCAGCAGCAAGGTCCGGCTGCGACTCCAAGGACTTCGAGGCAGCGCGGTTACCTTTGTTTCGCTAAGAGAGGTCCGAACGGCTGCAGGACCGGACCAAGGCTAAGATGTTCTGGACTAAGGATGGTCCAGGGCTATGTCGCAGTTTTGCCTGGTTCCGTACCCTTAACTCACACACCCTGCTATTCCGCGAACAGACATCCTGGCCCCTGGCCCGGACGGCAAACGCTCCGGACCTCGAATAGCGGAAAAGGCAAACTCAGAGTAGGTCCCGTAGGTGCGACACTGACGTTTGCCGTGAGTTGCATGCAGGTCTGGCCTCTGACTCAGTGGTAGCCAGCCTCAAAACTTAGAGCCTACCTACCAGGGGGCCAGGGGGTCAGGTAACAACACACCAGCATGCAGCAGGGAGTAAATGGAGATAAGTCGCAACTACCATTCTTATATTACTTGTCCATACTAATGTTTTACATAGCCTTGTGTAAGTAAAAAAAAAAAACAAAACAAAACAGCAAAAGCTGTTGCCCTACGGCGCTGAGGAGGCTCCTGTCCCTGGTGCATCCGGGTCCTCATCTGCAGGGGTCCGCTGGAACCGGGCGGCAACGACCTCCACCGCCTCCTGCACGCTATCTCGGGCGGCGGCCTCCGCTTCCTCCACCGGACCAACAATGACCGGGTCCAAGGAAATGGCGGGGTCGTGGCTCCAGAAGCAGACCAGGAGGTGCTCCACCACGAGGCGGCACAGCTCGCGGCCCTCGGCTTCAAGGCGCTCCCCGAGCGTGGAGTCCAGGCGCCGGAGCCGCTCCACCGCGGAGTCAAGGACGGGGAAGGCGTCCGCAATAGTGGACGGTGGCTCTGTCACCCGGATCGGACTCAGTCCGAGCGGTACCAGAGCCGAACTCGCCTCCCCGGCCCAGTCGGCGATGCATTGAAGGCCGGCGCGCATCTGCTCCCGGTCCTCCGCCGCCGCCTGCTGGGCAGCACCCTGCTTCAGCTGCTCCAGGGCGGCCCGCTCAACCAGCAGCTCCTTCTCTTGGTTCGCCAGCTCTGCCTCCCGGGACCTCACCCAGTCCTCACGGACCTTGAGCGTGGCAGCCTGGCGAACAGCGGAGTCCCTGAGAGCCTTGGCCGACGCCTCGCGCTGAGCAACGGAGTCCTCACGGGCCGCAACTGCTGCCTCGCGCTCGACAAGCCTCAGCTTCATCTTGTCGAGCTCAGCGTTGACAGCAGCCTGCCACTCGGACACCTCCACTAGCTCTAGCCGGCGCTGCTCCATGCCTTTCCACGCGGACTCCAGCTTCGCCTGATCGAGCCTCAGCCGCTCCTCGCCCACCTCAGCCTGTTTCTCGCGGACCCCAACCACGCGCTCTCGGCCAATGAGCCTCTGCAGGTCCTCATGGAAGGCCGCGCGGTCGGCATCGAGCTCTGTGCGGGCAGTGGAAAGCTCCGCATGGGTCCGGGTGTCCTGGGCGGTGGCGGCTTCGATCTGCTCTCCCAGACGGGCCCGCCAGCCGTCCAGACCCTCGCGCTCCTGCTGCAGCCGCGCCCACTCCAGCTGGAGCGCTTCCTGGGCGTCGTCCAGGGCCTGGCGCGCCCGACGCAGCACGCGAGGGAGAGGGGCTCCACCCGGCCGGGGCAGGGGCAGGAGCGGCCTACCCAGAACCTCCTGCAGTTCCCCCTCGGCAGGAGATCCGGGGCTGGCCATCTGGGCGGCGGGCGACGAAGGCTCGGATGTCCGAGCGTCAGGAGCCGCACCCGGCGCAGGCCCTTGGGCCGCAACGCCTTCCGGCATCGGGCTGCCTGGTGCCTGGGACTGCACGTCCGGAGCTGCCCCCCCAGCAGGCACTCGGGGTGCGGTCTCGTCCCCCGAGGCGCCCCCCGGTGTCGGTCCACCTGGGGCCGGACAGACGGGGCGGCCCCCGGTGCAGGCCCCTCAGTCGTAGCCCGGGCCCGCGAGGCATTCTCTGCCGTCGGACCACCAGGGGCGCACTTCTCCGCTGTGGCCGCCTGGCCACCAGAGCCGCTGGGGGGAGGAGCGCCGGCCGAGCGTGTCGGCCTAAACAAAACACACGGCGAAAGGTTGAGAAGCCTGAAAAAGCTAGCCGTGGTACCGCGAAGTGTTCGAAACTAATCTAAAAGACTTACCTCAAAGTAGGCGCCGACCAGCGGCCACGAAGGCCAGAGCCTCGCCGCGGCTGCCGTTCCGCGGCCGGCGCTGCCGGTCGCTGCTGTTGCCCCGGGCCCGAGGCCGGCGGTGCCGGAGAGGGCCGCCGCTGCTGGTCCGGCGTCGGAGGAGGTGCCCGGCGCTGGGGGTGCCGCTGGTCCGGATGCAGCGGTGGCACTCGCTCCCCTTGCCCAGAGGAGCTTCCTTCCCCCGAGGTCCGCTGGCGCTTCGGGTCGGGCTCCGAGACAAAGGTCCCGTCGCCGCGAACCAACCTTCGCCGCGTCTCCTCGCCGCCCGCCGGCGGAACAACGGGGGATGCTGCCACCGGCCTCTGGCCCTTGTCAGCAGGAGCAGTGCCTCTGGCACCAGAACCCCCAACCGGGGCGTCGTCGATGTGGACCCCCCGGTTGGGGTCGCCCCCAAGCTGCCGCGCAGCAAGGCCGCCGTCGTTGAGCGTGGGCATCTCGCGGAGCACCGCCGTCCGCAAGGCCTGGTCGCGGCAGAGCGGCACGATGGCGGAGGGCAGGCGCAGCTGCTCCGGAGAGAAACTCTCGTCCGTGACGCACCGCACCCATTCCTCTAGCAGGAGCGGCGTCAGGTCGTGGTCTTCGCCACGCACCACCCGGCTGCAGTCGTTGGAGCCGGTGTAGCTCCACGCCAGCCTTGGCCGCATCTGCAGGGGGGCGAGCCTCCGCCTGAGGAAGTCCGCTAGAACGTGCATCGAGGTCAGTCCGCCGCTGACGAGCTCGGTGATCCTGGCCAGCACGGGGGAGAACTCGGGTGGCAGATCCGTCGAGGCACCCCACTCCGGGAGGGATGCGTCGGGACTGCTATCAGGGAGAGCCAGCCGGTCGTTCGGCTCCGCCCTGACGATCACCCAGTCGTTGCGCCAGTGCTCCCACTTGGCGCTGGCGAAGGTGGGGAGGTAGGTCGACCTTCCCCGGGACCCCTTCAGCAGGAAGTAGTAGCGGCCAATCTCGGTCGAGCTCCTCCCGGAACACCTCACCGAAAAGAAGTGGCGGAAGAGCGTCACGCAGGGAGGAACCCCCACGAACATCTCACAGAGGTGGGCAAAGATTGCCGCATGAAGGATGGAGTGGGGGGTGAGATGGTGGAGCTGCAACCCAAACGCCTCCAGCAGCAGCATGAAGAAGGAGGAGATCGGAATCCCCAGACCACAGTAGAGGTAGGGGACAAAGAGGACGAACTCCCCCGGCTGCAAGTTGCGGTGGGGGAGGGAGCCCGTGCGAACATTGTCGCAGCGCTCCGCGTCCGTCCAGCCGAGCAGGCGGCGGACGCGGCTGAGGTTCTCCTCGGTCTCCCAGAAGGATTGGTGGCCCGAACCCATCGCTGAGGAATCTGGCGGTGGGGAAGAGAAGGAGCACACAGCAGACAAGAAACGAGAGCTCTGCTGCGAGGAGGACGAAGCGCCGCGGCGGATGCGAGGGGTGCAAAAGCAAATGGCTGAAGGGTGTGCTCGGCCGATGGTCGAGAACCCTATTTGACGGTTGCCCCCAATCCTCCGCAAGCCGCGGGCGTCAAGCGTACACGCGCACGGACGCAACCACGGACCCCCAGGTCTATGACAGCAGGGGCCCGAGGAGGCAGTCATGACAGGCGGGTAGAAGAGCAAGTAAGGCAGGAAGGCGAACCGGCGGCCGCTCGCGGACGTGCGTCTCGGCGCAACGCGCGGGGCCCCTGCCTTTTCCGCTTTATGCACGGCTGCCCACGTAACCATCTGCCCCACCTTAATGGCAGGAGAAGGGGTAGGTGAACCGCCGCGCGGTTCCCGACGCGGGCCTGCCCCCACGTTTCCCGGGAGATTCCCACGATCGGGCGCCCCCAGATCGTGGGGGCCCACGGAGCCACCCCGCGGGGTCGGGTGGACTAGGCCCCCTCCAAGGTCGGGTAAGGCGGGCGATCGGCAAGATCAGGCGTGCCGGGCTCACAGCAGGGTCAGGCGAGTCAAAGCCTCGACAAAAAGATCAAGTAGTGGGCCCTGCCCAACTACGAGCTTAACAGCTAGGCGCCGGTAACCACACATGGCTCCCGACGGTTTGAGTAGTAAGCGATGATGGGCTCACCTCAGGTTCGAAAAACTCACCGGAGGCGAGCCCAGGGGCCACTGTCGGTACCCAGCTAACCGGGTACCCGCTTACACTAGACAAAGATCACCAATGAGGGTAAGTACTGCAGTACAAAGAGGGCCTAAGACCGCGTACAGGTGGGCCCGGCCTACTCCTTATAAAAGCTGGGCCGCGCACCCGGCCCACAGGGGAGGCCCCGGACCTCCTTTAGCGAGGTCCGAGCCTCCCCCGACCACGCGAGGAGTCCCTCAGGGGAAGGTGAGGTCCGGACCTCTCGGAGGTTCGGGGCCCGCGCCTTCGGTGGTCCGAGGCCGCCACGTGCACACAGGGCACGGGGAGGTCCGGAGCCAGCGCCGCCACGTGCCCACAGGGCACAGGAAGGTCTCGCGCTGCCACGTGCCCACAGGGCGCGTGGCGGGGCCTTCAGGCGGGCGCCTCGCCCACCTACTACATTTATTGCGGGCAGGTGGGCGTGCCCGTTGCCGCTGACACCGCCGCTGTCAGGCGGGCACGCCCCGATGCCGCTGACACCGCCGCTGTCAGACGGGCGTGCCCCCGTTGCCCGCCGACGCCGCCGCTGTCAGGCGGGCGTGCGCCCGTAGCGCGCTGACACCGCCGCTGTCAGACGGGCGTGCCCCCATCGCCGCTGGCACCGCCGCTGGCAGGCGACGGCGGCGAAGCAAAGGGGCGCGCCTTACCGAGGCGCGACGGCGATAGCAGGGCACTACAGTTGATTTCCCTGGCTACGCTGGGGCCTATATTGAGTAAACAAATACGCTGTACTCATCATGAGCCGCGCCACGCGCGGCGACCGCGCTCAGCCTAATACTAGGTAGCGGCGCTACAGCGCTACTACGAGCGCCCCGTCCTGTCACGCATGCGCGTCGCCTGCCCCTCGGCCTCTGAAGCCTCTCAGCGGGTTTAGCAGCCGATGGGACAGGACGGCGTAAGGCAGGACGGCGCGGCGCCGTATCCAGACGGCAGGACAACATGGCGGATCTCCAGGCCATACCAGGTCGCGTCAGTGGTACAGGCGCAAAGCATGGGAGCGTTGGACATCAGGCACAGGATAGAGCTGTAGCATAGAGGAAATGGGCCGGGACCACCTGTCGGGGCCCGGCCACCATGTACGTGCCCCCCTTGGGCTATAAAAGGGGAGGCATACACGGTCTCCTCAGACTACACAGACTCAACCCACAGGCTCAGAGGCTCCTCTGAAAACCCACAAGGCACAAGCACACAGTCTTCACTGTCTTCTCCTACAGACAGAAATACAAGAACACACCCACAGTGGACGTAGGGTATTACGCTCCGGCGGCCCGAACCACTCTAAACCCTCTCGTCACCATCGTGCCACCATCGACCAGCTAACAACGATCGCTCCCCCTAACTACTCTTAGTACTTAGGATCTCGGCCGGGTGCGTTCCGCCACCCGACCAGGAGCACGCTCGCTCCGACAGCGGGCGCAACCGTCTCTGCCCCGCCGCGGACAAATCCGCCTCGGAGGCTCGGACGCCGCCCCCTCTCCTCCGCCGGCCTCCTCTCGTCTCCCAGCTCCAACTCTCCCCAGGGGCAGAGGATGGAGATCTAGTGGCCCTCCGCGCCACGCCCTCTCCCTCTCGTCGGCCGCCGCCACGCCGCCGCCTCCGACCCTCCTCCTCTTACCCCGCCGCCGGTCCTCCGGCCACCTCCAAGCGCCGCCCAGGCTAGATCTGCTGCCAGGGACCTTCAATTGCGGCGCCACTGTGGTCCCCGTCGCCGGTGCCTCCTCGTCGTCACGGCAGCTTACCATCGCCGCCTCACCATCCTCGTCCGGCAGCGTGCACGAGCGGCGGTGAGGACGGCCTTTTGCTCCCAGCACGCCGCCTCGTCCCTCTCCGCCTGGCGTCGGCTCCCCTCCGCGCGACGGCTGCCGTCGCCGCCTCCACGTCGCACCGGCCTCGCCCTCTCTCTCTCCTCTTCCGTCCGCGCACGTGGCGGAGCCTTCCGTTGCCTGGGCCCACGGGCTACATTGCTTGGTGCAGGGGGAGCATTCCGCTGGATCTAGCAGAACGCTATAGTTCCGGCGCCTTGGCGTAAGGACTTGGCGGAACGGCTGCAGCATTTTTACCTCAAATGGCTACGACATGCAGGTACCGGGAGCCGGTAGCGGAACGAGCGAAGATAGTCAAAGCCGTGCAGATCGAGAGATCCATGGGGGAACGGGAGTATGGGACGCCACACTGGGAAAGTGGCCAAGTGGGAAAACCCGCACCCAGCAAGAAAAGGTGAACCCGTGGAAGTAGTCAGTGCTGGGATGGACTACGAGACGAGGTCGCCAGCAGCTCGTGGATGCACCCCTGTTTTCTTTCGGTCTTATTGCAGCCTCGAAGGTGGGTTAGGTGATGGCATAGAGAACGACTATCGACTCCAGAGCCTCCCAACCAAATTAAGTAATTAACTCTTGATCGATGAGAAGGATAGTCGTTACTCGGGTCATCACCTTGAGACTTTCAGAACGGCACTGCAGAATGGAGAACTGACCGGCGGCCGGCGGGAGTTGTCCAGGCCATCCCTGTCCCTCCCTTCCCTGCTCACGTCCTCTTCGTTTTGCTTTTCAGCGAGATCGGCCTGCAGGTTACCATGTTTTGGCGTTACCCTTGGACCTCCTGCGTGCAATTGGCACTTGGCAGCCGCGCGCTTGCAGCGTCGCAGCACGGGAGAGTCCCCATCGTCAACGTCTCATAACCTAATGCGAGTATCGGAGCGCCGAACACGGTATTCCCTCGCCGGCTGCAATGCCACGCCCACGCAGCGCATAGATAGAAAAGACGCTCCAAACGGTCAGGCATCTGAAAGCAGAGCAGCAGGCACCACCTGACCGCCATCATCGGCACGACGGCCCACGAGTGCCACCGGACCGGCGCGATTGGCGCCTGCGGCATCACCATCGCATCACGGATCGATCGCCATCTCCACTTCCCCTGCTGCGGATCGCGCTGGAAAAAAAGCCTGGTGCCGGCGGTACAGCCGTTCCATGATCCGTCCACGTGACCTCACCGAACCCAACCAACGATAGTCGATAGGGAACCAGCCGCGGCCTCGACCTCCGAGAGAGCGATCACAAGCGCGAAGGCGATCGGCCATCAAGGATCCACTGATCAGTCTAGCCTTTTTGTCACGGAATTCACGATCGGCAGCACTGAAATGAAGGGTGAAAGCTAATGAACAGAGAACGACACTTGTTGTTTCCTGCAAGGACGCAAACTATGCACTCGCCCCAGCTCTGGATGCTGTGATATACTACTACAGTACAAAACAAAATGGTGCGCCCTGAACTGAAGGCCTACTAGCGGCACAACTGTACCAGTGATCAAGCCCGCCGCATTTCTATGTACAGATTTCATCCAAAGTGTATCGATTGTCCTGTAGCGCCTGGACTTGGTGGTTGATGAGGGAAGCGGAATCAGAAGGCCGCTGGGCTGAGGATGTTGAGGAGGGAGACTCGGGTGTTGACGAGGGCTCTGAACACCTTGTCGCCGCTGCTCTCCACGTCCGCGACGCACCGCCCCAGGCTGTCCAGCCGCTCGAACGCCGCCTTCCGCTCCTGCTCCTCCGGGTCCACGGCGGCGTCCTGGCGCGCGGCGCCGACGCCGTCGCCGTGCTGCCTCGTGGCGGACCGGCGCTTGGCGCGGCACATCCACCGCATCAGGTCGGCGACCCACCAAATGCGCGGCATGGAGGAGGCGGCGTGTCTCGGCGTGGCGGACGGCGTGCTGAACCTGGCGGGGGAGGGCATCCACCGCGGCGTGGCGGACGGGGTGCCGAACCTGGCGGGCGAGGCCATCCAGCACGGCGTGGCGTCGGCGTCGACGCGCGCCGTGGCGGCGGCGGCGGAGAGGGCCGACACGCCCGAGAAGACCGCCGCGGAGGCGGCTGCGACGGCCGCGGCCGCTGAGGCGACGGCCGCGGCGATGGCGGCGGCGTCGGCGGGGAGGCCGGCGGGCGGGGCGGGCGGCGCCCGGGCGGCCACGGCGCGCGCGGCGGAGGCGACCCGCGGGAGCTCGCGGGCCGCGGCGCGGCGCAGCGCGCGCGCGGCGGAGGCGAGGCGCGCGGGGTCGGCCCTGCGCAGCGCGGCGCGCGCCTCGGCCTGGAGCGCGGCGAGCGCGACCAGCGCCTCCCGGAAGCTGCCGTGCGCGTCGGCCAGGCGGAGGAAGTCGTCCAGCAGCCGCTCCGCGAGCGGGGACCGGCCCAGGCGGCGCAGCGGGTCCTGCGCCTGCGGGTGCTGCAGCAGGTCCGAGAGCGAGGCGAGGACGCGGCCCAGGCGGTCGGCGCCCTCGGCCACGGCGCCCGCCGAGGCCTGCGACGCCAGCCGCGCCACCAGCGCGCGCAGGCCCGCCACGTCGTCGTCCAGCTGCAGCACCAGCGGGTGGAACCGGCACGGCAGGCTCGCCGAGCGGGCGCGGTACGCCGCGGACTTGGCGGCGGCGGCGCCGCCGGACGGCGACTTGGGAGCCGGGAGCGAGATCGTGCGGCGGAACCCGACCACCATCCTGACTCTAGCTTGGACGATCGGCGGATCGATGGATCGATCGATTTCAATTCCCAGGCGACGGCTGATGGAGTGTGAGGCTGCGGAGGGGCGCGGTTTTAAAGGGAGGCCGGTGTGGGGATTCGGGATGGGGATGGAACGCTCGAGGAAGGCGTCGGGCGTCAGCCGTCGTGGGAGGCGGGCATGGGATCGAGCGCACGGCCGCGCGCATATAAAAGGAAGGGGCTGGGGGCTCGCGGGGACTGGACTGGGGAAGGGAGGAACGCAGCAGACGCAGCGGGTGAACCGGTCAGGGTTTCTCGAGTCTGGTCTGGACCGATTCTAATTCTACGCCGGAGCCACGGCACGCGCCCACCCCACGCGAGTCGCGCTCGGCACGCCAGGCAGGGCTGGGCGTGCTCGCGGGGTGTGGCGTGGCCGAAGCATTGCGCTTTTGGGGCGGGGGCGGGGGCGGGTCCCGGCTGCCAGTGGAGCGGGAGGTAAGTGGCGGTTGGTCAGTGCCTGCCATGCACAGGCCAACTTTTTCGAGCTCCGTGACGGGCGGAGCGGGCGTGGGCCACGGTGGGGGGAGCTCGGTGGGGTCAGGTGCACTGCCTCGTGGGGCCTCGGTTTGCAAGGGCGCGTCTTTTCATTTCAGCCCACCAGGCCACGCCACGAGCCCACAACGTGCGGGTGCCGCCGCAGCCGCAGCCAACACGGCCGTGACCGCGACGCCCGAGAACCCGTAGCTGATGCGCCGCCTGACAGCGACCCAAGTCGTTGTGCGGACGCGATACAGATCCACCGCAACTCCCCTGCTCCGCCAGCCACACAACCCGTCTCGCCTGTCACTCGTTAGATGTGCTTGCATTGAGACCAAAAAACACAGTTCCATCGGTGATCGGCCGATGCCGATGGCGATGTGGCCGACCGATCGCTGTTTCGCACTTGGCTGCAGGGTTAACCTTTTCGGTTTGGGGCAAAATCTCGTATGGCACCGGAAATGGACGGAATTTTGCGAATTTCGGAATTTCCGAATGGAATCCAAATTCGAATTTAACTAGGACGAAATTCGGTTTTCCCGACCGAAATTTCAAAGATTTCAATCGGAAAATGGAGGGAAATAACCGGAAAATGGAGGAAATGACAGGAAAACGCCGAGGAAATATGTGTAAGCACGAAATACTTAATACACCTCAGATCCATTACATTGGAGTGTTCAATCTAAACATTTAAACTCGCAAATCAACTAACAAATCCTAACATTCACCGTAACCCTAGGTTTTCTGTTGCACACATGAATGTTCTTCACAAATAAGCACTAACTACCATAGATCGACATCAAAATCATCGAAAGCACTCACATTCCTTGAGCCTCCGGCCGACTGGGGACGAAATCCGATCGGGAAGCTCGCGTTTCCTCTCAGGAAGCGCCGGCTCCCGTCACGCACAGTTGGGCCGCGCCGCTGCTCTGGCCCGCGCGAGATCCGCCTGCCCCGCTCGGGATCCGGTGTCTCCCGGTTGGAATCCCGCCTCCGGTGACGGGAGCGAGCGGTGGCGGTGGCGATTGGACGCTAGGGCCAGGGCGATGAGAGCGTGGGGGTGGGGCGGGGGGCGGGTGACGACGTCCGTCAGGCGGCTGGCTGGCCACCTGGGTGGGGTGGGGTTGAGTGGATAAAGTGGAATCGACGAATGGATAAGTTAACGGGTTATAGGATTCTAGACGGGTCTGCAATACAAATTGCCTAACCAACCAAATCACCTTGGATTTGAACGACTTCTAGCCCTAAAAGCTCAGAAAAACATCTGGTTTTTAATCATATTTTTTACCGATTTTTTACGAAATTTTTTGAATTTCTCAAATTCAAAACGAAAAATTTCGAAATTTCTCCTCCCGTAGTCTAGCGAAAACTAAAAAAAATTCGAAATTTCATCGGAAAATAAACCCTGCTTGGCTGTACGTCTAGTTGCGCCGGCAACAACACGGCAGCAGCTAGCCGCCGACGACACTGCCTTGACTGGACTGAATTGATTGTCCTGATCGATGGTTCAGAGTTCAGACGACAGGGAAGGGCGAAAACGCACGAGCTCGTCCACCGCTCGCGCCGCCGGGCTGCGTTCACTGCATCCGTCATTCCGTCCGTCCTGTGGCTGCGCTCTAGTGGCAGTGGTGGGGTGGGGGGGGGGGGGGGGGCGTCATGCCAGATTTTGTCACGGACAGTCTGACACACACATACTTCCAGCGCGCGAGAGAGAGATCGATCGACGTGCATCGCTCCTAGTCCTAGCTGCTGGGTGCTAGTAGGACTTGGGTCACGGTCACGGTGAAGCGGTGAGGCTCCTGACGTGTGTGCTCCTATCTTCTACTATATCTAATCGGCGCATGCACCTCATGACACGCGCGGCAAGTCAGGCGCCCGTTGTCTTCTGGAGAGAGAGGAAATTATATACTCATATCCTATCCAAGGACAAGCAAGCCGGGGCGGGAGAGTGTTGATAGCGGCGAGCATGAAATTAAAGCCTGCAGCCTCAGGGAAAGGAAATCGAGACATGTGATGCAATTAGTCGGTCGTTTGCGAGAGCTAGCAGGATAAGGTACGGTGCACCTAACCATTGGACATTGGTGCCACGATTTGCATGCATGGATTGCAATTGCACTGCAGCCGGTGGCTAACAACCACGGCTTCATTCTGCAACTTGCTGCCGGTTGCCATCAACTTGGCCAGGCAGATTGTTAGCAAATCGACGGGGAAATAACGAAAATGATCAACTAAGAATGGAGAGCACGACATGCAGATTTTACGCGGAAAACCCTTCAAGGTGAAAGAAAAAATCACGGTCACTGGACAGTTATATTTTTTACTATATTCGGATCACTATATTTAGAGTGTTTACAAAAATACCGCACATGGCGGCTTAAAAAATGACGATAATGACCAAAACCCTAATCACGGTATTATAACATATACCGTACCCATAGATTCAAATAGCGCACTATACCAGCGCTATAGCGTTTTCAGCGGTATAACGCTACGCTTTGGTCATTTTCACCGCTATGGACGCTATGGTCAACTTAGCACGCTTTAGCGCCGCTAAATGCCTTAGCGTAGTGTTTGAAATAGCGGCGCTATTCACATTTTCGATTGTGAGCTAAATTCCGATTCTTTTGTGCTGCAATAGTAGTGCAGTACAATGACGTATATTTTTTTATGCACTTAGTATTCTCTGTTATGCACTTACGTTATATGTTTTGTACTTGTGATATTATCTATTTGTTATGGAACTTAAATTGTCGTCTTTTTACTTAAATTGTGCTTATGTTTATTTCTATTTTTCCAAAAAAAATTTTTAAAAACGCTATTGGGCATAGCGCGCTATTTTAAACCTTGACTGTACCCCGCACCCTAGGCCTTCGCTACGCTCCGGCCCAAGCCTCCGGCGACAGACCTCCGCTACGCTCCCAATCCGACCATCTCAACGGGATTTGGATCAGAACTCAATATAGATACAAAGCAAAACATTCCATCCGCTCTAGCAAAAAAAGGACA